>CAWUFW010000690.1:2364467-3786434 GCA_963921515.1 Calotriton arnoldi
AAATCTTTGGGTTTGGATGCCGTAGGCAGCTTTTCTGCGTATGTCTCAAGCTGCGTTTTGCAGTAGGCCAGATCTCGCATCCATCGCGCCTGTTTTGGCACCTTTTTTCACCCCCCCAACACATAGACACTCTACGCTTTGCCAGTACCAAAGCAACAGCTACAAATTTACGATGTGCTTTGGGGATGTTTTTAATGAGACCCAACAGGCATACAACAGGGGAGCACTGAATTCTAATTCCCACCATTTCCGTTATGGTTTGTGTTATTTGTGCCCAATATTGCGTTATTTGGGTACAGGTCCAGGCCAGATGCAGGAAGTCGGCTTTTACCGCCCGGCACCTCTTACATGCCAAATCTGGGCTTAGTCCATATTTGTGCAATTGCTGGGGGGTATAGTACGCTTGCTGTAAGTATTTGTAATGTATGATTTTGAGGTTGCTATTTGAAGTAAGTTTATCTGTTATCCCGCAGCAGAACTCCCAGTCCGCTACTGTTATAGTCATGTCAAGGGTTGTATTCCAGCGGTCCCTAGCTACATCCACTGGGTCCCTGCGCTCCCTCTGAGAGGCCTTGTATAGTGTAGTGATCAGCTTTTTTTCTGTCAGCACCAACTAATAAGGTCTGTAGGGCCCTCAGTCCAGGTGGTCCCTGAGGGAAGCAAGGGTACAATGCTTTCGTTGCCGACCTCAGTCTGTGGTATACAAATATCTGCATAAGATTACCTCTCCAGTTCCCAATGAATTTGGTTAGCGAGATAAAAGATCCCGCAGGGAAGGCATCCCCCATAGTTCTAAGCCCGCCATCTTTCAGCAATGTCAGTGCCCCAGTTTCTCTAGTGACTGATATAGAAGGGTGATGTAGTAGGGGAAGCCCAGCCGCATATACTGGTGTCTTATTTGCTCTTTCGATGAGCATTTTCCATGCTCTGGTAGTGCATTCTAGTGGGCTCGCAGATTTTTTAGTTATCGGGCTGTCATGTGCTAGTATTGCATTCAAGGGAATCGGATATATGTTGTCGTTTTCTATGGCTGTATGTGCGATGTATCTTTGGGGGGGATGCCAGTAATGAGCAAAGTCTGCTTGGGCACACAGGTCGTACAGGTGAAGATCCGGGGCATCAAACCCTCCTTGCAAGCGTGGGCGTGTGAGCGTCTGCCAGCTTATCCTGGGTTGTCTGCCTGCCCAGGCAAGAGATATCATGATATCATGCAGGATTGCAGTGTCTTGAAAAATTCTTGTGTGAGGGGGATGGGGATGTTTACAAATAGATATAAAAATTTGGGTAGGATAACCATCTTCATTATGGCCAATGTGTCAGCGAGTGATAGGGGAAGTCTGATCCAGCGCGCTATTTGATCGCGTAATTTTGTGATGGCAGTGCCATAGTTTTGGCGAATAACTATTTCGGGGTCTCTGTGTATCCATATGCCTAGGTATTTCAATGGCTCCGCACACCACTCCAGAGGGAATTCTATTGTATGGGGCGTAGTGGCCGGCGTAAGGGGGGAATACCATGGACTTGTTCTAGTTGATGGATAGTCCAGAGTGCCATTCAAATTTGATATACTCTCTCACCGTGGGTTCTAAATTTGTACTCGGGTCTCTCATGTAAATTACCATATCGTCTGCGTAGAGCGATATCGCCAAAGGTCGTTGGCGAAATCGTAGAGCTGCAGACGAGTGTTTTTGCCTTATGAGACAGGCCAAGGGCTCTAATGCAAGGGCAAATAAGATCGGGGACAACGGGCATCCCTGCCTCTTTCCCCTACCTATGTTTATTGGTTCTGATATTATGCCATTTACTCGAACCCGGGCTACTGGGTCAGTGTATAGCAGCCTTATCCAGTTTAGAAAGGCTTGCAGCATACCCATCCTGGTGAGGACCGTAAACATGTAGGGCCACTGTATAGAGTCAAATGCCTTGGCGGCGTCTAAAAAAAACAGCCGCCGCCGGCATCGAGGGACTGAGGTAGTGCATGACCGCGAATAGCGTACAGAGGTTGTGCGTGGTAGACCTCGAGGGTATGAAACCAGCTTGGTCTGGGAGCACCAAGGCCTGCATTAGCGGTTGAAGTCGCGTTGCTATTCGCCAAACTTTATATTGATAAGTGACAGTGGGCGATATGAGTCTACCTGCTCAGGTGATTTTCCGGGTTTCAGCAGTGTTCTTAGTAATGCCTCACGAAGAGAGGGGGGAAGTGATTGTTTGTCGTACGCCCCCTGGAACATCTCTAATAAGTGAGGGGTTAGTAAGTCGGAGAATGTTTTATAGAATTCCCCTGGAATCCCATCGCTTCCAAGCGACTTACCATTAGGCAAGGAGCGAATTGCGTCACATACCTCTTCCTCCATTATCGGCTGTACCAGGTATTCTCTCTGCCCTGGCGATAGCCACGCTAGCGCTATATCATCTAAATATGCATGTGTTTCGCTTGGTGTGGCAGACTGTCGGCCTCCATATAGTGCAGCGTAAAAATCCACTAAGCTCTTTAGGATCTCTTGGGAGTCGTGTTGGCTGGTTCCCCCCTGTGTTGTAAGGGTCAGCACCTGGGGTATATCTCAGGGCCTGTTTATTTTGGGTGCAAGACTTCGTCCTGGTCTCCCCCCTTCCCCGTATGATCTCGCCACCCATCTTTTGGATAAGAAGCGGATCTCCTGGTCTGTCGTCTCTGTATACTCTGTCAGGTGTGTCCTGATGTCTGCCAACATTTGAGGGTTAGAGTCAGCTTCATATGCTCTCTCTAGCGCCTGTAGCTGTTTTTCCAGTGTGGACATTCTTGTTTGTAGTGATGACAGGACACCCGCCCTGAGTCCTATGCATGCGCCTTGAATTGTGGCCTTAAAGGCCTCCCAGAGTACACCTGGTGACTCTACTGATCCCTTGTTTTCGCTGAAATATTGTATAATAGCCGTCTTCACCCCATCTCTAAAGACCGCCTCAGTGAGGGCCGAGGCCTGCAGACTCCACTGAAACGGTCGAGGGACGTCAGTTGGTAGAGTCATAGACAGTAATACAGAGGTGATGGCAACCAGAAAAGCAGTTTTTAAAATCAAGAGTCTGAGAGGACAATTATGTAGCGGCTCGAAAGGAGTGCACATAAGGTACGTCAAGACCAAGTTCATTACGAAAGGAAAAGGAGGAAAGAGGTGAGTAATGCCTTTAAGAAATCCATTTACAATAGGGGACTTGAAAAGAGAAGGCTGATCAGGAAGCGAAAAAAGGCTGAAATGGCTGATAGATAGCCCTTAAGGGTGCCCAGAGCAGAGCCCTGCTGGGCCAAGGAGAGGAGAAACAACAGAACCTCAGAAAGAGGGGCAGAAAGGGGATCCACAGCCTGTGCTGTGCACCATGCCACAAATTTGTTCCATCTACAGGCGTACACCGTTTTAGTGAAGGGACGCCTGGCTGCCAAGATAACATTACAGACTTCGGGAGGAAGGTCGAAAGCTGTCAATTGTCGCCGCTCAATCTCCACGCAAGGAGGTGGAGGCTGGACAGGTTCGGATGGAGGACCGTCCCCTGCTGCTGCAACAGAAGATCCTCCCGAAGAGGCAGTCTGATCGGAGGATCGATGGCCATGTGTAAGAGCTCGGGATACCAGACTCTTCGTGCCCAATCCGGAGCCACAAGAATGACTTGGGCCCGGTCGCGCTTGATCTTCAGCAATCTGGGCAGAAGTGGTATAGGCGGAAAGGCGTATAGAAGGCCGCAACTCCACTCACGACGAAAAGCGTCGCCGAGCGAGTGCCGCCTTGGAAATTCCAAAGCGCAGAACTGCTGACATTGCGCGTTCTCTTCAGTGGCGAATAGATCTAACCAAGGCTCTCCCCACTGCTGAAAGAGACCTTGCACCACCTCTGAGTGAAGACGCCATTTGTGATCCATCATGCACCTGCAGCTGAGTTCGTCAGCCTTGGCGTTCAGTGAACCTGCCAGGTGTTGAACCACCAGAGATATGCCCTGATGTTCCAGCCATGTCCAAAGGCAGAGAGCCTCTTGACATAGGGTCCACAACCCCATCCCGCCCAGTTTGTTGCAGTACCACATGGCAGTGGTGTTGTCCGTGAACACCTGCACTACTCTTCCCCGGACAGAGGGAAGGAATGCCTTCAGTGCAAGACGAATCGCCCGGAGCTCCAGAAGGTTGATGTGGAGCCCGGACTCCGCCGGAGACCAGAGGCCTCTGATCTCCACCTCTCCCATGTGGCCGTCCCACCCCAGAAGTGATGCATCTGTCGCCACTGAATTCTGATTGGGGAATGGAGAGGGATCTGCCGTTGACCCAATCCTGGTTCGTTAGCCACCACTGCAAATGGTGTGCAGTGCCCTCCGAGATCTGGACGCAATCGGAAAGATTTCCCTGATGCTGTGCCCACTGGAACTTCAGGTCCCACTGCAGAGCCCGCATATGCCACCTGGCACGATCCACCAGCCGGATGCAGAAGGCCATGAGGCCCAGCAGCCTCAGGGTCATTCTGACCGAAATCCGGGATAGAGGCTGAAAGATCGGAATCATAGCCCGAATATCCCTGACTCGCTGTTCGGGAGGATAAGCCAGAAACTGCGCTGTATCCAGAACCGCTCCGATGAAAAGGAGCTTCTGAGAGGGAATCAGGTGTGACTTCGGCACGTTGATCGTGAACCCCATCGAATGCAGGAGGTCCGCCGTAGTCTGGAGGTGGGAGACGACAGCCTGGGGCGAGCCCGCCTTCAACAGCCAGTCGTCGAGATAGGGGAGGACTGGAACCCCTGATCTGCGCAGATGCGCTGCAACCACCGCCATCACTTTTGTGAACACCCGAGGGGCACTGGTAAGGCCAAAGGGGAGCACGGTAAACTGAAAATGCTTGTGGCCTACCGTGAACCGTAGGTAACGCCTGTGGGCCGGCAGGACGGGGATGTAGAAATAGGCGTCCTGCAAGTCCGACGCTACCATCCAGTCTCCAGGGTCGAGAGCAGACAGAACCTGAGCCAATGTCAACATCTTGAACTTCTCCTTCCGGAGGAAGCGGTTGACGTCCCCGAGATCTAAGATAGGACGCAGGCCTTTGTCCTTCTTGGGTACCAGAAAGTAGTGGGAGTAGCAACCACGACCTACTTCTGGCACAGGGACGCGCTCGATTGTTCCCTTGGCCAAGAGAGCTGTAACTTCCTGGCGGAGAAGGGCCAAGTGATCCTCCGACATGCGATGGAGTGTAGGTGGCATGGATGGAGGGGTAGTCTCGAAGGGGAGGGAGTAGCCCCTTCGGACTATCTGCAAAACCCACCTGTCCGACGTGATGTTCTGCCACTGGGGGGAGGTGATGGCGAATCCTGCCGCCCACTGGCAACTGGTGGCCCTGGAGTGTCGGACTAGGAAGATTTGGAGGCTGCTGAAGAGGGGGCACTGGTGGGCTGGCCCGCCCGCTGGCCCTATGACCCACGACGCTGGGTCCCACGTCCCCGGCCGAGCAGATGCTGAACAGTTTGCGCAGGCCTGTGGCTCTGGGCGGAACATGGTGGGGCACCCCTTCCGTAGTCACGAAAGGGGCGAAAAGCAGACTGCACGAGACGAGAGGTGGGAGCGAGGCCCAAGGATCTGGCCGTAGCACTAGAATCCTTAAAGCGCTCTAGCGCGTTGTCCGCTTTGTCGCCAAACAAGCGACGGCCATCACCGGATGTGTCCAAAGGAGTCAATTGGACATCGCCCAAAAAGCCAGTGGACCTCAGCCAGGCGTAGCGTCTCGGGGCTACGACATTGAAATCGTTCTGCCTAGCGAGTCGGCGGTGTCCATCCCACACCTAATGGTGAACTTTGCTGCATCTCTGCCCTCAGCAACTGCACGGGAGAGAGTGGCCCGGGCCTCCTCCAGACAGTGTGGCAGCACCTGTGCAACTGTGTAACGGCCCAAAAGACATGCGGTGTTCACCGACCGCAGTCCCAAGCTGGCAGAAGAAAACATCTTCTTCCCAAGATGATCCAGCTTTTTGGATTCCCTATCTGGGGGAGCAGTAGGGAATGCGCCCTTAGAAGGAGAGGCTTGGACCACCAAGCTCTCAGGGGTAGGGTGTTGGGAGAGGAAAATGCAGTCGCCCGGGGCCGGGCGGTGGTTTCGGGCAATCATCCTATCCACAGGAGCCCCTGTGCTGGGCTTGGACCAAGTGCCCAGAAGGATGTCTCAGGGCTTCATTAAAAGGCAGCAGGGGCCCTGAAGAGGCCGCTGCCGGTTGAAGCACCACGGTCAGTAGGTTGGTCCTGACCGCCACCGTAGGAAGCTCAAGGTTCAAGGCCTCAGCCACCCTACGCAACACCACTGTGTATGATGCACCCTCCTCCGAAGCCACGGTAGGGGGAGAAAGCATACCAAGGTCTGGTGAGGTGTCCAGACCACTGGCATCACCAAACTCCTCTCTCCAGTCCGGTTCACTCAACTGGTCTGCTAGAGGGTCAACAGACCCCTCCCAGTACTCCTCACCCTCATCTGGCTGCCACTCAGGGCGAAAGGGAACGCCAGGATAGAACAGGGGTACAAAAGTACCGGTCGGCGTCGGATGCGGCGTCAGTCGACATCGGTCCGCCTCCTTGTCCAGGCCGGGGTTGATGCCCGCTGGGGACACACCCGGCGTCGGCGGAGGTGTCATCAGTGGATTCGATGCTGGAGGTGTCGTAAGGTCGAACGGCGCCGATCCGGATCCAGGCCTGGATCCCTGGAGGCCCTGCGGCGCCAGGGCTGGAGCCACCGGGTTCGAAGGCCTAGAACCCCCAGCCGAGTCCGCAGGGCCCGAAGGCGGACCAGCGAAGTCGGGCTGCCCAAAGATCGAATGAAGGGCTTCGTAAAAACTACGAAGCTGGGCAGGGGTCGCTCCGGCTCCTGGAAAAAGAGGGAAGCTCGGAGCCGACGTAGCAGGCTCCGCAGGCGGAGCCGCAGGACGACCACCATCCGCATCCCGCATCGTGTCGGCTGACGGACGGGGAGAACGCGAAGAGCGACAATGCTTCTTCGCCTTCTTTTTGTGCTTCAACTTACCCGAATACGAAGACTTAGACGATGAGTGGTGGTGATGGCTCCGCGACCGGTCCCGCGAACTCCCTCTCGACGGGGACCTCGAGCGGCACGGAGCGGTCTACCGGGCCTCGAGAAGCTTTCGGGACCGCTCCCGCAAAGACTTCGGGTTCATGGCCCGGCAGTCGGAGCACGACTTCAGGTCATGGTCGCGCTCCAGACACCAGAGGCACACGAGGTGTGGGTCCGTAACCGACATCAATTTGTGACAGGAGTCACAAGCCTTGAAGCCGGTCCGACGTGACATCCCTGCGTGCACCAGGAGTCAACACGACTCGAAAAAAAGTCGACAAAAGTCGAAAAATAGTAATCAAAAAGTGACTAGAGGTACCGCTCTCTCCGGATCTGCGCTGGCTGGCGCGGAAAAAGAAAGAACTGACGTCAGTACGCGACGTCATTCCGGCGATCACAATGCTGACGAACGCGGAGCCGATCGACGCCACCTATCGACGCGCAGGGGTACTGCTACGAAAAAAGTTCTCCGGATCCAGTCTGATGCCTGGGGGTAATTTTAAGGTAAGGAATCTATAACTAATAGTCTCTTTCAGATATTCTTTATTCCACCCGTGCCTCATTGTTCAGTTCGATATCTACACCATGTGGCTACCATAACAGACGTCATTTGTAAAAACATTTGCTATGAATACCATCGTTGCTCGATTTTTTTCTCAAGTGTGCTCTTGGTTTTTTGTTCCAGTGCTAATCTTGCTGCCTTGTAGCATGTCTGATTTGTGTAGACTATCCAGCGTGCCATAGTGTCTTGGTTGCTGGTGACCCTTTGCTTGCTGGTACATAGATGGAAAATTAACTTCCATTCCCGGTTTGGTTTGTTTCTTGCAAGTAAAACATGACTGCCCTTCTTCTAGTGTATGACTGGCTCTTTCTGCTCGAGATCTCGGTTTCCGGAAAAAAGCTGGTAGCTATATAGCTTGGTTGACACAAAAATATGAAATTATTTTAGGCAGAAATTGTGGATTTATCTTCATTTCCAATCATTATGCAACTGCAAGTAAGCGTCTTGTGTTGCAAGTGCTGGCAGTTCACTCATTTTTCGCAAATATGTGATGGCAATAAGGAAGGCTGTCTTTTGTGTTAAACCCTGAGCCCTGCCTTAAGCACAGGCTTGAAAAACAGCTTCTTGAGCTGCGTTAGAACCAAGTTTAAGTTCCATTGTGTTTAGGTCTATCCGAAAGTGGGGTTCTGTCAGGGGAGGTGTGTGTGATCCTCAATATACATGTATCCGGTGGATGATTAGTCACATGCGACTGTACTGTCTGTGACTTCCTTCCTCCACCACAATGTGTAGTTATTGTATGCCATGTGTGTTCATTTTGTCGACTGCACCAACGAAATATAAAATGCAATGAAGATATTTACAAAAAAAAAAAAAGGTTGTGGGTACTGACCTTGGTGGAGTTACTCTTTTTTTGCTCCTGCTAGAAATCTCTTGTTCACAGGCATGTTGAAGTAGGATTAGCTTACTTACCCTGCAAGCATCTGTAGGAAGGTAGCATCCGCCTAGCATGGTTACTCTCCACTTTTTGCCTGGTGTCAGTGTATTTTTGACTATTCTGACTGGGATCCTGCTAATCATGACCCCCGTCACTGTGTTTCGTCCCTAAATTTGACCATGGTAAGTGTGAGAAAGTGCCATCTTTCTTGCATGGTATGCCCCCACTTTTTGCTGAATTGCTGATGTACTTTGACTGAGTGTGCCCTGGGCTCCTGCCAATCACGTGCCCAGGGCCTGTGTTCCTTCCCTAAAACTGCATTGAAGCCTAAACCCAATTGGCATCTCTGGCCACATGTCAGCCCCTGGTAAATGGTACCATAGGTACCCAGGGCACTGTGACCAGAGAAGGCCTCTAAGGGCTGCAGCACTTATTGTGCCACCCTTAGAGGCCCTGTACCCTGACACACACACACACTGCCTTTGCAGGCTGAGTGTCTTGGTGCAGAACAAAACAGAGAGTCGACGTGGCACCCATCCGTGTGTGCCATGCCCACAAACACACTGCCCTTGCATACCTCAGTCACCCCTCTAGCTGGGTGCACTATGCCAGTGGTGAGGGTACAGGTGCATGAGCCCTGTACCCCTACAGTACCCAGGTCCATTCCTGGGCACTAAGTGCAGTGCTGCCATTAAGAGTATATGGTGCTGGGAGGTCGTCATCACGAACTCCACAGCACCATGATGGCTACACTGAAGACTGAGAAGTTTGGTATCAAACTTCTCAGCACATTAAACCCACACTGATGCCAGTGTGGGATTTAATGTAAGATGCACGACAGAGGGCAACTTAGAGTTGCCCCCTGAACCTAACCCACAATCCACGTCCTGCCTGAGAGGCTGCCTAGGCTGCCACTCAGCAGACATGTTGCTGGACCCCTGGGTAGAGAGCCATCCGCTCTCCTGGGCCTGCAACAATGCACGTCCTGGGCGAGGTGCTAGGTCTCCTCCCCCAGGATGGGCAGAGGAGCTTCAAAGGCATGCCGCCTTTGTGAGCCTCCCCAGACCACTTGCTGTACTCAGCAACTGGTCCCCACCGGTTCTAGCCCCCACTCTGGCGGGAAGACTGGCGGGAAACCCCAAGTGAGGAAAGGGGGTGTGCCAGCCTCTGCCAACCCCACCCCTCAGGTGGGGGAGGCGAGGTGAAGCACATCTCCGGGCTCTCGCCATCTTGAAGATGGGGAGCCCTGCCCAATCAGGACTAGGCTCCTGCCCCCCTCCCACTGGAGAGTGGCAGGATAGGTGGTGTACCCACCCCAGGGAAGGGACCCATTGGTCCCTGCCCTTTACCTACCTGTAACACCCCTAAATTTAGTATTTAGGGGCACCCTGAACCTTCCTTCCTCAGATCCCGAATCCGAAACAAGCAAGAAGAACAAGAAAGAAGACCTGCCGTGCAGCTGCTAACAAGAGGAAGACACCAACTGACTTGGCCCCAGCCCTACAGGCCTGTCGACCCTCGAACCTGCTCCTGCTAAACCCCGGCATCTCCAGTGGTCAGCAACCTCGAAAACCCCGGAGGACCTGACTGCCTTGTTACTCTAAAAGACTGGGACTCCCACGAGCAGTGGTTCTGCTCAAAGCAAGTAACAAACCCCTGGTGCCAGCCAGGAACCGCGACTCCTGCACACTCTGCACCCGCCGAGCCCGGCCTGTGCCTGAGTGGACAAAGACCACGAGGATGTCCCCCCGGCGACTGTGACCCAGAATCCAGCACCCAAGGACCCTCCTCGACGCTCCTGACGACGCCTGCAGCCTCAGAACCAGGGACCCCTCCAACCGCAACCAGCAGAGGGTAAGATTTCCCGACGCGAAAAGACACCCCTGCACCCGGCGCCCTGCGGCCCCCTGTGCCCAACTCCGGGGTGCCTACCTAACCTACAGCTTCCCAACTTACCTCTCGAAGTGGTGGTCGCACCTGAAGAATCTCCGTCCCCGAGCTTGCAGCCTTTGTTCATCTGGTAACTCCTCCATTGAAATCCATTGAGCGCCCGACGGCTCAAAAGCACCCTGCACCCAGCCGCCCGAGTGCCCCTGGGAGTGCAACACCTATCCTATTCTACTTCCCCACTTGCCCTGTGTAAGTGACCAGGAGCCCAGCTCCCACAGCCGCGTGGCCTGCCTGCTAGCAGCCACCAACCAAGGGCCCCCTGCCCGCCATAGGCTAACATTGGGCCTAACTCACTCTGCACCCGGCTGCCCCTGTGCCGCTGAGGGTGTACCAACTGTACCTACCTGACCCTGGGAGACCCCCGAGTCTATGCCCAGAACCTTAACTCTGCCAGTCGAGTACTTACCTGAAAGCCGATAACCTACATTTTCTCCATAGGGTAACATTGACTGGTTTCACTTGGAAATTCTTCTAAGTGTCGAGTTTTGAAACTTTAAAATATTCACTAAAAATCGCCCAATCAACAAAAATGAAATTACTCACCTGTTATCAGGAGAGATCCCAGTGCTGGATCTTGGTGCCGAGCACTGACCCTGAAAAGTAATTACAACTGTACTTACCGATAACTTGATTTTCCTCCATAGGATAACATTGCCTGGTTTTTGCCAGAAATTCTTCTAAGTGTCGATTTTTGAAACATACAAATATTCGCCTGTGTAACAAAAACGATTTCTTTCAACTGTTTACAGGAAAGTGCACCAGGGCTGAATCCAGGATCCAGCCCGGAGTAAGAAAATCATACGTAAAGTAACTGAAACTGCCTTTACTTAAAACTCCCATTGAGCTCAATGTTATAATTGTTTTGCCTATTGCAACAACTGTAACTATTGCATTTAAAAGTCTATTGCTTATTGAAAGTATACAACTACAGCATTTTATTCTGAGAAAGTATTTTGATACCTATTGTTGGTTCTAAAATAAAACAACTATATATTTTTATATACAAAACAATTGGCCTAGAGTTCAGTTCTTGAGTGTGTGAGACCATTTGCTGACTGAGTGTGTACAACAAATGCTTTACACTGTCCTCTGATACTGCCTTACTGCTCGACCAAGCTACCACTTTAGAGAGTAAGGTTATATCTAACTTTAGCCTCTGCCAAACCTCTGGGGACTGTGGACTCTGTGCACACTGAACCTTACTTTGGTTCAGTATATACAGAGCCACTTTCTTACAGTAAGTAATTCTGTACCTCCACGATTGGCTACTGGTGCACCCCTATAAGTCCTTAGTATTTGGTACTGAGGTACCAAGGGCATAGATACAGCAGGGGTCTCCCATGGGCTGCAGCATGTATTGTGCCACCCACGAGAGACCACGCAAACTGTGTCTACAGTCCTGCCATTGCTGTCTGTATAAGCTGGTGCTAGCACCACTTACGACAGATATAAGTTTTCTTATATCTGAGGTCACTACACTTAAAAACTATAAGTCACCCCCAAGGCAAGCCTTTCAATCCTGAAGGCAGGGTGCTGGGTTGTACGTGTGTGGGTGCCCCTGCAAGAGCAGGACACCCTCCCCCCAAGTCAAGTCAGTCGATTCTCCAGGCTTTGTGAGTGCGGCCAGCCATTTTGATACATGTAGTGGCCATCCGTCATTAAGCAATGGCTAACTATATAGTGGTTGTGCCGAATCAGGGCATGTTTGGTTTCAAACATGTTGAAATCATACCCCAACACTGTTACCGATGTTGGAGGTATGATTCCATGCACTGGGGGGCTCCTCCAGGAAGCCCCCGTACTACTGGTAACAGCCTTTCAGGGTCTGCCAGCAAGCTAGTGTTACTGCTGCTGACTCCCAGTGACAATTCTGCCCTCCTGCTGCGGAGCTCGAGCAAGGGAAGGTAGAACAATAGGTTTCCTGTCACAGGAGGGTGTGACCACCTCCCAGACAGGACTTAGTGTATTGGGCTGGGGGCACTTGTCAGTCCCACCAGACTGCTTTGAAGGGCACATTTGTTGCCCTCCTTGCATACTCTGGTTGGAGCCAGTTCAGGGAGGCCTTAGCTCCCGCTCCGGTGCGAAACTGGACAAAGGACATGGAAGTATCCTCTCCTCTGTCCAGCCCCTCCTCTGGGAGGGACCTGGAGTCGTCCAAACCCCTTTCCTAGGGTATTTAAGGGCCTACCTGTGGGTGGGCCCTCAAATTAGTCGTGGGACAAGACTCAAGCCTGAAACCATGTCACTCTTCGACCGTCTGGACACTTGGACTTCGCCTGAAACAGAGACTGCATCACAGAAGACTCCTGCTGCTCCTGGTCTTGCTGTTCTGCAAGTCTTTGTCTGTGCTTCTTCCAAGATCTTCAACAGACCTGTGGGCATCAAGAACATCCGAAGTAATCTCCCTTGGAGTGAAGGAGTCACTCCCCTCCATCTTCAGGCACCGCAACGAAGCTGACTGGTCTGCGGCTCCCGATGTCCCACAGACTTCGAAAGGCTCAGCAACACAGGTGGTGGTTCTGCAAATCCCTTGAGACCGGACCTCTCTGCAATTTTGAGGCCAATATCCCTCACCGGAACAACTGGGACCGAACCTCTGCACACGGCATCGGCTTGCCGTTGCCAAGGCTTGTTGGCTCTGCACTCCAGAGATCTTCGGGCTACAAGAAGCTCCAGCCTCCAGCATCTCTTCCTGCCAAGAACAGCGTCCTCTGCACTGTGGGCCTTTATCTTTGGTGAGCTGCTTGAGGTCCTCTTGTGACTTCTGTGCCTTTGGCCTGTAGGTCCTCTCAAGAGTCTTCTCCTGTTTCAGTGGGCTCCCCTGCTTGCTCGGGGCCTGCTCTGACTCTCCTGCTTGTCCCAACGATGCTCCTTCTTCGCTTTACACGCCTGTTGCAGTTGCCAAGGCTTGTTGGTGCTCCCGACAGACACCGACCCCCCCAGGTTCTCGACTTCCGATGTGGGACAGCTCGTGCACGACTCCCGGTCTTCCTCAGCGTCACCTGGGTCCTCACAACTGCAGCGCCAAGATCACTCCTAAACCTTCCGACATCGGTGGGCATTGCTCTTCCGTGCCTCCTGGTCACTTCCGAGTGGCAAAGACTCGGTCCCCTCTGCTTGCAGGTTCTCCTCTTCAAGAATCCACCCTTGGATTCCAACGGACTCTGGCACAGTCTTTGCCAGCAGCAACTTTTTAGAAGTCCTCCATTGTGGTCTACGGCGGTTTCAAACTTCACTTCGCACATATGCACCCGGTTTCCCTGGTGTAAGTATCCTTGTTCCTGGGGTATCCACAGGTGGGGTGACTCTCCAACCTTCTGTCTTCCACGGGGTTTCTACAGGGTCCACTGGGAAGGGTCCGCCTTCAAAACTTCAACCGCGACTTTCCCGTTGACTTCTATTGAGTACGCGGCTGTGTCACAGACTCGGTGGGGTCCCATGGTACTTACCTTGGGTGGTTCCTATACTGGTCCAAGTCCCGACTTCGGTCGCAGTTTGCATTCCACTTTTTTAGTATACGGTTTGGTCTCCCCCTGAAGACCACTGTATTTTGTGCTACTTACCTTATTTGCAATTGAAGTATTGTTGAGTATTTGTGTTGATATCTCCAGGTAGGAGATATACCAATGTGTTAGTGAGTGTTGTGTAATAACTAGACATTTTTATATATACACTGTGTGGTTCTTTTTCGTTTAACCTATACTACAGGATTAGATCTGGTAAAACAAGCTGCTGAACACTCCTTTTAGATAAACCTGAAGGCTGCTCTCCACAGCTACCACTTAAAGAGCTTTCTATGGTTGTCTAAGACCACTAAAATCACCATAAGGGGCTTGCCTGGATTAGTGCAAGGTGCTTCACTTAGGTAGGAGTGCACCATATACTAAGCCAGCATCTATTCATATCGTGTAGTGCTGCAGATTCACATGCTATGCATACTCCTGCCATCTAGTGTTGGGCCCGGACTTTAAAAGTTGTTTTTCTCGAGGAAGCTTTATGATCAGGGTCATGCGTCGATTCTCCTCCCCCTAGAGGTATCGCACATGTCGAAGTCTTTGTTCCCAAGAAAATTTTGTTTTTTACCACGAAAAGGAGTGAGGATATAGTTTGCTTTGTAAGTGTTCTTTTGTTAAACATACTGCTTTGTAGCTATTTTGTCACCATCTAATACCGGACGGAGAGGGTGCATGTGAATCTGCAGCACCACATACTATGAACAGATGCTTACAGGGTAAGTAACAATCCATTCGTAGCATGTGTTGGCGGCCGATAGACATGCTACGCATAGACTGTAAAGCAGTATCCCTCCACGCGGTGGCTTTAGGCATGAGATGGTGCAGAGGTTTGAAATAATGTTTGAAGGACAGTTTGTCCAACTAGAGGTTGTTGTCCACACAAACAATGTTTTGTAAAAGTGTAAGGGTTTATCAATGTTGCTGCTTTGCAAATATCATTGAGAGGGATATTTCCTAAAAAAAAAAAGCCATGGTTGCTCCTTTTTTTCTTGTTGAAGGAGCTCTTGGTGCCTGTGGTAATGTTCTTTTTGCTCTAACATAACATATTTGAATGCGCTTAACAATCCATCTTGCTATACCAGCTTTTGATATAGCATTTCATTTTGTTAGATTAGTAAAGGAGACAAAAAGTTGGTTAGTTTTTCTGAAGGATTCAGTATGTCCAACATTGTACATAAGTGCCCTTTTAACATCTAAGGTGTGTAAGGAACGTTCTGCAACAGTTTGTGGTTTTGGAAAGAAAACTGGCAGTTCCAAGGTTTGATATAGATGAAATTGTGAAATAACCTTGGGTATAAATCTGGGGTTAGTATGTAAACGCACTTTTGTCTATGAAGACTTGGAAATAAGGCTCTTCAATGGTGAGAGCATGTATTACACTGACCCTTCTTAATGATAGTATTGCTACTAGGAAAGCTACTTTCCATGTTAAAAATTGTATTGGACAATTGTGTAGTGGCTTAAATGGTGGTCCCATAAGCAGTGTCAATACAATGATTAAATTCCACGCTGGTACTGGTGGTGTACGTGGTGGAATGATCTTTTTTAATCCTTCCATGAAGGCTTTGATTACAGGAATACGACAAAGGGATAGGTGTTTTCTGTTTTGTAAATATGCAACAATAGCTGCTAAATGAACAAGTTACTTACCTTCGGTAACAATGCATCTGTAAGAGACATGTAGTTCTAGATTCCATACCTTTAGAATTACCCCCAGGGGTCAGACTGGATCCGGAGAATTTTTTCGTAGCAATACCCCTGCACGTCAGTAGGTGGCGTCTGTAGACACTGCGTCCGTCGTCAGCGTTGTGGTCGCCGGGATAACGTTGCGGTGTCTATTTAGACGACGCCCCTGCGCGCTGACATCAGTTCTGACACGACTTTCCACGCCAGAAGCGCAGAGCCATGCAAGACACTGACCACTGGTGCACATAACTAGGGCCCTAGAAGGGAGTCCCTATCCCTAGAAGTCAGTTCGCAGAACGGGGAGGATGGGTGGGGCGGTAAGGAATCTATAACTACATGTCGCTTACAGATCCATCGTTACCGAAGGTAAGTAACTTGTTCATCCGAAAGAGACTGTAGTTATAGATTCCTTACCTTTAGAATAGATACCCCAGCAATGCCAACCCCGGTTGTGAGTCTGCGAACTAAGTTCACACCAGGAAGTCCTGGAGAACAGAACTGCCGAAAAAGCGGTCTCTCCGGACATGGCTGTCCAGGCAGTAATGTTTTGTGAACGTATGCAGGGATGCCCACGTGGCTGCCTGGCAGATGTCAAGCAGCGGAACTCCACGTCCCAAAGCGTTAGTGGCTGCTGTCGGCCTGGTAGAGTGGGCGCGTAGTCCTACTGGAGGTTCCTTTTTCGCCAAAGAATAGCAGATTTTTATGCATAGGACAACATATTGAGAGATGGTACATTTGTGCACGGCCCGACCTTTCTTGGCACCCACATAACCCACGAAGAGTTGATCGTCCACCTGGAAATCTTTAGTGCGGTCAAGGTAGAAGGACAGCGCACGTTTTGGGTCCAGACGGTAGAGTCTCTCCTCTTTGGAAGTGTGTGGAAGCGAGAAGAAGGTGGGCAATGTGATTGTCTGACCTATGTGGAAAGAGGTAACCACTTTGGGCAGTAAAGAGGACCTAGTGCGAAGGACCACTTTGTCCGGATGAACAGCAAGAAAAGGAGGCTTGGAGGACAGAGCCTGAAGCTCACTCACCCTGCAGGCAGAGGTGATGGTGAGCAGGAAAGCAGTCTTTAAAGTAAGAAGACGAAGAGGACAATTATGTAGTGGCTCGAAGGGAGCTCACATAAGATAAGTAAGGACAAGATTCAAGTCCCATTGGGGCATTACGAAAGGAGAAGGAGGAAAGAGATGAGTAATGCCCTTCAGAAATCTATTTACAATAGGAGACTTGAAAAGAGAAGGCTGATCAGGAAGGCGAAGAAAGGCTGAAATGGCCGAAAGATAGCCTTTAAGGGTGCCCAGAGCAGAGCCCTGCTGGGCCAAGGATAGAATGAAGAGGAGAACCTCTGAAAGAGGGGCAGAAAGGGGATCCACAGCCTTTGCTGTGCACCATGCCACAGATTTGTTCAATCTACAGGCGTACACCGTTTTAGTGGAGGGACGCCTGGCTTCCAAGATGACGTTACAGACTTCGGGAGGAAGGTCGAAAGCTGTCAACTGTCGCCGCTCAATCTCCACGCAAGGAGGTGGAGGCTGGACAGGTTCGGGTGGAGGGCTGTCCCCTGCTGCTGCGACAGAAGATCCTCCTGAAGAGGCAGTCTGATCGGAGGATCGATGGCCATGCTCAAGAGCTCGGGATACCAGACTCTTCGTGCCCAGTCCGGAGCCACAAGAATGACTTGGGCCCGGTCGCACTTAATCTTCTTCAGCACTCTGGGTAGAAGTGGTACAGGCAGAAAGGCGTACAAGAGGCTGCAACTCCACTTGCGAAGAAAAGCGTCGCCGAGCGAGCGCCGCCTTGGAAACTCCAACGCGCAGAACTGCTGACATTGGGCGTTCTCTTCGGTGGCGAACAGACCTAACCATGGCTCTCCACACTGCTGAAAGAGACCTTGCCCCACCTCTGAGTGAAGAAGCCATTCGTGATCCAGCATGCACCGGCGGCTGAGTTAGTCTGCCCTGGTGTTCAGGGAACCTGCCAGGTGTTGAACCACCAGGGATATGCCCTGATGCTCCAGCCATGTCTAAAGGCGAAGAGCCTCGACATAGGGTCCACGACCCCACCCCGCCCGGTTTGTTGCAGTACCACAAGGCAGTGGTGTTGTCTGTGAATACATGCACTACTCTTCCTTTGACAGAAGGAAGGGATGCCTTCAGCGCAAGAAGGATCGCCCGAAGCTCCAAAAGGTTGATGTGGAGCCCGGACTCCGCCGGAGACCAGAGACCCCTGATCTCCGTCTCTCCCATGTGGCTGCCCCATCCCAGGAATGACATCTGTCACCACTGTGAACTCTGGTTGGGGAAGGGAGAAGGATCTGCCGTTGACCCAATCCTGGTTCGTGAGCCACCACTGCAATTGACGTGCAGTACCCTCCGAGATCTGGACATCGGAAAGATTCCCCTGATGCTGCACCCACTAGAACTTCAGGTCCCACTGCAGAGCCCGCATATGCCACCTGGCACGATCCATCAGCAGGATGCAGGAGGCCATGAGGCCCAGCAGCCTCAGGGTCATTCTCACCGAAATCCGGGATAGAGGCTGAAACATCGGTATCATTGCCTGAATATCCCGGACTCGCTGCTCGGGAGGATAAGCCCGAAACTGCGCTGTATCCAGAACTGCTCTGATGAAAAGGAGCTTCTGAGAGGGAATCAGGTGCGCCTTTGGCACATTGATAGTGAACCCCAACGAATGCAGGAGGTCCGCTGTAGTCTGTAGGTGGGAGAAGACAGCCTAGGGCGAGCCTGCCTTCAACAGCCAGTCGCTGTATTAGGGGGAAGACTGGAACCCCTGATCTGCGCAGATGAGCTGCGACCACCACTATCACTTTCGTGAACACCCGAGGGGCGCTGGTAAGGCAAAAGGGGAGCACGGCAAATTGAAAATGCTCGTGGCCTAGCATGAACCGTAGGTAACGCCTGTGGGCTGGCAGGACGGGGATCTGGAAATAGGCGTCCTGCAAGTCCAACGCTACCATCCAGCCTCCGGGATCGAGGGCAGAGAGGACTTGAGCCAACAACGTGAGCATTTTGAACTTCTCTTTCCGGAGGAAGAGGTTGAGGGCCCTGAGGTCTAAGATAGGACCCAGGCCTTTGTCCTTCTTGAGTACCAGAAAGTAGTGGGAATAGCAACCACGATCTACTTCTGGCACTGGGACCCGCTCGATAGCTCCCTTGGCCAAGAGAGCCGTAACTTCCTGGCGGAGAAGGGCCAAGGGATCCTCCGACATGCAATGGAGTGTTGGTGGCATGGAGGGAGGGGTAGTCTCGAAGGGGAGGGAGTAGCCCCTTCGGACTATCTGCAAAACCCACCTGTCCGACGTGATGTTTTGCCAGTGGGGGAGGTGATGGCGAATCCTGCCGCCCACTGGCCTCTGGTGGCCCTGAAAGGTCAGACTAGGAAGGTTTGGAGGCTGCTGCAGGGGGAGTATGGGTGGACTGGCCCGCCCGCTGGCCCCCAGACCCGCGTCGCTGGGTCCCACGTCCGCGGCCACGCATAGACTGGGTAGCTTGCGTGGTCCTGTGGCTTGATTGGGTGGAACGTGGAGGGGCACCCCTTCCGTAGCCACGAAAGGGGCGAAAGGCAGACTGCATGGGGCGAGAGGTTGCTGCGAGGCCCAAGGATCTGGCCGTAGCTCTAGATTCCTTGAAGCGCTCCACCGCGGAGTCCGCCTAGTCACCAAACAGGCGACGGCCATCAAAGGGCATGTCCAACTAAGGGCATGTCCAAAAGGGTAGATTGGACATCCCCCGAAAAACCAGACGTCCTCAACCAGGCGTAGCGCCTCAGGGCTACCGACGTTGATACCGTTCTGCCCAGAGAGTCGGCGGTATCCAGCCCACACCTGATGGTGAACTTAGCTGCGTCTCGACCCTCAGCAACTGCGCGGGTGAGCACGGCCCTTGCCTCCTCTGGGCACTGTGGCAGTCTTGTGGTTTGTGGCCTCCTGGCCTGCCTGGATAAGTTGGCATAGGCCTGGCTGCCATGATGACTTTTGCGCACGTTACTCTTAGCCGTTATTCTGTCGCCCTCTGCTTCTGCCAAGTTATTTTACAACTGTCTGCATTCTCTGTCTCTCACCTTTTCTCCTGTTCCCTTTGGGCTCAGTCTGAACAACAGTTACAAGGTCGAAAAACAACGTCCACAGTTCTTGCTGATATGGCCAGTCCCTCGCACCTAGACATAACACTATGTACAGCTGCCATGGAGAAATTGGTGTGCTTTTAATATTGAGGTTTCCCCGCTTAAGGGGGACTTAGAGAAAAACCTTTCCAGGGAGAAGAGCTGTGATTGTCTGCTGATGTAGTCTTTGCATCTAGAGACTGAGGTATGGGGGTTCGCTAGTCAAAGCCCAGAGGTCTTCTATTTTTATAATACAATAGCTACTAGCACGGGGAGGGTGGTAAGGTCATTCAGCCCTCTATCCACTGCTTTATGAAATGCTTTCCCCGTTAGTATTCTATGGAGTTGTAACTATGCTGATTATATTATTCTTATGCATTATGCTGATAGTACTGTCACGTGTACTGTATCTTAGAGCACGTATGTTGAAATAAACATTTTAACCTATACTGTGTCTCTTCTTACGCCAGTTGTGGACAGGTA
This sequence comes from Calotriton arnoldi, assembly GCA_963921515.1. Taxonomy (NCBI): domain Eukaryota; kingdom Metazoa; phylum Chordata; class Amphibia; order Caudata; family Salamandridae; genus Calotriton; species Calotriton arnoldi. The sequence goes on from CAWUFW010000690.1 coordinate 2,384,724, forward strand.
TGAGTGAGAGACGAAAGGGTGTTCTTGCTACTGCGAGTCCTGAGAGAGATACCGTGTTCTGGGTTGTCTAATCATTGGTACATTGTTGCTAATGGGATGCTAAGGCTAGTTGGGTTGGGGTTTTAGGTGCTAAGGTTTATGTTTGGCTCACCACTATATTCCGAGGTCCTATTATCCTGTGCATAGCTCTGTGTGTGTACAGAATCCCTATGACAGCAGCACTTGCGCAACCGTATCCCACACCCTATGGGTATAACAGCCCAAGAGGCATGCAGTGTTCACCAACCGCAGCCCTAAGCTGGCGGAAGAAAACATCTTCCCAAGGTGGTCCAGCTTCTTGGATTCCCTATCTGGGGGAGCAGCAGGGAATGCGCCTTTAGAGGACGAGGCTTGGACCACCAAGCTCGTGGGGGTTCGGTGTTGGGAGAGGAAAAGTGGGTCGCCCGGGGCCAGGCCGTGGCGTCGGGCAATCATCCTGTCCACAGGAGCCCCTGTGCTGGGCTTGAACCAAGTGCCCAGAAGGATGTCTGTGAGGGCTTCATTAAAAGGCAGAAGGGGCTCCAAAGAGGCCGCTGCCGGCTGAAGCACCTCTGTGAGGAGGTTAGTACTGACTGCCACCTTAGGAAGCTCGAGGCCCAAGCCCTCAGCCACCCTACACAACACCACTGCGTAAGAAGCTCCCTCCTCCGTAGCCACGGTGGTGGGGGGGTGGGGTGGAAGAGCATGCCAAGGTCTGGGGAGGTATCCAAACCCCTGGCATCACCCAGTTCCTCTCGCCAGTCCGGCTCCTCAAGCTGGTCAGCTAAAGGGTCTCCAGACCCCTCCCAGTCCTCCTCACACCCTCCTCTGGCTGCCACTCCGGGCGATAGGGAACACCAGGGATGAACAGCGGTACAAAAGTACCCTCCAGCACCGGTACAGACGTCGGGTGACGTCGGTCCGGCACCGGGTGAAAGTTGGGGGGTGAGGCTGGGGTCAAGCCCGGTTGGGGGCACAACCGGCATCAGGGACGTCGTTACTGGAATCGGCGCTGGGGAAGGTAAAGTGAGGTCGACCGGTGCCGATCTGGACCCAGGCCTGGATCCCCGGGGGCCCTCTGGCGCCGGAGCCAAAGCCGCCGGCATCGAAGGCCCATCACCCCAGCCGAATCAGTGGGGCACAAAGGCGCACCTGCGGAGTCGGGCTGCCCAAAAATGCTATGAAGAGCCTCGTAAAAGGCTCAAAGCTGGGCAGGGGACGCTCCGGCTCTGGGAAAGGAAGGGAAGCGTGGAGCTGTCCCAGAAGCAGGCTCCGAAGACGGAGCAGGAGAGCGACGACGCTCTGGGTCCCGTGTCGTGTAGGCCGTCGGAAAAGGGTTAGTCAAAAAGTGACTAAGGGGCATGCTCTCTCCGGATCTAAGCTAGTTGGCGCGGAAAAAGAAAGAACTGATGTCAGTGCGCAGGAGCGGCGTCTAGACACCGTGACGTCATCCCGGCGACCACGACGACGGACGTGGAGTCGTCCGACGCCACCTACCGACACGCACGGGTACTGCTATGAAAAAATTCTCCGGATCCAGCATGACGCCTGGGGGTAATTCTAAAGGTAAGGAATCTATAACTACAGTCTCTTTCAGATAGTCGTTTGGAGGTGCATGCTATGTGACTTTTGTAAATGTAACAGATAGCATTTTAGTTGCTGTTCTGTTGGAGAAGAAGGGTTAATGTGTTGTGTATCACAAAAATGTACAAAATGCTTCCATTTAGCAGCATACCATGCTCTTGTTGTAGGTCATCTTGCTTCTTTTAAGATTGTGATACAGTCATCAGGTAAATGGAGGTATCCAAATTCTAGGACCTCAGGTGCCAGATTGCAAGATTAAGTTGTTGAGATGTCTCACCCTGCCACTGCTGTGTGTTAGAACATTTGGATAATTTGGTAGCTTCACAGGAGATAATAGAGAGCAAGTGTTGTATACCATGGTTGGCGAGCCCATGTGGATGCGATTAGACTAAGTCATTGAAGTCTGAGTTTCCAGACTACATAAGGTAGTAGTGGGAGAGGAGGAAAAGCGTACGCAAATATCCCTGACCAGTTCATCCATAGAGCATTGCCCTTGGATTGTGGGTGTGGATGTCTGGAAGCGAAGCCTTGCGGCAGGGAAGGCTAACTCCACTGGCAAGGGAGTAGCTTTGAAGAAAGTTTGATTAAAAGCGTCCCTTCCCCAGTCTGCGCTCATGAGGCCAAATTTTGGCTTACTACATATCTAAAAGAAACATTACCAATTGAGTATTGAATATATTTTTATTCATTGACAAAACTATAGGACACTCGCATCCGAGTCGATTCACAATTGGAGTGGCAAAAGGGATCATCACGTGGTCCTGACGAAATGCCTTGGGGTAGGGCTTGATACATGTAGACCTATAAAATACATGCACATAACTGCATGTTTTTCATCTTTTCCCCATTCTTAACCATACCAGCTAGAGGTAAGAATAAATAATTTTCCCTACTTAGCTAGGTATTTTTAACCCTTTTTTCTCACTAGATAAGACCCTCCCACTCTTATACCTCTCCATACTTCATAGTATATGATCAAAGTACTCCCACATATTCATGGGTCGTAGCACGCCCGTTCCGCCGCAGGACGGGAAGAACCCTATGATGAAGCATGCCCCTAAGGGGAAACCCTGGTGGGTGAGGATTATTTTAAGACAATTTTCTGTTTTCTACTAAGTATAACGAGTGGAAAGACAGTCCAAGCAAACGGACGGACTCTCTTTGGAGTCTTGATCAGCCAATCGTCGAGATAAGAAAACACATGAATGTTTTCTCTTCTTAGTTTTGCTGCTACTACTGCTAGACATTTTGTGAATACCCTTGGGGCTGTTGTTACTCCATAGGGTAGTACTTTGAATTGATAATGATGTCCACTAACCACAAATCTCAAACTTTGTGTGCTGGATGTATTGGAATATGGAAGTAAGCTTCCTACAAGTATAATGCGGTCATGAAGTCGGCTTTTTGAAGAAGTGGTATTACATCTTGTAGTGTGACCATGTGAAAATGTTTTGACAGTATGTAGCGATTTAGTGGCCGCAGATCCAGAATGGGTCTTTGGGTTCCGTCTTTATTTGGTATTAGAAAGTAAACTCCTTTGTTTTGGGATTTGTATGGGACTTTCTCGATGGCCCCTTTTTGCCTTTACTACTTCTGTTAGCAGGTGTAGATGTTGTGGATTTAATACCTGCCTTTTTGGTGGAATATTTGGAGGTTGTTTGATAATGTCTAAGACCCATTGGTCCGATGTAATGTTTTCCCACAATAGATGGAAATCTTGTAACCTTCCCTGGGCAGGTGTTTTGGGGTAAGGGGGGAGTATTAACAAGTCATTTTGTTGCGGGGTGGAGGCGCCCTTATTGGGTGTGCTTCTGCCTCTACCCTTGTTTTTGTATCCTCCCCAATAATACCTTGCCCTTGTTGATGGTATTGCTGCTGTTGGCGTTGATAGGAAGTATTTTCTGTGGTAGAGGTTTTTGCAGCTCCTCTACCTTGGTACTTCCGAAAGGGCTATTTTTGTGTAGTGGTTTGTAAAACACCCATTGACTTTGCAGTATTGGTGTCTTTTTTTAATCTTTTCTAGTTGATCATCTACTGCAGGCCCAAAAAGATGTTCTCCATCAAAGGGTACATTTAAAATATGTTGTAGTACCTCAGGTTTGAAGCCAGAAATGCGTAGCCACACATGTCTTCTGAGCCTAATAGAAGTATTTATGCCCCTAGCCGCAGTGTCCACTCCATCTAAGGCACATTTGATGGCAGTATTTGAAATGATCTCTTCATTAACTAGATCTTCCCCCTTCTTCCGGCATTTCTCTGGAAGATGTTGCATGCGCTCCTGTATCTCGTTCCATGTAGCTCTATTATAGAGTGAGAGGAGTCCCACAGAGTTTGCAATCCTCCATTGGTTTGCATGGCCTGTAGCAACTCTTTTTGTTGCTGCGTCTATTCTTTTGCTTTCTTTATCCGGAGGAGGTGCTCCTCAAGTGCCTTGTGCAGCAGCTCTCTTTCTAGCAGTGGTGAAAAGTGAATCTGCAGGTGGATGACCTCGAATATATATTGGATCATTTGGTAAGGCTTTATATTTCTTTTCAATACGTGGTGTTAGGACTCTTGATTTTACATGGTCCTTGAACACTTCTTTAGCCACATTCAGGATGGATCCTATCAGGGGTAAATATTGAACAGCTCTTTCTGTGCGTGACAGTGTTTCAACCAGAAAGTCACTTTCTTCCTCTGTTGAATGCATGGGGAGCTTATGATATTCAGCAGCTCTTTGTATGACACTGTGATATGAGGAAGTGTAATCAGGGGGAGAATGCTTTGTGGGCACAAGTGGGTCTATGTCATACTCTGGTAGCACCACATCATAGTCTTCCCATAGGTCAGGTGTGTCGTCAGTATTGTGTGTACCCTGGGAATCAGTGTCCTGTATTTCTCCCTCTTCTTCTCCTTGTGGAGATGGTGAACAAGTAGGAGGTGAAGCAGGTACACCAAAAAATATAGGGCTTGTGTCTCTAGTTTCTTGGATTATAATCTTTTGTGGAGGTTCAGAAAGTTGTCTTCTGCCTTTCTTTTTGTCGTTTCCTTTCTCTTTTGTTGCATGAACTGTTGTAGTCCTTCAAATACTAACCCTTGATATTCAGTGGCTTTAGTGCACAAGTTGCTAACTTGTGTAACGATACATCTGTAAGAGAAAGTAGTTAGTGACCGATTCCTTACCTTAGAATATCCCCAGGCGTCAGGCTGGATCCGGAAAGTTTTGCGTAGCAGTACCCTTGCGCGTCGGTAGGCGGCGTCGTGCAGCTCCGCGTCAGTCGTCGGCGTCGTGATCACCGGGATGACGTCGCGGCCAGTACTTAGACGCCGCCCATGTGCGCTGGCGTCAGTTCTGTACACTACTTTCCGCGCCAGAAACGCAGAGCCATGCAAGAAACTGACACTGGTGTCTGAAAACTAGGGCCCTGAAAGGGATGTCCTTAACCCTAGAAATCAGTTTGCAGAACGGGGAGGATGGGTGAGGCGGTAGGAATCTGTCACTAACTACTGTCTCTTACAGATATATCGTTACACAAGTTAGTAACTTGTGCATCTGAAAGAGACACGTTAGTGACAGATTCCTTACCTTAGAATAGATACCCCAGCAATACCAACCCCGGTGGTGTGTCGGCGAACAAAGATCAGACGAGGAAGTCTCGGAGAACAGAACGGCCAAAGAAGCAGTCTCTCCGGACTTGGCTGTCAAGGCAGTAATGCTTGGTAAACGTGTGCAGCGAGGCCCACGTAGCTGCCTGACAAATGTCCTGCAATGGGACACCACGCCCCAAAGCCGTGGTCGAGGCGGCTGTCGCCCTGGTGGAATGGGCACGCAGCCCAACAGGGGGCTCCTTCTTAGCCAAAGAATAGCAGGCCTTAATACACAAGACGACCCAGCGGGAGATGGTCCGCTTGTGTACCGCCCGACCTTTTTTGGCACCCACGTAGCCAACAAAGAGCTGGTCGTCCACCCGGAACTGCTGTGTGCGGTTGAGATAAAACGAAATCGCACGTTTTGGGTCCAGACGGTGGAGCCTCTCTTCCTCTCTAGTAGGATGCGGAGGCGGAAAGAAGGTGGGCAAAGTGATGGTCTGCCCAATGTGAAAAGCAGTAACCACCTTTGGCAAGAAGGACGGACGCGGCCTAAGAACAACATTGTCTGGATGGACAGACAGAAAGGGAGGCTTGCAAGAAAGAGCCTGGAGCTCACTCACCCGCCGAGCGGAGGTGATGGCCACCAGAAAGGCTGTCTTCAGAGTGAGAAGACGAAGAGGACAGTTATGTAGAGGCTCAAAGGGAGCGCACATTAAAAAGGTAAGAACCAAGTTCAAGTCCCACTGAGGCATTACAAACGGAACAGGAGAGAAGAGGTGTGTAATGCCTTTAAGAAACCTGTTAACAGGGGACTTGAAAAGGGAGGGCTGATCAGGAAGCCAGAGGAAGGCCGAGATTGCACAAAGATAGCCCTTGATGGTACCCAGGGCAGAACCCTGTTGGGCCAGAGAAAGAAGGAATAGAAGAACCTCAGAAAGAGGGGCAGAAAGGGGATTCACAGCCTTTGCTGTGCACCATGCCACAAACTTGTTCCACCTGCAGGCGTATACCACCTTAGTGGAGGGACGCCTGGCTGCCAGAATCGCATCACAAACTTCGGGAGGCAAGTCGAAAGGAATCAACTGCCGCCGCTCAATCTCCACGCAAGGAGGTGGAGACTGGACAGGTTCGGGTGGAGGACCGTCCCCTGCTGCTACGACAGAAGATCCTCCCGAAGAGGCAGATGGATCGGGGGATCGACGCTCATACTGAGTAGCTCGGAATACCAAACTCTTCGAGCCCAGTCCGGAGCCACAAGAAGGACTTGGGCCCGGTCGCGCTGAATCTTCTTCAACACTCTGGGTAGAAGTGGTATAGGCGGAAAGGCGTACAACAGACCGCAACTCCACTCGCGACGAAAAGCGTCGCCGAGCGAGTGCCGCCTTGGAAATTCCAACGCGCAGAACTGATGACATTGCGCGTTCTCTTCGGTGGCGAATAGATCTAACCAAGGCTCTCCCCACTGTAGAAAGAGTCCTTGCGCCACCTCCGACTGAAGACGCCATTCGTGATCCATCATGCACCGGCGGCTGAGTTCGTCCGCCCTGGCGTTCAGGGAACCTGCCAGGTGTTGAACCATCAGGCACATGCCCTGATGTTCCAGCCATGTCCAGAGACGCAGAGCCTCCTGACATAGGGTCCACGACCCCACCCCGCCTTGTTTGTTGCAGTACCATATGGCGGTGGTGTTGTCTGTGAACACCTGCACTACCTTCCCTTTGACAGAGGAAAGGAATGTCTTGAATGCAAGTCGGATCGCCCGGAGCTCCAGAAGGTTGATATGGAGCCGGGACTCCGCCGGAGACCAGAGGCCTCTGATCTCCGCCTCTCCCATGTGACCGCCCCATCCCAGAAGGGACGCGTCCGTCACAACTGTGTGCTCTGGCTGGGGAAGGGAGAGGGATCTGCCCATGACCCATTGCCGGTTCGAGAGCCACCACTGCAACTGCCTTGCAGTTCCCTCCGAGATCTGGACGTAATCGGACAGGTTCCCCTGATGTTGCGCCCACTGGAACTTCAGGTCCCACTGCAGAGCCCGCATATGCCATCTGGCATGATCGACCAGCAGGATGCAGGAGGCCATGAGGCCCAGCAGCCTCAGGGTCATCCGTACCGAAACCCAGGATAGAGGCTGAAAGATTGGAATCATAGCCTGAATATCCTGGACTCGCCGTTCGGGAGGATAGGCCCGAAACTGCGTTGTGTCCAGAACTGCTCCAATGAAAAGGAGCCGTGGAGAAGGAATCAGGTGCGACTTCGGCACGTTGATGGAGAACCCCAGTGAGTGCAGGAGTTCGGCCGTAGTCTGGAGGTGGGAGACGACTGCCTGGGACGAGCCCGCCTTCAACAACCAGTCGTCGAGGTAGGGGAAGACTGGCACCCCTGCCCGGCGCAGATGAGCTGCGACCACCGCCATCACTTTCGTGAACACCCTAGGGGCGCTGGTAAGGCCAAAGGGGAGCACGGTGAACTGAAAATGCTCGAGGCCTACCGTGAACCGCAGGTAACGCCGGTGGGCCGGCAGGACAGGGATGTGAAAATAAGCGTCCTGCAAGTCCAACGCTACCATCCAGTCTCCATGGTCGAGGGCAGTGAAGACCTGAGCTAGGGTGAGCATCTTGAACTTCTCCTTCCGGAGGAAGCGATTGACGTTCCGGAGGTCCAAGATAGGACGCATGTCCTCCTTGTCCTTTTTGGGCACCAGAAAGTAGTGGGAGTAACAACCACGCCCTACTTCTGGGGTCGGAACGCGCTCGATGGCCCCCTTGGCCAAGAGGGCTGCAACTTCCTTTTGCAGAAGCACCAAATGATCCCCTGACATGCGGTGGCATTGAGGTGGCATGGCTGGGGGGGGTAGTCTCGAATGTCCAAGACCCACTTGTCCGATGTGATGGCACGCCAGTGGTGAATGTGATGGCGGACCCTGCCCCCCACTGGCGTGCTGTGGACCTGAAAGGATGGACTAGGAGGGCTTGGAGGCCGCGGACGGGGCGGAGGTGGTGGCCTGACCCGCACGCTGGTTACCCGACCCGCCTCGGCGGGAGCCACGTCCTCGGCCACGCGAAGGCGCTTGCTGCGCGGGCCGGTGGCTGGGCAATGGACGTGACTGGGCGCCCCTTCCGTGGCCACGAAAGGAGCGAAAAGCAGACTGCTGCGGAGGGCGCGAGGCCCAAGGACTTGGCCGTAGCCCGCGAGTCCTTAAAGCGAGTCCTTCTGCCTTGTTGCCAAAAAGGCGGATGCCATCGAAGGGCATGTCCATAAGGGTGTTTTGGACATCGCCCGAGAAACCAGTGGTCCTCAGCCAGGCATGACGGCGAAGCGCCACTGTCGTAGCAAGCGATCTGCCCAGCGAGTCAGCGGTGTCCAGGCCACATCGTATTGTGAACTTCTCCGCGTCTCTCCCGTCTGCAATAACACGGGTGAGTAGTGTCTGGACCTCCTCAGGACACTTAGGCAGCACTTGCGCCACCGAATCCCACAGAGAGTGGGAATAACGGCCCAAAAGGCAAGCGGTGTTCACGGACCGCAAGCAAGCACTTGAGGAAGAAAAATCCTTCTTCCCAAATTGGTCCAGTTTTTTGGATTCCCCGTCCGGCGGAGCCGTAGGGAAGGCGCTTTGAGAAGTAGAGGCTGGGACAACCAAGCTCTCGGGGGTGGGGTGTTGGGAAAGGAACAAGGGGTCGCCTGGGGCCGGGCGATGGCGTCGGGCCACGTTCCTGTCCACAGGAGCCCCTGTGGTGGGCCTGGACCAGGTGCCCAAAAGAACGTCAGAAAGTGCGTCGTTGAACGGCAGCAGTGGCTCCGAGGAGGTAGCCGCCGGCTGAAGCACTTCCGTCAGGTTAGTCCTGACAGCCACTGTAGGGAGCTCGAGGCGCAAGGCCGCGGCCGCCCTACGCAACACCGTTGCATAACTTGCTCCCTCCTCCGTAGCCACGGAAGGAGGAGACAGCATGCCACGGTCTGGAGAAGTGTCCAGGCCACTGACATCACCCAGTTCCTCTGCCCAGTCCTGATAGGGCTCACATTGGGCTGTGAGAGGGTCTTCCGACCCCTCCCAGTCCTCCCCGTCCTCCAAAACAGGTGAAAAGTAAGGAGGGCGGACATGAGGGAAGAAAAGTCCCATCGGCGTCGGCCGACGTCGATCCGGCTCCGTGTCCGGTTCCGGGGAGAACCTGGGGACGGCGTCGTCCGGGACTTCGGACAACACCGTGAGTGGTACCGGGGAGGTCGGCGCTGGTGGAGGTGTTGTCAGGTCAACCGGCATCGACCGGGATCCAGGCCTGGATCCGAGGGGGTCCGCCGGGACCGGAGCCGCCGGTGGTGCCGAAGGAGGACCTCCACTGGGGCCCGCGGGGCCCAAAGGCGCACCAGGGTAACCCTTAGGCCCGAAGATGCGAGCCATGGCCGACAAGAAGTTCTGGATGTCGGCCGGAGTCGACGTCGGACCCGGAACAGGCGGGTAGGCCGACGCCGGCTCAACGGGTACTCCCGGAGCCTCGGGGGCGGTACCAACAGGACCCTCAGCCGAGTCGTGAGACCGGCGAGGGGAGGTCTTAGAGCGATGCTTCTTAGACTCTTGTGCTTCGCCTTACCTGAAGACGAAGACTTCGACCCCGAGACACGATGGCTCCGCGACCGGCCCCTCGACCTCTCCCGGGACCTCGAGCGGCACGGAGCCGAGTGCCGGGCCTCGAGAAGCTTTCGAGACCGCTCTCGCAAAGCCTTCGGGGCGAGGGACCGACACTCGGGGCACAACGTGGGGTCGTGGCCGCGCCCCAGGCAGAAGAGACACTCTCGGTGCGGATCCGTAATCGACATCATGCGATTACAGACCTCGCATGGCTTGAAGCCGGGCATCCCTACTGACACCTTGGAGTCGAAACGACTCGAAAAACTTGGACAAAAAAGTCTCAAAATACTCAGTCAAAAAATGACTGGGGCACTGCTCAATCCAGATCTGCGCTTACTGGCGCGGAAAAAGAAAGAACTGACGCCAGCGCGCATGGGCGGCGTCTAAGTACTGGACGCGACGTCATCCCGGCGATCACGACGCCGACGACGGACGCGGAGCCGCACGACACCGCCTACCGACGTGCAAGGGTACTGCTACGCAAAACTTTCCGGATCCAGCCGGACGCCTGGGGATATTCTAAGGTAAGGAATCTGTCACCAACGTGTCTCTTTCAGATACTTAGTGTCTTATGCTTCTTGTGTGCAGTTGTAATGCTTTTAGAAACAGTGTGCTTTAGAACTACTGGAATCAAGGCTTTTCTTCTGTTTAGAAGAGTGTGTGTTGTTTCTCAGAGCTCGGATCCAAAGTTTTAGACTTCGTTCCAGTCGATTCCGAATGTTTTCTCGGCTCCGATGTGTGTGTCTTGGAGCTCTTCGGTGCCGATGGTGTTATCGGTTCCGATTGATGCCTTGGTGTTGAAGGCTTTGTCGGAGTGGATGTGGTCTTTGGTGGCGAAATAATTTGGGAACAGTTTCCTTTTTTATGCCTGGCCACCCGATCAGTATTGAGAATACTCTCATCCTTTCTCGGTTCCGAGGCTTGGTCATGGTGTCGGCCTGAACCCGAAGGTTGTGGCTCACCATGTCAGGGTATAGGTTGTGGTGAGTGTATAATCCTTTTAAGGGGTGTAGTAGTACTCACGGTATGTGGCGTCATCTTGGTTTTCAGCCCAGAGTCTGATCGGCACCAGTGATTTGGGGTGCACCGGAGCTAGTTCTTCCCCAGAAGATACTTCAGACGTAGAGTAGTGTGAACTGGCTATTACTGCTCTGCCTCTTGTTGGAGAACTGGCTTCGCTGTCCGAGTCGCTGTTGTGGCTGAACACAGTCTCAGCTGTGTGCTCCATATTATGTGTGAGCCGTCGATGTCATTGTGATCGAAGAGTCTTATTTTTAAACAATGCACAGGCAGCGACTGTTCTTTGTGCTCCCCCTCGGAGGGAGAGACAAGTTACAGACGTCGTGTGTGTTGGAGTGTGCGTACTTAGCTCCGCACAGAGGACACGGTCCGAAGAGTTCTTTCTTTGTCTCAATCACCCAGAGACGATCATTCTTGACGATTGAGTGTATTCGGAATCTAGGAAGTCCTTCCCCGGTGTAGAAATCAATTCCAGTGATTACTCTTTCCCCATAGGCCGTGTGGTGCTGATTCTTGAATAGCTTCAACGTAATCCGTCCGAGTCGGATGGTGGAAAAAAAACTTAGAGAAACAGACTTCGACGTGCGCAATGCTACGAGGGGGAGGAGAATCGAAGCATTACGCCGATCATAAAGTTCCCTCGAGAAAAAGAACTTGCAAAGTCCGAGCCCAACACTAGATGGCAAGAGTATGCATAGCATGTGTATCTGCAGCCAACACATGCTACGAATGGTTGTTTCTGCAACGCCCCTTTTGTAGGCCACGATGGGGGGAGAGGTGTACTTTTAGTGAGGCGTATGAAAGGCCCTCATCTAACCGGTGAGTGAGGTGCTTAAAAACATTACTGCCCTGTGTCTAACTGCCCCACAGTTCTACCCTATTATACAATTGTGAGAACCTGTTCCATTTTGTAGTATAGCATGTTCGTGTGGTAGCCCTTCTAGCTTCTCTTAATGCTGCCATGGATCTCTGTGGAAGTGTCCAAACTCTAGGTCCTCATGAGCCATGCCACTAGGTTGAGGGTGGCTAGTACCAGGTGATGTACCTGACCCCTTTGCATTGCTAACAAGTCCTGATGAGCTGGGAGTCTCATCACTCTGTGCTGTGCCATTTCTAACAGATCGGAGAACCATGTCTGTCTAGTCCTTTGAGGTGCCATCACGATTAGTGTCATGGTTACTTGTCAGCACCGGTCTAACACCAGTGGTATCAGCGGGATTGGGGGGAAAAGCATGTACAAATTTCCCTGACCAGTCTATCAATCGGGCATTCTCAGCGACCTATGTTGCAGGTACCTGAAAGCGAAGCTTTGTCATTTTGCTTCTCCTGTGTTGCACAGAGATCTACCTGTGGCTTGCCCAATTTCTGAGAAAGTTTGCCCTCAATTTGTGGTTTGAGTTTCCACTTGTGTGGGGCGCAGCATGTCTGTTTAGCCTGTTCGCCTCCGTTTTGAATCCCTGGTAGGTATACTGTCACTAGTGTTAATTCTTCTCTGAATAATCAGTTTCCACATTTCCTGAGCAGCTGGGAGTGCGCATGCTACCTCTTTCCACCTGCTTATTGTGGTAAAAGATAGTGGTTGTGTGGTTTGTCTGTATTTGAAACGTTCTTCCACTGATTGTGTCTGGAAGGCTTTTAGGTCCAAGAAGACGCTCTTCGGTATGTTTAACAGCTGCATCTAGACTCCATAGACCCCTGATGTTGTTTTCCCATGTGTGTGCCCCACTTCTGTGGGTGATGTCTGATGTGATGGTTTCTGAGGGAGCTGGTAGCCTGAAAGTTTCTCCTACAGTGTTCTTCATGTTGCACCACTGTATTGCCCTTTGTCTTTGTGATAACCACTAAATCATTGCAACTACTGTGTGCATGTGACCACTGACGTTGCAGCCACTATAGGAGTAGTTGCATGTGTAATCTGGCATGGATTATTAAGGGCATGCATGATGTCATCAAGCATATTAGTTTCCCCACTGCCAGAGTTTGCCCCATCTCGTAAAGGAGAGTCTACTCTGTCAGTGCCAGGATTTTCTTGGCAACTGGGAATGCCTTTGCCTCCCTGGAACCTCTTGTCACAGATGTTTATCGGCAAAGTCAAGAATGCGGTCCTTGAGGTCTAGCTGCCATGTAGTCTGCTTTCCGCAGTCGCAGGAGGACTTACTGCAGCATGTCCATTTTGAAGTTCTGCATCATTATGAACTTGTCAAAGCTGGTAGGTGTAGCATGGGCCAGTGTGTCTTGTCTGGCTTTGGGACCAGAAAATAAACTCAATAGACCCTTTGATGCATTTCTTCCTTTGAAACCCTCTCTACTGCCTGTTTGCTTTGAAGGTTCTTGACCTCTTGCTGAAGTCTCCTTCTTGCTGCAAGTTCTTGCTTTCAGCCAATGTTTGGAGGCCTTCGTATTAGTTCGGTAAAATAACCCTGTTCAATATCTATTTGTAGGAGGCAATTGTCCTCCATTCCTGAAAGACCTCAGATTCTGCTCCTTACTGGTGTTGTGTTCACTTGGGGGGCTCCACGAGCAAGTTACTTGGAGTGTCCTGCTACTCATGGTTTGGTACGTCTCCAACCCTTCATGCCTTTGCAAACTAAGGTAAAGCCACTGTGAAGGGACATTTTGGGAGCTGGTTGGTGGTGTGATGCTGGTGGGGGTAGGCTGTGATCCACCTCTAGTGGGTTATCTTCTTGGTGCTGCCCTTCCTTGAAATGGCTCCTGAACTGGGAAGCACCTATAGACTTTGCACTGGGCTTTTCGAACGTCTGCAGTGAATCGTCCATTGCCAGCTCAAAGAGATTCTCCCCTGTGAAGTCATGTTTAATACTGCTGCCTGCACCTCCTACTTGAACACAGACACTCTCAGCTATGAATCCCTTCTTACGGTGGTGCCTACCCACAGCTGTCTGCTGGCTGCATCCGTTGCATCCAGTACAGATCTTAGGGAGGTGTTGGAGATTGTCTTACCCTCCTGGATGAACACCTTTGCCCTCTTTCTGAGCTGCTCTGGGAGATGATGCATTAACTCCTCCCACTTTTGGTGTAGAAACCTGTTGAGCAGTGCATGGGAGTTGGCAATGCACCACTGGGTAGCAGTTGATCTCCCCATTTTACTCCCAACCATCTCCATCACCTTGCTGGTGGAGGGCCTACGGCAGTGGGTGCTTTGGCACTTTTGTGCACTGTGGTGAGGACTATTGGAATCTGCTGTTATGTTGTCCTTGATATACACAGGGTCCTGGGAAGAATGCTGTACTTCTCCACTCTGGGCATTACGATCTTGGCTGAGGCTGGCTCCTTAAAAGCCTCTTGCCCCTTGTCCAAGATGCTGGAGAGCACTGGAAGCTAATGCTTTTTTTCCCTCTGGGATGGTAGCAGGGTCTCCCTGAAATGGGCAACAGAAATGGACAACAGTGTTAAACAACTAGGGACCTGGCCCCAACTATCAACAGGATCATCCTGCTCAATTATCCACCTCATAGACGAGAAACACCACGGACAATGTACATTTAAGGCATGCTTGTGGAAAAGCTGGATTGCAGCTGTTAAGATGATGTTACGCCATCCCTTTACTGATTCCTCCATGTCTGCTGCAAGGATTTGTTTTTAACTACTATACCTTGTTTTGGGGGGGGGGGAATAGTAGGGTTTTATGTTGGCACCTTGAACTGCAGCCCAGATATAGTCTGCTAATTCTTTGTGGTACCATTGAAATTAACAATAAAATAGTACGAAAAGGCAAGAGAAGCAACACTGCTTTGTTCGTTACCACACTATTAATACCCAACTGACCAATATGATTTGGATAGGATTATGTAAGATGTAGAAGTGTCAAGGGTTGACTAGAGCCTTCAGGGAAACGTGGGAAAAGGTAAGCACAGCAAAGGTGAGCATATCTGTCTTCACAATTTGCAACCAGATGATTAACAATCTAGAATTCACCCTAGAAAGAATATTTGGTGGTGTTCCACAAAGTTTGGGGACCTCTTTGGTACCACCTCCCTCTCAAAGGCAGTAAGTAGTCACTTCTTGCTTTACTGCTAGCAGCAAGAGAGCTATTTGCTGCCCAGTCTGGGAGGTGATAGCAACCATACCAAGACTGGATTCAGCAACTGTGCCTTCCTTTAGCCTTGGAGAAACTTACAGCGGCAAATGTTGATCTGAACCATACTTTTCACTCACAGTGGGAGGCAGTGCCGCCCTACCTCTTGAGTGGTTGGAGAGCACAAATGCCCAAGTTAGCTCAGACCGGCAGGTGTTCTCAACCTGGAAATTAGTCAACTAATATTACAGATGGGTGGAAGGGAGGCCCGCACCACATTTAGCGGTACTAGTGAAACAACATTAAACAGATAATCGGGCGAGCTGATACAGTGTCTGTAAGAGACCTGAAAAGCCTTAGACGGGGCACAGGTGACACTTGCATAGATCTTAGTTGGGAGGGAGCAGGATATACAGTACAGTAGAGGGTGTGGTGAGGAGGGCGGGTTGAGTACTCCAGGACACTATTTTCATGTGTGTGTTGTTTGCGGGGGAGTGGTAGGGGAGGATTAACTCCTTTTTACAAAAATCCATGGAAATGGTCGTTAATTCTATAAAAATGCAAACATAATATTTAAAACAGGAGCAAACATTTTAGAAGAACAAAAAGCTTGTAATAAAAGCAACTTTAATAATTTCCAGTGCCAAAAAGAGCATGGTTGCAATTTGTAACAAAGCATTACAAATTATAAACTTGTTTTATAAGATCATTGAATTGTTCCTTTCCACAATGCAGTTAACATAGGTTAAGCTGCATTTAATCTTGTGTAATGTATTTGACAGATATATAAAACTGTATTCAACGAACCGTTAAAAAAATAACCTGGAATTATTTGCATTTTATGCCCAAAACGGTTTGTACTGGTCCATCTTTTCTATATCTTAACAAAATTTAATTTAACATTCAATTTATTTGTACTGCAAAAAAACACAAAAATGAAAGAAAGGCCTGCCTGCTGCATTCTTGAGAGCATTACTCAGAACTGCAATCTAGTAAAATAATTAAAAAGATATTAGACATCTATCCATGTTTAGTGTTAAGAATAATGAATCATCTTTGGTTACAATATATTTATATACTATATATTTTAAGCAGTTATCGTGAGGTTAGTTTAATCGGAAAATCACCATACAAAACCACCATGTCCAATTTAAGAATTTCAACCTGCAGAACGTACTCATATAGGCATAATTATTCTACAAAAGTGGATCACCACATACTATGTAAAAACAGGTTTGTGAATAGTGAGGATCTTAAAATTAATACTTTAATAGAAAAAGCTCTGAAACATTACTATGTTGGATCCCTTAAATGCTTTCCATCGCTTTAAATTCACTAAGCGCTTGGACAACATTAACGTGCTTTTTCTGAGAAGCCCGTTTAATCTTGGTTTGGGTTTCATCCTGCTTCTCTCTTTTCACTAAAGGTTTCTTCTCTGGAGCTTTCATTTTCCAGGAAACTGCTGGAAGGTTGAGGGAAGCCATTCCTTGAGAGCGCTGGTATTTAGTAGATGCCACATACGAAGCTTTTACTGTTTGAACTACTGCGTTCATCAAGTTCTTGGCAGCTTGGATCAAAGACATCGCACTGTCCACCTAGCGCAAATATACAAGAAGAATGTCATGGCTACATCAAAATATTTTTCAATCCATAAAATGTTCAACCGAGATTAAATTTCCTCCACGTGTTTCCACATGACAATCTAAATGTGTGTTTAGAACCAATACAATAATGTGAGTTATCACATGCTTCAGTTCAATAGCTCACAGCAAATATGCTTTGAAGGGACAAAAGTTTGGACTGGTAAAGTTGCACAGCTGGACTTTTCTCAAATCTTCCTCATGTTATTCCCCAGGGGACTGGACAATTTGAGTACACTTGATGTGTTTAAAAACCTAGGCATAGACAATGCCTATACCCTGCTGGTACACTTTAGGTGTACCTGGGTATGTCTGAACTAAGGCTTCTCCACTATGAATAACAGGTACCCACAGTACCTCCTCACCTTGTGGCAAATCCACAGATTGTTTTACACCTTATGTTCGTTATTGACAAGAGAGTGTATTGTAAACGTGTGCAAAATATGTCAGTTTACACATCTTACAACTCACAGACAGACTGGGTTGATCTGATAGGTTGTAGGATCAAGTTCAATAACTATCAACAATCTAGTAAAAAGAAAAAGCTGAACTTAACTTAGCTTGTGTCTTTTTCAAATATACCAACTGTGTAACCAAACCCTGTAAGGTCCCCAAGTCCCAACGGGTCACTTATGAATGCAATACTTTTCCAACTTAAAATCCAACACCTGAAAAGCTTTGCCATCTTCAAAGATACCTGTTTAACCTTTCTACAGAAGACAAAGAGCGGTCACTAAAGTAAAAATATATAGATGCAAATATTAGAAAATTTAAAGAAACTATTACTCAAAGAAACCTTTTCAGGCAAGGATCGCAGGAACATTATTTTTATGAAGTCGATAGAGGACATGAATAAGTTTTCAAACAATCTGAGGGTTGCTTGCCAATACTCCAGTAATACAAGTTATACAAACAAAATACCTAGGATAATGACTAAGGAGACTTCAGAAAGATCATACTTACGCCAGAAACTACAAGCTCTCCGCCAAGATGTTGAACCTCTGCTTTCACTTTACTGCAGATATTTAGCTGATGGCAATACAATGCAATGCGTTGTAGATATGCCAGTAGATCCTGTTTGCAGGTAGAATCTGGGCACTAGAAAAAAAAAACAGCATTAATTAAAAACGTTCATCTGTTTAACATTAGTTCAAAAAAGTTTATCTAGTCAATTAGTTTAGATCATAAAAAACATTCATTTAAAATCAAGTTTAAATCTCTGGCTAAACAAAACCAGCCTTTTCAGGAACATCAGTCCAATTTTACCACACTAGTAATTTCCAAATCATGTCTGACATGGGCATAAGGAACACTTGACTGCACATAAAGAGAAGTTTGCCTTTATATTAGCCTCCTCAGTGCTCTCTTCTATTACTAATAAATTAAAAGTTGGGGAAAAAAAAAAAAAATCGGCCCTGCAGATGTGCACCAACCTAAGTACCACACTGTTGAAAGTCCCTGAACAAGAAGTATTTGAAAAGCAAGCTTTGATAATGGGAAGGCCTTTGAGAAATCTGTAAGCATTTTTTCTAGACTTTAGTTTTAAAGTTCAAGGGGCTGCATGCAGCCAAGAGGGGTCAACAGGAAAAGACCCAGTGAAAGACTGCACTGGGGGCGACTGAAAGTGATGATTCGAGAATTGAGGCAGAAAATCACAAACTAAGCAGTGAAATTACAATTACTTTTCTTTGGATCGCAAGTTACACTTCAATTTGTTGTGCATGCTGCTGGAAGCAAGTCTCTGGAACATAAGACTACATTAGGGAGCGCTCTCTGTACTTAATGTTGGAGTTACGTTAAAAAGTAGGTTCTATATACACTTGCACAGATACAAGCTAGAGAATGGCGAGACATGCTTCCATCACCCTCAAAAACAGAGTGTACACCAGCTGCACCTAACTCTAACTCCGAGGATAACTGGCTTTCAGGTACAAGTGGCGCCAGACAAGGATGCAATTAAAGGGTTGTGAAGTTGTAAAATGTTGCTTCTGCAACGTTCAGCAAAGTTTTTGTGAAATAAAGAGGGAGAAAAAAAATATATGGATGAGTAAACTCTCGAAGGTCAGAGGTAAGCGGCCATAATGTTTGGTTGTGTGGTTTATTAGCTCCTCACAAAAAAACCTTATGTTGATTACGACAGTCTGTTTTCTCCATCTAGCCTCCAACAATACAGTCTCATCTCTTGACTACTTTGTAAAAATTCTGTGATCACATCTCAGCGATGCACCTGGTATTTTCATGGAAGTTCAGGGGACTGTGCCACTTCAGTGCAACCCATCGGACTGGCAGACAGCAGTAGTAGTAGGGATAATCCCACAGGATGCATTTTTGTGCCAATGATAACCTACAAAACCAAATGCCCTCCCTACAGTGGAGAGACATCACCCAACACTTAAATCACAAAGGAAGAAACAGCTACATGTTCATTACTCTCCTCTGGAAGAGATATTTCGTGTTAAATGACCCGAAAAAATTAGCACTTCTCAAAGCAGCAATTATGTGTGTTTTTAAAAAGAAAACCACCACCAGAGGAGTTGGAAATTGCAATCACTCTGAACTGAGAGACAGCAGGACTCACAATAGAGTTTGATTAAAACTCATAACACTCGCACTTCATACATAGCATCTAAATGAAACCGCCTACAAACCTGGGTATGGGGTAAGTGTGTGGAGTTAGACTGTTCACAGTTAAGGAACTGGACAAAGTTACCAATTTTAACTTCTCCCTCCCTCCAATACCCCAAAAATAATTGAAGAATATTTTTTAAAACAGAAATGACAGACCCCGTAGTATGGAAGGGGTACAAACTCCATTAACATCTACATTTCTTTAGGATATGACATTTATCACTTTCTGAATTGTTCTAAATTGAATTTGGTTTGGAAGATTATAATTCTGGAGTTAATTCGTAAAATCTTGCAAAAGGCATGGAGGTTCCAAAAACGACTATGCAACAGCCCGACTGGTTTTCAGAAGTACCAGCGGTGGGAGATCTCAAGATATCCCGTAAGGTAAGTAATACAATAGAATGTAAATGCAAAGTATTTTAGTTTCACAATGGGCCATACTAGTATTGCAAATGTAAATACATGGTATTGATAAAGAGATACTATTTTGTAAATTGCTGGTGCCGGCTGTTCATAAAACATGCACGGGCAACTGGAGCCTGCTGTCTGTTGGCTAGGAGTGTTCAGAAATTCCTAGAATTCAAAGGTAAGATAAAAGGTTATTTAACTTGCCAGTGGTGAAGGAGAATCTTGTCCTGAAACTAGACGGTCTCTCAGAAAAAGATGTTAAAAAAAGAAAACTACCTAAAAGGTCGTCATTTTGGTTCCTCTCTCGAAATTGGAGGTGTATATTGTTTCACTCACCCTCTGCAGCCCAGCTAAAACCAGAGAGGTTAGAAGCCACCGGGGTAACCAACTTTTGCATATTCTCTTAGAATTGATAAAATTCAAGCCGAAACCTACGAAGAACTGGGCACTGCAACTGACCACTGCTGAACAATCCTTTATGTCTCTTGAGGTTAGCAGGCCCCTGAAAATCAACTGGCAAAGGGCTCAGGGCATCCCACAAACAGAAGATGGAAGGGTTTCTACGATCTGTGTGTTTGTGTGTATGTGTGTGTCTGCCCAATAATCCAACAATGCTTTTAGCTAATCCAGGAATAGACCTGGCGCCACTCAAAGCCTGTGGCAGTTCCCTCAAACATGTCCCCACAACAGTTTCCTTTGCTCCAAACACCTTCCCCAAAAGGTTATAAACTAAAAATATGATGCAGAGTAGGTAAACGGCATTATTTAGAATACACATATTTGATGGCACACAAGTACACATTTCCCAAGTCAGTACTACTTTAATCAAGAGTTTTAGGGCTTACTCGACCAATTTGCCATCAATTCAAGCAGAAAGTTTCTGTTTGGAGACCATATGAAAGACAATATATTTATGACCAGCAGCAACTATAGATTAACCTTCACAAGCACGAATGAAGACAACGTCCTTGTTTTTTTAGCATTTGCCACACAAGGTACTCTTCCGGATATGACGCTGGATTGGTAAACCTAAAAGAAAGAATTTTAAAGTAGAAAGAAAAAAAAGCTTACATTGTCAGCAATGGTACGTCCCAGCTTGTCCATCCGGGATCCTGCCTCTGCAATTTTCTTGGCAGCACTTATAACATCAGAAGTATTTTTAAGGGGCCCTTTACCTCTGCAAAATAAGCCTACAGATTTAGACACTGCAAACTAAAACAAACCATTAAAGTGATTTCACACTTAAATGCAAAACATGCACATAATTTTCATGCATCATGAGGCGATTAGCAACATTCTCATCATCCTCAAAATAGCTTTATTCTAAATTTCAATCACCTCCAGAAAGCATTTTCAGTTTATAAACGTGCTTCATGGAAAACAAAGGCCATGAAAACCACAAGACAAATAAGTAGTATGTTTAATAATGCAAACAATTCTAAATGCCAGTTTCCTTTAAGAGAAAGATTAATGAAACCCACTCTTCAGTGCAAACAAAGTTAAACATATCTTAATAAACAAGCATTGGCATAGCCAATAGGTCTCGCTTTGGGACCTTATAAGTATTTAGTTATGCAACTGTTGCATGGCTAAACACTTATAAGGTCCCAAAGCGAGACCTATTGGCTATGCCAATGCTTGTTTTTTAAGAGAGCAAGGGAAGGTTTGCATTCTTTGATAAGACTTGTTGGGACACTGCTTTGATTAACGAGGCAATAAAATGCCTTTGTTAAGGAACTTCTAACAGTCTTCTTTGGAAAGAAGCAAATGTGGCTGCACACAAATGCCAGTCAACATAAAGTATTAGAAAAGACAAAGTTACTTTACTTTTGTTATTGTCCCACGAATGCAAACACTATTTTAAACTAATTTTAAGAGCATAGTCTGAGACATTCACTCCTAAACATAAAGTACTTCCAGTTTACACAAGCACTGAAGGGAAGGGAGTAATGCAGGGTGGCGCAGGATGGTCGACCGGCCATTCCCATCGACCTCTCACATCAAATGCAGCAGGCAATAGCGCTCCTGGCAAAGAGGTTTAGTTACAGTACAGACAGCGTATGTATTTATTTTTAACACGCATGTTTTAAACACATGCAGCACCCAGTCTCCATATATATGAACAGACACCTAGTTATGTCATTTGTTAGTCAGGTTCTCTAATGGAGAAAATGAAGACAAATAAAAAAAAAAAAAAAAAAAAGGGTCAGATAAGTAATATGCCAACCACCCTCCATATACATCAATTCATTCTTCCCATGCACCCGGGAAGGTGCAGGTAACAGCAATGCAAGAGGAGATGCATGAGGAAGACAGCTCAAAAACAAATGCACTCTGCTTGAGTAGTTACTTTAACATCCAAAGCTGCCGACTTAGGAACTGGGGATCAGGTTTGAGTCTCGGCATTGGATTTTCCCATGCAAGTCTCGGCACCGACTCCGCCGTGCCTTAGGGATTTGCCTAGAATCACAAAATGTTAAGCCAATGCCGTAACATCCAGAGCTGCCAACTTTGGAACAGAGGAACCAGGTTAGTCTCGGCACTGGCTTTCCCCATGCCCAAGTGATTTGCCCAGACTCACAGAATGTGAAGCAGGCGCCGAGGAACTCAAAAAAAAAAAAAAAAAAACTGAACTAAAGATAATAAAAGATGTCAAAATGTTTATTTTTTTTAAAGCAGTCATTAAAGTGAGCCATGGCCTCTGGGAAGAAACAGAAGCAATGGGGCATGGGAGAGGTTTTGGCATTGCTCTCCCCGGGCAGGAGTGATTTTCTTTGTTTGGCCGAGGCAATCGAGGTAACCTGTGCATTTATTGTAAATAAAAAAACAGTGAATGCCTGTGTGTTTCCAAAATGCTCTTCTCGTGAGAGTCTTGGCACCGGCTCTCCCCATGCCTAAGTGATTTGCCCAGAAGAGAATGTTAAGCGGACGCTGAAACATCCTGAGCTGCCTCCTGGGTTCGAATCTCGGCATCGGCTCTCCCGTCCGTAGCAAAGTAATTTGCCCAGGTTCACAGAACGTGAAGCTGATGCAGAGGAGCTATATTAAAAAAATAAACACAACATAACTAAAGCTAATGACAAAGCTTTAAGTGATTAAAGTGAGATGCAGCCTGTAGGAAGACAAGCATTGGCACAGCCGCGCGACCGCGAAAGTGATCGCGATGCACTTAATGACCCGTGACGGAGGAAAGACAGATGGCGGCTGCGCGCGTGCACGCTCGCGTGAACGCAAGCTTGAGGCCAGGAAAAGCCTCTGGTAGCACCTTGAAAACCCCTTACTAAATGTCTCGCAGAGCACCGCATGCGCTGGCTCAGGCGAGACCTAAAAATGAACAAAGAGGGGCGGGGCTGATCGGCCAGGATGGCAGATGTTCTGTAACACTTCAGCCCCCGCTCAACAATCCTACAGGACACACAGACACCCACCACAGTGGGTGCTTGAAACTGTACTATGTTTCATCGCATCAGCCACATGTTAGATTCCTAGCTGCTTGTACTGTGTGCTGCATTAGCCTTGTGGTTCCCGGTGACATGCAGGACTAGGAGCTGTGAGGCTCAGGGTAGCAAGTTTGCACTGCCTCATAACCAGTGGAGATGCTGGCCTGGAGCAGAGTGCAGACTGCTGTCCCATTGAGGGGGTGCTGTGCCGCGGTGGAGAACAGCAGAAGAAGGCCGTGGCCACAAGACAGACTCCACAAGATCCTGAAGAGATTCTGGTGAGGGGGTACACAATCGCAGGCTACCCGCTCGCCCTGTCACATACTCGCTCTGACACCAGGTGGCCTCAAGCAAGCAATTACATGTCTTTAGAAAATGGCTGAAGTAGAGAGTAGCAGGCCCGACTGCCCGCTGTCATTGAGGATATAGCCAGTGGTGGAGTGAGGCCCACAAACCCGCCTCTAAATCGATCTGGCAGGCTGCAGAGAAGCTGTGATCATGACTGACCTACTTAAGAGATGGAGAGTTGTAGATGGCTCAGTGGTGATGGAGGAGGGCTGCAATCCCTCACAGGGAAGAACACGTCTACTGGGCCCATTGGGTACCATATGCTGTTTTAAGTGGTGCCAGGTGAGCAGCAGCTGACAGGGGCACTAGGCCATTTTCCAGCCACCATTACAGTGAGCTGCAGACCTATAAGGAAATGACTCTTTATATGTGGTCACCCTAAAGTTTTTCGACTGATGCTGCTGGTTTTTCGACTCAGAATGCATGGAGGCCTGCTAATCAGATCTCAGTGCCAGTGCCCTGACCCCCAAAGTGTATGCCAAATTAGCTGTACCCAATTGGAAATGGCTAACTTACCCGTAAGGCCCTTGTATGCGATACCCTGGTACCCAGAGCATGCGAGTTAGAAGGGTACCCCAAGGCTTGCAGCTTGTGCCACCCTGGATGTCCCCCACGTAAAACAAGTCCTTCAGTCCGCCACTGCAGACTGGCAGAGCAGTTGTGCACTGCTACCCGACTTTGCCATTGAAAGCAATGGCAACAAAACTACTTTCCCAGCACATATGTGTTAGTCACCCCTCTGGCAGGCCTACCAAATCCTAAGGCAGGGTGAAACATATGACACGGGAAGGACATGTATTTTACATGTCCGGTCCGTAAACACACAAAACCACCTTTTCTACTGTGGAAAGACTTGGTCGCCCAATTGGTGACTACAGGATTATACGCCGACTCGCTCAGCTGTGCTAATTCCTGAACGATGTGACTAAATTCGGCACTCCAAGGTATCAAACAACTCGTTACATTAAGCCCAACTTTGATCTGAAGTCTAAATCAATTTAACTTTTACAAAGATGCCACCTTGTTGCCTTTAAAATTCCTGTGCCAAGGCCGTGGCCAAGATGGCGGTCAGATGAGACGTGCTTTTGAGTCTCTCTGATCCCGTCGAGCTTCTGCAGCGAAGAGCGCCTTCCTGCCGGGTCCCCAGCAAAAGAGGGGGCATACCGGAGCCGTGGGAAGAGCCCCCCCCTTGCAGGCGTGAGCCCATTGACGCCGAGAAGCGCCGCACGGGGGCCCGAGACGGAGGCCTGTGGACCGCATGGCGGCTGCTTTGGAGGTGGCCGACCACTGCTAGTACAGGATCGCCCGGCTGACCGTTGGGTGGTGGCGAGGCACTGTACAGCAGAAGAGAGGAGCCCTGTTCTGCAGCCAGCCGGAGCACAGGAGGTGGCAGAGCCGAGAAGGGACGCCGCCTGCCAATGGCTGGCTGACGTAGCAAAGATACGGATCGTGGACACAGGTGGTCTGCCCATTACCAGTGCCTGCATAGCTGCGGGGGGAGGGAGGATCCTGAAGCCGACCACGGAAGTGCGGGGCTCCGAGCAGCTGCCCCATACTACACCCGTGAGGAGAGCAAAGAAGCAGGCTCTGTGGCACCCGCTGGCGTGGACCGCTCCCACCAGAGGCCTCCCGATAAGAGATCCAGGGCAGAGGCCGCGACCCACGTGGTTGACAGACAGGCTGGTGGCAAAGCTGAGAAGTGTTGCCGGCCGCCTGTGACTGGCCGATGAGGTGAGAGTGCAGATCGTGGACGGAGGTAGGCTGCTCATCATTAGTGCCTGCACAGCTGCCGGGGGGGGGGGGGGATTCTGGAGGTCCCATAGCCGGCCACTGAGGAGCAGGACTCACAGCAACTGCCCCCTACCTTGCCCGTGAGAAGAGCGGTAAGGCGGACTCAGCAGTGCTCGCTGGTGTAGTCCGCTCGCGCTGGAGGCATCAGGACAGGAGGCCTGGAGCAGAGGGCTGCGTGGTCGACCAGCAGTGGCGGCTGGGAGAGGGTGGCTGCAGGGAGCACAAAAGAGCACACAAGAGCACAGTGAAGCTGGTGAGCGGTGCACTCGTGCGCGTGACACTGCAGGTTGCAGAGGCGGCCCTGAACGGCAGTGGAGGCGGTGAAGCGCAGTGTTGAGAGGACGAAGAGTCCGACTTCGGGCCCCCACAGTGCTTAAGTCACGGCTACATAGGGAGGAGGCGCCAGCTGCCTGAGGACAGAAGAGAGGCACCCAAGACGGGTTAAACGGTGGGTGTGCTGACCGCAGCCCCTGGAGTGTAGGAGGCGGAAATGGCTGAGTGGCAGCGACACCGGCACAGCCTAAAGGGGGCCCCACTGCTCCTGAAGGACTTGAAGCCGGCCAGAGGTGCGTGGGACCTTGGGTGGGCCCGGGATGTACTTCGCCTGCGGGGGCCGGATTCCAAAGGAGAATAGCCAGACAACAGAGGATGCGACTGACAGGACGATGCAGCACTGTCCTGCTCCCTCCTGGGATGAGCAAGAGGACTAGAGTCATGGCTGCCCTGTGTTCCAAGAAGGATTGGTCTGTGAAAGACATGCTCACTAAACAGTCGACCGTGGGGACACCATCTGGGCCCCTGACGAGCGACGCTGGGCAACAGGAAGAACGGAGGACACGGATGGCCCAGCCATGAGGACATTTAGGGCTTCGCTTTTCTCCTCCCTCCGATAGGACCTACAGGCAATGCAGACGCAGCTCTCTGCAGATTTGAAAAAGGTACGAAGGGACATGGAGGAGGTAATAATAATTCAGTTTGTAAAGCGCCTGGTTACACCCCACGGTGTGTCCCCGCGCAAGGATCAAGACCCCCCCCCCGAAGAAGAGAGAGAGAGAATGCACCTAGAAGGTAGAAGAGGAATTCCAGAAAGGACATATAGCGGTTCCCAGATTAGGGATGAAATAACCAGGTTTTTAGACCTTTGCGAAAGATGCTCTCAGTAGGTTCGGCTCAGAGTCAGTGGTAAAGTGTTCCCCTTTTTGGCAGCAAGATAGCCAAAGGTTCAGGCTTCCATCCTGGCTCTATGGAATTTCGGCACTCTGACCAGTAGGGCTCCCGTCGATCTAAGATAGCGGACAGGAGTCGTAGGAAGCTGGCTTTGTATATACTATACCAAAGTGAGGTATAGTGTGCACAGAGTCCAGTGGAACCCCAAAGGTAGGCAGAGGTAAAGCTAGATAGCACCTGACTCCATTTGTGGTAGTGTGGTCGAGCAGTAAGACAGTGTTAAGCATTTGTTGTACATACTCAGTCATCAAATGAATTCGCACACTCAAAGACTGAACTTCAGACCAATTGTTTTTGTATGAAAATATTCTTTTAGTTATTTTATTTTCTAGAACCAAGCAAGCCTGGCACAGGTAATCAATAAATACTTTACATTAGTAATGCAGTTTGTAAACAGTTTGAATTGCAATTATAAATGTACTTTGGTTTGACTTACAGTATTGTTTCTGAGAAATGCAATGCTTATTAAATACAGTACATAGACTTGAATGGGCTTTTCAATAAAATTACAGATAAGTTACTTTGGAGATTACTTTTCTTACTCAGAGTAGTATACCTGGATACTTACCAGCTCCTGGTCGCGGTTGGGGGGACCTTCCGGATTTAGGCTGCAGGCGTGGGCTGGAGACAGGTCAGGAGTCACCGGATCTCGGGTCAGGATCGCCGGGGGGACCACCTCGTGGTGTTTGCCCACTCGAGCTCGGGCCGTGGACTGCGGGTGCAGAGTGGGGTGGATCCGGGTTGTCCGGCCGGAGCCAGAGGTTGCAGATGAACAAATCCGGTGTTCACGGGAGACAAAGTCTTTGTGGTTGAAGGCAGGCAGGTTCTCCGGGGTTTTCGAGGTTGCAGGACACACCGGGATTTCGCAGGAGCAGGTTCGAGGGGGAGACAGGCCGGTAGGGCTGGGGCCAAGTCAGTGGGCGTCTTCCTCTTGTTAGCTGCTGCACGGCTGTTCGGTCCTTCTTCTTGTAGTTTCTTCTTGTCTGAGGAAGCAAGGTTCAGGGGTGCCCCATAATACTAGATTTAGGGGCGTTACAGGTAGGTAAAAGTTAGGGACCAATGGGTCCCTTCCCTGGGGTGGGTACACCCCCTATTATGCCACCCTCCAGTGGGAGGGGGGCATTAGCCTGCCCCTGGTTGGCTGAGTCCCCCCATCTGCAAGATGGCGGGGACTGGGAGTTATTCTTCACCTCCCCCACCTGAGGGGTGGAGTTGGCAGAGGTGGGCACACCTTTCTTCCTCATTTGTTTTTCCCGCCGGTTTTCCTGCCCAAAGTGGGGGTCAGAACCAGTTGGGACCAGTAGCTGAAAGCAGCAAGTGGCCTGGGGAAGCTCACAATGGCGGCAAGCCTTTAAAGCTTCCCCTTCGTGAACCCTGCCCATCCTGGGGGAGGAGGCTTGGCACCTCGTCCTAGGATGTGCATTGTTTCAGGCCCCAGAGAGCAGCAGGCTCTCGACCCAGGGGTCAGAAACATGTTTGGTGGTGGCAGCTGAACGCAGCCACTCAGCATGGACACTAGTGGTGGGTTAGTTTTCAGGGGGCATCTCTAAGATGCCCTCAGTGTGCATTTGTCATTAAATCCCACACTGGCATCAGTGTGGGTTTAATGTGCTGAGAAGTTTGATACCAAACTTCTCAGTTTTCAGTGTAGCCATTATGGTGCTGTGGAGTTCGTAATGACAAACTCCCAGCACCATATACTCTTAATGGCAGCACTGCACTTACAATGTCCAAGAATGGACTTGGACACTGTAGGGGTACAGGGCTCATGCACCTGTACCCTCACCACTGGTATAGTGCACCCAGCTAGAGAGGTAATTGATCTAGGCCAGGGCAGTGGGTTGTAGGCATGGCACACAGGGATGTGTGCCATGTCGACTCTTCACTTTGTTGTGTGAGAGTGTGTGAGAGTGTGTGAGAGTGTGTGAGAGTGTGTGAGAGTGTGTGAGAGTGTGTGAGAGTGTGTGAGAGTGTGTGAGAGTGTGTGAGAGTGTGTGAGAGTGTGTGAGAGTGTGTGAGAGTGTGTGAGAGAGTGTGTGAGAGTGTGAGAGAGTGTGAGAGAGTGTGAGAGTGTGTGAGAGTGTGTGAGAGTGTGTGAGAGTGTGTGAGAGTGTGTGAGAGTGTGTGAGAGTGTGTGAGAGTGTGTGAGTGAGTGTGTGAGTGAGTGTGTGAGTGTGAGAGAGTGAGAGTGAGTGAGTGAGTGTGTGACCTCTAAGGGTGGCACAATAAGTGCTGCAGCCCTTAAAGGCCTTCCCTGCTCACAGTGCCCTTGGTACCATTTACCAGGGGCTGACCTGTGGCCAGAGATGCCAATTGGGTTTAGGCTTCAATGCAGTTTTAGGGAAACAACATAGGCCCTGGGTACCTGATTAGCAGGAGCCCAGGGCACACTCCTTCAAAGCACATCAGCAATTCAGCAAAAAGTGGGGGCAACGATGTAGAAAGAGTGCACTTTCTCACAGGAGTGTAAGGGGTTATCATTGGGTGGAGATAGCGCGGGCCTCTATTCCACAGAATTCGGTGACAGTAACACCAGATTGAAGGCGTTTTCCCAACTATCATTACT
This sequence comes from Calotriton arnoldi, assembly GCA_963921515.1. Classification (NCBI taxonomy): domain Eukaryota; kingdom Metazoa; phylum Chordata; class Amphibia; order Caudata; family Salamandridae; genus Calotriton; species Calotriton arnoldi. Next base: position 2,413,630 of record CAWUFW010000690.1, read on the forward strand.
TCGGATTTATTGCCGTTAAGTTTAAGGCAATTGTTGGACATCCATGAGGCGAGCTCCCCTAGACAAGAGGAAATCTGATTAGCCGATATCTCCGTGTCCTGAGAGAAGGTGACAATTAGTTGCGTGTCATCCGCATATGACATAATGGTTACTTTGTATTTATCCACAATTTCTACAAGGGGGCCAATATAGAGATTGAATAGAGTGGAGCTCAGTATAGAGCCCGGAGGGACCACCTGCCTAAGCAGAGTGGGATTGGATATATGCGGATGCTGAGCGACTTGGAAGCTGTGACAGAGGAGGAAGGAGGTCATCGAGCGAAGAGCTGAGCCCCCAATCCCACAAAGTCTTAGTCTTTGAAGGAGCAAGTTATGTGATGCAGTGTGGAATGCAGCAATAAGGTCCAACAGGACTAGTGCTGCAGTATGGCCTTCGTCTGCACTGTTCCGCAATGTTTCTGTTGCGAGGAGTAGGGCCGTCTCTGTAGAGTAGGAGGCTCTAAAGCCAGATTGAGAAGGGTGAAAGATTGTTAAGGTTAATGATTTAAAAGTTGGTTGGTCACCACTTTCTCCGCGATTTTGGCGAAGAAAGGCAGGAGAGAGATAGGGCGTAGGTTTTCTAGCAGCATAGGGTCGGCGGAAGGTTTTTTGTCAAAAGGAGATCTATTGCTTGCTTCCATTTCAGTGGAACTTTGCCTAAGCGGAAAGATGTATCTATAAGTTGTTGGGCATAGGGCAGGATAGCGTCCATTCGTTGCATCAGGATTTTGGGCGGAGCTGGATCAAGAGGGGAGCCAGATTTGATTCTCATGGCCAAACTCTTCAGGTCAGCCAATGTGGGGGTTTAAATTCAGAAAGACCAGTCGCCCCAAATAATGTGTCATGTGCAGTGTCAAGAATGATATAGCTACGTGCTTCTGATGGGAATGTGTCGTAGATCTTCGCTACTTTAGACGCGAAGAAGTTAGCAATTTTGCTACAGTTCTCAAGTGATGTAGATGGAGGGGCCATAGTGCGATCTAGCAAGGACAGTGATTTAAGAATGGCGAACAGTTCTTTAGATGAGTTGTTGGCTTGCTCAATTTTATCAGTATAGAAAGCACAGCGTGTTTTTCTAATAAGTGCGTGAAATACTTTAAGCTCATTTTTGTTTGTAGATGGTTTTACTAGTGGATCAGAAATCCGTCCTCCACTTACGCTCAAGGCGTTTACAAGTTTTTTTGGCTGCAATCAGTTTTGTTGAACCAGGGCACAGGATTCCGCCGCCTCTGGGTATAGTGAGTGGTCCATGGGGCTATTTCGTCTAAGGCTCCTGATATCCATTTGTCGACATCCGTGTTAGCTTTATTGACGTCATCCCCAAGTTGGAGATTGGTACTCAGAGTCTGAGTAAAAGTTTCAGTACTAAACTTAGTCCATTTCCTTCAGGTGATCATCTGACTCGGCCTAAAGGAAAGCGGGGGTCTGTCAAGAGGAGTAGAAAAGGCCACCAAATTGTGGTCTGACCAGGGGACTCTTAGGGGGGTGTCCACATCAATCTCAGGTAAGTTGGAAAATATCGGGTCTAGGATATGACCTAGTTGGTGGGTGGGGGTGTTCACTTTTTGAATTAGGTTCATAGTATTAAGTTCCTTACATAGAGATTGCGCTTCCAGATTGGAGTTATTGTCGAAGTGCAAATTGAGATCACCTAGTATTATCATGTTGTTGTGGCAAAGTGCTGGCTGGACAATATTTTCAGCAAGACTGGATATGAACTGGTTCGCCGGTCCTGGAGGACAATAAATCAGGAAGCCCGCAAGAGCGTGGTCTTCTACTGCGGCCAGGAGGAAAAATATGGCATCACAGTTTTCAATGTTCACAGCACTGATGGTGCATTTTAGGGACAGTTTATAAATTACTGCTATCCCTCCTCCTCTTTTTATAGAGCGATCTGCCTTAGTATTCCATAGCCTTGAGGTAAGGCATCTAGGAAGTCGGGGGTTGAGGACTCATTAAGCCAGGTTTGTGTCAGAAACATGGCGTCAGGCTGTTTTTCCATGAGACATTCAAAAATTTTGTTTTTAAGTTTGATTAGTGATCGGCAGTTAATTAGTAAGGACTGTAATTTGCGCTTTCTAGTGGACGTCAACTTTATAGATTTCGGGGTGAAGTTACAATGTGGGCAGTTAAGCAAGTCGGCCTCTACAGTTCGCTTATGCCAGCATGCTTCATTGGTCTTAGGAGCTAGGTCTCTCAGTTGTTTAGCGGAGTATTTTAGGGGTTGACAAGCCGTGAAACTGGCAGGGGTCCTGGCCCCTGGCCCAGTGCAGATGGGCTTGCCGTTGGCGCGCCAGTGGCCATCCTGAAATAGACCGTCTCCAGGGGCTTGGCCAGTTCCACTCAATCCAGAGGCAGTAGGGCGTGGAGTGAGTACACTCACCGCGCCCTGCAGTTGGTGGCTCAGCAGGTAAGATCGATCGCAGAGAAGTAGTGTGCAAACAGCAGCAATAAAGTTAACAAGCATTTGCAATGCAATAGGTCTCGCAGTTGTTAGAGTTTGAGCTATTGGCATTGTAAATGGCAATGCCTTTTATTTATGTGTTGGTTTTTAAAACATAAATAAAAGGCATTGTCATTTACAATGCCAATAGGTTAAACTCTCGCAAATGCGAGACCTATTGCATTGCAAATGCTTGTTACACATGGTAATACTGTCTGGGCAAAAATGTCACCTTATTAGTACCAGGCTAACAACCAAATATATAAATAAGCGACTGAAAGATGACCAGCTAACGTCTGTGAAGGGTCTTCCAAAGCGTGTGAACATATATTACCAAGTTTTCAGTAACCTGTGATCCTTTTGAGTTAGAAACAATTTATCTACAGATTATGCGCCAGATGAGGGATAATTATGCAAAATAAAGCAGAAGCAGCAAACACAGGATCGCATAATTCCAGTGGCCCTCCCATGACCTAATATTATATTTGAACTCTAACTTTTTGATATTCAAACTGGACCTTCTCCATACCTGTCCATTGGGTGCAACGTGATGACTATCGTGACCCCCGAGCCCCTACCCCTCGGCTGCCAAAACATACTTTTGCAGACAGTTCCATTTAAAGATGCATTTGCCCCAGGTTGTATGGCCTGTTGCTGGTCTCTGCTGCAGCGGGCAGTGAGAGCAGAATCCCCACCCCGAGATGTTTCCCACACAGGAGCGGCCGCTATTTTACAGCCATCGTTCCCAGCCTGGCAGACCATCCCCCTGGGGAAAGGGAGGGGGGGCTGCGGCTCAGGGCAGCCCGGCTGCACGTTTACCAGCCACACATCAGAAGTGGGGGGCGGGGAGCGATCAGACTTCAGAGGCGGGGGAGGGGAAGACATTTTCAGAGAGATGGACAGCAGTCTCTTTCCGTCCCCACCCCCGCATTAGAATGCGGCTAACGAGCCTTCGTTGCCGCCGGGTTTAAGAGGACCAAAGCAAGTTTAGCATTAGAATGGACAAACTTGTGTAACTCCCCCGCCCCCCCATGTAACAGGTACATCACCATTCTCTGCAATCGCCTAGCGGGGGCTGGCTTCCACACTACAAGGGATTAAAGAGGAGGGACGCATTTCAGAGATCCTTCCACTAACATTCCCCAATTCCTCCTACATCCATGTACTCCTGACTGCCGTATTAGATCCTCCGGTTATGTCTGTTCGGCTTAACTCAGATCCTCTCTTTCGTACTCACCGCTTGAAGTGCTCGATGATTTTTCCTCCCGAACACTCTCTGGGAGGTTGCCCACCCAGAGGTGCCTGGTTTCCCGCACCATGCTGGGGAGGCTCTCGACGCATGCAGGCGAGGGGTGCTAGCGGTGGCTCTGGAGTGCCGACATCCCCTCCGCCGGGACCGAGGCGTCTTCACAGGCGGTGATTTCTGCCCCAGCCTCTTAGGCTGCCGCCGGGCTCCTATCTTTGCCAGTTGTCGTCGCCTTCTCTTCCACTGGACGCTCGCTCTCCTCAGCCTCTCCGCACGCGCGCTCACTCTCTTGCCAACAGGCGCGCGACGACTCACCTCAAGACGGCGCCCCTACCCCGAGCTCTCACGCTCCACCACGCACGCGCATAGGGAAACAAGCTGAAGACACGCCGTGAGCGTGCGCATCGGCTGCCTGGACAGGAGATGTGCACGCGTATGGTGCGAGCAGGCGTTGTGATAACGCCGCGAGCCGTACGCGTGCACATCTCCTGTCTGTTAAAGCTTCGGCACAGACAGTTGATGTGCACGCGTACGGCTTGCGGCGCTATTACAACTCCTGCTCGCACCATGCGCGTGCACATCTCCTGTCCCGCATCGGAGCAAAAGTCGGCAACAATAGATCTGGCATAGCGAGCAGCGCTTTGCGCTGCATCGCTAGGCGAGACCTAAAAAAGGTGAGGAAAGCGGAGCTAGGCAACTCCTGCACCGAGGTGCTACAAGGAAAGTAAAGTTAAAACAGATTATAAGGGAACCAGGCACCTCCCCGCAATATGTGCTACAAGGAAATCAAATAGTTAAAAACACTCCCGTCAGAGTGATTAGACACTCAGATGGGAGTGGACACACTTTTTAAGAGACGCTCCTACCGGAGGATTAGATCCAGCGCATCTGCGCCGTGGCCATCCTAACAGACCGCCTCCAGGGCGGTAGGGCATGGAGTGCATACACTCACCGCGCCCTGCAGTCGGTAGGAGACCGGGTTGCTGCATTGGAGGATCGCGAATTCGGAAGAGAAGAAAAGATGGAGCTGATTCAAGAGGAGATTTTCCGGCTTCGGGAGCAACATATAGAGCTACATGCACAGGCAGAAGACTTAGAAAATCGGTCCCCGGCGAAATAACGTACGAATCAGAGGAATATGGGCTCAGGCGGAGGGAGCGGATTTGCGGGGTTATATCCTAGCATTATTTAGTCTCATCTGGGAGAACTATGATGGAACGAATATCCAAATCGACCACGTCCACCTAATTGGGCTGCCCAGAGGGGGGAATGCGCCCCCGGCGGACATCTTAGCATGTGTGCATGACTTTCAAATCAAAGAATCACTTATCCGCCGGGCGAGGTAGACCCACACGGTTCAGTTTCGAGGTCATACTCCAATGCTATACCAGGACTTGTCAGTGACTACTCTCCACAAGCGTAGGGGATTCTGCCCTATCACGACATCTCAGGGAGAAAGGGATAGCGTACTCCTGGGGGTAACCCTTTCGCTTCATCTTCCGCTATGAGGGTAAGCTGCGACAACTGAGATCCCTAGAGGAGGCACTAGAGGTCCTGGGCCTTCAGGAGAAGATGGCAGGAGATATGAGGCCTGATTCTCCAGAGGGTACTCGTCGCAAGCAACACCGCTGGTGTAAATCTGGGAAACCCTCAGTGAGACAAACCGGACACAGCTTCGTTGGTTAATGAATGGCAGGCGGTGCTCACCACGCTATCTGGCACACCGGGGTCGCAGGATCCCACCTGAACAGTTAAGATGGACCTTGGGGGAGGCTCCGGGATGGCGGAGTCGGGGAGATCTTCATCTGCAATCGCTCCTTCGCTTCAGAGAGACGGTTCCCGAAGTGGAGGAGTTAGCGACACTTGTGAATCCAGACAGGTCGACGTCCTCAAGATCTCCTATTTTGACGGACTGATGTCATTGTTGGTTTCAAAAATTGTTCTCATGAGTGGTTTATGCTGGGGTACAGGTTTTTTCCCCCTCTTTCTGTTCATTCCTTCGCACCAGTTTCATATAGAGCACTGCAGCAGAGACGCGTATGTCTTCCCCGCGGTTCGAACAGCTCTATTTTTACTATGCCAATAGTCGCTGTGCCGGGCGAACAGCCCATCACATGAGCCATGCTTAAGGACCTGAAAGTCCTCAGCCTCAATCACCCAGTGAAGCGCGCAGCGGTTCTGTCCCTTTTAGAGCGATCGGGGGGTCCCCAAAGACACTGCCCGCATGCGCTCCCGCTGCTTTCCTCGTCAGCTATGGTCTTCGGACCCTGCGAAAAAGAATGGGGTAGCTATTCTATTGGCCTGGAAGTTTAATGGCAAAATAATTTCTACAACAGCTGAAACAAAGGGGCGTCTCTTGGCAGTGAGGATACAGTGGGGCTCCATTTCCTTTACCCTGGCAAACATTTATGCCCCAAATGGACAGGAACCTTTTATTCTTAATGCCCCGTCAGCAGTGACTGTGACCCCGGACTCAGTAGTGCTAGTGGTGGGTGTGGTTGGGAGGGTATGGGGGTAGTAGGGGAATGGGGGCTTTAACTTGGTCATGGATCCTGCCCTTGATCGCTCCTGTCAGCGCTCCGCGCAAGCGGGTGCCTATACGTCTGATGGACTAAGCTGGTTGGCGGAGGGGGGCCTATGCAACATCTGGCACCATCAGCATCCAGTAACAAGGGACTACTTCTCTTATTTGGCAGCACATAAATCATACGTGCGTATTGACCACTTTCTCACATCCCCTTCGCTTACAACTAGAGTTGGTGATGTAAGCATTGAACCAAGATCCCTCTCGGACCATGCCATGATCACGCTGACGCTCCGAGTGGGCGACTTTCGGACAAGTGCCTCCCGATGGAGACTGCACAATGGGCTGCTACAGTCCCCTGCTACACTGTCAGCACTGCATACGGTGCTGACGGAGTATATCCGCACCAACGACGTGGGAGGCACCTCACTGGCGTTGGTATGGGAAGCACTGAAGTTAGTTGTAAGGGGTGAATTTATTGCAATATCTGCGGCCAAGAAACAAGTGCGACAGGAAAAGCGTCGGCAGCTGGAGCAAGCGGTCACGGAGGTGGAAGCCATCCATAAACGTACGGGGGCACCCAGAGTCTGGCGAGAGCTAGTGCGGAAGAGGCTTTTGCTAAAGCTCCTGGACCTGGACAGGGCGGAGTATGCCCTCCTTCTTCGGCTCCGACAAATACTACCTGAGCAGTGACCGATGTGGGCGCATGCTCGCCCATAGGTGGCGGCCTCTATCGGCTCAATCAGGCAGGCTTTGGGGGAGGAAGTACATTCGGATGAGGACATCATAGCAGTTTTTAAGGGGTTCTATCAGACCCTGTACTCTCTCGGACAGCTTCCCCAGCGACCCGAGTTCTGACCTGCAAGGGATCCTAGTGACTCGCTTGCCAGCGGCACCCGCATCCCAACTAGATCTTCCGATACAGGTCGAGAAAGTGGTCGCAGTGATTGCATGCCTTAAGCCCCATAAAGCGCTGGGACCAGTTGGCTTCACAGCGTAATTTTATAAATTCTTCTGTCAGGAATTAGTCCTTCTCCTTGCCCGACTCTTTAATTCCTTTCTTGAGACAGGTGCGCTGACGGACTCGATGAGGGAGGCATCAATATCGGTGATCCTCAAACCATCGAAGGACCCCAGGGACTGTGGGTTATACAGACCCATTTCCCTACTAAATATCGACACCAAGCTCTTCGCCGGAATCCTGGCTTCCCGCCTGAACCCGCTCATGCCTGGCCTGGTCAGGCCGGCTTTATTCCAAAGAGACAGGGGGGGGGGACGGACATTACCAAGAGGCTCCTGCATCTCATGGATATCACCCAGAGGTCCCGCACAGAGGCACTATTCCTCTCCATTGACGCTGAAAAGGAGTTTGATCGCGTCCAGTGTGTAGGAAGCTGGCTCTGTATATACTATACCAAAGTGAGGTATAGTGTGTACAGAGTCCAGTGGAACCCCAAAGGTAGGCAGAGATAAAAGTAGATAGCACCTTACTCTCTATTTGTGGTAGTGTGGTCGAGCAGTAAGGCTTTATCAGAGGGCAGTTTTAAGCATTTGTTGTACACACTCAATCAGCAAATGATATCACACACTAAAAGACAACTTCAGACCAATTGGTTTTGTATAAAAAAATTCTTTTAGTTATTTTATTTACTAGAACCAAGCAAGCCTGGCACAGGTAAGTGATAAATACTTTGCAGTAATATAACAGTTTTGAATTGCAGTTGTATATATACTTTGGTTTGGTTACAGTTTAAATTACTGGTAATGCAATACTGTGGCATACTGTACATATACTTTGAATTGACTTTTCAATAGGATGTCAAGTAGATTTCTTTACAGATTACTTTTCTTACACAGTGTAGAATACCTGGATACTACACTGGGACATTTCCTGTAAACAGTTAAGGAAAAGCGTTTTGGTTATTCAGTTACAGTTTTAAAGATTTTCATAGAGTTTCCAACCCCACACTTCGAAACTTTTCACAGAAAAACAGTCAATGTTATCCTATGGAGGAAAATAGTGTTATCGGTTCAAAGGTTAAGTATTCGGTCGTGGGAGTTGGTATTCTGGGGTAGACTCAGGGGTCGCCCAGGGTCAAGGATGCACTCTTGTTACAGCCTCAGCGGCACTAGGGAGGCCGGGTGCAGAGTGCTGCGGCACAATGTTATCCAAGGGGGATAGGGGGCCTCCGGTTGGTGGCTTACGAGCAGGCCACAAGGTTGTGGGAGCAAAGCTTCTGGACTTAAGCTCAGGGCAAATGGGGGTTCAAGACAGCACCAAAGGGGCACCCTCAGCGGCACTAGGGCAGCCAGGTGCAGAGCGCTATTTTGGCGTTGGGCGCCCTGGTACTTTCAATGGGGTTTCTCCGGTTTGCAAACACACTGCAGGCTCGGGGACGAAGGTCTTCTGGGTACGACCACCACTTAGAGAGGTAAGTTCGGATGCTGGGGGTTGGCTAGACACCGTCGGTTGGGCCACCCAAGGCCGTGGGGCGTCGGGTGCAGGGGTGTCTTTTAGGGTCGGATCTTCTTACCAGCTCCTGGTCGTGGTCGGGGGGACCTCCTGGATTTAGGCTGCAGGCGTCAGCTGGAGGCTTGAGGCAGGTCAGGGATCTCGTGTCAGGATCGACGGGGAGACCTCCTCGTGGGGTTGGGCCACTCGAACTCGGGCCGTGGGCGTCGGGTGCAGACTCGTGGATTTTGCCGGAGCTGGAGTCTGTTGGTGAACAAATCCGGCGTTCACGGGAGACAAAGTCTTTGGTTTGGAAGGCAGGGCAGGTCCTCTGGGTTCATGAGGTTGCTGGCTGCAGGACACACCGGAGTTTTGCTTCTGCAGATTCGAGGTGGGGACAGGTCGGTAGGGCTGGGGCCAAGTCAGTGGGCGTCCTCCTCTTAGCTTCGGCACGGCTGTTCGGTCCTTCTTTTCTTCTTGTAGTTTCTGGTCTGAGGAGGCAAGGTTCGGGGTGCCCCCTAAATACTAGATTTAGGGGTGTTTTAGGTAAGTAAAGGTTGGGACCAATGTGTCCCTTCCTTGGGGTGGGTACACCCCCTATTATGCCACCCTCCAGTGGGAGGGGGGCATATGCCTCACTCTAGTTGGCTGGGTCCCCCCATCTGCAAGATGATGGGGACAGAGTTGTGCTTCACCTTGCCTCCCCCACCTGAGGGGTGGGGTTGGCAAAGGTGGGCACACCTCCCTTACTCACTTGGTTTTCCAACGGTTCTCCCGCCCAAGGTGGGGGTCAGAACCGGTGGGGGCCAGTTCCTGAAAGCAGCAACAGGCCTGGGGAAGCTCACAAAGGCGGCAGGCCTTTGAAGCTTACCCTTCATGGACCCTGCCCATCCTGGGGGAGAAGGCTTAGCACCTCGTCCCAGGATGTGCATTGTTTCAGGCCCCCGAGAGCAGCAGGCTCTCGACCCAGAGGTCCAGAAACATGTCTGGTGGTGGCAGCTGAGAGCAGCAACTCAGCCTGGACACTAGTGGTAGGTCGTTTTTCAGGGGGGCATCTCTAAGATGCCCTCTGTGTGCACTTTTCATTAAATCCCACACTGGCATCTGTATGGGGTTTATTGTGCTGAGAAGTTTGATACCAAACTTCCCAGTTTTCAGTGCAGCCATTTTGGTACTGTGGAGTTCGTAATGACAAACTCCCAGCACCATATACTCTTAATGGCAGCACTGCACTTATAATGTCTAAGAATTGACTTAGACACTGTAGGGGTACAGGGCTCATGCACCTGTACCCTCAACACTGGTATAGTGCACCCAGCTAGAGGGGTGACTGATCTATGCCAGGGCAGTGGGTTGTAGGCATGGCACACAGGGATGTGTGCCATGTCGACTGTTCACTTTGTTCTGCACGAAAACATGCAGCCTGCAAAGGCAGTGTGTGAGTGTAAAGGTACAGGACCTCGAAGGGTGGCACAATAAGTGCTGCAGCCCTTAGAGGCCTTCCCTGGTCACAGTGCCTTGGGTACCTGTGGTACCATTTACCAGTGACTGACCTGTGGCCAGAGAGTGCCAATTGGGTTTGGTCTTCAATGCAGTTTTAGGGAAATAACATAGGCCCTGGGTACCTGATTGGCAGGAGCACAGGGCACACTCAGTCAAAGTACATCAGCAGTTCAGCAAAAAGTGGGAGCAACCATGCAGAAAGAGGGCACTCTCTCACAAAGTGGGCCTACCTTTTCGAAACGCTAGGCAACTTTGGGTTCGGGGAAACATTTATCAGGTGGATGGGCTGTATCTATAGCACCCCTAAAGCCTTCGTCCAGGTCAATGGAACATCTTCGGCTACGTTCCCGAGAACTCACGGCACCGCCAGGGCTGCCCGCTCTCCCCACTTCTCTTTGCGCTCTACAGGGAGCCAATGGTGCAGCGTATTCGCGACAATCCACAGATCGCGGGCATCCGGTTTGGAGCCAATACTCATACTATCAGCTTATATGCTGTCGTCATTCTTTCTCTTGCGAACCCAATGACGTCTTTGCCAGCCCTACTGGACGAAATGCGGATATTCGGAGAGGTCTCGAGGTTCAAGGTTAATCACACTAAATCTCAGATCTTCAATCTGTCGCTCGTCGGTACTCCCCCCCCCCCCCGCCGTACTGCACTCACTACACCTTGCAATCAACAAATTCGTTTGGGGGGGGGTGTGACCCGCGTCTCCCAGTAACTCAATTGGCACAGCCCAAAGGCGGCCTAGGGCTCCCCCTGATACATCAATACTTTCAAGCGGCACAGCTCCGTTATTTGGTGGAGTGGAATCGTCCTCTCTCCGCAAAGCATTGGTCCTCTACGGACCAGACAGTCGCAGGTGTGAATATCTGGCGGGAAACGTGGCTCGCGCGCAAACTCAGGGCTTGGGGTTTGTACTCTTCCACAGTAACAGCCCTGACGATTAAAGTGTGGGATAGCGTTGCCCTTAGACAGGGCCTGACAGCGTTTCCTTCCCAGATGTCTCCAATTGTGGACAACCCTGACCTCCCCCCCAGGGTGCGGCTCGGAGGTGTTTAGCCGATGGCGAGAGCAAGGATGTAAACGGGTGGGTTCTCTTTGACCCGATGGGATCATCCCTTTAGAACAACTCCAACGGGACTATTCGCTCCCCGCAGCGGATGCATTCCATTATTTGCAACTGAGACACTGGGTGACCTCTCCGGAGTACAAGACGGCTGCCTCCCGCACCCTTACCGTGTTCGAAAAATGGCTGGTCCGCAAGGGAGACAAGTGCCTCATCTCTGAACTCTATGCTATGCTGTCAAAAGGGAGCGATGGGCGCAAAACGAAGGGCCAGCTGCGCTGGGGGGAGAAATGGGGCGCTCTCTTTCTGATAAGGAGTGGGCCGACATTTATTATAGAGCAGATCACATAGCGCACAACGCAACAGGAACTGAGACAGCTAACAAATTAGCCTCTTACTGGTACCTTACACCTGCACGCATCCACAGATGGGACAAGGGGTGCTCAGAGAAACGCTGGAGGGGGTATGGGCAAACAGGCTCTCTTGTTCATCTGCTATGGCACTGCCCCAAGCTGTCCCGATTCTGGGAGCAGATACGAGTGGACATTGACTCAGCATTCTATACATCTCTCACGCGCTTCCCTGCATATACCATTCTAGGGCTCCCGAACCCCCAGACTTTCCCCCTGCGCTCGCTTTGGGGCCGGCAGATGGCTCTGGCACTACACACTGCGCAACAAGTGATCCTAGCTCTCTGGGGTACCGAGACCCTCCCAGACCACACCTCGTGGCTTCACAAACTATGGTTATTGCTAGCAATGGGGCGAATGTCCCTCATAGTAGAGAATAGGGCCCCCGTCATCCGTATTCTCTCGGTGGAATTCCGGGAGGTCACATGCCCCAAATACTTGCAGATTCTGCGTCTATTACCCTCTCAAGGTGTGGAGCCACTATAATCCCTCACTACAGACTCTGAACCCCCACAGGGTACATAAGCGATCATACGCTACCCAGAGTTTAAAGCAGACATGCTCCTGGTGCGGAGGGACGGGGGAGAGGGGGTGGGAGGGGAAGGGAAGGTGTTGTTTAGTTACCAGTTTCATTGTAGCGATCTGCAATATATATTCAAACGGTCCTTATATCGATGCCGGCCTCTGGGTTGTGGGCACATAGCTGTGTATTTTTCACCTCCATGACATTTGCTGCCGGCCAATGGTTGTAGACAATGAGCTGTGTTGACTGCCTTATGGATCCTCATTAATAAACAAAATTGTTCCTAAAACTCCTGTGCCTTACCAGGCATGCATGGTGCTTGTTCCACGAGACAGCTTTCTGCCCTCCTGGAGAGACGTACCAATGACTCTCCGGAAGAACCATGAGAGATTGCGGGACAGGGAGTTGTTACCTCCGTCATGCAGGAAGCCACTTGGGTGTTAGCCCCCAAAAGGCAGGCTTCAAAGGAGAAGCCGCCTTTCAAGAGCAGATGTTTAGAACCAGTGGGGAGGGCTGGGTCATTGTTTAAGTAGATAGGCTGGCACGGAGAGCAGAGCGGGGATCCAGTTGCAAACCGGTTTCCCCATGGGCATGTAGCCCTGAGGTAGCTACACCCCAGGGGTGGGTTACGGAGGTCCGAACACAGAGAGCCCATTAGTTACCGGCTGCATCCTGCCCGGAGGGCATTTTCCAAGCATAAAAGAGGCACACAGACCTCAACTGACTTGGAAGAACCGAAGGACTGCCCTGCTGCACCAAGGTACTAGCAAAGAGGCTGCACCAGGTGGTCAGCGAAGAAAGCGACTGTGCCTGTTGTGTCCCGCTCAAGGAGAAGTTGTCTGCATAGCCCAGACGAGCCAAAGCCCAGTCGAGCCAAGAGAATCCAATGGCCAGCTGACTGACTGGACTTCTGTTCGTAGCAGAGGGACATAGCAGCTGAAGAAGCCTGCTGGGGCAAGTTGGCACCAAAGTCTTTAAGCCGCTACCACCGCTGCTGTGAAGCATCTCGGACCAAGACCTGACACACAGAGTTCACTGAGCCCGGGAGCATCGTCGGAGAGCAGCTGGGACCCTCAGAAGGAGTTATTGACCCAGGAAGGATTGGCCTGTGACCGGGACACCAGGCGACTGGACTTTGGCCAGACCAGAGAGGATGTTTGTGGGAATTCGACCCTGCAATCAGAACCCCCGCAGCATCTTTGTGGACTGAGGAATACCTGCAGAAAGACCCCCATTTACAGAGTCGCATCCACAGCATCCTTGGAGCATCTTCAGCATCCTTTATTCCTTGCATCAGGATCACTCGATAGGACTCCATGGCAATGCGGATAAAGTGCCTGGAATTGCTAGAGGACTGCTTCTTCTGTGAAGGTAACTGTTTCTAAGGACCTGGCTAGTCCCCCTGACTAGCTCCCAGCCAGAGTTTGTCGCCCCAAGTACTTCTACCTCACCGCATTTACACATAGAAACTTTTTCAAAGAAAACTTGGGTAAGTGTCAAATTAACTGAATTTGCCAAGGCGTATTTGTAGTCGAGTGAAAATGCTTTGATTAATTATTTCTTGTAAAATCCATATCTCCGGAACTCTCCAGTGGATTTTTCCATTCCAATGTCTAAATTCTAATAAAAATAGTCCATTTTTATAAATTGGTGTCTGATTTCTTGCGTCGTGTCAATTTCTACTTCAATTGTTTTGGCACAGTTTACATGCTTTACACTTGTTCCTCTGTAAGCCTTGCTGCTCAGTGCCACACCTACCCAAGGTTGAGCTGAGGGTTTGACTGCCAAAATCTAAGGGACCTAAAGGGGTTGGTAAGTGTATTACATGGGGAGGTTATCCAACCACACCATATAATACAACCCATTTCCTCACATCTCCTTCATGTACCGGCCTTGGAGTAGGGACGACGAAATGGCTACTTACCTATAGGAGTAGCTTTGCAGCTTAAGACTTTTTGGATTCACATGCCATGCATTATTCCACCATCTAGTGGTTGAGTTTGGAATTGCCTCAGTTTCCTTCTGTCACTTTTTTTTTTGATTGAGTGGGCTTCTATGTCAACCATTTAGTGTTGTGTCCCTCCTCGAGGACGTCAGACGTAGGCCCAGGAAGCTCCATTGCATAGCCACCACCTTCAGATTCTTTTTACATGGCGTCCTTATGTCTGTAATTTCCTTGGTGTCGGTTTAATTTTTCTCTCCTCCCTGTTGCAAATTTCTGCCCTTTTTTTTGGTGGAGGAGGTGGGAGGATCTCAGGTGAATCCAGAAAGTTTTCAAGTTACAAAACTACTTCTACTGGCAAGTAAAAATTTTTGTTTTGCAGCACAAATCTTTCTGGATCCACATGCTGTGCATTGATTGTGTAGCAGTATTTTCTTGTCCTACGGAAGGTTGTGTGGAGAAAGTTTGAATTTGGAAACAGGTGTTTGAGTACTCTCCCACCTGTGCTTCCTTGCATGCTTGGATGTCGACAATGTTTGGTAGAGGTGTGTACGGTCACATGACCATGATCATGTGACAGATTTGCAGATATCGTTGACTGAGACATTAGCTATGAAGGCCAGGGTTGCCCTCTTCTTTCTTGTCAAGTGCACCCTTGGTCTTTCTCTAGCATTACACTTGTTACTGTGTGACCTCTTAATATTGTCTGGATTTTCCACCTTGCTGTGGTTGCTTTAGTTACTAGTGACCCCTGAGTTACCGGGGTGAATGAGATGAATAACTGATTGAGCTCTCTTATCTGCAAAAGAAGACGCCCAGCAGAGGAGACTGCAGAGAAGAACTGACTTGGCCCCAGCCCTATCGGCCCGTCTGCAGTTTCCAGAGATCCTGCACCAAAAGTCAACTTGTCTTGCAGTTAGCGACCTCCAAAACCCTGGGATGACTGACTGCCTTCCACAAAGACCAATCTCCTGTGAACAGCAGCTCTGTTCAAAAGAAGCAGCCAAGAAAGACTCAGAGCCTGCTGGGGACAAAGAAACGAATAGTTTCTTACCTGTCGGTGTAGTTTTGCAGCTTGAAGACTTTCTGGATTCACTAAGCTGTGCATTATTCCGCCATCTCGTGGTTGGGTCCGGATTCGTAGTCTTTTCTTTGTTTTTTTTGTTTTTTTTTTTGTTGTCGGCCCAGGTGGGCGGCGACGCCCCACCATTTGGTGTCTTCGGTGACGTCGTCGCGCTTCCTGCGGAAGCTCCCACCCTTGGTAGCCATCTTCGGATTCTTTTTTTCTTTTCCTCTTACAGTTTTTTTTGTCGTCTATGTCTTTGTCTTTTATCTTTCAATTTTCCTTTTGATCCCTCTAAACTCTGTATGTAGTCTAGTTGTACCCTTAACCTCCTATGTTATCTTCCTGGCGGAGGCGGGTGGGATCGCTAGTGAATCCAGAAAGTCTTCAAGCTGCAAAACTACACCGACAGGTAAGAAACTATTCGTTTTGCAGCGTGAATCTTTCTGGATTCACTATGCTGTGCATAGACTTTGTAGCGGTTTTGTTATTGCGGTGGTTGGGTGGAAGATGAGCATTGGTTGCTGAAAATGTGCTATAAGACCTTCTGTCCTACTTGTGCCTCTTTGTTCATCTGGATAGCCACACAGTAGTGTTTGGTGAACGTGTGCACGGAAGACCATGTTGCCGCTTGGCAAATGTCTTGTATAGGTGTGTTCGCTAGGAACGCAACCGCTGCTCCTTTCTTTCCTTGTTGAGTGAGCCTGGGCGGCTCCTCTAATTCTTGTCCTGCCTGCTTGTGGCAGAGTTGTATTGCTTGTGCAATCCATCGTGCTATGGTATTTTTTGTTACTGGCCGTTCCCAGGAAACTGCTTGCGAAGGAAACAAAGTTGTTTTGTTTTCCTGCATTCCTTCGTCCTTTCTATGTAGTGCATCACTGCCCTTCTGGCGTCCAGCGTGTGTAGCGCCTTTTCTGTGGGCGTTGATGGTTTCTGGAAGAAACTTGGTATCTGTATTGTCTGGTTAATATGGAACCGCGACACCACCTTTGGCAGGAAGTGTGGGTCTGTTCTCAAGACAATTCTGTCCTTGTGTATTTGCAAGTAGGGCTCTTGTAGTGTAAGAGCCTGCAGTTCACTGACCCTTCGCAGTGACGTGATAGCCCTAAGAATGCCGTTTTTAGTGTGAGCATGTGCAGTGTGATCTTGTGTATGGGCTCAAATGGTGGTTTCATCAACTGTGTTAGCACAGTGTTGAGGTTCCAGCTTGGGGCTGGCATTCTTTAGGGGGCAATTCTTTAGCCCCTTCCAGGAATCTTTTGACCACCTGGGAGGTGAAGAAGCTTTTCCCCGCTTCTCCCCTGGTGTAGGCCACTATGGCTGCTAAGTGAACCCTTAGTGACGAGTAACTCAGCCCGCTGTGTAGTAGGTGCGTTAAGTATTGTAGTACCGTTGATTCTTTTGTGACCTTTCGTTGCAGTCCCTCTTTAATGCACCATTCCGAGAACCTTTTCCACTTTGCAATGCAACATTTTCTTGTAGTGGGTCTCCTTGCTTCTCTGAGAACTGCCATGGTGCTTGGTGGTAGCTTGAGGTGTGCGAATTCTAGGTCTTCAGGAGCCATGCTGCTAGGCTGAGGCTCTCTGGTTCTGGGTGGAGCACTTTTCCGTCTTGCATTGTCAGGAGGTCTTTCCTTCTGCTGAACCTGTGTGCTGGTTCCTGCGTCATTTCCATTATTTGTGAGAACCATGATTGTCTGGCCCACTGAGGTGCCACCAGTATGAGTGTCATGCTGCTGCTCCTGCATTTGCTGAGTACCTTGTGTAACAGTGGTATTGGGGGAAAAGCGTATGCAAATTCGTTCGACCAACTTATCCATAGCGCATTCCCTAGGGACCTTTGGTCCGGTTGTCTGGATGCGTAATGTTGGCATTTTGCATTCTGGAGTGTTGCAAACAGGTCTATCCGTGGTGTACCCCACTTTTGGAACAGCCGCTGCACCTCCTGTTGGTTGAGCTACCATTCGTGGGATGCCGACGTCTGTCTGCTGAGTCGGTCTGCCTCTACATTGTCTATTCCTGGGAGGTGTATTGCCAGTAGGTCTATCCTTAGAGGGATGGCCCATCTCCAAATTTCCTGTGCTAGGTTTGATAGCGGTGCTGACTGTGTACCCCCTTGTTTGTTGATGTAGAACATGGTGGTTGTGTGGTCTGTTTGTATCAGCACTTTCTGTCCGTAAAGCTGCTTTTGAAAGGCTTTTAAGGCTAGGAACACAGTTTTTAGTTCTAGGTAGTTGATGTGTTTCACTGCATCTTGTTGTGACCACAGCCCCCTGACGCGGAGTCTGTGCATGTGCGCGCCCAGCCCTGCTGTGAGGCGTCTGTTGTGATGGTCACTGTTGGAGTTGGCTGTGTGAATGGCTTCCCTTGTAATATGTTCTCTTCCTTCCACCACTCTATTTCTTGCTGCACTGCGTGTGTGACAACCACTAGATCTTCCCAACTCCCTGTCGCTTGTGACCACTGCTGCTGTATCCATTCTTGGAACGGTCTCATGTGCAGCCTGGATATGTGGGACTAGGTGGATGCACGATGCCATCATCCCCATTGTTCTGCTCACTTTCCTCACTGTCAGAACTTGCCCCTTGCGGTAATGACGTGTTTCCCTCAGGAGCGCTATAGTTCTCTTGTCGCTGGGGAACACCTTGGACTGTGTGCTGTCTATCTGTGCCCCTAAGAATATTTTGATCTGCTGCGGTTTTGTTGACGATTTCTCCCAATGTATTGAGAAACCTAGTCTGGACAGTGTTTGTATGACTTGATTGATGTGATCCTTGCAGTGTCTGTATGATCCTGCTTTCACAAGCCAGTCGTCGAGGTAGGGGTATACATGTATGCCCTTCCTCCGAAGGTGCGCTGCAGCTGCTGCTAGGCATTTTGTGAACACCCTTGGTGCGGACTTTAGTCCGAAGGCTAGCACTGTGAACTGGTAGTGATTGTGGCCTATCACGAATCTTAGTAGACGTTTGTGGTTGACGGGTATGTGCAGATATGCATCTTTCAAGTCTATGGTCGCCATGTAATCCCCTTGTTGGATTTGGGGTATTACTTCCTGAAGTGAAGTCATTTTGAATTTGAGTTTTTACGAACTTGTTCAGGAATCTGAGGTCCAGTATTGGTCTTAGTGTCTCGCTCTACCTTTGGCACTAGGAAGTACGTTGAGTATACTCCCTTGTTCCTTTCGTTTATTGGAACTGGTTCTATTGCTCTTTTTGTAGCAGCTCCTCTGCTTCTAGACGTAAGAGGGCAAGCTTCCCTTATGGAATTGCCCGGTGTCTTGGTTTTTTGCCTGGGGGTGTTTTTGGAGTTCTATGCAGTACCCGTGCTGTATGATGTTCAGTATCCACTTGTCCGTGGTAATGTTCCTCCATTGTGTGAGGAACTTTCCTATTCTGCCCCCAACTGGGGTTGTATGCTCGGTGGTTATTTTTTGGCTGTGTGTGTTTTTATTTTGTCCTTTTGTTGACTTCTCCTCTCCCTTGGTGTTAATAGGGAGGGTTTGGTTTGTTTGTGGAGTCACTTTGAGGTGGGCTGCTGTCCCCCTCTTCGGGCCTGTCCCCGTCCGTAACCGCGCCCTCGAAAGGACCGTCCTCTGGGTTGGTACTGCCAATTTTGCTGCTGTTGTCCCTGTTGGCTTTGGCCCTGGTTGTTCCCCTGGTATCCTTGCTGGGGGACTGGTGTGAAGTGGTGGGTGCATTGCCCCCTCTACCACTGGGCCGCCTTGAGGGGTTTCCTCTTCTCATCCCCCTGAACTGCAGTGCTCCCATGGACCTCGCAGTTTCGTTGTCCTTTTTAGTTGCGTCAACTTGTCGTCGACCGGTGCTCCAAACAGTTTCTCCCCGTCGAAAGGTGTGTTAAGGATGTTACTCTGTACCTCCGGCTTGAAGCCCGAGATCCTGAGCCATGCGTGTCTCCTTTCA
Organism: Calotriton arnoldi; assembly: GCA_963921515.1. Taxonomy (NCBI): domain Eukaryota; kingdom Metazoa; phylum Chordata; class Amphibia; order Caudata; family Salamandridae; genus Calotriton; species Calotriton arnoldi. The sequence continues at coordinate 2,432,762 of CAWUFW010000690.1, forward strand.
GTCACCCCTATCATCATTTGCCTGCTGGAGTTCTCTGCTGCGTCCAAGGCTGACTTTAGGCAAGTGTTCGCGATAGCCTTGCCCTCGTCCGCTAGGTAATTAGCCCTTTGTTGGTATTCTTCTGGCAGGTGTGTAATGAGCTGGCTCATTTCATCCCAATGCTGGTATGCATGCCTGCTGATGAGGGCGTTGGAGTTGGCGATGCGCCAGTGTATGGCTGCGTTCCTCTCCACCTTTCGTCCTGTGAGGTCTATTCGCTTGCTCTCCTTGTCTGGAGGTGGGCCTGTGTTGGTGGGCACACCGGCCCTTTTCCTGGCCGTTGCTGCGATAATGGAGTCTGCTGGCACTGACCCTTGGATGTACGCTCGGGTCTTTTGTGGAATGCTTATATTTCTTTTCGCTCTAGGTGTAACCGCCTTGCAGACTGCAGGTTCTCTGAAGGCCTCCCTTCCCTGGTCCAGGACGCCGGGCAACATGGGTAGGAATTGGCTCTTTGTTTGTTGAGGGAGCAGGGTTTCGAAGAGGAAACCTGCTTTTGTCTTTTCCTCCTGCATTTCGACCCCATATGTCTTTGCAGCCTTCTGGACAACTCCATTGTAGACTCCGATGTCGTCTGGTGGCGAAGGCCTCGAGGGGTAAGAGTCTACCCCCTCTTCTGGTGACTCTGCGTCGAGGTCTTGCCAGTCCAAGTCTTGTGCCTCCGAGGGCTCTGAGTCCCGGTAAGACTGCATCTCTTCTTCGCCTTCGAAGTCGTAGTCTTCTTCGTCCTGGTCTTCGAGCGGTTCGGGTGTTTTCGGGGCTCGATGTATTCGGCGTCGAACTCCTCGAGTGCCTCGTGCGCTGGCTTCGATGGAATAGCGTATTGCTTCATCTTCTCGTCAGTCTTTTTACGTTGCAGGATGCTCGCCATCTCTGCCTCGAGCCTTCTCTTCTTTTCGCCATCTCGTGGGCCTTTTCGGCGTCGAGTGGTGCAGCGCCTCTTTGTGGTCGCGGTCGTCGAAGATGACGCTGGGCCTTCCTTTCTCGGTGTCGAGGCTTCCTTTTCGGAGGTGACCGACGCCTTTGTTTTTCCGGAGGCTTTCGCCGATTGTGAGTCCTTTTCGAAGGATCCGCTCGGTTGCTTGTCCTTGGATGCTGTTGCTTTCGCCGAGGGTTTCGGCGGCAACGCTCCTTTGAGGACTTTTCTACACTTCTAAGAGTGTCGCTCGGGGTTCTGGCTTCAGTCTTTCGAGCGTCGCTTGGGTGCCTTGGGGTCGACGACTCCCTTACCTCCTTCGACGTTTTCTTATGGACCTCGACGACAGAGCAGTCCTCCGGTCCCTCTGCGATGTTGTCTTCCTCTCCGCTCATGAGGCCCAGGTCTCGGAGCGATGGTGCTGGTCCCTGGCCCTGCATGTTGTAGTTCGCCCTTCTCTGTCTCTCTCTTACTCGGAGGGTCTTCGGGTGAACGCCGAACACGCGTTGTAGTCTTCACTGGTGTGTTCGAGCGGCAAGCAGAGGTTACAGACTGGGTGCTGGTCCTTCTGTGCGTACTTGTGGTGACAGTTCTGGCAAAACTTAAACGGTGTCTTGTCCATAACCGCTCTCAGGGAGCCCCTGTGAGTGCATTCTCTGTAGGCGTCGAGATTTCGGTCGCGGACCTTCTACCTCGTCGTCCTTCTTGTTGTCTCCGGTTTACTTGTGTCGTCGTCCGGTGTCTCGGAAACGATCCTCTGTGGTGATATTCGACTTTGAGATTCCTCGTCCAAAGTTTCTGGAACTTCTCGGCAACGATCCAGACCCCACGGCGGAAAAAAGAATCTGAAGATGGCTACCAAGGGTGGGAGCTTCCGCAGAAAGCGCGACGACGTCACCGAAGACACCAAATGGTGGGGCGTCGCCGCCCACCTGGGCCAACAACAAACAAACAAACAAAAAAAAAAAAACACAAAGAAAAGACTACGAATCCGGACCCAACCACGAGATGGCGGAATAATGCACAGCATAGTGAATCCAGAAAGATTCACGCTGCAAAACCAGACGCCTGGAACCACCACTGCACTCAACGCCTACGGCCCAAGTCCGAATGGCCCACTGGTCCGAGCGAGGTCCCCCAGTGCTCCAGAGTACGAGTCCACTGTGGGGTGACCCCTCCAAGACTCCCCGACGTTGCCTGCCGCCTCTGCACGGAGACCCCCCCCCCATAACCGCGAGTGGCCCAGTAAGGTGAAATCCAACCTCAAAAGACACCCCTGCATCCAGCCCTGCGCCCTGGAGAAGCGAACCAGAGGTGCACCAACGTCCTCGAGCCCTCCAACTTACCTGGCCAGCTATTTGTTCCTCCCGGAAGACTCCCTGGACCGAGCCTGCAGCCAAAATCCAAAACCGGCAACTCCCATTGAAAACAGGGCACCCGATGCCAAAACAGCACTCTGCACCCGGCCGCCCCTGTGCCGCTGCGGGTGCACCTTGTGTGCCAACTCTGATCCCCCTTTGCCCAGAGCCTAAAACCAGGAGCTTTGCTCCCACAACTCATCCCTATCAGCCCGTAGGCTGTATGTTTATGCTGCTTTGTGGGGACCACAAAGCAGCATAAACATACACCACCAGCGGCACTGGGGTGGCTGGGTGCAGGGTGCAATTTCAACGTCTGGCACCAAAGGCTTTTTAATGGGGATTCTTTCGGCAAAGAGGCTGCAGTTGTGGCAGTGGAAGTTGCAGGAGGAAGAACGACAGCAGGGGTAAGCAGAGATGTAGCGGGTCATAGGCGCACAGTTGGTTCAGCTCACCAAGGCCCAGGGGCTTCGGATGCAGGGGTGCCTTTCGACGTCGGAGGCTTCTTAGCGGAGCAGGTCGCAGTCAGGGGGAGCCTCAGGATCCACACTGCAGGTGCTGTCGTGGAGATCAGGAAAGGTCAGGCAACGCTGGACTCGAGGTCAGGATCGCTGGGGAGACTTCACTGCACTGGTGAGACCTCCGACTCAGGCCGTGGGCGTCGGGTGCAGAGTGGGCAGGTGACGCGGATCTGCCTGGATCCGGGGTCCTTGAAGCTTGTTTCTTTTTGGATAGATCCGCTGTCCACTGGAGATTGGAGTATTTTTTGAAAGCAGCAGTCCTCCCAGGGTTTTCAGAGGTCGCTGGCTGCAAGACTGGTTGCAGGTTCGCAGAAACTGGAGACAGGCCGGTAGGGCTGGGGCCAAGGCAGTCTCAGTCTTCTCTGCAGGGTCTACTTAGGTCGTCGCAGATCTTGTTTCTTGGTCTGGGGAGCCACCTAAATGCTATATTTAGGGCATTTTAGGGGAGTAGCAGGTAGGGCCAATGGCACCTTACCTGGGGTGACTACGCCCTCTTATGCCACCCTCCTGTGCCAGGAGGCATAGACCTAGCCCCGATTGGAGGGCTCCCCCCATATTCAAGTCGGTGGGGACTGAAAGATGCGCTTCACCTCGCCTCCCCCACCTTAGAGGTGGGGTTGGCAGAGATGGGCACATCACCTATTCTACGTTTTCAAGCCGGTTTTCCTGCCCAGAGTGGGGGTGTAAACCAGCTGCTGCCATCTGCTACTAGCGGCAGAGGCTGGGGGGGGGGGTCGCATTACAAAGGCGGCAGGCCTTCGAAGCTTCCATCTTCGAGCACTGGCCCATTTTGGGGGAGGAAGTGTGACACCTCTCCACAGGATGTGCATTGTTTCTAGTCCGAGAGCAGGGGCTCTCTACCCAGGGGTCCAGAAACATGTCTGGTTGTGGTTGACTGCCTACAGCCGGTCAGAGACCACACCTGGGTTAGTATGTTTTCAGGGGACACCTCTGAGGTGTCCTCTGGGTACATGGTACAATAAATCCCACACTGGCATCAGTGTGGAATTACTGAAAGGAGTAGTTGGGTACCAAACATTCCCGCATTCAGTGAAGCCATCAAGGTGCTGTGGAACTCGAGTTGCCGAGTTCCCAGCCCATGTACTCTCTATGGCTTCCCTGGCACCAACAGTATTGAGAAACGGATATTTCCAATATTGTAGGGGCATATCTGCTCATGCAGGTATGCCCTCGCCTGTGGTATAGTGCACCCTGACTTAGGGCTGTGAGGCCTGCTAGAGGGGTGACTTACCTATGACTTCAGGCAGTGCTGGCTGGCATGGCACCCAGGCAGGGTGCCATGTCGACTTTGTTTTCTCCCTCACAGGGGCATGCAAGCTGCAAGTGCAGTGGCATGGTCCCAGTGAGGGTTCCAGGGGACCCTCTTCAGCTCCCAGGCCCTAGGAACCCAGGGTATCAATTACTAGGGACTTACAAAGGGTAGAAGTACCAATTGGTGGTTTGTTTTTAGGGAAGAAGCATTGGCACAGGAGACCTGATTGGCAGGGACTGTGCTCTACATTCAAAACCAGGCAAAAAGTGGGGGCTAACAAAGAAAACACAAGGAGATGATGGACGGAGCATTGAAACTTTTCAGACACTGACCCCCCAGTCACAGATCTGGGTTGAATCCATCATCGTTCTTTAGCTCACTTCGCCACCCCAGTTCAGACACAGCTATATGCAAATCAGTCTTGACCCTGTGCCTCATGGGAACAGTCCAACCCGAACTGCCAAGCCATGTCTTCCCTGTACCGGAAACAAGCATCCTGGGACCGGTTTCGGGCTAACAGCCCTCATCAGCCAGGCTAGCTTGAATCCATTGGCAAAGTGAGCAAGGGACCCACGTCTGGGCATACCCTGCCAACTTAGGGCACACAAAGCAAACACAAGGAGATGATGGACGGAGCATTGAAACTTTTCAGACACTGACCCCCAGTCACAGATCTGGGTTGAATCCATCATCGTTCTTTAGCTCCCTTCGCTACCCCAGTTCAGACACAGCTATATGCAAATCAGTCTTGACCCTGTGCCTCATGGGAACAGTCCAGCCCGAACTGCCAAGCTCGGGCTGGACTGTTCCCATGGGGCACAGGGTCAAGACTGATTTGCATATAGCTGTGTCTGAACTGGGGTGGCAAAGTGAGCTAAAGAACGATGATGGATTCAACCCGGATCTGTGACTGGTGGAGGGGAGGGGGGAGGAGGGGGGAAGGTCTGAAAAGTTTCAGCACTCCGTCCATCATCTCCTTGTGTTTGTTTTGTTTGCCCTAAGTTGGCAGGGTATGCCCAGACGTGGGTCCCTTGCTCACTTTGGCACTGGATTCAAGCTAGCCTGGCTGATGAGGGCTGTTAGCCCGAAACCGGTCCCAGGATGCTAGTTTCCGGTCCAGGGAAGACATGGCTTGGCAGTTCGGGCTGGACTGTTCCCATGAGGCACAGGGTCAAGACTGATTTGCATATAGCGGTGTCTGAACTGGGGTGGCAAAGTGAGCTAAAGAACGATGATGGATTCAACCCAGATCTGTGACGGGGGGTGAGTGTCTGAAAAGTTTCAGCGCTCCGTCCATCATCTCCTTGTGTTTGAAAAAGTGGGGGCTAACCATGCAAACAGAGACACTTTCTCACAGTTACCTGTAAGTAACGTTTTCAATTTGCAGCATGTGTTTTTGTAGATCCCAGTGTGCATAGTTTGCAAAGTAAAATACTGCCTCTACCGAAGCGGTGGCTTGGGAAAAACAGGGGAAAAGCTTAACAGTTTAGCCAACTTTTCCATCTTGAGGGACCTTTATGTCAGAGTACTGCTTTTTGAATGTATGAACAGATGTCCATTTACTGCTTCAGAGAAGCTAATGAAATGTTTCCTAAAAAAGGCACTTTGGATTCCTTTTACAAGTAAATTGCTCATTCAGCGCCTGTAAGAGTTCATTTTGTTTCATCATAAAACTTGATTATTCTTAGACATCCCTGCCTTAGAAGTTGGATTTCCAAAACCTTGTGTGGAAACCTCGACAAAATGTTTATGCATTTTGTGATTTAGAGGAGTATGATAAACTTAATATATAAGGGCTCATCTAGTTTTCTACAGAGTCTGGATTGGTAAATAATGGAGGTAACTCAATGGACTGAGTTGTATGAAAAGGAAATACAACTCCATGTAGAACAAGCACTGGCAAAGCCAACAGGTTTCGCCTTTGTGAGATCTATTGGCTTTGTCAATTTTTTTTTAAAACCTGTTGCATAGCAGTGTGCGCTGCTGTGTACTGTGTAAAAACAGCACAGGTGGGCAGTGCAAGCAACAAGGGGGAGGTGGGTGGGGGTAGGTTACAAACAGACAGCGGGAGGAGGGCAAATGTGGGTTTACAAACAGACAAAGGAAGGTTTTACAGACAGTGGGAGGAGGGCGAGGGGGTGATTTAACAAAGAATGGACAGTGGAAGAAAGATGCGGGTGGGTTTACAAACGATAGTGGGAGAGGTTGGGGGGAAACAGCAGCAGGAGGAGGACAGGGCTAAATCAACAACAGAGCGGGAGACGGACTGCATAGACATACACTCTAAGAATGCATGGTAAAAAGTGAAAGGAAGTACCTGCAGGACTCTGCGGCCAGTGGAAGGATACTGGCCGCAGATAGGAAGCTGTAGTTGGTCCATACACCAAGGCAGGGACACACGAAACCCCAGGAGGAAGCCAGAGGCACGGACTAATAAGAAGAAAGGAAACAAGAGTGACGAGGAAGCCAACCTATGGTAAGTGGTGGGCGGGCTCCAAGCCAGTTTTAAGCCTTTTTTGCAAGTGCTGTGCAGGCGAAACCTAAAAAATAAAGTGTAGCTAAGATTATCCTTAGTAACCAGCAAGTAAGGTTGATCTTGTACTGAAAATAATCTTCCATGCAAGGTACTGTAGCAAGCAAGAATGTAGTGGTTCTGAAGGTGATCCTATTAATCACAAATAATATTATTTAGATCCCAAGAAGGATCTGGGACGACTGTGTGGAATATTTATTTTATTATACCCTCCATGAATGCCTTTATGGTGGGAATTCTACAGGTTGGTATGGTTTGTTCTGAGGGTAAGTAGCCACTGCAGCTAAATGTACCATTTGCGTAAGGATAGGCATAGCCCAATTTTTGTGAAGTTAGAAGACCGCTAACAATGTCCTGGACCGTTCCCTCAGCAGGTTCTTATGCACTGAGTTCCAAATCTCTTCCACAACATTTTCTGCTTTGGGGTCAATGTGAATTTGATTTTGCCACATATGTAAGGTTTACTGCTCTACTTCTGTAAAATTACTAGCCTTACGTTATCAGTTTTCGATATCCATATTGTTTGAGGTCCAATCATCACTTTGCATCAAAACCTTTGTGGGCATTAACCATGTTGGACTTTCCATGTCTCTTGTCTGGTTCAAACTCACTCACCACCAAAAGTCTCTTTAAGAGGTCAGGTGGTGTCTCAAAGCCAATTTCCTTATGGAGATCCAACCTCTGTCTATTTTAAATGCATCAGGGAACCTACTACTAATTGGTGCTGGTTAGGCTGGATAAAAGGAAATTATTACAGAGCAAGATGCAATTTGACAGCCCCCCCCCCACATAATTATACATTTATTAACCAAACCTGGATAACAGATAGACGTACAGCAATTGTAAACAAACTACATTTAGGATATATGTATATTAAAAAACCCTAATTCCCACCAGACTCACAGTCTAATAATGCTTTGGTTATTGCAGCTACATCCCAAGAAGTACCATACTGTATGCTCCCAATTAATAATTTACACCAAACCTCCTAAATCTGTGCTCTTCCCCATTGGTACCTTAGAACAGGTATCGGGTCAGGCTAAACAGCCTTGGGCAAAGCATAACTGGAATGCTTTAGATTTCAAGCAATGTAAACACAAATTTTCAATTCCAAATACTAAACGAGAAACCTAAATCGCAGTAGTGAATCAATGAATGGAAAAAAAGATACGTGGGTACACAAATATAGAGGTACATAGGGGCTCTTTGAGCAGACAGAAAAGAGTGTGATTAAGGGAAGCCTTGAGTTGTTGAGCAAGGTATCGATCATAGTAGGATATTCTATCATTGATTTAAAGAAAGAATTGTACATAGGATTGGATGTTCTTATTGGGAGAAACACTAGCAGGAGACATCACAAAAGAGTTATCACTGGGGATGCAAGTAAAAGATCCACTCAGAGAACACAGGCTACAGAGAAAATCCAACCGAGGGGGACAAACTGGATGAGATCCCATGAGGGTGACAGGAAATAAAGCGCTCATTGGAAGGCACAAGAGGAAGATATCAATGATGTCATGGTGACGGATCCAATCATGAATTGGGAGCATGGATGAGACCTAAAATGGGCTGGAGATTCTTAGAAACATGAATTCACATCATTGAAGGCAATGAGTAGGTGTTCGTATGAGTGCGATATAACATGGTGGGAGGTGAAGATCCCACAGAGATGGAACAATAGGGTTACATCAGGCAGGAAGGAAGCAAGAGACCACATTATGGAGAAAAGGGGATATAAGACCACCTCAGACATAACAAGTGGCAAGCGGAATACACTGGAAAATACAACAGCTAAGAACCCATGGGTGGGGGCATTTAAGAAGGCACAGAACAACAGGGGGAGGGGGGGGGGCGGGTGAAGCTCCAATTTGATGACACTGATGTCAGACCATGATGTGGCCAATAATGGTGTTGATTATGCACCAAGAACAGTTGTGGATTTCTACATAATATTAATTGACTGTTTTCTGGTCCTGCTGCTTGCAGACAACTTTGGAGACTGCCACAGATCAGTGGATGGTGGGCATGCAAGTGCAGGAAGGAGCACCCTTATGGGAACTAAGACTGGGTCTGTACAAAACTTTCCCTCTGATAGGAAAAAATAGAAGTGATGCATCACTATGTCCTACTAAAAAAAATGCCAATGTGAGAGCTACTTCTAATCAATCTAGTTACACTTCGGGGGTATCAGGGCGGATGTCTCCTGTAGGGAGCTGGCTCTGTATATACTATAGCAAAGTAAGGTATAGTGTGCACAGAGTCCAGTGGATACCCAGAGGTATAGCAGAGGCTAAAGTAGATAAAACCTTACTCTTTTGTGGTAGTGTGGTTGAGTAGTCAGGCTTATCCGGAGGGCAGTGTTTAGCATTTGTCGTACACACTCAGGCAAGAAATGATGTCACACCCTCAAAGACTGAATCCAGACCAATTGTTTGTATAAAAAGTTGTTATATTTCTGGAACCAGGATATACTTAGTAGCAGGTACGTTAAACTCTTCATACATTGTTACTTTTCAAAATGCTGTTAACTCTGGTTTTGTAGGAACATTCAGATTACTTTTGCAGTTGAGAAAACTATTTGTAAACTGTTCACAAATGCTTTAAATTACTTTTAGATTACTTTTCTAGTTTGGCATTAATTACACTCCTAACCCAGTTTAGAAAACATAGGACATTGATACTCTTGTAAAGGCACGAAGTTACTTTTTGTTGCAGTACAAAACAGTTCAACACTTAGAACTTTCAGAGAAAACCCACTTTTCAGCCCTATGGAGAAAAGTGTTAAGTTTGCAGACAAGTAAACAATTTTGGGTTTGGAGGGTAGAACCATGGTTCAGGAAGGCACTCAAGGGGCACCACCAGCGGCACCACCAGCGGCACTAGGGCTGCTGGGTGCAGAGTGCCAATGTGACCCAGTGGCGCTAGGGGGCACCTTGGTTGGGGACTGCTCACGGGCAGGCCACTTGGTCTCAGGAGCCAAGCTCCTATTGTTGAGGTAAGGGCAAAGGGGGTCCCAAATTGGCACCAAGTCCACACCACCAGCAGCACAGGGGCGGCCGGGTGCAGGGTGCTTAGGAGATGTCGAGAGCCCAATGCTTCTCTATGGAGGATGTCTGTCATGGAAAAAGACTGCAGGCTGGAGCCAGAAGACTGGATGAAGCGAACCAACGACTGGAGGATGAAATTGATGAGTTGCTGGACACCAGGACACTATCAGTTGGGCACCTCAGGACTCAGGAGCTGCAGGTGCAGGAGAGTCCTTTCGTGTCGGGTTCTTCTCACCGGTTCCGGTCGCGGTTTGGGGGGGAAGGGGGGGGGGAGGGGGGAGGAGGAACTCTTCAGGATGAGGCTGCAGGCGTTGAGGAGAAGGTCGGTAGAGGTCGTCCAACACTGGATCACAGGTCAGGATCGCCGGGGTGACCTCGCTGGGATGTTCAGCCACTCTAACTCGGGCCTTGGGCGTAGGTGCAGAGTGGTGAGGACTCGCGGATTTGGCTGGATCTGGAGTCCGTGCTTGGGTTGGTGTTGGACAAATCCGGTGTCCACCGGAGATCAGAGTTTTTGGGAAGGCAGGGCAGGTCCACGGAGTTCTTGGAGGCTGCTGGCTGCAGGACACGCCGGGTTCAGTTCGCAGGGGTTTCAGAGCAGGCGACAGGCTGGTAGGGCTGGGGCCAAAGCAGTTGTCGTCGGCCTCCTCTTCTGCAGCACGGCTCTTCGGTCCTTCTTGTCACGTCGAATCTGAAGAGGCAAGGTTCAGGGGTGCCCCTAAATACTAGATTTAGGGGTGTTACAGGGGTGTGCAGGTTGGGACCAATGGGAACCCTTCTCTGAGGTGTCTACACCCCCTTGTTTGTGGGAGGGGGGGGATAGGCCTCTTCCTGATTGGAGTGGTCCTCCCCATCTTCAAGAAGGCAGGGACTGAGAAGTGGCCTTCACTTCGCCTCCCGCACCGGAGGAGTGAGGTTGGCAAAGGTGGGCACACCTCCTTCCCTGGCTAGGTTTTCCCACCGGTTCTCACGGCCACAACGGGGGTCCGAACCGGTGGGATCCAGTTGCTGATAGCAGCAAAAGGCTGGGGGCAGCTAAAGGCGGCAGGCCTTTGAAGCTCCCTCTTCGAGGACCCTGCCCATCCTGGGGGAGGAGGCATGACACCTCTGCCCAGGATGTGCTGTATTTCCAGACCCAGAGAGCGGAGGGCTCTCTACCCAGGGGTCCAGAAACCTGTCTAGTGGTGGCAGATGGCTGGGAGCCAGTCAAGAACCACACCAGAGTTGGTCGTTTTTCAGAGGGCATCTCTAAAATGCCCTCTGTGTGCATTTTCATTAAATCCAACACTGGCATCAGAGTGGGTTTAATGTGCTGGAAAGTTTGTTACCTATCTTCTCAAACTTCAGTAAAGCCATCACGGAGTTGTGGAGTTCATGTTGACAAACTCCCTGCCCATGTACTCAAAATGGCTCCACTGCACTTACAAGGTCTGTGAATGGCACAGGCACTGTAGGGGCATATCGCTCATGCAGCTATGCCCTCACCTGTGGTATGGTGCACCCTGCCTTTAGTGCTATAAGGCCTGCTAGAGGGGGGACTTACACATGCCACAGGCAGTGTTGGTGTGCATGGCACACCGGGATGGTCTGCACCAAAACACACAGCCTGCTCTGGCAGTGTGTGGGTGTTAAGGTTAGGGGCCTCAGAGGCCCTCTCTGGTCACAGGGCCCTTGGTACCAGGGGTACCTTTTACAAGGGACTTAAGGGTGGCCCAGAGGTGTGCCCATTGTGGGTAACAAAGGTAGAGTTTTGGGAAAGAACAGGTGCTGGGGCCTGGCTAGCAGGATCCCAGCGCACACTCAGTCAAATTGGCATCAGGTATCTGGCAAAAAGTTAGGGGGTAACCATGCAAAAAGGGGCACTTTCCTACATCTCATCAGAGATATCACCTCACTAAATGGTTGGAGCTTCTGAAGTACAAACTCTGCACGCCCAATTTTTTACCTATTTTGAGGTAGAAATAGCCCACTAATGAAGTAACTCCTTGAATCCGAGATCAAGAATTAAAACTTTCCTAGACGATGAAACAATCGAGCGCATATCGAGATTGAATCTACTAACTATTTTCTTTTTGTATCAGTTTTTTTCCAATCGGTTTTCTACAAAAAAAAAAAATAACTGCCTGCCCAAGTCCTTTGTTAAGATATTTGTTCTTGTAGTGTCCATACCGAAGTATTATTTGTATATTGTGGATGCCAAAGGAAAAATAAACAGTCACAAAGACTAGAAACAGATGTTTTGAGTTCCAAGCTTGTACTCTTTGTTGCTAATGTCAAGCTGCTGCTTTCAACACTGCTGTTCACAGTATCTGGGTTCCTGGATCCATCTTTTGGTGAGCAGTATACACCTATAAGAAGCTAACTTTAAGCCAAGGAGCAAACAATCCAACAGAGGAAAACAAGTAGGTGTATGACTTCATCACAGCACACAGGGGTGGGGGAACTAATGCGGAGATACAGAGAAGACGTCCTACAGGGAGGATACAGTAAGGAGATCATACAAGTGAAAACGTTCACTGTTCTATTGTGGGACAACAGGAGTAAGTGATCAACTCAAGAGGGTCTATGATGAGTGAGTGGTCACATCTTGCAAACTGAAAGGAGGAAAAGATTGCTTCAGGTGCACATCCCAGGGTGGGAAGCTGCATCACAGTGCAGCCATGGGTGTAGAATTCCTATTACCCAACGCTCCGGGCATATTGCTTGAGGGCAATGACAAGTTTTCATGTTTATTTCGTCCACAAGTAGGCCCAACCCCATGCAGCAAAAACGCTTTGGCTACCAGTTTACATCATCACGATATGGATCTGTGAAATAGGATAGTCTGCCACTGAGGTAAGGTTTCTAATCAAATGTGCTAATTGCTTAAACTTGCTCTCTAAGGAAATGTAATGAACTGTAAGCTCAGCTAGCATTTCTGACAGTGGTTCCTCTATAAAAAATAATAAACGTTTGCAACATTTGACAATTTAAAATACTCTCAGAATGCACCTAGATTAAATTAAACTACATGCATGTATATGAATGAATGAATGAATTTGTATGAAAGCAACATTGGTGATTGTGTACTTTCAAAGTAAGATATACAAAAAAAAAAAATTCAGCTTGAAAAAAACGTTTTGCTAAATTGCTGTGCAGCTTTAAAGATCATTTCTCTGATGCATCATTTAGTCAAATGTGTGTGATGCACGCCACTATTTAACAATGGAGAATCAGTGTAAAACCAATATGGCAACATGAAAATAAATTAGGTGCCAGATTTTTAAGTTACAAAAGTGCACCCGCAGGTACGCGCCTTAGCATTGGAGAAGATTTACTACTTCCAGAAATTTACAAGAACATCCAGAAGGAGGCCTAGTAGCCTTACTCCTTCCAAACATCTGTGAATTCCATTATTGCATGAGCAAATATACACACATCTATGCCCATGTGAAAATCTGCTGAACAACAGCAAATTCTTTTTCCATACACCCTTTTTCTCACCCTGGGAAAAGTTTTACTTTTGCCTCTTTCAGGAGTAACTTTGAAACCATTTCCAGTGTTTGAAGAGATTGGAGAGGGGTTGATGAATATCTTCAACATGTTAGTTTATGGGTGTGCACCGACTTGCAGCGCATTCAAACCTGGAACTAGAGCTTCCTGTAGGTTTATTGCGTAGTGTAAAATAACTGAGCTTTGCTAGAGTCCAAACCCTGATATAATAAGAGGATATTAACAGCAGTCTGATATACCGACAACACCGCTATTAGTGGTCATCTCAGTGCATGGCACCAATGGAAACAAGTGGTTGTTTTTTTACAGGACAGGTCGATTTCTAAAGCATAAGGTTGATATTTTATAAAATTCTACACCCCTCGAAGCAGAGTAAAAGACCATAAGTGAAGGGAGGTAGGTGGGGTTTGGGGGCAGACAAAGGAAAGGGGAAGAAAACAAGTTACTTACCTGTAGCTTTGGTTCTCCAGTATTGGAAGCTTTCATAGATTCCCATGCTTGGAATCATTCCCCGTCGTCGAGATGGGAGCCTCGGTAAATATATAAACAGTAGTAAATAACCATTACAAAAGAGAAACAGGCCTAGGCCTAATCCCATTTTGTAGTCAGAACATGTCTTTTTGGAAAAGAGACCAAAAAGGAACCATAAGCCAATCAGAGCAGCCTCACCCTCTAGAACCTTGGTGAAAGAACCTCAGCTCCTCAGATTTTCGTATACGTTGTGAAAAAAATAAAAATAAAAAAATAACAGAGAGGCTGAGCTTTCCCAGGGGAGGAGGGTGGGTCGCATGGGAATCTATGAAAGCTTCCAATACTGGAGAACCAAAGCTACAGGTAAGTAATTTGTTTTCTTACTCCTGTATTGGAGCTTTCATAGATTCCCATGCTTGGAATCAGAGTAGCTAGCAGTAAGCATACACATTTTCCATAAGACATTACTTGTCTGAGAAACATTGTTTAAATACATTTTTAAAACAGCCAAAGGCAGAGATAAGTTAGTGCATCTATGAACAAGAGAAAATGTGTATAAAGCACAGAAAAGAAGGAAGGAGGGTAGCAAGGGAAAGCTCACCACTTATTGGAAGAGGTTCCTCAGGACTGCCTGTCCCACCGCCGCGTCGTCTTGGAGTGATGCATCCAGGCAGTAGTGCTTCGTAAAGGTGTGAGTGCTGCTCCAAGTTGCAGCCCTACAAATGTCCTTGATCTGGACACCAGCAAACAAGGCAGCTGAAGATGCCATAGATCTTGTTGAATGTGCCCGGACATTACACTCCAGGGGTTTGCCTGCTGCTGTGTGACAATATCGAATAGCGCTCACAACCCACAGAGATATCCCCTGTTTGGAAATGGGAAACCCCTTGCGGGGAGCGCTGTATGATACAAAAGTTGTGAAGACTTGCGGAAGGACTTTGTTTGGTCCAGGTAGAACTTCAAACATCTTTGCAGATCCAGAGAGTGAAGAGCTCTCTCAGCCGGCGAAGTAGGCTGAGGAAAAAAGCTTTAAGGATCACTGGTTCGTTGAGATGAAAAGAAGAAGGTACTTTAGGAATAAACTTAGGATTAGTTCTCATGATGACGGTATTTCTCTTGAACTGAAGGAAGGGTTCCTGAATTGTAAGAGCCTGTAATTCTCCTATTCTCCTGGCTGAAGTGAGGGCCAGCAACAGAGCCACCTTCCAGGAGAGGAACTGGAGATCTGTTCGATGAATCCAGTTCGAATGGATGTCTCATAAGTTGAGAAAGAACTAAATTTAATTGCCACGTAGGCGGTGGAGGCTTCACTGGCGGAAACACCCTGAAGAGGCCCTTAAGAAACTGTTTGACAATTCTGCTTGACCAAAGAGAAGGCCCAGAGGACGTACGTCGAAAACGAGAAACTGCTGCCAAGTGTACCTTAATGGAGGAATGAGCCAAACCTGCCCTAGCCAAGGACAGGAAATAAGGAAGGACCTGGTGTGGTTGCGATAAGAAATGATCCAAACTGTTGCTTAGACACCATATGCTGAAACGCTTCCATTTTAAGCGTTAGGTCCTGTTCGTGGAAGGAGCTCTCGCCTGCGAAAGAACATCCTTAATCTCTTCTGGAAGATTTAAGTGAAGAAATTCCCGCTGCTCAGGAGCCATGCTGAGAGCTGTAACGAGCGAGGATCTGGGTGCAGTATCTGGCCCTGAGACATTGTGAGGAGGTGTGGAATTGGTTGCAGTGGAAGAGGATGGTCCAAGGAGAGAAGGTAGAGTTCGGTGAACCAAAACTGTCTCGGCCAGGCAGGAGCTATCAGGATCATCTTGCACCGCTCCGTTTTCATTTTCTTGAGTAACTTGGGAATTAGCGGAATGGGGGGAAAGGCGTAGACAAATGCGCCTGACCAGGCTATCGAAAGCGCATTCCCCAGAGACCCTCGATGGTGTAGCTTGCTGGCGTAAAACTGGCATTTCCTGTTCTCTGGTGTAGCAAACAGGTCTATGGAAGGTCTGCCCCACCGGCAAAAACCCCTTCCAGCGTTGTCTGATCCAGTTCCCACTCGTGGGTGACCGACTTCAGCCTGCTGAGCCTGTCCGCTTTGTCGTTGAGCACTCCTGGCAAATGTTCTGCTTTCAGAGAAATTCCATGAAGGATAGCCCACTCCCAGATCATTTGGGCTTCTTGTGACAAGGGTAGGGACCTGGTGCCGCCCTCCTTGTTGATGTAGTGCATGGCTGTGGTGTTGTCCGTCCAGACAAGTACCGACAAACCTTGCAACCTTGGAAGGAAAGCTTGAAGAGCTAGACGAATCGCTGTTAACTCTAAGAGGTTGATGTGAAGGAGGCGATGTTCTGGAAGCCAGTGACCACTGACCTGCAGATCCTGCAATACTGCGCCCCAGCCCTCTAGTGACGCATCCGTAGTTACCACTTGAGGTGTTGGAGTGCTTACGAAGGATAGACCTCGGGACAAATGCTTTTCTTTTGTCCACCATAGAATGGCCTGGCGCATGTCCCGAGTGATCAGAAGCTTGTCGTTGAAGGATCCGCTCACCTGTTTCCACTGCAAGTCCAGGAGCTCCTGCAGGGGCGCATTCGCAATCTGCAGTGAGGTATCAAGGGAATGCAGGAGGACATCATCCCCAGCAGGGATTTGTAGAGGCGAACAGAAAGATACTTTTTCTTCGCACCAGATGGGCCATTGAGATTAGATTTCTTTGTCGCTCTAGAGAGGAAAAACCTTGCTGAGAGATGTGTTTAAAATCGCTCCAAGAAACTGAACCTTTCTGGAAGGGCGAAGAGAAGACTTGGTGCTGTTGAGAGTCAAGCCCAGATTGGAGAAGAGGCAGGTGCAAGAGGCGACCGCCTCCGCTGCTGCCTCCTGGACGGGGCCTTTAGTAACCAGTCGTCCAGGTAGGGAAAGACTTGGAAATGATGCTTCCTGAGAAAAGCTGCTACCGGTGCTAGCACCTTGGAGAAGACTCTCGGAGCCGAGCGAAGGCCAAACGGAAGCACCTTGAACTGGAAATGGCTCTTGGCGACTGTAAATCGAAGAAACCTACTGTGGGCCGGATGGATGGGTATGTGGAAATATGCATCCTCGAGATCGAGAGTGGCCATAAAATCCCCAGTGTTGAGAAGACGCAGAATGTCCTGGAGAGACACCATCCGAAAGGATTGTTTTGTGAGATAAGTGTTGAGCTCCCTGAGGTCGAGAATAGGACGCCATTTGTCCAACGTCTTTTTTACCAGGAAAAACCTGGAATAGAAACCCGTGTCCCTCTGGGATAAAGGGACTGGCTCTACTGCCCCCTTGATCAGCAGTTGATGAACTTCGAGCCGAAGGAGACGCAGATGTTTCATGGGGGTGGCGGTAGGGGCTCTGGATGGTGGTAGATGTATGAACTCCAGGGTGTGGCCACTCTGAATGATGTTTAGGACCCAACGGTCTGTTGTAATCCGTTGCCAGTTGCGTAGGTAACGAGACACCCTGCCTCCTACAGATGTCTTGGAGGAGGAGGAGGGAACAGCGCAAAGAGCCAGGTCGCCGCTATTGCCTCTTAGAGGCTTCCCGTCCCTGACGATTCTGTTTTCCCCTAAAGTTTGATCTGGAGAAAGACGATGTCTGGCCTTGTTTCTGGTTGTAAGAAGGCCGGTAAGATTGGGATGCGGGAGCATAAGAGGAATATCGCTGTTGTTGGTAGGATCCTCTGTATGAAGGAGCACCCCTGCCTCTAGCTCCACGAAAGGGACTTTCCGGTATTGAAGGGTCCCCAATGACCTAGCCGTCTCAGTGTCTTTTTAATGTCTTGGAAGGCATCATCTATGTGCTTGCCGAACAACGCTTCACCATCAAAGGGGAGGTCCAGGATCTTATTCTGAACCTCTGGCCGGAACCACGTTGCCTTTAGCCAACCCTGTCGACGAAGCACAGCCGCCCCGGCCAGGGAGCGGAAAGCTGTCGTAGCGATGTCCATCGCACATTCGATGATCTCCGCTGATGTCAATTCCCCTTCAAGTTGGATTTTCTTTGCTTCAGACTTGGCAGTATCAGGCAACTGGTCAAGATAAGGCGAAAGGTCGCACCACATTTGGCGGTCGTATCGTCCAAGTATCGCTAGTGCGTTCGCCGCTCTAATCACCAGACTTGCCATAGAGGAAAATAGTTTCCCTGCATTGTCTAGGCGCCTGCCTTCCTTGTCCGGGGGTGTGGTCAGAGGTGCTGAAGGATTCTTCGATTTCCTCTGAGCTGCCTGGGAAATGACTGAATCTGGTTTTGGTTGACCATTCAAAGAAGCTGGGCTGTCGTCTGAGGCTTTATACTTTGTCTAGCCGTGGTAAGACTGGGACCACCGTAGCTGGATTTTTCATGGTCCTTATCCCTTCTTCCCATACATGAGATACTATGGGAATGGAGCGTACCATCCTCTTACTCGGCTCCTTAAAATCATAGAGAAAGCACTCCGTCTGAACTGAGGGCATAGGAAGTTCGAAACGTAACGAAGCCCTCTCCATTAACTTGTGAAAACCCCCAATGTCAGCAGGAGGGGAATCCACCGGGGCAGGAGCTGGAGAAGCGGGATCAGGGATCACAATCATCCCACTCTTCTCCATGATCCGCCTGCACAAGTTCACCTTCTTCCTCCTCAGAGGAAACATCCTGGAGTTGAGGAACTGCCTCCTTGGAATTTGTGTAAGTGGCTGAGCAGATGGAGGTGGTGAAACCATCACCATGGCTTGAGGAGTATGCACAGGCTGTGGCAAGAGAATAGGTTGCGGAGGATGTGAAGAAAACCTCCGACGATAGTCTAGAAGCATCCCCTGCAAGTCCGTTAAAAGAGAGGTGGGGACAGATACCATCTGTTGCTGAACGTTCTCCTGGTCTGGAAATTGTTGTTGATTAGTCTGTTCATGATCGTAATCACCCTCAGAATCAGTGTCCTGACATTTGACCAGAAGTTGAGAGGGGCTGTTAGCATAAAATTGGCTGTCATTACCATCTGAGTCCTCTTCCTCCTCCAACAATAATGCAGGTGGTAAGGGATCCACCTTCCTGGGTGACAGCCTCTCCGGCGGAATCTCTTTCCTCTTAATGGAAATTGAAAGTTTTCCCGTCGACGGTCTCGTCGACGTGGAGGTAAAAACCGTCGTCGACGGCATCGTCGACGGAAGAACCGTCGACGAGAATGTAGTTGGAACCAGCGACGGAAGCATCGACGACGAGCTGATCGTCGACGAAACGATGGGCGTCGTCGAACCTGTCGACGAGATAAGCAGCACCCCTGCGGACGTAGTCGTTACGGTCGTGGCAGTCATCGTCGACACTCTCGTCGTCGACGCCACAGTGGTCGACGGAACCGTAACCGAAATCTTCGTCGACACCATCGTCGACGTTGCTGTAGAAGTGCTCGTCGACGAGTCCGTCGACACTGGAAAAAGAGACAAAGTCGACACAGGAGCACCCTTAACCTGCGATTTTGACGCTTTCGTCGACGAGGGCTTGCGCATTGACAACGAATGACAACTTTTGTCAGAAGATTGCGAAGAGGGCTTTTTCAATGATTTCTCTTTGCCTGGGACAGTCGCAGATGAAGATAACAGTCCTTCCCTCTCCTTTACACCGCAGTGAGGAGATTTGATAGAACTCTGGTCCTCAGACTCCTTCGGGGTCTTTTTTGAGTCCTTAGAGGGGTGACCCAGAGATGATGAAGGGGAACCCCTACCCCTCTTGACTGACCTTCTGGATGAGACGGCGGAAGACGACTCCTCACTGTCACTGGACACTGTCTCTTTCCTCGACTTTAACTTGTGAAGCCAGGTAAGTAAACGACCCTCACGATCCCGGAGAGTCTTAGTCGAGAAGGTGCGGCAAATCTTGCACTCTGCAGCCTTGTGGTCCGGGTATAGGCAATATATGCAGTCTTTATGCCTATCCTCCACATAAAGCCTCTTTTTGCCACAAGTGGCACAAGACTTAAACAACGCCTTCTTTTCCTTTTCAGACATCTCACCAAGAAAAAACTGAAGTAAACAGCTGAAAAATATTAGAAATAGTTGAAATAGAGCAAAGCTCAAGGAGACTCCCTTCTGCACAATGTGCAGTAGAAAATCTGAGGAGCCGAGGTTCTTTCACCAAGGTTCTAGAGGGTGAGGCTGCTCTGATTGGCTTATGGTTCCTTTTTGGTCTCTTTTACAAAAAGACATGGTCAGACTACAAAATGGGATTAGGCCTAGGCCCATTTCTCTTTTGTAATGGTTATTTACTACTGTTTATATATTTACCGAGGCTCCCATCTCGACGACGGGGAATGATTCCAAGCATGGGAATCTATGAAAGCTCCAATACTGGAGTAATCGGATTACATAGGAGAACAAATTGAGAAGCTATGGTACCAAAGACAGGCAGGTCAAGAAACTAAATATGGGGAGCTTTTGTCTTAATCAACAGGAATGTAAATTACCACAATCACAAAGAGCGTAGACAAAATCAACACTCTTGAGGTGGAAATCACCGAGCTACATTGACCACCATCTTCAGGCTACTACAGAGGTCAATGGTTGATTCACACATCACATAAATAAGGGCAAACCCACTTTGACTCACCTGGTGAAGTCTGTCATTTCCATCATGATCATACACATTTGTTTTGCAAGAACAATGATATCATTGCCACTGTCATCCCATTTGGACACCTCGGCATCTAGCTTACTCTTTTCTTCCTGGAAGCTGGCAACTTGCTCAGCAATTTTAGCTTTCTGCTCCTGTGGAAGCTGAGCCATTATAGCCTAAAACAGGATTGGGGGGGGGGGGTGGGGGGGGGGGGGAGAAACCAAACAGGATTTTAATTATACAGACTTTATTAGCGCTTTGTGAGAAACTCTCTACTTTTAACTGTACAAAAGGAATATATAAACAATTATTGAATTAGACTAATATTTGCATAATACATGGCTGAACAAGCTATAACAGTAAATGCACAATAATGCCACCAAGTCATTTCACCAGGGTCCTCCGTATTTTCAGTAGAAGGTAAAGGAGCAAAGGTTGGCTTTTAAGATTTTTGTACTAAATTCTTTACAAAGAGGCTCTTGCAGCATTATTATGCCAGCCAATAGCCGGGTCTGTAAAGTCCCTCCTTTACTTTTTTTCTAATGGGGCATTGACCAGAAGGTCCATCACTTCCCTCATGAGCAGATGTATGCCACAAACCCCAGTGTGTGGACACCATCTTCAGATTCTTTTTCCCCCTTGGTGACCTGCATCATTTTTTAGCTTTGTAAACTATCTTATCTATGTCTATCAAACATGTCTCTAGGAGCTACAGAAGGGTCACCTGAGAATCCAGAGAAATATTCAAGCTCCTACAGGCATCAACCATTTTGTTTTGTAACATGATTTTTTTCTGGATTCACATGCTGTGCAATAATTATGTAGCAGTGGTCTCATCTAGAGGCACCCCACTAATTTGCAGCTAAATTGGATAACCTGCACTATCCACCTACTGATGGTTCCTTTTGTGACTGGTAACCCTATGTTTACGGGAGCAAATGAGAATGAATTGTCTCCCTTTTCTACACTGCCTTGTTTTTTGTATGTAGTACATCACTGCTCTCTTGACCTCCAGTGAACGTAGGGCTCCTTCTGCGTGTGTTCTTAGCTACTGTAAGGAGGTTGGAAGCAGTACTGTGGGAAAGTGCCCCTTTTCGACATGGTCACCCCTACTTTTTGCCAGATAAATGATGGGATTTCAACTGAAAGTGCAATGGGTTCCTGATAGCCAGGTCCCCAGTGCCAGAGCTCTTTCCCAAAACTGTACAATTGTTCACCCAGATGGCAAATCCTTTAGCACCCTCCGTAAGTCCCTAGTAAATGGTACCCTGGTACCTAGGGCCTGAGGTATTAAAGAGGGCACCTAAGGGCTGCAGCTAGCACAAATTGTGCCACCTTAAGGGACCCCTCACCAAGCACATACAGGACAGCCATTGCAGGCTGCAAGTCTTGGTGCAGACGAAAGTGAAAACACAACATGTCACACATGCCTGTGCGCCATTGCCCTAACACTTCATGTAATATCTGTAAGTCACCCCTACAGCAGGCCTACAACCCTAAGGCTGAGGGGCTGAATATTACATGCGAGGGAATATCTGCATGA
Organism: Calotriton arnoldi; assembly: GCA_963921515.1. Taxonomy (NCBI): domain Eukaryota; kingdom Metazoa; phylum Chordata; class Amphibia; order Caudata; family Salamandridae; genus Calotriton; species Calotriton arnoldi. The sequence goes on from CAWUFW010000690.1 coordinate 2,454,556, forward strand.
GCAGATATGCCACTGTGCTGGTCAGTCCTATTACTGCCAGTGCAAGTGGACAGGGAAGCCATTTTAAAACATGTGCAGGACACTGGTGAAAACGAGTTCCCCAGCTACATGATGGCTTCACTGAAAACAGGGATGCTTGGTATCAAACATCTTGTATTGGTAAACCCACACTGATGCTGGTGTTGGATTTCCCAAAACATGCACAGAGGGCACCTTAGCGGTGCCCCCACTGAAAACCTACCAGCCTATGGTGCCCTTGCCGACAGTTTCTGGCAGCCTGCCACCCGAGACGCTGTACTGACCTCGTAGGGTGAAAGGTTTTGCTCTCAGGAGACCCAGAACTAACGCCTGTCTGGGAAAAGGGTGTAACACCCCTCCCACAGGATGACCTGCTGATTAGCCTCCTTGGATCAGCGAGCTTCAAAGAAGCTGCCGACTTTGAAATGTAAATCTGGCTCCCCTCACAGGAGAGTTAGCCACCCCCCTTGTCCAGAGCCCCCTTGGCACCTGGACAGGCAGGAAAATTATCTAGTCAGGTAGGCGTGACACCTCCAGGCTAGTACTACCCCTAAGGTGGGCTGCTGTGAGGTGGACACGATTTTTCAGAAGTAGCTGTAGGAAGCTGGCTCTGTATATACTATACCAAAGTGAGGTATAGTGTGCACAGAGTCCAGTGGATACCCAAGGGTACCCAAGGGTAGGCAGATGTAAAGTTAGATAGCACCTCACTCTCCATTTGCGGTAGTGTGGTCGAGCAGTGAGGCAGTATCAGAGGACAGTGTTAAGCATTTGTTGTACACAGTCAGCAAATGAATTCACACACTCAAAGACTAAACTTCAGACCAATTGTTTTTGTATAAAAATATTCTTTTAGTTATTTTATTTTCTAGAACCAAGCAAGCCTGGCACAGGTAAGTTGATAAATACTTTGCAGTAAATATACAGTTTGAAATGCAGTTGTAAATGTACATTGAAATGGTTACAGTTTGAATTACTGGTAATGCAATACTGTGAAATGCTGTACATATACTTTGTATCGACTTTGCAATGAAAATTACAGGCAAGTTACTTTTACGTTACTTTTGAGATTACTTTTTAGATTACTTTTTCTACTCGGTGTGATATGCCTAGATATCACACTGGGACATGTCCTAGAGAAAAGGTAAGTAAAATCAGTTTTGCACAATTGTTATTTTTCAGGTTTCTATACAAATCAACTCCACACTTAGAACATTTTTCAGAGAAAAACAGTCAATAGGTGTAAGAAACTGGCTCTATATATAATACACCAAAAAGAGGTATAGTGTGTATAGGGTCCAGGTGACTCCAGAGGTTAAAGTTAGATGGAACCTTACTCTCTAATAGTGGTAGCTTGGTCGAGCAGTAAGGCAGTATCAGAGGACAGTGTTAAGCCTTTGATGTACACACTCAGTCAGCAAATGAATTCACACACTCAAGAACTGAACTCTAGGCCAATTGTTTTTGTATAAAAATATATTGTTGTTTTATTTTAGAACCAAGCAAGCCTGGCACAGGTAAGCATAAAATACTTTATAGTAATAAGTTACTGAATGTCGAACAGTTTGAAAATGCAATGGAAATTGTACTTTGTTTGATTTACAGGGGAGCAGTAGTATGCAACACTTGGCAAATACAGTACATTGGAATGAATAGGCTTTTTCAGTAAATTGCAGGTAAGTTACTTTTACGTTACTTTTTCTAACTCAGTGCTGGATGCCTGGATTCAGCACTGGGACATTTCCTGAAAACAGGTGAGAAAACACGTTTTGGTTATTTGTACGATTTTTAAAGAATATCTTTAGTTTTCAAAACTCCACACGTCGTTTTTTGGGAGAAAAATTGTCAATGTTATCCTATGGAGGAAAAACAGGTTATCGGTTTGCACGTAAGTAAACGACTGTGGGAGTTAAGGTTCTGGGGTTAGACTCAGGGGTCCCCCAGGGTCAGTGATGCATTTTTGTTTCACCCTCAGCGGGACTAGGGCGGCCGGGTGCAGTGTGTTGAGGCCCAATGTTATCCTATGGAGGATAGGGGGTTTCCGGTTGGTGGCTGCTGGCAAGCAGGCCACTGGGTTGTGGGAGCAAAGCTCCTAGGGTTTAGGTCAGGGCAAATAGGGAACCAAATTAGCACCAACGGTGCACCCTCAGCGGCACTAGGGCGGCCGGGAGCAGGGTGCTGTTTTGAGGTCGGGTGCCCTGTTTTCAATGGAGCGCCTCCGGTTAGAAGAAACACTGCAGGCTTGGGGACGAGGATCTTCTGGGTGCGACCACCACTTCGAGGGGTAAGTTGGGATGTCTTGCGTTGGTTAGGCACCGTTGGTTTGGGCACCCAAGGCCGTGGGGCGTCGGGTGCAGGGGTGGCTTGGGACGTCGGAAAGTCTTACCCGCTCTGGTCGCGGTAGAGGGGATCCTCTGGATTGAGGCTGCAGGCGTCGATTGGAGGCTTGAGGCAGGTCAGGAGTCGCCGGATCTCGGGTCAGGATCGCCGGGGTGACCTCCTCGTGGTGTTTTTCCACTCGAGCTCGGGCCGGGTTCGGCGGGAGCAGAGTGGGCTGGATTCGCGGTGTCCGGCCGGAGCCAGAAGCTGCAGTTTGAACAAGTCCGGTGTTCACGGGAGATTCAGTCTTTGAAGTGAAGGCAGGTAGGTCCTCCGGGGTTTTTGAGGTTGCTGGCTGCAGGACACACCGGGATTTCGCAGGAGCAGGTTCTAGGGGAGACAGGCCTGTAGGGCTGGGGCCAAGTCAGTGGGCGTCGTCCTCTTGTTAGCTCTGCACGGCTCTTCGGTCCTTCTTATCTTCTTTTCTTGTTGTTGCTGGATCTGAGGAAGTAAGGTTCAGGGTGCCCCCTAAATACTAGATTTAGGGGCGTTACAGGTAGGTAAAGGGCAGGGACCAATGGGTCCCTTCCCTGGGGTGGGTACACACCCTATTCTGCCACTCTCCAGTGGGAGGGGGGCAGGAGCCTGTCCCTGGTTGGCTGGGTCCCCCCATCCTCAAGATGGCGGGGACTCGAGGTTTTGCTTCACCTCGCCTCCCCCACCTGAGGGGTGGAGTTGGCAGAGGTGGTCACACCTCCCTTTACTCACTTGTTTTTCCCGCCGGTTCTCCCGCCCAAAGTGGGGGGTAGGACCAGTTGCTGAAAGCAGCAAATGGTCTGGAGAGGCTCACAAAGGCGGCATGCCTTTGAAGCGTCTCCCTCGTGAACCCTGCCCATCCTGGGGGAGGAGGCTTGGCACCTCATCTCAGGATGTGCATTGTTTCAGGCCCCCAAGAGCAGCATGCTCTCGACCCAGGGGTCCAGAAACATGTCTGGGGGTGGCAGCCTAAGCAGCCACTCAGTCAGGTCACTAGAAGTTGGTCAAGTTTCAGGGGGCATCTCTAAGATGCCCTCTGTGGTGCATTTCACATTAAATCCCACACTGGCATCAGTGTGGGTTTAATGTGCTGAGAAGTTTGATACCAAACTTCCCAGTCTTCAGTGTAGCCATCATGGTGCTGTGGAGTTCGTAATGACAAACTCCCAGCACCATATACTCTTAATGGCAGCACTGCACTTACAGTGCCCAGGAATGGACTTGGGCACTGTAGGGGTACAGGGCTCATGCACCTGTACCCTCACCACTGGCATAGGGCACCCAGCTAGAGGGGTGACTGATGCATGCCAGGGCAGTGGTTTGTGGGCATGGCACACAGGGATATGTGCCATGTCGACTCTTCACTTTGTTCTGCACCAAGACACGCAGCCTGCAAAGGCAGTGTGTGAGTGTCAGGGTACAGGGCCTCTAAGGGTGGCACAATAAGTGCTGCAGCCCTTAGAGGCCTTCTCTGGTCACAGTGCCCTGGGTACCTGTGGTACCATTTACCAGGGGCTGACATGTGGCCAGAGATGCCAATTGGGTTTAGGCTTCAATGCAGTTTTAGGGAAGGAACATAGGCCCTGGGCACCTGATAAGCAGGAGTCCAGGGCACACTCAGTCAAAGAACATCAGCAATTCAGCAAAAAGAGGGGGCATACCATGCAGAAAGAGGGCACTTTCTCACAATAGGTTCCTATGGAGAGAAATTAAGTTAATGGATACCAGGTAAGTAATCAGTCTTTGGAGTCGAGCTTCTGGGGTTGGAACAAGGGTTCCCCCAGGGTCAGGGATGCACTCGTTACATCCTCAGCGGCACTAGGGCGGCCGGGTGCAGAGTGCTGAGGCCCAATGTTATCCAATGGGGGATAGGGGGCCTCTGGTTGGTGGCTGCTGGCAAGCAGGCGACTGGGTTGTGGGAGCAAAGCTCCTGGACTTTAGCTCAGGGTAAATGGGAAAACAAAGTAGCACCAAAGGTGCACCCTCAGCGGCACTAGGGCGGCCGGTTGCAGGGTGCTGTTTCGACGTCGGGCGGCCTGTTGGTTTTAATGGGGAACCTCCGGTTTGCAAAGGCACTGCAGGCTCGGGGACGAAGGTCTTCGGAGTGCGACCACCACTTTGAGCGGTAAGTTGGGAAGTTAGGGGTTGGTTAGGCACCGTCGGTTTGGGCACACAAGGCCGTGAGGTGTCGGGTGCAGGGGTGCCTTTTGGGGTCGGATCTTCTTACCAGCTCCTGGTCGCGGTTAGGGGGGCCTTCTGGATTTAGGCAGCAGGTGTCGGCTGGAGGCTTGAGGCAGGTCAGGGGTCGCCGGATCTCGGGTCAGGATCGCCGGGGTGACCTCCTCGTGGTGTTTGCCCACTCGAGCTCGGGCCGTTGGCGGCGGGTGCAGAGTGGGGCGGATCCGCGGTGTCCGGCCGGAGCCAGAGGTTGCAGATAAACAAATCCTTTGTTCACGGGAGACAAAGTCTTTGTGCTTGAAGGCAGGCAGGTCCTCTGGGGTTTTCGAGGTTGCTGGCTGCAGGACATACCGGGATTTCGCAGGAGCAGGTTCGAGGGGGAGACAGGCCGGTAGGGCTGGGGCCAAGTCAGTGGGCGTCTTCCTCTTGTTAGCTGCTGCACGGCTGTTCGGTCCTTCTTCTTCTTGTTGCATGTTCTTGTCTGAGGAAGCAAGGTTCAGGGGTGCCCCTAAATACTAGATTTAGGGGCGTTACAGGTAGGTCCAATTGGACCCTTCCCTGGGGTGGGTACACCCCCTATTATGCCACCCTCCAGTGGGAGGGGGGCATGAGCCTGACCCTGGTTGGCTGAGTCCCCCCATCTTCAAGATGGCGTGGACTGAGTTGTGCTTCACCTCACCTCGCCTCCCCCACCTGAGGGGTGGAGTTGGGAGAGGTGGGCACACCTCTCTTCCTCACTGGTTTTTCCCACCGATTCTCCCGCCCAAAGTGGGGGTCAGAACCAGTGAGGACCAGTTGCTGAGAGCAGCAAGTGGCCTGGGGAAGCTCACAAAGGCGGCAAGCCTTTGAAGCTTCCCCTTTGTGAACCCTGCCCATCCTGGAGGGAGGAGGCTTGGCACCTCGTCCCAGGATGTGCATTGTTTCAGGCCCCCAAGAGCAGCATGCTCTCAACCCAGGGGTCCAGAAACATGTCTGGTGGTGGCAGCTGAAAGCAGAGACTCAGCCTGGACACTAGTGGTAGGTTAGTTTTCAGGGGGCATCTCTAAGATGCCCTCTGTGTGCATGTTTCATTAAATCCCACACTGGCATCAGTGTGGGTTTAATGTGCTGAGAGGTTTGATACCAAACTTCTCAGTTTTTAGTGTAGCCATTATGGTGCTGTAGAGTTCGTAATGACAAACTCCCAGCACCATATAGTCTTAATGGCAGCACTGCACTTACAATGTCCAAGAATGGACTTAAGACACTGTAGGGGTGCAGGGCTCATGCACCTGTACCCTCACCACTGGTATAGTGCACCCAGCTAGAGGGGTGACTGATCTATGCCAGGGCTGTGGGTTGTAGGCATGGCAGACAGGGATGTGTGCCATGTCGAATCTTCACTTTGTTCTGCGCCATAACACGCAGCCTGCAAAGGCAGTGTGTGAGTGTGAAGGTACAGGACCTCCAAGGGTGGCACAATAAGTGCTGCAGCCCTTCGAGGCCTTCTCTGGCCACAGTGCCCTGGGTACCTGTGGTACCATTTACCAGGGGCTGACCTGTGGCCAGAGATGCCAATTGGGTTTAGGCTTCAATGCAGTTTTAGGGAAATAACATAGGCCCTGGGTACCTGGTTAGCAGAAGCCCAGGGCATACTCAGTCAAAGCACATCAGCAATTCAGCAAAATGTGGGGGCAACCATGCAGAAAGAGGGCACTTTCTCACATTCACCCCAGCTAGCCTTCTAGCCAGAGCCTGCAGCCTCTTTTCGCAATGATCAATTTCCATAGAAAACTATTGGGCTCTCGACGCAGTTTTGCACCCTGCCGAACTCGTGCCGCTGGTGGTGTACTGCTAGTGCTGCCTTGGACGCTGCCCATTGCTCACTAACTCCTGGAGATTGGTCTTGTAAGTCGCTGTACTATACCTTTTTGCAGAACTTTTTCTTCCTCCCACAGGATAACATTGCAGAACTCAGAAATTGCATCAAGCATCCACTTTTTAAAGTGAAAAGAATTTATATTTAAAAAGGTACTTACCTGACCGATTTTTCTCTGATGCCAAGACATATATAAAGATATTTGCTATTTTTATAAACTGGTGCGGATCGCCTTCTTGAGTCGTGTGCGTCATTTATTGATCATTGTGTGCATTTGCAAATGTCTTGCACTCCTTTGTGTTAAGCCTAAGGCTGCTCAACCACACTACTCCCTAATAGAGCACTTTGCGATTGCATAGCAAGCCCCTGTCCATTCATAAGGGAACCCCTGGACTCTTTACATGGTGTATCAGATTTTTGATATATCACATAAAGAACCAGCTTCCTACAAGTACTGCTTGATTAACGTGGAAGTATGATATCACCTTAGGTAGGAATTATGGATTGTGTCGGTATAGTTCTTGTACTGCGAGTGCTTGCAACCAGGAAAGACACTCAAGATTAGAATGTTTAGTCTGGTTTTGTGCACTGGCTCAAAGGTAACCTCTGTAGACTGTCAAAACAAGATTAATGTTTTACATAGGTGCAGACCTTGGTGGTGCAATTATTTTTACTCCTTCAGAAACCTTTTAATGATTGGTGCTCTAAACTAACTTTTTCCAGTGGTGTCCCTGGTGTATGCCACTATGGCTGTAAGATGTGCATTGATGAATTCATAAGAAAGATTCTCATATGTTAGATACCTGATCCACTGTCAGGTGGTGTTAGATTCTCCTTTCTACTTCAGTCAGTGAACATGTTTAGCTTGGCGGTGTTGCATTTTCGTGTTGTTTATCTCCAAGCCTTTTCAGCACCTCCATGTATCTTTGAGGTAGGCCAAGGTGACCGAACTTCAAGTGCTCTGAGCCACGCTGCTAGACTGAGGCTGGCTGGTTCAGCGTGACATAGTTGTCCCTCTTTTATAGTTAGTAACTTTTGAGAGACTGGTAGTACTACCCTGCGTCATCACTATCCAATCGGATAAACAGGTTTGTCTGGTCCAAATGTGGGGCTATCAATATCAGTCATGTGTGTCTGTTTACACTTGTTTATCACTAGCTGTATTAGTGATATCGGTGGAAAACCACACGCAAACATTTTTGACCTATTTATCAACAGAACATTCCCTTGGGACAGATGGTGTGTGTGTGTGTGTGTGTGTGTGTGTGTGTGTGTGTGTGTGTGTGTGTGTGTGTGTGTGTGTGTGTGTGTGTGTGTGTGTGTGTGTGTGTGTGTGTGTGTGTGTGTGTGTGTGTGTGTGTGTGTGTGTGTGTGTGTGTGTGTGTGTGTGTGTGTGTGTGTGTGTGTATATATATCTGGACTCAAAATCTTGGTATTTTGTATTTGCACATGTTGGGGTGTGCCCCATTGTTGAGCTTCCACTCAGGCAATGAGCCTCCTTCCCTGCTTTGCCTTTCTGCTTCCATGTTTTATACGTCTGGTAGGTGTTTTGTGTTTATCTCTTTGTATGGACCATCTTCATATCTTTTGTGCAGCTTGAATAGGACACACGACCTTTGTCCAAACATCGTTGTTGTTATGTTGTTTGAGTGGATATGTACTGTTCTCACTGACATGCATGTGGAAGGCCTTAAGGCCAGGAACACTGTCTTCTGATCTAACACATTCACAATTGGTTTCGCAGCCCTTTGTAGATTGGTCTCATGTAGGGCCTGGCAAAAGTGATTAGTGGAATACAAGATGCAATCATCTCCAACAGTTACATCACAGTTCTCAGGGTCAGAGACTGTCTTCAAGTAGAAGCGAGCGGACTGTCAATTGTGCCCATACAAAGACTGATGATCTCAGGAAGTGGTCCAATGTATCAGTCTCTAGGGAGAAACCCAGATTCTGTAATCTGTGTATTACCGTCTGTATACCATCTTTGTATTTCCCCATTGAGCTTGCATTTAGCATGCAGTCCTCTAGGTAGGGGTAGACCTGTATCCACTACCTTCGGCAGGGAGCTGCCATCACTGCAAGACATTTTGTGAATACCATAAGTGTTGACGTTCTCCCAAAAGGAGCTGGAAATGTAAATTAATTACAACAACCCCGAGGGATTTCTTGTGCTGGTTCTTTATCTGGATATGGAAGGAGGCATCCCCAAGTTATATTGTGGCCATGTAGCGACCTTCCTTCAGCATCAGTATGATCTCCTGCAGTGTGGTCATCATTAATTTCAGTGTTTTGATGAACCCGCTCAGCAATCTGAGATCTAGGATGAGATCAAGCCCTTCTTCGGGACGGTGAAGTACATAGAGTACATTTGGTTGCACACTCTAGTTGGAACTTCAACCATAGCTTGTTTTTGCAACAGTTCATGTTACCTCCTGTTGTAGGAGAGTTAAAACCAGCCCACTTTTTTTAAATTCTATCCAATAGTCATGCTGCCAAATACTTAAGACCCACTTGGTGGAGGTGATATTTCTCCATTCAGAGAGAAACTCACTCAGTTTGCCCCCAAATTTTCCTTCCTGTATTATATTAATGGCCCTTTCCTAAACTGGTCAGGAAGGTCTTGCATCAACTCCTGTATTACTTCCCATTGTTGAGGACCACACCTATGTAGTAGGGTACTGGAGTTTGTTATGCTCCGCTGTGTGGCTTCTGACCTTGCCATATTCCTGGAATCCACATCTATGCTCTTGCTCCTCTGATGGCGGTCCACTGGAAGAGGTAGCATTGCACTTTTCCTAGCTGTTGATACATTACTGGATCAGTATATTCATTATTATCTACTGGCGGTCGCCAGTAGATAGTTATAGTTAGGACCTATTTTCCATAGGAAATCCGCACCATTCTATTTGAAATAACTTTGGCGCCGGTTGACGAATCTTCGCGAAATTTTCCAACTTGTTGGGGCGCTCCGGTCCGCTCCTATCCTGAAAGTCTCGGGGTGATTCGTCAAGCGGGGGCCGAGAAAAAAGGGGGGTCCCAAAACGTGTTTTCCCCATGCAATTTTCCATAGGAACCTTTAGTCGCAGCTACAGCCCGAACTGCTGAACGGAATTACACCAAATTTGCCAAAAAGGTAGCCCTTGGTTCAGGGTCGTGCCTTTTGCTTAAATGGTGTAAATCCGTTCAGTAGTTCCTGAGAAATTTGAAAAAGAAAACACATATATATCTGGGCGGAGCCTAACCACACATGTCATCGTGAGATCTGATTGGCTGTCGGCACTTCATCCTGGAATTGCTGGCAGCCATCTTGGGACCAATATAAATGATAGTACCCCATTGAAATGCATTGTAGTGAATCGAAGATTGAGGGTTACCAAAAGGAGAACTATAAAGGGTGATACAGACTTTAGTTACATTAGAATTCATTTGTTGATGGTACCATACTAATTTCAGGAATTGTGGTGTGTTCTAAGGTGATTTTACCCTGTGAAAAACCTTCTGCTGGGATATCATGAATCATGTTTGAGAGAAAACTATTTTCACATGCTTGTCCCATACAGTTTTGGAAGGTGCTCCAGAAGCTAAAATGAGAGCATATTTTCTGTAAATTCACATGATCTTTCTCAGTCATGTGAGAATGAAGTCTGACATTCTCAGTAAAACATGTACATCCAACAAGGGCAGAGACTGTCAGTTGATTCCTTTGTGTTCTACTGCAGCTTCCCAGAGTGTTCTAAAGAACAACTAGAGCGCTAACAGTCTTACTTATGACAAAAGTATGGCACACCTGAAGCCATCTTGATTGGAATAAACTGGTAACACTTAAAACATTTAATTTAAAAAGGAACAAAATGAGGGGGTTCATTTTGCCATAGAAATTATAGTTAGTGCTGTAGAAAGAAAAATAAGTGCTAAAACACTACCCCCAGCACGACACCCTACACTACCCAAACATAACTGCACTACCCTAAACCCTAAAACACTACCACCAGCACAACTCCCTACACTACCCAAACACCACTGCACTACACTAAACCCTAAATATACCCCCAGCATGACCACCCACACTACACAAACACCACTGCACTACCCTATACCCTAAAACACGACCCCATACACTACACAAACACGACTGCACTACCCTAAACCCTAAAACACTACCCACAGCATGACCCCCTTCACTACACAAACACTGCACTAAACCCTAAAACACTACCCCAGCACTACCCCCTACACTACCCAAACACCACTGCACTACCCTAAACCCTAAATCTACCCCCAGCACGACCCCTACACTACCCAAACACCACTGCACTACCCTAAACCCTAAAACACTACCACCAGCATGACCCCTACACTACTCAACCACCACTGCACTACCCTAAACCCTAAATCTACCCCTAGCACGACCCCTACACTACCCAAACACCACTGCACTACCCTAAACCCTAAAACACTACCACCAGCATGACCCCTACACTACTCAACCACCACTGCACTACCCTAAACCCTAAAACACTACCCCCAGCACGACCCCCTACACTACTGCACTACCCTAAACCCTAAAACACTACCCCCAGCACGACCCCCTACACTAGCCAAACACCACTGCACTACCCTAAACCCTAAAACACTACCCCCAGCACGACCCCCTACACCACCCAAACACCACTGCACTACCCTAAACCCTAGAAAAGAAACCCCCACCCCATGCCCAATCCCCCTTACCTCTCACTCCTCATGGTTCCTCTCTCCTCGTGGTTCCTGCTTCACGTCATCTCTGAGGGCGGTGCACGTCGTTGTGAGGAAACAGAACAGCCTCTGTTTCCTTACAACGACATGGATAGTCTACATGTTTTTAGAACGCATGGTCATTTACCATACATACCTTTACAACAAAATTCGTTGTAAAGGCATGCGTGGTAAATGACCATGCGTTCTAAAAAATGCGTAGTAATGACTTCGTGATGTACAACGCATGCGTGGTAATGCATGCGTTGTAATGGTATCGCAAAGTAAAAAGTCGTTGTAACGGCTGTTTACCGATCGAAGCTGGCCCCTGTTCTTCAGTGAGACGTTTATTTGATTAATTAGGAGGAAGGAATGTGGGTTTTTACCGAAAAGTGCATTCCCGGCTGTTGTATTGTGAAAGTGTCCGCGTGGCCTGGTTTCACTTCCGGTGAGAGAGTGGAAGAGTCTGTTTGGATCTAAAGGAGTTCTGTTGTTGGACGGGGCCGGCGCGACATGTCATCAGAAAACATAGCTAATGGAAAGCGTCCTCCCTGAAGTGTGGAGCAGTGCCATGAGAGGTCAACGAGTGGGCGTCCCACCGCAGTATGACCGTACCGCGTGACCCATGTGCCGCCTCCAGGGTACGGGAGGCAGAAGCGGCATCGCAGGTCCTCTTGAAGACAGTTGTAGCACTAATTCTACATTTTGGTACTAGGGCATTTTAACTTCGTTGTTCCTGCCAGATACAAAGAGAAGATCCTGTGTTATTCAGTGCCCTCGTTACCTTTTTTGTGGGTTGTGGTGCTTGTCACTTCGCTGCCCCGCCGGTGCACACGACTGGGCACCCCACCTCGTGTGCCATCTGCAGGGCCTCTGCCCTCGGATCACTGGTTTCGGTTTCTGGAGTGGCAACAAACAGTTGCTCCCAAAGGACTAGCCTGAACACTTAGGTGAATATCCCCTGCACCAGCATTCCACGGAAATTCTTTCCTAGCTCTCCCACGTCAACGAGCACGGCTCCGCTCGCGACACCGTATGACGTCATCGGAGCCATAAGAGGACCTAGTCGGCGTGCTGACGTCAGTTCCACCCATTTTTTCCGTGCCACCGAGACAAACAGAGTACCGAGACATTTTCACATGTATACATAGTATAATATATATATATATATATATATATATATATATATATTCACTGAAAAAACCATAGGTTTCAGGCACGTTATAGTTAGAAATTAGCATTTAAAAAACCTTAGAAATTCACTGAAAAAACCATAGGTTTCAGGCACGTTATAGTTAGAAATTAGCATTTAAAAAACCTTAGAAATTCACTGAAAAACCATAGGTTTCAGGCACGTTATAGTTAGAAATTAGCATTTAAAAAACCTTAGAAATTCACTGAAAAAACCATAGGTTTCAGGGCGTTATAGTTAGTTGGACATTTCACTCGTACAAAACCATAGAAATTCCCCGTTATAGTTAGTTCAGCTAACTATAACTCGCGCGCCCGCAATGCTGATGACATCACATATTACATCACTCAGGACATGGTCAGTGACATCACTCATGACATCACTGATGACATCATCCAGTGAATGTGTGCTTTTCTGAAAATTAAATATGTTTTATATATGTATATCTCAAGGTCGATGGAAGAATAAATGGGTATATAAGTGTCTAAATGGATGATTTTTTTTGTAAAATTGATTGTATAACTAAGTGTATCTTCGTGAATACATGGGTTAGTGAGTAATGTTTAAATATGAAAATATCTGTATCAGTCTCACTTTGTGTATAAGTGGCTGCATGGGTTGGTGAGTAGCTACATGAGTGTCTATATGGGTCATTAGTTGGTTTTTTGAGCATCAGTATGAGTGTCTGTATGGTTCGGTGGGGGTATTACTTAGTGCATAGATGCATGAATGAGTGACTCACTGTTTGTATGTGTTGAAGACAGCATGTGTGCAGGACTGTATAGGTGGATGAGTATGTGTATGGGTGTGTTAGTGAGTGAATGACTGTCTCAATAGTGTCTTTATGAGTAACTACATATGTTTTAAACTAGTATATGTGAGTATTGGTGTATATAAGTGAGTATATGTGAGAGTGAGAGATTGGAAGAGTTCCTGTACAAATAAGTAGGTGTTTCTATAAGTGATTGTTTAAGAGAGTAAGTATGTGTAAGTTTCTGTAGAAGTAAGTGTGGTAGTGTGTCTATAACTGTATATGCAAGTAAATGGATGTTTGATACTTTATTTGCATGTGTGACTATGTGTGTGAGTAACTCTATGGATGAGTGGCGGTGTGTAACAGGATGTATAGGTGTATGAGTACATATGATGAGTGAGTACATGTATGAGTGACTGTATAGGGACTGTTGGTGAATGAGTGGATGTGTGTGTAGATCTTGGAATTAATGAATAGGTGTGTTGTAACTGGTATTGGTATGTCCATTGTTTTGAAAATGTTAGTTTGTATTTTTGAGTGTGTGTATCAAAGGTTATATTAGGGTGAGAGGAGGTCTGCCACTCTATCACAAGGATGATGTCATGAGTGATGTCATGAGTGATGTCATGAGTGACGTCATCAGCAGTGCATTGCGGGCGCGCGAGTTATAGTTAGCTGAACTAACTATAACGGGGGAATTTCTATGGTTTTGTACGAGTGAAATGTCCAACTAACTATAACGCCCCTGAAACCTATGGTTTTTTCAGTGAATATATATATATATATATATATATATACACACACATACATATATACACACATACATATATACACACACACACAGTTACACAAACACATATATACACACACACATACCTATATGTAAACATACATACCTACATACATATACTCACACATTTATATTGCTATCAGCAGCAGTCCAACTCTGACTCGTTTCGGCTGACCTTCACCCTTTCACAAAGTATATATATATATATATATATATATATATATATATATATATATATATATATATATATATATATATATACACACACACATACACACATACACACACACACACACACACACACACACACACACACACTGGTTCCGGGTTGCCTCAGAACTAGGCGCCTCCTTGCGTGCATTGACCAATTTGAGGGGGTCCGTCCAAAGTCGAAGGAGACTTTACAACTTCAAATATCCAATCACTCCGTCACTCCTCGGCATTCATACCATGGACGGAGACGGACCACGATGTCGTGCTGCAGTATTTTATTGCTGTTACTCGGTCTGACGCGTTTCGGCTCGGAAGAGCCTTGATCACATGACACGGAAGTGAGTAAACTTTTCATTTTTAAAGTGACGAGTGCTCAGTGTATGCCATCACGTGTGCAAATCAGCAATAGACATAGAAAATATATATATATACAATGATAATAAATATATAAATACAAATAGTAAGAAGAAATATGCAATCATAATAATGGTAATACAAGTCATGGCTAGTGCCTTTAGATTTCATGTTGTAATGCTTTAAGCTCAATCCATTCATTTTGATTCTAAGTGCATGGACCGGTTATCCCACTCGATTAATGTTTTTACGCATCATTTCTGTCCTATTAATTCTTTTGCTAATCGCTGTATGAACGGATGTGCAAAGGTTGTAAACTAACTCTAAAAAGTGTTAAAAAGTGTTAATTTTTTTTTTAAAACTGTGCTGTTGGGTGGTGCTAAAAGTGCTTAGTGCTATGAAAGGATAAAAATTGATACAATACGCTCAGTCAGTGTGCAATATTCTTAACATTTACACATCTTTGACTACTGTCAGAGCTGTTGATACCTAGAATGTTCATGTATCTTTGTACAAATGTAAAGCGTCTTTAAAGTATGATGCCCTTAGTTGAATGGCAGGTAATGTTTATTCTATACGTCGTATCTTATGTGGCCATTTCATATATATTGTGTGGGGACTATTATGGTGTAAATGCCAAAATATGTACATCCTGATGATATGTCCAATACTGCCGGTCTGCCACGGTGTGATAAATACCTGGGGAGGTTGGTGGATACTTTTATGGGAGGCCTCTTGTTGTTTAAAATTGTTAAATTACCCTATGATCTTATTAGTACTGCCTGTAGATACATAACCCAGAGTTACTCCATGTTATTATTCCACTG
This sequence comes from Calotriton arnoldi, assembly GCA_963921515.1. Classification (NCBI taxonomy): domain Eukaryota; kingdom Metazoa; phylum Chordata; class Amphibia; order Caudata; family Salamandridae; genus Calotriton; species Calotriton arnoldi. The sequence continues at coordinate 2,469,826 of CAWUFW010000690.1, forward strand.
AAAATTCAGCATTTAAATGATAATACGTGAGGTTCAAACCGTTTTAAATATGCATGTATACATGGATAAGGTTATAAAAATATATATATTGTAATAAGTACTCTAGTAAAATACTGTAATAAATATTCCCATAAAAATGTGCAAAATTCCTAAACAACTCTAAAACAATTGCCTGTTTCAATACAATTTTCATACACACCTAGATTGTTAAAATGTGCAATCATATAGGCACGTCACATTCACTGTTCCATATGTACATAATGCATAGGTCTCAAAATTGAATGAACTCATTGACTCAAATAGTTAGATTAAACTTCTGTGGTTAGTTAAAATCATCAACAGTTGTAACTATATAAATATGCTCGTACTTAAATCTATCTCCCTTAATTGATCATAAACAGGTATACAAGTCTTCCGACATGTTCAGCCCATTTGGCTGCTTTGTATCCAACTCTATAATGTACCTGGTTTCCAGTTTTCTCAAGGTACTTGCTCTATTCCCTCCCCTTCTACTGGGCGGCACCGCGTCAATCACAAAGTATTTCAGACCCTTGCTGTTGAATTGGTGACTATCTCTGAAATGTCGGGCTACCGGATAGGTATTGTCTTGATTGCATATGGCCCTTAGATGTTGCAGCACGCGCTTATGAACTTGTAGTTTCGTGCTTCCAACATATAACAAATTGCAGGGACAGGAAAGGACATACACCGCATGGTCAGTTTTACAGGTTAATAGTTGCGTTATGTTGTAAACTCTAGAGCTAAACGGTGTTTGGTAGGTAGTTCTATTTTCTCCATGCTGACATGCCTTGCATGTTTTGCATTTGTAGAACCCTTTGTGTTTTTGAATGCCAGCTTGATCCCTCTATAATCTCTGGGCTTGTTACAACGAACTGATCTTTCATAGAAGGACCCCGGCTATATGTAAAGGATACTCTTTGGGGTAGATCTGATCCAATGCCGGATCACTCAGAACCAGTGGCCAATTTCGCTTAATGATGGTTTCTAGTTGTTTGTGTTGGTTACTGTATTGCATAATTAGCCTAAAGTCTTTGATGTTGCACTTATTATCGCCAATGTCCAATCCTGTACAGTCTGGTATGATATCTGATCTGTCTTGTAATAGCTCATCTCTAGACCGAACCATGGACTTGGTTATGGCTGAATCAATGATTTTACGTGAGTAGCCCCTATCCAAAAACCTACTGCTACACTCTGCTTGTGCTGCCAAGAGATCCTCCTTTCTGCTATGTATCCGCCTCATCCGCAGCATCTCGCCATAGGGAATACTGTTGACGAGATGCCGGGGATGGGCGCTACTGGCATGTAGCGTAGAGTTCCCTGAAATCGGTTTCCTAAACAGTTTCGTCTCAATTTTATTATCTGCAATGTACACTTGTGTGTCTAAGAATGTTACTGTGCTATTACTGATGGTAGCTGTAAAGTGTAGATTAATCTCGTTACTATTGATGTCCATCACAAACTGCCTAGCTGACTCTTCTGTGCCTTCCCACACAACGAATAAATCAATATAGCGTAACCATGATTTTATGTTGTCTTTGACGTTGTGTGAGTGGGTGGTGTTTAAGACCAGCTCCTCCCACCACCCCATATGCAGGCAGGCATAGCTGGGGGAAAAGCTGGCCCCCATTGCTACACCCCTGGTTTGCTGGTACAGTACACTATTAAACATAAACACATTGTTGTGTAAACAGAATAACACCATGTCTAAAAGCATTCTCTTATGTTCACTAGAGTGTTCATAGTCATTGTTCAAAAAATGTTCCATGGCATTCACCCCATCTTCGTGCCGGATGCTTGTATATAAAGACGTCACGTCTAATGCCAACATGATGTAATTGCTTTTCCATTCAATTGTTTCTAGTTTTCTAAGAAAATCACTAGTGTCTCGTACAAATGATGGCAGCGACTTCACGTGAGTTTGGAGAAAATAATCTACGTACTGTGAGGTATGTTCAAACAAGCTGTTGCGGGCTGATATAATTGGTCTGCCCGGAGGCTTGAGTGGATCTTTGTGAGCCTTTGGAATAAAATAAAATAAAATAAATAAAATAAATAGTGGGTATGACCGGATTGTCATTTTTTAGAAATTTGAATTCCTGTGTTGTAATTAAACCCATTCTTTTCCACACATGAAGCTTGTGATAAAACTCAGTGTAAACAGACTTGAGATTCATACTGCTGATTCTCACATAGCAGGATCTGTCATTTAGTTGAGCATACGCTTCCTTTGTGTAATCCGTTTTACTCCAAATCACGATGTTGCCACCCTTGTCTGAATTACGTATCACGATAGTATTGTTTTCTTTTAATTTTTTCATTAGTTCATGATATTTTCGATCTTGCCATTGGTATTTCTTCTTCGTGCCTTGTACTTTAAAATTTAATTCTTTGATTTGTTCAATCACTAGTTCTTGAAATACATCAATAGAATCCCGTACAGACACTGGATTAAAGGTAGATTTAGGTTTGAACGACGTTCCATATTTGTTCTTAGCGCCTGAAGACGTTGGTAATTCAAGTGCATTGTTCTCATTTGGACTGGTTGTCCCTTCCGATATATCCTGTGGTTGTATCCAAAGTTCATGTAAGGCATCCAGTAACGGCAAATCTGATTGCGTTAAGTTTCCCACAGTATCTTCCTGTGTAGAACTAATCTCTGGTGTCGTTGTGATCGATCCAGTTTTGTTTGTTGACTTATGAAATTTCTTTAACTTGAGTTTCCTTACATTTTTGTATATATCAAGTCTGGTGTTGACGTAATTGAAATTAGTTTTAGGGCAAAGGGATAGTCCCAAGCTAAGGATTCGTTTCTCCTCAGCACTTAACTCGACGTTAGTTAAATTCATGATGGTATCGTCTGTCCTCTGCGTGTCTGAAGATGTTATCGGTTCTGCCAGCGACCCCCTCTTTGTTTCCTTGATTTTACGTTGCTTTCAGTTTGCCTTCCACCTTTGTCGCCTCCTATGGTTGGTGATTGTTCTGCGTTGTGCCTCGGTATTCTTGGGCGGAGTGTTTGTCTTCGATCGTGATATAAAAAAGTTAACTCTTTGTCTAAAGTGTTTATTTTCGCCTGTGCATCTCTGTCTTGGCCACTTGTTTCATGTTCAGATCCACTGTCCGCGGTAGAGCTAAGTTCCGATAACGATGTGTTAGAACCGGTTTCGACTCCTTTTGATGTGCCCGGCTTAGTGCACACGATAGATTTGAATTTAGAAGTACGCATTGCCTCAAATTTCTTGGCAAACGCAAAGATCTGCCCCCGATCATAATCAATCTTATCGCGATGAAACTTGTATTTTTTCCTTTCTTTAATAATATCTTCCTCTTTTTTAAGTCGGGTCAACATTTCTTTGCGGAGTTTGTCCCTCTCATCGCTAGTGCCCATGCTGTCAATTTCCTCATTAAGTTTGTTTATCTCCTCCAAGAGGGCCGCCCGATCAATATCGGCATATTTAATGAGAATCATTACCAGCCGCTTTGAAGAGTCTAAGTTGCACTCAGCCCACTCGCGCATCATTTCTGTATTTGGATTTTCATAACTTGGAGCCAAGAAAATGCGCAGGCCGCGGGGGATTCTGCCTACGTCGATATAGCGCTGTAGAGAACGGGACTCCCACCATTTGCTTTGCTCCGCTTTACTTTTTTCTAGGATTTTAAATTTTTCTTTTAACGTGTTTGCTTGGCTTTGTGTTGGTTTGGATGTTGTAGCACTGCTTATTGTTGTCGAGCAATCATCAAACATTTCTAAAGCTGCTGCTTCTCTGTCTTTTACTGTGTCTGCCGACATAGCAATATTGTTAATTAATGTAATGGGGGAGCTGGCCGTACTCAGCGAATGTAACGCTCCCACCCCATGCACACCTCTCTACCCCTCAAATGCCCATATGCAGCCTACCTGACACGTATCGTGGTTTGTCTGGGTCCTCCGACTCAGGCTCCTCAGTTACGGTTAGGCTTTACGGCTTACAGCAATCACCGGGCTGTGGGGGGTCAAACGCCTCGATTCCTTCCGGGGAATTGTTCAATGTACTGGTTCCGGGTTGCCTCAGAACTAGGCGCCTCCTTGCATGCGTTGACCAATTTGAGAGAGGGGGTCCGTCCAAAGTCGAAGGAGACTTTACAACTTCAAATATCCAATCACTCCGTCACTCCTCGGCATTCATACCATGGACAGAGACGGACCACGATGTCGTGCTGCAGTATTTTATTGCTGTTACTCGGTCTGACGCGTTTCAGCTCGGAAGAGCCTTGATCACATGACACGGAAGTGAGTAAACTTTTCATTTTTAAAGTGACGAGTGCTCAGTGTATGCCATCACGTGTGCAAATCAGCAATAGACATAGAAAAAATATATATATACAATGATAATAAATATATAAATACAAATAGTAAGAAGAAATATGCAATCATAATAATGGTAATACAAGTCATGGCTAGTGCCTTTAGATTTCATGTTGTAATGCATTGTTATATGTTGGAAGCACGAAACTACAAGTTCATAAGCGCGTGCTGCAACATCTAAGGGCAATATGCAATCAAGACAATACCTATCCTGTAGCCCGACATTTCAGAGATAGTCACCAATCCAACAGCAAGGGTCTGAAATACTTTGTGATTGACGCGGTGCCGCCCAGTAGAAGGGGAGGGAATAGAGAAAGTACCTTGAGAAAACTGGAAACCAGGTACATTATAGAGTTGGATACAAAGCAGCCAAATGGGCTGAACATGTCGGAAGACTTGTATACCTGTTTATGATCAATTAAGGGAGATAGATTTAAGTACGAGCATATTTATATAGTTACAACTGTTGATGATTTTAACTAACCACAGAAGTTTAATCTAACTATTTGAGTCAATGAGTTCATTCAATTTTGAGACCTATGCATTATGTACATATGGAACAGTGAATGTGACGTGCCTATATGATTGCACATTTTAACAATCTAGGTGTGTATGAAAATTGTATTGAAACAGGCAATTGTTTGAGTTGTTTAGGGATTTTGCACATTTTTATGGGAATATTTATTACAGTATTTTACTAGAGTACTTATTACAATATATATATTTTTATAACAGTATCCATGTATACATGCATATTTAAAACGGTTTGAACCTCACGTATTATCAGTTAAACGCTGAATATTCAGTGGAATAATAACAACATGGAGTAACTCTGGGTTATGTATCTACAGGCAGTACTAATAAGATCACAGGGTAATTTAACAATTTTAAACAACAAGAGGCCTCCCATAAAAGTATCCACCAACCTCCCCAGGTATTTATCACACCGTGGCAGACCGGCAGTATTGGACATATCATCAGGATGTACATATTTTGGCATTTACACCATAATAGTCCCCACACAATATATATGAAATGGCCACATAAGATACGACGTATAGAATAAACATTACCTGCCATTCAACTAAGGGCATCATACTTTAAAGACGCTTTACATTTGTACAAAGATACATGAACATTCTAGGTATCAACAGCTCTGACAGTAGTCAAAGATGTGTAAATGTTAAGAATATTGCACACTGACTGAGCGTATTGTATCAATTTCTATCCTTTCATAGCACTAAGCGCTTTTAGCACCACCCAACAGCACAGTTTTTTTTTTTTTTTTAACACAACACTTTTTAGAGTTAGTTTACAACCTTTGCACATCCGTTCATACAGCGATTAGCAAAAGAATTAATAGGACAGAAATGATGCGTAAAAACATTAATCGAGTGGGATAACAGGTCCATGCACTTAGAATCAAAATGAATGGATTGAGCTTAAAGCATTACAACATGAAATCTAAAGGCACTAGCCATGACTTGTATTACCATTATTATGATTGCATATTTCTTCTTACTATTTGTATTTATATATTTATTATCATTGTATATATATATTTTTTCTATGTCTATTGCTGATTTGCACACGTGATGGCATACACTGAGCACTCGTCACTTTAAAAATGAAAAGTTAACTCACTTCCGTGTCATGTGATCAAGGCTCTTCCGAGCCGAAACGCGTCAGACCGAGTAACAGCAATAAAATACTGCAGCACGACATCGTGGTCCGTCTCCGTCCATGGTATGAATGCCGAGGAGTGACGGAGTGATTGGAGAGATATATATATATATATATATATATATATATATATATATATTTGGCCCACAAGAACGTCGTTGGAGGCCAACAATCCTCCTGTTACCCCAGTCCCAGGCAGGGCGATTGCTTAGAGATCTTCGGAGGCCAATCCCCCTCCATTGTGTGATTTAGCCCTGGGGAGGTGGTAGTCCCCAGGACTGCGATGGGGCTGCGTTGCCCCCTGCATTGTTTTTGGTTAAAGCCCCGGGGTGGTGGCAACCCACTTCCCACTTTGTTTATAGATGAAGGCCCGGAGAGGTGGCGGTCCCCGGGGCTGGGGTCCGCGCGCCCCCGCATTATGTAAATAGAAAGCCCCGGAGAAGTGGCAGCCCCCGGGGCTGATGGGGGGGGGGTCCATGCGCCCCCCCCTTGTTTATAGATGAAGCCACAGGGAGATGGCTGTCCCCAGGGCTATGGGGGGAGGGGTCTAAGAGGCCCCCCCCATTTATAAAACAATAAGCCCGGGGAGGTGGTGGTCCCCGGTGCAATATTGAGCCCCAAGAGGGAGGGCCTGTGTGCCTCCCTCCCCATTATAAAAAAAATGCCCCGGGGACCTGGCCCACCGGGGGCGGATAATGAACGAAGTGCCGGAGCCCGTGCTTAGTTTTAACAACAACAAAAAATTTGGCTGGATCCGGGGATCCCGCTGAAAAGTTTTTAAAATCAAAATCTTGTTTTGGCCCTGGGGTGTCCCAGTGGAACCACTACAAGAGGCCTAGGGGGGTCAGGGTGTTTCTACCCTGCCCAATTTTCTTTTTCTTAATATTTTTTGTGGGCCTCGGTTTAACTGAGTCCCAAGATGGCTGAAGTGTTGGCAGCAATTCAGATTTCAGTAGGTTTTTGGGCTACCAGATTGGATGGATGGATATTAGGGTGGGAATGGGTTTTGGGGTGGCAAGACATTGTTTAGGGTGGGTATGGATTGAGTGGTAATGACTTTTTTAGGGTTTAGGGTGGGTATGGATTTTTGGGTGGTAAAGGATTTTTCGGTTTTAGGGTGGTATGGGTTTTTGGGTGGTATTGAATTTTTTAGGGTTTAGCGTTTGTGTGGGTTTTTGGGTGGCAAAGGAATTTTTAGGGTGGGCATGGATTATTGAGTGGCAATTATTTGTTTAGGGTGGGTATGGGTTTTTGGGTGGTAAGGGAATTTTTAGGGGTCAGGATGGGTATGGGTCTTTGGGTGGCAAGGGATTTGTTAGGGTTTAGGTTGGCAAGGGACGTTTTAGGGTGGGCATGGGTTATTGGATGGCAAGGGAATTTTTTAGTAGTTTTGACTTGCCTATATCTTTTGCGCCGGTTGATGAATCTTCACAAAATGTTCCCAAAAAAGAGTGCCATAGATTCTAGCTGAGATGACTGGGGGTGAATGTTGGCATTGTTCAGCATTTCGTCCATCATTTGTTCCTTTTGGCGCCTTAAGTGGGAAAAGTATGTCCAGACGTGGGTCCCGTGCTCACTGCGCCACTGGATTCAAGCTAGCCTGGCTGATATGGGGTGATGCCCCGAAACCGGTCGCAGAATGCTTGTTCTAGGTCCAGAGAGGACCTGGCTTGGCAGTTTGGGCTTGACTGTTCCCATAAGGAACAGGGTCAAGACTGATTTGCATATGGCTGGGTCCAAACTGGGGTGGCGTGGTGAGCAAAAGAATGATGGATTAATCCCAGATCTTTGTGACTGGGGGGTGAATATTTGCATCGTTCAGCATTCCACCCATCATTTGTTCCTTTTGATTCTAGCTATGGAACGTTTCGGGGGCATAGAAATAGGCGGAGGTCAAAAAAAGTGTGTTTCCCAAATTAATTATCTAGAGTCTTTAAACACTCCTGCAGTACGAACCGCTGGACAGAATTACACAAAATTTGGGAAAAAGGTAGATTCTGATCACGTTTTTAGGTCGAGCCTAGCGGCAGCGCGCATGCGCTGCTCGCTCTGCGAGGCATGTTGTAGTAGGGTATGCTGTGGAAGCCCAGCCCACTCTCCTCCCATATGTCATTGTCCTTGGTACACGCTTGCTTCCGATTTATTGTGAGGCTTGTTAGTCCCGCCTTGGTACCGCCCTGTCTCCATTTGTTACCGCCCTGTCTCCATTTCGTACCGCCCAAGAGGACTCAATATTTTACTGTGTCCTAACTCGGGTGCTTTCATTACCAGCTCCGAGAACTATTTACTTCATTAAGGGACACAACATGCAAGGGGTGCCTGCTTCGGTAATGGCGGCCGCTTCCTAACCTCATTTGCATTTCGTTTTCTTTTTTTTAAATTTCAAACTTAAAATGTAATACCGAGCGTGGTGCCCGCTTCAGGGAAACTGCGCTCGGTTTATTTTATTCTTTTCCTTCATATGGGGGTAGGACAATCTGAAGGTGTCGCTTTTTAACTTGCCTACCAGTATGGTCTGTACTGTTAATCCACCCCACCTCAGGGACAGATGTGCTTGTTCTTAGGAGTACTGCGGAGAGCCTGTGTTTCCCAATACCGAACTTGCATAGTTGTGATTCTCCCTCATGCTTTTTCCTCACCACCCACACTTCATGTCTCTCGACCTCACTCTTGCGCGTTCTTTGCTGTCCTAGCTTTCCTTTGTCATTGTTTCCAGCTTTCTCATCCTCCTCCTCATCTTCCCTATTCTGCCTTTCCCTCGCTTGCTGTAAGGAAAGTCCGTGTCGCAAAACCAGTCACCGGTGCCCACCAGCTGCAACCACCGGCACACATTAAGCACCGACGCTTCCCTTTTAGCAGAGAGGGCGGAGTGCCTTGAAACGGACGAGCACTTCACACCGCTCAGCTGAGCGTATTTTGTAGAGGCCGCCTCCACAGCGTACACACAGTAATTCCCCATTTGTGGGAGGTGGATCTATGACCCCTGCTCCTGTTTCACCCCTGCCACGAGCTCATTCCATTGCAAAGGTTCCGTGACTCAGTAGTAGGGTAATCTCATAACGGAAGCGTTTCTGCTCCCCCACAAGAACATATATTGCTGCACAGGCTCGATTCAGGGGACCATTGCCTGCTCAGCAGTCACATCATGAGAAGGACTAGACAGAGTGCATACCTTTTGCTTTTTTTATTTGATCAGGTCGGTCACTACAGTTAGTAGATTGGAGATGTGACCGTGCGCCTAGAGCGGTCTACTAAAGAACTACTGGGGAACTCATTGGATCAACATCCTGTGATTCTGGGCAAAACATTTAAACTCGCTGTGTCCAAAAGACATTGAATTGTAAAAATTCTCAGGTGCTCATGCAACGCGCTCTATTTGCTCTGCCAAATTTCCGCTGTGCAAAAATAAAATAATAATAAAATCGCAGTGGGAGCTCTGAGCATTGACTACCAAAAGACACTCCTTGCAAGTTACACTACTTCCAACCTGCGAACCTAGAAAAATCGTAGCCGTTCATAAAAACAAAACTTACTGTGTATTAGTCACTTCCCCTTTTTTTTTTTTTAAATAGAATGCAAAGAAATTATGTAAATATTCTTAAAGCCCTGAAGTTTGTCCTAGAAGACACGTCATTTTCTCTTTTTTTTAAAGCTCTTTTTATTGCAGATAAAGCAAACAAATAACCAATGACACTAAAAGTAATACATTGCAGCACCCCAACACTGCCATACAAATTCGAACTCTCCTAACCCCGTTGCCTGCCCCCCCTCCCGTCCTCCGACCCAGGGTTGGATTGGGATCAAAAATAGGCCCAGGCACCCTAAAAAAAAGTATTTGCAATGCAATATGTCTCGAATTAGCGAGAGTTTAAGCTATTGGCATTGTAAATGACAATGCCTTTTATTTAGGTTTTTAAAAGCAAAACAAAAATAAAAAGCATTGGCATTTACAATACCAAAAGCTCAAACTTGCGTAAATGCGAGACCTATTGCATTGCAGATGCTTGTTCTTATTTGGTGTAAATTCATTAAGTAGTTTGAGATTTTATAGGAAACCAAATTTGTATATCTTGGCGTATGTGGTACTTTCGTAGTACCTCAGTATATAGGTTTAAAACTCAAACTTTTAGAAAACTATCACTGGATGATGTCATCAGTGATGTCATCTGAGATGTCATGAGTAATGTCACTGACCATGTCATGAGTGATCGAATATGTGAGGTCATAAGCAGTGCATTGTGGGGGCATAATTTATAGTTAGCTCAGGTAACTAGAACTGCTGAATTTCAATGGTTTTATACGAGTGAAGTCTGAGCCCAACTACACCGTTCCTGTATCCTTTGGTTTTTTCAGTGAATTTCTAAGGTTTTTTTTAACGTTAAGTGAGATGCCCATCACTATTCACAGTGGGGGGTTAAACACAGGGCCTGGCCTGGTGCTGCCCCCCCCTTCGCCATCCATTATCCAAGTCCATGACTCTGCTCCCTCATTACAGCCATTTGTTGCTACTGTTCTGCCACTGCCCTTCCTGCCCTAAACAGTTAGCTTCCTGCCCCATCCACCTCCTCCCTACCCTCTGTTGTCCGAGTCCATGCGCAAGCCCCCTCCCTCCTGCATGGTCTGATGTGCTGCCACTGCCCTCCATTAAGCTTGATGTCCCTGCCCACTACTCCTGCCCTCCGTTGCCCAATTCTATGCCTCATCATTACCCTCTTGCTTAGCCTCTGTGCGTAGCTTGCTGCCCCTACTCTTTCACTTGCCCTCCGATGTCTGTGTGCATGCCCCTGCTCCCTCCTTTCTGCCCACCATATTCCATGGACCTGCCACACTGCTATCTACTCTGAGTGTTCTGTTGAGCTGCCACTGCCCCTTCCTAGCTTGGTCAGATGGCTGCCGCCTTTCCCTTCAACCTCCACCCTGCCTGTCCAAGTTCATGCCCCATCTCCCCTCACCTGTCCTCCATTGTCCATTTTGCTGCCACTCCCTTCTGCCCTCCATGCTCTGTTTTGCTGCAACTGCTCCTCCTGCTTACACTGCGTGGTCTGTTGTGAAGTCCCTTCCTTTGCCCTCTTTTGTGTCCAGCCCCTACCCCTTCCTTCTGTCCTCCACGTTCCTTTGTGCATGCCCCGTCCCCTCCTTCTTGCCCACCATGGCTATTGTGCTGCCACTAACCCTCCTGCTTGCCATGCATGGTCTACTGTGCTGCCACATCCCCTCCCACCTGCCCAGTGTAGTCAGTTTGCTGTCCCTGACCCCCCCACCTTTCCTCCAATGTCTGTGTGTATGGCATTATAGTCTGACTGTTGCCCTCCATGGTGTGTTCCAGTGCCCATCCATCCTGCCGTCCATTGTCAGCTTGCTGCTCCTGCCCTGCCCCATTGCCCCCGGCCTCTGTTTTGCATTTGCAGACCCCTATCCCCTCCCGCCTGCCTTATCCGGTACTTTGCCGTGCCCCTGCCCCCTCCCTCCTGCCCTTCATGGTACGTTATGCTGCAACTGTCCCTCCTGTCTGTGGGTATGGCCAGCTTGCTGCCGTTGCCTCTTTCCCCTCTGCTCTCGGTTGTCAATGTACATGGCCCAGTCCCCTCCCTATTGCTTTCCATGGTCCGTTGTGCTGCACTGCCATCCCGCTTGCCCTGTCTGGTGTATTGTGCTGCTACAACCCCTGATGCCTGCTCTGTAAGGTCAGTTTGTGTAGTATATATGGAGCGTGGCTGTCACGAGCGATTATTGTAACCTGATACTTTCCAACACTGGCGACGAGCAGGCACAGATTCACTGCCCTTTACTTCATCCTATTTATTTGCTGATTTTGCCGTTTTGAGGAACCTTATTTGGATTTATTGGAGCATTAGCCAAAATATCGTTTTTATATTATTGTTTTTTCGCTTCAAATATCTATACTTCGGGAATCGTGCTGTGGATATTGCAAGTTTAATTTTATTTTGTTTTTCTTTTCCGCTGACTGTTTCCTTGTTTCATTACTATTGGATGATCTTTCGTATCACACTTCTTCGGCGTGCACCGTAAAAATCGGATCAGAATCGGGTCAAGGAAGTGGAGGAATTTTGCCACATTTTATGTGCTGTGAGAATTACCTAAGAGTTCGCATCTTTTGTATTTGTGAGCCGTTGCTCTCACCTGCTCAACCAAGTGGAATTCCCGTATCTCCTTGACAACTCGCACTCCTCACGTCATTTCTCTCATCTCTTAACAACCGGATTCGACGTCATCTCGCTCACCTCCAGGAAAGACGCACGCCCATAGGGTCACGTTTACGTGTACTCTCACCCGTGACCCTGCGTGCCGCTATTTTGAATATTATGCAGTGTTGAGCTTTCGGTGATATGCACACCGCATATCTTCAAGGCATTCTCAATCCAGTAACAATTTATTACACGCTTTAAAGGGACTCATCGGTGACACCCACACCGCGTGTTTTACAAGGTACATTTTACATTAGATATTTTTGCTGTATTTCCAAAATAAGTCCTTTGCGTGCCTCCAATCATTTATTTTACTTATCGGTGACACGCACACCTTGTAATATCATAATATTTCTTGGTTATTTTGCTTTTATTTACACATACTGTTTTAGGTTGTTATTGGTTGTGTGATTTATCACCGGCAATTTTTATTTTATTTTTATTATTACATAGCCATGTCAGGAATCCTTCCTCCTCCTTCCTTTCTTACATCTGCAGGTGAACCTCCCATGGCATGGGAAGTTTGGGAGCCTGTTTTTTAGGTCTCGCCTAGCGACGCAGCGAAGCTGCTCGCTAGCGAGATCTATTGTCGTCGACTTGAGTTTGGAAGGGGGACAGGAGATGTGCACTTTCCCAGACAGCCGATGTGCACGCTCACGGGCACGCTCACGGCGTGTCTATCAGCTTGGTCCCGGACAGCACATGGGCACGCGCACGGCGTGTCTTTCAGCTTCGCCCGGACAGCCGATGTGCGCGCTCACAAGTACGGACTACGGAGACATCATTGAAGGTCTGGGACTGAAGGACGAGAGCCTCAGAGTTCACAAGTATGGAGACAGTGTGGAAACTACGGGAACCGGTGAATCAGGGGGCAGTCCTCAGAGTTCTGAGGTCTCTCGAGCTGGTGATTGGGAGACGGGAATTGAGATGCACCGTGGAGACAGAAAGAAACTCCTCCCAAAGAGCAGGAGACAGCGCCTGCAGGGTTCCCTGTTTTAGGAGGGTGCGCACACCCTGAGGGAGAGGGGAAACGTTGCTGGTTAACTTTAAGGCAGTAACTTGACTATCTTGTGGTAATACCCTGCGATCAGCAATTCACAGAGCTACGTTCTTTTCGTGGGCATTGTCAAACCAGCAGATAAGCAGCGTCCTGGCATGTTTTACACCATATACTCGCAGAAATAATGCCAACATGCAAATAGCGTAGCTGGTACACAGCGGCCTGCCCATACTGTCACCCGCGCTGCTGTACTAGTTGGTGACATTAGCAGTGACGTGCCGCAAGGAGGCGCTCTACTGTTGTCTCCTGCTTTGAAGCTTGGCTTTAAATACACTGCTTAATGTATGCAAATTACCAGCTACAAACAAAGCACGGCTTGCTGGAAAGCGTGCCCATGGTTTACAGGGAAAATATTTATTATCCTCAAAAATGAGAATTCGTTTTTTGCTCTCTGAGAAATTATGCTTCGAGCTTCCAAACGCAGGGAGTAAAACATTCCCAAATCAAAACACTCTCTGGCGCTCTGGGTATAAATGTGCCGAGGTGGAAGAGGCACGAGAGGCGAAGCGCGGGACCTTTTTTGTTGGCAGTCTTTGACCTTACTATGAAGCTTGATTTCATGACTTTATTGCCCCACGTCATTTATAAGTTATTACCGGTGGCAGGTCATGAAATAAAGTTCTGAGGCACTGCCATATGCAAATCCTGACTTGGTGAAATATTTAGGCCTTGAAAATAAAAGGGACGTTTGTTAAGAAATAAACCATCTGTGTCACAAACATCCATTTTCATTGAATAGTTCTCGCGATATTTCTAAAGACCCTTAAAGGCACACCCTCTCCGCCTTTCCATTTAACGGATAACAGTAGAAGTCCTGAACTTAAGCAAAATCTTTATACCCTACGAAGGTGCAGCAGGGCGCACTCCAGGTTCAGAAATGTAGGGCAGAAAGTGGGTAGGTGTTAAGTAGGGAGCAGGAGGAGTAAGTTGAATGTGAAATTCAAAAAGGGCAGACTAGCCTCAGAAACAAACGCAGCAGAATAGCTGTAAAATAATGTTGAATTCAATTAATGTAAAATACATTAAACACAGCGTTAAACACCTATCTGAAGCCCTGTAAACTCGTTGGTACCACTATGCTGCGTGATGCAAACTTTAACATAGCACAAAGCGGTAAGATAGCACGCAGGGTCATTCACAGATGACCCTCCGGGGTCAAACCTACATCCACCAACACATATGTCAGGAAAATCCCTAAAGGGGCTGTAACTGGCAGATGCATGCAACATTAAACTCTTCTTACATAAGAGGTGACTCTTTACATGATTCAGATTGACGCTAAAAGAATTATTACTGCAAAATAAAAACCAAGTACACGAGTTGAACCATTTATTTGTTGAATAGTACACATTAAGGTTATCTGGCCTGTATAGTGTGTGTATGTTTAAAGGAAAGAAGGAGTGCAACTTTCTGCTTATGGAGAAAAGAACCCAGTGCTGATTTGCTAGTTTATTTATGATATAGAAAGTAAAGAGACTCATTGCAACTATCAAATTAGAGAGTCAAATTAAAATTTGAATAGATTTTTTTCTCGTTATACTGTTGATTTTACACAGGCAAGGTAAAGTTTCTGATTAGCGCTGACCCTAAACTTTTCCTGACATTTTAAATTTGATTCTAAGCTCCCTACCAAGCGAAACTCTTTCCTTGTTGACACAGCTCTTACTTTGGCAATACCTCATAGCAACAAACTCACTTTCTTATAGAAAAGTTACTCTGAATTAGCAGGTTCTTGATATAACTCTTTGGAAATTAATTACAGAAGAGGTTGCTCTAAAGAAAATCGCAGCACGCTCACTAAAATAAGCCAGCATCTGCTTTGAAGTGTCACTATGAGAAGATCGAATGCGTTTTTTAAATGCTGTGAGATTTCACTCCCCGCAATGGGATACAAATAATACTCCATCCTTGGCTCAGGAGTGAGATTTACACAATCCAGAAATGCCTGTTTAATTTCAGACATGGTACAGCCCAGCCCATAGGTATATTATTCTGTTTTGGCTGACGCAGAGTCCCCATATTTAACTGTCTATAGCAAGATCAGTATAGGCCAGATGGGGAAAGGGGTGGGGTTGATAACAGATGACATACCACTCATCCATAACAGAAACACACTACACAATAATAGTTTAAGAAGATTCAACCTGTTTTAATTAAGTTATGTACAGTAATGTATCCTCACATAGTCTTTGTTGGTGGCGAAGATCGCTCAGTCATGTATCTGATTTTATATACTTTGGTGGCCCAGTGCGCTTGGGTTCAGGTTGTATCTACCTGTTTGAACTGTGCCCAATGTTAATTTAAGAATCTTACTCGTATCGTTGCCCTTTATTGCTCTTTTGAACTTTCTTTTCAAAATCCTGAATTATATTCGTCACTACTTGTACTTCTTTGAGCCATCCTCACTCCTTTCCCTATCCGTTCCATTTTGAGTCTCACACTCTTTACACACTTTTGTCCCATGAATCTCCAACTCCCTTCACCATGCATGGTGACAAGTACAACACTTTCCCCTATCACTCATGCTTTTAACCTCTTGGAACACCTTTCTAATCTGTATTATGTTCGTTTCTCACACTTCGTTGGTTCTTCTTCAATCTCCACACTGTGTCCTTTACAGGAAAAGCCACTTCCTCCCCTCCTCAGTATCTTTTTTTGATATTCTTCAGGGCATTTTTGTTTTAGTCATTTCTCTTTTCTTGTCGCTTAAATCTGATGCCTTTGGTTTCTTCTATTTAAAATATTGCTCCTTTTCCAGTACCCCTAATGCCACATGACAATGCCTTTTATTTATGATTTAATTATCAAAACATATAAATAAAAGACATTGTCATTTACAGTGCCAATAGCTTAAACTCTCGCAAATGCGAGACCTATTGCATTGCAAATGCTTGTTTAGCTTATGTGGAAGTATTGGAAGGAGATGACTGTGAACCTGTAAGGAAACTTTCTTTATTAAAACATTGTTTAGGAGGTATCGGGTTAAAAGAGTTCAAAACATTACCTGCTTTAGTCAATCCTCGTAGAATTAATGTTTATCAGTACGCTTCTTCACAACTTAATTTACGGTTTGGCAAAAAGAAAAATGTTGTGATGGAAAGATTTATTTTTTATTCACGTAAACAACAATCTGATGAGTCCATTGAAGATTTTGTATCAGCACTTAGATCCCTGGCAGTTTCGTGCGACTTTGAGCATATATCATATGAACAAGTTCTCAGAGATCAAATTTTAATGAGAACTAACAACAAAAAGGTTCAAGAGAGGTTATGGACCACTTCTGATTTGTCATTGAATGCTGCCATTGATATTGCCAAATCTGTAGAACATTCTGAAAAGTTTGTTAAAGAGATCAGCGGCAACGATAAAGGTGATGTATTCGATATTACTAAAGAAACTAAGGAAACAGAGAAATTATCTACACAAAGATATGATCACACCACTAAATTTGACGACAAATTTAGGAGCACAAAATATGAAAAACGGAATTTCCAATTATTTTGCTTCAGATGTGGAAGCAACGGACATTTGGCCAATTTTAAAGCTTGTCCTGCATTTGATAAAATTTGTTCGAAGTGCAATAAGAAAGGCCATTTTGGGAAATTTTGGAAATCTATTCCCAAAAAGTGAATTACATACAAAATACAGAGGATTGTGATAATTTATATGACAGTTATGAAAATGAAATTAACACGGTTATTAATATTTGTGCTGATGAAAGTTTCACCAAATTTCCTTCATGTTTCATTACTGTAGATGATGTCAAATTGAGATTTTTGGTAGATTCGTGTGCATGGTACACTATTATTTCTTCAGATATTTTTTACGACAGGTGGCCTAACAGAGCACTTTTTCCTCCCGATGTGTCACCCGGTGGTTACACAGGACATAAAATTGATCTGGTAGGTTTCTTTTCAGCTCAACTAACCTCCTCAGGTCGTCACACATTTAGTAAAATTTATGTTGCAAAATCAGGACAATCGCTTTTAGGATGGCCACATCAAGAACAATTGGGCATCAGACTTGACCCTAGAGCTGATCCTCCTGTTTATGCTTTGAGTCACACACATTTTCTCAATCTAATACAAACTGCATTGATAGACTGATTGTAGAATTTCCCAGTGGATTCAGCGGAAAATTAGTGAGGTACCAAGGTTTTGAGCATGCCATTAAATTACATGACAATGTTGTACCTGTCCGTCACAAGGTAAGAAATGTACCTCTTTCCTACAGGAATAAGTTAAAGGACATGCTTAAAAATTTGTGCCAACAAAATATCATTGAACCCATTGAGTCATCTCCACGGGTTTCTCCCATTGTTATTTCGATTAAATCTTCAGGCGAACTTAGGCTATGTGTGGACTTACGCAGTTTAAATCGTGCTATCTGGGTAGATGCTCACTCTTTGCCAAATTTGCACGAAATGGTATCTACTTTAGCCGGTGCGCAAGTTTTTTCGTGCATCGATTTAGCCAGTGCGTATCACCAGGTTGTTCTTGCAGAAGTCAAAAAATTCAACTGCTTTTATAACACCAGAAGGTCTCTTTAGGTATTGCCGTATGCCTTTTGGCCTTGCCAGTGCTGCTTCTGTTTACCAGAGACTAATGAAAGACACGTTGGAGGGTTTATCTGGTGCCATTGCATTTCAAGATGATATTTTGGTGTATGGCAAGAACGATGAGGAGCATGATTGTAATTTACATAATGTTATAGCTGCTCTGTTTGAAAAAGGACTCCCTCTTCGTCTTGACAAATGCAAGATCAAAGCGAAGGAGGTAGAATACCTTGGACATACTATCAGTGGAATGGGCATTAAACCTAAACGTAAACATGTTGATAGTATTATCAATGCCCCTATTCCTTCTTCGAAAGAATTAGTAGCTTTTCTTGGACTAATTGAATTTTATGCGAAATTTATACCGAATTACTCGTCAAAAGTAGACCCTTTCAGATGTCTGCTTAAGAAAAATGCAAAATTTATTTGGTCCGATGACATGTTGTGAGAAAGTGCCATCTTTCTTGCATGGTATGCCCCCACTTTTTGCTGAATTGCTGATGTACTTTGACTGAGTGTGCCCTGGGCTCCTGCCAATCAGGTGCCCAGGGCCTGTGTTCCTTCCCTAAAACTGCATTGTAGCCTAAACCCAATTGGCATCTCTGGCCACATGTCAGCCCCTGGTAAATGGTACCCTAGGGACCCAGTGCACTGTGACCAGAGAAGGCCTCTAAGGGCTGCAGCACTTATTGTGCCACCCTTAGAGGCCCTGTACCCTGACACACACACACACACTGCCTTTGCAGGCTGAGTGTCTTGGTGCAAAACAAAACAGAGTCGACATGGCACACATCCCTGTGTGCCAAGCCCACAAACACACTGCCCTGGCATACCTCAGTCACCCCTCTTGCTGGGTGCACTATGCCAGTGGTGAGGGTACAGGTGCATGAGCCCTGTACCCCTACAGTACCCAGGTCCATTCCTGGGCACTGTAAGTGCAGTGCTGCCATTAAGAGTATATGGTGCTGGGAGGTCGTCATTACGAACTCCACAGCACCATGATGGCTACACTGAAGACTGAGAAGTTTGGTATCAAACTTCTCAGCACATTAAACCCACACTGATGCCAGTGTGGGATTTAATGTCAGATGCACGACAGAGGGCAACTTAGAGTTGCCCCCTGAACCTAACTTACAATCCACGTCCTGTCTGAGAGGCTGCCTAGGCTGCCACCCAGCAGACACGTTGCTGGACCCCTGGGTAGAGAGCCATCCGCTCTCCCGGGCCTGCAACAATGCACGTCCTGGGCGAGGTGCAAGGTCACCTCCCCCAGGATGGGCAGGGGGAAGCTTCAAAGGCATGCCGCCTTTGTGAGCCTCTCCAGACCACTTGCTGTACTCAGCAACTGGTCCCCACCGGTTCTAGCCCCCACTCTGGCGGGAAGACTGGCGGGAAACCCCAAGGGAGGAGAGGGGGTGTGCCAGCCTCTGCCAACCCCACCCCTCAGGTGGGGGAGGCGAGGTGAAGCACATCTCCGGGCTCTCGCCATCTTGAAGATGGGGAGCCCGGCCCAATCAGGACTAGGCTCCTACCCCCCTCCCACTGGAGAGTGGCAGGATAGGGGGTGTACCCACCCCAGGGGGGAAGGGACCCATTGGTCCCTGCCCTTTACCTACCTGTAACGTCCCTAAATCTAGTATTTAGGGGCACCCTGAACCTTCCTTCCTGAGATCCCGAAACAGAAACAAGCAAGAAGAACAAGAAGAAAGAAGACCTGCAGTGCAGCTGCTAACAAGAGGGAGACACCAACTGACTTGGCCCCAGCCCTACAGGCCTGTCGACCCTCGAACCTGCTCCTGCTGAAACCCGGCGTCTCCAGTGGTCAGCAACCTCGAAAACCCCGGAGGACCTGACTGCCTTGTGACTCTAAAAAGACTGGGACTCCCACGAGCAGTGGTACTGCTCAAAAGCAAGTAACAAACCCCTGGTGCCAGCCAGGAACCGCGACTCCTGCACACTCTGCACCCGCCGAGCCCGGCCTGTGCCTGAGTGGACAAAGACCACGAGGACGTCCCCCCGGCGACTGTGACCCAGAATCCAGCACCCAAGGGCCCTCCTCGACGCGCCTGACGCCTGCAGCCTCAGAACCAGGGACCCCTCCAACCGCGACCAGCCGAGGGTAAGATTTCCGACGCCTAAAGACACCCCTGCACCCGGCGCCCCACGGCCTCCTGTGCCCAACTCCTGGGTGCCTACCCTTCCTACAGCTTCCCAACTTACCTCTCGAAGTGGTGGTCGCACCTGAAGAATCACCGTCCCCGAGCTTGCAGCCTTTGTTCGTCACGGCGCTTTCCCATTGGACGCCCGACAGCCCAAAAGCCCACTGCACCCGGCCGCCCCAGTGCCGCTGAGGGTGCATCAACTACCCTGTTCGACTTCCCCACTTGCCCTAAGTGACCAGGAGCTTTGCTCCCACAGCCGAGTGGCCTGCCTGCCAGCAGCCACCAACCAAGGGCCCCCTGCCCACCATAGGCTAACATTGGGCCTAACTCACTCTGCACCCGGCCGCCCCTGTGCCGCTGAGGGTGTACCAACTGTACCTACCTGACCCTGGGAGACCCCTGAGTTTATGCCCAGAACCTTAACTCTGCCAGTCGAGCACTTACCTGAAAACCGATAACCTACATTTTCTCCATAGGGTAACTGACTGGTTTACACTGAAATTTCTTCTGTCGAATTTTGAAACTTTAAAATAATCACTAAAAATCGTCCGATCAACGAAAACGAAATTACTCACCTGTTATCAGGAGAGGTCCAAGTGCTGGATCTTGGTGCCCAGCACTGACCCTGAAAAGCAATTACAACTGTACTTACCGATAACTTGATTTTCCTCCATAGGATAACAATGCCTGGTTTTCTCCAGAAAGTCTTCTGTCGATTTTTGAAACAAACAAATATTCCTTAAAAATTGCCTGTGTAACAAAAATTATTTCTTTCAACTGTTTACAGGAAATGCACCAGGGCTGAATCCAGGATCCAGCCCTGAGTAAGAAAATCATACGTAAAGTAATTGATATTGCATTTACTTAAAATTCTCCATTGAGCTCAATGATCTAATTGTGTTTAAATTGTGTTACCTATTGCAACAACTGTAGCTATTGCATTCAACAGTCTATTGTGTACTGAAAGTATATATCTAAAGCATCTCATTCTGAGAAAGTATTTTTATACCTACCTGTGGTTCTAAAAATAAAACAATATATTTTTATATACAAAACAATTGGCCTAGAGTTCAGTTCTTGAGTGTGAGACCATTTGCTGACTGAGTGTGTACAACAAATGCTTTACACTGTCCTCTGATACTGCCTTACTGCTCGACCAAGCTACCACTAGAGAGTAAGGTTATATCTAACTTTAGCCTCTGCCAAACCTCTGGGGACTGTGGACTCTGTGCACACTGAACCTTACTTTGGTTCAGTATATACAGAGCCACTTTCTTACACGTCTCATGCTTTTGAAAATTTGAAGAAATATATTATCAATGCTCCGTGTTTAAAACCATTTGTGTGTGGAAAAAATTGCATTATAATGGTGGATGCCAGCAATACTGGTTTGGGAGGTGTACTATTGCAGAGGGACAATGGAAAAGAGTGGATAGTAGCATATGCCTCTAGAGCATTAAGAGATGCAGAAAAACACTACTCCGTTATAGAAAGAGAACTACTTGCTTGTGTTTGGGGTGCAGAACATTTCAGGAGTTTTTTGTGGGGTACCAAATTCACTATTAAAACCGCCCATAAACCTCTTGTGTTTCTGATGTCTCCAGGTGGAGGACGTTCTATGTCTGCATGTCTTGCTAGGTTAGCTTCAAGGTTGCAATCCTTCCAGTTCCAGATTGAATATGTACAGGGGGAAGGCTAATATACACGCAGATTGCATGTCCAGATTACCTGTGGTTAGTGAGGAAGAGAGTCATGAGGATGATTGTGAAGTAGCATTCACTATGCGTGATGTCAATGTATTACATTGTGAACAAACCAATTTTTGTGAAGAAGTTTGGCTTTTAGAAATGGAAAAGGATATTGAGTTAAATAAAGTCAAAAAGCACATAGTACAAGGATGGCCTGAACAGAGAAAACTATCAGGAGATATGAGTTATTTCAAAGTTCATGATGAATTGGCAATTGAGAATGATTTAGTTATGAGAGGTGATAAAATCATTCCTCCTTTCTCCTTGAGGAATACTATTATGGAGATTGTCCATGAAGGACATTTAGGCATTTCTTTCACCAGGAGACGCATCAGAGAAATGTTTTGGTGGCCTGGTATTGATGCGTCTGTTGAGCATTTTGTGCGCATCTGTGCCAAATGCTCAGACAGTGATAAGTCAGCTGTGGTTTTACGTTCTGAACCTCATCCTGTGGATTTTCCTCTTGGTCCGTGGCGAAAACTGGGTTTGGACATTATTGGTCCATTTCATGTTTTACCCAAACATGAAAGTTTTGGTATTGTCCTCAGACTATTATTCGAAATGGCCAGAAGTTAAGATGGTTAAGGAGGTCACTTCACAAAGTGTTATAGAATTTCTTGATTATATTTTTTGTAGAGAAGGCATTCCCCAAGAAATTGTCACAGACAACGGACCACAATTTATTAGTAAGGATATGGAATCTTTTCTGGAGAAGTGTGGAATTACTCATAGGAGAATAGCGGTTTTCCATCCCGAGGCAAATGGTCAAGTTGAGCGTTTTAATCGCGTGGGTAAAGAAGCTATTCAATTATCCATTAAAGGAGGGCTTAATTGGCGTAATGCTTTGCAGTCCATGTTGTTGGCATACAGGACCTCGCCTAACTCTGTCACCTTAGTTAGTCCTTTTGAACTTCTAAGAGGACGCAAACCAAGTACCAAACTTGCTCCTTGGTGGTTAAAAAAAAATGTAGGTGATGATAATAATCAAACTAATGTAGATTACGAATTGGTTAGACACAGAGTTAATGTTTACAAAAAAAAATGAAATAGGTCATGGAAAGAAAAATGGGTACTGCGAGTAAACAAGGAATTGTGATTGGTGATCTTATTCGCATAAAAAAAAAAAAAAAAGCCGTTGCCAAAGGTTTTCCTGTTTGGTCAGTTCCCAAAAGAGTCATCGAAGTCTTTAGAAATGCCGTCAGAGTTGAGGGTGGAAGTGTCTGGAATTTTAACAGAATTTCTTTGTTCAAAGGTGTGGTAAAGCCATCGGATGATTCCAGCAGAAATGTGTTCTTAGATGTTGAACACAGTAATGTCCCAGTTAACCATGATTTATCTCATTCGAACCAAAATTGTTTACCTACTAGGAGGATACGAGATCATCTTCCTGGGAGGTTCAAGGATTTTGTCATGAATTAATTTGTCTCTTTTAGTTGTTAAAAAAAAAAAAAAAAAAAAGGGGGGGGAGGGGGAGAGATGTGTCGTGTATATGGAGCGTGGCTGTCACGAGCGTGAATTTTCTTTGCCGCTCGTGACTGTCTCGTTCTGGGGTTTCTTGTTATGTTTTGGTTGCATGCTAGGTTGGGGGTTTACGGGAGTTGACCGTTGGACATTCATTGTACTAATAACTTGGATTGAACTGTCACGGAATAAACTCCACTGGAGAAACTTATCTTCGTTGCTTCGTGATTATTGTAACCTGATACTTTCCAACAGTTTGGTGCCCCTGCCAATCTTACTCCTGCCCCCTCTTATCCGAGTCCAAGTCTCTACCCCATTCCCCTTGCCCTCCGTGATCCAATGTACCCGATTTGCCAACATTTTAAGCTTGGTAAGAGGGAGATTTTGAAAAAGAAAACCTGGGGAATTGATTTTCCCCACTCACTCACATTGAAAAAGAGGAGCTTTTAGGCAGGAGACAGATAAAATAAACCCTTTTGGGCTTAAAAACATCGGGAGTCTCCTGCCTGAATCAGGTCTATAGGCATGTATGGTTGTACTGCCACTTCCTCCTGCCCTCAATGGTCTTTCATGTTGCCACAGCCTAGTTTTTTGCCTGTACTGCATGGTTGGTTTGCTGCCCTTGCCCCCCTTTCCTCTGCCTTCCATGGTCCGTTGTGCTGCCACTGCCCCTCCCGCCTGCCCAGCGTGGTCAACTTATTGCCTCTGCACCCTCCTCCATGAGAGGGTCTTATTCCCAGAGAAATTATAGTTAGTGCTCCAAACAACTAAAATGAGGACATATTTTCAGAGTTCAAATGGCGACAAAGCACTTTTAAATAAATTTGCTATCTTTATTTTTTTATATAGTTGATCACTTGATTATTTGTTACACATAAGGGAGAGGATGTGGCATTATAGCCAGAGCTGCAGACTTTGCAAATGGGGAACCAGGTTAGAGTTTCTGCGTCAGCTTAACATCCTGTGATTCTGGACATTTCACTCAATCTCCCCATGCCTAAAAACAAAATTAATGTGTCCTTGAGTAATGATGCTCATGTAATGCACTCCAATACTTACGGGTCAAGTCTGCGCTATATAAAAGTGTTTTGCACACTTTTAACATTAGGCTTCATTTGGGTGATATTTGTGCTATATTTGGGCTCTTTTCTCTCTAGTGGCCATCTTCGGAGACTTATCTGTTACGTAGCTCTATAATTTCCTCATTACTGCAGTATCCTCAGTAGAAAATGCTTAGTTTTCTACTTCCATTCTATCAAGATGGCGTTCAGATGTGCCACACTTATGGCATAAATTCAAAACGTTAGCACTCTTGTTGCTCATTAGAACACTATAGAAAACCTGCTGATCACCAGGGAGATAACTGTCAATCTGCTGCTGGCGTTAAAAGTGCATGTTTCAGTCTACATGTCAAAATGTTTTAATGAAATAGAAGAGGAAGAAACTGGAGAACTCACTTAAAATGTGTCCTAATTTTTCATTCTACAGCAGTAAGGTAAATGCTACTTACCAGTATGCATCTGTTCTTGGCATGTAGAGCTGCAGAGTCGTACACTGTGCATTAGATCGCCATCTGGTGTTGGGCTCGGATGCTTGCACTTTGTTGTTGTCTTGGAAGAGTCTTTTGTAGTCACGAGATAGGTGACTCCTCCTTTGGACGATAGTGCGCATGGGCATCGACTCCATGGTTAGATTGTTTTTCGCCATGATGGGAAAAGATGGAGTCAGTAAGAAGAAAAAGAGGTCCATGTGAATGTATCTAATTAAGATTATGCTGGAACAGATACAGGTCCCGGGGAGGCGGGTGGGCGTGTACGACTCTGCAGCTCTACATGCCAAGAACAGATGCATACTGGTAAGTAGCATTTACCGTTCGAGGCATATGAGCTGCAGATCGTACACTGTGCATAGACTGTATAGCAGTGTCTCCCCTAGCGGTGGTCACCTGTATCCGTTGCAGTAGTTTGAAAAAGTGTTTTAAGAACAGCTTGGCCCACAGCAGCTTGTTGCTTTGCGTGTACATCAACGCAGTAGTGTTTGGTAAAGGTATGTGGTGTAGACCATGTTGCTGCTTTACATATGTCATTTAGGGGGATGTTCCCTAAAAATGCCATAGAAGCCCCTAGTTTACGTGTGAAATGTGCCCTAGGGGGAATTATTAAGGTGCGTTTAGCCTTTTGGTAGCAAATTTGAATGCATTTGACTATCCATCTAGCAATGCCAGCTTTTGAGATGGGATTACCTTTATGTGGTGGGGAGAAAGCTACAAATAATTGTTTTGTCTTTCTGAAAGGTTTGGTCCTGTCAATGTAGTAAAGTAGGGCTCTTCTGACATCTAGTGTGTGGAGAGCTCTTTCTGCTACAGAGTCTGGGTCTTGGAAAAAGACAGGTAACTCTATTGATTGGTTAAGGTGAAAAGCAGAAATTACTTTAGGTAGGAATTTGGGGTTTGGTCTGAGAACTACTTTATTACGATGGATTTGTAAAAAGGTTCTTGTATGGTTAAAGCCTGAATCTCACTGACTCTTCTGAGAGAGGTGATTGCAATTAGGAAGGCTACTTTCCATGTAAGAAATTGTAACTCACATTTGTGCAGAGGTTCAAATGGGGGACCCATGAGCCTGGTGAGGACAATATTTAGATTCCATGCTGGAGAGGGTGGCAATCTAGGGAGAATGATTCTTTTAAGGCCTTCCATAAAGGCTTTAATTGCAGGTACTCTAAACAGTGACAAATGCTGTCTGTTTTGTAAGTATGCGGCTAGAGCAGCAAGATGTAATCTGATGGATGAGTATGCCAGGTTACATGTTTGTAGATGCAGCAAGTAACAGATAATGTTTTGTATGGAGGCATCTAGTGGGTTGATATTGTTGTTATTACAATAAATAACAAACCTCTTCCATTTTGCTGCATAACAAGCTCTGGTAGTGGGACGTCTGGCTTCCTTAATGACATGCATACATTCTGGTGGGAGGTTAAGGTAACCGAACTCTAGGACTTCAGGAGCCATATTGCCAGATTCAGTTGACCTGGATCGGGGTGTCTGATCTCTCCATGGTTCTGAGTTAAGAGGTGTGGAGAGAGGTGCAGTTTGTGGTGTGGAACCACCGAGAGTTCGAGAAGTGTTGTGAACCATGGTTGTCTTGCCCATGTGGGAGCAACTAGGATCATTGTTAGAGACTGTTGCCTGAGTTTGCGTACCACTAGGGGAATGAGTGGGAGAGGCGGAAAAGCGTATGCAAATCTGCCTGACCAGTTCATCCATATTGCATTGCCCTTGGACGACGGGTGTGGGAACCTGGCGGCGAAGGTTGGGCATTTTGTGTTTTCTTGTGTGGCGAACAGGTCTATTTGTGGATGGCCCCACATTTGAAAAAAAGGTTTCAGAACTTGCGGATGCAGTTCCCATTCGTGAATCTGTTGTGTCTGTCGACTTAACAGATCTGCAAGGTGATTGTGAACTCCTGGAAGATGTTCTGCAAGGAGGTATATGCTTTGAGGAATGGCCCATCTCCATATGTCTTGCGCTAGGCGAGACAGCTGCAGAGAGTGTGTCCCCCCCTGTTTTTGTATATAGTACATTGCTGTCATGTTGTCTGTTTTGACTAAGACAGTTTTGTGAGTAAGATGCAGTTGGAATGACTTTAGCGCTAGAAATATTGCTAATAATTCTAGGTGGTTGATGTGGAGCAGTTTTTGTGACTTGGTCCAGTTGCCCTGCGTTGTGTGGGTAAGGAGGTGAGCTCCCCACCCAGTGAGAGATGCGTCTGTTGTGAGCACTATCTGTGGAACTGGCTCTAGGAACGGCCGCCCTTTGGAAATGTTTTGTTTGTTCCACCATTGCAGAGAGCGATGAGTGCGGCTGTCTACCAACACCAGATCTGTAAGCTGGCCTTGAGCTTGGTTCCACTGACGTGCTAAGCATTCTTGCAGGGGACGCATTTGAAGTCGTGCGTGAGGGACAATAAAGATGCACGAGGCCATCATTCCTACGAGCTGCATAAACACTCGAGCTGGAAGGTAGTGTTGAGGTAGGAATTTTTGATGAGGGCTTGCATACTTGTTATCCTGGTCGGATTGGGGTATGCCAGAGCTCTGGAGGTATCTATTGTGGCTCCTAGGTACTGATGTATGTAGGAGGGATGGAGATGAGATTTGGTATGGTTTATTGTGAACCCTAAATTGTGTAGTAGCAGAACTGTTTGGAATGTGTGCTGTACACATTGATTGTGTGACTTGGCTTTTATTAGCCAGTCGTCTAGATACGGAAACACGTGAATGTGTTGTCTTCGCAAGTGCGCAGCTACTACTGCTAGGCACTTGGTGAAAACCCTTGGTGCTGTTGCCACCCCGAATGGCAGGACTTTGAACTGATAATGTTGTCCGTCCACTGTGAACCTTAGGTATTTCCTGTGTGCAGGGTGAATGGGAATATGGAAATAGGCGTCCTTGAGATCTAGTGTGGCAAGGAAGTCGCCTTGTTGGAGTAGTGGAAGTATTTGTTGAAGAGTGATGATGTGGAAATGATCTGAGTGAATGTAATAGTTGAGGGGTCTGAGGTCCAGTATGGGCCTGAGGGAACCGTCCTTTTGGGGATTAGAAAATACAGTGAGTAAACCCCTGTGCCGTGATGTTGTAGAGGGACTGGTTCTATTGCTTGCTTTTGGAGCATAGAGAGAACCTCCTGTTTGAGGAGCGTTAGATGTTCTGTGGACATGGGACGCTGTCTGGGTGGTATGTTGGGAGGAGTAGAAGTGAGTTCCAGGCAGTAACCATACTGGATAATTTGTCTTACCCACCTGTCGGTGGTGATGGAATTCCACGCAGGTAGGAACTTTGATAGTCTTCCCCCGACTGGAGTGGAATGATCGGGGGAAACGGAGGGAAGTCACTGTTTGGTGGTAGGGGAGGTGCGTGTGTTAAACCCGCGTCCTCTACCCCTGTTGTTGTTACCTCTGTAATTACCTCTACTAGAGGAGGTTTGGGTGGTATTTTTATAATTAGCAGAGGTGGTGTCTGTGGCAGTAGTTTTGGAGCCGCCTCTGTATAAGGAGCGACGAAAGGAACCTCTACTAGTTGTAGCTTGCAGAGCTCCCATAGCTTTGGCTGTGTCTGTGTCCTTCTTCATCTTTTCTAGAGAAGTGTCCACATTAGGCCCAAACAGGTGTTCTTGGTCTAAGGGTTGATTGAGGATGGTAGATTGTACCTCCTGCTTAAAGCCTGATATGCGTAACCACGCGTGTCTGCGTAGCAAAACGCTTGAGTTTATTGCGCGTGATGCTGTATCTGCTGCGTCAAGGGCGCACTTTATTGAGGTGTTTGTGACAAGCTTGCCCTCCTGTATGAGATCATTAGCCTTGGTCTTATGCTGATCTGGAAGGTACTGAATGAGCTTTTCGAGCTCATCGTAATGTGCCCTGTCATATCTCGCCAGTAAGGCTTGTGAATTGGCGATGCGCCACATGTTAGCTGCTTGAGACGCAACCCTCTTGCCAGATGCGTCGAGCAATTTGGACTCTTTATCTGGTGGTGGTGCCTCACCAGTAGTTTGCGAGTTTGCCCTTTTTCGTGCATTAGCAACTACTAAAGAGTCCAGAGGGAGTTGACCTTTAATATAAGTGGGGTCAGAAGGGGCAGGCTTATATTTTTTCTCAATCCTTGGGTTAAGAACCCTAGCTCTAACTGGGTCCTTGAAGACCTCAGGGGCATGTTTAATAATGCCTTTAAGCATAGGGAGAGTATGTGTAGACTTTTGAGGCTGGCTAAAAGTTTCTAATAAAAAGTCTTCTTCCAGGGGGTCTGAGTGTAACTTGACACCATGGAATTGTGCTGCCCTGTTTATGACCTGTGCAAACCCTATAGTATCATCTGGGGGTGAGGGTTTGGATGGGTATGGGTCAGGGACGGGTATATCTGGGAGATCATAATTGTCCCAGGGGTCCTGGGGTGGGATACTGTGAAGGTCGTCATCAGTATCTGTGTTGTGAGGTGACTGTATGTCATCATCATGATCATCCCCGTCTGTATCCCCTTGTGGTGAAGAGAAAGGTGGGGGAGAGTGAGGCGGGGAGTGTATAGGGCTAAAGTGTTGTGGAGGTGGAGAAAAAGACCTTATAGGTGATGTGGAAGAGTCTTTTTTCTTGAGAGGTGGCTCAGGTGTTGTTGGTTCCTGTAGCTTCCTTTTGTGAGGTATTACGGATTGGACCTGTCCGGTAGTGGGGTCAATGTGCAGAGTTTTCTGCTTTGGGTCGATGGGAACAGAGAGTTCTTCAGTGCTAGCGTGTTTTGTCGGCATCGAAGATTTCGGCTCCGAGTGTTGTTTATGCTTGCGAGGTTGTTTGGTGTCCTTTGGTGAAGTTTTCGACACCGAAAGTTTTTTCGTCGACTCCGAAGGTTTGTTAGGCTTCGGTGTCGAGGCGTCGGGGACCTTGGTCTTCGGCGCCGAAGGGTCCTTGTGCTTTGGTGCCGATGGGTGTTTGTCGGCACCGGGATGTGGCTGGCTCGATCCCGAGCTGCCAGAAGGCTTTGGGTGCTTCGGAGTCGAGCCGGAAGGCGGGGCTCCTGAAGCTTTGTGATGGTGCAGACCTAGGCCGGAAGGCGAAGGTGTGACCGAAGCCTTTTGTTTCTTCGGGAGAGGGGCATCGACGTCAGTACTCACAGTACGTTGGCCCGGCGTGAGGGTTTGGTCGTCGGACCCCGAGTCTTCGGCTCCAGAGGTGTCGATTTGCAGATCTCCGGTGTCTGGGTTGTCGGAGCCTGTGTC
The DNA here is from genome assembly GCA_963921515.1 of Calotriton arnoldi. Lineage (NCBI taxonomy): Eukaryota > Metazoa > Chordata > Amphibia > Caudata > Salamandridae > Calotriton > Calotriton arnoldi. Next base: position 2,499,830 of record CAWUFW010000690.1, read on the forward strand.
GAAGATGTCGTCCGGTGCGGGAGCGGCTGACCTGGACATTTCGTGTCGTCGGGCCCGGCGATCACGGATGGTCTTTTTGGACCTGAAGGAGTCACAGGCCTGGCAGTGTCGACTCTCGTGTTCAGGAGAGAGGCAAAGATTACAGACCTCGTGGAGATCTGTGTGTGGGAATTTAGCCCCACACTTGCATTTTTTAAATGGAGTCCTTTCCATATGTTGGATGAGGGCGCCGACCCGCCCAACGGTCCAACGTCGGCGACCGGACTCGAAACAGTGTTGGAGTGGAGACGCGATGAGAGGATCGCGGTCGAAACAATACCGTCGAACGGTGGGAGTTTTCTGCGCGTCGAGAGGGGAACCGATCGGTGTCGATCCGGAGCGCAGCAAAGTACATCCGAACCCGATGGCGGAAAAAACAATCTAACCATGGAGTCGATGCCCATGCGCACTATCGTCCAAAGGAGGAGTCACCTATCTCGTGACTACAAAAGACTCTTCCAAGACAACAACAAAGTGCAAGCATCCGAGCCCAACACCAGATGGCGATCTAATGCACAGTGTACGATCTGCAGCTCATATGCCTCGAACCCATAATTCCTATGACAAACTGAACCCCCTTATTTTGTTCCTTACTAAATTAAATGTTTTAAGTTTTATCAGTATGATTCAATTAACATGGCTTCAAGTGTGCCATAGGTTTGTCATAAGTAACACGGTTAGCGCTCTAGTTCTTTAGAACAATCTGGGAGGCTGTAGTAGAACACAAGGGAATAAACCGACAGGCTGCTCCTGTTGGAAGTACATGATTTACTGAGAATGTCGGACTTAATTTTCTTATGGCTGAGAAAGTGTGTGAATTTACAGAAGATATGCTCTGCATTTTAGCTTCTGGAGCACCTTCCACAACCTCTATAGGAAATACATGAGAAACAGTTTTCTCTCAAACATGATTCATGAAATCCCAGCAGACTGCTTTTTCAAAATGTAAAATCACCTTAGAACACACCACTATTCTTAAAATGAGTATGGTACCATCAAAAAATGATATATTTTGTAATTAAAATCTGTTATCACTGTTTATACGTTCTCCTTTTTGTGATCCTCAAAACCTGCCATTCACTACAATGCATTTCAATGGGGTGCTATCATGTATATTGGTCCCAAGATGGCTGCTAACACTTCCTGGCTGAAGTGCTGGCAGCCAATCAAATTTCAGTAGCATTTCAGTAGGTTTTTGGGCTACCATAAATCTATATTTTTTAATCTTCTATATCTCTGAAACTACTGAACAGATTTACACAAAAAGCACGCTTTCTAGACCAACAACTAGCGGTCTGCCAAATTTGGTGCAATTCCGTTCAGTGGCTCGGGCTGTAGCCGTGTTAAAAAAAAAAAAAAGAAAAATCCCCATAGACTTAACATGGGGTGTGAAGATTCGTCAAGTGGCGCCAAACTTAATGGCAAAACAAAAAACGCTTTTCCTATGGAAACCTTGGTCCTAACTAGAACTACCAACTGGCGACAGACAGTACAGGTCCTCCGGGGTTCTTGAGGTTGCTGACTACGGGCCATGCCAGTTTCTTGGAGCAGGGCCGCTGGAGGAGGAGACAGGCCGGTAGGGCTGGGGACAAGTCAGTCGTTGACCTAATCTTCTCCACTGCTGCACAGCTCTTTGGTCCTCCTTCTTAGGTCATCGAATCTAAGGAGCATGGTTCGGGGGTGCCCCTAAATACTAGATTTTTTTTTGATTTTCAAAAACCTTTGAGGATTGAGACAGAACAAAATTACAGAATTGCACCATGACAAAATAATATGCATTGCGATACGATATACAAAATCGAAGGTTACCACTTACATGCACCACAAACAATAATATCAATGAAATAGGTCGGGAGAACACCAAAAACAATACGAAGAAATTATCAGGAAAGGCACCACACCTGAAAGGGGGGAGAGCACGGAGTAGGGGGGGAAAGGGGAGCCGAGAGGAGGAGACTTATTGACCTGCACCGGCGGCCGCCGCGGGCGGAGCGCCGGGGATCGCAGGAGAGGTCGCCGGGTGCTGGGAAGTGTGACTTAGGAGATAGGAAACTAGCGGACCCCAGATACCTAGTGGGCGGGATCTTGCAGGCATTAGGTCCCAGAATTCGGACAGGAGAGTCTGGCAACGGGAAGCATCCTCCAACCATAGGGCCACCTTCGGTGCGGGTCGGCGACCCCAGCACAAGGAAACCCTGCGCCGTGCAAGAACGAGCCACATAGCAATCAGTCTACGGGAGGCATCTGGGCAAAATTTGGCAAAGCAGAGGGTCGGGTGGGAGCGAAAAAGAAGTGATTTCAGAGATAACAGCGCATACCTCGCGCCAATAAGCGGAGACCTTGGGGCATAGCCAAGCAAGGTGGGAGACATCGGCCGCCGGCGCAGAGCAGCGAAGGCATCGGTCACTGGTAAGGAGACCCATTTTGTGCAATTGTGTGGGGGTCCGGTAGAGCCTGTGGAAATATTTAAAATGGATATGGCGCAGTCGATAGTTAGGGGAGAGGCGTTTAATCTGGGTGCAGCAATACAGCCAGTCGGCCTGGGAAATTACGATGTCTAGGTCCGTCTCCCACGCCACGCGCGCCCAGTCAGTGGAGATAGAGGAAGCGGCCAGCGTGGAAGCATAGATTTTGGTAACCAATTTCCGTGGAGAAGGGGACGTGTAGAGGAGATTGAGTAGTCATTGAGGGGGGGAGGCGGGGGGAAAGAGGGATGGAGCTTCCTACAGACCACCCGCAGCTGATAATAAAGCAGAGTGTCCAAAGGTCCAGAGTCAGCAGCTAGTGTGTAGAATGTGTTCTCAGGGTAGAGATTGGACACAGTAGAAAGCCCAAGGCGAGTGGCATGTTTCGCCATCCCCGAAGATTGGAGAGGAGGAAAAGCCGGGTGTTGAGCAATGGGCATCGCAGCCGCAGAGAGCATGTCCGAACCTGAGATTTTCCGGAGCCCCTCCCAGGCCCAGCGCAAAGTCTAGACTGTGTCGATCTCAGCGCGCGGAGGCCGCGCCGGCGCAAACAAAACGGTAGAGCACGGCCTAGGGGCAGCCAGGTCAGCCTTGACCGCGACGTGGGGCTGAAACAGAGTAGGATGGAGCCAGAAATGGAGAAAGCTGGCCTGGGCGCTGAGGGCATAGAGTTTGAAATCGGGGGCACCGAGACCACTGCGCGACATAGGGAGAGTAAAAATATTATATGCAATCCTGGGTTGCCGGCCGGCCCAGATCAAAGCAATCACCAAAGAGCGGAGCTTACGGAAAAAATGAGCAGTGAGGGGGATGGGAATATTAACAAAAAAATATAAAAACTTCGGGAGCACCACCATCTTGGCAATGGCAATGCGCCCGGCTAGAGAAAGTGGCAAACGACTCCAAAGAGGAATCTTCGACTCCAGCCAGTCCACCGCGCGACCGAAGTTGGCCCTCCAGAGCTCATCAACGTCCCTACTCAGCCAGATCCCAAGATACCTAGTGGGCCCAGTCGCCCATAAAAAAGGATAATCCGGATCAAAGGGCATCGTGGCATTGGTAAGAGGGAATAGCACGGACTTGCTCCAGTTGACCTGGATGCCAGAGTAGCCACCAAAGCGTATCACCTCACGGACCAGAGGACTGAGGTTCTCCCGGGGGTGGCGGACGTATAGGGTGATATCGTCCGCGTACATTGAAACAAGTAGAGCACGAGCCGCAAAGCCGATGCCTCTCTGGGTGTGATGTTGACGCAACTGAGCCGCAAGAGGCTCCATTGCGATGGCAAAGAGCATTGGGGACAGTGGACAGCCTTGCTGTGTACCACGCTCGATGGAGATGGGATCGGAGATTTGGCCGTTGAGCCGAAGTCGAGCGGTGGGAAGAGTATAGAGAAGCAGCACTTTTCGTATGAAAATCGGACTGAAGCCCAAGCGGGGAAGGAGATAGAAGAGGAAGGGCCACTCTAGGGTGTCGAAAGCTTTAGTAGCGTCCAACAAGGCCGCCACTACCGGGAGCGTTGGGTTTATTTGATGGAGGACGGAGAAGATAGTCCGCAGATTATGGGAGGTGGCACGGCCCGGAATGAAACCGGACTGATCCGGGCGGGCAATGAGCGGCATGAGGGGCAAAAGGCGCGAAGCAAGCAGTTTGGAGAAAATTTTGTTATCTGTGTTTATGAGGGACAGGGGGCGATAAGAGTCCCGCGAATCGGGAGGTTTATCTGGCTTTAAGAGCAAGGTAAGTAAGGCCTCGCGAAGCGATGGGGGGAGTTGCCCAGTTTCAAAGGACTCGTTATACATGGCGGCAAGGTGAGGAACCAAAATAGGGGCAAAAGCCTTGTAGAAGGAGGCTGGCAGGCCGTCCAGGCCAGGGGCCTTATCACCGGGCATGCCATTTATTGCAGCCAGTATCTCTTCTTTGAAGAACGGCTCGTCAAGGAACTCCCGGTGGGGATTACCTAGCCATATTAGTTGGAAGGTGTCGAAGTATTTATCAAGGACCTCGTGCGCAGGGACTGAGCCGGCCGTGTAAAGTTGTGTGTAGAAAGAAATAAAGCGCACTTTAATTTCCTCAGGCGAGGTCGTTCGATCAGTTCCGCCGTCACGGAGGGCGTTAGTGTAAGAAACCGCTCGAGGTGGGCGAAGAAGGTTGGCCAGGGTTTTGCCAGGGCGGTCGCCCTCGCCAAAACGGCACGCCCGAGGCTCCCTGCCGAGAAAGGCAAGCTCTCAGTCGGCCTCGTCGGCGAACTCAGTCAGTTTCCCCCGGATCTGAGCGAGCTTATCCAGATTAGGGTCCCGAGCATGAGAAGAATCAAGATCCTTGAACTCCCTTTCTAATTTGTCGAGGGTTCCACGTATAGATCGAAGGACGCCGGACTGCTTAGAGATACTCACCACGAATCACGACTTTAAAACTCTCCCACAGCGTAGACAGCGAATCAACTGAACCCTCATTGAGCTCGAAGAAATTTGTGATTGCAGTCTGAATGTCATTGCAAAATACCGAGTCGCGGAGGGCATTAGAAGGGAGCCGCCAAGAGAAAGCACGGCAAGGGGAGTGTGGAAGGCGTAGGCCCAATCGAACAGGAGCATGGTCGGAAAGAGTGCGCGCCATGTGATCTACGGAGGTGAGCCAAGCCAAGGCGTCCGGAGAAGTAATCCAAAGGTCCAAGCGGGACCAGCAGCCGCGGGAGCCAGTGACACAGGTACCCTCGCGCGCGTCGGGGCGAGTGTGCCGCCATGCGTCGTACAGAGTGTTGTCAGTGAGAATGGAGTTGAGAAGGGCGGTGGCACGCGGGTGGAGAGTACGAGGGCCGGATTGCTCAAGGGAAGGGGAAAGCGTTATGTTAAAATCTCCACCCCAGAGGAGCGCCGCATGGCTGAGGGCAGAAATGTGGTGCCAGACTTGTGTGAAGAAATCAGGGTCGTCACAGTTGGGTCCGTACAGAGCAGCAAGTGTCAGGGGCTGGGCATGAAGAGTGCCGTGGAGAATTACGAAGCGTCCCCCAGGGTCGACAATCGCTTGTGAGGTTTGCCAAGGGAGCCCCCTACGTAACAGGATAGACACCCCCCAGGAGTAATTAGAATAATAAGAGGAATGGATGTCCCCCCCAGTGTCGGGAGAGAAGCCTGGAGGATGTGGCGGACATGAGATGGGTTTCTTGCAGGAAGCATATGTCCACTTTGTGACCAATAAGGTGGGCATGGACCAGGCGTGCCTTACGGTGGTCGTTAAGCCCCCGGACGTTCCAGGTCCAAAGGATGGTGTCCGTCATGGTGCCGTGTCAGGGGGGAGAATATAAAACGAGTTAGTAGGAGAGAAAAACGGTGCATGGCGATAGAAGGATTGCTGTCCCAAATGGTGCAGAAGTGAGGTCAATGCGGAAGGCGTGAGGGCGCAAGGTGGTGCCCTAATCCATGGTGCAGAAAGAGCCACGCAAGAGGGCACCAATAAGCGCTGCGCGGTGCCCTCGTCTAAGCGGCGAACAATAATAATACAAAGGAACAACACAGCAATGAGACCATCGGGTGTAGAGAACAACAATACGCAATGAAAATGGCGTGTCAGAGGAGCCAGTAGCATGAAGCAGTACAAGAACAAACTTCAAAGCCCCAGTAAGAGGCAACAATCCCCTAAAACCCCCAGCCCAACCGCCCTGCCTCCCCCACCCCCAGAACCAATTCCAAAAGACCCTCCACCCCGCACCCACTCCAACCCCCCAATCAGGCTGAGATACCACCCGTTCCCACCCCAGGGACCCACAACTAGGAAGGGGGGGGGGGGGGGGGAGACAATGTCGAGCAAGGGAATTATCCCGTGGGGGCTGGCGTTGCTCAGCGTACTCCCCTGCCGATAAAGCAGGGTGGCCAAGCTGCGAGCATGTCAGACAACGATCAAAAAGTGGCAGTTGGAAGAGCGACTAGAGCCCTAATGCGTGGGTCGAAGGCGGCTGGACCCGGGGGGCTGCATCAACAGAAAGAGCCAGAACAGAGCAAACAAAAGAGCCACAGAACTTGCAAAGAATAGCCAACTGTTAGCACACAGCCAGTCAATCATGGTCACTAAGGTGGTCAGCTGCAGTGGCCTGAGAGCCAGTAGGTGAAGAGCGGAGCGACTTGTCAAGTTTCTTGGCGCAAGCGAGGGCGTCTTTAGGATCTGGAAAGACACGCGTTTTTGAGCCCCGTCGGACCCGCAGCTTCGCAGGGTAAGCCAAAGAGTAAGAAACTTCGTGTTTTTGGAGGATCCGCTTTGCTGGGAGGAATTCGCGGCGAGCCGCCTGGACAGTGATGGTGTAGTCAGGGTAGAACGAGTGTGAGTTGCCTTGATGGCGGATTTCGCCCCGCTCTCTTGCCGCACGGAGAATGGCGTCGCGGTCCCTGAAGTTTAGGATTTTAGCAATGATGGGGCGAGCCGGTAAGCCAGGGCATGGACGTGGGCCGAGGGAGCGGTGCGCTCGCTCGACAATGAAGACGGAGGAGAGGATATCGCCAAAGAGTTCCCTGACGAGCTGTTCCACATAATCCTCCATTCGGGAGATATTGGTGGATTCAGGTACTCCCGTGATGCAGAGGTTGCTCCTTCGGGAGCGCGCCTCCAAATCTTCATTTTTATTCCGAATGAGGTAGAGTATTTTGTCCATCTGTAATAGTTTTTGGCGATCCTGCGTGGCAGCGTCCTCGGCGTCAGAGACCCTGGATTCAACATGCAAGAGGCGAGCATCGTGGGAGTCAACTCGGGCCTTAACTGAGTCCAGACGGGCGGACAGTTGATCAAGCTGGGCCACAATACCCGTGACCGTGGACTTGACATCAAGCATAAACGCCTTCAAATCATCCTCACGTGCGGGGGGTGCCTCCATGAGGGCAGCGGGGTCGCTACTATCCGAACTCGCGCCGTCCTGTCGCGTTGATCGATGCTGGTCAAAGGCGATCTTGGGCTGCTTGGGGTCAGTCCTCCCCATGGCGGGCAGAAGCAGGTCGGAAGTACCGCCAGAGAGCAAGGGGGGAGATAGCAGCCAAAGGAAACAGCGACAAGAACCACAGCAGGCGAGCCACAGACAGACAGCAGCAGGGTCAACTGCAGGGATGACGGCGAGGCCTCCAATATAGGTAAGCAGGGGCGGGCGGTCACTGAGGGTCGCGGGTGCAGCGAGGTGATGGCAGGACGTGGCACCAGGTAGAGACCAGGCTGGCCGAACAGCAGGTTGACAAGGGCTGCCCCCGCAGCTACAGCGGAGTCACAGGAAGGTCACGCCACTCTGAGCGGAGTGTAGAGAGGTCACCAAAATGGTCCACAGGACACCAAGAGGGACAGTCAGCCACCCAGCCTGGGATCAGCGCCTCAGGTCCGCCAGGCGTGGAGTTTGAAAAACGGCAGAAGAGGAGGGGGCGCAGAGGGCCACGCCGTGCGTTACGTGCACCCCGGGCCACGTCGCAGAAGTCGCTGCAGTGACAATGGTCACCGTGAGGGGACAAAGAAGATGCCTGAAGGCGCCAAAGAATCGCCTCGGATGGGTGATGGGTAGGAGGGCACCAAGATCGAGGCCAGAAGTCCAGGGGCCACTCAGGGGCACACACAGGCCGGCACAGGGCAGGCTACAAGGCCAGGGCAGGGCAGGCACAGTTCGCGCCATAGGATATCAGGTCTCAGGCTGGACTTGGTGGCGGTTGGGGCCCAGGGCCAGATGCACCTGAGGAGCGAGGGCCGAAGCAGCCACTTGAGGGCAGAGGCGTTGCAGCGATGGCGCGATAGGCCGCAGGAGGATGCCGCAGACAGAAGGGTAGACACCTGGCGCCGTGCACAGCTCTGCGGGGGAAGGCCGGGAGGACGCGCCGGACTGAGGCAATCACAGCGGGGAGACACAAGGCGCGCCGCTCCAGTCACCCGGCCCAGGCACACACAGCCGCCGCAGCGGGCGTCAAAAGGAAAGAGAAATGGTGCCAACGTCGGAGAGGCCCGGGCTGGGCGGTGCAGCACACGGCCCCCAGTCCCGCCGCGAAAGACCCCAGCAGTAGCGGCACTCACCGGGCGCAGCAGACCAGGATTCCCCACAGTCCTCCTGTCGATCCGCAGACTCAGGAAGCCGGCCCAGCAGCAAGGTAAGAGGGCCGGGCCTCGTCAACGGCAGGGTTCAGGCCCAGCGCAGCGATCGGGCGGCGGATCTCAGCACCCACACGCCGCTGAAGGTCAGAAACAGCATAGGGCGATGCCTCCGGAGGAGATGCAGCCAGATAGCCAGATATCAGGCAGCTGAGAAGTAGTAGGATTATTGCGGATAGTTAGCTTGGCTGGCAGAGCCCACTTAGAGTGCGGCCATCTTGCAGCCGGCCAAGCCACGCCCCCCCTAAATACTAGATGCACAAGTTACTAACTTGTGTAACGATATATCTGTAAGAGACAGTAGTTAGTGACAGATTCCTTACCTTAGAATATCCCCAGGCGTCAGGCTGGATCCGGAAAGTTTTGCGTAGCAGTACCCTTGCGCGTCGGTAGGCGGCGTCGTGCGGCTCCGCGTCCGTCGTCGGCGTCGTGATCGCCGGGATGACGTCGCGGGCAGTACTTAGGCGCCGCCCCTGCGCGCTGACGTCCAGTTCTGTACACGACTTTCCGCGCCAGGAACGCAGAGCCATGCAAGAAGCTGACACAGGTGTCTGAAAAATACTAGGGCCCTGAAAGGGATGTCCTTAACCCTAGAAATCAGTTCGCAGAACGGGGAGGATGGGTGGGGCGGTAGGAATCGGTCACTAACTACTGTCTCTTACAGATATATCGTTACACAAGTTAGTAACTTGTGCATCTGAAAGAGACACGTTAGTGACAGATTCCTTACCTTAGAATAGATACCCCAGCAATACCAACCCCGGTGGTGGGTCTGCGAACAAAGATCAGACAAGGAAGTCCTGGAGGACAGAACGGCCAAAGAAGCCGTCCCTCCGGACCTGACTGTCAAGGCAGTAATGCTTTGTAAACGTGTGCAGCGAGGCCCACGTAGCTGCCTGACAGATAACCGGCAGCGGAACACCGCGGCCTAAGGCCGTGGTAGCAGCCGTTGCCCTGGTGGAATGGGCACGCAGCCCAACAGGAGGCTCCTTCTTGGCCAAAGAATAGCAGGTCTTGATGCACAAGGTAACCCAGCGGGAAATGGTCCTCTTGTGCACCGCCCGACCTTTTTGGCGCCCACGTAGCCAACAAAGAGCTGGTCATCCACCCGGAAGTGTTTTGTGCGGTCGATATAGAAGGAGAGCGCACGTTTTGGGTCCAGACGGTGGAGCCTCTCTTCCTCTCTGGAAGGATGCGGAGGCGGAAAGGAGGTGGGCAAAGTGATGGTCTGCCCAATGTGGAAAGCAGTAACCACCTTTGGCAAGAAGGACGGACGCGTCCGAAGAACAACCTTGTCTGGATGAACAGACAGAAAGGGAGGTTTGCAAGATCGAGCCTGGAGCTCACTCACCCGCCGAGCGGAGGTGATGGCCACCAGAAAGGCTGTCTTCAGAGTCAGAAGACGAAGAGGACAGTTATGCAGAGGCTCAAAGGGAGCGCACATTAAAAGGTAAGAACCAAGTTCAAGTCCCACTGAGGCATCACAAACGGAACAGGAGGGAAGAGGTGAGTAATGCCTTTTAAGAACCTGTTAACAACAGGGGACTTGAAAAGGGAGGGCTGATCAGGGAGCCTGAGGAAGGCCGAGATAGCACAAAGATAACCCTTGATGGTACCTAGGGCAGAACCCTGTTGGGCCAGAGAGAGAAGGAACAGAAGGACCTCAGAAAGAGGGGCAGAAAGGGGATTCACAGCCTTTGCTGTGCACCATGCCACAAATTTGTTCCACCTGCAGGCGTATACCACCTTAGTGGAGGGACGCCTGGCTGCCAGAATCACATCACAAACTTCGGGAGGCAAGTCGAAAGGAATCAACTGCCGCCGCTCAATCTCCACGCAAGCAGGTGTAGACTGGACAGGTTCGGGTGGAGGACCGTCCCCTGCTGCTGCGACAGAAGATCCTCCCGAAGAGGCAGACGGATCGGGGGATCTACGCTCATATTGAGTAGCTCGGGATACCAAACTCTTCGAGCCCAGTCCGGAGCCACAAGAATGACTTGGGCCCGGTCGTGCCGAATCTTCTTCAACACTCTGGGCAGAAGTGGTATAGGCGGAAAGGCGTACAATAGACCGCAACTCCACTCGTGACGAAAAGCGTCGCCGAGCGAGTGCCGCCTTGGAAATTCCAACGCGCAGAACTGATGACATTGCGCGTTCTCTTCGGTGGCGAATAGATCTAACCAAGGCTCTCCCCACTGTAGAAAGAGTCCTTGCGCCACTTCAGAGTGAAGACGCCATTCGTGATCCATCATGCACCTGCGGCTGAGTTCGTCCGCCCTGGCGTTCAGGGAACCTGCCAGGTGTTGAACCATCAGGAACATGCCCTGATGTTCCAGCCATGTCCAGAGGCGCAGAGCCTCCTGACAAAGGGTCCAAGACCCCACCCCGCCCTGTTTGTTGCAGTACCACATGGCGGTGGTGTTGTCTGTGAACACCTGCACTACCTTCCCTTTGACAGAAGGAAGGAATGCCTTGAGTGCAAGCCGGATCGCCCGGAGCTCCAGAAGGTTGATATGGAGCCGGGACTCCGCCGGAGACCAGAGGCCTCTGATCTCCGCCTCTCCCATGTGACCGCCCCATCCCAGAAGGGACGCGTCCGTCACAACTGTATGCTCTGGCTGGGGAAGGGAGAGGGATCTGCCCATGACCCATTGCCGGTTCGAGAGCCACCACTGCAACTGTTTTGCAGTCCCCTCCGAGATCTGGACGTGATCGGACAGGTTGCCCTGGTGCTGCGCCCACTGGAACTTCAGGTCCCACTGCAGAGCCCGCATATGCCATCTGGCATGATTGACCAGCAGGATGCAGGAGGCCATGAGGCCCAGCAGCCTCAGGGTCATCCGTACCGAAACCCAGGATAAAGGCCGAAAGATCGGAATCATAGCCTGAATATCCCGGACTCGCCGTTCGGGAGGATAGGCCCGAAACTGCGTCGTGTCCAGAACTGCTCCGATGAAAAGGAGCTGTGGAGAAGGAATCAGATGCGACTTCGGCACATTGATGGAGAACCCCAGCGAGTGCAGGAGTTCGGCCGTAGTCTGGAGGTGGGAGACGACTGCCTGGGACGAGCCCGCCTTCAGCAGCCAGTCGTCGAGGTAGGGGAAGACTGAAAACCCTGCCCGGCGCAGATGAGCTGCGACCACCGCCATCACTTTCGTGAACACCCGAGGGGCACTGGTAAGGCCAAAAGGGAGCACGGTGAACTGAAAATGCTCAGGGCCTACCGTGAACCGAAGGTAACGCCGGTGGGCCGGCAGGACGGGGATGTGGAAATACGCGTCCTGCAAGTCCAACGCTACCAAGCAGTCTCCAGGGTCGAGGGCAGTCAAGACCTGAGCTAGGGTGAGCATCTTGAACTTCTCCTTCCGGAGGAAGCGATTGACGTCCCGGAGGTCCAAGATAGGACGCATGTCCTCCTTGTCCTTTTTGGGCACCAGAAAGTAGTGGGAGTAGCAACCACGCCCTACTTCTGGGGTCGGAACATGCTCGATGGCCCTCTTGGTCAAGAGGGCCGTGACTTCCTTCTGTAGAAGCACCAAGTGATCCCCTGACATGCGGTGGAATTGAGGTGGCATGGCTGGGGGGTGGTCTCGAAGGGGAGGGAGTAGCCCCTTCGGACAATGTCCAAGACCCACCTGTCCGAGGTGATGGTGCGCCAGTGGGGAAGGTGATGGCGGACCCTGCCCCCTACTGGCGTGCCATGCACCTGAAAGGAGGGACTAGGAGGGCTTGGAGGCCGCGGACGGGTTGGAGGTGGTGGCCTGACCCGCACGCTGGTTGCCCGATCCGCCACGGCGGAATCCACGTCCTCGGCCACGCGAAGACGCCTGCTGCGCGGGCCGGTGGCTGGGCTGCTGACGTGAAGGGCGCCCCTACCGTGGCCACGATAGGGGCGAAAAGCAGAAGTCAGCGGAGGGCGTGTAGCAGAAAGGCCCAGGGACTTGGCAGTAGCCCGTGAGTCCTTACAGCGCTCCAACGCATGGTCTGCTTTGGACCCAAAAAGACCGACTCCATCAAAGGGCATGTCCATGAGAGTATTCTGGACATCCCCTGAAAAACCAGTGGTTCTCAGCCAGGCGTGGCGTCGGAGCGCCACCGTCGTTGCAATCGACCTGCCCAGCGAGTCGGCGGTGTCAAGGCCACAACGGATAGTGTATTTGGCCGCATCCCTTCCTTCCGCAATGGCGCGGGAAAGCAGTGCCTGGACCTCCTCAGGGCACTGGGGCAAAACATCCGCCACCGAATCCCACAGGGAGTGGGTATATCGGCCCAAAAGACAAGCGGTGTTAACGGACCGCAAGCCAGCACTGGAGGAAGAAAAACCTTTCTTCCCAAACTGATCCAGGCGTTTGGATTCCCTATCCGGAGGAGCGGTAGGGAAGGCGGTTTGGGAAGCGGAGGCTTGGACAACCAAGCTCTCAGGAGTGGGGTGGACAGAAAGAAACAGGGGGTCGCCCGGAGCAGGGCGATGGCGTCGTGACACGTTCCGATCCACAGGAGCCCCTGTGTTGGGCTTGGACCAGGCGCCCAAAAGAACGTCTGTGAGGGCGTCGTTAAACGGCAGCACAGTCTCCGCAGAGGAGGCTGCCGGCTGAAGCACCTCTGTCAAGATGTTAGGCTTGACCGTCAAAAGTAGGGAGCTGGAGACGTAAGGCCCCAGCTGCCCTACGCAACACCGTACCAAAATTGGCTCCCTCCTCCGTAGCCACGGGAGGAGACAGCATGCCAGTGTCAGGGGAAGTATCCAGACCACTGGCCTCCCCTAGACTCTCTGTCCAGTCCTCATCATACTGACAGTTGCGCGTCAGAGGGTCATCAGACCCCTCCCAGTCCAACTGGTCCTCCTCAGGTTCAAAATAAGGAGGAGGAGGGACAGTTGGGACCCAAGGTCCCATCGGCGCCGGAGCCGGCGTCGAGCGACGTCGCTCCGGGTCCATGTCCGGAGCCGGAAGGAACTGGGGACGACGCCGCCCGGAGCCCAGGGCGGCGTCGAGAACGGCACCGGAGACATCGGCGCCGGCGGAGGTGTCGTGAGGTCGACCGGCGTCGATGGGGGTTGTGGAGCCGGGATCGAGGCCGGGGCCGGAGCCGGGATCGAGGCTGGAGGCACGGGCGACGCCGGGGCCGGAGCCATCGGCGACGCCGGAGCAACCCCATCAGGGCCCGCGGGGCCCGAAGGCGCACCGGAGGGGCCTGAAGGCCCGAAGAGGCGGGCCATGGCCGACAGGAACTCCTGTACCTTGGCCGGATCCGCCCCCGAACCCGGGAAGGGCGGGCAAGTCCGGGGCCGCGGGGGCGGGGACGGTGCCGGGAGGGGCCTCAGCCGAGTCGCGAGACCGGCGAGGCGAAGTCCGAGAGCGACGATGCTTCTTGGACTTCTTGTGCTTAGACTTACCGGACGAAGAAGACTTCGACGCCGACGACCGGTGTGCACTCCGCGAGCGACCCCTGGACCCCTCACGCGTCCGGGGCCTCCGTGGAGCCGAATGCCGGGCCTCGAGGAGCTTTCGAGACCGCTCTCGCAAAGCTTTCGGGTTGAGGGCCTGGCATTCGGGACAAGACTCGGTGTCGTGGCCTCGGCCGAGGCAGAAGAGACACTCCCAATGCGGGTCGGTGACGGACATCATCCGCGCACAGGCGCCGCATCGCTTGAAGCCGGGCATCCCTACGACACCTTTAAGTATGGAAAAACAGTGAAAAAAATTCACCAAAAGGTATGGTCAAAAATTGACCAGGGCACTGCTCTTCCCGGATCTGCGCTTGCTGGCGCGGAAAAAGAAGAACTGACGTCAGCGCGCAGGGGCGGCGCCTAAGTACTGCCCGCGACGTCATCCCGGCGATCACGACGCCGACGACGGACGCGGAGCCGCACGACGCCGCCTACCGACGCGCAAGGGTACTGCTACGCAAAACTTTCCAGATCCAGCCTGACGCCTGGGGATATTCTAAGGTAAGGAATCTGTCACTAACGTGTCTCTTTCAGATTTAGGGGCGTTACCAGGGTGTGCAGGTTGGGACCAATGGGTCTGTTCCCTGGGGTGTCTACACCCCCCTCTTATGCCACCCTCTAGTGGGAGGGGGGCATATGCCTAGTTTTGATTGGGAGAGTCCCCTCATCTTCATGATGGAGGGGATTGATGTGTGCTTCATTTCGACCTCCCCCACCTGGGAGGTCGGATTGGCAAAGGTGGGCACACCTGCCTTTCTGCCTAGATTTTCCCACCGATTCTCCCGTCCAAAGTGGGGGTGAGAACCGGTGGGAGCCAGCTGCTGATAGCAACAGAGGCTGGGGGCAGCTAACAAAGGCGACAAGCCTTTGAGGTTTCCCCTTCGTGGACCTTGCCCATCCTGGGGGAGGAGGCATGACCCCTCTGCCCAGGATGTGCTTTGTTTCAGGACCCAGAGAGCGGGGGCTCTCTACCCAGGGGTCCAGAAACCTGTCTGGTGGTGGCAGATGGCTGAGAGCCAGCCAGGAACTGTAGAAAAGTGGCCCCTTTTGCATGGTTACCCCCAACGTTTTGCCAGATACCCGATGCCAACTTGACGGAAATGGCTGGTAGCCAGTCAGGAACCACACTTGGGCTGGTCATTTTTCAGGGGGCATCTCCAAGATGCCCTCTGAGTGCATTTTACATCAAATCCCACACTGGCATCAGCATGGGTTTAATGTGCTGAGAAGTTTGGTACCAAATTTCCCAGTTTTCAGTGGAGCCATTTTGGGTCTGGGGAGTTCGTAATGACACTCTCAGCTCCTATGCTCAAAATGGCTTCACTGCACTTACAATGCTTGTGAATGGCACAGACACTGTAGGTGCGTTTTGCTCATGTAGCTATGCCCTCACCCGTAGTATGGTGCAACCTGCCTTTAGCGCTGTAAGGCCTGCTAGAGGGGTGACTTAGGCACATGTCCAGGATAACTGGTGGCTTTACCATTGCTTTCAATGGCCAAGTCCAGCTGGCAGGGCACGACTGCTCTACCAGTCAGCAGTGGCGTACTTGTTTTACTTGGAGGACCTCCAGCGTAGCACGATCAGTGCTGCAAGACCTGGGTTACCGCTTTAACTTACATGCCCTGGGTATCAGGGTACCATTTACTAGGGACGTACAGGTTAAGTTAGCCATTTCCAATTGGGTACAGTTAATTCGACATATACTTTAGAGTCTGAGAGCACAATGAAGCCTGCTACCCAGACCTCTGTGTCAGTGCCCAGAGTTGAAAAACAAGCAGCAGCAACCGAATAAAATAGGGTGTGACCATACTAAAAGAGGCATTGACTTACAGGGATAAACAAAAATACCTAGGGGTCCCTCACATGTCACACCGAGGCCCTAAACACAGACTGGAACACACCATTTGTCTTGCTGTGTAAAGAGACCTTCATTAACAATGAAGTAAATTGTGACGACATCTGTAAAGGAACCGTCATTTAAAAACATCTTGGTGGAAGATCCGTTCTGTGGCTGCATCTAAATAAATGAAAAATCTTACAAGATTCTATCCAGAGAGACTCAAATTCAGAAACCTTGGCTTTACATTTAATTACAGAAACTATCCATTATCATGGTCTTGGAGCGCCAGATGACAAAGCGATGACCGCATGCATTACAAAACAAGTAATTGAACAAGCTGTTGTGGATGGGAATGATAGGAACGGTTTTTATAACCTTGGCCACATATACATTTTGATTTTAACATTGGCCAGACTTCCAAGATTCAGAATGTTTCTTTCAGCAAAACTATACTAAAGCATACTTCACTTGAATTAAGTAATCAATCAGTTGGAGGAACACAAGCAACAGTGTGATATATTCTGAAGCTTGACAATAAGTTGTTGGATAAGTAACCAGAACTCTTGTGAAAGAATAGGTAAATACTCCTAACAAAAAAATCAGACAGGTCCCCATCAAAAACTCAAAAGATGACTTTAAGCCAACTAACCACTCACCTTGACAACAATTGCCTGGCTTCTCTTTCATTAAATTCAGAATTTTCTAACGTTTTAAGGACCCCCACCTTTAGTTCTTGTTAAACTCTTAATAATTTCCAGGGTGCAATAAAAGGGAGCTAATAATGGGGACTCGATGATGGTCAAATTGATAAAATTGTGTTGAGGGTCTGAGTTTAGCAGTATGTCTCGTTTGAGAATTCTCAAGTTTCTCTTCTTTATGAAAGCTGATTAAATATTAAAGACCTTCACAGTTTCTAAACTGAATGTTTTAGAACAATATAGAGTCAAGAACGTCCTGTGAATGGTTTTAATACGTGGTCCGTGACATTTGTTCTGCTGAAAGGGTTCCACAGTAAAAGAAACCAGATATCTCTGGTGCCAATCTAACCGAGCCCTGTTGTGTTTTCTATGGTGTTTTAAGATCAAAACTGCAAATGGAATATAAGTTACATCCCCCTACTGTATCTAACCTCGGTGCCCCCTTTCAGTATTTTAAAGAAAACAATGCGAGTGGCAGAAGGAAAATGCTACTTACCCAGTATGCATCTGTTCTTGGCATGTAGAGCTGTAGAATCTCATGCTTATGCATAGATCGCCATCTAGTGTTGGGCCCGGATGTTTGCACTTTGTTTTTCTTTGAAGAAGTCTTTCTAGTCACGAGGTAGGTGACTCCTCCTTTCGGTGATAGTGTGCATGGTCATAGACTCCATCTTCAGATTGTTTTCCCGCAGAGGGTGAGAGAA
This sequence comes from Calotriton arnoldi, assembly GCA_963921515.1. Classification (NCBI taxonomy): domain Eukaryota; kingdom Metazoa; phylum Chordata; class Amphibia; order Caudata; family Salamandridae; genus Calotriton; species Calotriton arnoldi. The sequence continues at coordinate 2,517,128 of CAWUFW010000690.1, forward strand.
TGGAGTAGTAGTAAAGAATAGATATGTCCATGTGTATGTATGAATAGTAACAAGAGAATTACAGCAGCTACAGGTACCCGGGGAGGTGGTTGGGCGCATGAGATTCTACAGCTCTACATGCCAAGAACAGATGCATACTGGGTAAGTAGCATTTTCCGTTCGAGGCATGTGAGTTGTAGATCACATGCTTATGCATAGACTATATAGCAGTCTCCCCCAAGCGGTGGCTATCCTGTAACTGATGGAGTTGTCTGAAACAACGTTTTAAGTACTGCTTGGCCCACATTAGCTTGTTGTCTTGCTAACACATCTACACAATAATGCTTGGTGAATGTGTGTGGTGTGGACCATGTTGCAGCTTTGCAGATGTCAGTAATAGGGATGTTCCCTAAGAAAGCCATAGTAGCCCCTAGCTTACGAGTGGAATGTGCTCTAGGGGGTACTGTTGGAGTCCTTTTGGCTTTTGCATTGCAAATCTGAATACATTTAACGATCCACCTAGCAATACCTGATTTGGATATAGGATTGCACTTGTGAGGTGGTGCAAAAGCGACAGTTGTTTGGTCTTACGAAAAGATTTTGTTCTTTCAGTGTAATACAACAGTGCTCTTCTAACATCTAAGGTGTGTAGAGCTCATTCTGCAACGGAGTCAGGTTGAGGGAAGAAAACAGGCAATTCAACCGACTGATTTATGTGAAATGCAGATACTACCTTAGGTAGGAATTTGGGATTGGTACGAAGAACCACTTTATCTTTGTGCAGCTGGAAAAAAGGTTCTTCTATGGTTAGTGCCTGAAGTTCACCCACTCTCCTCAATGAAGTGATTGCAATGAGGAAAGCTGTTTTCCAAGTAAGGAACTGTAGTTCACATTTGTGCATGGGTTCAAATGGTGGGCTCATTAACCTTGTGAGGACTACATTAAGGTTCCAGACTGGGGCAGGTGGAAGTCTTGGTGGTATAACTCTTTTTAGTCCTTCCATAAATGCTTTGATTACAGGCACTCTAAAGAGCGATAAATGTTGCCTATTTTGAAGATAGGCTGCAATTGCAGGAGATGCAGTTTGATGGATGTATAGGCCAATGATGAGGGCTGCAAATGTAACAGGTAGCAGATAATGTTCTGTATGGAAGCATCAAGATCTTGATCTTGTTAATGCAATAGATAACAAATCGTTTCCATTTGGCTGCGTAGCAGGCTCTTGTGGTAGGCCTTCTGGCCTCCTTAATAATGTTCATAATCAATCAATCAATCATGTCACTTATAAAGCGCACTACATACCCGCGAGGGTCTCAAGGCGCTGGGGGAAGAGGGGGGTGGTGCTGCTACTGATCGAAGAGCCAGGTCTTGAGGAGTCTTCTGAAGGCCAGTAGGTCTTGGGTCTGTCGGAGGTTGGTGGGGAGGGTGTTCCAGGTCTTGGCGGCGAGGTGGGAGAAGGATCTGCCGCCGGCGGTCGTTGTCCGGATGCGGGGGACTGTGGCGAGGGCGAGGCTGGTCGAGCGGAGCTGGCGGGTGGGGGTGTAGAAGCTGAGTCGTCTGTTGAGGTAGGCTGGTCCGGAGTTGTGGAGTGCTTTGTGTGCGTGGGTGAGGAGCTTGAAGGTTATCCTCTTGTTGACAGGGAGCCAGTGCAGGTCTCTCAGGTGGGGTGTGATGTGGCTGCGTCGGGGGATGTCGAGGATAAGACGTGCAGAGGCGTTCTGGATGCGTTGCAGCCGTCTCAGGAGCTTAGCCGTCGTTCCTGCGTAGAGGGCGTTTCCGTAGTCCAGCCTGCTGGTGACGAGGGCCTGGGTGACTGTTTTTCTTGTTTCGGTGGGGATCCACTTGAAGATCCTGCGGAGCATTCGGAGGATGTTGAAGCAGGATGAGGAAACGGCGTTGACCTGCTTAGTCATGGAGAGGGTGGGGTCGAGGATGACCCCTAGGTTGCGTACGTGGTCGGTGGGTGGCGGGGCTGTTCCCAGTGATGTTGGCCACCAGGAGTCGTCCCAGGCTGAAGGGTTGGAACCAAGGATGAGGACCTCCGTCTTGTCCGAGTTCAGCTTCAGGCGGCTGGTCCTCATCCATTCGGCGACGGCCTTCATTGCTTCGTGGAGGTGGGCTTTGGCGGTGTGAGGGTCTTTGGTGAGGGAGAGGATCAGCTGGGTGTCGTCGGCGTAGGAGATGATGTTGAGGTTGTGCTGTCGGGCGACGTGGGCGAGGGGTGCCATGTAGATGTTGAACAGCGTTGGGCTGAGGGAGGAGCCTTGGGGTACGCCGCAGATGATCTTGGTGGCCTTGGATCGGAAGGGGCGAGGCGGACGCTTTGTGTTCTGCCGGAAAGGAAGGATGTGGTCCAGTCCAGGGCCTTCTCTTGGATCCCGGCGTCGTGAAGGCGTGTTCGTAGTGTGTGGTGGCAGACCGTGTCGAAGGCGGCTGATAGGTCCAGGAGGATGAGGGCTGCTGTTTCTCCGTTGTCTAGCAGGGTCCTGATGTCATCGGTGGCAGCGATGAGGGCGGTTTCGGTGCTGTGGTTGCTGCGGAAGCCGGACTGGGAAGGGTCCAGGATGTTGTTCTCCTCGAGGTAGCGGGTCAGTTGTTTGTTGACGATTTTCTCGGTGACCTTCGCGGGGAACGGGAGCAGAGAGATGGGTCGGAAGTTCTTGAGGTCCTTGGGGTCTGCCTTGGGTTTCTTGAGTAAGGCGGTGATCTCGGCGTGCTTCCAGCTTTCCGGGAAGGTTGCTGTCTCGAAGGAGATGTTGATTATTTTCCGGAGATGGGGCGCGATGGCTGTACTGGCTTTGTTGAAGATGTGGTGAGGGCACGGGTCTAGCGGTGAACCGGAGTGGATGGTGTTCATGATCTCGCTGGTGTCCTCGTCGTTGATGTTGGTCCAGGAGAGCAGGCGGTTGGTGGTTGTGGGGGCAGTGGTCTCGGTGGTTGCCGGGGCGGTCGTGGTGTTGAAGCTGTCGTGGATGTCGGCGATTTTGCGGTGGAAGAAGGTGGCCAGTGAGTCGCACAGGTCTCGCGACGGCTGGATGTCGTTGGTGTTGGAGCTGGGGTTGGAGAGTTCCTTCACGATGTTGAAGAGCTCTTTGCTGTTGTGTGCGTTGTTGTCTAGGCGGTCTTTGAGTGAGGCCCTTTTGGCGGATCTGATGAGGTGATGGTGACTGCGGGTGGCGCTCTTGTGGGCGGCGTAGCTGTCCGCTGTCCGTTCGTGGAGCCAGATCTTCTCCAGTTTTCGGCATGTTCGTTTGGAGGCCTGGAGGTCTTCGGTGAACCAGGTGGCTTTCTTGCTGGTGTGGCTGTTGGGCGGATTCTTGAGCGGGGCGAGGGTGTTGGCGCAGTCGTCGATCCACTGTCTGAGGTTGCGGGCGGCGGTGTCGGGGTCGGAGGGTTCGGCGGGTGGGCTCAGGGCGAGGTTGTGGTTAGCTGGTCTTCCGTGACTCTGCTCCAGCAGCGGCGAGGCATTTGTTCGGTGCGGTGGTGGGCTTCCTGTAGGTGAAGTGGATGCAGTGGTGGTCAGTCCAGTGGGGTTCGGAGGTGTGGTTGAAGGAGACGTGTGGGCTTGCGGAAAAGATGGAGTCGAGCGTGTGGCCGGCGGTGTGGGTGGGTGTAGTCACGAGCTGTCTGAGTCCGAGGGTGGCGAGGTTGTCGATCAGGGTGGTGGAGTTGGTGTCCTTGTTGTTCTCGAGGTGGAAGTTCAGGTCCCCGAGGAGGATGTAGTCCGTGGAGGCGATGGCGTGTGTGCTGACGAAGTCAGCGATGGAATCGCTGAACTGTGGTCGGGGTCCGGGGGTCTGTAGATGAGGGTTCCTCTGAGGGTGGTGTTGGGATCGGTGTGGATCTGGAAGTGCATGTGTTCGGCGGTGCTGAGGGTGTCGTCTGTGTTGGTTGAGACTCTGAGGGTGTTCCTGTGGACGATGGCGATGCCTCCTCCGACTCCGTTGGTGCGGTCCCTGCGGGTGATCTTGTATCCGTCCGGGATGGCAATGGCGATGTCGGGGGCTGAAGCGGGATTCAGCCAGGTCTCCGTCAGGAATGCGACGTCTGGGGAGGTTGAGTCGAGAAGGTCCCAGAGTTCGATGGCGTGTTTGCGGGCGGAGCGGGTGTTGAGGAGGATGCATCTGAGGTAGTTGGGTTCTTTCCTGGGCGGTGGTTTGGCGGGGCGGGTGCTGGCGAAGCTGCAGTTCCGGCAGGTGAAGGGCCCTTGGGTGCGCTTCGGGGTGGCCTGGTAGCAGGCGTGATCTTTTCCGGGGTTGAGTGCGTGGAGGGTGCTGGCGTCGTATCGGCGTCTGTTGATGTGGCGGGCGCGGGGGATGCCCGGACCAGGGGGTCTGGCGCTGGGCGCGGTCACGGCGCGGACGGGCGCAGACGGGCTTGCCTTAGGCGCGCCAGCGGCGCGCCCGCTGCGCACGTCCGCTGCGTGGCCGCACAGCGGCCGCCATAAATGGGGAGGTGGGAGGTGTGAGAAAGTGCCATCTTTCTTACATGGTATGCCCCCACTTTTTGCTGAATGGCTGATGTACTTTGACTGAGTGTGCCCTGGGCTCCTGCCAACCAGGTACCCAGGGCCTGTGTTCCTTCCCTAAAATTGCATTGATACCTACACCCAATTGACATCCCTGGCCACAGGTCAGCCCCTGGTAAATGGTACCATGGGTACCCAGGGCACTGTGACCAGGGAAGGCCCCTAAGGGCTGCAGCACTTGTTGTGCCACCCTTAGGGACCCTGCACCTTACACACACACACTGCCTTTGCAGGCTGCGTGTCTTGGTGCAGAACAAAAGTGAAGAGTCGACATGGCTCACATCCCTGTGTGCCATGCCTACAAGCCACTGCCCTGGCCTAGGTCAGCCACCCCTCTAGCTGGGTGCACTATGCCAGTGGTGAGGGCATAGAGGCATGAGCCCTGTGCCCCTACAGTGCCCAAGTCCATTCTTGGGCATTGTAAGTGCAGTGCTGCCATTAAGAGTATATGGTGCTGGGAGTCTGTCATTACGAACTCCACAGCACCATAATGGCCCCACTGAAGACTAAGAAGTTTGGTATCAAACTTCTCAGCACATTAAACCCCCACTGATGCCAGTGTGGGATTTAAGGTAAACGCACTCCAGAGGGCATCTTAGAGATGCCCCCTGAAACCAACCCGACCTCCAGTGTCCGGACTGAGTGGCTGCCCAGGCTGCCACCACCAGACATGTTTCTGGACCCCTGGGTCGAGAGCCTCTGCTCTCAGGGGCCTGAAACAATGCACATCCTGGGACGAGGTGCCAAAGCCTCCTCCCCCAGGATGGGCAGGGAGAGCTTCAAAGGCCTGCCGCCTTTGGAGTTTCCCAGACCATTTGCTGCTTCCAGCAAACTGGTCCCCACTGGTTCTACCCCCACTCCTGGCGGGAGAACCGGCGGGAAAACCAGAGGCAGGAAATGGGTTGTGCCCACCTCTGCCAACTCCACCCCTAAGGTGGGGGAGGCGAGGTGAAGCACAAACTCGAGTCCCCGCCATCTTGAGGATGGGGGACCTGGCCAACCAGGGACAGGCTCCTGCCCCCTCCCACTGGAGAGGAACAGAATAGGGGTGTACCCACCCCAGGGAAGGGACCCATTGGTCCCTGCCCTTACCTACCTGTAACCACCCCTAAATTTAGTATTTAGGGGCTCCCTGAACCTTCCTTCCGGAGTTCCCAAATCCGAAAACAAGAAGAGAAGACGAAGCAAGAAGACCAGCCGTGCAGCTGCTAAAAAGGAGGCGACAACAACTGACTTGGCCCCAGCCCTACCGGCCTGTCGACCTCTGAACCTGCTCCTGCGGAATCCCGGCCTCAGCAACCTCACAAACCCCGGAGGACCTGACTTCTGTGCTACAGCCTTCGACCCAGGGACTCCCACGAGCAGTGGTACTGCTCAAAAGAAAACCTACCAAAGACCCGGCCGTGGCACGGAGCCGCGAAACCTGCACACTCTGCACCCGCCGAGTCCGGCCTGTGCCTGAGTGACCAAAGACCTCGAGGACGTCCCCCGGCGATTCTGACCTGGAATCCAGTGGCCAAGGACCCTCCTCGACGACCCAGACGACGCCTGCAGCCTCAGGACAAGGGACCCCTCCAACCGCGACCAGCAGGGGGTAAGATTTCCCGACCTCAAAAGACACCCCTGCATCCGGCGCCCCACGGCCCCCTGTGCCCAACTCCTGGGTGTCTACCTATCCTCCAAGACCCCAACTTACCTCCTGAAGTGTTGGTCGTCCCTGAAGAATCACCGTCCCCGAGCCTGCAGCCTTTCTTCACCTTTCACGATCTCTATTGTTTAACATTGAGCGCCCGACGGCTCAAAGCACCCTGCACCCAGCCGCCCGAGTGCCCCTGGAAGTGCAACCTCTATCCTAACCTACTTCCCTACTTGCCCTGAGCAAGTGACCAGGAGCCCAGCTCCCACAGTCGCGTGGCCTGCTTGCCAGCAGCCACCAACCCGGGGCCCCCCGCCTGCCATAGGATAACATTGGGCCTTCTCACTCTGCACCCGGCCGCCGCTGTGCCGCTGAGGGTGTAAAAACTGTACTTACCTGACCCTGGGGGACCCCTGAGTCTTACCCCGAACCTTAACCCTGCCAGTCAAGTACTTACCCGAAATCCGATAACTCACTTTTCTTCCATAGGGTTCCATTGACTGGTTTTCTGCGAAATTTCTTCTAAGTGTGGAGTTCTGAAACTTTAGAATATTCACCAAAAATCAACCGAGTCACGAAAACGAAAATACTCACCTAGTATTAGAAGGGGCCTCAGTGCTGGACCCGCATGCCCAACACTGGCCCTAAAAAGTAATCGCAACGTTACTTACCGCTAACTCACTTTTCTTTCATAGGGATCCATTGACTGGTTTTCTGTGAAATTTCTTCTAAGTGTCGATTTCTGTATTTTACAAATATTCTTTAAAAATCGTACAAACTACAAAAACGTAATTACTTACCTGTTTTAAGTAAATGTCCCAGTGCTGAACCTAGGAGTCCAGCACTGGATTACAAAAGTAACGTAAACATACTTTGCTTGCACACTGTATTTCCTTTCATAGGATAACATTGGTAATTTTACCCAGAAAAGTTTCTAAGTGTCAGCTTTTGAAATATAGTAATATTCTTCAAAAATCACTACAATAACCAAAACGCTTTTTCTTACCTGTTTACAGGAAGTGTCCCAGGACTGAATCCAGGATCCAGTCCTGTGGTTAGAAAAGTGCTCTGCAAAGTAATCAATTGTAATTAAGCATAATTTTCCATTGAGCTCAATGTTGCATTGTATTTGACCCTGTGTTGCCTCTTGCACCAACTGTGATAACCACTATCAAAACAGTCTATTGCCTATCTGTAAGGTGAATAACCAAAGCACCTCACACTGAGAAAGTATATTTTGATCCTATTGTTGGTTCTAAAATAAAACAAGCATATATTTTTTTATATACAAACCATTGGCCTAGAGTTCAGTTCTTGAGTGTGTGGCTTCATTTGCTGACTGAGTGTGTACAACAAATGCTTTACACTGTCCTCTGATACTGCCTTACTGCTCGACCAAGCTACCACTTTGGAGAGTAAGGTTATATCTAACTTTAGCCTCTGTCAACCCTCTGGGGACTGTGGACTCTGTACACCCTGAACCTTACTTGGGTACAGTATATACAGAGCCACTTTCCTACAGGAGGGAGGAGCAGGGAATGGGGCAGCGAATGGGCAGTGAGGGGGCGGGGCCGCAGCGGCGGGAAACAGGCACAGAAGGGAAAACGAGCACAATCAGGGCATCAAGGGGGCACAGAAAGGAAAAAAAACGAGCACAATGAGGGGCAGCAAGGGGGCACAGAAAGGAAAAAACTAGCACAACAGTCTGGTGGAAGGTTCAGATAATCAAACTCTATGATTTCAGGAGCCAGATCGTGAGGTTCAATTGTTTGGGATCTGGGTGTTTGATTTCTCCATGGCTCTGTGTGAGGAGACGGAGTTAAATATAATTTTTGATGCGGTACCAGAGAGAGTTCCAACAGGGTTGTGAACCAGGGTTGACGTTCCCATGTTGGAGCTACTAGGATTAGTGTGAGAGGTGTTTGCCTGAGTTTCCGAACCACTAATGGAATGAGTGGAAGAGGCGGAAAAGCGTAAGCAAATATCCCTGACCAGCTCATCCATAGAGCATTGCCTTTGGATAACGGGTGTGGATACCTGGAGGCGAAGCTCTGGTATTTTGGGGTGTTGCAAACAGATCTATGTGAGGGACTCCCCAAGCTTGGAAGTATGGGTGGAGAACTTGAGGGTGAAGTTTCCATTCGTGTATTTGATACCTCTGCCTGCTGAGGAGGTCCGCAATCTGGTTGTTGACTCCTGGGAGGTGTTCCGCTAGGAGATAGATATTGTGGTGAATAGCCCACTTCCAGATGTCTTGGGCTAAGTGGGACAGTTGGAGAGAGTGTGTCCCCCCATGTTTCTGTATGTAATACATAGCTGTCATGTTGTCGGTTCGAACTAAGACAGCTTTGCCAGACAGGTGATCTTGAAAGGCTTTGAGAGCTAGAAAGATTGCCATCAGCTCTAAATGATTGATGTGGAGCAACCTTTGCTGATGGCTCCACAGACCTTGCACTGTGTGTTGTTGAAGATGAGCTCCCCAGCCAGTTAGGGACGTGTCCGCTGTTAATACGGTCTGTGGAACAGGGTCTATGAACGGCCGTCCTTTTGACAAATTTTGTGTGTTCCACCACTGCAGAGAGCGAGGAGTACGGCCGCTTACCAACACTAGATCGATGAATAGACCGTGTGACTGGTTCCACTGACTGGCTAAGCATTCTTGAAGTGGACGCATGTGCAGCCTGGCATGGGGAATGATCATGATGCAAGACGCCATCATTCCCAACAGTTGCATAAAAACTCGAGCTGGAAGTGACCGATTGGTTTGAAACTGGAGAATTAACGCCTGAATGTTTCGAATTCTGGCTGTGTTGGGAAACGCCAGAGCCCTTCGAGTATCTAAAGTGGCTCCTAGGTAGTTCTGAGTTTTGGCTGGCTGAAGACGTGACTTTAACACATTGACTGTAAACCCCAGTTGGTGAAGTAACTGAATGGTTACGTAAGTGTGCTTGCGACATTGTTGATACATGCCGGCTTTGATGGGCCAATCGTCCAGGTATGGGAAGACATGGATGCTTTGTCTTCTCAGATGAGCAGCTACTACCGCCAGATACTTTGTGAAGACTCTGGGGGCAGTGGTGACTCCGAATGGGAGTCCTTGAATTGGTAATGTTGACCCGCTACTACAAACCTGAGAAATTTGCGGTGAGCCGGGTGGATTGGAATATGAAAGTAGGTGTCTTTTAAGTCTAGAGTAGAGAAAGTCGTCCTTTTGCAAAAGAGGTAGTACCTGTTGAAGTGTTACCATGTGGAAATGGTCTGACTGTATGTAAAAATTTAGTTCTCTGAGATCTAATATTGGTCTGAGAGAGCCGTCCTTTTTGGGAATTAGGGAGTAAAAGGAATACACGCCCGACCTTTGATGTTGTATGGTACAGGCTCTATAGCTCCTTTTAGTAGTAGGGATTGTATCTCTTGTTTGAGGAGGTGTAGGTGATCCAGTGAAAGTTTGTGCGACTTTGGAGGAATGTTTGGAGGAGTGTTGATGACCTCCAGGCAATAACCAGAATGGTCAATTTGTAGAACCCATTTGTCTGTTGTTATTGACTGCCATTTTGTTAGGAAATGTGACAGTCTTCCCCCGACAGGTGTTAAATGGTCGGGGGGGAAGTGTGGGCAGTCACTGCTTTGTATTGGAGGGAGAGGTGCGTGTGCTAGAACCTCTACCTCTGCCGTTGTTTCCTCTGTAACCCCCTCTGAAGTAATTTTTAGAGCCGGAGGGTTGATTATTGCCCTTGTAAGTGGATGCAGTTTCCGAGGAAGTGTTTTTGGACCCTGCTCGATAGGAGCGCCGAAAGGAACCACTGCCTTGTATAGATTGTAGGGCTCCCATTGATTTAGCCACTTCAGTATCTTTCTTCATCTTCTCCAGAGAAGAATCTACCACTCGCCCAAAGAGATGCTCTTTATCAAAGGGTGTGTTCAATATGGAGGTTTGCACCTCAGGTTTGGCGCAGCCATGCGTGTATTCGTAAAAGTACACTAGTGTTCACTGCTCTAGCAGATGTGTCAGCAGCATCTAGGGAGCAACTGATTTGGTTGTTTGAAATCAATTGTCCCTCACATATTAGGACTTGCGCTTTAGATTTATGTTCTTGGGGTAGAAATTGCACGAGTTGTTTCATTTCATCCCAATGCGCACGGTCGTATCTTGCCAGTAACGCCTGTGTATTAGCTATTCGCCAGAAGTTAGCTGCCTGAGAGGCTACCCTTTTACCTGAAGCATCGAGAAGCTTTGATTCCTTACCTAGGGGTGGAGCATCTCCAGTAGTTTGGGAGTTTGCCCTTTTACGTGCATTGGAAACTACCAACGAGTCTAAGGGTAACTGTCCTCTTATGTACACTGGATCAGATGGTGCAGGCTTATATTTTTGATCCACCCTAGGGGTAAGGATACGTGCTCTGACAGGATCCTTAAATATGTCATCTACATGCCTGATCATTCCCTTTAGCATGGGTAACATGTGTAGATTTTTGTGTACTGTTGTGTCTCAAAAAGGAAATCCTCTTCAAGGGATTCTTTGTGGAGCTGCACCCCATGGTAATTGGCAGCCCTGCCTAGTAACTCAATATAACCTACACTGTCGTCTGGTGGAGAGGGCCTAGAGGGATATAGGTCAGGGTCATTGTCTGTGGGCGAGTCAGTGATGTAGTTGTCTGTAGGTCCTGGTTGACCATCATCATCCCCATCACCTTGGTTGTCAGGTGTATGTGGTGGTGAGTGCTCAGGTGAAGTTGGTACTGTAAGGAAGTGGGTTTCTGTTGCAGTAACCCCCCCACTTTTTGCCAGACCACTGATGCACTTTGACTTGATGTGCCCTGGGTCCCTGCCAATCAGGTTCCCAGGGCCTGTGTTCTTTCCCCAAAACTATACCCAATTGGCATCTCTGGCCACAGGTCAGCCCCTAGTAAATGGTACCACAGGTACCCAGGGCACTGTGACCAGGGAAGACCTCGAAGGGCTGCAGCACTTATTGTGCCACCCTTAGAGGCCCTGTACCCTGACACTCACACTCTGCCTTTGCAGACTGCGTGTCTTGGTGCAGAACCAAGTGAAGAGTCGACATGGCCCACATCCCTGTGTGCCATGCCCACAAACTCACTGCCCTGGCATACATCAGTCACCCCTCTAGCTGGGTGCCCTATGCCAGTGGTGAGGGTACAGGTGCATGAGCCCTGTACCCCTACAGTACCCAGGTCCATTCCTGGGCACTGTAAGTGCAGTGCTGCCATTAAGAGTATATGGTGCTGGGAGGTCGTCATCACGAACTCCACAGCACCATAATGGCTACACTGAAGACTGGGAAGTTTGGTATCAAACTTCTCAGCACATTAAACCCACACTGATGCCAGTGTGGGATTTAATGTAAGATGCACGACAGAGGGCAACTTAGAGTTGCCCCCTGAACCTAATCCACGTCTTGCCTGAGAGGCTGCCTAGGCTGCCACCCAGCAGACATGTTGCTGGACCCCTGGGTAGAGAGCCATCCGCTCTCCTGGGCCTGCAACAATGCACGTCCTGGGCGAGGTGCTAGGTCTCCTCCCCCAGGATGGGCAGGGGGAAGCTTCAAAGGCATGCCGCCTTTGTGAGCCTCCCCAGACCACTTGCTGTACTCAGCAACTGGTCCCCACCGGTTCTAGCCCCCACTCTGGCAGGAAACCCCAAGGGAGGAAAGGGGGTGTGCCAGCCTCTGCCAACCCCACCCCTCAGGTGGGAGAGGCGAGGTGAAGCACATCTCCGGGCTCTCGACATCTTGAAGATGGGGAGCCCTGCCCAATCAGGACTAGGCTCCTGCCCCCCTCCCACTGGAGAGTGGCAGGATAGGGGGTGTACCCACCCCAGGGAAGGGACCCATTGGTCCCTGCCCTTTACCTACCTGTAACACCCCTAAATCTAGTATTTAGGGGCACCCTGAACCTTCCTTCCTGAGATCCAGCAACGACAACAAGAAAAGAAGAACAAGGACCAAACAGCCGTGCAGCCTGCTAACAAGAGGAAGACAACAACTGACTTGGCCCCAGCCCTACCGGCCTGTCTCCCCTCGAACCTGCTTTCTGCGAAATCCCGGTGTCCTGCAGCCAGCAACCTCACAAACCCCAGAGGACCTGCCTGCCTTCACTTGAACCGCCTGCTTCTCCCGTGAACACTGGATTTGTTCAAAACCAGCACCCCTGGCACCAGCCCGGGATCACGAATCCAGCCCACTCTGCACCTGCCGAACCCGGCCCGAGCTCGAGTAAAAAAACACCCAGAGGAGGTCTCCCGGCGATCCTGACCTGGAATCCGGCGACTCCTGACCTGCCTCAAGCCTCCAGACGAAGCCTGCAGCCTCAGTCCAGAGGGTCCCCCTACCGCGACCAGAGCGGGTAAGAAAAATCCAACACTAAAAGGCACCCCTGCACCCGATGCCCCACGGCCTTGTGTGCCCAAACCCAGGGTGCCTACCTAAGCCAAGACATCTCAACTTACCCCTCGAAGTGTTGGTAGATCCTAGGAGACTCTCGTTTCCAAGCCTGCAGTGTTTGTCCAGTCCGGAGAATCTCCATAGACTTCAACAGGGAACCCGACGCCATAATAGCCCCCTGCACCCAGCCGCCCGAGTGCCGCTGTGGGTGCGCTTTTGGTGCTCACTTGCTTCCCCCTTTGTGCCAAGTCTACAGCCAGGAGCTTTGCTCCCACAACCCAGTGGCCTGCTAGCCAGCAGCCACCAACCGAAGGCCCCCTATCCCCCATAGGATAACATTGGGGCCTCAACACTCTGCATCCGGCCGCCCTAGTGCCGCTGTGGGTGCAACAAGAGTGCATCACGGACCCTGGGGGACCCCGGAGTCTAACACCAGAACCTGGACTCCCACAGTCAAAAACTTACCTACAAACCGATAACTTGTTTCCCTTCCATAGGATAACATTGGGTATTTTTCTCTGAAAAAACGACTAAGTGTGGAGTTTCAAAAACTAAAAATATTGCTTAAAAATTGTGTGTTTAACCATAACGACTTTACTCACCTGTTTGCAGGAAGTGTCCCAGGACTGAATCTAGGACCCAGTCCTGAGGTTAGAAAAGTAACGCGATAATTACCTACCTGCATATTACAGTAAAAGTCAATGCATTTCAATGGACTGTTCGAAAAAGTTTCCAAGTGTCAACTTTTGAAATCTTGAAATATTCACTAAAAATCGTCCGAATATCAAAAACGAAATTACTCACCTGTTCTCAGGAGAGATCCCAGTGCTGGATCTAGGTACCCAGCACTGATTAGAAAAAGTGACCACAACTGATTTTCCGATAACTTGATTTTCCTCCATAGGATAACATTGCCTGGTTTTTGCCAGAAATTCTTCTAAGTGTCGATTTTTGCAACATACAAATATTCCTTAAAAATCGCCTGTGTAACAAAAACGATTTCTTTCAACTGTTTACAGGAAATGCACCAGGGCTGAATCCAGGATCCAGCCCTGAGTAAGAAAAACCTTCTTAAAGTATTTCTAGTACAGTTTACTTAAAAATCCCATTGAGCTCAATGTTACAATTGTGTTTTGAATTGTGTTGCCTATTGCAACAACTGTAGCTATTGCATTCAACAGCCTGTGTATTGAAAGTATATAACTAAAGCATCTCATTCTGAGAAAGTATTTTTATACCTACCTGTGGTTCTAAAATAAAACAATATATTTTTATATACAAAACAATTGCCTTAGAGTTCAGTTCTTGAGTGTGTGAGACCATTTGCTGACTGAGTGTACAACAAATGATTTACACTGTCCTCTGATACTGCCTTACTGCTCGACCAAGCTACCACTTTAGAGAGTAAGGTTATACCTAACTTTAGCCTCTGCCAAACCTCTGGGGACTGTGGACTCTGTGCACACTGAACCTTACTTTGGTTCAGTATATACAGAGCCACTTTCTTACAGGTACAGGTAGAGACTGAGGAGAAGGTGGTGATGGAAGAGGAGGAGGGGAAGGGTTAGTTCCAACAGTTCTCTTCTTTAAAGGAATGTGATATTACTCTTCAGTATCAGTCCTTACTTTAAAGTCACCTTGGTGGTAATATGTCCAGTTTTAGGATGTATGTAAAGCAGCTTCTGTTACGGGTCCGGTTTGTCGAGTCGATCATCGAAACGGTTTTTTGGTGATTTTGGAGCATCAGTCTGTTTCGGCGCCGAAATTTTCGTGCAGACGGCTTAGGGGTTGGTGTCTTCGGATCCGAAGTGTTTTTCGGTGCCGAGTGAGGAGGTTGGGAGCCGGACTTGGGCTTCGATCCCGAAGGCTTTGGCTCGGTGCCCAACTTGGAGTGGGGCTTCTCGGAGTCGGAAGGCTTTTTGGACGGCTTCGGTGCCGAGCCAGAAGGTGGGGCGTCGGAAGCCTGTTCTTGGTGCCGACCGGGGCCCGAGGGCGCGGGTTGGTCCGGAGCCTTCTTTTTAACTGGTTGACTTAGGAGTCGGGGCGAAGAAGGGACTGTACTTACAGTACGTTGTCCATGCGGGATGTCCTCATCCTGGTCGGAGCCCTCCTCCGAAACAGAGATTTGATCCTGCTCCTCCTCGGCCCCGATAGCGTCACCGGCTTCTTCTTCCGATTCAGTTCCGAAGAGGTCCGGAATGGAGCCTGTGCGTTGGCTCTGCATGTCGCGTCGTCGAGCCCGACTGTCGCGAAGCGTCTTCTTGGAGCGGAAAGCCTTACACGCGTCGCAGTCCTGTTCTTTGTGTTCTGGTGACAAACACAGGTTGCACACTTCGTGTGAGTCGGTGCGCGGGTATTTTGCGTGGCACCGAGGGCAGTATTTAAAGGGAGTTCGTTCCATCGACTGCGAGTCGAATCGAGGCGATTAGGCCCGACGGCCTACCACGAGCTTTCCGATCGAAAGAGGGTCTTCCCGAAATAAACACGATATGCGAAGAATGGAATACGCAATCGGAAATAATACCGTCGAGGGTGAGTGTTCTACGCACCGAGGGAAACCGAAGGATCGGTGTCGAACCGGAGCGCAGCGAGTAGCATCCGAACCCGATGGCGGAAAAAAACAATCTGAAGATGGAGTCGATGATCATGCGCACTATCACGAAAGGAGGAGTCACCTACCTCATGACTAGAAAGACCTCTTCTAAGAAAAACAAAGTGCAAACATCCGGGCCCAACACTAGATGGCGATCTATGCATAAGCATGTGATCTACAGCGCACATGCCTCGACATGTGGTTCCACCAGGTATTACAATTGGCAACCTGGCTTCTGTGAGACATCTAGGTCACCAAAGAGTTTGGAAAGGTCAAGAGAGGGTCACATATTCAGCAAGCATGAGTTTCTGATTAGCACTGTAGGTCAATAAAAAGCTACGGCCTATCTGAGTTTTAGATTTTGGTGGTTTAATCAAACTATTCTTGTATTGCCCAGGGATTAACTCCAAGTCAATTCTTTCCCAACATGTGGCATGCTGTTCTTTGGAATAATAGGGATTGTAAAAAACTGTAAAGATAAATTTCACAGTGAAAAAGAAATAAACACAAAGGACAAATTCTTACTCTAGCACTCTGTCCACCAATCAGCTGATCGTCCTCAGTTTGGACACTTGTTCTGCTTCTAACATCAAATGCTTCTGTCTCAAAGTCTGAATCATCCAATTCTTCTGGAGTCTATAGGAAAAAATGTAAAACAAAACCGAATGTTACACTTTCTCTACATAATACCAAAACATTTAAGAGCCAGTGCACTCTACACAGAAGCAAACAAGTCATTTCATGAGTTGACATGGGTAACCATGCGGAAAACTGATTAGCAGTTGCCTAAAAATATGATTGCTTCAATTGTAATATAGATATCAAGAGAGATAGTCAGGGCAAATTAATGACACTGTTGCAGAAGTATGTAAATTAAACTAGACAAACAAGTTATTTATCTTCAATAATGCTCTTTCTGGTAGCAGCAGATTCTTCACTTTTTAAATATTCCCCAGGCATCAGACTGGATCCGGAAACTTTTCAGCAGTACTGCTGCGTGCTGGTAGGTGGGGCAGTTCCACACCGAAGCCATTCCGCTATATAGGGTAACTCCCATGTGCTGATGTTAGTTGGTGTAACCAGTGTTCAGGTTCCTTAATGGGATCTCCTTAATGGACACAGACCACTCACAGGACAGGGAGGATGGGAGGTCTGATGAGGAATCTACAGTTAGAGTCTCTACCAGAAAGAGTTACAAAAGGCAAGTAATTTGTTCTTCTGATAGACTTATATCCGCAGACTCCTCCCCTTTTGAACACATACCAAAGCAGTACCTATTTGGAGGTGGGTCGGAGAATGGACTCAAACCAGAAAGTCCTGCAGGACCGAGCCAGCAAAATACCTTTCTGGGCCAAGATGACCATCTAGACTATAGTGCTTCGTGAACGCATGGAGGGGCAGCCATGTAACCACCGCAACTCTAAGTGATAATGCAGTAATAGCAGCTTTGGCCCTGGTAGAATGAGCATGCAGCCTTTCTAGAGGCTGCTTTTCAGCAAGTGCAGACGTAGCTGTCAAGGTTTCAGATTGCTATGTGTGACATTTTCATAATTTTGGTATAATGATGAGTGACATTTCAACGACTACGAGTGACACTTTCTTGCGAGCAAAATCAAGCAATTTAGACGAGGGAAACAAATATTAGAAATTACACCCAATTGAGCAACGAGAAACTAAGAAGTCACTGAACTAAAGTGCGCTAACGGGAGGCGGCTAAAAACTAAGCAGAACAGAGTCAGACTGCTGACTGCTATTTCATGCACTGAAAGGTATGAGGTGTAATAATACAGACAGCAATGTCATCTGTGTGGTGCTTGTAGGAAGCTGGCTCTTTATATGATATACCACTAGGTGGCTATATCGTGCAAGGAGTGCAGATATTCCTCCCTGAAGTGTACAGGGCTCAATGTAAACCCGAAGTGCTCTATTTGTGGCCGTGTAGTCGAGCAGCCTTAGGCCTAACACAGAGGAGTGCAAGACATTTATTGCACAACAGTGATCAATAATGGACAAACGATTCAAGAAGGAGACCCAGACCAATTTTAGAAAAATAAGCTTTGTTTGAGTTTTATTTTAAGACCAAGATCTTCGCAAACGGCAAGTACGTTTTTCAGGAAAAATACTTGAATCTTTTAAAAGTCGTGCAATTTTCAAACAGTTCAATGTTATCCTATGGAGGAAAACAACAAAGTCTGCACCAAAAGCGGCACAGAGGCGGCCGGATGCAGAGCTCAAAATCAGAGTTCGGCCCAATGCATTTCAATGGAGACTGGGGGTGCTCGAAACCACACTGCCTACAGGTAAGTAGATCGGTTGCAGGGGCCAAGCTCGGGGGGGTTAGAGCAAGCACGGGGTAGCACAAGGCAGCACCAAACATACACCCCCAGCGGTACAGGGGCGGCCGGGTACAGGGTGCAAATGCAACGTTGGGTGCCCAATGCTTTTAAATGGGAAACTTGGTTTGACAAACATGCTGCAGGCGTCAAACTGGAGGCTGCACAGAGGAAACCAGCAACAGCAGAGGTAAGTTGAGGTGTTGAGGGTCGTAGGGGCGATGTCAGTTCAGCTCACCAAGGCCCAGGGGCTTCGGGTGCAGGGGTGTCCTTTGACGTTAGATTCTTAGCAGAGCTGGTCGCGGTCAGGGGAAGCCTCTGGATTCAGTCCGCAGGCATCAAAGTGGAGTCTAGGAGGGGTCCGCCAACGCTGGACTTGAGGTCAGGATTACCAGGGAACCAGTTCTGGATCGGTGGGCCACGTGCTGGAGCTGTCGGTTGCCAATTGGGTAGGACTCACGGTTCAGGAGGGCACCAGAGTCCTTTGTGTAGGTTTCCAACTCATCAGGAGTTCTGGTCTTTGTCAAAGAACAGGCAATCTTCCTTGAGTTCTGGAAGTCGCTGGCTGCAGGACACGTGGCGTTTTTTTTTTTTTGCAGGGTCTTGGAAGGTGGAGACAGGCCGGTAGGGCTGGGGCCAAGTGAGTAGGCGTCTTCAGGCTTCGCTGCATGGTGTCTTCTTCGTACTTAGGTTGGCAGGAACTAGTTTTCAGGTCTGGGGGAGCCACCGAAATACTAAATTTAGGGGCGTTTTAGGGGAGTAGCAGGTAGGGCCAATGGGCACCTTGCCTGGGGTGACTACACACTCAATTATGCCACCCTCCTGTGGGAGGGGATGTAGTCCTAATTGGAGGGATCTCCTCATCTTCAAGATGGCGAGGACTAAAAGATGTGCCTCACCTCGCCTGCCCCACCTTAGGGGTGGAGTTCGCAGCAGTGGACACCTCCTATTCTTCCTAGGTTTTACCCCGCCCAAAGTGGGAGGGTAAACCGGAGGCTGTCATCTGCTGCTAGCAGCAGAGGATGGGAGTCGCATTAAAAAGGTGGCAGGCCTTTGAAGCTTCCCCCTCAAGCACAGTGTCCATCCTGGGGGAGGAGGTGTGACACCTCCGCCCAGGATGTTCATTGTTTCTGGTCCCAGAGAGCAGAGGCTCTCGACCCAGGGGTCCAGAAACATGTCTGGTGGGGGCAGGCTGCCTACAGCCAGTCTACAACCACACCAGGGTTGGGAGGTTTTCAGGGGGCACCTCTGAAGTGCCCTCTGAGTACATGTTACAATACAACCCACACTGGCATCAGTGTGGTCTTATTGAGAGGAGTAGTTTGGAACCAAACCCTCCTGGTTTCAGAAAAGCCATCATGGTGCTGGGGAACTCAAGTTGTCGAGTTTCCAGCCCACAAGCTTTCTATGGCTTCCCTGGCACTTCCAATATCCAAGAATGGTCTTAGATATTGTAGGGGCATATCTGCTCATGCAGATATGCCCACACCTGTGGTATACTGCAACCTGCCTTAAGGCTTTAAGGGGTGGAGTTGGTAAAGAAAAGGACACCTGTTCTCACTCCCTCCGGTTTTCCCACCGGTTCTCCTGCCAAAAGTGGGGGGTTGAACCAGGGGCTGCCATCTGCTGCTAGCAACAGAGGCTGGGGTCGCATTACAAAGGCGGCAAGGCTTGGAGGCTTCCCACTCGAGACTGTGCCCATCCTGGGGGAGGAAGTGTGACACCTCCGCCCAGGATGTGCATTGTTTCTGGTCTCAGAGAGCAGAGGCTCTCGACCCAGGGGTCCAGAAACAGGTCTGGTGGTGGCAGGCTGCTTATAGCCAGTCCGAAACCACACCACGGTTTGTAGGTTTTTCAAGTGGCACCTCTGAGGTGCCCTTTCAGAATGTTTCAATAAATCCAACACTGGCATCAGTGAGGGTTTGAGAGTAGCGGTTTGGTACTAAACACTCCTGGGTTCAGTGCAGCCATCATGGTGCTGGGGAACTAGAGTTGTCAAGTTTCCAGCCCATGTACTCTCTATGGCTTCACTGGTACTTACAAGATTAAGAATAGACAAATATTGTAGGGGCATAGCTGCTCATGCAGTTATACCCACTCGTGAGATAAAGTGCACCCTGCCTTACGGCTTGTAAGGCCTGCTAGAGGGGTGACTTAACCACGCCTTAGGTAGTGCTGCTTTGACATGGCACACAGGCAGTTAAGGTTCCTAGGGAGCACTCTTCAGTCCCAATGCCCTAGGTGCCTGGGTACCATCTACTAGGGACTCACAGGGAGATCTGAAGCGGTCAGTCATGGTACAGTTTTGGGAAAAAACACTGGTACTGGGAACCTGATTAGCAGGGACCCAGTACTCTACAGTCAAAGTCGCATCAAAAGCCAGGAAAAAAGTGTGGGGTACTGCAACAGAAACCTAGTTTAGGAAGCAAGCAGACTACTTCGAAGGGTTAATGATCTTCTCTGCTACTAGAAGGGCTGAGCTAGAGCGCATGAGGTGAATAAAAATGATTGGACAGAGTACCTATAAAAAAAATGTTTATGTGCTTGGAGTTGGAGGAAACTATTGTTTCTAGTACGTTCGTAATGAGGCTTAAAAGAAAGGGAATCTGATGGAATTCGTTTTTTGGCAATAATGTGGGGGTGGGGGGTGGGCACCCCGGCAGAGCTTCATTTTCATTCTATTGCTGAAAGACGTTTACATTACTTCTCTGTGGAGAGCATTCTAATGCAAGCTCTATTTTACTTTTGGGGTCCT
Source organism: Calotriton arnoldi (assembly GCA_963921515.1). Lineage (NCBI taxonomy): Eukaryota > Metazoa > Chordata > Amphibia > Caudata > Salamandridae > Calotriton > Calotriton arnoldi. The sequence continues at coordinate 2,537,356 of CAWUFW010000690.1, forward strand.
GAATCACACTTGGAATTACCATTACCTTCCCTAAAAACCCAATTCTTGACCCCTGAAACGAGGTGCCCTCAGCTGCAGCCACAGTGTGACAAGGCAGTATGACTGCGGCTCCCCATCTTTGGGGAGAAAGTGGTATATTTTTTGGGGACACTTTTCGTATGAGTGATTTGAGAGGTTAGGGTTGGGTAACGACCTGAAACTCACTAAGTCCAATTTCCAAGAAAAAGATTTGGCTTTTTGGGAGCTAAAGCAAGGTTCACTGATGGTGACACTAGTCAACCAACGATGATTCAAAAAGCGTGGCAAACCAGATTATTTCCAAAACCAAACGTTTTGAAGTATATAAACGATTATTGCTTTAAACCAAGGTCATACTAACAGAATGTCTGAAAATATGGATTATGACCTTGTTTTTAAAAACGCCACCCACTTGTGCCGGTCGCCCTTTAACACTTGTGTGCTCTGCCGACCATCAAGGCCTGGGATCAAGTGACAAGACCAATGCTGTGTCTCCGGTTCCCTAAAGTACACACGACTGGAGGGCAGGGGCTGAGAAGTTGAATTTTTGACAACAATCTCTGTCAATATGTGTCCAGGTTGACACAAGGGCTTAGGAGGGAATGGGCCCAGCAGGCTGCATAACAACAACATCCTGCGCAAAAGGTTCAGGCACCACAGCTGATGGCGGGTACGGCAAGGATAAATAAAGCTGCCGCCCACTACAGTGTCCAATCTATGAAGCACATGTGTGCTGCTGGTCACCAACTGGGAGGTGCAATTGTGGGAAAACTACAGGCAAGATTCGCCCCAGGGATAACCCACATGATGGCTGGTACACCCAGAATAGACTCACAGGAAGGCTGGGAGGGGCGCGGCTGACTGATCTGTTAAGCAATGGCTGTAAGAAAGTGCCTTCTTTTTGCATGGTTGCCCCCACTTTTTGCTGAACTGCTGATGTGCTTTGACTGAGTGTGCCCTGGGTTCCTGCCAAACAGGTACCCAGGGCCTATGTTCTTTCCCTAAACTGCATTGCAAACAAAAGCCAATTGGCACTCTTTGGACACAGGTCAGTCCCTTGTAAACGGTACCACAGGTACCAAGGGCACTGTGGCCAGGGAAGGCCTCTAAGGGCTGCAGCACTTATTGTGCCACCCTTAGAGGCCCTGTACCTTTACACACACACACTGCCTTTGCAGGCTGCATGTTTTGGTGCAGGACAAAGTGAAGAGTCGACATGTCACACATCCCTGTGTGCCATGCCTACAACCCACTGCCCTGGCATAGGTCAGCCACCCCTCTAGCTGGGTGCACTATACCAGTGGTGATGGTGCAGGTGCCTGAGCCCTGTACCCATACAGTGTCTAAGTCAATTCTTAGACATTGCAAGTGCAGTAATGCCATTAAGAGCAATGGTGCTGGAGAGGGGAGCAGGCACGAGGAGATGAGGACCCTTAGAAGCCTATGAACTGAGGGGGGATAGAGCTGGACAATAGCGACCGAAAGGCAGAGCCGCACACAACGAGAGATAATAGATGTGATCACAAGGGGGCATCCTGTAACTATAGGAGACAGCAGTGCCGGGGGAGGGTGGTGGGAGTGGAGGTTAAGTTTATGGGGGGGGGGGGGAAGACTGAATGCATACGGGGCGTAGGAATGCAATATAGCACTAGAGAAAATAATGCAAGAACAATTCACATGTAAAGGTGATGAAGGACATGGGATAAGCTGAAATTGCAAAATGTTAAAATGCAAAGTGGATATTGTGCTATGAGAAATCTATGTAAAAGGCAATAACGTTTGTTAAAAAAAGAAAAAGAAAAAAAAAAAAGCATATGGTGCAGGGAGTTTGTCATTATGAACTCCACAGTACCATAATGGCTTTACTGAAAACTGGGAAGTTTGGTATCAAATTTCTCAGCACATTAAACCCACACTGATGCCAGTGTGGGATTTAATGAAAAATGCACACTTGGAGATCCCTCTAAAAAACGACCTAACACTAGTGTCCAGGCTGAGTGGCTGCTCACCAGCTGCCACCACCAGACACGTTTCTGGACCCCTGGGTCAGAAGCCTGCTTCTCTCGGGGGTCTGAAACAATGCACATCCTGGGACGAGGTGCCAAGCCTCCTACCCCAGGATGGGCAGGGTCCACGAAGGGGAAGCTTCAAAGGCTTGCCGCCTTTATGAGCTTCCCCAAGGCCCTTTGCTGCTTCCAGCAATTGGCCCCCACCGGTTCTGACCCCCCAATTTGGGTGGGAGAATCGGCAGGAAAACCAAGTGAGGAAGGGAGGTGTGCCCACTTTTGCAATTCCACCCCTCAGGTGGGGAAGGCGAGGTGAAGCACAACTCTCAGTCCCCACCATCTTGCAGATGGGGGGGACCCCACCAACCAGAGTGAGGTATATGCCCCCCTCCCACTGGAGGGTGGCATAATAGGGGGTGTACCCACCCCAAGGAAGGGACCCATTGGTCCCAACCTTTACCTACCTGTAACGCCCCTAAAGTACGAGTTACTTACTTTCAGTAACGATGCATCTGGTAGAGACGTTGTCTAGCCGCAGATTCCTTAACTGAGAATATCCCCAGGCGTCAGACTGGATCCGGAAAATTTTGCGCAGCAGCACCTCTGCGCGCCGGGGGGCAGCGCCGCCTGGCTCCGCCCCGACGTCGTCCCCGGACATGACGTCAGTGGAGCCATATAGGACCCTCCCGGCGCGATGACGTCAGTTTTCTCCTGAGGAACTTTTCCGCGCCACAACGCGGAGCCCCCACTAAAACTGTGAGAGTATGGGAACAGTGTGCGAATAAAAATGAAAATTGGTGAGAGAGAAAGAACCAAAGGGTGAGAAAGCACCATGAACGACAGTGAGAAGCACTGTTGACTGAAAGTTGGTGAAAAGGAAAAAACAGAGCAATACTCTGAGAAGCAGTTTCGCAATAGCGAAGTGAATGCCACCCCTGAGGCAAAATGATCTATAAAAAGAAGACCAAGGCAGACGACAGAAAGCCTGCCCCAGATGAAGTGAATGAAAAGAGCAGAACAGTACACTGAGAAGCAATCCCGCAAAAGCGAGAGAATGCCCTCTCCTGAGGCAAAACGGCAATGAGAAGAGCCAACAGCGACAAGCAAGAAAGCCCCAAACCACAGGATTAAAGAAGAGAAAAGAAAGAAATAGGGAGACTCTGTCCCCTGTGAGAGAACCATTGGACTGAGGCACAGGCCAAAAAGACCCCAAAACCAATTGACTGGAGGAGTGTCAATGGAGAAGGTGGGTGGGAGGGTAGAGAACACCAGTAGGCCCCATACTGGAGGAAACCCATGTGGAAAAACGCAGAAGGACACCTGAACTCACCGCCCAAGCATGAGATTGGGAGGAGCAGAACAAGTAAACCAAAGGAATAAGCCTGACGGGGAGAGAGGTGAGAGATACCACCCCGTAGAAACACAAAGCCATCCAGAGGGAGGCGAATGCAGAAAACCCCACCTGAAAAGGTCCTCGCAGATCGGGGAGGATGGGTGGGCGTTAAGGAATCTGCGGCTAGACAACGTCTCTACCAGATACATCGTTACCGAAGGTAAGTAACTCGTACATCTGATGGAGACATCTAGCCGCAGATTCCTTAACTGAGAATAGATACCAAAGCCATACCCCATAGGAGGCGGGTCTGCGACTGAACCCCACTAAGTTCCCAAAGGAACAGAAGTGTCAACCAGTTGACTTAACACAGTGGGGGCAGCACTGCCAGAGTGGCCAACACCAGACTAGGATACTCCGTAGGGAGTAGCCAACAATGAGAGGCAAAGGCATCAAAAGTTGCCAAGGTCGGCAGGAAAGCCCTTTCAGTTAAACAGTGTTGAAAGGGAGCACAGAACCAGAAGGTCAGTGGGGAATGAGAGTGGATATCTTCTGTAAAAGAAGAGAAACTAAATGTAGGATGTGAGGGATCCGCAGGATCCGATGGACCTGCAAAAGAGAAAGGTCCAGCTAGGGTACAAGAATGGACCAAGTCCGAGCATGCAGGACGGACATGCATGATAGTGAAAGAAGCACTGTGGAAGTGGGAACAGCAGCGGAAGGATGCTGACGACGCCTAGGATGAGTCAGTGTTACTGGAAACACAAGACCTGCCAATGCACAATCGCCCATGCACCAGACATGTGAAAGGGCGGGCATCAAAAGGCAGAATGGCAGAGAATGAGGCAATAACCAGTTCCACGCACGTGGGGAACAGAAGTACACAAGAGACACTGTGTACTGCCAGAACCACACCACGGAAAGGGAAAAGCACAATGAAGCGCCACGAGCAAAAGCTGAGATGCGAGAGACGCATCACCAGGGTGCACCGCGTGAAAGGGAGCCGGCAAAACTAACACGTAGAAGACTTGCGCTCACGAAAAGTGAGAAACAAGACCACGGCCACCGCAAGAAGGACCATGCATGTGGGAGGTCTGGGTGTGTGTAGTACGCCGGACAGGAGAAAGGAAGACAGGATGCAGCCCGGAGGATGCGTTGAGAAAGAAAAGAAAAGGCACCATAGGCACCAACAGCCATGTTGCAGCGGTACCCGACAGAGCAATGCCCAGAGCCAGATGCAACAGCCACAGGCGGTAGGGAAGATCCACCGTCTACCGCGAGACAGACAGGGAGGCCGAGCAGTACTGGAAGTAGTCAGTACGAAACGTACAGGAGGAACAAAAGTGGATGTACGTACAATAGCCCACAAGGCAAACAATGTTCTGAGGAGAACACTCCCGCTGAGAGCAGCAACAGCAGCCCGAAGGAAAGCACGACAACACCTGCGCGGAAGGCAGCAGGGAAATGGGAAGCTCTGGCAGGGGAAGTGGCCATAAAAGCAAGGCACAAGACAATGTAAAGTATCAGCGTCTGGGGCCAGAACGCCACCATAGACAGCGAAGTCCAACCATGAAAGGACTACGCAGCATGGATAGAGGAGAGTAGAACTAGGCAACGTAAAGTTGCAGGAAAGCACAGCAGCCCGTGACAGCGAACAGACCAGGGAGCAGCCACTGGACGCTTATAGAACACAGAAGAATAGTGCCGAGCTAGCTGTGCGTGCTCTGGGACAGCGACAGGGTCCCGCTGGGAGGCAGTCCACAGATGGGACGGCCGCAGCGAAAGAACCACGACGAGACGGTTAGGAACCAGATGGTCGCAAGGAAAGTGGCCGACGAGAAAAGGCAGCACAAACCACCCAAGGAGGGCTAATCTGAAAAAACCCGCCTGGAAGAGGTGACACTAGGTAGAACCTCAAAGTCCTCCGGGATGAGGGCACACGAGGACTTTAAAGCCCTCCTGGGCCTCAAGAAATGGAGCAGTGAGATGCAGGGGAGTGCCACAGACTAGCAGCAGACACTATGAGAGAGGCGATAGAGCGAGACCAAGAAATGGACCGCAAGAAGGCCCCGGGAGGGACCGCAGCAGCAGTGAAAGTTTACAGGCACAGCCGCAGGACAACCTCGTGAAAAAGACCCCACAGGAGCCTACCAAGACTTCTGTGTGAAGGAGGCAGCTATACAATAGCCAACGAATACCCCACATAGGGTAAGTATCAACCCCAACAAGGGGCACCTCTTGAGCGTGAGCTCAGACAGAGGGTCAACAGAAATATAAGCAGCTGACCAGCTGCCTGAAAGAAAAGAAATTGCGGCGAGAAGCCGCCCAGGCAGTTCAGGTATTACAGCATGAACACAGGGCCGATATGAAGCAGAGACAACACTGCAGAGGGTGAGGACAAAGTCCGCAAACAGACAAGAACAGAATAAAAACTATGGAAGGTTAGAGAGAAGGCGGTTAACCGCAGAGTCCGCATGTTCGTTAAACAGGGACACACCATCAAATGGCAAATCCCGGAGACTGTCACGAACATTTTCGGGGAAACCCCCGTCGCGCAGCCAAGCATAGCGACGCAGAGCAACGGACCTGGCCATTGCCCAACCCGCCGAATCGGTGGAGTCAATGGCCGACCGAATGGTAGTGTGCGCCATCTCTCAGCCTTCATGAAGGAGACGAGCCATGTCAGCACGAGGACTCAGGGAGAGAAGGTAAAAGACACTCCACAGAGTCCCAAAGGGCACAAGAAGCCCGGGCAAAGACGCAAGCCGTGTTCAGAGCACGCAAGGAGGAACTAGTGGACGCAAAAATGCCGCGTCCACATGTCTCCAACCAACGAGACTCCCTAGTGGGAGGCAGCAATGGAGAGGAAGGTTGCGTGGTAAAAGCCACCTGGACTACTCGTCCCCGAGCCCCAGGCTGAAGGGACAAACAGGCTGGGCCCCCAGGGGCCGGACGATGCCGATGAGCAATGGTCCGGTCGACAGGATCTCCTGAAGAGGGCCGTGCCCACGTTCCAAGAAGCGAGTCGAACAACAAGCCGCAAAAAGGCAGCAAGGGCTCCACGTCCACCTCACCCTGGTGGAGGAGATCCAATAATGGATCGGAGGACAAGGAGACAGACGGAGGGTGCAAGTGTAAAAGAGCTGCAGCCCTGCGAATACCCCTTAAAAACAATGCACCAGCTTCAGTGGGCATCCTGGAGGGCGACAACAGGCCATCTGAAGGGGACGGTTGCAAGCTGACACGTCCCGCAGCGGGAGGAGCAAGGGGCCACTGACCCCAGGGCATCGGAGCCAAATGGCGTGGAGATAACCCCGGGTATACCGGATCCGTGTCCTCCTGAAGCGGAGAAACAACTGGAACCTGCGGCTGCTCCGGCGTCGAACGACACCGAGACGGCGTCGAACCGGCGTCGACCTCCAAGAGAGGCGACCCGGCTGTGGCACGAGTCGACGTCCCCACCACCAATAGGTGCGGAGAAGGAGGATGACAACCAGGAGTCGACAGGCATGGCGCCGCCGGCGCCGCAGGGAGCCGCAAGGGGCCATGCGGAGACAGGGCAGAAGGGCTTGACGTGGGGACGCCCATCCGGGTTGGGTCCCGACATCGGCACGACGCCCGAGTCGAGGCACTCGGCCGGCGCCAAGGGCGAACCCACCGGCGAAGATCCGATCTGAACGCCTACCTCATCTGTGGGACCCGAAAGCGCGCCAGGGAGAGGAGGTGACCCGAAGATGGAGTGCAGAGCCTTGTAGTAGGCTTCCATCTGGGTCCGAGTCGCACCATCACCCGGAAAGGGCGGGTAATTGGAGGCCGACCTGGGGGGGGCGTGGGGGGGTGGTACGGCTCCGTGGTGGAACGGGAACCATGACCCCCATCGTCACGTTGAAGCGAGGTCGATGACCTCCGTGACTTGTGCTTGGACTTACCTTTAGGTGAACGACGGTCGCAGGAAAGACTCCGGGAGCGGACGCGGACAGAAGAGCCAGCCCGAGAGCGGCAGGGAGACGCCGTGCGGGACATCCGGGCGGCCAGGAGCTTCATTCGGCGCTCCCGCAGGGACTTCGGACGCATTTGCCGGCAGGCGTCACACTCCACGGAGTCGTGGTGCGACCCAAGACACCACGTGCAAATGGTGTGCGGGTCCGACGCCGACATCTGTCGCGAACAGGACTCACATACCTTAAAGCCCGAAGGCATCGCACACCGTTCCCCGACGCAGAAGTCGTCGAAAAGGCCTGAAGAAAACAGGCCAGAGGAACAGCTGAATCCCGGATCCGCGTTGGGACGCGGAAAAGAAGGAAACTGATGTCAGCGCGCCGGGAGGGTCCTATATGGCTCCACTGACGTCATGTCCGGGGACGACGTCGGGGCGGAGCCAGGCGGCGCCGCCCCCCGGCGCGCAGAGGTGCTGCTGCGCAAAATTTTCCGGATCCAGTCTGACGCCTGGGGATATCCTCAGTTAAGGAATCTGCGGCTAGATGTCTCTATCAGATTTTAGTATTTAGGGGCAACCCCGAGACTTGCCCCCTCAGACAAGAACCGACTGTAGGAAGCTGGCTCTGTATATACTATACCAAAATGAGGTATAGTGTGCACAGAGTCCAGTGGAACGTCAAAGGTAGGCAGAGGTAAAAGTAGATGGCACCTTACTCTCTACTTGTGGTAGTGTGGGCGAGCAGTAAGGCTTTATCAGAGTGTAGTGTTAAGCATTTGTTGTACACACTCAATCAGCAAATGATGTCACACACTCCAAGACTGAACTCAGACCAATTTTGTTTGTATCAAAAATAGTATTAAGTTATTTTATTTCTAGAACCAAGCCAAGCCTGGCACAGGTAAGTGTAATAAATGCTTTGCAAAATATTATGCAGTGTTTACAAGTGAATGCAAATTCAAAATGCAGTTGTTTGAAATACAGGTAAGTCAAGGTATTGGAATAATGTACAGATCACTTTTTAGATTACTTTTTCTACTCAGTGTGATATGCCTAGATATCACACTGGAAACACAAAGAGATGGACAGAGTGCTGAAACTTTTCAAACACTCACCCCCAGTCACAGATCTGGGTTGAATCCATCATCGTTTTTTAGCTCACTTTGCCACCCCAGTTCAGACACAGCTATATGCAAATCAGTCTTGACCCTGTGCCTCATGGGAACAGTCCAGCCCGAACTGCCAAGCCATGTCTTCCCTGGACCGGAAACTAGCATCCTGGGACCGGTTTCGGGCTAACAGCCCTCATCAGCCAGGCTAGCTTGAATCCAGTGGCAAAGTGAGCAAGGGACCCACGTCTGGGCATTGTGAGAAAGTGCCATCTTTCTTACATGGTATGCCCCCACTTTTTGCTGAATGGCTGATGTACTTTGACTGAGTGTGCCCTGGGCTCCTGCCAACCAGGTACCCAGGGCCTGTGTTCCTTCCCTAAAATTGCATTGATACCTACACCCAATTGACATCCCTGGCCACAGGTCAGCCCCTGGTAAATGGTACCATGGGTACCCAGGGCACTGTGACCAGGGAAGGCCCCTAAGGGCTGCAGCACTTGTTGTGCCACCCTTAGGGACCCTGCACCTTTACACACACACACTGCCTTTGCAGGCTGCGTGTCTTGGTGCAGGACAAAAGTGAAGAGTCGACATGGCATGGCTCACATCCCTGTGTGCCATGCCTACAAGCCACTGCCCTGGCCTAGGTCAGCCACCCCTCTAGCTGGGTGCACTATGCCAGTGGTGAGGGCATAGAGGCATGAGCCCTGTGCCCCTACAGTGCCCAAGTCCATTCTTGGGCATTGTAAGTGCAGTGCTGCCATTAAGAGTATATGGTGCTGGGAGTCTGTCATTACGAACTCCACCGCACCATAATGGCCCCACTGAAGACTAAGAAGTTTGGTATCAAACTTCTCAGCACATTAAACCCCCACTGATGCCAGTGTGGGATTTAATGTAAAACGCACTCCAGAGGGCATCTTAGAGATGCCCCCTGAAACCAACCCGACCTCCAGTGTCCGGACTGAGTGGCTGCCCAGGCTGCCACCACCAGACATGTTTCTGGACCCCTGGGTCGAGAGCCTCTGCTCTCAGGGGCCTGAAACAATGCACATCCCGGGACGAGGTGCCAAAGCCTCCTCCCCCAGGATGGGCAGGGGAGCTTCAAAGGCCTGCCGCCTTTGGAGTTTCCCCAGACCATTTGCTGCTTCCAGCAAACTGGTCCCCACTGGTTCTACCCCCACTCCTGGCGGGAGAACCGGCGGGAAAACCAGAAGCAGGAAATGGGTTGTGCCCACCTCTGCCAACTCCACCCCTAAGGTGGGGGAGGCGAGGTGAAGCACAAACTCGAGTCCCCGCCATCTTGAGGATGGGGGACCTGGCCAACCAGGGACAGGCTCCTGCCCCCTCCCACTGGAGAGGAACAGAATAGGGGTGTACTCCACCCCAGGGAAGGGACCCATTGGTCCCTGCCCTTACCTACCTGTAACCACCCCTAAATTTAGTCTTTAGGGGCTCCCTGAACCTTCCTTCCGGAGTTCCCAAATCCGAAAACAAGAAGAGAAGACGAAGCAAGAAGACCAGCCGTGCAGCTGCTAAAAAGGAGGCGACAACAACTGACTTGGCCCCAGCCCTACCGGCCTGTCGACCTCTGAACCTGCTCCTGCGGAATCCCGGCCTCAGCAACCTCACAAACCCCGGAGGACCTGACTTCTGTGCTACAGCCTTCGACCCAGGGACTCCCACGAGCAGTGGTACTGCTCAAAAGAAAACCTACCAAAGACCCGGCCCTGGCACGGAGCCGCGAAACCTGCACACTCTGCACCCGCCGAGTCCAGCCTGTGCCTGAGTGACCAAAGACCTCGAGGACGTCCCCCCGGCGATTCTGACCTGGAATCCAGTGGCCAAGGACCCTCCTCGACGACCCAGACGACGCCTGCAGCCTCAGGACAAGGGACCCCTCCAACCGCGACCAGCAGGGGGTAAGATTTCCCGACCTCAAAAGACACCCCTGCACCCGGCGCCCCACGGCCCCCTGTGCCCAACTCCTGGGTGTCTACCTATCCTCCAAGACCCCAACTTACCTCCTGAAGTGTTGGTCGTCCCTGAAGAATCACCGTCCCCGAGCCTGCAGCCTTTCTTCACCTTTCACGACCTCTATTGTTTAACATTGAGCGCCCGACGGCTCAAAAGCACCCTGCACCCAGCCGCCCGAGTGCCCCTGGAAGTGCAACCTCTATCCTAACCTACTTCCCTACTTGCCCTGAGCAAGTGACCAGGAGCCCAGCTCCCACAGTCGCGTGGCCTGCTTGCCAGCAGCCACCAACCCGGGGCCCCCCGCCTGCCATAGGATAACATTGGGCCTTCTCACTCTGCACCCGGCCGCCCCTGTGCCGCTGAGGGTGTAAAAACTGTACTTACCTGATCCTGGGGGACCCCTGAGTCTTACCCAGAACCTTAACCCTGCCAGTCAAGTACTTACCCGAAATCCGATAACTCACTTTTCTTCCATAGGGTTCCATTGACTGGTTTTCTGCGAAATTTCTTCTAAGTGTGGAGTTCTGAAACTTTAGAATATTCACCAAAAATCAACCGAGTCACGAAAACGAAAATACTCACCTAGTATTAGGAGGGGCCTCAGTGCTGGACCCGAGTGCCCAACACTGGCCCTAAAAAGTAATCGCAACGTTACTTACCGTTAACTCACTTTTCTTTCATAGGGATCCATTGACTGGTTTTCTGTGAAATTTCTTCTAAGTGTCGATTTCTGTATTTTACAAATATTCTTTAAAAATCGAACAAACTACAAAAACGTAATTACTTACCTGTTTTAAGTAAATGTCCCAGTGCTGAACCTAGGAGTCCAGCACTGGATTACAAAAGTAACGTAAACATACTTTGCTTGCACACTGTATTTCCTTTCATAGGATAACATTGGTAATTTTACCCAGAAAAGTTTCTAAGTGTCAGCTTTTGAAATATAGTAATATTCTTCAAAAATCACTACAATAACCAAAACGCTTTTTCTTACCTGTTTACAGGAAGTGTCCCAGGACTGAATCCAGGATCCAGTCCTGTGGTTAGAAAAGTGCTCTGCAAAGTAATCAATTGTAATTAAGTATAATTTTCCATTGAGCTCAATGTTGCATTGAATTTGACCCTGTGTTGCCTCTTGCACCAACTGTGATAACCACTATCAAAAAAGTCTACTGCCTATCTGTAAGGCGAATAACCAAAGCATCTCATACTGAGAAAGTATATTTTGATCCTATTGTTGGTTCTAAAATAAAACAAGCATATATTTTTTTATATACAAACCATTGGCCTAGAGTTCAGTTCTTGAGTGTGTGGCTTCATTTGCTGACTGAGTGTGTACAACAAATGCTTTACACTGTCCTCTGATACTGCCTTACTGCTCGACCAAGCTACCACTTTGGAGAGTAAGGTTATATCTAACTTTAGCCTCTGTCAACCCTCTGGGGACTGTGGACTCTGTACACCCTGAACCTTACTTGGGTACAGTATATACAGAGCCACTTTCCTACATTGGTGGATCAGCGGTGGGATACAAACTTGCATTTGTTGGACTACTTGGTTACCATCTGATCACACGACAGAACTCTTAAATTGCCTTTAGAATTCTGATTTTTTTAATTGGCATTTTTTTTTAACCAAATTACTAAGAGTCTTGTTAGGGCCTTGCTTAAGTCCCTGTAGCATCTTAGAAAATAAAAAGTCACTATAGCCAAGGTTAGAGGGGTTAGAATTTTTTTTTTAAAAAATGTCTCAAGACAAGAACCCAGCTACTAGTGAAGATAATAATGACATACAGGAACTGGTTGAGGAGCTCGACCTCACCCCTTATCTTCATTTGTCTTTCAAAGAGATAAGGTCCTTATGCAAACTTAAAGATATACCAATGGGCCAGCATCCAACCAAACAAGGGCTCCAGGAGCTCCTGGCTGAGTATGCTAAAGCCCACCCCTCTGAGCATGGTGATGACCCAACAGAGGAGGAAAGGAATGAGGAGGATGGGGATGGTAACCCACCTCCATCACTTCCTAGGGAAGATAGGGTCCCTGCACCCTTAACTCCAAGAATAGACCTCTGGGGACCTAGGGGCCACCTAGGTGGTCCTGGTCCCAGAGAGGACACTGAGGATACCCTCAGTGAGGAGGACAACTTGTTAGCCAGGTTGGCCAAACGACTGGACCTAGAGACCAGACTCCTGGCTCTAGAGAAGGAAAGACAGGAGATGGGTTTAGCACCCATCAATGGTGGCAGCAATACTAAAAATAAGGATAGGGAGGAAACTTCTGAACCTAAAATCCCCAAAGGGATTGTCCCTAAGTTTGAGGAAGGTGATGACATCACCAAATGGTTCACAGCCTTTGAGAGGGCTTGTGAAATAAGAAGAGTAAAGAAACCTCTGTGGGGGGCACTCCTGTGGGAACTGTTCTCTGGTAACTGCAGAGACAGGCTTCTGACCCTCTCTGGGCCAGATGCAGGGTCCTATGACCTCATGAAGAGTACTCTGATTGAGGGATTTGGGCTCACTACTGAGGAGTATAGAATTAGATTCAGGGGGCTCACAAAACCCAGACCCAGTCCTGGATTGACTTCGTGGACTACTCAGTAAAGACACTGGATGGCTGGTTAGCTGGACATAATGTGCATGATTTTTCTGGACTTTACAATTTGTTTATGAAGGAACACATACTAAGTAATTGCACAAATGAAAAGTTGCATCAGCATTTGGTAGACCTAGGTCTAATTTCTCCCCAAGAATTGGGAAAGAAGGCAGACCACTGGGTCAAGACTAGGGTGACAAGGACAACCACTGGGGGTGACCAAAAGAAGGTGGTCACCAAACCCCCCAGGGGAAAGGTGGTGAGAATCCCCAAGATAAAAAGTCTGAGTCTTCCAAAGGGCCCCAAAAACCTGTTCAGGGGGTGGGTCCCAAACTACTCCCTATGTGCCTCAACCCTATAGGGGGAAGAACTTTGATCCCTTGAAGGCCTGGTGTAATAACTGTAAGAAGTCAGGACACCTCACTGTAGACAAAACTTGCCCCCACAACAAAGCCCCTAAGGCACCCAGTACAGCTACTCCTGGGGCAGCAAGTTTACAGATGGGATCAGAAGTGTACCCTGAGCAAATCTGGGAACCCACTGAGGCAAGTCTGGTCTCCCTAGGGGAAGTGGAATTTGCCACTGTAGCTGTGTGGCCACCCAACTTAAAGAAGTATTTGCAATACCCCTGGGTGAATGGAACTAGAGTAGAGGCTCTGAGGGATACAGGTGCCAGTGTCACTATGGTGAGGGACACACTGGTTTCCCCTGAGCAATACTTGATTGGGAAAACTTACCCAGTCACCAATGCTGACAGTGTCACCACTAGTCATCCCATGGCCCTGGTGACATTAGGCTGGGGGGGTTACTGGCCTGAAGCAGGTAGTGGTCTCTCCGAAGTTACCAGCTGCATGTCTGCTAGGAAATGATCTGGAAACCTCAGCCTGGGCAGAGGTGGAGCTAAAGGCCCATGCAGCCATGCTGGGCATCCCTGAATTGGTGTGTGTAAAAACAAGAGCACAGAGCAAAAGGCAGGGTGAAGAAATAGTGTTGGAGCCTGGAATGATGGCCCAGCCTACCAAGAGAAAAGGAAAGAAGACTGGCGGACCAGCTTCTACACAGTCACAAGAGCAGGACCCCTCTCCTCAGGGAGAGAACCTGGAAGCCCCAGAGGGAACTGAGCCCCTAGAGCTTGACCCTTACCAGGTTGAACTCTTGGGCCCAGGGGGACCCTCTAGGGAAGAGCTGTGCCAGGGACAGCAAGACTGTCCCACTCTTGAAAGCCTGAGGCAGCAAGCTGTTTCAGAAGCCAAGGGAGATGTCAGTGGTACCCACAGAGTCTATTGGGAAGAGGGATTACTGTACACTGAGGCAAAAGACCCCAACCCTGGAACCACCAGGAGAGTGGTAGTGCCCCAGAAGTACAGGGAGTTCCTCCTAACTTTGGCTCATGACATCCCCTAGCTGGACATCTGGGCCAAACCAAAACTTGGGAAAGGCTAGTTAGCCACTTCTACTGGCCCCAGATGCACCAAAAGGTGAAGGAGTTTGTCAGCTCCTGTGTTACCTGTCAAGCCAGTGGCAAGACAGGTGGCCATCCAAAGGCCCCCCTGATACCACTACCTGTGGTGGGGGTTCCCTTTGAAAGGGTAGGTGTGGACATAGTGGGTCCACTGGAACCTCCCACAGCCTCAGGGAACAAATTCATACTGGTGGTAGTGGATCATGCCACTAGGTATCCTGAGGCTATTCCCCTTAGGACTACTACAGCTCCTGCAGTAGCCAAAGCCCTCATTGGTGTCTTCACCAGGGTAGGGTTTCCTAAGGAGGTGGTTTCAGACAGAGGTTCCAACTTCATGTCTGCTTACCTGACCCACATGTGGAAGGAGTGTGGGGTGCAGTACAAGTTTACTACACCCTACCATCCACAAACCAATGGCCTTGTTGAGAGGTTCAACAAGACATTGAAAGGCATGATCATGGGGCTCCCTGAAAAACTCAAAAGGAGATGGGATGTCCTACTACCATGCCTGCTTTTCGCTTACAGAGAAGTGCCACAGAAGGGGGTAGGTTTCTCACCCTTTGAACTTCTGTTTGGCCATCCTGTGAGGGGACCACTCTGTCTTGTAAAGGAGGGCTGGGAGAGACCTCTCCAAGAACCCAAACAAGATATAGTGGACTATGTGCTTGGCCTAAGGTCCAGAATGGCTGAGTACATGGAAAAGGCATCCAAGAACCTTGAGGCCAGCCAGGAGCTTCAGAAGCACTGGTATGACCAAAAAGCTGCACTGGTTGAATTCCAACCTGGGCAACAGGTATGGGTTTTGGAGCCAGTGGCACCAAGGGCCCTCCAGGACAGATGGAGTGGCCCTTACCCTATCCTAGAGAAAAAGAGTGAGGTCACCTACCTGGTTGACCTGGGCACCAGCAGGACACCCAAAAGGGTTATCCATGTGAACCGCCTAAAACTCTACAATGACAGGGCTGACATCACCATGCTGATGGTGACAGATGAGGAACAGGAAGCTGAGAGTGAACCTCTCCCTGATCTCCTCTCCCACAGCCCAAAAGATGGGTCAGTAGATGGAGTTGTCTTTTCAGACACCCTCACTGCCCAACAGCAGACTGACTGCAAGCAAGTCTTGCAGCAGTATGCTGGGCTCTTTTCCTTGACCCCTGGTCTGACAAACTGGTGTACCCATGATGTGGACACTGGTGACAGTGCACCTGTCAAAAACAAGATCTATCGTCAGTCAGACCAAGTTAAGGAAAGCATCAGAGCTGAAGTCAGCAAGATGCTGGAGCTAGGGGTTATTGAGCCCTCTGAGAGCCCCTGGGCTAGCCCAGTGGTTCTGGTCCCCAAACCTCATCAAAAGGGTGAAAAGAGAGAGATGAGGTTTTGTGTGGACTATAGGGGTCTCAACTCTGTCACCAAGACAGATGCACACCCTATCCCAAGAGCTGATGAACTGATAGACAGATTGGGTGCAGCCAAATACCTGAGTACCTTTGACTTAACTGCAGGGTACTGGCAGATTGGCATGGCCCCAGGAGCCAAACAGAAAACAGCATTCTCCACACCTGATGGGCATTTTCAGTTCACTGTTATGCCCTTTGGTTTAAAGAATGCCCCTGCCACCTTCCAGAGGTTGGTGAATCAAGTCCTTGCTGGGTTGGAGTCCTTTAGTGCAGCTTATCTTGATGATATTGCTGTCTTCAGTTCCACCTGGCAGGATCACCTGGTCCACCTTGGGAAGGTTTTAAAGGCCCTGCAAACTGCAGGCCTAACTATCAAGGCATCCAAATGCCAGATAGGGCAGGGCACTGTGGTGTACTTGGGCCACCTGGTTGGTGGAGGCCAGGTACAACCCTTACAGCCCAAGATCCAGGCTATCCTGGACTGGGTAGCTCCAACAACTCAGACCCAAGTCAGGGCATTCCTTGGCTTGACTGGGTACTACAGGAGGTTTGTGAAGGGATATGGGTCCATTGTGACTCCCCTCACAGAACTCACCTCCAAGAAGATGCCAAAGAAAGTAAACTGGACAGTCTGTTGCCAAAAGGCTTTTGACACTCTGAAAGAAGCAATGTGCTCAGCACCAATTCTAAAAGCACCAGATTATGCCAAGCAGTTCATTGTGCAGACTGATGCCTCTGAGCTAGGGATAGGAGCGGTCCTATCCCAGACCAATGATGAAGGCCAAGACCAACCTGTTGCTTTTATAAGCAGAAGGCTTCTCCCCAGGGAGCAGCGGTGGAGTGCCATTGAGAGGGAGGCCTTTGCTGTGGTCTGGTCCCTGAAGAAGCTGAGGCCCTACCTGTTTGGAACTCACTTCCTAGTTCAAACTGACCACAGACCTCTCAGGTGGCTAATGCAAATGAAAGGAGAAAACCCAAAACTGTTGAGGTGGTCCATCTCCCTACAGGGAATGGACTTTGAAGTGGAACACAGACCTGGCACTGCCCATGCCAATGCAGATGGCCTTTCCAGGTTCTTCCACTTAGACAATGAAGACTCCATAGGGCAAGGTTAGTCTCATCATCTTTCGTTTGGGGGGAGTTGTGTGAGAAAGTGCCATCTTTCTTACATGGTATGCCCCCACTTTTTGCTGAATGGCTGATGTACTTTGACTGAGTGTGCCCTGGGCTCCTGCCAACCAGGTACCCAGGGCCTGTGTTCCTTCCCTAAAATTGCATTGATACCTACACCCAATTGACATCCCTGGCCACAGGTCAGCCCCTGGTAAATGGTACCATGGGTACCCAGGGCACTGTGACCAGGGAAGGCCCCTAAGGGCTGCAGCACTTGTTGTGCCACCCTTAGGGACCCTGCACCTTTACACACACACACTGCCTTTGCAGGCTGCGTGTCTTGGTGCAGGACAAAAGTGAAGAGTCGACATGGCTCACATCCCTGTGTGCCATGCCTACAAGCCACTGCCCTGGCCTAGGTCAGCCACCCCTCTAGCTGGGTGCACTATGCCAGTGGTGAGGGCATAGAGGCATGAGCCCTGTGCCCCTACAGTGCCCAAGTCCATTCTTGGGCATTGTAAGTGCAGTGCTGCCATTAAGAGTATATGGTGCTGGGAGTCTGTCATTACGAACTCCACCGCACCATAATGGCCCCACTGAAGACTAAGAAGTTTGGTATCAAACTTCTCAGCACATTAAACCCCCACTGATGCCAGTGTGGGATTTAATGTAAAACGCACTCCAGAGGGCATCTTAGAGATGCCCCCTGAAACCAACCCGACCTCCAGTGTCCGGACTGAGTGGCTGCCCAGGCTGCCACCACCAGACATGTTTCTGGACCCCTGGGTCGAGAGCCTCTGCTCTCAGGGGCCTGAAACAATGCACATCCCGGGACGAGGTGCCAAAGCCTCCTCCCCAGGATGGGCAGGGGGAGCTTCAAAGGCCTGCCGCCTTTGGAGTTTCCCCAGACCATTTGCTGCTTCCAGCAAACTGGTCCCCACTGGTTCTACCCCCACTCCTGGCGGGAGAACCGGCGGGAAAACCAGAAGCAGGAAATGGGTTGTGCCCACCTCTGCCAACTCCACCCCTAAGGTGGGGGAGGCGAGGTGAAGCACAAACTCGAGTCCCCGCCATCTTGAGGATGGGGGGACCTGGCCAACCAGGGACAGGCTCCTGCCCCCTCCCACTGGAGAGGAACAGAATAGGGGGTGTACCCACCCCAGGGAAGGGACCCATTGGTCCCTGCCCTTACCTACCTGTAACCACCCCTAAATTTAGTATTTAGGGGCTCCCTGAACCTTCCTTCGGGAGTTCCCAAATCCGAAAACAAGAAGAGAAGACGAAGCAAGAAGACCAGCCGTGCAGCTGCTAAAAAGGAGGCGACAACAACTGACTTGGCCCCAGCCCTACCGGCCTGTCGACCTCTGAACCTGCTCCTGCGGAATCCCGGCCTCAGCAACCTCACAAACCCCGGAGGACCTGACTTCTGTGCTACAGCCTTCGACCCAGGGACTCCCACGAGCAGTGGTACTGCTCAAAAGAAAACCTACCAAAGACCCGGCCCTGGCACGGAGCCGCGAAACCTGCACACTCTGCACCCGCCGAGTCCAGCCTGTGCCTGAGTGACCAAAGACCTCGAGGACGTCCCCCGGCGATTCTGACCTGGAATCCAGTGGCCAAGGACCCTCCTCGACGACCCAGACGACGCCTGCAGCCTCAGGACAAGGGACCCCTCCAACCGCGACCAGCAGGGGGTAAGATTTCCCGACCTCAAAAGACACCCCTGCACCCGGCGCCCCACGGCCCCCTGTGCCCAACTCCTGGGTGTCTACCTATCCTCCAAGACCCCAACTTACCTCCTGAAGTGTTGGTCGTCCCTGAAGAATCACCGTCCCCGAGCCTGCAGCCTTTCTTCACCTTTCACGACCTCTATTGTTTAACATTGAGCGCCCGACGGCTCAAAAGCACCCTGCACCCAGCCGCCCGAGTGCCCCTGGAAGTGCAACCTCTATCCTAACCTACTTCCCTACTTGCCCTGAGCAAGTGACCAGGAGCCCAGCTCCCACAGTCGCGTGGCCTGCTTGCCAGCAGCCACCAACCCGGGGCCCCCCGCCTGCCATAGGATAACATTGGGCCTTCTCACTCTGCACCCGGCCGCCCCTGTGCCGCTGAGGGTGTAAAAACTGTACTTACCTGATCCTGGGGGACCCCTGAGTCTTACCCAGAACCTTAACCCTGCCAGTCAAGTACTTACCCGAAATCCGATAACTCACTTTTCTTCCATAGGGTTCCATTGACTGGTTTTCTGCGAAATTTCTTCTAAGTGTGGAGTTCTGAAACTTTAGAATATTCACCAAAAATCAACCGAGTCACGAAAACGAAAATACTCACCTAGTATTAGGAGGGGCCTCAGTGCTGGACCCGAGTGCCCAACACTGGCCCTAAAAAGTAATCGCAACGTTACTTACCGTTAACTCACTTTTCTTTCATAGGGATCCATTGACTGGTTTTCTGTGAAATTTCTTCTAAGTGTCGATTTCTGTATTTTACAAATATTCTTTAAAAATCGAACAAACTACAAAAACGTAATTACTTACCTGTTTTAAGTAAATGTCCCAGTGCTGAACCTAGGAGTCCAGCACTGGATTACAAAAGTAACGTAAACATACTTTGCTTGCACACTGTATTTCCTTTCATAGGATAACATTGGTAATTTTACCCAGAAAAGTTTCTAAGTGTCAGCTTTTGAAATATAGTAATATTCTTCAAAAATCACTACAATAACCAAAACGCTTTTTCTTACCTGTTTACAGGAAGTGTCCCAGGACTGAATCCAGGATCCAGTCCTGTGGTTAGAAAAGTGCTCTGCAAAGTAATCAATTGTAATTAAGTATAATTTTCCATTGAGCTCAATGTTGCATTGAATTTGACCCTGTGTTGCCTCTTGCACCAACTGTGATAACCACTATCAAAAAAGTCTACTGCCTATCTGTAAGGCGAATAACCAAAGCATCTCATACTGAGAAAGTATATTTTGATCCTATTGTTGGTTCTAAAATAAAACAAGCATATATTTTTTTATATACAAACCATTGGCCTAGAGTTCAGTTCTTGAGTGTGTGGCTTCATTTGCTGACTGAGTGTGTACAACAAATGCTTTACACTGTCCTCTGATACTGCCTTACTGCTCGACCAAGCTACCACTTTGGAGAGTAAGGTTATATCTAACTTTAGCCTCTGTCAACCCTCTGGGGACTGTGGACTCTGTACACCCTGAACCTTACTTGGGTACAGTATATACAGAGCCACTTTCCTACAGGCATACCCTGCCAACTTAGGGGGAACAAAGCAAACACAAAGAGATGATGGACGGAGTGCTGAAACTTTTCAAACACTCACCCCCATTCACAGATCTGGGTTGAATCCATCTTTCTTTAGCTCACTTTGCCACCCCAGTTCAGACACAGCTATACGCAAATCAGTCTTGACCCTGTGCCACTGGGACATTTCCTGGAGAAAAGGTAAGTAAAAACAGTTTTGCACAATTGTACTTTTTCAGGTTTCCATACAAAATCAACTCCACACTTAGAGCATTTTTCAGAGGAAAAACAGTCAATAGGTTCCTATGGAGAGAAATTAAGTTAACGGTTACCAGGTAAGTACTCGGTCTTTGGGGTTGAGTTTCTGCGGTAAGAACAAGGGTTCCCTCAGGGTCAAGGATGCACTCTTGTTACACCCTCAGCGGCACTAGGGCGGCCGGATGCAGAGTGCTAGTGCTGAGGCCCAATGTTATCCAATGGGGGATAGGAAGCCTCCGGTTGGTGGCTGCTCACGAGCAGGCCACAGATTGTGGGAGCAAAGCTCCTGGGGTTTAGCTCAGGGCAAAGGGGGATACATTTTAGCACCCAAAGTACACCCGCAGCGGCCCAAGGGCGGCTGGGTGCAGGGTGTTGTTTTGGCGTCTGGTGCCCTGTTGATTTCAATGGGGATTCTCTGGTTTCAACAAAGGCTGCAGGCTCGGGACGAAGATCTTCTGTGGGAGACCACCAGTTGGAGAGGTAAGTTGGGGTGCCTGAGGATGCTGGGACACCATCGGTTGGGCCACCCAAGGCCGTGGGACTTCGGGTGCAGGGGTGTCTTTAGGCATCGGGTTTTCCTTACCAGCTCCGGTCGCGGTCAGGGGAATCCTCCAGAAAGAGGCTGCAGGCTTTGCTGGGAGATTCGAGGCAGGTCAGAGATCACCAGATCTTAGGTCAGGATTGCCGGGGAGACCTCCTCGTGGTGTTGGACCACTCGATCTCGGGCCGTAGGCGTCGGGTGCAGAGTGGTGAAGACACACGGATTTGGCCGGAGCCAGAGTCTGTGGGTGAGCAAATCCGGTGCTCACAGGAAACTGAGTCTTTTCTGTGGAAGGCAGGGCAGGTCCTCGGGGTTCTTGAGGTTGCTGGCTGCAGGACACACTGGGATTTCGCTTCTGCAGGTTCGAGGTGGGGACAGGCTCGTAGGGCTGGGGCCAAGTCAGTGGGCGTCCTCCCCTTCTTAGCTTCAGCACAGCTCTTCGGTCATTCTTTTCTTCTTGGTCAGTGTAGGAAGCTGGGTTTCTGTTGCAGTATCCCCCCCTTTTTGCCAGACTACTGATGCACTTTGACTTTGTGCCCTGTGTCCCTGCCAATCAGGTTCCCAGGGCCTGTGTTCTTTCCCAAAACTGTACCTTGTACCCCCAATTGTCACCTCTCTGGCCACATGTCAGTCCCTTGTAAATGGGGGGTTTTGGTTTTTAGCTGCAGGCTCGGTCCAGGAAGACTTCTGGGAGGAACCAACAGCAGGGCAGGTAAGTTGGAGGGCTCGGGGACGTAGGTGCACCTCGGGCTCTTTTCTCCAGGGCGCAGGGTGGCTGGATCCAGGGGTATCTTTTGAGGTCAGATTTCACCTTACCGGGCCACTCGTGGTTGGGGCTCTGTGCAGAGGCTACAGGTGATGTCGGGGAGTCCTGGAGGGGTCAACCCACGGTGGACTCGGAAGCACTGTGGGACCTCGCTGGGACCGGTGGGCCACTCGAACTCCGGCCGTAGGCGACGGGTGCAGTGGTGGTTCCAGGCGTCGGGTTTTTTTGTCCTCAGCAGGCTCAGAGTCTGTCTTGGAAGTTTCTTTTGAACAGAGCTGTTGTTTACAGGAGATCCGTTTTTTTTTTTTTTTTAAAGTCAGTCCTCCCAGGGTTCTGGAGGTCGCTGGCTGCAGGACAAGGCGACTTTTGGCGCAGGATCTCTGGATAATGCAGACGGGCAGGTAGGGCTGGGGCAAATGTCTTCTTGGTTCAGGGCTGCCCCCTAAATACTGTATTTAGGGGGCGTTTTAGGGGTCTCGAGGTCAGTAGCCAATTGGCTACTGACCTTAGGGTGACAACACCCTTGGTGTGCTCACCCCATGTGGGGGAGGGAGCACAATCCCTAATGCTGATTGGGGAGTGCCTGCCATCTGCAAAATGGCGGGCACTGAAGAGTGGGCTTAACCTCGCCTCTCCCAACTGAGCGGTGGGGATGGCAGCTTCTGGGCTAGCTAATTGTTGCTCACCTGTATTCCCGCCGAAAAGGAGGGGAGACAGGGAGGGGGCTGCTCCTGATAGCAGGAGAGGCTGGGGGTCGCATAATGGCTTTACTAAAAACTGGGGCGTTTGGTATCAAACTTCTCAGTACATAAAACCCACACTGATGCCAGTGTGGGATTTAATGAAAAATGCACTCGGAGGGCATCTTAGAGATGCCCCCTGAAAAACGACCAGCCTCTGGTGGGTTCCCTGACTGGTACACACCAGCCTGCCACCACGAGACATGTTTCTGGATCCCTGGGGTGGGAGCCTTCGCTCACTGAGCTCCGAAACAGAGCCTTTCCTGGGAGGAGGTGGTCACACCTCCCCCAGGCCAGGGGAGCTTCAAAGACCTTGCAGGGTTTTGTAATGCGACCCCCAGCCTCTCCTGCTATCAGGAGCAGCCCCCTTCCCTGGCCACAGTGCCCTTGGTACCCATGGTACCTTTTACAAGGGACTGACATGTGGCCAGAGAGGTGACAATTGGGGGTACAAGGTACAGTTTTGGGAAAGAACACAGGCCCTGGGAACCTGATTGGCAGGGACCCAGGGCACATCAAGTCAAAATGCATCAGTAGTCTGGCAAAAAGGGGGGGGATACTGCAACAGAAACCCAGCTTCCTACACCGACCAAGAAGAAAAGAAGAAGGACCGAAGAGCTGTGCTGAGGCTAAGAAGGGGAGGATGTCCACTGACTTGGCCCCAGCCCTACGAGCCTGTCCACACCTCGAACCTGCAGAAGCGAATTCCCGGTGTGTCCTGCAGCCTGCAACCTCAAGAACCCAGAGGACCTGCCTTGCCTTCCACAGAAAAGACTGTTTCCTGTGAGCACCGGATTTGCTCACCCACAGACTCTGGCTCCGGCCAAATCTGTGTGTCTGCACCACTCAGCACCCGACGCCTACGGCACGAGATCGAGTGGCCCAACACCACGAGGAGGTCTCCCCGGCGATCCTGACCCGAGATCAGGTGATCTCTGCCCTGCCTCGAATCTCCCAGCAAAGCCTGCAGCCTCTTTCTGGAGGATCCCCCCCGACCACGACCGGAGCTGGTCAGGAAAACCCGACGCCTAAAGACACCCCTGCACCCGAAGTCCCACGGCCTTGGGTGGCCCAACCGGCTGTGTACCAGCATCCTCAGGCATCCCAACTTATCTCTCCAACCGGTGGTCTCCCCCAGAAGATCTTCGTCCCCGAGCCTGCAGCCTTTGTTGAAACCAGAGAATCCCCATTGAAATCAACGGGGCACCCAACGCCAAAACAGCACCCTGCACCCAGCCGCCCCTGTGCCGCTGCGGGTGTACTTTGGGTGTTAATTCGGATCCCCCTTTGCCCCAAGCTAAAACCCAGGAGCTTTGCTCCCACAACCTTGTGGCTTGCTCGTAAGCAGTCACAAACAGGAGGCCCCCTGTAGGAAAGTGGGTTTCTGTTGCAGTAACCCCCCCCCCCACCCCCACTTTTTGCCAGACTACTGATGCACTTTGACTTGATGTGCCCTGGGTCCCTTGCCAATCAGGTTCCCAGGGCCTGTATTCTTTCCCCAAAACTAACCCAATTGGCATCTCTGGCCACAGGTCAGCCCCTGGTAAATGGTACCACAGGTACCCGAGGCCCTGTACCTTTTACACACACACACTGCCTTTGCAGGCTGCGTGTTTTGGTGCAGAACAAAGTGAAGAGTCGACATGGCACACATCCCTGTGTGCCATGCCTACAACCCACTGCCCTGGCATAGGTCAGCCACCCCTCTAGCAGGGTGCACCACACCAGTGGTGAGGGTACAGTTGCATGAGCCCTGTACCCCTACAGTGTCTAAGGCCATTCTTAGACATTGTAAGTGCAGTGCTGCCATTAAGAGTATATGGTGCTGGGAGTTTGTCATTCCGAACTCCACAGCACCAGAGTGGCTACACTGAAAACTGAGAAGTTTGGTATCAAACTTCTCAGCACATTAAACCCACACTGATGCCAGTGTGGGATTTAATGAAAAATGCACACAGAGGGCATCTTAGAGATGCCCCCTGAAAACTAACCCGCCCCTAGTGTCCAGGCTGAGTGGCTGCTTTCAGCTGCCACCACCAGACATGTTTCTGGACCCCTGGGTCGAGAGCCTGCTGCTCTCTGGGGCCTGAAACAATGCACATCCTGGGACGAGGTGCCAAGCCTCCTCCCCCAGGATGGGCAGGGTTCATGAAGGGGAAGCTTCAAAGACTTGCTGCCTTTGTGATCTTCCCCAGGCCACTTGCTGCTTTCAGCAACTGGTCCCCACTGGCTCGGACCCCCACTTTGGGCGGGAGAACCGGCGGGAAAAACAAGTGAGGAAGAGAGGTGTGCCCACCTCTGCCAACTCCACCCCTCAGGTGGGGGAGGCGAGGTGAAGCACAACTCCCAGTCCCCGCCATCTTGCAGATGGGGGGACTCGGCCAACCAGGGACAGGCTCATGCTCGCCTCCCACTTGAGGGTGGCATAATAGGGGGTGTACCCACCGCAGGGAAGGGGCCCATTGGTCCCTGCCTTTTACCTACCTGTAATGCCCCTAAATCTAGTATTTAGGGGCACCCCTGAACCTTGCTTCCTCAGACAAGAACCTGCAACAAGAAGAAGAAGGACCGAACAGCTGTGCAGCTGCTAACAAGAGGAAGATGCCCACTGACTTGGCCCCAGCCCTACCGGCCTGTCTCCCCCTCGAACCTGCTTCTGCGAAATCCCGGTGTGTCCTGCAGCCAGCAACCTCGAAAACCCCGGAGGACCTGCCTGCCTTCAAGCACAAAGACTTTGTCTCCCGTGAACACCGGATTTGTTCATCTGCAACCTCTGGCTCCGGCCGGACACCGCGGATCCGCCCACTCTGCACCCGCCATCCACGCCCGAGCGTGCAAACACCACGAGGAGGTCCCCCCCGGCGATCCGGACCCGAGATCCGGCGACCCCTGACCTGCCTCCAGCCGACGCCTGCAGCCTAAATACAGAAGGCCCCCCTAACCGCAACCAGGAGCTGTTAAGAAGATCCGACCCCAAAACGCACCCCTTCACCCGACGCCCCACGGCCTTGTGTGCCCAAACCGACGGTGCCTAACCAACACCTAACTTCCCAACTTACCTCTCGAAGTGGTGGTCGCACCCAGAAGACCTTCGTCCCCAAGCTTGCAGTGTCTTTCCAAACGGGAGGTTCTCCATTGAAAACAGGGCGTCCGACGTCGAAACAGCACTCTGCACCCGGCTGCCCTAGTGCCGCTGAGGGTGCACCTTTGGTGCTACTTTGTTTCCCTATTTGCCCTGAGCTAAAGTCCAGGAGCTTTGCTCCCACAACCTAGTGGCCTGCTTGCCAGCAGCCACCAACCGGAGACCCCCTATCCCCCATTGGATAACATTGGGCCTCAGCACTCTGCACCCGGCCGCCCTAGTGCCGCTGAGCGTGTAGCTAGAGAACCTCCTTGACCCTGGGGGACCCCTGAGTCTACCCCCAGAACCTCAACTCCCACTACCAAATACTTACCTCAAAACCGATAACACTATTTTCCTCCATAGGATAACATTGACTGTTTTTCTGTGAAAAGTTTCTAAGTGTGGAGTTTGAGAAACTAAAGAAATTCTTTAAAATTGCATAATCTAACAAGAACGATTTTACTTACCTGTTTTCCGGAAATGTCCCAGAGTAGTATCTAGGTATACTACTCTGTGTAAGCCTAGTAATCTCAAAAGTTACTTACCTGCCATTTTACTAAAAAGCCTATTCAAGTCTATGTACTGTATTTACTAAGTGTTGCATTTCTCTGCATCCATACTGTAAATCAAATCAAAGTGCATATACAATTATCATTCAAACGGTCTTTCAATTGCATTACTACTGTAAAGTACTTATTGCTTACCTGTGCCAGGCTTGCTTGGTTCTAGAAAATAAAATAACTAAAAGAATATTTTTATACAAAAACAATAGGTCTGAAGTTCAGTCTTTGAGTGTGTGAATTCATTTGCCTACAGTGTGTACAACAAATGCTCAACACTGTCCTCTGATACTGCCTTACTGCTCGACCACACTACCACAAATAGAGAGTGAGGTGCTATCTAACTTTACCTCTGCCTACCTTTGGGGATCCACTGGACTCTGTATATATTATACCAAAGTGAGGTATAGTGTGCACAGAGCCAGCTTCCTACACCCCCTATCCCCCACTGGATAACATTGGGCCCCAGAATACCAACTCCCACAACAAAGTACTTACCTGTTAATCGATAACTATTTTCCTCCATAGGATTGCATTGACTGCTTTTTCCTAAAAATTGTTCTAAGTGTGGAGTTGGTTTGTATGGAACAATAACAAAACTGCAAATGTACTAAAAGCGATTTACTTACCTTTTGTCTAAGAGATGTCTCCGTGTGATATCTAGGCACATCACACGGATTAGCAAAAGTAATCTGAAAAGTAATCCAATAAGTAACGTGTAAAGTAATTTACAAAGTAACTGAAAAGTAATCTCAAAAACAGTAACTTACCTGTAATTCAATCAACTGCATTTGAACCTGCATTCAATTGTAAAACATTGCATAAAAATTTAGCAAAGCATTTATTTCCCTTACCTGCACCAGGCTTGTCTCGGTTCTAGAAGGAAAATGCTACTTACCAGTATGCATCTATTCTTGGCAGTTAGAGCTGCAGAATCACATACTTGTGCATAGATCGCCATCTGGTGTTGGGCTCGGATGTTTGCACTTTGTTGTTGTCTTGGAAGAAGTCTTTGTAGTCACGAGATAGGTGACTCCTCCCTTGGACGATAGTGCGCATGGGCATCGACTCCATCCTTAGATTGTTTTTCGCCATGAAGGGACATGATGGAGTTTGTGAGAAAGAGAAAAGATGTCCATGTGTAATGTATCTAAGTAAGATAACCCTGGAACAAATAGAGGTACCGGGAAGGCGGGTGGGCATATGTGATTCTGCAGCTCTACATGCCAAGAACAGATGCATATTGGTAAGTAGCATTTTCCGTTCGAGGCATATGAGCTGCAGAATACATACTTGTGCATAGACTGTACAGCAGTGCTCTCCCTTAGCGGTGGCCACCTGTATCTGTTGCAGTGGTCTGAAAAAGTGTTTTAAGAACAGCCTGGCCCACAGAATCTTGTTGTTTTGCCTGCACATCTACACAATAGTGTTTGGTGAAGGAGTGTGGCGTAGACCATGTTGCTGCTTTACAAATGTCATCGAAGGGAATGTTTCCTAAGAATGCCATGGAAGCCCCTAGTTTGCTTGTTGAGTGCGCTCTAGGGGGAATTGTTAATGTGCCTTTTGCTTTGTGGTAGCATATTTGAATACATTTGACTATCCACCTGGCAATTCCAGCTTTGGAAATGGGGTTTCCTTTATGAGGTGGAGAGAAAGCTACTAACAGTTGGTTTGTGTTCCTAAAAGGTTTAGTTCTGTCAATGTAATAACGTATAGCTCTTTTGACATCAAGTGTGTGAAGAGCTCTCTGCTACAGAATCTGGTTGTGGGAAGAAAACCGGTAATTCCACAGATTGATTAAGATGGAAAGCAGAGATTACTTTGGGAAGGAATTTGGGATTTGTTCAAAGAACCACTTTATGATGTATTTGTAAGAATGGTTATTGTATGGTTAAAGCCTGGATCTCACTTACTCTTCTGAGAGGTGATTGCGACACGGAAAGCTACTTTCCATGTAAGGAACTGTAGTTCGCATTTGTGTAGAGGTTCAAATGGAGGACCCATGAGCCTAGTAAGGACAATGTTTAAATTCCACGCTGGAGAGGGTGGGATTCTGGGAGGAATTATCCTTTTAAGGCCTTCCATAAACGCTTTGATGGCAGGTATTTTAAACAATGACAAATGTTGTCTGTTTTGTAGGTAAGCAGCAATGGCGGCAAGATGTAATCTTATGGATGTGTATGCCAGATTACATCTTTGTAGATGCAGTAAATAACAAATCATGTTTTGAATTGAAGCATCTAGTGGGTCAATTTTGTTGTTATTGCAGTAAATGACAAATCTTTTCCATTTGGCTGCATAGCAAGCTCTAGTAGTAGGGCGTCTAGCTTCTCTAATAATGTTCATACAGTCTGGTGGGAGGTTGAGGTAACCAAACTCTAGGACTTCAGGAGCCAGATCGCTAGGTTTAGTTGAGCTGGATTTGATGCCTTATCTCTCCATGGTTCTGTGTAAGAAGCTTTGGGGAGAGTTGTAGTTTTTGGTGTGTAACTACTTAGAGTTCCAATAGTGTTGTGAACCGTGGTTGCCGGGCCCATGTTGGCGCAACCATGATTATCTTGAGAGACTTGTTTGAGTATGCGCACTACTAATGGAATGAGCAGGAGAGGCGGAAAAGCATACGCAAATGTGCCTGACCAGTTCATCCATATCGCATTGCCCTTGGACAATGGGTGTGGATACCTGGCGGCGAAGGTTGGGTATTTTGCGTTTGCCTGTGTGGCGAACAGATCTATGTCTGGGTGGCCCCACATCTGAAAAAACTGATGAAGAACTTGCGGATTAAGTTCCCATTCGTGGATGTGCTGTGTCTGACGACTGAGCAGATCCGCAATCTGATTGTGTACCCCTGGAAGATGTTCTGCTAGAAGGTATATCTTTTGTGGGATGGCCCATTTCCATATGCTTTGCGCTAGTTGAGAAAGCTGCAAAGAATGCGTTCCTCCTTGTTTTTGTATATAATACATTGCTGTCATATTGTCTGTGCGGACAAGGACAGTCTTGTTGATGAGATGTGTTTGGAATGATTTTAATGCCAGAAAGATTGCCAGTAACTCCAGGTGATTGATGTGGAGCACTTTTTGTCGAGGGGTACACCTGCCCTGAATTGTATGGTTTAATAGATGGGCTCCCCAGCCGGTGAGCGATGCGTCCGCTGTTAGCACTATCTGTGGAACTGGGTCTAGGAACAGCCGCCCTTTGGAAAGGTTTTCTGTGTTCCACCACTGCAGAGAGCGATGTGTGCGGCTGTCCACCAACACCAGATCTGTAAGTTGACCTTGAGCCTGGTTCCACTGACGTGCTAAACATTCTTGTAAAGGGCGCATTTGGAGTCTTGCGTGAGGTACTATGAAAATGCAAGAGGCCATCATTCCTATTAGCTGCATAAACACTCGAGCTGGTAGGGAGTGTTTTGGCTGAAATTGTTATGAGGGTTTGCATACTGGCTATTCTGACTGGATTGGGGTATGCAAGGGCTTTGGAAGTGTCTATTGTGGCCCCTAGATACTGATGTATGTGGGACGGTTGAAGATGTGACTTGGTGAGATTTATTGTGAACCCCAAGTTGTGGAGCAGCAGAATTGTTTGGTGTGTGTGGTGAACACACTGGCTGTGTGACTTGGCTTTTATGAGCCAGTCGTCCAGGTATGGAAACACATGAATTTGTTGTCTTCGCAAGTGGGCGGCTACTACTGCCAGACACTTTGCGAAGACTCTGGGTGCTGTGGTCACTCCGAATGGGAGGACCTTGAATTGATAGTGCTGACCGTCCACTACAAACCTTAGATATTTCCTGTGAGCAGGGTGAATAGGAATATGGAAGTAGGCGTCCTTGAGATCTAGAGTGGCAAGGAAATCGCCTTGTTGGAGCAGTGGGAGGACCTGTTGAAGGGTGACCATGTGAAAGTGGTCTTATTGTATGTAGATATTCAAAGGTCTGAGGTCCAGTATTGGTCTGAGAGTACCGTCCTTTTTGGGGATGAGAAAATAGAGGGAGTAAACCCCTGTGCCTTGATGCTGAAGGGGAACTGGTTCTATTGCATGCCTTTGAAGAAGTGAGAGAACCTCCTGTTTCAGGAGTGTTAGATGTTCTGTGGACATTGGACGTTGTCTGGGAGGTATGGTTGGGGGAGTTGCGGTAAGTTCCAGGCAGTAACCATACAGGATAATTTGTCTTACCCACCTGTCTGTAGTGATGGAGTTCCAGACAGGTAGGAACTGTGAGAGTCTTCCTCCGACCGGAGTGGAATGGTTGTGAGGCAACTGGTTTGCCTGAGGCATCCAGCAGTTTAGACTCATTGTCTGGAGGTGGAGCATCACCAGAGGTTTGGGAATTAGTGCGTTTTCTTGCATTTGAGACTACCAAAGAATCTAAAGGGAATTGGCCTTTAATGTAAATGGGATCGTTAGGGGCAGGTTTATACTTTATCAATCCGAGGATTGAGAATCCTGGTCCCGACAGGGTCTTTGAATATGTCTGGTGATGTTTAATGACACCTTTAAGCATGGGTAATGTATGCATTGATTTTTGTGACTGAGCAAATGTATCTAGTAGGAAATCTTCGTCCATGGGGTCTGAATGTAGCTCAACCCCATGATATTGCGCAGCCCTATTATGGAGCTGGCTAAAACCTATATTGTCATCTGGAGGGGATGGCCTAGATGGGTATACATCCGGATCAGGAAGGTCTGGAGGATCTGTGGGATTGTTGTAATCTGCCCATGTATCCTGTGGTGGAGTAGTGTGATCATCAGGGTCATCTAAAGGATCCTTTATCGTGTCCACCCCCATCCCCTAGATCATCCTCATCCTGTGGTGGTAAGGGTGAGTATGGAAGTACTGGAGAGAATCTAGGAGAGTGTATAGGAGAGTTTGTGGGAGACAAAGGTTTGGTAGGAAGAATAGGAGAAGAGGGTCTTAGAGGTGAAGTTGCAAAGTCTCTTTTCTTCACAGGTACCTCAGGACAGTGCGAGGTATCCAATTTCCTCTTCTTTGATGGGATACTGCCAATATGGCCTGTTTTAGGGTCAATATGTAATGTCTTTTGTTTCGGATCCGTAGGATCTGGCCGAAACAGTTCTTCCTGCTCGTCTTCTTTCGGTGCCGATTTTTTCGGTTCCGAGCGTGGTTTTGATTTCGGCTCCGGAGCCGTAGGAGTGGTCTTGTTCTCCTTTGGCTTCGATGTCGGTGTCGAGTCCGAAATCTTCTTTGGATCCGAAGGTTTTCGGTGTTTCTTCGGTTCCGAGGCCTTATGTTCTTTCGGTGCCGAAGGGTTCGATACCGAGGCCTTTTTTGGGGTAACGGGAGTAGGGTGTGTAAGAAAGTGGCTCTGTATATACTGTTCCCAAATAGGTACAGTGTGCACAGAGTCCACAGTCCCCAGAGGTTTGGCAGAGGTTAAAGTTAGATAGAACCTTACTCTCTAATAGTGGTAGCTTGGTCGAGCAGTAAGGCAGTATCAGAGGACAGTGTAAAGCATTTGTTGTACACACTCAGTCAGCAAATGGTCTCACACACTCAAGAACTGAACTCTAGGCCAATGGTTTTGTATCAAAATATATAGTTGTTTTATTTTAGAACCAACAATAGGTATCAAAATATACTTTCTCAGAATGAGTTACTTTAGTTAAATACTTTTCAAATAGGCAATAGACTTTTGAATACAATAGTTACAGTTGTTGCAATAGGCAACACAATTTCAAACACAATAATACATTGAGCTCAATGGGAATTTCTAGTTAAATGCAAAAGATTACTTTTTGGATTACTTTTCTACCACAGGACTGGATCCTAGATTCAGTCCTGGGACATCTCCTGTAAACAGTTGAGTAAAAACGTTTTGGTTACAGTTGTGATTTTTAAGGAATATTATTGTATTTTAAAAGTTGACACTTAGAAACTTTTTCACATAGAATCACCAATGTTATCCTATGGGACTAAATTCACTTAGCAGGTAAGTGGGGTTATTGTTACTTTTTCTAACTCAGTGTTGGATCCTGGATCCAGCACTGGTGCATCTCCTGTAAACCGTTGAAAGAATGCGTTTGTTATACAGGCGATTTTTAACGAATATTTGTAAGTTTGCAAAATCGACACTTCGAAACTTTTTCAGCAAAAACCAGGCAATGTTACCCTATGGAAGGAAATTCAAGTTACCGGTAAGTACAGTTATGATTACTTTTCAGGGTCAGTGCTGGGCACCAAGATCCAGCACTGGGATCTCTCCTGATAACAGGTGAGTAAATTCGCTTTCGTAATTCGGCTGATTTTAGATGAATATTTTCAGTTTTCAAAAGTCGACACTTAGAAACTTTTTGGAAGAAAAAGTGTCAATGTTATCCTATGAGGAAAAATGAGTTATCGGTTTTGAGGTAAGTAATCGGTCTTTTGAGTTAGGGTTCTGGGGTTAGACTCAGGGGTCTCCCAGGGTCAGTGATGCACTGTTGTTGCACCCTCAGCGGCACTAGGGCGGCCGGATGCAGAGTGTTGAGGCCCAATGTTATCCTATGGAGGATAGGGGGACTCCGGTTGGTGGCTGCTGGGAAGCAGGCCACGGGGTTGTGGGAGAAAAGCTCCTAGGGTTAAGCTCAGGGCACGTTGGGGACCAAGTTGGAAGCAAAGGGGCACCCTCAGCGGCACTTGGCGGCCGGGTGCAGGGTTCTGTTTTGAGGTCGGGTGCCCTGTTGATTTCAATGGAGATTCTCCGGGACAAAGAAACACTGCAGGCTCGGGGACGAGGACCTTCCAGGAGCAACCACCACTTCGAGGGGTAAGTTGGGATGTAGAGGGTTGGTTAGGCACCGTTGGTTTGGGCACACAAGGCCGTGGGGCGTCGGGTGCAGGGGTGCCTTGGGACGTCGGATTTTCTTACCCGCTGTGGTCGCGGTAGGGGGGGGGGGTCCTCTGGATTGAGGCTGCAGGCGTTGTCAGGAGGCTTGAGGCAGGTCAGGGGTCGCCGGATCTCGGGTCAGGGTCGCCGGGGGGACCTCCTCTGGGTGTTTGCCCACTCGAGCTCGGGCCGGATTCGGCGCGTGCAGAGTGTGCAGGATTTGCGGTTCCTGGCTGGCACCAGAAGCTGCAGTTCAAACCCGTCCGGTGTTCACGGGAGAAACAGCTTGGAAAGTGAAGGCAGGCAGGTCCTCCGGGGTTTTTGAGGTTGCTGGCCGCTGGACACGCCGGGGTTTTGCAGGAGCAGGTTCGAGGGGAGACAGGCCTGTAGGGCTGGGGCCAAGTCAGTGGGCGTCGTCCTCTTGTTAGCTCTGCACGGCTTCTCGTCGTCCTTCCTTTTCTTGTTGTTGCTGGATCTCTGGAAGGAAGGTTCAGGGTGCCCCTAAATACTAAATTTAGGGGCGTTACAGGTAGGTAAAGGGTAGGGACCAATGGGTCCCTTCCCTGGGGTGGGTACACCCCCTATCCTGCCCCTCTCCTGTGGGAGGGGGGCAGTAGCCTAGTCCTGATTGGGCAGGGCTCCCCCTCTTCAAGATGGCAAGAGCCCGGAGTTGTGCTTCACCTCGCCTCCCCCACCTGATGGGTGGGGTTGGCAGAGGCTGGCACATCCCCTTTCCTCCCTTGGGGTTTCCCGCTAGTCTTCCTGCCAGAGAGGGGGTCAGAACCGGTGAGGGCCAGTTGCTGAGTACAGCAAGTAGCCTGGAGAAGCTCACAAAGGCGGCATGCCTTTGAAGCTTCCCCTGCCCATCCTGGGGGAGGAGACCTAGCACCTCGCCCAGGATGTGCATTGTTGCAGGCCCAGGAGAGCGGATGGCTCTCCACCCAGGGGTCCAGCAACAGGTCTGCTGTGTGGCAGCCGGGGCAGGCCCTCAGACAAGACGTGGATTGTAGGTTAGGTTCAGGGGGCAACTCTAAGTTGCCCTCTGTCGTGCATTTTACATTAAATCCCACACTGGCATCAGTGTGGGTTTAATGTGCTGAGAAGTTAGATACCAAACTTCTCAGTCTTCAGTGTAGCCATTATGGTGCTGTGGAGTTCGTAATGAGAACCTCCCAGCACCATATACTCTTAATGGCATCACTGCACTTACAGTGCCCAGGAATGGCCCTGGGTACTGTAGGGGCACAGGGCTCATGCACCTGTGCCCACACCACTGGCATAGTGCACCCAGCTAGAGGGGTGACTGAGGTATGCCAGGGCAGTGTGTTTAGTGGGCATGGCACACAGGGATGTGTGCCATGTCGACTCTCTGTTTAGTTCTGCACCAAGACACTCAGCCTGCAAAGGCAGGGTGTGTGTGTCAGGGTACAGGGCCTCTAAGGGTGGCACAATAAGTGCTGCAGCCCTTAGGGGCCTTCTCTGGTCACAGTGCCCTGGGTACCTAGGGTACCATTTACCAGGGGCTTACCTGTGGCCAGAGATGCCAATTGGGTTTAGGCTTTAGTACAGTTTTTAGGGAAGGAACACAGGCCCTGGGTACCTGATTGGCAGGGACCCAGGGCACACCAAGGAAAAGTGCATCAGTTACAAGCAAAAAGTGGGGGGTTACTGCAACAGAAACCCACTTTCCTACAGGGTGTGACCCTGATTTCGGTACCGAAGGTGTTTTATGGGTACCAACGTGCGGCTTGCTCGGTCCCGAGCCGCCGGAAGGCTTTTCCCTTGTGTTCGGAGGCGGGGCTTCTGAAGTCTTTCCTCGGTCTCGACCTAGGCTTTCAGGCGAAGGTTTGACCGGAGCCTTCTGTTTATCGGATGGGGTAGGGGCATGGACGTTTGTACTCACTCGTTGACCTGGAGTAATGTGTGTAAGAAACTGGCTCTATATATACTGCACCAAAGTGAGGTACAGTGTGTACAGAGTCCAAGAGTCCCCAAAGGTAGGCAGAGGTTAAAGTTAGATAGAACCTTACTCTCTAATAGTGGTAGCTTGGTCGAGCAGTAAGGCAGTATCAGAGGACAGTATTAAGCATTTGATGTACCCACTCAGTCAGCAAATGAACTCACACACTCAAGAACTGAAGGGCTGAGTGCGTCTGTAACGGGGCCAAGCAGGTGATGGTGGAGGGCGGCAACATCCACTATCGAAACCCCGAGGCTGCGGCGGTAAGATGAGAGGAGCGGAGGCCGATTGTAACCGGAGGACGAGACGAGGTGTTCCCATCATCCGCTCTGCGGGGCGCACCGGTAGGAGACCTCTGATGTTGGTGGTTGGGGACTCCCACTGATGCCGAGGGCCCCCCTGACATTGAGAGTGTGTGCCTCTGGAGATACACTGACTCTGGGGGACTCAGCACGGGCCGACCAGATCCCATCTGCCTGACCCTAAGATGGCGGCCATTGTGCCTAGGGATCATTGTGCCCAGTTACCTGGGACTTGCCTGACTCAAAAATGGTGCACAGACTTCAATTTATGTCTAGGAGACCCCATCTAAGCGTGGGGCCTGTTTACTCTACCTTCTTGGGCCACAAGGTTTTTCACTCCCACTGCTGATCTGCCAGATCTGACCTTCTTCCCAGCCCCCTGCCCCCCCTTCCCTCTTCCCTCTCCTTGGGACTTGTTTCTTCTGTCTTGGACTTTTGCAACTCTAACTATTGTAACCATGTGCCCTCTACCAAAGCACTCCTTCTCCCCTTGTTGGGGAGGGATCCAACATTTATACCATGGAGTCTCAGAGCCCCCTCTGAGAGAGTCCACAGCGTCAAGGCAGCCACACACAGCGGAGGTGTGGGAATGGCGCCCCTTGCCAAAGCACTCCCTCTCCCCTTGTTGGGGAGGGATCCAGTATGTATACCCTGGAGTCTCTCTGAGAGAGTCCACAGCGTAAAGGGAGCCACACACAACGGAGGTGTGGGAATAACACCATTTCCACTGGGATCACAGCACACCGGACGCTGTTTTTCCTCGTCTCCCGGTAGTGTTTCTTTCACCCTACCCCACCTCTTTCCCGCTTTCATTCTTTATCTACCTCCCCAGCTCTTATCCCCGCTCCCCTGAATCTCTCCCCTTACCTGCTTTTTACCTTACGTATATGTTTTTAACGCATGGAACTACGCTCCAGCAACTTGTAACTCTGAAACTGTGTAACTATGTAACTTGTTAACTATGCTCTGAAACAATGCTTGTCCTCATGTAAAGCGCTCTGATACCTCCAGGTCTAGCCAGCGCTATATAAAACTTTTCAAATAAATAAAATAAATAACTGAACTCTAGGCCAATTGTTTTTGTATAAAAATATACTGTTTATTTTTAGAACCAAGCAAGCCTGGCACAGGTAAGCATTAAATACTTTTCAGTAATAAGTTACTGGATATAGAACAGTTGAAAAATGCAATAGAAATTGTACTTTGTTTGATTTACAGGGGAGCGGTAGTATGCAACAATCAGCAAATACAGTACATTGGAATGAATAGCCTTTTTCAATAAATTGCAGGTAAGTTACTTTTACGTTACTTTTTCTAACTCCGTGCTGGATGCCTGGATTCAGCACTGGGACATTTCCTGAAAACAGGTGAGTAAATGCGTTTTTGTTATTCGTGCGATTTTTAAACAATATTTTCAGATTTCAAAACTCCACACTTAGAAACTTTTTGGAGCAGTACATTGAAATTAATAGGCTTTTTCAGTAAATTGCAGGTAAGTTACTTTTACTTTACTTTTTCTAACTGTAAGGAAGTGGGTTTCTGTTGCAGTAACCCCCCCACTTTTTGCCAGACCACTGATGCACTTTGACTTGATGTGCCCTGGGTCCCTGCCAATCAGGTTCCCAGGGCCGGTGTTCTTTCCCCAAAACTGTACCCAATTGGCATCTCTGGCCACAGGTCAGCCCCTGGTAAATGGTACCACAGGTACCCAGGGCACTGTGACCAGGGAAGACCTCTAAGGGCTGCAGCACTTATTGTGCCACCCTTAGAGGCCCTGTACCCTGACACACACACACACACACTGCCTTTGCAGGCTGTCTGTCTTGGTGCAGAACAAAGTGAAGAGTCGACATGGCACACACCCCTGTGTGCCATGCCCACAAACCACTGCCCTGGCATCCATCAGTCACCCCTCTAGCTGGGTGCCATATGCCAATGGTGAGGGTACAGGTGCATGAGCCCTGTACCCCTACAGTACCCAGGTCCATTCCTGGGCACTGTAAGTGCAGTGCTGCCATTAAGAGTATATGGTGCTGGGAGCTTGTCATCACGAACTCCACAGCACCATAATGGCTACACTGAAGACTGAGAAGTTTGGTATCAAACTTCTCAGCACATTAAACCCACACTGATGCCAGTGTAGGATTTAATGTAAAATGCACGACAGAGGGCATCTTAGAGATGACCCCTGAAACTCGACCAACTCCCAGTGACCTGACTGAGTGGCTGCCGAGGCTGCCACCACCAGACATGTTTCTGGACTCCTGGTCGAGAGCTTGCTGCTCTGGGGCCTGAAACAATGCACATCCTGGGACGAGGTGCCAAGCCTCCTCCCCCAGGATGGGCAGGGTTCACGAAGGAGAAGCTTTTAAAGGCATACCGCCCCTTGTGAGCCTCTCCAGACCACTTGCTGTACTCAGCAACTGGTCCCCACTGGTTCTACCCCCCACTTTGGGCAGGAGACCCGGCGGGAAAAACAAAGTGAGGAAGAGAGGTGTGCCCACCTCTGCCAACTCCACCCCTAAGGTGGGGGAGGCGAGGTGAAGCACAACCTCGAGTCCCCGCCATCTTGAGGATGGGGGGACCCAGCCAACCAAGGACAGGCTCCTGCCCCATTCCCACTGGAGAGTGGCAGAGTAGGGGGTGTACCCACCCCAGGGAAGGGACCCATTTGTCCCTGCCCTTTACCTACCTGCAACGCCCCTAAATTCAGTATTTAGGGGATCCCTGAACCTTCCTTCCTCAGATCCAGATTCCGAAACAACAAGAACAAGAAGAAAGAAGACCAGCCGTGCAGCTGCCAACAAGGACGACACCAACTGACTTGGCCCCAGCCCTACCGGCCTGTCGAACCTCAAACCTGCTCCTACTAAACCCCGGCCTCTTCAGTGGTCAGCAACCTCGAAAACCCCAGAGGACCTGACTGCCTTGCTCAACTAAAAGACTGGGACTCCCACGAGCAGTAGTTCTGCTCAAACATCTGCAACCCCAGGCCCCGGCATGAGACTGCGGATCCTGCCCACTCTGCACCCGCCGAGCCCGGCCCGAGCCAAAGTGGACAAAGACCACGAGGACGTCCCCCCGGCGACTGTGACCAAGAATCCAGCACCCAAGGACTCAACTCGACGCTCCTGACGATGCCTGCAATCTCAACACCAGGGACCACTCCAACCGCGACCAGCAGAGGGTACGATTTCCCGACGCCTAAAGATACCCCTGCACCCGGCGCCCCACGGCCCCCTGTGCCCAACTACTGGGTGTCTACCCCTCCTACAGCATCCCAACTAACCTCTCGAAGTGGTGGTCGCACCTGAAGAATCACCGGCCCCGAGTTTGCAGCCTTTGTGCGTCTTGCAGCTTTCCCATTGAAATCCATTGGGCGCTTGAAGGCCCAAAAGCCCACTGCACCCGGCCGCCCCAGTGCCGCTAAGGGTGCACCAACTACCCTGTTCGACTTCCCCACTTGCCCTGAGTAAGTGACCAGGAGCTTTGCTCCCACAGCCGAGTGGCCTGCCTGCCAGCAGCCACCAACCAAAGGCCCCCCGCCCGCCATAGGCTAACGTTGGGCCTACTCTCTCTGCACCCGGCCGCCCCTGTGCCGCTGAGGGTGTAACAGTACAAAACTGAACCTGGGAGACCCCCCCCCCCCCCCCGAGTCTTGCCCCAGAACCTTAACTCTGCCAGCCGAGTGCTTACCTGAAAGCCGATAACTTGCATTTTCTCCATAGGGTAACATTGACTGGTTTTCACTTGGAAATTCTTCTAAGTGTCGAGTTTTGGAACTTTGAAATATTCACTAAAAATCGTCCGAATATCAAAAACGAAATCACTCACCTGTTCTCAGGAGAGATCCCAGTGCTGGATCTAGGTGCCCAGCCCCGATTAGAAAAAGTGATTACAACTGTGATTTTCCGATAACTTGATTTTCCTCCAAAGGATAACATTGCCTGGTTTTTACCAGAAATTCTTCTAAGTGTCGATTTTTGCAACATACAAATATTCCTTAAAAAAAATCGCCTGTGTAACAAAAACTATTTCTTTCAACTGTTTACAGGAAATGCACCAGGGCTGAATCCAGGATTCAGCCCCGAGTAAGAAAAACGTTCGTAAAGTAATTCTATTGCAGTTTACTTGAAAATCCCATTGAGCTCAATGTTATAGTATACCAAGTATTGTGTTGCCTATTGCAACCCCTGTACTATATTGCATTTAAAGTCTATTGTTCATTGAAAGTATTCAACAAACAGCATCTTATCTTGAGAAAGTACTTTATGCAAACCTGTGGTTCTAAAATAAAACAGTATATTTTTTATACAAAACAATTGGCCTAGAGTTCAGTTCTTGAGTGTGTGGTTTCATTTGCTGACTGAGTGTGTACATCAAATGCTTTACACTGTCCTCCGATACTGCCTTACTGCTCGACCAAGCTACCACTTTAGAGAGTAAGGTTCTGTCTAACTTTAACCTCTGCCAAACCTCTGGAGACCCTTGGACCCTATACACACTGTACCTCACTTTGGTGCAGTATATATAGAGCCAGTTTCTTATACTAACTCAGTGCTGGATGCCTAGATTCAGCACTGGGACATTTCCTGCAAACAGGTGAGAACACACGTTTTGTTTAATTGTACGATTTTTAAAGAATATCTTTAGTTTTCAAAACTCCACACTTAGTCGTTTTTTTTGGAAGAAAAATTGTCAATGTTATCCTATGGAGGAAAAACAGGTTATCGGTTTGCAGGTAAGTAAACGACTGTGGGAGTTAAGGTTCAGGGGTTAGAACAAGGGTTCCCCCAGGGTCAGTGATGCACTGTTGCACTCTCAGCGGCACTAGAGTGGCCGGGTGTTGAGGCCCAATGTTATCCTATGGAGGATAGGGGGTCTCCGGTTGGTGTCTGCTGGCAAGCAGGCCACTGGGTTGTGGGAGCAAAGCTCCTAGGGTTTAGGTCTGGGCAATTGGGGAAACAAGTTGGCACAAAAAGTGCACCCTCAGCGGCACTGGGGCGGCTGGGTGCAGAGTGCTGTTTCGGCGTCGGACGCCCTGTTTTCTATGGAGAACCTCCGGTTTGAAATAGCACTGCAGGCTCTGAGACGAGGATCTTCTGGGTGAGACCACCACTTCGAGGGGTAAGTTTGGATGTCTTGGGTTGGTTAGGCACCGTTGGTTTGGGCACACAAGGCCGTGGGGCGCCGGGTGCAGGGGTGCCTTTTAGGGTCGGATTTTCTTACCTACTCTGGTCGCGGGTAGAGGGGAACCTCTGGATTGAGGCTGCAGGCGTCGTCTGGAGGCTTGAAGCAGGTCAGGAGTCGCCGGATCTCGAATCAGGATCGCCGGGGTGACCTCCTCGGGGTGTTTTCCTCCGAGCTCGGGG
Organism: Calotriton arnoldi; assembly: GCA_963921515.1. Classification (NCBI taxonomy): domain Eukaryota; kingdom Metazoa; phylum Chordata; class Amphibia; order Caudata; family Salamandridae; genus Calotriton; species Calotriton arnoldi. Next base: position 2,578,018 of record CAWUFW010000690.1, read on the forward strand.
CCGGGTTCGGCGGGTGCAGAGTGGGCTGGATTCGCAGTGTCCGGGCCGGAGCCAGAAGCTGCAGGTTAAACACGTCCGGTGTTCACGGGAGAAACAGTCTTGGAAGTGAAGGCAGACAGGTCCTCCGGGGTTTGTGGGGTTGCTGGCTGCTGGACACGCCGGGATTTGGCAGGAGCAGGTTTGAGGGGAGACAGGCCTGTAGGGCTGGGGCCAAGTAAGTGGGCGTCGTCCTCTTGTTAGCTCTGCACGGCTCTTCGTCGTCCTTGTCTTCTTGTAGGTAAGCTGGATCTGAGGAAGTAAGGTTCAGGGTGCCCCTTAAATACTAGATTTAGGGGCGTTACAGGTAGGTAAAGGGCAGGGACCAATGGGTCCCTTCCCTTGGGTGGGTTCACCCCCTATTCTGCCACTCTCCAGTGGGAGGGGGGCAGGAGCCTGTCCCGGTTGGCTGGGTCCCCCCATCCTCAAGATGGCGGGGACTCGAGGTTGTGCTTCACCTCGCCTCCCCCACCTGAGGGGTTGAGTTGGCAGAGGTGGGCACACCTCCCTTCCTCACTTGTTTTTCCCGCCGGTTCTCCCGCCCAAAGTGGGGGGTAGAACCAGTGGGGACCAGTTGCTGAAAGCAGCAAATGGTCTGGAGAGGCTCACAAAGGCGGCATGCCTTTGAAGCTTCTCCTTCGTGAACCCTGCCCATCCTGGGGGAGGAGGCTTGGCACCTCGTCCCAGGATGTGCATCGTTTCAGGCCCACGAGAGCAGCAGGCTCTCGACCCAGGGGTCCAGAAACCTGTCTGGTGGTGGCAGCTGAAGCAGCCACTCAGCCTGGACACTAGAGGTGGGTTAGGTTTCAGGGGGCATCTTCTAAGATGCCCTCTGTGTGCATTTTTCATTAAATCCCACACCGGCATCAGTGTGGGTTTAATGTGCTGAGAAGTTTAATACCAAACTTCCCAGTTTTTAGTGCAGCCATTATGGTGCTGTGGAGTTCGTAATGACACTCCCAGCACCATATACTCTTAATGGCAGCACTGCACTTACAATGTCTAAGAATGGACTTAGACACTGTAGGGGTACAGGGCTCATGCACCTGTACCCTCACCACTGGTATAGTGCACCCAGCTAGAGGGGTGGCTGACCTATGCCAGGGCAGTGGGTTGTAGGCATGGCAAACAGAAGTGTGTGCCATGTCGACTCTTCACTTTGTTCTGCACCAAAACACGCAGCCTGCAAAGGTAGTGTGCGTGTGTAAGGTACAGGGCCTCTAAGGGTGGCATAACTAAGTGCTGCAGCCCTTAGAGGTCTTCCCTGGTCACAGTGCCCTGGGTACCTGTGGTACCATTTAGCAGGGGCTGACCTGTGGCCAGAGATGCCAATTGGGTAAAGTTTTGGGGAAAGAACACAGGCCCTGGGAACCCGATCGGCAGGGACCCAGGGCACATCAAGTCAAAGTGCATCAGTGGTCTGGCAAAAAGTGGGGGGATTACTGCAACAGAAACCCACTTCCTTACAATGTGGTCATCGGAGTCGGAGTCATCAGCTTCGGAAACGATGTCGAGCTCCTCCGAACCCTCTGCCTCTGGAACATCAGGGCCTACGTCGAAAATGTCGTGTGGCACCGGTGTAGTCCGTTGAGCCATAACGTGTTGTCGAACCCGGCGATCACGGATAGTCTTTTTGGAGCGAAAAGAGGCGCAGGCCTGGCAATCCCTTTCCTCGTGTTCTGGTGAGAGGCAAATGTTGCAGACCTTGTGGTGGTCACTGTGTGGAAATTTAGCTCCACACTGGGGGCATTTTTTAAATGGAGTCCTTTCCATTAGCCGTAGGGCCGAATGGCGCAGATAGGCCCAACGGCCAGCGTCGACGACCGGAATCGAGGAATTTGAGGATAGCGCGTCGGAGGGGCACACGAACGAAACAATACGGTCGAGTGGAGATGGGTTGCGCGTCGAAAAGAGTTGGAAACATGGTACCAAACCGGAGCGCAGCAAGTCACATCCGAACCCGATGGCGGAAAAAAACAATCTAAGGATGGAGTGGATGCCCATGCGCACTATCGTCCAAGGGAGGAGTCACCTATCTCGTGACTACAAAAGACTTCTTCCAAGACAACAACAACGTGCAAACATCCGAGCCCAACACCAGATGGCGATCTATGCACAAGTATGTATTCTGCAGCTCATATGCCTCAAACATAAAATAACTAAATAATATTTTTATACAAACAAAATTGGTCTGAGATCAGTCTTTGAGTGTGTGACATCATTTGCTAATTAAGTGTGTACAACAAATGCTTAACACTGTCCTCTGATGCACAAGTTACTAACTTGTGTAACGATATATCTGTAAGAGACAGTAGTTAGTGACAGATTCCTTACCTTCGAATATCCCCAGGAGTCAGGCTGGATCCGGAAAGTTTTGCGTAGCAGTACCCTTGCGCGTCGGTAGGCGGCGTCGTGCGGCTCCGCGTCCATCGTCGGGATCGCCGGAATGACGTCGCGGGCAGTACTTAGGACGCCACCCCTGCGCGCTGATCGCCAGTTCTGTACACGACTTCTCCGCGCCAGGAACGCAGAGCCATGCAAGAAGCTGACATTGGTGTCTGAAAAAATACTAGGCCCTGAAAGGATGTCCTTAACCCTAGAAATCAGTTCGCAGAACGGGGAGGATGAGGGCGTAGGAATCTGTCACCTCAACCACTGTCTCTTACAGATATATCGCCGTTACCAGGTTAGTAACTGTGCATCTGAAAGGACGTTAGTGACAGATTCCTTACCTAGAATAGATACCCCAGCAATACCAACCCCGGTGGTGGGTCTGCGAACAAAGATCAGACAAGGAAGTCCTGGAGGACAGAACGGCCAAAGAAGCCGTCTCTCCGGACTTGGCTGTCAAGGCAGTAATCGTGGTAAACGTGTGCAACGAGGCCCCACGTAGCTGCCTGACATATGTCCTGCAAAGGGACACCCACGTCCTAAAGCCGTGGTGGCGGCTGTCGCCCTGGTGGAATGGGCACGCAACCCAACAGTGGGCTCCCTTTTAGCCAAAGAATAACAGGTCTTGATACACAAGACGACCCAGCGGGAGATGGTCCGGCTGTGACCGCCTCCGACCTGTTTTGGCGCCCACGAAGCCAACAAAGAGCTGGTCTTCCACCTGGAACTGTTGTGTGCGATTTAGATAAAAGGAAATCGCACGATTTGGTTCCAGACGGTGGAGCCTCTCTTCCTCTCTAGAAGGATGCGGAAAGAAGGTGGGCAAAGTGATGGTCTGCCCAATGTGGAAAGCAGTAACCACCTTTGGCAAGAAGGACGGACGCGTCCTGAGAACAACCTTGTCTGGATGGACAGACAGAAAGGGAGGCTTCCAAGAAAGAGCCTGGAGCTCACTCACCCGCAGAGCGGAGTTGATGGCCACCAGAAAAGCTGTCTTCAGAGTGAGAAGACGAAGAGGACAGTTATGCAGAGGCTCAAAGGGAGCGCACATGAGAAAGGTAAGAACCATATTCAAGTCCCACTGAGGCATCACAAACGTAACAGGAGGGAAGAGGTGTGTAATGCACTTTTAGGAATCTGTTAACAACAGGGGACTTGAAAAGGGAGGGCTGATCAGGAAGCCTGAGGAAGGCCGAGATTGCACAGAGATAGCCCTTGATGATGGTACCCAGGGCAGAACCCTGCTGGGCCAGAGAAAGAAGGAACAGAAGAACCTCAGAAAGAGGGGCAGAAAGGGGATTCACAGCCTTGCTGTGCACCATGCCACAAATTTGTTCCACCTGCAGGCGTATACCACCTTAGTGGAGGGACGCCTGGCTGCCAGAATCACATCACAAACTTCGGGAGGCAAGTCGAAAGGAATCAACTGCCGCCGCTCAATCTCCACGCAAGCAGGTGGAGACTGGACAGGTTCGGGGTGGAGGACCGTCCCCTGCTGCTGCGACAGAAGATCCTCCCGAAGAGGCAGACGGATCGAGGTGATCGACGCCATACTGAGTAGCTCGGGATACCAAACTCTTCGAGCCCAGTCCGGAGCCACAAGAATGACTTGGGCCCGGTCGCGCCGATCTTCAACACTCTGGGTAGAAGTGGTATAGGCGGAAAGGCGTACAACAGACCGCAACTCCACTCGCGACGAAAGCGTCGCCGGCCGGAGCGAGTGCCGCCTTGGAAATTCCAACGCGCAGAACTGATGACATTGCGCGTTCTCTTCGGTGGCGAATAGATCTCATCCAAGGCTCTCCCCACTGTAGAAAGAGTCCTTGCGCCACTTCCGAGTGAAGACGCCATTCGTGATCCATCATGCACCTGCGGCTGAGTTCGGTCGCCCTGGCGTTCAGGGAACCTGCCAGGTGTTGAACCATCAGGAATATGCCCTGATGTTCCAGCCATGTCCAGAGGCGCAGAGTCTCCTGACATAGGGTCCACGACCCCACCCAGTTTGTTGCAGTACCACATGGCGGTGGTGTTGTCTGTGAACACCTGCACTACCTTCCCTTTGACAGAGGGAAGGAATGCCTTGAGTGCAAGTCGGATCGCCCGGAGCTCCAGAAGGTTGATATGGAGCCGGGACTCCGCCCGGAGACCAGAGGCCTCTGATCTCCGCCTCTCCCATGTGACCGCCCCATCCCCAGAAGGGACGCCTCCGTCACAACTGTGTGCTCTGGCTGGGGAAGGAGAGGGATCTGCCCAGGACCCATTGCCGGTTCGAGAGCCACCACTGCAACTGTTTTGCAGTCCCCTCCGAGATCTGGACGTGATCGGACAGGTTGCCCTGATGCTGCGCCCACTGGAACTTCAGGTCCCACTGCAGAGCCTGCATATGCCATCTGGCATGATCGACCAGCAGGATGCAGGAGGCCATGAGGCCCAGCAGCCTCAGGGTCATCCGTACCGAAACCCAGGATAGAGGCCGAAAGATCGGAATCATAGCCTGAATATCCCGGACTCGCCGTTCGGGAGGATAGACCCAAAACTGCGTCGTGTCCAGAACTGCTCCGATGAAAAGGAGCTGTGGAGAAGGAATCAGGTGCGACTTCGGCACGTTGATGGAGCACCCCAGCGAGTGCAGGAGCTCGGCCGTAGTCTGGAGGTGGGAGACGACTGCCTGGGACGAGCCCGCCTTCAGCAGCCAGTCGTCGAGGTAGGGGAAGACTGGAACCCTGCCCGGCGCAGATGAGCTGCGACCACCGCCATCACTTTCGTGAACACCCGAGGCGCTGGTAAGGCCAAAGGGAGCACGGAAAACTGAAAATGCTCGTGGCCTACCGTGGACCGTGCCGCAGGTAACCCGCCGGTGGGCCGGGAATGTGGAAATATGCGTCCTGCAAGTCCAACGCTACCATCCAGTCTCCAGGGTCGAGGGCAGTCAAGACCTGAGCTAGGGTGAGCATCTTGAACTTCTCCTTCCGGAGGAAGCGATTGACGTTACGGAGGTCCAAGATAGGACGCATGTCCTCCTTGTCCTTTTTGGGCACCAGAAAGTAGTGGGAGTAACAACCACACCCCTACTTCTGGGGTCGAGACGCGCTCGATGGCCCCCTTGGCCAAGAGGGCCGCAACTTCCTTCTGAAGAATCACCAAGTGATCCCCTGACATGCGGTGGTATTGGTGGCATGGCTGGGGGAGTGGTCACGAAGGGGAGTGGAGTAGCCCTTCGGACAATGTCCAACACCCACTTGTCCGAGGTGATGGCACGCCAGTGGGGAAGGTGATGGCGGACCCTGCCCCCTACTGGCGTGCTGTGGACCTGAAAGGAAGGACTAGGAGGGCTTGGAGGCCGCGGACGGGGTGGGGGTGGTGGTCTGACCCGCACGCTGGTTACCCGACCCACCTCGGCGGGAGCCACGGCAACCGAAGACGCCTGTTGCGCGGGCTGGTGGCTGGGCAGTGGACGTGACTGGGTGCCCCTTCCATGGCCACGAAAGGGGCGAAAAGCAGACTGTTGCGGAGGGCGCACAGCAGAAAGGCCCAGGGACTTGGCTGTAGCCCGCGAGTCCTTAAAACGCTCCAGCGCATGGTCTGCCTTGTTGCCGAAAAGGCCGACACCATCAAAGGGCATGTCCATAAGAGTGTTTTGGACATCACCCGAGAAACCAGTGGTTCTCAGCCAGGCGTGACGGCGCAGCGCCACTGTCGTCGCAAGCGATCTGCCTAGCGAGTCGGCGTGTATCTGAGGCCACATCTGATGGCATGCTTTGCCGCATCTCTTCCTTCCGCAATGGCGCGGGAAAGCAGTGTCTGGACCTCCTCAGAACACTGGGGCAGAACCTGCGCCACCGAATCCCACAAAGAGTGGGAATATCGGCCCAAGAGGCAAGTGGTGTTGACAGACCGCAAGCCAGCACTGGAGGAAGAAAAAAACCTTCTTCCCAAATTGATCCAGCTTTTTGGATTCCCTATCCGGGGAGCGGTAGGGAAGGCGCTCTGGGAAGCAGAGGCTTGGACAACCAAGCTCTCAGGGGTGGGGTGTTGGGAGAGAAACAGGGGTCGCCCGGAGCAGGGCGATGGCGTCTGGCTACGTTCCTATCCACAGGAGCCCCTGTGGTGGGCTTGGACAAGGTGCCCAAAGACCGTCAGAAAGTGCCTCGTTGAAGGCAGCAGTGGCTCTGAGGAGGTAGCCGCCGGCTGAAGCACTTCCGTCAGGATGTTAGTCCTGACAGCCACTGTAGGTAACTGGAGGTGTAAAGCCTCAGCTGCCCTACGCAACACCGTTGCAAAGTTTGCTCCCTCCTCCGTTGCCACGGAAGGAGGAGACAGCATGCCAGAGTCAGGAGAGGTGTCCAGACCACCGGCATCCCCAAGTTCCTCAGCCCAGTCCTGATCGAAACTCACATTGGGCAGTGAGAGGGTCCTCAGACCCTCTCCAGTCCTCTTCGTCCTCCAATACAGGTTCAAAGTAAGGAGGAGGGACATGCGGGACCAAAGGTCTCATCGGCGCCGGGGCCGGCGTCGACAGACGCCGGTCCGGCGCCGTGTCCGGGTCTGGAGAGAACAGGGGTACGACGCCTCCCGGAGCCCCGGGCGGCGCCGGGAACGGCACCGGTGAAATCGGCGCCGGTGGAGGTGTCGTCAGGTCCAGCCGGCGATCGATGGGGCTGCGGCAACACCGGAGCCAGGGTCGGGGCCGGGACCGAGGCTGGTGTCGCTAGCGGCGCCGGGACCGGAGTCGCCGGCGGCGCCGTAGGCACCCCAGAAGGGCCCGCGGGGCCCGAAGGCGCACCAGGGGGACCTTGAGGCCCGAAGAGGCGGGCCATGGCCGACAGGAACTCCTGTATTTCGGCCGGAGTCGCCGCCGAACCCGGGAAGTGCGGGTAATGCGGCGGCGGCTCCACAGGTACTCCCGGGCCGCGGGGACGGTGCCGACAGGACCCTCAGCCGAGTCGCGAGACCGGCGAGGGGAAGTCGTCGAGCGATGACGCTTCGACTTCTTGTGCTTCGACTTACCGGAGGAGTGCGAAGACTTGGACCCCGACGATCGATGAGGACTCCGCGACCGGCCCCTCGACCTCTCACGTGACTGGGGCTTGGATTGGCGCGGAGCCGACTGCCGGACCTCGAGGAGCTTTCGAGACCGCTCTCGCAAAGCCTTCGGATGCAAGGCCCGGCAGTCGGGGCACGACTTGGAGTCGTGGTCACGTCCGGGCAGTAGAGACAGTCTCGATGCGGGTCCGTGATCGACATCATCCGACCACAGGCGTCGCATGGCTTGAAGCCAGGTATCCCTACTGACACCGTCGGAGTCGAACGACTCGAGAAAAAACAGTGATAAAAATCACAAAAACTTAGTCAAAAAATGACTAGGGCACTGCTCTTCCCGGATCTGCGCTTACTGGCGCGGAAAAAGAAAGAACTGATGTCAGCGCGCAGGGGCGGTGTCTAAGTACTGCCCGCGACGTCATTCCGGCGATCCCGACGCCTACGACGGACGCGGAGCCGCACAACGCCACCTACCGACGCGCAAGGGTACTGCTACGCAAAACTTTCCGGATCCAGCCTGACGCCTGGGGATATTCTAAGGTAAGGAATCTGTCACTAACGTGTCTCTTTCAGATACAGCCTTACTGCTCGACCACACTACCACAAATAGAGAGTGAGGTGCCATCTACTTTTACCTCTGCCTACCTTTGGGGTTCCACTGGACTCTGTGCACACTATACCTCACTTTGGTAAAGTATAAAACAGAGCCAGCTTCCTACACAAGGCCCTTGGTACCACTGGTACCTTTTACAAGGGACTTATAGGTGAGCCAGAGGTGTGCTAGCTGTGAAAACAAAGGTACAGTTTTGGGAAAGAACACAGGCACTGGGAACCTGATTGGCAAGGACCCAGTGCACACTCTGTGAAAGTGCATTAGATATTGGCAAAAAGTGGGGGGTAACCATGCAAAAAGGGGCACTTTCCTACAGCAGCCAACTGGGAGAGGAGGAAATCAGAGGCCTCTGGTCTCCGGTGGGGTCCCGGCACCATATCAACCGTCTGAAGCAGAGGGCCATCTGCTTGGTCCTGAAAGCCTTCCTTCGGTTCAAAGGGAGGCTGGTACAGGGTCTCACGGACAACTCCACTGCCATGTGGTACTGCAACAGTGTGGGTTGGGGTCACGGACCCTGTGCCAAGAGTTCTTGTGCCTCTGGATGTGGCAGACCAGACCACCAAGGAATTTTCCGGTGGTAAACCACCTGGCAGGATCATTAAATTCCAGGGTGGACAAGCTCAGCTGTTGACACTCAGCGGATCACGAATGGCAGTTACACCTCAGGTGGGGGAGGCGAGGTGAAGCACAACTCCGTCCCCGCCATCTTGCAAATGGGGGGGGGGGGGAATTCAGCCAACCAAGGAAAGGCTTATGCCCCCCTCCCACTAGGGTGGCATAATAGGGGGTGTACTCACCCCAGGGAAGGGACCCATTGGTCCCAACCTTTTTACCTACCTGTAACACCCCTAAATCTAGTATTTAGGGGCAGCCCTGAACCTTGCTTCCTCAGACAAGAACATGCAAGAAGAAAAGAAGGACCGAATAGCTGAGCCGAAGCTAACAAGAGGAGGACGCCCACTGACTTTGCCCCAGCCTGTCCCCACCTCGAACCTGCTCCAGCAAAATCCCGGTGTGTCCTGCAGCCAGCAACCTCGAGAAACCCGGAGGACCTGCCTGCCTTCAATCCCAAAGACTCTGTCTCCAGTGAACACCGGATTTGTTCAAACAGACTCCAGCTCCGCAAGGATTCACGGGTCTGCACCACTCTGCACCAGACGCCCACGGCCCGAGTTAGAGTGGCCCAACACCAAGAGGAGGGTCCCCCCCGGCGATCCTGACCTGAGATCCGGCGACCCCTGACCTGCCTCAAGCCTCCAGCCGACACCTGCAGCCTCAAACCGGAAGGTCCCCCCAAACGCGACCAGGAGCTGGTAAAAAGATCCGACCCTAAAAGGCACACCTGCACCCGACGCCCCACGGCCTTGGGTGGCCTGACCGATGGTGCCTAACCAACCCCCAAGATCCCAACTTACCTCTCCAAGTGGTGGTCGCACCCAGAAGACCTTCGTCCCAGAGCCTGCAGTGCTTTTGCAAAACGGAGACTCCCCATTGAAAGCAACAGGGCTTCAGACGCCAAAACAGCACTCTGCACCCGGCCGCCCCAGTGCCGCTGAGGGTGCATTTTTTGTGCTGGCCTAAACCCCCATTTGCCCTGAGCTTAAGTCCTGGAGCTTTGCTCCCACAACCCAGTGGCCTGCTAGTTGGCAGCCACCAACCGGAGGCCCCCTAGCCCCCATTGGATAAAATTGGGCCTCAGCACTCTGCACCTGGCTGCCCTAGTGCCGCTGAGGGTGTAACAAGAGTGCATCCTTGACCCTGGAGGACCCCTGAGTCTAACCCCAGAACACCAAATTCCACAACAAAGTACTTACCTTTAAACCGATAACACTATTTTCCTCCATAGGATAACATTGACTGTTTTTCTGTGAAATGTTTCTAAGTGTGGAGTGGGAAAACCTAATGCCAGGCTTGTTTGGTTCTAGAAAATAAAATAACTAAAAGAATATTTTTATACAAAAACAATTGGTCTGAAGTTCCAGTCTTTGAGTGTGTGAATTAATTTGCTGACAGTGTGTACAACAAATGCTTAACACTGTCCTCTGATACTGCCTACTGTTCGATCACACTACCTACAAATTGAGAGTGAGGTGCTATCTACTTTACCTCTGCCTACCTTTTAGGTTCCACTGGACTCTGTGCACACTATACCTCACACTTTGGTATGGTATATACAGAGCCAGCCTTCCTACAGTAAGGCCTTATCAGAGGGTAGTGTTAAGCATTTATTGTACACACTCAGGCAAGAAATGATTTCACACACTCAAAGACTGAACTCTGACCAATTTGTTTTGTATAAAAATATTTAGTAGTATTTTATTTTTAGAACCAACCCAGGCCTGGTGCAGTTAAGTGAAATAATACTTTGCAGGAATAATCCAGTTGAATGCAGTTGTATGTAATTGATTTGGATAGACATAGGTCAATTATTCAGAAACAGTTTAATTACTTTTCAGTTAACTTTGCAGTTACTGTCTGATTACTTATTAGATTACTTTGCAAGTTACTTTTTCTACTCAGTTGGATATGCCTAGATATCACACTGGGACATTTCCTAAATAAAAGCTAAGTAAATCAGTTTTTGTAAATACACAGTTTCTCAAGGTTTCATACAATTTTCCAACTCCACACTTAGAACAGAAAAGCAGTCAATGTAATCCTAAGGGAGGAAATCAAGTTATCAGTTTACAGCCAAGTGCTTAGTTTTGAGAGTTGGTTTTCTTGAGTTAGAACAAGTGTTCCCCCAGGGTCAAGGATCAATCAATCAGAAAATTGTTAAGGTCTCAAGGTGCTGGGGGTGGGGGGAGGTAAGCCGCTCCGTTCAGTCGAAGAGCCAGGTCTTGAGTGTTTTCCTGAAGATGTTCAGAGAGGGGACACGTCTGATGTCGATCAGGAGCTGGTTCTAGGTCTTGGCCGCGATGTAGGAGAAGACCCTTCCGCCCGTTCTGTCTCTGCAGATGCGCGGGGTTTCGGCGAGGTTGGCAGATCGGAGGTTTCTCTTGGGTACGTGGAAGGAGATTCTGTCGTTGAGGTATTGGGGTCCGGTGTTGTGGAGGCATTTGAAGGCGTGGGTGAGTATCTTGAAGGTTACTCTATTCTCGACAGGGAGCCAGTGGAGGTCTCGCAGGTGTCGGGTGATGTGTTCTTGTCGAGGGATGCCGAGGACAAGTCTGGCTGCGGTGTTCTGAATGGTCTGGAGTTTGCAGAGCAGAGACTTGTTGATTCCGGCGTAGAGGGCGTTTCCGTAGTCTAGTCTGCTGGTTATGAGGGCATAGATGACTGTTTTTCTTGATTCGGGGGGGGGGGGAGGGGGGGGTTCCATTTGAAGGTCTTGCGAAGGATGCGGAGGGTGTTGAAGCAGGCAGAGGCGACAACATTGACCTGACGGGTCATGGAGAGGGAGGAGTCGACTAAGATGCCGAGGTTTCGGGCGTGGTCTGTGGGGGTGGGAGGGCTGCCGAGGGTCACCAGGGGTTGTCCCATGCAGAGGGGGAGGGTCCGAGGACGAGGACCTCTGTCTTCTCCGAGTTTAGCTTCAGGCAACTGCCGCTCATCCAGGATGCGACGTTCTTCATTCCTTCCTGGAAGTTGTCTGGTGGTGAGGGGGTCCTTGGTGAGGGAAAGGATGAGCTGGATGTCATCGGCGTAGGATACTATGTTGAGTCCATGTTGTCCGACGATGGTGGCGAGGGGGGCCATGTAGACATTGAAGAGCGTGGGGCTGAGTGACGATCCTTGAGGCACTCCGCAGTTGATCTCTGTGGGTTCGGAGAGGCAGGGTGGCAGTCTGATTCTTTGGGTCCTGCCAGTGAGGAAGGAGCGGAGCCATTCGAGGGCGGTTCCCCGTATGCCAGTGTCGTGGAGTCTGGGGGTGAGTGTGCGGTGGGAAACTGTGTTGAAGGCTGAGAAGAGGTCGAGTAGGATCAAAGCTGCGGTGTGGCCTTGGTCAAGGAGGGTGCGGATGTCATCTGTGGCGGAGAGTAGGGCGGTCTCGGTGCTGTGGAATCCGGAGTGGGAGGGGTAGAGGATGGAGTTCTCTTCAATGAATTTCGTTAGTTGGGCGTTGGTCTTTTCGGTGACTTTTGCCACGAAGGGAAGGAGGGATATGAGCCGGTAGTTCTTGAGGTCCGAGGGGTCTACCGAGGGCTTTTTGAGCAGGGGCTTGACTTCTGCGCATTTCCAGTCGTCGGGGAAGGTGCCCGTTTCAAGGGTGGTGCTGATGGTGCGTCGTAGTTCTGATGCGATGGCGGCTCTGTGGAGGATGTGCGGAGGGCAGAGGGCAGGGGTCCGTGGGTGCTCCTGAGTGGATGCCTCTCATGGTTGATTCAATGTCTTCGGTGGTGGCTGGAGTCCAGGCGGAGATGGTGGGTTAGCTGGCGTTGTTGGAGGGGGGAGTGGTTTCGGAGCCCGGAGTTTGTTCTTTGAAGTGGTCGTAGAGGGACTTTATTTTCAGATGGAAGTAGGAGCTGAGCTTGTTGCAGAGGTCCTGGGAAGGGGCGATGTCTGTGGCCTAGCTGGGGGGTTTGGTGAATTCTTGGATGATGCTGAAGAGTTCCTTCGAGTTGCCGGCGTTGGCAGAGATCTTGTTCTGTATGAAGGTTCGTTTGGTTGATCTGATGAGATGATATTCTGTCATGGTGTTCTTGTATGTGGTGCGGTCTTCCGATGTTTTGCTGTTTCGACAATTCTTCACGAGACGTCTGCAGGTGCTCCTGGATTCTTGGAACTCAGCGGTGAACCAGGCGGCCTTCCTGGGGCGTTGTCTGTCAGGGTTGCGGAGGGGTGCAAGTTCGTCTGCACAGTTGGAGATCCATCTGTGTAGTTCTTTGCCTGTGAGGTTGGCGTTGGTCGAGGGGGCATCGCGGTTGAGGGTGGAGTTGAGGTGCTCCTTGGTGACCTTGCTCCAGTTCAGTCATGGTGGGTGGGGTGCGGGTTTGGGGGCGGTAGGCTTGCTGACGTGCAAGTGAACGCAGTGGTGGTCCATCCAGAGGGGTTGCGAGGTGTGGTCTAAGTGGATGTTGTTCCCTCCTGCGAAGATGGGGTTGAGGGTGTGTCCTGCCTTGTGGGTGGGGGTGGTGACGAGCTGTTTCAGTCCGAGGTTTGTGAGGTTGTCCAGGAGGGTGGAGGAGTTGGGGTCGTTGGGGTTGTCGAGGTGGAAGTTGAGGTCTCTGACGAGTCTGTAGTCCGCGGAGGCGATGGCGTGGGGTGCGACTAGGTCGGTAATGGTGAAAGCAGTTCAATGTCCGGGGGGCCTGTAGGCGAGCGTGCCACGTAGTGTGGATCTGGGGCTCGTCCTTATCAGGAAATGGAGGTGCTCGGTGGTGGACGGGGGGGGGTCGCTTGTAGCGGAGGTGGTGTGTCGGAGGGAGCTCTTGTGTGCGATGGAGAGTCCTCCTCCTGGGCGGTCGAGCTGTCTTTTCTCTGGATCTTGTTACAGTCGGTGATGGCGGTGGCGATGTCGGGCGGAGGAGGTGTTGGTCCAGGTTTCCGGTCTGCAAGCGCACGCACAGTGACACTAGGGCGGCCAGGTGCAGAATGCTGAGGCCCAATGTTATCCAACGGGGATAGGGGGCCTCCGGTTGGTGGCTACTCACGAGCAGGCCAAATGTTGAGGGAGCAAAGCTCCTGGACTGAAGCTCAGGGCAAAGGGGGGTTGAAGTAAGCACCCAAAGCAGCACTAGGGTGGCCTGGTGCTGCTTTGGCGTCGGGTGACCCATGACTTTCAATGGGGATTCTCAGGTTTGAACAAACACTGCAGGCTCGGGCACGAAGATCTTCTAGAGGCGACCACCGGTTGGAGAGGTAAGTTGGGATGTTGTGGGATGCCGGGACACCGTCGGTTGGGCCACCAAAGGGCGTGGGGTTCAGGAGTGTCTTTTAGCGTCAGGTTTTTCTTACCGGCTCCGGTCACGGTCGGGCGGATCCTTCAGAAAGGGGATGCAGGCATCGCCAGGAGACACGAGACAGGTCAGGGATCACTAGATCCCAGGTCAGGATCGCCAGAGAGACCTCCTTGTGATATTGAGCCACTCGAACTCAGGCCGTGGGCGTTGGGTGCAGACTCGTGGATTTAGCTGGAGACAGTCTGTTGGTGAGCAAATCCGGTGCTCATGGGAGACAAAGTCTGGTTGGGGAAGGCAGGGCAGGTTCTCCGGGTTCTGAGGGGCTGCTGGCTGTAGAACACACCGGGATTCCGCTGCAGCAGGTCTAGGTTGGGACAGGCCGGTAGGGCTGAGGCCAAGTCGGTTGGTGTCCTCCTCTTCTTCCTTCAGCACGGCTCAGTGGTCCTTCTTGTTTATACTTGACCGAGGAGGCAAGGTTTGGGGTTACCCCTAAATACTAGATTTAGGGGCATTTCAGGTAGGTACAGGTTGGGATCAATGGGTCCCTTCCTTGTGGTGGGTACACCCCCTATTATGCCACCCTCCAGTGGGAGGGGGGTATAAGCCTCACTCTGGCTGGCTGGCTGGGCCCTCCCCCCCCCCCCCCATCTTCAAGATGGCGGAGAGAGTTGTGCTTCACCTCGCCTCCCCCACCTGAGGGGTGGGGTTGGCAAAGGTGGGCACACCTCTCCTCCTATCTTGGTTTTCCTGCCGATTCTCCCACCCAAAGTGGGGGTCAGAACCGATGGGGGCCAGTTTCTGGGAGCAGCAAATGGCTGGGTCAGCTCACAAAGGCGCCCAGCTTTCTACACATACCAAGATGGTAATTCCATAGGAGGCACTGCAGGAAGATCCTTCTGTGTGCACACCAGATCCCTAGACGCCTTGTCTCTAATCTGTAAGCCAACTGATGCCAAAAAGGCTTTACTGCTAGGGATCACATCCGGCCTTTGACTCCAGATGCAACAGCGAAGGAGACAAACTGAAGTCAACCATCATCCGACTGGCTCCACTGCCTCCCAGTCCAGTGAGGTGGCAGCCACATAAAGCACAGTTGGTCCTTAGTTTCTGGTGTTCAGCAAGATCTGAGAGACTATTCCAGGTTCCACCTCTCCACATCTCTGGCCCATTATCCCTAGTTAAGAAGGGATGGTGGGAAGTTACTCTATTCATGTGAAACAGACCCCTGGTTACATGGGAAGTTGGGTGTTTCAGTTTGGCATCTTACATGTGACATGTCTGGCCACAGTGGAAGCAACCTACCAACTGCTTACCTTGGGTATCCTTCATCTGAGACTAGTTTCAGGCACTCATGAAAGGACCTAGTCTCCTTGTGTTTCTTTAAGGCAGTACATTCTTTAAATCAAGAAATCTGGAGCAATGCTGAAGCCCCAAAGAACAAGACATTAAGGAGAAAGAATCCATATTGTACATGCAGAAATTACAAAGCTAGGGTAGCAAAGCAAGAACTCTGGCCTCTCAAGAATTATTATTCTGTCAAATTCTACCTTTCATACATGTACAAATTACAAAGCTAGGGTAGCAAAGCAAGAACTCTGGCCTCAAGAATTATTCTGTAAAATTCTACCTTTTGCGCTCACTGTCGTGGACAACATACTAAATGTCTAGATCATGATCTTGCACACCTACGGCTCTCTACCTTAGTGGGGATGGTGGAAGGCTGTTATGAGGGTCAGGCGATGGTGGGGGGAGGATGAATTAATTTGAACTCTTGCACAACATAGCAATATTGAGAATGTTATATAGTTGTAAAAATCCATTTACAAACTGGAGTCTATCGCAACTAAAACATGCTTTACTCTAAGCCAATTGGGTGTCCTAAATGAAAAGTGTTAGATACCCTGGTTTGGAGAAAGGGTAGGAGCTGTGCGGGAGCAAGTCTCAAATATGACAAAGCACGCACAAAAACCTTTACAAAATGAAATACTCACTCTTATCATTAGTACAGCTTTTCTGATGTCCCGAATACCATCATAAACCAGTCTTGAAGCATCAATGAATTCATTTTCATCCATGGCTTGGTTTGTGTCACCACCGAGTGCTTCTACAGCAGCTTCCACTTGGTCAGTGAATCGAGGCATAACTGATTTAGAAGGATAAATAAAATTGTGATTGTTATATGTGAATTTCTGGAAGGTATGGTCAACTTTCTGAGATAATCAAGTAACAAACAAATCCTAGCACAAGTTCCAGCAGTCTTTATTGCATAACACAAATTGAAACATGCCAAAAAGGTAGTGAGGTTTAGGGGTTCCTTTGCGTTTCTTCACCTCTGCTGACCGATGAACTACAAATATAGATCAAAATGTAGTTTGGAAAGGAAAATATACCGGTCAAGTCATCCCAAGCATTACATTATGGAACCAATGCTCATATCAGCATCTGAGAAAAGGCCAGTTAAGCAACTAAACAAATACAGGCTGCACTTGCATACTCAAACTTTGGAACACTATATTCCTGGTATTATAATTTACACATTACCTTACTGGCTCAAACATACCTCAGAGAAACAGGTTGTAGGGAACTGGGTACTTGTTGCAGTACCCCCCCCCCCCCCCAATACTTTGTGCCTGGTTTTGATGCAACTTTGCCTGAGGTGTACTAGGTCCCTGCTAAGCAGGTTCCCAGTATAAATGTTCTTTCCCTAAAACTGTACAATTGTTCCCCCAACTGGCAAAACCCCTACCACCCTCCGTAAGTCCCTAGTAAATGGTACCCTGGTACCTAGGGACTGAGGTGCTAAAGAGGGTCCCTAAGGGCTGCAGCACGAATTGTGCCACCCTAAGTGACCAATCACCAAGCATGCACGACTGCCATTGCAGACTGCGTGTCTTGGTGAAGACAAAAGTGAAAACACAACATGCCACCCATCCATGTATGCCATGTCCCCTACTACTCCATATGATATTTGTAAGTCATTCCTACAGCAGACCTGACAGCCCCAAGACAGGATGCTTATTATTATATGTCAAGTTATATCTGCATGAGCAGATATGCCTCTGTGCTGGTCAGTCTCGACTACTGCCAGTGAAAGTGAACAGGAAGCTATTTTAATACATGTGCTGGGCACTGGTGAAAACGAGTTCCCCAGCTACATGAAGGTTTCAGTGAAAATAGGGATGTTTAATATCAAACATCTTGTATTGATGTTGAATTTATCAATACATGCACCCAGAGGGCACCTCAGAGGTGCCCCCTGAAACCGTACCAACTGCTAGTGGACTGACTGACTGGTTTTAGCCAGCCGGACATTGTAGGAAGCTGGCTCTGTATATACTATACCAAAGTGAGGTATAGTGTGCACAGAGTCCAGTGGAACCCCAAAGGTAGGCAGAGGTAAAGTTAGATAGCACCTCACTCTCTATTTGTGATAGTGTGGTCGAGCAGTAAGGCAGTATCCGAGGACAGTGTTAAGCATTTGTTGTACCCACTCAATCAGCAAATGATTTCACACACTCAAAGACTGAACTTCAGACCAATTGGTTTTGTATAAAAATATTCTTATAGTTATTTTATTTCCTAGAACCAAGCAAGCGTGGCACAGGTAAGTTGATAAATACTTTGCAGTAAAAATACAGTTTGGAATGCAGTTGTAAATGTACTTTGAAATGGTTACAGTTTGAATTACTGGTAATGCAATACATATACTTTGTATCGATTTTGCAGAAAAAATTACAGGTAAGTTACTATTACGTTACTTTTGAGATTACTTTTTAGATTACTTTTTCTACTCAGTGTTGTATGCCTGGATATCACACTGGGACATTTCCTAGAGAAAAGGTAAGTAAAGTCAGTTTTGCACAATTGTTATTTTTCAGGTTTCCATACAAATCAACTCCACACTTAAAACATTTTTCAGAGAAAAACAGTCAATGGATTCCTATGGAGAGAAATGAAGTTAACGGTTACCAGGTAAGTAATCGGTCTTTGGAGTTGAGCTTCTGGGGTTAGAACAAGGGTTCCCCCAGGGTCAAGGATGCACTCTAGTTACACCCTCAGCGGCACTAGGGCAGCCGGGTGCAGGGTGCTGTTTCGACGTCGGGCGCCCTGTTGGTTTCAATGGGGAACCTCCGGTTTGCAAAGGCACTGCAGGTTCGGGACGAAGGTCTTCTGGGTGCGACCACCACTTCGAGAGGTAAGTTGGGAAGTTAGGGGTTGGTTAGGCACCGTCGGTTTGGGTACACAAGGCTGTGGGGAGTCAGGTGCAGGGGTGCCTTTTGGGGTCGGATCTTCTTACCAGCTCCTGGTCACGGTTGGGGGGACCTTCTGGATTTAGGCTGCAGGCATCGGCTGGAGGCTTGAGGCAGGTCAGGGGTCGCCGGATCTCGGGTCAGGATCGCCGGGGTGACCTCCTCGTGGTGTTTTCCCACTCAAGCTCGGGCCGTGGTCGGCGGGTGCAGAGTGGGGCGGATCCGCGGTGTCCGGCCGGAGGTTGCAGATGAACAAATCCGGTGTTCACGGGAGACAAAGTCTGTGTAGTTGAAGGCAGGCAGGTCCTCCGGGGTTTTCGAGGTTGCTGGCTGCAGGACACACTGGGATTTCGCAGGAGCAGGTTCGAGGGGGAGACAGGCTAGTAGGGCTGGGGCCACGTCAGTGGGCGTCTTCCTCTTGTTAGCTGCTGCACGGCTGTTCGGTCCTTCTTCTTCTTGTAGTTTCTTCTTGTCTGAGGAAGCAAGGTTCAGGGGTGCCCCTGAATACTAGAGTTAAGGGCGTTACAGGTAGGCAAAAGGCAGGGACCAATGGGTCCCTTCCCTGAGGTGGGTACACCCCCTATTATGCCACCCTCCAGTGGGAGGGGGGGCATGAGCCTGTACCTGGTTGGCTGAGTCCCCCCATCTTCAAGATGGCGTGGACTGAGCTGTGCTTCACCTCGCCTCCCCCACCTGAGGGGTGGAGTGGGCAGAGGTGGGCACACCTCTCTTCCTCACCTGTTTTTCCCGCCAGTTCTCCCGCCCAAAGTGGGGGTCAGAACCAGTGGGGCCAGTTGCTGAGAGCAGCAAGTGGCCTTGGGAGGCTCACAAAGGCGGCAAGCCTTTGAAGCTTCCCCTTCGTGAACCCTGCCCATCCTGGGGGAGGAGGCTTGGCACCTCGTCCCAGGATGTGCATTGTTTCAGGCCCCAGAGAGCAGTAGGCTCTCGACCCAGGGGTCCAGAAACATGTCTGGTGGTGGAAGCTGAAAGCAGCCACTCAGCCTGGACACTAGTGGTAGGTTAGTTTTCAGGGGCATCTCTAAGATGCCCTCTGTGTGCATTTTTCATTAAATCCCACACTGGCATCAGTGTGGGTTTAATGTGCTGAGAAGTTTGATACCAAACTTCTCCGTTTTCAGTGTAGCCATTATGGTGCTGTGGAGTTCCTAATGACACTCCCAGCACCATACGTACGTCTAAGAATGGACTTAGACACTGTAGGGGTACAGGGCTCGTGCACCTGTACCCTCACCACTGGTATAGTGCACCCAGCTAGAGGGGTGACTGATCTATGCCAGGGCAGGGGGTTGTAGGCATGGCACACAGATGTGTGCCTTGTCGGTTCTTCACTTTGTTCTGCACCAAAACACACACAGGGGAGGGGGGGGGGGGGGGTGTGTGTGTGTGTGTGTGTGTGTGTGTGTGTGTGTGTGTGTGTGTGTGTGTGTGTGTGTGTCAGTGTCAGTGTCAGTGTCAGTGTCAGTGTCAGTGTACAGGGCCTCCAAGGGTGGCACAATAAGTGCTGCAGCCGTTAGAGGCCTTCTCTGGTCACAGTGCCCTGGGTACCTGTGGTACCATTTACCAGGGGCTGACCTGTGGCCAGAGATGCCAATTGGGTTTAGGCTTCAATGCAGTTTTCTGGAAAGAACATAGGCCCTGGGTACCTGATTAGCAGGAGCGCAGGGCACATTCAGTCAAAGCACATCAGCAATTCAGCAAAAAGTGGGGGTAACCATGCAGAAAGAGGGCACTTATTCACAGACATCAAAGAGTAATTCCTGGCCCCCAAGGGTGAGGGCCTACGCTCTCATGAGGCCAGAAACCAGGCCAGCTCTGCCAGGGGTCGTCTTCCATCCCATCCCACGAGATGACCTGCAGATTAGCCTGCCAAGTCAAGGGAGCTTCAAAGCAGCCCCTCCGCCTTTGGTATGAGACTCTGGTTTCTCTCATAGGAGAGGATTCCAACTCTCGCCCCCCCCCCCCTCCCAGTCCTGCTCCACTTTTGGCAGGAGGACAGGCGGGAAAAATTAGACTACGAGGGGTGCCCACATTCAGCCAGCACCACCCCTAGGGTGAGGCAGGTGATGTGGACCCCTCTTCAGATTCCTCCATCTTGTCTTGGAGAGAATTAACCAACCAGGGTTATGCCCACTTCCCAACGGAAGTAGTCATGGGAGGGTGTAATCATCCTAAGGGTACCTGGCACTCCCTCTAACGCCCCTAAATTCAGTTTTTAGGGGAGCCCCTGGCACCAGAGAAGCAGATCCTGACAACCTAAGAAGAGAGGAAACCGAAGAGCCACAAATGCAGAGAAGACTGAAGACAGTACCTGACTTGGCCCCAGCCCCACCAGCCTGTCTTCAGCCCTTGTCGAAAACTGCTCCAAAGTCAACACGTCCTGCAGCTGTTGACTCCAGAAACTTGAGGAGACTGTCTGCCTTCGAAAAAGACTCAAGACCTCCAGTGAACAGCGGACCTGTTCTGAAGAAACTCCAAAGAAAAGTTTGAGGCCTCCGGAACCACCGAAACCAAACACCTGAGCAACCACTGCACCGGTCGCATCTGGCCCCAGTTGAAGTGGGCCAACAAGGTTCCCTAGCCCTCCAGAGCTTGAGTCCATCGTGGTTTCACCCCTCCTGGAATCCCGGTCGTCGCCTGCAGTCTCTGCACGCAGGTCCAGTCTACTGCAACTGCTCCGGTAAGGAAACATCAGACGATTAAAGACACCTCTGCACCTGTTGTCCCTGGGCCTTGGAGAAGAGGACCAAAGGTGTCCCCCGTATCTAAGCATCGCAAGGCCTGAGCCCACCCGCTGGTTCATCCAGATTGGCTTCCTAGCCAGAGCCTGCAGGCTCTTTTTACAGAGACCGATCCCCATTGAAACGCATTGGGCACCGTATGCTGTTTTGCACCATGTGTGGGAAGCTGGCTCTGTTGGTACAATGTTTAAAAACAATTGTAATTACTTTGTGATTACTTTTTTAGATTACTATTTCTACTCAGTGTGACATGCCTAGATATCACCCTGGGACATTTCCTAGACAAAGGTAGGTAAAACACTTTTGTATTAAAAGACAGTTACTCAGGTTTCCATACATACACAACTCAAATGTTTTTCAGAGGAAAACAGTCAATGCAATCCTATTGAGGGAAATGTGGTTATCGGTTTACAGGTAAGTAACCAGTTTTGAGGGTTGAGTTTCTGGGGTTAGGTCAAGGATGCACTCAAAGAGCACCTTCAGCGGCACTAGGGCGGCCGGGTGCAGAGTGCTGAGGCCAAATGTTAGCCTATGGGGTTAGGGGGCCGTCGGTTGGTGGCTGCTCTCGGGCAAGCCACGGGGTTGAGGTAACAAAGCTCCTAGTGTTAAGCTCAGGGCAAAGGGGGATCCAAGTTAGCACACAAGGTGCACAGCGGCACAGGGGTGGTCGGGTGCAGGTTTGGCGTTGGGTGCCCTGTTGTTTCCAATGGGAGATCTCCGGTCGGAACAAAGTCTGCAGGCTCGGGCAAGGAGACTTCCTGGAAGCGACCACTGGTTGGAGAGGTAAGGTGGGATGCAGGGGGATGCCTAGACACCGTCTGTTGAGCCACCCAAGGCCGTGGGGCATCGGGTTCAGGGGTGTCTTTAGGAGTCGGATTTCCTTACCAGCTCCGGTCACAGGGACCCTCCAGATAGAGGCTGCAGGCATCGTCGGGAGACTTGAAGTAGGACAGGGATCACCAGATCACAGATGGGATTTGCAGGGGGGGGGACCTTCTCGTGGTGTTGGGCCACACAAACTTGGTCCGGTGCTCACGGGAGACAGAGTCTTTGTAGGGAAGGCAGGGCAGGTCCTCTAGGCTCTGGGGGGCTGCTGGCTACACCAGGATTCTGCTGGAGCAGGTCGAGGTCGGGCCAGGCCGGTAGGGCTGGGCCAAGTCAGTTGGTGTCCTCCTCTTCTTCCTTCAGCACGGCTCTTCGGAACTTCTTGTTTCTTCTGGTCTGAGGAGGCAAGGTTCAGGGTTGCCCCTAAAATACTAGATTTTGAGGCTTTTCAGGTAGGTACAGGTTGGGACCAATTGGTCCCTTCCTTGGGGTGGGTACACCCCCTATTATGCCACCCTCCAGTGGGAGGGGGGCATAAGCCTCACTCTGGATGGCTGGGTCCCCCCATCTTCAAGATGGCGGGGACAGAGTTGTGCTTCGCCTCGCCTCCCCCACCTGAGGGGTGGGGTTGGCAAAGGTGGGTATACATCTCCTATCTTGGTTTTCCTGCCGATTCTCCCGCCCAAAGTGGGGGCCAGAACCGGTGGGGGCCAGTTGCTGGGAGCAGCAAATGGCTGGGTTAGCTCACAAAGGCAGCAAGCCTCTGAAGTTTCCCTTTCCGTGGACCCTCCCATCCTGGGGGAGAAGGCTTGGCACCTCTGTGAGAAAGTGCCATCTTTCTTGCATGGTATACCCCCACTTTTTGCTGAATTGCTGATGTGCTTTGACTGAGTGTGCCCTGGGTTCCTGCCAACCAGGTACCCAGGGCCTGTGTTCCTTCCCTAAAACTGCATTGATGCCTACACCCAATTGGCATCCCTGGCCACAGGTCAGCCCCTGGTAAATGGTACCATGGGTACCCAGGGCACTGTGACCAGGGAAGGCCCCTAAGGGCTGCAGCACTTGTTGTGCCACCCTTAGGGACCCTGTACCTTTACACACACACACACACACTGCCTTTGCAGGCTGCGTGTATTGGTGCAGAACAAAAGTGAAGAGTCGACATGGCACACTTCCCTGTGTGCCATGCCTACAAAGCACTGCCCTGGCCTAGGACAGCCACCCCTCCAGCTGGGTGCACTATGCCAGTGGTGAGGGCACAGAGGCAGGAGCCCTGTGCCCCTATAGTGCCCAAGTCCATTCTTGGGCATTGTAAGTGCACTGCTGCCATTAAGAGTATATGGTGCTGGGAGTCTGTCATTACGAACTCCACAGCACCATAATGGCCCCACTGAAAACTGAGAAGTTTGGTATCAAACTTTTCAGCACATTAAACCCACACTGATTCCAGTGTGGGATTTAATGTAAAACGCACCCCAGAAGGCATCTTAGAGATGCCCCCTGAAAGCAACCCGACCTCCAGTGTCCGGACTGGGTGGCTGCCCAGGCTGCCACCACCAGACATGTTTCTGGACCCCTGGGTCGAGAGCCTCTGTTCTCAGGGGCCTGAAACAATGTGCATCCTGGGGCGAGGTGCCAAAGCCTCCTCCCCCAGGATGGGCAGGGGAAGCTTCAAAGGCCTGCCGCCTTTTGAGCTTCCCCAGACCATTTGCTGCTCCCAGCAAACTGGTCCCCACTGGTTCCACCCCCACTTCTGGCAGGAGAACCGGCGGGAAAACCAGAGGCAGGAAATGGGTTGTGCCCACCTCTGCCAACTCCACCCCTAAGGTGAGGGAGGCGAGGTGAAGCACAAACTCGAGTCCCCGCCATCTTGAGGATGGGGGGACCCAGCCAAACAGGGACAGGCTCCTGCCCCCCTCCCACTGGAGAGTGGCAGAATAAGGGGTGTACCCACCCCAGGGAAGGGACCAATTGGTCCCTGCCCTTACCTACCTGTAACCACCCCTAAATTCAGTATTTAGGGGCTCCCTGAACCTTCCTTCCTCAGTTCCAGATTCCGAAAACAAGAAAGAAGAACAAGAAACAAGAAGACCTGCCGTGCAGCTGCTCACAAGAGGAAGACACCAACTGATTTGGCCCCAGCCCTACCGGCCTGTCGACCCTCGAACCTGCTCCTGCTAAACCCCGGCATCTCCAGTGGTCAGCAACCTCACAAACCCCGGAGGACCTGACTGCCTTGCGACTCTAACTACCTGGGACTCCCAAGAGCAGTGGTACTGCTCAAAGCAATTAACCAACCCCTGGTGCCAACCGGGAACCACGAATCCTGCACCCTCTGCACCCGCCGAGCCCGGCCTGTGCCAGAGTGGGCAAATACCAAGAGGACGTCCCCCCGGCGACTGTGACCCAGAATCCAGCACCCAAGGGCCCTCCTCGACGCTCCTGACGACGCCTGCAGCCTCAGAACCAGGGACCCCTCCAACCGCGACCAGCCGAGGGTAAGATTTCCGACGCCTAAAGACACCCCTGCACCCGACGCCCCACGGCCTCCTGTGCCCAACTCCTGGGTGCCTACCCTTCCCACAGCTTCCCAACTTACCTCTCGAAGTGGTGGTCGCACCTGAAGAATCACCGTCCCGAGCTTGCAGTCTTTGTTCGTCACGCAGCTTTACCATTGAAAACCATTGGGCGCCCGACGGCCCAAAAGCCCACTGCACCCGGCCGCCCCAGTGCCGCTGAGGGTGCGCCAACTACCCTGTTCGACTTCCCCACTTGCCCTGAGCAAGTGACCAGGAGCTTTGCTCCCACAGCCGAGTGGCCTGCTAGCCAGCAGCCACCAACCAAAGGCCCCCTGCTGTCCATAGGATAACATTGGGCCTACTCACTCTGCACCCGGCCGCCCCTGTGCCGCTGAGGGTGTAACAACTGTACTTACCTGACCCTGGGGGACCCCTGAGTCTAGGCCCAGAACCTTAACTCTGCCAGTCGAGTACTTACCCAAATGCCGATAACTCACTTTTCTTCCATAGGGTAACATTGACTGGTTTCACTCGAAAATTCTTCTAAGTGTGGAGTTTCCCAACTTTAAAATATTCACCTAAAATCAACAGAGTAACGAAAACGGAAATACTCACCTGCTATTAGGAGAGATCCCAGTGCTGGATCTTGGTGCCCAGCACTGACCCTGAAAAGTAATCACAACGTTACTTACCACTAACTCAATTTTCTTCCATAGGGATCAATTGACTGGTTTTCTGTGAAATTTCTTCTAAGTGTCCACTTTTGAAATACCAAAATATTGCTTAAAAATCACCACAGTAACGAATTCCGATTTACTCACCTGCTATCAGGAGAGGCCTCAGCACTGCACCTTTTAGACCAGTACTGACCCTGAAAAGTAATTTTAACCGTACTTACCCGTAATCTGAAATTCCTTCCATAGGATATCATTGCCTGCTTTTTGTTGAAAAAGTTTCTAAGTGTCGATTTCTGAATCTTACAAATATTCGTTAAAAATTGTGCCAACGATACAAACGTAATTACTTGCCTGTTTTAGATAGATATCCCAGTGCTGAACCTGAGAACCCAGCACTGGATTACAAAAGTAACGTAAACCTACTTTGCTTGCAAACTGCATTTCCTTCCATAGGATAACATTGGTAATTTTACCCAGAAAAGTTTCTAAGTGTCAACTTTTGAAATACAATAATATTCCTCAAAAATCACTACTATAACCAACACGCTTTTACTTAACTGTTTACAGGAAGTGTCCCGGGACTGAATCCAAGATCCAGTCCTGTGGTTAGAAAAGTAATCCAAAGAGTAATTAATTGCATTTAACTAAAACTTTCCATTGAGCTCAATGTTGCATTGTGTTTGAAATTGTGTTGCCTCTTGCAACAACTGTGACTACTGTCATCCAAAAGTCTATTGCCTACTTGAAAAGTATTTAAACAAAGCATTTCAGTCTGAGAAAGTATATTTTGATTCCTATTGTTGGTTCTAAAATAAAACAAGCATATATTTTTATATACCAACCATTGGCCTAGAGTTCAGTTCTTGAGTGTGTGGCTTCATTTGCTGACTGAGTGTGTACAACAAATGCTTTTACACTCTCCTCTGGTACTGCCTTACTGCTCGACCAAGCAACCACTTTAGAGAGTAAGGTTATATCTAACTTTAGCCTCTGCCTTACCATTGGGGAACTGTGGGCCCTATACACACTGTACCTTACTTTGGTGCAGTATATATAGAGCCACTTTCCTACAACCTCTGCCCAGGATGTGCTTTGTTTCCAGACCCCGAGTGCGGGAGGCTCTCGACCCAGGTGTCCAGAAACATGTCTGGGGTTGGCAGCTGGCGAGCAGCCACTCAGCCAGGACACGAGTTAGGTCGTTTTTCAGGGGGCATCTCTAAGATGCCACCGGAGTGCATTTTTCATTAAATCCTCACACTGGCATCACTGTGGGTTTAATGTGCTGAGAAGTTTGATACCAAACTTCCCAGATTTCAGTAAAGCCACTATAGTGCTGTGGAGTTCGTAAAGACAAGCTCGCAGACCATATACTCTTTATGGCTTTACTGCAATTACAATGTCTAAGAATAGACTTAGAAACTGTAGGGGTACAGGGCTCATACACCTGTATCCTCACCAGTGGCATAGTGCACCCAGCTAGAGGGGTGGCTGACGTATGCCTAAGGCAGTGGGATATAGGCATGGCACACAGGGATGTGTGCCATGTCGACTCTTTACTTTTCTCTGCACCAAAACACTCAGCCTGCAATGGCAGTGTGTCAAGATACAGGGTCTCCAAGGGTGGCACAATAAGTGCTGCAGCCCTTAGAGGCTTTCTCTAGTCACAAGGCCCTTGGTACCCATGGAACCTTTTACAAGGGACTTGCATGTGGCCAGAGAGGTGCCAATTGGGGGTACAAAGGTACAGTTCTGGGAAAGAACACAGGCCCTGGGAACCTGATTGGCAGGGACCAAGGTGACATCAAATTCAAGTGCATCAGAAATCTGGAGAGAAAAAAAAAAGGGGGGGGGGGGGGTTACTGCAACAGAAACCCAGCTTCCTACACTAGTGTTTTGACTGAGAAGTGAACAAGATCGACCCTGGTCTGACTTGGTTTTGCGAGTGTCCCTGAACATGTACTCCTCAGCGGTGAGTCCAAAGCCCACAAATCATGGTATCTTTCATGAGGATATAGGACTCAGCATCTGTGTCATCCTGTGTTAGGAGTCTAACCCTACACTTTCCTGAAAACCGCTCCCAGAGTGGAGAGCCCCAATACTTCTGGGTGAATCTCCTCATCTTACAAGCCCTCTCAAAGGCTGTAAACCACTTGGTGATATTTTCACCCTCTACATATCTGGGGACAATCCCCTTGGGGATCTTAGGGTCAAAAGCTTCTCTCTCTCAACTTAAAATTTTGTTGCCACCAGAGATGGGTGCAAGGCCCATCTCAGCTCTATTTTTCTTTGGGTAAGATTTTGGCTTCTAAAGCTATTCTCCTAGCTAGCTTCTG
Source organism: Calotriton arnoldi (assembly GCA_963921515.1). Taxonomy (NCBI): domain Eukaryota; kingdom Metazoa; phylum Chordata; class Amphibia; order Caudata; family Salamandridae; genus Calotriton; species Calotriton arnoldi. The sequence goes on from CAWUFW010000690.1 coordinate 2,605,304, forward strand.
AAGCTCAGGATCCTCCTCCTCAACTTCCTCTGTGGTAGTACCAACAGTACTCCCAGTAGATGTGCTGCCAGTGGGAGGGTCCACAGACTCATTATCACTGGCATCTGCATCCTCTATCATCTGAATTTGTCTCTATCATACTCAGCAAGTAGAGTCTGGAGAAGAGCCTTAGCAGGCTTAGTTTCCATGTCAATGTTCCATGCTGTACAGAGGCCCTTAAGTTTGGTCAACTTAAGTTTCTTGTAGGGGCCAGGTTGAGCTCCCGGCTTGGATCCTTTGCATCAGACATGTTACAACACAGTTAGGACCTTATTAAAAAGTTCAAGAAAATAATGTGAACAGATTTTTTTGTAAAGTCCTAACTACTGATATTTAAAAATTCTAAGCAGTTTGGACGGGGGGGGGGGGGAAGGGGGGGTGTACTTAACACAAAGCCCTAAAAGTTATTTTAAACAATTTAGAAAACACTTGAATTTGAAAAAAATGTTTGTAAATGACCATTTTGGATTCCTTAGTGGAATCACCTATAAACCTAGTGGCACAGCAAATGTAAAATCTTGTACCACACCGCTGCACCACCAATGTAGGAAGCTGGCTCTTTATATAATACACCAAAAAGAGGTATATTGTGTAGAGAGTTCATGTATCCCTTATGTGTGGATAGGCCTTGCTTCATCATTCCCAATGTGCTCTTTTTGTGGTAGTATGGTCGAGCAGCCTTAGGCTGATCAGGGAGGCGTGTTTGACATCTGTTGCATACACAGTCAATAAATGATACACACACTCAATAAGGAAATCTACACCAATGGAAAAAAAATACTTGTTATTTTATATATTTTTAAAAACCAATAACTTTGTTATTGGGTGGGTACTTTTTAAAAATAGCAGTTTTGAAGAAAACAGGCAAGTAACTTGTATTGTCTCTAATTCAGTAATGTTATCCTATGGGCAAAACAACATATACTGCATACGGATACTTAGTAGCGACTTACAGAACCAATCTTCAGGACTTAAGGTACGTATGGGGCAAGGTCAAAGGCAGCACAAACAGGTCACCCCGGTAGGCTCTGGGGCGTCCGGGTGCAGATGTGCTTTACGGAGTCAGGTGCCCCGTTGGTTTCAATGGAATACGCTCCTGGGAAGGCCTGGGGGCCAGTCCGGTTGAACCCGCAGGGGGCTGTGTCCTTGAGATGCTCAGGCACGTAGGTACACAGTTGGTCCACTTCTTCTTGGGCTGTAGGGCTCGGGTGCAGTGGTGTCTTTAGGCGTCGAATCCATGCTACAGGAGACACTCGCGGTTGAGGTGGCCTGAACAACGAGGCTGCAGATGGCGACTGGAAGTCCAGTCTGAGCAAATTCAAGGTGGGCTTCATCTCTGGTGGGTCTCAGGGACCTAGTTGGCCCACTTCGACTTGGGCTGGAGGGTAGGTGTGAGAAAATGGGGTTCTGTTTCAGTACCCCCCACTTTTTGCCTGGCTTTTGATGCAACTTTCACAGTAGAGTACTGGTTCCCTGCTATCCTGGTTCCCAGTACCAGTGTTCTTTCCCTAAAACTGATCCACAATTGGCCCTTCTGACCCCCTGTAAGTCCATGGTAAAAGGTACATGGGTACCTTTGGGCACTGGGACTGAAGAGGGTTCCCTAGGGACCCCTCACCTAGGCCATGCAGACTGCCACTGCAGAATGCATGGCCTGGTGCAGACAAAACAACCAAGTCGACATGGCACACTGCCTGTGTGCCATGCCAACTAGCACGGCCCAAGATATGGGTAAGTCACCTCTCTAGAAGGCCTTACCAGTCCTAAGGCAGGGTGCACTAAATCACAAGTGTGGGCATATCCGTTTGAGCAGATATGCCCCTACAGCATTAGGGTCTATTTTCCATAATATTGTAAGTGCCAAGGAAGCCATAGAGAGTACATGGGCTAGTAACTTGACAACTTTAGTTCCACAGCACCATGATGGCTTCTCTGAACGAACCCAGGAACGTTTCGTAGCAAACAACTCCTTTTAATTTTGATGCCAGTGTGAGATTTACTAAAACATGTACTCAGAGGGCACCTCAGAGGTGCCCCCTGAACACCTACCGACCCTGGTGTTGTCACTGCCTGGCTTCAGGCAGCCGGCCACACACACACACCTGTTTCTGGACCTCTGGGTGGAGAGCCTCTGCTCTCTGGGACCTGAAACCATGCACATCCTGGGCGAAGGTGTCACACCTCCTCCCCCACGATGGGCCCAGTGTTCGAAGGGGAAGCTTGAAACGCCTGCCACCTTTGTCACGCGACCCCCCTGCCCCTCTGCTGCTAGACGCAGATGGTAGCCCCCAGTTTACACCCCCACTTTGGGTGGGAAAACTTTTAAAGGTTAGGAAGTGTGCCCACCTTTGCCAACTCCACCCCTCCGGTGGAAGAGGCGAAGTTAAGCACACTTTTCAGGCCCCTCCACCTTGAAGATGAGGGGACTCCTCTAATCAGGGATAGGTCTATGCCCCCTCCCACAAGAGGGTGGCATAATAGCACCCCAGGTAAGGTGCCCATTGGCCCTACCTGCTACTCCCCTAAAACATCCCCTAAATGTAATATTTAGGTGGCTACCCCAGACCTGGACGTTGGATTCCTGCAACCTACGAACAAGGACAAAGAAGATGCTGTGCAGCAAAGCCTGAAGAAGTCCTACCGGCCCGTCTCCAGCTTTAAAGACTCTGCAAAGAAGACGCCTGTCATGTGGCCAACGACTTCTAGAAACCAGAGGAAGACTGCCTGCTCTTCAACAAAGACCATATCTCTCGAGGACAGCGACCCCGTCTGGAAGAATCCAACTACAAGGACTCCAGATCCAGCAGGAACCGCAACTCCTGCCCACTCAGTACCTGATGCCCACGGCTGGAGTCTGAGTGGCCCACCTGTCCAGTGAAGTCTCCCCAGCAATCTTGACCTAGAGTCTAGCGTTGGCTGACCCCTCCTGGACTCCACGACGCCTGCAGGCTGAATCCACAGAGGCTCCCCGACCGTGACCGGCTCCAGTAAGAAGACTCCAACATCTAAAGGCACCTCTGCACCTGAAGCCCCTGCGCCTGGCGAGCTGAATCAACAGTGCCCCTATGACACCTACATCTCTACTTACCTCTGCTGTCGTTGGTCTCCTCTTGCAACTTCCAGTGCGATGCGTGCAACCTGTTTGTCGAAAGCAGAATACTCACTGAAGAGCATTGGGTGCCCAATGCTGAAATTGCACCATGCACCCAGCCGCCCCGGTGCCGCTGGTGGTGTGTGCTTGGTGCTTTTTTTGGCCCCCGTGCTTAACCTCACCTCTAAAGCTTGGCCCCTGCAACCGATCTACTTACCTGCAAGCAGTGTGGCTTCGAGCACCCCCAGTCTCCATTGAAACGCAGTGGGCCGTACTCCAGTTTTGACCACTGTACCGGCCGCCCATGTGCCGCTGGTGGTGCAGTTTTGGTATTCACCTAACCCTTGCCACTTGATGAACTTTGGTCCAGAAGACTGGAATTGTAAGTGTTGTATTTACCTGTAAAACCGCATTATTGCTTTCCTCCATAGGATAACATTGAACTGTTCAGAAATTGCACTAAGTGTCGACTTTTTGAAGTGAAAAGTATTTTTAGTTAAAAAAATACTTACCTTATTGCAAAGATCTTGGCCTTAAATACAAACATAGCTTATTTTTCTAAAATTGGTGTGGATCTTCTTTTTGAGTCGTGTGTCAGTTATTAGTCAATGTGTGTAATAAATGTCTTACACGCCTCTGTGTTAGGCCAAGGGCTGCTCACCCACACTACCACTAATAGAGCAAATTCGGTTTTACATTGAGCCCTGTACACTTTTGGAGAAGTACTGAACTCTGTGCACAGTATAACCACCTATTGCCATACCATATACAAAGCCAGCTTCCTACAGTAGGGGTGCATTGGTCCTTTCTGGTGTCGGGTTTTCGCGGTCCAGAGTCCTCCCGGTTCTTCATGGGTGCCTGCAGGGTAGCAGCACAATACTCCACAGGATATGCTGGTTGCTTCTTGAAGTGCTGGCAGTCTTCCCAATCTTTTGTAGGCAGAGCAGCTGCAGGACGAGTCATCTTTGGTGCCGTCAGGGACAGCAGGCAGGTCGGCAGGGTTGGCACCAAGTCAGTTGCGGCTCCTCAGTTCTTGCTCTTCGGTGTCCTCCTTAGGTCATCAGAATCTGCTTTCCTGGTGCCAGGGGCTCCCCTAAATACTAGATTTAGAGGCGTTAAGGAGAGTGAAGGGTGGTACTCAATGGGCTACTTACCCTTGGGGTCACTAAACCCCTTATAGGACTACTTGCAGTGGGAAGTGGGCATAACCTTGTCCCGGAGTTCCTAATTCTGCCATCAGCAAGATGGAGGGGTTTTCCTAATTTGGGGCATGTCAGGCAGCTCACCTTAGAGGTGTGACTGGCCTGGTAGTGCACCACGCCTCCCCACATGTCTAATTTCCAGCCTGTCCTGGTGCCAAATGGGCCCAGTGCAGGGGGTTGGCATTTCCCTAGTCTGGGGAAGCTGTGGTCACATATCAAAGGCGGCAGAGGCCTTTGAAGCCTCCTGCCTTGATATTCTGATTACTTAGCCATCCTGACAACACCTCCGGCCAGACCAGGCATTGCTTATACCCTCAGAGAGCACAGTCTCTAACATGCAGGGGGTCAGAAACCTGTCTGTGGTGGCAGGCTTGTCTACACCAGTCAGCAAGCACACTATAGAGGCTGGTAGATTTTCAGGGGGCACCTCTAAGGTGCCCTCTGGGTGCATGTATTAATAAATCCACCACTGTAATCAGTGTGGGTTTATTAATAAAAGGTGTTTGATACCAAACACCATAGATTTCAGTGAAGTCATCATGTAGCTGGGGAACTCGTTTTTACCAGTGTCTAGCACATGTAGTTAAATTGCACATGTAGTTAAATTGGCTTCCCTGTTCACTTGTGATATCCAAGAATTGACTCAGACATCACAGGGGCATATTTGATCATGCAGATATGCCCACACATGAAGTATAAAGCACCCTGCCTTCGGGCTGTTAGGCCTACTGTAGGGGTGGCTTACGTATACTGCATGAAGTGTACACATGCATGGCACACAGGGATGTGTGCCATGTCGTGTTTTCACTTTTCTCTTCAGCATGACACGCAGTCTGCAATGGCAGTATGCATGTTGGTGCTGAGGGGTCTCTTAGGGTGGCCCAATACTTGCTGCACCCCTTAGAGCCCTCTTTAGCTTCCCAGCCATAGCCAGGTACCATTTACTACAGGAGGTGCCAAAGGTATTGCCAATTGGGGGGAAGATTATACAGTTTAGGGAAAGAGACTTGGAACTGAGAAACTGGATAGCAGGAACCCAGTGCACTCCAGTCAAAATTGCATCAGATACCAAGCAAAAAGTAGGGGTGACCATGATAAAAAGGGGCACTTTCCTACAGTATGCTGTACCATGCCACACATAGGGAACCACAAACCCACTCGAGGTACGCATTGAACCAAATGACCAAACAGGTGACTAACATACAGACTTGCACAAACTGGCAAGATTAACACGTTTACTACAGATCTTAGAAATGTCATGTTGAATGAGAACATACTTCTGATATGGTTGCTATATGTATATGTAGGTAGTTCTTCACAAATTATAATAAGAGATCTACAAACAAAATAGTAGACAATTTCTGAGAAACCGCATCTGCAAAACATCCACTTGTGTTTACACCTGCAACAAACACTAAGCAGAAGACCACAAAATTGGAGGGTAGACTATCGGAAGGAGAAAGCACCAGACAACAAAGAAAAATACAAAGTAAAATAGAAGTGTTTAGGGGAGCCTGTGAGCAATGTGCAAATCTGGTCCACCTCGAGGAGGATAAAAAGGACTGGAGCCCAAGGAAGATGGCCTGAGTACTGCGGTTATGAGCAGGGTGTAAGAAAGTGGCTCTGTATATACTGAACCAAAGTAAGGTTCAGTGTGCACAGAGTCCACAGTCCACAGAGGTTTGGCAGAGGCTAAAGTTAGATATAACCTTACTCTCTAAAGTGGTAGCTTGGTCGAGCAGTAAGGCAGTATCAGAGGACAGTGTAAAGCATTTGTTGTACACAGTCAGCAAATGGTCTCACACACTCAAGAACTGAACTCTAGGCCAATTGTTTTGTATGTAAAAATATATTGTTTTATTTTAGAACCACAAGTAGGTACAAAAATACTTTCTCAGAATGAGATGCTTTAGTTATATACTTTCAATACACAATAGACTTTTAAATGCAATAGCTACAGTTGTTGCAATAGGCAACACAATTCAAACACAATTATAACATTGAGCTCAATGGGAGTTTTTAAGTAAAAGCAGTTTCAGTTACTTTATGTATGATTTTCTTACTCCGGGTTGGATCCTGGATTCAACTCTGGTGCATTTCCTGTAAACAGTTGAAAGAAATCGTTTTTGTGACACGCGATTTTTAAGGAATATTTGTTTGTTTCAAAAATCGACACTTAGAAGAATTTCTGGAGAAAACCAGGCAAGGTTATCCTATGGAGGAAAATCAAGTCATCGGTAAGTACAGTTGTAATTGCTTTTCAGGGTCAGTGCTGGGCACCAAGATCCAACACTGGGATCTCTCCTGATAACAGGTGAGTAATTTCGTTTTCGTTGATCGGGCGATTTTTAAGGAATATTTGAAAGTTTCAAAACTCGACACTTAGAAGAAATTTCAGTGTAAACCAGTCAATGTTACCCTATGGAGAAAATGTAGGTTATCGACTTTCAGGTAAGTACTCGACTGGCCGAGTTAAGGTTCTGGGCATAGACTCAGGGGTCTCCCAGGGTCAGGTAAGTACAGTTGTTACACCCTCAGCGGCACAGGGGCGGCCGGGTGCAGAGTGAGTTAGGCCCAAGGTTAGCCTATGGCGGGCAGGGGGCCCTTGGTTGGTGGCTGCTAGCAGGCAGGCCACGCGGCTGTGGGAGCTGGGCTCCTGGTCACTTACCCAGGGCAAGTGGGGAAGAAAAATAGGATAGGTGTTGCACTCCCAGGGGCACTCGGGCGGCTGGGTGCAGGGTGCTTTTGAGCCGTCGGGCACTCAATTTATTTCAATGGAGAAGCTGGAAGTTGAACAAAGGCTGCAAGCTCGGGGACGGAGATTCTTCAGGTGCGACCACCACTTCGAGAGGTAAGTTGGGTAGTTGGAGGATAGGTAGGCACCCCGGAGTTGGGCACAGGGGGCAGCAGGGCGCCGGGGTGTCTTTTCGCGTCGTGAAATCTTACCCTCTGCTGGTCGCGGTTGGAGGGGTCCCTGGTTCTGAGGCTGCAGGCGTCGTCAGGAGCGTCGAGGAGGGTCCGTGGGTGCTGGATTCTGGGTCACAGTCGCCGGGGGGACGTCCTCTTGGTCTTTGTCCACTCAGGCACAGGCCGGGCTCGGCGGGTGCAGAGTGTGCAGGAGTCGCGGTTCCTGGCTGGCACCAGGGGTTTGTTACTTGCTTTGAGCAGTACCACTGCTCGTGGGAGTCCCAGTTCTTTTAGAGTCACAAGGCAGTCAGGTCCTCCGGGGTTTTCGAGGTTGCTGACCACTGGAGACGCCGGGGTTTAGCAGGAGCAGGTTCGAGGGTCGACAGGCCTGTAGGGCTGGGGCCAAGTCAGTTGGTGTCGTCCTCTTGTGAGCAGCTGCACGGCAGGTCTTCTTTCTTCTTGTTCTTCTTGCTTGTTTCGAATTCGGGATCTGAGGAAGGAAGGTTCAGGATGCCCCTAAATACTAGATTTAGGGGCGTTACAGGTAGGTAAAGGGCAGGGACCAATGGGTCCCTTTCCTGGGGTGGGTACACCCTCTATCCTGCCACTCTCCAGTGGGAGGGGGGCAGGAGCCTAGTCCTGATTGGGCAGGGCTCCCCATCTTCAAGATGGCGAGAGCCCGGAGATGTGCTTTACCTCGCCTCCCCCACCTGAGGGGTGGGGTTGGCAGAGGCTGGCACACCCCCTTTCCTCACTTGGGGTTTCCCGCCAGTCTTCCCGCCAGAGTGGGGGCTAGAACCGGTGGGGACCAGTTGCGGAGTACAGCAAGTGGTCTGGGGAGGCTCACAAAGGCGGCATGCCTTTGAAGCTTCCCCCTTGCCCATCCTGGGGGAGGAGACTTAGCACCTCGCCCAGGACGTGCATTGTTGCAGGCCCGGGAGAGCGGATGGCTCTCTACCCAGGGGTCCAGCAACATGTCTGCTGGGTGGCAGCCTAGGCAGCCTCAGGCAGGACGTGGATTGTGGGTTAGGTTCAGGGGGCAACTCTAAGTTGCCCTCTGTCGTGCATCTTACATTAAATCCCACACTGGCATCAGTGTGGGTTTAATGTGCTGAGAAGTTTGATACCAAACTTCCCAGTCTTCAGTGTAGCCCTCATGGTGCTGTGGAGTTCGTGATGACGACCTCCCAGCACCGTATACTCTTAATGGCAGCACTGCACTTACAGTGCCCAGGAATGGACCTGGGTACAGGGCTCATGCACCTGTACCCTCACCACTGGCATAGTGCACCCAGCTAGAGGGTGACTGAGGTATGCCAGGGCAGTGTGTTTATGGGCATGGCACACAGGGATGTGTGCCATGTCGACTCTGTTTTGTTCTGCACCAAGACACTCAGCCTGCAAAGGCAGTGTGTGTGTGTCAGGTACAGGGCCTCTAAGGGTGGCACAATAAGTGCTGCAGCCCTTAGAGGCCTTCTCTGGTCACAGTGCCCTGGGTACCTAGGGTACCATTTACCAGGGGCTGACATGTGACCAGAGATGCCAATTGGGTTTAGGCTACAATGCAGTTTTAGGGAATGACCACAGGCCCTGGGCACCTGATTGGCAGGAGCCCAGGGCACACTCAGCCAAAGTACATCAGCAATTCAGCAAAAAGTGGGGGCATACCATGCAAGAAAGATGGCACTTTCTCACACAGGGGCAGTATATTCTTGTATTATTTCTGTGCAAAAATACTACAGTCCCGTTCAGAGACCGAAGTGACATTACAGGAGTTTGATAAGGAAGGAAGCTAGATGAAAGTTTACAAACAAGTTTGACCCTAACGAAAACGTCAAATGCTGAATGTTTTAAGCACAGGAAAATACTTGTGGTTGCAGCCTTCAATCAAATATTGTTTTACTCAGTTTAAGAATTTACTGTAAGCAGAGTTATCCCAACATTTAAAGCATTACTAGGTGGACTGGAACTATGTGTTGGCCTCATTGGAACAAATACCAAGATACCCATAAGCATTTATTTTGACTTTTGAAGTACCAACATTGAGAACACAATGAAAACAAGTTATATCAAGTTAAATAAAATAGTTACCTGTGTTTGATAACAATTTTGTAGCCTCAATAACCTTTTCTGTGTAAATTCCGGGTTCATAATTATCCATTTCAGATGTGACAACATGAATGACTCTTGCAGCACGTCCACGAATCGCACCAGCTGTTCGGTCAAGCCCATCAACATCCCTTTCTTGAAGGGCAATGACACATTTGTTGACATCTTCCAATATGTGATTCTCTAAAGGCAAGAAGCATACCAACAGACTTAAATGTGGTTTCCATGTAACAGAGTAAAGAGAGACATTCATATACTAGCTAGCAGTATGAATTTACAAAAACATTTAGTAACAGATGACGATAGCTTACATAAGTTGAACTAAATGGTCTATATAAACCTCCTTGAGCTTACCAAGACCCTGACTGTGTTATAATGTAGGACACAGTAATGTCTTGCTCAGGACAACTATATCTGACAAGAGCCAAAAGACTGAAAAAAATATCTATGATCAAAATAAATACACAGAGTTCAAATTACAAGATGTCCTCTCAGCATACAAAAATTTAAATATGAAGGAAGGTTTTCTTTTTTCTAAGAGAATCTTGACCAAAAGGTTTTATTTACCTTCTGTGAGGCCTCTTCTGTGATCCTGTGTTAGTATCCTAAGTGGACACTATCACTGACCACTGGTGTTCCTGGGCCACAATACCGATGCATTCCAATTCTATAACAAGGTTTCTTGAAATCTACGAAGAGAGTCAGTACTATAGAGTTCCTGCTAAGATTTTCTTGCAAGGCACCAGGACTAGAGGCACAGGTGATTGTGTTCAACTCCCATCTCACATTTTGCTCTAGGAACTATAACTGGTAACAAAGGGGCAAAGCACACGTGTAGCATGTGTGAAATTGAAGACGATGAGAAAAGGAATCAAGATTAAGAGCCACTGCTGAGAGAATAAGAGGACAGGATAAGAAATAGATGGAAGAAGAGGTTGAAGATGGAGAAAGACTGCAGAAAATTAGGAGAAAGTAAAAGAACAGGAACCACTAAAGAGTGAGAGGAATTGCAAGTATGCAATAAAAATGAAATTGAGCAGGAGATTGGAAAGGGGGCTAGCAGTGTACAGAACTAGAAGCTCAGGTTAACGGAGAAACATCCATCACACACTACCATTGGTTTTAATTTCATAGACTTTAACGCAATCCTGAGAGATTGTTTTACATTTGAAGTTAAAATTACAGGTTCTCAGCCTCTTTTAAAGACAAATGCTCTATACCGGCATTCAGAGAAAAATGGTAAATCCGGAAGTCGCAGAGTGTATTGAGGAGAGACACTTACACTTTCTAATAGAATCCCATGTTGGATATTTACAGGGCTTGATTGACAGTGGCAATGAACTTCCAAAGACTGTAAAAAGTCACATATTTACAATTAGCTCATGCTGAAACAAAGCTAGAAAAAATGCAGGTCACCAAAGAACTAAAGACACAAGCGACTTATAGAACCCACAGGACGCCTTAAAAAAAAAAAAAAAAATATATATATATATCCATCCATCCATCCATCCATCCATCCATCCATCCATCCATCCATCCATCCATCCATCCATCCATATCACCAACAATTCTTTAACAAGATATTGACACTTAACAGACAGGGACCAACACCATCACAGAATGATTCGGGCTTCAGTAATCGAAGGAAATCTTAGTAACATGTGAAAGGCAATTGGGACGACTCATGGCACTACTACAAGGGAAGAAGACGCACAATGTAGATTGTACAAACACATTAAAGATAACAAAAGGTTGCCCAAGTGAGGCCTCTGCTTGACTGAATACCCCAGATATATGCTAATTAATTCAAGCAAAACATTAAAAAGCAAGATTAAAATTAAATCAAAAGTGAGTATGAAGAAATTAAACACTATTATTGTTAACAAAATCTTACAATTAAAAACTTTTTGTGGAAGTTTAAAAACTTCAGGAAAGTGAAATGCGGTATATAGTAGCTTTCCAAGATCATCTGAAAGTCTGTGGCTAAAGGAATAAACATGGACACTGCATACCTGAAACAGCCAGAAAGTCATCAATCGAAGTGATGTCATCAACTGCATCAGTCAGCACACGTACTTGTCTTTCCCACAGCTCCTTGAAAAGGTCCATAGTCTCCAAAGCGACTTTACTCTGAGGTTTTGCAGCTAAGGCTAGAGCTGCATTGATAACCTAAAACAAGCAGAAACATTTCCTTGATGGTGTGTGTCACATTCGAGTATGTTGCTCTCCATCACTCAAATAAGGCTAGACATTATAATGCTCAGCAGGCAAGATGGAAACGCTTTTATAAACACAAATTTAAAACATTTTAAGGAATGCAATACTTTTTGCTAGAGGACCTAGGGTAGTCAGTCATATCCTGCTGTCGGTATACAAGTTTACTATTTTTCTCCCTGAGACAATACTATTGCTCTCCCATTGCATAACCATGTTAGTCAGTTTCTGCGGTTGAAAATGCAGTGAGGGAGAACAGTCCAGGCTAAGCCTATGTGTTACCCTATGTGGCTGCAGGTTTTACAATCTCAGATACAGTGCAACAGAAAATAACACAATAAAAATCAATGCTGAATCAATGTTTTGTCTTTACGATAAAAAAATGACTAGTTGGATAGATAAATGGAATAGGTAAAACGAAAAATGTTACTTTCCTGTTTGCAGATTGTAGTGCAGTAGGCTCACATGCTGTGCATACTCCTGCCACCTAGTGTTGGGCTCAGATGATTACAGGCTGCTTTTGTGCAAAGAAAGAATCGCAGTTCCAAGACTTGTGGTAACTCACTTGAAACCTACTGTGCACTAGGACATAGACCTCTCCCCACCTTAGAATGACATAACATACTTTGATGCATGGGAAATAGGACTGCCAAAATGCGGCTGCGAAAAGGCAACTAAAAGATGCAGAGATTTTCTAACTGTAGGAAGCTGGCTCTTTATAGGATATACCAAAAAGAGGTACATCGTGAAAAGAGTACAGGTATTACCTTACTAGTGGACAGAGGCTTGCTCTAGCAATCCCAAGGAGCTCTTCTAGGGGGTAGTGTGGCCGAGCAGCCTTAGGCTTATCAGAAAAGAGTGTTCGACATCTGCAAATAAACCTATTAGTCAAAAAATGATGCAAACGACTCAATAAGGAGATCCACACCAATTTATTAGAACACATATATACACACACATACATATATAAATATACATATATACATACATACATCCATCCCAATACCAAAGTGCTCCTTCTGGAAACCGGAGAACCTGGGGAGGTGGTGCGTAAACCGGTGGAGCGACCGGTACAATAATCCATAAAGGAAAGAAGGTGGTACGCCCTCTCCGGAACAACACAGGGATGTCAGAAACAGCCGATTTCGGTGTGGTAGCGCTGGTTTGAAATTAAAATCGGATTTTGGGAACCACGGAGTGCTGCGAATTATTTGGAAAGGAAAAAGCACATTGGGCTTTGGGTGAAGCCCGTCGCGAGCACCCGCATTGAGCGCGCCTGGAAACTAACCCATATTGTGTAACAGATTCTGCATCTGGGCAGCGCCCGGCGAAAACACAAAGGAAAGGAACTTACTTGAGGTCGTAGCACCGAGAAGACGGGACCGGAGGGTGCCGCCGTGTCGGAGGTTTCACTTGAAGGTAAGCCCAGCTGGGAAAAGGAAAATGCTACTTACCAGTATGCATCTGTTCTTGGCATGTAGAGCTGCACAGATTCACACTATGTGCATATGTGCATAGATCGCCATCTGGTGGTGGGCTCGGATGCTTGCACCTTGTTGTTGTCTTGGAAGAAGTCTTTGTAGTCACGAGATAGGTGACTCCTCCCTTGGACGATAGTGCGCATGGGCATCGACTCCATCCTCAGATTGTTTTTCGCCATGAAGGGAAATGATGTAGTTTGTAAGAAACAGAAAGATGTCCATGAGAATGTATCCAAGTAAGATAACACTGGAACAGATACAGGTTCCGGGGAGGTGGGTGGGCGTGTGAATCTCTGCAGCTCTACATGCCAAGAACAGATGCATACTGGTAAGTAGCATTTTCCGTTCGAGGCATATGAGCTGCAGAATTCACACTATGTGCATAGACTGTACAGCAGTGTCTTCCCTAGCGGTGGTCGCCTGTATCTGTTGCAGTAGTTTGAAAAAGTGTTTTAAGAACAGCTTGGCCTACAGAAGCTTGTTGCTTTGCCTGCACATCTACACAATAGTGTTTGGTGAAGGTGTGTGTAGTAGACCATGTTGCTGCCTTACAAATGTCTACTAGGGGAATGTTCCCTAAGAATGCCATGGAAGCCCCTAGTTTGCGTGTTGAATGCGCTCTAGGGGGAATTGTTAAAGTGCTTTTTGGTAGCATATTTGAATATATTTAATATCCATCTGGCAATTCCAGCTTTGGAAATAGGATTGCCTTTATGAGGTGGACAAAAGGCTACGAATAGTTGCTTTGTTTTCCTAAAGGCTTTAGTCCTGTCTATATAGTAAAGTAGAGCCGTTTTGAGGTCAAGGGTGTGAAGAGCTCTTTCTGCTACAGAATCAGGGTTCTGGAAAAATACTGGTAAATCTACTGATTGATTAAGATGGAAAGCAGAGATTACTTTGGGAAGGAATTTTGGATTTGTCCTAAGAACCACCTTGTTATGATGTATTTGTAAGAATGGTTCTTGTATGGTTAAAGCCTGGATCTCACTTACTCTTCTGAGAGAGGTGATTGCAACAAGGAAGGCTACTTTCCATGTTAGGAATTGTAATTCGCATTTGTGTAAAGGCTCAAATGGGGGACCCATGAGCCTAGTAAGAACAATGTTTAGGTTCCACACTGGAGAGGGTGGCAGTCTAGGTGGAATTATTCTTTTGAGGCCTTCCATAAAGGCTTTGATAGCGGGTACTCGAAACAATGACAAATGTCTGTTTTGTAGGTAGGCGGCTAGGGCAGCCAAATGTAATCTTATTGATGAGTATGCCAGATTGCATCTTTGTAGATGTAGCAAATAGCAGATAATGTTCTGAATTGAAGCATCTAACGGGTGAATTTTGTTATTGTTGCAGTAAATGACGAATCTTTTCCATTTAGCTGCATAGCAAGCTCTAGTAGTGGGGCGTCTGGCTTCTTTAATAATGTTCATACAGTCGGGTGGGAGGTTAAGGTAACCGAACTCTAGGATTTCAGGAGCCAGATTGCTAGATTCAGTTGTGCTGGATCTGGGTGCCTTATCTCTCTATGGTTCTGCGTTAGCAGGGTTGGGGAGAGAGGTAGTTTTTGGTGTGGAACGACAGAGTTCCAGGAGTGTTGTGAACCATGGTTGCCGTGACCATGTGGGAGCAACTAGGATCATTTTGAGAGACTGTTTGAGCTTGCGTACTACTAGTGGAATGAGTGGGAGTGGCGTAAAAGCGTACGCAAATCTGCCTGACCAGTTCATCCATATCGCATTGCCCTTGGACAACGGGTGTGGGAACCTGGCGGCGAAGGTTGGGCATTTTGCGTTTGCATGGGAGGCGAATAGATCTATGTCTGGTTGGCCCCACATGTGGAAGAACGGTTGAAGAACTTGTGGATGAAGTTCCCATTCGTGTATCTGTTGAGTTTGACGACTTGACAGATCCGCTATCGGATTGTTCACCCCTGGAAGATGTTCTGCTAGAAGATATATTTTTTGTGGAATGGCCCGTTTCCATATACTTTGCGCTAGATGAGACAGCTGCAAAGAATGTGTTCCTCCTTGTTTCTGTATGTAATACATTGCTGTTATGTTGTCTGTGCGGACTAGGACAGCTTGGTTGAGGAGATGTGTTTGAAACGACTTTAATGCTAGAAATACTGCCAGTAATTCTAGGTAATTGATGTGGAACAGTATCTGTTGAGTGGACCACCTGCCCTGAATTGTGTGGCTTAGGAGATGGGCTCCCCAGCCGGTGAGTGATGCGTCTGCTGTTAGCACTATCTGTGGGACTGGCTCTAGGAACGGCCGCCCTGTGGAAAGGTTTTGTATGTTCCACCACTGCAGAGAGCGATGTGTGCGGCTGTCCACCAACACCAGATCTGTAAGTTGACCTTGAGCCTGGTTCCACTGACATGCTAAGCATTCCTGTAAGGGGCGCATTTGAAGTCTTGCGTGAGGTACAATGAAAATGCAAGAGGCCATCATTCCTATTAGCTGCATAAACACGCATGCTGGGAGAGCGTGTTGGGGCTGAAACTTGGAGGAGGGTTTGCATACTGAATATCCTTGCTGGATTGGGGTATGCTAGAGCTTTGGAAGTGTCTATTGTGGCTCCTAGATACTGATTTACGTAGGAGGGATAAAGGTGTGACTTGGTGTAGTTTACTGTGAACCCCAAGTTGTGTAGAAGCTGAATGGTTTGGAAAGTGTGGTGAACACATTGGTTGTGTGACTTGGCTTTTATGAGCCAGTCGTCAAGGTATGGAAATACATGGATTTGTTGTCTTCGCAAGTGCGCTGCTACTACTGCAAGGCACTTTGTGAACACCCTGGGTGCTGTAGTCACTCCAAATGGAAGGACTTTGAACTGATAGTGTTGGCTGTCCACTGTGAACCTTAGGTATTTTCTGTGAGCAGGGTGTATGGGAATATGGAAGTAGGCGTCCTTGAGATCTAATGTGGCAAGGAAGTCGCCTTGTTGGAGCAGTGGAAGGACCTGTTGAAGAGTGATCATGTGAAAATGATCTGACTGTATGTAGAGATTGAGAGGTCTGAGGTCCAGGATTGGCCTTAGGGTACCGTCCTTTTTGGGATTAGGAAGTAGAGAGAATACACTCCTGTCCCTTGATGTTGTATGGGAACTGGTTCTATTGCATGTTTTTGAAGCAGCGAAAGAACTTCCTTTTTGAGGAGTGTGAGATGTTCCGTGGACATTGGACGCTGTTTGGGTGGTATGTTGGGTGGGGTTGCTGTAAGTTCCAGGCAGTAACCATACTGGATAATTTGTCTCACCCACTTGTCTGTAGTGATGGAATTCCAGACAGGTAGGAACTGAGAGAGTCTCCCTCCGACCGGAGTGGAATGGTCTGGAGGGAAGTCACTGCTTATTAGTGGGAGAGGCGCGAGTGTTGTTGTTACCTCGGCCTCTTCCTTTGTTGTTATTCCCCCTGTATCCACCTCTAAAATATCCCTTGTTGGGGGAAGTTTGTGAGGGGTTCTTGTAGGAGGAAGAAGCAGCGTCTGCACTGATGTTTTTGGATGCTCCTCTATAGAAGGAGCGTCGAAAGGAACCTCGTGTGGATGGGGACTGTAATGCAACCATGGACTTAGCAGTCTCCGTGTCCTTTTTCATTTTTTCTAGAGCTGTATCCACAGCTGGGCCAAAAAGTTGTTCCTGATTGAGGATAGTTGTTTGTACCTCCTGTTTAAAGCCAGAAATGCGCAACCAGGCATGCCTTCTTAGTAACACACTAGTGTTAATGGACCTAGATGCGGTGTCTGCTGCATCGTGGGCACACTTATTTGATGCATTGGTTATTAATTTGCCCTCCTGAATTAAATCATTGGCCTTGGTCTTATATTGATCAGGCAGATGTTGCAATAGGGTTTCCAGCTGGTCATAGTGGGCCCTATCATACCTGGCAAGTAATGCCTGCGCATTGGCTATCCTCCAGTTATTAACTGCTTGGGCAGCAACTCGTTTGCCGGAAGCGTCTAATAATTTGGAGTCTTTGTCCGGAGGTGGAGCATCACCGGAGGTCTGAGAGTTGGCGCGTTTTCTAGCGTTGGTCACCACTAGAGAATCTACAGGGAGTTGACCCTTGATGTAGGTGGGATCATTGGGAGCGGGTTTATATTTTTTCTCAATTCTCGGATTGAGAATTCTAGCTTTTACGGGGTTCTTGAATACGTCTGGTGCGTGTTTAATGACGCCTTTTAACATTGGTAAAGTCTGTACAGTCCTTTGTGACTGTGCAAAGGTGTCTATTAGGAAGTCCTCCTCTATGGGGTCCGAATGCATTTGAACGCCATGGTACTTGGCAGCTCTGTCTATAAGCTGACCAAAACTAATATGGTCATCTGGGGGAGATGGCTTTGTGGGGTATGCATGAGGATCAGGAAGGTCTAGAGGATCTACTGGGTCATCATAGTCATCCCAATTTGGGGGGGTGGTGTGTGTGTGGTGTGTGTGTGGTGTGTGTGTGTGTGTGTGTGGTGTGTGGTGTGTGGTGTGTGGTGTGTGGTGTGTGGTGTGTGGTGTGTGGTGTGTGTGTGTGTGTGTGTGTGTGTGTGTCGTCATCAGGGTCAATAAAAGGGTCATTATCTCCTCCTCCTCCCCCCGTAAATCATCATCTTGTGGTGGTTGTGAGTATGTTGGAAGTATGGGAGAATTTGAAGAAAAGAAAGGTTCAGTAGGAAGAACGGGAGAAGAGGGTCGTAAAGGTGAAGTGGCACAGTCTTTTCTTTACAGGCACCTCAGGGGTGTGTGGGGTGTCGAATTTCCTCTTGTTGTGTGGAACATTGATGATATGTCCTATTTTAGGGTCCACTTGGAGAGTTTTTTGTTGCGGATCGATGGGATCCGGTCGAAAAAGTTCTTCCTGTTCGGTAGTCGCCTTCGGCGCCGATTTTTTCGGGTCCGAGCGATGTTTAGATTTCTGCTCTGGAGCCTTGGAAGGGGTTTTTGGATCCTTCGGCTTCGAGGTGGAGTCGGAAATCTTTTTCGGTTTCGAAGATTTTGGTTTCAGATCCAAGGCCTTTTCTTTCGGCACAGAGGTGCTCGGTGCCGATGGCTTTTTGGGGATTGCGAGAGCAGGACGAGCTCCCGGCTTCGGTGCCGATGGTGTCTGCGGGGCGGTGATATGGGGCTTGCTCGGTCCCGAGCCGCCGGAAGGCTTAACCTTTGTCTTCGGAGCCGGGCCCGGGGCGGGGCTTCTGAAGCTTTGTTTCGGTCGCGACTGGAGCCTTCTTTTTTTGAGGTTGGGGTAGGGGCAGTTGTACACTCGTTGACCTGGAGTGATGTGGTCGTCTGGATCGGAGTCGTCTGCCTCGGAAACTATTTGCAGGTCCTCCGAATCATCCATTGAGGAGCGCGTCGAAGAGCAGGCGAACGAAGACAATACCGTCGAGTTTTTTTGATGTTTTGCGCGTCGAAAGTAGAGTACGGAACCGGAGCGCAGAAGTTACATCCGAACCCGATGGCGGAAAAAAACAATTTGAGGATGGAGTCGATGCCCATGCGCACTATCGTCCAAGGGAGGAGTCACCTATCTCGTGACTACAAAGACTTCTTCCAAGACAACAACAAGGTGCAAGCACAACACCAGATAGCGATCTATGCACATAGTGTGAATTCTGCAGCTCATATGCCTCGAACCAAACGGTTATTCACCGAAGCGGCTTGTACGTGTAATCCATTGCGAGAAGCAAGGCAGGTGGAAGACTGCAGGCTTAACCCGCTAACCCAGGACACAGAGCAGTGATCCCTGGTACGCCAGAAGGCTTTCTGGCACCAAATGTTCAAACGAAACGCGCTACATTGTTTGAAGGCGTGTGGCGTGAATCATGGTAAAAGGTTGTGGCAAACAAGTCTAAGTGACTAATCGGAGTAAAAATATTGCCCAAAAATATTGCCAAATTCATAGCGGAGGCACTTTGAACCGACGAGCGTGAAAATTGTGCTCAGACAACAAACGATCAACACATGAACTCGTGCAGCATGCAGTCGTGCTATAAATAACGAATAACATATCACATTCAAATAAAAACTCAGGAAGACAAAAACGTACAAACCACTGTCAAATGGAGGCACGCAAGTCAAAAGAGCAGCAAAAGCTGCAACAATGTTTCAATCGGCAACATCAAATGAAACGATTACTGGCTCTGAACAAACAACAATGCACAGTGCAGGAGGCACATTGAAACAAATGATCTTCCAAGTTGAAAGGTTATATAAAAAGGAGATCAACAAGCGCTGGGAAGTGATAGCTCTTGAAAAGTATGTAGAGGTGAACAGAATTCCCAGAGGTTTGAGGATCTTTACAATGCCTACCCACCCTGATATCACATCAGAACTACTGGAAGAATGGGGGCACAACAACACACAATGCTCCATCAATATGATGAAGATTCTAATTAAGCATGCCCAAATGGACATTGACGAAGTGCACATTACAATACAGGAAATGGAATCTAAAATATCCAACAATCCAGACAAAGAGGAGCTAACCAAATTAAGAAAAGATATGGGAACCAGATTAGAGAAATATGAAGAAATTCAGGAGAGGAAAAAGAGAAAGTTCCATAGGGACGAAATGGATTACAAGTATGGCAGAATCCTCACCTTTGCGAAAAGGTTTGAAGTGTTGAAACAAAAATTTCCAAGCAAAATGATACAAGCTACACCTGGAGAAATGACAAGTGAATCAGACGTCAGCGAAGGGGAAGGAACAAGCACCTCTACCTTCACAGTAAAACCAACTTTTTTAGTAGAGATGAGACTCATGCACTTGGATGCATCAATGACAAGGGGGAGAGGGAGAGGAAGAGGGGCAGGCAGAGGAGGTGGCAGAGGAGATACAAAGTCTTCAAAAGTACAAGGAAAACCAGAAGATCTAACCGAAAGAAGACAGTACACTCTGAGGGACCGTACAAAGAAAAATTAATTACAGTGAAGAGAGCAATCTAATAGTCAATCTTTCCAATTATGTACTCAAGGACAACGAGAAGTTACTGTTCAATAAAGGACTCTCTTTTTGTCCAGAAACACATTTCAACTATGTGGATACCAAAATTGATGAATACAAGTACATAAGGAAACTGAATAAAATTCATGCAAATAAACAGCCTGAGATTCCCACAACAACGACAGAAAAAGCAAAAAAAGAGAGAACTAACAATTGAACAAATACCGGATCTGAAAAATATGTTTGATCTGATGTATAATCTCCATGAAGATGATATGACAGAAGGGGATATATTACAAGAGCTTACAATAGAAACTGACCAACACAAGTTCAAAAGAAAACCTAAATACTGTCCCAACCTCTCCCCAGGCAATAAGTTTGACATGTTCTCGGACACAATAACAAGAGAATTGGAAAAAATAACGAAATCTAGACAACCAAGAAGTGAGAACTTAACCTGTGGTGAGCGACAAGCTTTGAAAGAACTAACCGATAATGACCAACTAATAGTCAAGCCCGCCGACAAGGGAGGCAACATAGTCCTCCAAAACAGAAGTGACTATATGCAGGAAGCTTACAGGCAACTGAACGATCAAGAGAAATACTCAAAGCTACCATCAAATCCCATCAACCGGATGGTAACAGAACTGAAGAATCAGCTGGATGAGTGGGAGAACTTGAAATTAATCAATAAGGAAGAACATCTATTTCTATTAAAAGAACAAACTGTAATGCCAACGATATACTTCCTGCCAAAAATTCACAAAACATTGGTCAACTCCCCTGGAAGACCAATTGTCTCAGCGTGTGAATCAATCTACGAGAACATGTCAACATATGTGTACTCGTACCTAGCACCCATTGCACAGAGCCTTAGCTATATTAAAGATACTGGAGACTTTTTACGTACCTTATCCGAAATGGACTGGAATGAAAATTACAAAATGGCAACGATTGATGTCGTCTCTCTCTATACTTCAATTGAACATAAAATAGGCTTGCAGTCGTGCAACTATTTTTTGAAACAAAGAAACATAAGTGAACTAGAACATTCGAAAATGCTCTTGAAGATGATTGAAATGTGCTTGACCAATAATGTTTTTTTATTCAACCATGAACTATTTCATCAAAAATGTGGGACAGCCATGGGCATTTCGTTTTCTCCAAACTAGGCCAATATCACAATGGGATGGTGGGAGAAAGAAATGGCATGGGGTCCAGACAATCACAAGAACTTGCCCAAATTGTATTGTGGGTCAGATATATTGACAACCTTTTTTTAATTTGGGATGGGAGCATAGAAGATTTTATGGAATACTTTAATAGATTGAATGAGAACAACATTGGCTTGTCCTTAACCTGCACTATCAACCCATCCAAAATAGACTTTTTGGACACATATTTTTGTGGAAAAGGGTATAATATAAACCACGCTATTTAGGAAGAAGACAGCAACCAACAGCGTGCTACATGGAGAAAGCTTCCATCCAAAGTCCCTACTAAATAGCATTCCATATGGAGAACTAATAAGAATGCGTCGGAATTGCTCCAAGGATGAAGATGCAGAATTTCAGTACAATGAAACAATAGCAAGGATGAAGAAAAGAGGATACAAGCAAAAAGAACTGACTACAAGCTTGGAAAAAGTAAGAGCAAAAACTCGTGCCGAAACTCTAATTCCGAAAAAGAAAGTAATTGAAAGGGAAAATCAAGAAGCACCAAGACTAATTCTGACTTACAGCAAAGAAAGCAAAAAGATCATCAATGCAATACAAAAACACTGGCATTTGATTAATAAGGGCTCAGACATAGGAGACTTGCTGGGGGCTCGCCCACTAGTGACCTATAAGAAAACTCAATCACTGAAAGATAAGTTAGTCCATAGTCACTTACAAACAACAACTCCGACAAACAATAGGCTGATGGATGCAAGAAAGGGGTTCACAAAGTGTAACAGCTGCAAAGCTTGCAAGATTGGAGAGAATAAAAAACAAATAACTGACCAAGATGGAAAAATCATATTGATAAAAAAAAACATTCTTTAATCGATCAAAAATATGATCATTTACAGAGTTTAAAACAGTTCATAGTATAAAAACATTAAAAAGTTAAGATACAATATTTCATAAAAATCATATAAAAGACAGACTATAACAGCACAATATAAGATTCATGATTCAATTCCCTGGAACTATATTAATATACATTAACCTGTCGTATTTCCAAGAACACTTTTAAACAGTTTTGACCTTCTCCACCATGCATTCAACAAAAATCTAGATATTGCAAAGACGAGCCATCTTGTGGTGTCAGATCTAAAAAATACGTAATGCTTCACTGGGGCATGTAAACGAGAGTAGACGACAGACTGGAGCTATCCAGGTTTTCCTGTAGTCATCGTAGGTGGGGCAACAGAAGAGAAAGTGATCGAGTGTGACATGTAGGACAAAATGATGTTACAGCTACAGTTCCCCATGCGCTTCTCCTTGAACAACATTACATGTAAAACGACGCATGTGGTATATCTAATCCAATGCCACTGTGGATTACAATACATTGGCAGCACAACGTGTATGCTGAAAAAGAGGATATTAGAGCACATACGCGCCGTCAAGAACAAAGACACCAACTATGCGACAGCAAGACATATGAATCAATGTCAAAATGCAAATTGGAAATCCATGAGATATTTTGGCTTGGACACAGTTCCACCTAATGAACGTGGAGACGATAGAACAAAAAAATTGAGACAAATGGAGTCACGGTATATCATTAGACTTAAAACTAAGGTCCCGACAGGCCTTAACATGGACGAAGAACTCTTTGTGCACCTATAAAAGAAACAAATTGGGGAACTGATCTACTTCATTGTGTCCATATTTTGAACAACAAACCATTTGTTAATTTCTCTTTATTACATCATGCAAGTTACTGGTACTAACCGTATAAAACTCACATAATTCATGTTGCAAGGAATGTACTGTACTGACCTTAAACCAGCAACAGAATGGACAGTCTTAAGAACATCTATTCAGATCATGTTCAGCAGGCACAACAGGGTACTATACCCAGGTTTACAACTTGAGAAGTGAACGCTATAACTAAATATAAGCGAACGCTTTAAATTGACTTAACTTGCTTTGAAATGCCATATGACAATATAAAATGCAGATTCAATGTCCCCATTGCACACTGTTCAATGTATTAATTACAATGTAATCAATTTTGAACCAAAATAATTTAATTTTTATGCACTACAACCTGTCAGAGAAAATTAGCCACACCTCAATCATCTTGTACCAACAATGCCTATGTAAATATCATGCCTTCTATGAGCAAAAGAATGTATCAAATGTTTAATAATGAAATGGTTTTTTTTAAACAAAAACATCAACTCCCATCATGCATTATTATGTGCAGAGGATGGTGAGACTATAAATCACAAACAAAAAAAAGCCAACTCACCGTGAAAAAGACCCTGTGTGGTCGAAATGCATTGGTGTGGTAGCGCTGGTTTGAAATTAAAACCGGATTTTGGGAGGTGTGGTAGCGCTGGTTTGAAATTAAAACCGGATTATGGGAACCACTGAGTGCTGCAAATTATTTGGAAAGGAAAAAGCACATTGGTTTTGGGTGAAGCCCGTCGCGAGCACCCGCATTGAGCGCGCCTGGAAACTAACCCATATTGTGCAACACATACATATATATATTTACACACACATACATACATATATACACATATACACATGTACATGTACATATATACATATATACATACATCCCAATACCAAAGTGCTCCTCCTGGAAACCGGAGACCGTGGCGCGTAAACCGGCGGAGCGACCGGTACAATAATCCATAAAGGAAAGAAGGTGGTACGCGCTCTCGGGAACAACACAGGGATGTCAAAAACAGCCGATTTATTAATTCATAAATCGCAACGTGACGCGTTTCGGCCGACAAGCGGCCTTGATCACACAAAGTGTAAAGTAAAACGGAGCATCATTACATAAACATACACATATATACATACATATGCACACATACACATATACACATATACATACATACATACACACATACACATATACATATGTAGGAAGCTGGCTCTGTATATACTATACCAAAGTGAGGTATAGTGTGCACCGAGTCCAGTGGAACCCCAAAGGTAGGCAGAGGTAAAGTTAGATAGCACCTCACTCTCTATTTGGGGAAGTGTGGTCGAGCAGTAAGGCAGTATCAGAGGACAGTGTTAAGCATTTGTTGCACACACTCAATCAGCAAATGATTTCACACACTCAAAGACTGAACTTCAGACCAATTGTTTTTGTATAAAAATATTCTTTTAGTTATTTTATTTCCTAGAACCATGCAAGCCTGGCACAGGTAAGCGATAAATACTTGGCAGTAAATATACAGTTTGGATTTGTAATGGTATATACACTTTATTTTGACTTACAGTATTGTTTCAGAGAAATGCAATGCTTTGTAAATACAGTACATAGACTTGAATGGGCTTTTCAGTAACATACCAGGTAAGTTACTTTTTAGATTACTTTTCTTACACAGTGTAGTATACCTAGATACTACACTGGGACATTTCCTGTAAATAGGTAAGTAAAAGCGTTTTTGTTAAATAGTACAATTTTAAAGAATTTCTTTAGGTTTTCAAACTCCACACTTAGAAACTTTTCCAAGAAAAACAGTCAATGTTATCCTATGGAGGAAAGGAAAATGCTACTTACACAGTACGCATCTGTTCTTGGCATGTAGAGCTGTAGAGTCACATGCTGTGCATAGCCTGACATCTAGTGTTGGTTCCGGATGTTTGCACTTTGTTTTTGTCCAGGTATATATGTATCTAAGTAAGATGTAACTGCAACAGGTATAGGTACCCGGGGAGGCGGGTGGGCGCATGTGACTACAGCTCTACATGCCAAGAACAGATGCAATCTGCGTAAGTAGCATTTTCCGTTCGAGGCATGTGAGCTGTAGATCACATGCTGTGCATAGACTAAAAAGCAGTCATCTCCCAAAGTGGTGGCTAACCTGTAGCTGTTGCAGTGGTTTGAAATAGTGTACATAAAACTGCTTGGCCCACACTAGCTTGCTGTCTTGCTAACACATCTACACAATAGTGTTTTTGTGAATGTGTGAGGTGTAAACCATGTTGCAGCTTTGCAGATATCATCTATGGGTAGGTTTCCTACAAATGCCATAGAAACCCCTAGTTTGCGAGTGGAGTGCGCTCTAGGGGGAATTGTTAAAGTTCTTTTTGCTTTTGCATAAGCATATTTGAATGCACTTGACTATCCACCTTGCAATGCCTGATTTTGATATTGGATTGCCTTTATGTGGTGGAGCAAAAGCGACAAATAGCCGTTTTGTTTTGCGGAAAGGTTTTGTCCTTTCTATATAGTAAAGAATTGCTCTTTTCACATCTAAAGTGTGTAAAGCACGTTCTGCCACAGAATCTGGTTGAGGGAAGAACACAGGCAACTCAACAGATTGGTTGATATGAAACGCAGAAATTACCTTTGGTAGAAATTTAGGGTTGGTCCGAAGAACCACTTTGTTTTGATGTATTTGTAAGAATGGCTCTTCTATGGTTAGTGCCTGAAGCTCACCCACTCTCAGAGTAAGAAATTGTATTTCACTTCTATGCAATGGTTCAAAGGGTGGACCCATTAGCCTGGTGAGGACAATGTTGAGATTCCATACTGGAGCAGGTGGAAGCCTTGGAGGAATGATTCTCTTAAGTCCCTCCATAAATGCTTTGATGACAGGCACTCTAAAAAGAGACAGATGTCTGTTCTGTAGGTATGCAGCTATTGCAGCAAGATGTAAGCGAATGGAAGAGTACGCTAAATTGGAACGCTGCAGATGTAGTAAATAGCAAATGATGTTTTGAACTGAAGCGTCCAGTGGATCCATTTGATTGTTATTACAGTATATCACAAATCGCTTCCACTTTGCTGCATAGCCTGCTCTTGTGGTAGGACGTCTAGCCTCTTTGATAATGTTCATGCAGTCTGGCGGAAGATTAAGCTAGCCGATTTCAGGTGCCAGATGGCAAGGTTGAGATGGCTTGATCTGGATGTCTTATCTCTCCATGGCTTTGATTGAGCAGATTGGGAGTGAGGTGTAGTTTTTGGCGAGGTACTACTGAGCTCCAACAGGGCTGTGAACCAAGGTTGTCGGGCCCATGTGGGAGCAACTAGGATTAATTTCAGGGACGCCTGTCTGAGCTTCCGAACCACTAATGGAATGAGTGGGAGAGGCGGAAAAGCGTAGGCAAATATCCCTGATCAATTCATCCATAGTGCATTGCCCTTGGACAATGGGTGTGGATGCAAAGTTTGGGCATTTTACGCTTAGGTTTGTGGCGAACCGATCTATGACTGGAAATCCCCACATTTGGAAGAATGGGAGGAGAACTTGAGGGTGGCGTTCTCATTCGTGGATCTGTTGTCTTTCACGACAGAGCAGATCTGCAATCTGATTGTTTACTCCCGGAAGGTGTTCTGCAAGGAGAAACATTCTGTGATGTATGGCCCATCTCCAGATGGTCTGTGATAGCTGGAGAGAGTGTGTCCCCCCACCCCCCTGTTTTTGTATGTAGTACATTGCAGTCATGTGGTCTGTACGGATCAGGACAGCTTTGCCTACTAGATGAACTTGAAACGCTTTGAGCACTAGAAAAATCGCTAGAAGCTCTAGATTTATGTGAAGCTGCTTTTGCTGCAGGCTCCACATGCCCTGAATTGTAAGCGTCTGGAGATGAGCTCCCCAACCAGTGAGCGATGCGTCTGCTGTTAGCACTATCTGTGGAACCGGGTCGATGAAGGGCCGTCCTTTTGAAAGGTTTTGTGTATTCCACCACTGCAGAGAGCGATGGGTGCGGCCGTCCACCAACACTAGATCTGATAACAGACCCTGAGCCTGGTTCCACTGACGTGCTAAGCACTCCTGAAGGGGGCGTGTGTGAAGTCTTGCGTAAGGGACTGTTAGTATGCAAGACGCCATCATCCCTAGTAACTGCATGAACACTCGAGCTGGCAAGGAGTGTTGAGGCTGGAACTGGCAGAGTAGAGTCTGCATGTTGCGGATTCTGGCCGGATTGGGACAGGGCAAAGCCTTTTGTGTATCTATTGTGGCTCCCAGATACGCCTGTGTGTTGGATGGCTGTAGATGAGACTTGGACAGGTTCACTGTGAATCCAAGATCGTGGAGCAACTGCACTGTTTTGGGAGTGTGATTGAGACAACTTTCTTGCGAGCTGGCTTTTATGAGCCAGTCATCCAGATATGGGAAGACGTGAATGTGTTGTCTTCGAAGACGAGCTGCGACTACTGCTAAACACTTGGTGACAACTCTGGGTGCTGTAGTTCCTCTGAATGGGAGCACCTTGAACTGATAATGCTGTCCTGCTACTACGAACCTTGGGTATTTGCGATGAGCAGGATGTATTGGGATATGGAAATAGGCGTCCTTTAAGTCCAGAGTGGACAGAAAGTCGCCTTGTTGAAGGAGCGGAAGCACTTGTTGGAGAGGGACCATGTGAAAGTGGTCCGATTGAATGTAAAGATTTAGTTCTCTGAGGTCTAGTATAGGCCTCAGAGAGCAGTCCTTCTTGGGAATTAAGAAGTACAGGGAGTATACCCCGGTCCCTTGATGTTTTAATAGGACTGGTTCTATTGCTCCTTTTTCTAACAGGGAGAGAACTTTGTTTAAAAGGGTAAGATGTTCCTATGACATTGAATGTGATCTTGGAACAATGTTTGGGGAAGTGTCTGTAAGTTCCAGGCAGTAACCATATTGGATAATTTGTAAAACCCATTTGTCTGAGGTGATGTTGTTCCAGACAGGGAGAAATTGAGAGAGACGTCCCCCGACAGGAGTGGAATGATCAGCGGGTAGCGGAAGGAAGTCTCTGTTTGTTATTAGCAGGGGAAGTGCGTGTGGAGTTGCCTCTGCCTCTTCCCTTACCATCATTTCCTCTAAAACCTCCTCTAAAATATCCTCTTGACGAGGGCGATTGGTTGTTGCCCTTGTAAGAGGAGGAGGGTTTTTCTGTGGTAACATTTTTGGAACCACCCCTGTAAAAGGAGCGGCGAAAGGAACCTCTATTAGTAGGTTATTGTAAAGCCCCCATGGACTTTGCGACCTCAGTTTATTTAATTTTTTCCAGCGAGGTGTCAACTGCTGGACCAAAGAGGTGTTCTTTATCAAAGGGCTGATTGAGAATGGAGGCCTGTACCTCTGGTTTGAAACCGGATATGCTTAACCATGCGTGTCTGCGTAGCAACACACTGGTGTTTACTGCGCGTGCTGCTGTGTCTGCTGCATCTAATGCGCACGTGAAGGAGGTATTGGCGAGAAGTTTTCCCTCTCGTATAAGATCATTTGCCTTAGATTTGTGCTCATCAGGCAGAAATTGGATACGATTTTCCAGCTAGTCATAATGAGCTCTATCGTATCGGGCTAGCAAAGCCTGAGCATTGGCAATGCACCAGTGATTAGCTGCCTGTGAGGCTACCCTTTTACCAGAGGCATCAATTAACTTGGACTCCTTATCAGGAGGAGGGGCCTCACCTGTGGTCTGCGAGTTCGCTCTCTTACGAGCATTAGAGACCACAAGAGAGTCTAAGGGCAGCTGACCATTGATGTAAGCAGGGTCAGTAGGCGCTGGCTTATATTTTTTCTCAACCCTGGGCGGGATGATTCTTGCCCGGACAGGGTCTTTGAAAACCTCATCTGCATGCTTTAGCATCCCCTTAAGCATTGGTAATGTATGTGTACTTTTTGGAGTGGCGCTTAAGGTCTCAAACAAGAAGTCCTCCTCTAAAGCCTCCTTATATAGTTCCACCCCATGGTAATGAGCAGCCCTGTTAAGAAGCTCAATGTAACCTATATTGTGATCAGGAGGTGATGGCCTGGACGGATATAAGTCAGGGTCAGTGTGTGTGGATCAGTATCATAATCCTCCCATGGGTCAACATCTTGTGGCCTATCCTCATCCCCTTCATCCTGTGGGTCAGGTGATAGTGGTGGTGATGAATTAGTGGGGTAATGAGTAGTTGAGGATTAGTAGGTGAAGGAGGTGGCACATAAGGTGGTGATGGGTTTGTACCCACATTCCGTTTTCTTCAGGGGCATGTGATGCTCATCCTGATGGGCCAATTTCCTTTTTTCAGGCAATTTGGCATGAATATGTCCAGTATCTGGGTTAATAACCAGTTCTTTTTGTTTCGGATCTGGAGGTGGAACATCGGAACAAGGCTCTTTTGTCGGAGTCTTTTTCTCTTTACTTGCAGTTTTAGGTGTCGAAAGTTTCGGCTCCGAACTCTTCGGCACTGAAGATTTAGGCTTAAAAAATGGACATGCTTGGTTTTCGGCGTCGAGGATTTTGGCTCGGGGCTGACTTGAGCCCGAGCCGGAAGGCTTTTCTTTGTGTTTCGGCGCCGGGCCCGCGGGCGGGGTGCTCAAAATGTTTTCTCAGTGCCGACCTTGGCCCGCAGGCAGAGTAAGGACCGGAACCTTTTTCGGTTTTGGTTGATGGGGCAAGGGGGTTTCTGTACTCACGGTACGCTGACCCGGTGTAACTTGCTCCTCTTCTTCCATGTCG
Source organism: Calotriton arnoldi (assembly GCA_963921515.1). Classification (NCBI taxonomy): domain Eukaryota; kingdom Metazoa; phylum Chordata; class Amphibia; order Caudata; family Salamandridae; genus Calotriton; species Calotriton arnoldi. The sequence goes on from CAWUFW010000690.1 coordinate 2,634,901, forward strand.
GAGTCGGCCTCGGACATAGAGATGTGTTCTTCTTCCTAAGCTCCTTGAGCGTGTGTTTCTTCTCGGTCAGAATCTTCTCCGAAGATGTCCGGTACGGAGCCGCCTTGGTGTTGCATCTCGTGACGTCGAGCCCCACGGTCACAAAGCGTCTTCTTTGATCGAAACGATCGGCACGCGATGCAGTCTTTCTCGTCGTGTTCCGGGGACAAACAGAGAAACTTGGCGCAACACCCAGGACAGAGCTTGAATGGAGTCCGTTCCATCGACTGCGAGCGAGCCCGGCGCGGGTAGGCCCAACGGCCCTCCACGAGCTTTCGGATCGAAGATTCTTGGTTCGAAACGATATGCAGAGAATGGGAAACGCGATCGAGAAACAATACCGTCGAGGGTAGTGGATTGCGCGTCGAAGGGAACCCGAAAAACAGTGCTGAACTGGAGCGCAGCAATTCACATCTGAACCCGATGGCGGAAAAAAACAATCTAACAATGGAGTCGATGTCAATGCGCACTATCACCGAAAGGAGGAGTCACCTACCTCGTGACTGGAAAAGACTTCATCAACAAAAACGAAGTGCAAACATCCGGACCCAACACTAGATGGCAGGCTATGCACAGCACGTGATCTACAGCTCACATGCCTCGAACATAGTGTTATCGGTTTTAGGGTAAGTATTCGGTAGTGGGAGTTGAGGTTCTGGGGGTAGACTCAGGGGTTCCCCAGGGTCAGGGATGCACTCTCGTTACACCCTCAGCGGCACTAGGGCGGCTGGGTGCAGAGTGCTGAGGCCCAATGTTATCCAATGGGGGATAGGGGGCCTCCGGTTGGTGGATGCTGACGAGCAGGCCACTTGGTTGTGGGAGCAAAGCTCCTGGACTTTAGCTCAGGGCAAATGGGGAAACAAAGTAGCACCAAAGGTGCACCCTCAGCGGCACTAGGGCGGCCGGGTGGCAGGTTGCCGTTTCGACGTCAGGCGCCCTGTTTGCAATGGGGAACCTCTGGTTTGCAAAGGCACTGCAGGCTCGGGGACGAAGGTCTTCTGGGTGCGACCACCACTTCGAGAGGCAAGTTGGGATGTTGGGGGTTGGTTAGGCACCGTCGGTTTTGCCTCCCACATTTGGACCTCTGGGTCGAGAGCCTGCTGCTCTCTGGGGCCTGAAACCATGCACATCCTGGGACGAGGTGCCAAGCCTCCTCCCCCAGGATGGGCAGGGTTCGCGAAGGGGAAGCTTCAAAGGCTTGCCGCCTTTGTGAGCTTCCCCAGGCCACTTGCCGCTTTCAGCAACTGGTCCCCACTGGTTCTGACCCCCACTTTGGGCGGGAGAACCGGCAGGAAAAACAAGTGAGGAAGAGAGGTGTACCCACCTCTGCCAACTCCACCCCTCAGGTGGGGGAGGCGAGGTGAAGCACAACTCCCAGTCCCCGCCATCTTGCAGATGGGGGGACTCAGCCAACCAGGGACAGGCTCATGCCCCCTCCCACTGGAGGGTGGCATAATAGGGGTGTACACACCCCAGGGAAGGGAGCCATTGGTGCCTGCCTTTACCTACCTGTAACGCCCTAAATCTAGTATTTAGGGGCACCCCTGAACCTTGCTTCCTCAGACAAGAAGAAACTACAAGAAGAAGGACCGAACAGCCGTGCAGCAATTAACAAGAGGAAGACTCCCACTGACTTGGCCACAGCCCTACCGGCCTGTCTCCACCTCGAACCTGCTCCTGCGAAATCCCGTTGTGTCCTGCAGCCAGCAACCTCGAAAACCCCGGAGGACCTGCCTGCCATCAACCACAAAGACTGTCTCCTGTGAACACCGGATTTGTTCATCTCCAACCTCTGGCCATGGCCGGACACCGCGAATCCGCACCACTCTGCACCCGCCGTCCACAGCCCGCGATCGAGTGGGCAAACACCACGAGGTCGTCACCCCCAGCGATCCTGACCTGAGATCCGGCGACCCCTGACCTGCCTCAAGCCTCCAGCCGACGCCTACAGCCTAAATCCGGAATGTTCCCCCAACCGCGACCAGGAGCTGGTAAGAAGATCCGACCCTAAAAGGCACCCCTGCACCCGACGCCCATCGGCCTTGGGTGGCCCAACCGACGGTGCCTAACCAACCCCTAAGATCCCAACTTACCTGTTCAAGTGGTGGTCGCACCCAGAAGACTTTCGTCCCCAAGCCTGCAGTGCTTTTGCAAACCGGACACTCCCCATTGAAAGCTACAGGGCTTCCGACGCAAAAACAGCACCCTGCACCCAACCGCCCCTGTGCCACTGTGGGTGTACTTTGGTGTAGGAAGCTGGCTCTGTATATACTATACCAAAGTGAGGTATAGTGTGCACAGAGTCCAGTGGAACCCCAAAGGTAGGCAGAAGCAGAGGCAAAGTTAGATAGAACCTTACTCTCTATTTGTGGTCGAGCAGTAAGGCAGTATCAGAGGACAGTGTTAAGCATTTGTTGTACACAGTCAGCAAATGAATTCAAACACTCAGACTGAACTTCAGACCAATTGTTTTTGTATAAAAATATTCTTTTAGTTATTTTATTTCTAGAACCTAGCAAGCCTGGCACAGGTAAGCAATAAATACTTTACAGTAGTAAATGCTGATTGTAAAACAGTTCAATTGCAATGGTAAATGTATTATGGTTTGACTTACAGTATTGTTTCAGAGAAATGCAATCACTTGTAAATACAATACATAGACTTGAATGGGATTTTCAGTAAAATAGCAGGAAAGTTACTTTTAGATTAATTTTCTTACTCAGTGCTGTATCCCTAGATGCAGCACTGGGACATTTCCTGTAAACAGGTGAGTAAAAGCGTTTTTGTTAAATCATACAATTTTAAAGAATTTCTTTAGGTTTCAAAACTCCACACTTGTAAACATTTTCAGGAAAAAGTGTCAATGTTATCCTATGGAGGAAAATATGGTTATTGGTTGTTAGGTAAGTATTCGGTAGTGAGAGTTGAGGTTCTGGGGGTAGACTCAGGGGTCCCCCAGGGTCAGTGATGCACTCTTGTTACACCCTCAGCGGCACTAGGGCGGCCGGGTGCAGAGTGTTGAGGCCCAATGTTATTCAATGGGGGATAGGGGGCCTTCGTTGGTGGCTGCTGGCAAGCAGACCACTGGGTTGTGGGAGCAAAGCTCCTGGACTTTAGCTCAGGGCAAATGGGGAAACAAATTAGCACCAAAAGGTGCACCCTCAGCGGCACTAGGGCGGCCGGGTGCAGGGTGCTGTTTCGAAGTCGGATGCCCCGTTGATTCCAATGGAGAGCCTCCGGTTTGCAAAAGCACTGCAGGCAGGGAGACGAAGGACTTCTGGGTGCGACCACCACTTCGAGAGGTAAGTTGGGAAGTTAGGGGTTGGTTAGGCACCGTTGGTTTGGGCACACAAGGCCGTGGGGCGTCGGGTGCAGGGGTGCCTTTCGGGGTCGGATCTTCTTACCAGCTCCTGGTCGCGGTTAGGGGGCCTTCTGGATTTAGACTGCAGGCGTCAGCTAGAGGCTTGAGGCAGGTCAGGGGTTGCCGGATCTCGGTTCAGGATCGCCGGGGTGACCTCCTCGTGGCGTTTGCCCACTCGAGCTCAGGCCGTGGACGGCGGGTGCAGAGTGGGGCGGATTCGCGGTCTCCGGCAGCTGCCAGAGGTTGCAGTTGAACAAATCCGGTGTTCACGGGAGAAGCAGTCTTTGGAAGTGAAGGCAGGCAGGTCCTCCAGGGTTTTTGAGGTTGCTGGCTGCAGTACACACCGGGATTTCAGAGGAGCAGGTTCGAGGGGGAGACAGGCCGGTGGGGCTGGGGCCAAGTCAGTGGGCGTCTTCCTCTTGTTAGCTGCTGCACGGCTGTTCGGTCCTTCTTTTCTTCTGGTTTCTTGCCTGGATCTGAGAAAGCAAGGTTCAGGGGTGCCCCTAAATACTAGATTTAGGGGTGTTACATGTAGGTAAAGGGCAGGGACCAATGGGTCCCTTCCCTGGGGTGTATACACCCCCTATTATGCCACCCTCAAGTGGGAGGCGAGCATGAGCCTGTCCCTGGTTGGCCGAGTCCCCCCATCTGCAAGATGGCGGGGACTGGGAGTTGTGCTTCACCTCGCCTCCCCCACCTGAGGGGTGGAGTTGGCAGAGGTGGGCACACCTCTCTTCCTCACTTGTTTTTCCCGCCGGTTCTCCCGCCCAAAGTGGGGGTCAGAACCAGTGGGGACCAGTTGCTGAAAGCAGCAAGTGGCCTGGGGAAGCTCACAAAGGCGGCAAGCCTTTGAAGCTTCTCCTTCGTGAACACTGCCCATCCTGGGGGAGGAGGCATGGCACCTCGTCCCAGAATGTGCATTGTTTCAGGCCCCAGAGAGCAGCAGGCTCTCGCCCGAGGGATCCAGAAACATGTCTGGTGGTGGCAGCTGAAAGCAGCCACTCAGCCTGGACACTAGAGTTGGGTTCGTTTTCAGGGGGCATCTCTAAGATGCCCTCTGTGTGCATTTTTCATTAAATCGCTGTAGGAAAGTGGGTTTCTGTTGCAGTAACCCCCCCCCACTTTTTGCCTGATAACTGATGCACTTTTCCTTGGTGTGCCCTGGGTCCCTGCCAATCAGGTACCCAGGGCCTGTGTTCCTTCCCTAAAAACTGTACTGAAGCCTAAACCCAATTGGCATCTCTGGCCACAGGTAAGCCCCTGGTAAATGGTACCCTAGGTACCCAGGGCACTGTGACCAGAGAAGACCCCTAAGGGCTGCAGCACTTATTGTGCCACCCTTAGAGGCCCTGTACCCTGACACACACACACTGCCCTTGCAGGCTGAGTGTCTTGGTGCAGAACAAAGTGAAGAGTCGACATGGCACACATCCCTGTGTGCCATGCCCACAAACACACTGCCCTGGCATACCTCAGTCACCCCTCTAGCTGGGTGCCCTATGCCAGTGGTGAGGGTACAGGTGCATGAGTCCTGTGCCCCTACAGTACCCAGGTCCATTCCTGGGCACTGTAAGTGCAGTGCTGCCATTCCGAGAATATGGTGCTGGGAGGTCGTCAGCACGAACTCCACAGCACCATGATGGCTGCACTGAAGACAGAAGTTTGGTATCAAACTTCTCAGCACAGTAAACCCACACTGATGCCAGTGTGGGATTTACTGTAAAATGCACGACAGAGGGCAACTTAGAGTTGCCCCCTGAACCTAACCTACAATCCACGTCTTGTCTGAGGGGCTGCCTAGGCTGCCACACAGCAGACATGTTGCTGGACCCCTGGGTAGAGAGCCATCCGCTCTCCCGGGCCTGCAACAATGCACGTCCTGGGCGAGGTGCTAGGCCTCCTCCCCAGGATGGGCAGGGGAAGCTTCAAAGGCATTCCACCTTTGTGAGCTTCCCCAGACCACTTGCTGTACTCAGCAACTGGTCCCCACCGGTTCTTCCCCCCATCCTGGCGGGAAGACTGGCGGGAAACACCAAGGGAGGAAAGGGGGTGTGCCAGCCTCTGCCAACCCCACCCCTCAGGTGGGGGAGGCGAGGTGAAGCACATCTCCGGGCTCTCGCCATCTTGAAGATGGGGAGCCCTGCCCAATCAGGACTAGGCTCCTGCCCCCTCCCACAGGAGAGTGGCAGGATAGGGGGTGTACCCACCCCAGGGCAAGGACCCATTGGTCCCTGCCCTTTACCTACCTGTAACGCCCCTAAATCTAGTATTTAGGGGCACCCTGAACCTTCCTTCCTCAGATTCCCACAACCTAAGAAGAAAAAGGACGAAAGAAGACGCCCAGCAGAGGAGACTGCAGAGAACAACTGACTTGGCCCCAGCCCTACCGGCCCGTCTGCAGTTTCCAGAGATCCTGCGCCAAAAATCGTCTTGTCCTGCAGCCAGCGACCTCCAGAACCCCGGGGAGGACTGACTGCCTTCAACAAAGACCGGATCTCCTGTGAACAGCAGCTCTGTTCAAAAGAAACACCAAACAAAGACTCCGAGCCTGCTGAGGAAAAAGAAACCCGACGCCTGGAACCACCACTGCACCCGTCGCCTACAGCCCGAGTTCAAGTGGCCCACCGGTCCCAGCGAGGTCCCCCAGCGCTCCAGAGTCCACTGTGGGTTGACCCCTCCAGGACTCCCCGACGTCGCCTGCAGCCTCTGCCCGAGACCCCCCCACCCCCCAACCGCGAGTGGCCCGGAAAGGTGAAATCCGACCTCAAGACACACCCCTGCATCCAGCCACCCTGCGCCCTGGAGAAAGGAACCCGAAGTGCACCTACGTCCCAGAGCCCTCCAACTAACCTGCCCAGCTGTTGGTTCCTCCTGGAAGTCTTCCTGGACCGAGCCTGCAGCTGAAAACCAAAACCGAAAATCCCCATTGAAAACAACAGGGCACCCGACGCCAAAAGAGCACTCTGCACCCGGCCGCCCCAGCGCCGCTGAGGGTGCACCTTTTGTGCTGGCTTGCTTCCCAATTTGCCCTGACCTAAACCCTAGGAGCTTTGCTCCCACAACCTTGTGGCCTGCTCGCCAGCAGCCACCAACCGGAGGCCCCCCATCCCCCATAGATAACATTGGGCCTCAACACTCTGCACCCGGCCGCCCTAGTGCCGCTGAGGGTGCAACAACAGTGCATCTCTGACCCTGGGAGACCCCTGAGTCTATGCCCAGAACCTTAACTCTGCCAGTCGAGTACTTACCTGAAAACCGATAACCTACATTTTCTCCATAGGGTAACATTGACTGGTTTACACTGAAATTTCTTCTAAGTGTCGAATTTTGAAACTTTAAAATAATCACTAAAAATCGTCCGATCAACGAAAACGAAATTACTCACCTGTTATCAGGAGAGATCCCAGTGCTGGATCTTGGTGCCCAGCACTGACCCTGAAAAGTAATTACAACTGTACTTACCGATAACTTGATTTTCCTCCATAGGATAACATTGCCTGGTTTTTGCTGAAAAAGTTTTGAAGTGTCGATTTTGCAAACTTACAAATATTCATTAAAAATCGCCTGTATAACAAAAACACATTCTTCCAACTGTTTACAGGAGATGCACCAGTGCTGGATCCAGGATCCAACACCGAGTTAGAAAAAGTAACAATAACCCCACTTACCTGCTAAGTGAATTCCCTTCCATAGGATAACATTGGTGATACTATGGGAAAAAGTTTCTAAGTGTCAACTTTTAAAATACAATATTCCTTAAAAATCACAACTGTAACCAAAACGCTTTTACTCAACTGTTTACAGGAGATGTCCCAGGACTGAATCTAGGATCCAGTCCTGTGGTAAGAAAAGTAATCCAAAAAGTAATCAATTGCATTTATCTAGAAATTCCCATTGAGCTCAATGTATAATTGTGTTTAAAACTGTGTTGCCTATTGCAACCACTAACTATTGCATTCAAAAGTCTATTGCCTATTGAAAGTATTTACCTAAAGCATCTCAATCTGAGAAAGTATATTTTGATACCTATTGTTGGTTCTAAAATAAAACCAGCATATATTTTTATATACAAACCATTGGCCTAGAGTTCAGTTCTTGAGTGTGTGGCTTCATTTGCTGACAGTGTGTACAACAAATGCTTTACACTGTCCTCTGATACTGCCTTACTGCTCGACCAGAGTAAGGTTATATCTAACTTTAGCCTCTGCCAAACCTCTGGGGACTGTGTGCACACTGTACCTTACTTTGGTCCAGTATATACAGAGCCACTTTCTTACAATCCCACACCGGCATCAGTGTGGGTTTAATGTGCTGAGAAGTTTGATACCAAACTTCAGTGTAGCCATTATGGTGCTGTGGAGTTCGTAATGACAAACTACCAGCACCATATACTCTTAATGGCAGCACTGCACTTACAATGTCTAAGAATGGCCTTAGACACTGTAGAGGTACAGGGCTCATGCACCTGTACCCTCACCACTGGTATAGTGCACCCAGCTAGAGGGGTGACTGACCTATGCCAGGGCAGTGGGTTGTAGGAATGGCACACAGATGTGTGCCATGTCGACTCTTCACTTTGTTCTGCACCAAAACACGCAGCCTGCAAAGGCAGTGTGTGAGTGTAGTGGTACAGGACCTCTAAGGGTGGCACAATAAGTGCTGCAGTCCTTTGAGGCCTTCTCTGGTCACAGTGCCCTGGGTATCTGTGGTACCGTTTACCAGGGACTGACCCGTGGCCAGAGATGCCAATTGGGTTTAGGCTTCAATGCAGTTTTAGGGAAAGAACATAGGTCCTGGGTAACTGAATAACAGGAACACAGGGCACACTCAGTCAAAGTACATCAGCAATTCAGCAAAAAGTGGGGGCAACCATGCAGAAAGAGGGCACTTTCTCACATTTGGGTACTAACTCGGATCCCCCTTTGCCCTGAGCCTAACACCTGGAGCTTTGCTCCCACAACTCCGTGACCTGCTCGTAAGCAGCCACCAACCGGAGGCCCCCTATCCCCATTGGATAACATTGGGCCTCAGCACTTTGCACCCGTCCGCCCTAGTGCCGCTGAGGGTGCAACGAGAGTGCATCCCTGACCCTGGGGGACCTCTGAGTCTACCCCCAGAACCTCACCTCCCACTACTGAATACTTACCCTAAAACCGATAACACGATTTTCCTCCATAGGATAACATTGACTGTTTTTCTTGGAAAAGTTTCTAAGTGTTGAGTTTGAAAACCTAAAGAAATTCTTTAAAATTGTACTAACTAACAAAAACGCTTTTACTTACCTGTTTACAGGAAATGTCCCAGGGTAGTATCCAGGTATACTACCCTGTGTAAGAAAAGTAATCTGAAAGTAATGTACTGGTCATTTTACTAAAAAGCCCATTCAAAGTATATGTACTGTATTTCCAAAGCATTGCATTATTCAGTAACAGTGCATATACAATTGCAATACAACCTGTGTTACAACTGCATTACTACTGTAAAGTATTTATTGCTTACCTGTGCCAGGCTTGCTTGGTTCTAGAAAATAAAATAACTAAAAGAATATTTTTATACAAAAACAATTGGTCTGAAGTTCAGTCTTTGAGTGTGTGAAATCATTTGCTGACAGTGTGTACACCAAATGCTTAACACTGTCCTCTGATACAGCCTTACTGCTCTACCACACTGCCACAAATAGAGAGTAAGGTGCTATCTACTTTTACCTCTGCCTATCTTTGGGGTTCCACTGGACTCTGTGCACACTATACCTCACTTTGGTATAGTATATACAGAGCCAGCTTCCTACATACAGATGTTCCAGTATTTGATCAGACCCGGGAGCCTTCCCACAAACTATCCGATTGATGGCATTGTAGCACTCTTCTAGTGCAATCACTGATGGCCTTTGTGTCTCTGATCACATGTGGGTCCGTGCCTGCTATCCCATTATGCACCTTGTCCGCTTCCAAATAGAAGCCTTCAAAGTGCTCGATCCAGACCTGCGGCTGAACATGGACATCAGCCTTCGTCGTAAAGTAGCAGTTTCCATGAGCTATTATGAGCCAGAATGTTTTATAGTCCCATACTCCAGCTTTTGCGGACAGATCATGCCAGACTTCATTCTCCCATTTGGACCCAGCTTCATGGGCCTTCAGCATATCTGCAACCTTCATGCCTTACACCACCCCCCTCCCATTCCCGTTTGTTCTAGTGCATCTGCAAATTTGTTATAGATGTGACATTCGGCGTAGTTGACCTTTGACACAGTACCATTTTAATGCCAGATTGTTGTCCGAAAGACTCCTCTCACTATAATATGCAGTGATTTATTCGATGGAGTGGGATAGCAAATACCCTCTCATGATGAGATGGAGGGCATCATGGTCACAGTTGTTCCTCTAAAGGACCATCATGTATCTCATACGTGGTCAGATTTGGAGATCTAGTATAATGCAACCTAGTCTGCTTGATTTATTTAGCCCCTTGAAAGTACATGCACCAGCTAAATCTGATGAGTAATGGCCATTGCATGCTCTAAGTGGTAGGTTTATTGTCATTCCCAATAACGGAGTTGAAATGGCTGTCCATCTTTTTACGGGTGAGAAGTTTTATGATATATTTTTTATTCCATAAGGCTATCAAACAGAAAAAGCTGTCCCTAGGTCAGAACTAAAAATAAATCACATTTGAATCTCTACCAAAGTTATGAAAAACGCTTTTGTACTGTAGCACCTTTACTTCCCTGAAGGCTTGAGAGGATGGACAAGTCTCACAAGGAAAGGCAGCCCACAATTATGGAATACCCGATTGCCAAAAGAAACTAGGGTAGTGGGTGACTTGTCCCAGAAAGAAGTTCAACCATTAAGTATGGCAATGCACTAACAACTGTTTCAGGGCTATTTGTCGACATCTCTGAATAAAGCAACCCATTGAAAGGGGAAGGGAGAAGAGGAGAAGTGCGTAGGGGAGAAAGCCTGGCCAGCGTGGAGAAACTCACCTGGTTAACTTGCGATCTCAATAAAATATCTATTCTATACACTGGGCTCTTCATCACAAATTACAAATAACCTAATAGAAAATGAATAGCTGTTAGAAATAAGTCACGCACTCAGGGGTCTGGAGTAGCCAACCAATTGTGCAAAACACAGCTGCAACACTCTTCAGAGTGTACCCAGGAACAAATTGGTATGAGAAAATGTAGTTATCTGATATTACTTAAGTTATAATTTTGTACACAAATAGATCTGCTCATATGATTGTCACTTTTACTGTAAATAACTTTTATAGGTGTCGATCTCTAAACTTGTACCAACTTTATAAGAAAGATTAACAGTTATTCTATATGAACTTAAATTCTTATATACATACAGCACATTTTGACTAGCTGTAGTATGCTTCATACCTGAGGACACAGTGCTTCAAGTTGACTTGCTGACATACGAACAAGTTTCACACCTTCTTCATTGTTCGAGATGGAACAAGCCAAATTTGCAACCTTTTGTGGGAAACAAAAATACAGTTATTGTTCTTCGGAAACTATGTTTTCAGTCAATGAGATGCATTGATTTTATGATAGAGGGAGCAACTATGATGAAAGGAATATAAAAGGGGGAAAGTAACAGGAGTGGTGTCAGAATAGATGGGGGAAATGATGGGCAGATAAATGTACGTTTTATCATTAATTCTTTCTGAACGATAACAGGTAAAGAAAGTAACAATACACAGGTGGAGCAGGTGTGCGAGCGAATAACTGGCTGTCAAAGAAAGTAGACGGGTAAAATACATTACTGCTCTAAAACATTTCTCACAATCTCTCTGCCAAACAGGTTTTTCAAAAATATGGTTATTAAAAAAAACTATACCAAAAAAATAGGACGTATAATTTTAAAATTAAAAACACTCGCACATAGTTTATATCTTTCAACTTAACATGTCCTGAACGCTGCTACTGCCCATGTACATCCCCGACTTGCAATAGTATAGATAAGTATAGGTATGAATGTATGTATGTGTATCAGATGCACTTTTATTCTGAAAGAAATTAATTGTGCTGTACCATATTAGCACACTTTGTAACATGGTCCGAAATTATAGTACTGAAGCCTTAATTGATTTTTAACAAACTAAACCATTACTGCTCTTCTTACCTCAATTAGTTTGTTGGCATGTTCACGGAAGACCTGAGCATATTCCTTAACTTCCTTCTCATTCCCATTCTTGGCAGCTTCAATTAAGACCAAAAGAGGAACGTTTGTTTCCAAGAATGAATCCGAAACATGGTCCATAACAGCTTTACGCAGCTAATAAAAACAAAAAAAAACCTTTTATTGCCATTTGCTACATGTACCAATACTTTTTTCCTTTTTCCATTACTTTAACAAAATCTATTGTTACTTAAATCCTTTTCTCCAATTCTTTCAGATAAGCATTAGAGAAAAATACTGCAAAACACCCAGATTTTTATGAAAGTTTTACTAGGTTACAGAGCGAATGTAAGTTGTGACTCTAGGAAGATTAAGCTGGGACAGGAGTTTTTAATTCATTGCAAACTTATCACCCAACAAAGGCCACGGATCACATTTTCAAGTTTTAATCATGTTCTCAAAAAATTGCACCATGTTTAGCAAACATTAATGATCACCATTGCCCAGATTCTTTTTTACTTACTTGCCGACGCAAATCTCTAGTCTTTTTTGTCATTTTGTCAATGGCAGAATTGAGGGCATCACTTCTTTCTTTTCTTCCAGCCTGCCAAGAAATATACATTTTTTAGTTAGTAAATATAACAATGGTTTTGGAAGGACGGGGCAAAGGAACATTGATGTGCAGCATGTGCGCATGTGTCAACAAGCCTGTAATCGGCAGTAGAGAAATTGGTGTTTTTAATCAGAAGGGTGAAAACATACACGGAAGAACATGGCTCAAACTGCACATAATGGTAGCAGTGTATATAAAACTATAAAAGGTTTTGCTGCCTTATTCAGAAGTGTAAAGGAAGCTCAATCCCCAAGGTGGATGCTGAAGTATATGCCAGCATCATTTTTCACTACTCCAGTAAAGATAAAGGGTTTACTGATAATCCTCAATTAAAAGGTCTACCGTTAACAGGTTTGGAGAACGTCCAGGTACTATAGTATCACAGGCCCCAAAGCTAGAGTACATACTTGAATGTCCAGAAAATCAATGATGGCTTCAGGCTTGCCACAGGTAATTTTGGCAACTTCTCAAATCACAATATGTAACACCAAACAAACCAGGAGGGTTTAACGCTAGACCTTCCATAACAGTGAGCAAGAAGGGCAATGATCCCATTGGTAAATGTGAAGGCTTCTTTGGAGGCTCTGGACAGTTAGGGGCTAGCTGGCTAAACCCTGTGCTTTTAATTTCATTTTTCACTAGTGTTCCAGAGACAGAATAATGGAGCACTCCAAATTGGATAGCCAAGATAATGCCCGCATTAACTACAAGTATCCTACATTTATGAATATCAATAGTGAACTACCAGAACATCTACACAGTGACCAACAGAGCTGCCTTCATGACCATCTTGCATTGCCCACCTGAAATTCACCTGGTAACCCAACTACCCCCCCTAATATTTGAGGTATTTGACACACAGTTTGACTTTCATTGCAGTTGGTCTGTCCATCAATACTCCTTTTTGACCATAGTTTAGCATGCCTTCTTAAACATAGGTCAACACCTAGAACCATGCATGACTGCCATACGAATTCCAGAGTCCTGTTTGATTTCTGGCTTTACAATCGGCAAAGGCATTTTATGTAATTTCATCGACTTGCTCTGAAGCAATTACTGTCCAGCACAGGACAATCTCAGTAAGCAGCAGTGACAATATCATCGATGGAGCCCAAACTCTACCAGGAAACGTGCACCAATAGCTTTGCAAATGGATGAGGAAATGGGCAAGTGTAGATGAGACACTGGTAACAAGTTATTATGCTACAACATAGAGGAAACATGTAGACAAAAGGCGGTAGTCATGGATTAAGAGACCTCATAGCTTCAAAGGTATAATAGCCTCTGCATAGCCTCTTTTAAAGAGGCATGTGTGGTTCAAGACAAAATAGTATGCTTGGTGCGCTGAGCCAATGGATGCAAGTGAACTGACATTCATGAGGGACTATTGTCAGGCACCTCTATGAATGACAACTGGCAGACTCCCTGACCTCAGAGGGGAGTTCAGCAAGTCCAAAGGTAAAAGGTGCATGGCAGTGAAGAGGATTATGGGATGATGTCTAGAGAAGGCAGGAGTAGGAATACCTCGAATGTCCTAGAGAGATGTGTGAGAAAGTGCCATCTTTCTTACATGGTATGCCCCCACTTTTTGCTGAATGGCTGATGTACTTTGACTGAGTGTGCCCTGGGCTCCTGCCAACCAGGTACCCAGGGCCTGTGTTCCTTCCCTAAAATTGCATTGATACCTACACCCAATTGACATCCCTGGCCACAGGTCAGCCCCTGGTAAATGGTACCATGGGTACCCAGGGCACTGTGACCAGGGAAGGCCCCTAAGGGCTGCAGCACTTGTTGTGCCACACTTAGGGACCCTGCACCTTACACACACACACTGCCTTTGCAGGCTGCGTGTCTTGGTGCAGAACAAAAGTGAAGAGTCGACATGGCTCACATCCCTGTGTGCCATGCCTACCAGCCACTGCCCTGGCCTAGGTCAGCCACCCCTCTAGCTGGGTGCACTATGCCAGTGGTGAGGGCATAGAGGCATGAGCCCTGTGCTCCTACAGTGCCCAAGTCCATTCTTGGGCATTGTAAGTGCAGTGCTGCCATTAAGAGTATATGGTGCTGGGAGTCTGTCATTACGAACTCCACAGCACCATAATGGCCCCACTGAAGACTAAGAAGTTTGGTATCAAACTTCTCAGCACATTAAACCCCCACTGATGCCAGTGTGGGATTTAATGTAAAACTCACTCCAGAGGGCATCTTAGAGATGCCCCCTGAAACCAACCCGACCTCCAGTGTCCGGACTGAGTGGCTGCCCAGGCTGCCACCACCAGACATGTTTCTGGACCCCTGGGTCGACAGCCTCTGCTCTCAGGGGCCTGAAACAATGCACATCCCGGGACGAGGTGCCAAAGCCTCCTCCCCCAGGATGGGCAGGGGGAGCTTCAAAGGCCTGCCGCCTTTGGAGTTTCCCCAGACCATTTGCTGCTTCCAGCAAACTGGTCCCCACTGGTTCTACCCCCACTCCTGGCGGGAGAACCGGCGGGAAAACCAGAAGCAGGAAATGGGTTGTGCCCACCTCTGCCAACTCCACCCCTAAGGTGGGGGAGGCGAGGTGAAGCACAAACTCGAGTCCCCGCCATCTTGAGGATGGGGGGACCTGACCAACCAGGGACAGGCTCCTGCCCCCTCCCACTGGAGAGGAACAGAATAGGGGTGTACCCACCCCAGGGAAGGGACCCATTGGTCCCTGCCCTTACCTACCTGTAACCACCCCTAAATTTAGTATTTAGGGGCTCCCTGAACCTTCCTTCCGGAGTTCCCAAATCCGAAAACAAGAAGAGAAGACGAAGCAAGAAGACCAGCCGTGCAGCTGCTAAAAAGGAGGCGACAACAACTGACTTGGCCCCAGCCCTACCGGCCTGTCGACCTCTGAACCTGCTCCTGCGGAATCCCGGCCTCAGCAACCTCACAAACCCCGGAGGACCTGACTTCTGTGCTACAGCCTTCGACCCAGGGACTCCCACGAGCAGTGGTACTGCTCAAAAGAAAACCTACCAAAGACCCGGCCCTGGCACGGAGCCGCGAAACCTGCACACTCTGCACCCGCCGAGTCCAGCCTGTGCCTGAGTGACCAAAGACCTCGAGGACGTCCCCCGGCGATTCTGACCTGGAATCCAGTGGCCAAGGACCCTCCTCGACGACCCAGACGACGCCTGCAGCCTCAGGACAAGGGACCCCTCCAACCGCGACCAGCAGGGGGTAAGATTTCCCGACCTCAAAAGACACCCCTGCACCCGGCGCCCACGGCCCCCTGTGCCCAACTCCTGGGTGTCAACCTATCCTCCAAGACCCCAACTTACCTCCTGAAGTGTTGGTCGTCCCTGAAGAATCACCGTCCCCGAGCCTGCAGCCTTTCTTCACCTTTCACGACCTCTATTGTTTAACATTGAGCGCCCGACGGCTCAAAAGCACCCTGCACCCAGCCGCCCGAGTGCCCCTGGAAGTGCAACCTCTATCCTAACCTACTTCCCTACTTGCCCTGAGCAAGTGACCAGGAGCCCAGCTCCCACAGTCGCGTGGCCTGCTTGCCAGCAGCCACCAACCCGGGGCCCCCGCCTGCCATAGGATAACATTGGGCCTTCTCACTCTGCACCCGGCCGCCCCTGTGCCGCTGAGGGTGTAAAAACTGTACTTACCTGATCCTGGGGGACCCCTGAGTCTTACCCAGAACCTTAACCCTGCCAGTCAAGTACTTACCCGAAATCCGATAACTCACTTTTCTTCCATAGGGTTCCATTGACTGGTTTTCTGCGAAATTTCTTCTAAGTGTGGAGTTCTGAAACTTTAGAATATTCACCAAAAATCAACCGAGTCACGAAAACGAAAATACTCACCTAGTATTAGGAGGGGCCTCAGTGCTGGACCCGAGTGCCCAACACTGGCCCTAAAAAGTAATCGCAACGTTACTTACCGTTAACTCACTTTTCTTTCATAGGGATCCATTGACTGGTTTTCTGTGAAATTTCTTCTAAGTGTCGATTTCTGTATTTTACAAATATTCTTTAAAAATCGAACAAACTACAAAAACGTAATTACTTACCTGTTTTAAGTAAATGTCCCAGTGCTGAACCTAGGAGTCCAGCACTGGATTACAAAAGTAACGTAAACATACTTTGCTTGCACACTGTATTTCCTTTCATAGGATAACATTGGTAATTTTACCCAGAAAAGTTTCTAAGTGTCAGCTTTTGAAATATAGTAATATTCTTCAAAAATCACTACAATAACCAAAACGCTTTTTCTTACCTGTTTACAGGAAGTGTCCCAGGACTGAATCCAGGATCCAGTCCTGTGGTTAGAAAAGTGCTCTGCAAAGTAATCAATCGTAATTAAGTATAATTTTCCATTGAGCTCAATGTTGCATTGAATTTGACCCTGTGTTGCCTCTTGCACCAACTGTGATAACCACTATCAACAAAGTCTATTGCCTATCTGTAAGGTGAATAACCAAAGCATCTCATACTGAGAAAGTATATTTTGATCCTATTGTTGGTTCTAAAATAAAACAAGCATATATTTTTTTATATACAAACCATTGGCCTAGAGTTCAGTTCTTGAGTGTGTGGCTTCATTTGCTGACTGAGTGTGTACAACAAATGCTTTACACTGTCCTCTGATACTGCCTTACTGCTCGACCAAGCTACCACTTTGGAGAGTAAGGTTATATCTAACTTTAGCCTCTGTCAACCCTCTGGGGACTGTGGACTCTGTACACCCTGGACCTTACTTAGGTACAGTATATACAGAGCCACTTTCCTACATTG
The DNA here is from genome assembly GCA_963921515.1 of Calotriton arnoldi. NCBI lineage: Eukaryota > Metazoa > Chordata > Amphibia > Caudata > Salamandridae > Calotriton > Calotriton arnoldi. Next base: position 2,651,812 of record CAWUFW010000690.1, read on the forward strand.
GTGGATCAGCGGTGGGATACAAACTTGCATTTGTTGGACTACTTGGTTACCATCTGATCACACGACAGAACTCTTAAATTGCCTTTAGAATTCTGATTTTTTTAATTGGCATTTTTTTTACCAAATTACTAAAAGTCTTGTTAGGGCCTTGCTTAAGTCCCTGTAGCATCTTAGAAAATAAAAAGTCACTATAGCCAAGGTTAGAGGGGTTAGAATTTTTTTTTTTAAAAAATGTCTCAAGACAAGAACCCAGCTACTAGTGAAGATAATAATGACATACAGGAACTGGTTGAGGAGCTCGACCTCACCCCTTATCTTCATTTGTCTTTCAAAGAGATAAGGTCCTTATGCAAACTTAAAGATATACCAATGGGCCAGCATCCAACCAAACAAGGGCTCCAGGAGCTCCTGGCTGAGTATGCTAAAGCCCACCCCTCTGAGCATGGTGATGACCCAACAGAGGAGGAAAGGAATGAGGAGGATGGGGATGGTAACCCACCTCCATCACTTCCTAGGGAAGATAGGGTCCCTGCACCCTTAACTCCAAGAATAGACCTCTGGGGACCTAGGGGCCACCTAGGTGGTCCTGGTCCCAGAGAGGACACTGAGGATAGCCTCAGTGAGGAGGACAACTTGTTAGCCAGGTTGGCCAACGACTGGACCTAGAGACCAGACTCCTGGCTCTAGAGAAGGAAAGACAGGAGATGGGTTTAGCACCCATCAATGGTGGCAGCAATACTAAAAATAAGGATAGGGAGGAAACTTCTGAACCTAAAATCCCCAAAGGGATTGTCCCTAAGTTTGAGGAAGGTGATGACATCACCAAATGGTTCACAGCCTTTGAGAGGGCTTGTGAAATAAGAAGAGTAAAGAAACCTCTGTGGGGGGCACTCCTGTGGGAACTGTTCTCTGGTAACTGCAGAGACAGGCTTCTGACCCTCTCTGGGCCAGAGGCAGGGTCCTATGACCTCATGAAGAGTACTCTGATTGAGGGATTTGGGCTCACTACTGAGGAGTATAGAATTAGATTCAGGGGGCTCACAAAACCCAGACCCAGTCCTGGATTGACTTCGTGGACTACTCAGTAAAGACACTGGATGGCTGGTTAGCTGGACATAATGTGCATGATTTTTCTGGACTTTACAATTTGTTTATGAAGGAACACATACTAAGTAATTGCACAAATGAAAAGTTGCATCAGCATTTGGTAGACCTAGGTCTAATTTCTCCCCAAGAATTGGGAAAGAAGGCAGACCACTGGGTCAAGACTAGGGTGACAAGGACAACCACTGGGGGTGACCAAAAGAAGGTGGTCACCAAACCCCCCAGGGGAAAGGTGGTGAGAATCCCCAAGATAAAAAGTCTGAGTCTTCCAAAGGGCCCCAAAAACCTGTTCAGGGGGTGGGCCCCAAACTACTCCCTATGTGCCTCAACCCTATAGGGGGAAGAACTTTGATCCCTTGAAGGCCTGGTGTAATAACTGTAAGAAGTCAGGACACCTCACTGTAGACAAAACTTGCCCCCACAACAAAGCCCCTAAGGCACCCAGTACAGCTACTCCTGGGGCAGCAAGTTTACAGATGGGATCAGAAGTGTACCCTGAGCAAATCTGGGAACCCACTGAGGCAAGTCTGGTCTCCCTAGGGGAAGTGGAATTTGCCACTGTAGCTGTGTGGCCACCCAACTTAAAGAAGTATTTGCAATACCCCTGGGTGAATGGAACTAGAGTAGAGGCTCTGAGGGATACAGGTGCCAGTGTCACTATGGTGAGGGACACACTGGTTTCCCCTGAGCAATACTTGATTGGGAAAACTTACCCAGTCACCAATGCTGACAGTGTCACCACTAGTCATCCCATGGCCCTGGTGACATTAGGCTGGGGGGGTTACTGGCCTGAAGCAGGTAGTGGTCTCTCCGAAGTTACCAGCTGCATGTCTGCTAGGAAATGATCTGGAAACCTCAGCCTGGGCAGAGGTAGAGCTAAAGGCCCATGCAGCCATGCTGGGCATCCCTGAATTGGTGTGTGTAAAAACAAGAGCACAGAGCAAAAGGCAGGGTGAAGAAATAGTGTTGGAGCCTGGAATGATGGCCCAGCCTACCAAGAGAAAAGGAAAGAAGACTGGCGGACCAGCTTCTACACAGTCACAAGAGCAGGACCCCTCTCCTCAGGGAGAGAACCTGGAAGCCCCAGAGGGAACTGAGCCCCTAGAGCTTGACCCTTACCAGGTTGAACTCTTGGGCCCAGGGGGACCCTCTAGGGAAGAGCTGTGCCAGGGACAGCAAGACTGTCCCACTCTTGAAAGCCTGAGGCAGCAAGCTGTTTCAGAAGCCAAGGGAGATGTCAGTGGTACCCACAGAGTCTATTGGGAAGAGGGATTACTGTACACTGAGGCAAAAGACCCCAACCCTGGAACCACCAGGAGAGTGGTAGTGCCCCAGAAGTACAGGGAGTTCCTCCTAACTTTGGCTCATGACATCCCCCTAGCTGGACATCTGGGCCAAACCAAAACTTGGGAAAGGCTAGTTAGCCACTTTTACTGGCCCCAGATGCACCAAAAGGTGAAGGAGTTTGTCAGCTCCTGTGTTACCTGTCAAGCCAGTGGCAAGACGGGTGGCCATCCAAAGGCCCCCTGATACCACTACCTGTGGTGGGGGTTCCCTTTGAAAGGGTAGGTGTGGACATAGTGGGTCCACTGGAACCTCCCACAGCCTCAGGGAACAAATTCATACTGGTGGTAGTGGATCATGCCACTAGGTATCCTGAGGCTATTCCCCTTAGGACTACTACAGCTCCTGCAGTAGCCAAAGCCCTCATTGGTGTCTTCACCAGGGTAGGGTTTCCTAAGGAGGTGGTTTCAGACAGAGGTTCCAACTTCATGTCTGCTTACCTGACCCACATGTGGAAGGAGTGTGGGGTGCAGTACAAGTTTACTACACCCTACCATCCACAAACCAATGGCCTTGTTGAGAGGTTCAACAAGACATTGAAAGGCATGATCATGGGGCTCCCTGAAAAACTCAAAAGGAGATGGGATGTCCTACTACCATGCCTGCTTTTCGCTTACAGAGAAGTGCCACAGAAGGGGGTAGGTTTCTCACCCTTTGAACTTCTGTTTGGCCATCCTGTGAGGGGACCACTCTGTCTTGTAAAGGAGGGCTGGGAGAGACCTCTCCAAGAACCCAAACAAGATATAGTGGACTATGTGCTTGGCCTAAGGTCCAGAATGGCTGAGTACATGGAAAAGGCATCCAAGAACCTTGAGGCCAGCCAGGAGCTTCAGAAGCACTGGTATGACCAAAAAGCTGCACTGGTTGAATTCCAACCTGGGCAACAGGTATGGGTTTTGGAGCCAGTGGCACCAAGGGCCCTCCAGGACAGATGGAGTGGCCCTTACCCTATCCTAGAGAAAAAGAGTGAGGTCACCTACCTGGTTGACCTGGGCACCAGCAGGACACCCAAAAGGGTTATCCATGTGAACCGCCTAAAACTCTACAATGACAGGGCTGACATCACCATGCTGATGGTGACAGATGAGGAACAGGAAGCTGAGAGTGAACCTCTCCCTGATCTCCTCTCCCACAGCCCAAAAGATGGGTCAGTAGATGGAGTTGTCTTTTCAGACACCCTCACTGCCCAACAGCAGACTGACTGCCAGCAAGTCTTGCAGCAGTATGCTGGGCTCTTTTCCTTGACCCCTGGTCTGACAAACTGGTGTACCCATGATGTGGACACTGGTGACAGTGCACCTGTCAAAAACAAGATCTATCGTCAGTCAGACCAAGTTAAGGAAAGCATCAGAGCTGAAGTCAGCAAGATGCTGGAGCTAGGGGTTATTGAGCCCTCTGAGAGCCCCTGGGCTAGCCCAGTGGTTCTGGTCCCCAAACCTCATCAAAAGGGTGAAAAGAGAGAGATGAGGTTTTGTGTGGACTATAGGGGTCTCAACTCTGTCACCAAGACAGATGCACACCCTATCCCAAGAGCTGATGAACTGATAGACAGATTGGGTGCAGCCAAATACCTGAGTACCTTTGACTTAACTGCAGGGTACTGGCAGATTGGCATGGCCCCAGGAGCCAAACAGAAAACAGCATTCTCCACACCTGATGGGCATTTTCAGTTCACTGTTATGCCCTTTGGTTTAAAGAATGCCCCTGCCACCTTCCAGAGGTTGGTGAATCAAGTCCTTGCTGGGTTGGAGTCCTTTAGTGCAGCTTATCTTGATGATATTGCTGTCTTCAGTTCCACCTGGCAGGATCACCTGGTCCACCTTGGGAAGGTTTTAAAGGCCCTGCAAACTGCAGGCCTAACTGTCAAGGCATCCAAATGCCAGATAGGGCAGGGCACTGTGGTGTACTTGGGCCACCTGGTTGGTGGAGGCCAGGTACAACCCTTACAGCCCAAGATCCAGGCTATCCTGGACTGGGTAGCTCCAACAACTCAGACCCAAGTCAGGGCATTCCTTGGCTTGACTGGGTACTACAGGAGGTTTGTGAAGGGATATGGGTCCATTGTGACTCCCCTCACAGAACTCACCTCCAAGAAGATGCCAAAGAAAGTAAACTGGACAGTCTGTTGCCAAAAGGCTTTTGACACTCTGAAAGAAGCAATGTGCTCAGCACCAATTCTAAAAGCACCAGATTATGCCAAGCAGTTCATTGTGCAGACTGATGCCTCTGAGCTAGGGATAGGAGCGGTCCTATCCCAGACCAATGATGAAGGCCAAGACCAACCTGTTGCTTTTATAAGCAGAAGGCTTCTCCCCAGGGAGCAGCGTTGGAGTGCCATTGAGAGGGAGGCCTTTGCTGTGGTCTGGTCCCTGAAGAAGCTGAGGCCCTACCTGTTTGGAACTCACTTCCTAGTTCAAACTGACCACAGACCTCTCAGGTGGCTAATGCAAATGAAAGGAGAAAACCCAAAACTGTTGAGGTGGTCCATCTCCCTACAGGGAATGGACTTTGAAGTGGAACACAGACCTGGCACTGCCCATGCCAATGCAGATGGCCTTTCCAGGTTCTTCCACTTAGACAATGAAGACTCCATAGGGCAAGGTTAGTCTCATCATCTTTCGTTTGGGGGGAGTTGTGTGAGAAAGTGCCATCTTTCTTACATGGTATGCCCCCACTTTTTGCTGAATGGCTGATGTACTTTGACTGAGTGTGCCCTGGGCTCCTGCCAACCAGGTACCCAGGGCCTGTGTTCCTTCCCTAAAATTGCATTGATACCTACACCCAATTGACATCCCTGGCCACAGGTCAGCCCCTGGTAAATGGTACCATGGGTACCCAGGGCACTGTGACCAGGGAAGGCCCCTAAGGGCCTCAGCACTTGTTGTGCCACCCTTAGGGACCCTGCACCTTTACACACACACACTGCCTTTGCAGGCTGCGTGTCTTGGTGCAGAACAAAAGTGAAGAGTCGACATGGCTCACATCCCTGTGTGCCATGCCTACCAGCCACTGCCCTGGCCTAGGTCAGCCACCCCTCTAGCTGGGTGCACTATGCCAGTGGTGAGGGCATAGAGGCATGAGCCCTGTGCCCCTACAGTGCCCAAGTCCATTCTTGGGCATTGTAAGTGCAGTGCTGCCATTAAGAGTATATGGTGCTGGGAGTCTGTCATTACGAACTCCACAGCACCATAATGGCCCCACTGAAGACTAAGAAGTTTGGTATCAAACTTCTCAGCACATTAAACCCCCACTGATGCCAGTGTGGGATTTAATGTAAAACTCACTCCAGAGGGCATCTTAGAGATGCCCCCTGAAACCAACCCGACCTCCAGTGTCCGGACTGAGTGGCTGCCCAGGCTGCCACCACCAGACATGTTTCTGGACCCCTGGGTCGACAGCCTCTGCTCTCAGGGGCCTGAAACAATGCACATCCCGGGACGAGGTGCCAAAGCCTCCTCCCCCAGGATGGGCAGGGGAGCTTCAAAGGCCTGCCGCCTTTGGAGTTTCCCCAGACCATTTGCTGCTTCCAGCAAACTGGTCCCCACTGGTTCTACCCCCACTCCTGGCGGGAGAACCGGCGGGAAAACCAGAAGCAGGAAATGGGTTGTGCCCACCTCTGCCAACTCCACCCCTAAGGTGGGGGAGGCGAGGTGAAGCACAAACTCGAGTCCCCGCCATCTTGAGGATGGGGGACCTGACCAACCAGGGACAGGCTCCTGCCCCCTCCCACTGGAGAGGAACAGAATAGGGGGTGTACCCACCCCAGGGAAGGGACCCATTGGTCCCTGCCCTTACCTACCTGTAACCACCCCTAAATTTAGTATTTAGGGGCTCCCTGAACCTTCCTTCCGGAGTTCCCAAATCCGAAAACAAGAAGAGAAGACGAAGCAAGAAGACCAGCCGTGCAGCTGCTAAAAAGGAGGCGACAACAACTGACTTGGCCCCAGCCCTACCGGCCTGTCGACCTCTGAACCTGCTCCTGCGGAATCCCGGCCTCAGCAACCTCACAAACCCCGGAGGACCTGACTTCTGTGCTACAGCCTTCGACCCAGGGACTCCCACGAGCAGTGGTACTGCTCAAAAGAAAACCTACCAAAGACCCGGCCCTGGCACGGAGCCGCGAAACCTGCACACTCTGCACCCGCCGAGTCCAGCCTGTGCCTGAGTGACCAAAGACCTCGAGGACGTCCCCCGGCGATTCTGACCTGGAATCCAGTGGCCAAGGACCCTCCTCGACGACCCAGACGACGCCTGCAGCCTCAGGACAAGGGACCCCTCCAACCGCGACCAGCAGGGGGTAAGATTTCCCGACCTCAAAAGACACCCCTGCACCCGGCGCCCCACGGCCCCCTGTGCCCAACTCCTGGGTGTCAACCTATCCTCCAAGACCCCAACTTACCTCCTGAAGTGTTGGTCGTCCCTGAAGAATCACCGTCCCCGAGCCTGCAGCCTTTCTTCACCTTTCACGACCTCTATTGTTTAACATTGAGCGCCCGACGGCTCAAAAGCACCCTGCACCCAGCCGCCCGAGTGCCCCTGGAAGTGCAACCTCTATCCTAACCTACTTCCCTACTTGCCCTGAGCAAGTGACCAGGAGCCCAGCTCCCACAGTCGCGTGGCCTGCTTGCCAGCAGCCACCAACCCGGGGCCCCCGCCTGCCATAGGATAACATTGGGCCTTCTCACTCTGCACCCGGCCGCCCCTGTGCCGCTGAGGGTGTAAAAACTGTACTTACCTGATCCTGGGGGACCCCTGAGTCTTACCCAGAACCTTAACCCTGCCAGTCAAGTACTTACCCGAAATCCGATAACTCACTTTTCTTCCATAGGGTTCCATTGACTGGTTTTCTGCGAAATTTCTTCTAAGTGTGGAGTTCTGAAACTTTAGAATATTCACCAAAAATCAACCGAGTCACGAAAACGAAAATACTCACCTAGTATTAGGAGGGGCCTCAGTGCTGGACCCGAGTGCCCAACACTGGCCCTAAAAAGTAATCGCAACGTTACTTACCGTTAACTCACTTTTCTTTCATAGGGATCCATTGACTGGTTTTCTGTGAAATTTCTTCTAAGTGTCGATTTCTGTATTTTACAAATATTCTTTAAAAATCGAACAAACTACAAAAACGTAATTACTTACCTGTTTTAAGTAAATGTCCCAGTGCTGAACCTAGGAGTCCAGCACTGGATTACAAAAGTAACGTAAACATACTTTGCTTGCACACTGTATTTCCTTTCATAGGATAACATTGGTAATTTTACCCAGAAAAGTTTCTAAGTGTCAGCTTTTGAAATATAGTAATATTCTTCAAAAATCACTACAATAACCAAAACGCTTTTTCTTACCTGTTTACAGGAAGTGTCCCAGGACTGAATCCAGGATCCAGTCCTGTGGTTAGAAAAAGTGCTCTGCAAAGTAATCAATCGTAATTAAGTATAATTTTCCATTGAGCTCAATGTTGCATTGAATTTGACCCTGTGTTGCCTCTTGCACCAACTGTGATAACCACTATCAACAAAGTCTATTGCCTATCTGTAAGGTGAATAACCAAAGCATCTCATACTGAGAAAGTATATTTTGATCCTATTGTTGGTTCTAAAATAAAACAAGCATATATTTTTTTATATACAAACCATTGGCCTAGAGTTCAGTTCTTGAGTGTGTGGCTTCATTTGCTGACTGAGTGTGTACAACAAATGCTTTACACTGTCCTCTGATACTGCCTTACTGCTCGACCAAGCTACCACTTTGGAGAGTAAGGTTATATCTAACTTTAGCCTCTGTCAACCCTCTGGGGACTGTGGACTCTGTACACCCTGGACCTTACTTAGGTACAGTATATACAGAGCCACTTTCCTACAAGATGGCATGGTTGGAGATGAAAGTTGTTGCAAAAAGCTTTATAGTAACAAAAAACAAAGCAAAATAACATTTGTAATACTTACATTTCCCATGTACTCTGATAAGAGATCCTGTAAGGCCTGTCGAACTGAATTACATTCAGCAACTATACGTTCACGACGATCATCACGAGTACACGATGAATCAGCCATTAGGGCTGCTCCACTAATAATGCTTTCCAAACGCTCTTCAAGGGAAGGCCTGAAACGATCCTCTTTGAAGGTGACATGATCCACAATAATTTGCTTCTGATAAAGAAAAGATAAATATAATTTGCATCTAATTTCAAAATAGTCTAATAAAAATACTGTTAAGGTTACTTCCAAAATACTATATATTTTTTTTTTTTTTTTTTTATCAACTCTTCACTCATTCCTCCCATCTGAGTATCCATAAAATCTTCAATTGTTAGGTCTGTTTTTTGCTTCCACAAAGAAGTATGCTAATTTTGCACATGGTGGATGGCTTACTTTTATCATTATGTCGTCCACTTAATAGACCGTTTCTTTTCAGAATTTTGTTGGTGGTACTTTCGTAGAGCACCATTAAGCTTAGTTTCCTCATGTAGACATTTAAGGTGAGGTGGTCAGGCAGCTAAACAGCCCCACAAGGTGTGCCTGCATCCTCCAGGAAGGTATATAAAACAGGACAATCCCATAGCCCAATTAAGATATGGGCCAATAAGTTATATAAGCAACAACAAAAAAAGAAAGCTCAATCAGGGTCATTTATTATAGAATTCATTAAGACAATGTACTGTGCATTTCCTACATAAAATTATTTTGGAAGTCCATTTGAAGTTATTTCCATTCAAAGGAAACTTGTGAACAATAAATTTTTTTGAAGCACAGTTAATTCTAGGAACAAACCAATTAAGATAGTCGTGATCCGACTTTATAATGCAATTTTTTTTTTAAACTGCTGCAATCAAAAACTTGATTTTTGTGCTTCGTACTCTTGGTAAATGCACACAATCAATACAAAAATGTTTGCATAAACAATAAGTGGGTTCAAAGTATGTTGAGTACAGCAAATAACAGGTAGTAGTTAAGGTTGAAAAGAAGTTAAAATATCCAATGAAATGAGGCCATCTTATAAACCATCACAATCTGCAACACCCAATGTCTACTTGACCAAGCCGGCGTTTCAATCCTAATATCTATATAAGGGACATCACAAAAAAATATATAGCAAGGCACTGTGCATCTTTTTGCATCATCAAAGAAGCTTAGTGTTCAATCTGTAAAAGGTAAAAACAAAATGGGAGTGTGCAACGAGGCCACAGAAAGGAGCAAAATGCAATATAGGAGTTATAATGTAATTTGTCAAGATGGATACAGCTCCAAGAGAAGCTGGTTAGGAATCAAGCATGTTGCTGTAACATAATTAATCATTACTCGCAATTTTTGTGGTTGCATCTTGGCCCCAGGAGCTCTTGGCACATTCTGGATTTCTCTGTATATCTCATTTTGACAGTTCCTTTACCAACCTACAAATAAAACCCCCAGGCTTATATAGCGCTAAAATCTGATTAAATTACAGAACAGTATTGTAGGAAGCTGGCTCTTTATGTGATATATTATTAATCTGATATACTGTGTAAAGACTCCAGGGGTTCCCTTACTAGTGGACAGGGCTTGGTATGCAATCCCAAAGTGCTCTGTTAGGCGGTAGTGTGGTCGAGCAGTCTTAGGCTTAACACAGAGGAGTGTAAGAAATTTGCAAATGCACACAATGATTAATGTATGACAACACGATTCAAGAAGGAGATCCACACCAATTTATAAAAATATTAAGTATCTTTATATATGTTAAGGCATCGGACAAAAATCGGTACGTAAGTTTTTAAATATAAATTCTTTTCACTTTAAGTGAACAGTGCAATTTCTGAGTTATGCAATGTTATTCTATGGAAGGCAGAACAAGGTTGGAAAACACATACAGTACAACGCCTTACAAGACCAATTTCCAGGAGTTAAGGTGAGAGGTGGGCAAGGTCAAAGGCAGCACCAACAGAACACCACCAGAGGCATGAGGGCGGTCGGTGCCGGCTGCAGAACAGCGTCGGGAGCCCAATGTATTTCAATGGAGATCAGTCACTGCGGAAAGAGGCTGCAGGGTCTGGCCAGGAGGCCAGTCGGGCTGAACCAGCAAGTGGGCTCCGGCCTTGCAATGCTTGGAGATGTAGGAACCCCTTTGGTCCTTTTCTCCACGCCAAGGGGCGACAGGTGCAGAGGTTTCTTTAGGCGTCAGATTGTTCCTTAACAGAGCACTAGTGGTAGAGGGGGCCTGCGTGCACAGGCTGCAGGCGACGTCTGGGAATTCAGGAGGGGTGAAACCATGAAGGACTCTAGCTCTGGAGGGCTGGGGAACCTTGTTGGCACCGTTGGCCCACTTCATCTCGGGCCAGAGGCGACGGTGTAGTGGCTACTTCAGGTGTTGGCGGTTCCGGAGGCCTCAGCGTCTTCTTTTTGGAGTTTCTGCTGAACAGGTCCGCTGTTCACAGGAGGTCTCGAGACTTTTTCGAAGGCAGGCAGTCCTCCAAAGTTTCTGGAGTCACAGCTGCAGCACGAGTCGACTTTGGTGCAGTTTTCGATGAGGGCTGCAGACAGGCCAACTGGGCTGGGGCCAAGTCGGGTGCTCTCTTCAGTCTTCTCTGCTTTTGGGGCTTTTTAGTGTCCTCTCTCTTAGGTCATCAGGATATGGTGCCAGGGACTCCCCCAAATACTGGAATTAGGGGCGTTAGGGGAGAGTAGGGTAGTATACAATGGGCTGTTGACCCTTGGGGCTACTACGCCCCGTATATGACCACTTCCTGTGGGAAGTGGACATAACCCTGTTCAGAATTCCTAGGTATGCCATAACAAAAATAGCTACTTCTGAAAAATCGTGTGCACCTCGCAGTTAGCCCACCTTAAGGGTGGTAGTCTGGGGGTGGCACGCCTACCTGAGTAATTTTCCCGCCTGTCCAGATGCCAAGTGGGCTCGAGACAGGGGGGTGGCTTCCTCTCCTGTGAGGGGAGCCAGATTTGCATTCCAAAGGCGACGGCTCCTTTGAAGCTCGCCAGCCCAAGAAGGTTAATCAGCAGGTCCTTCTGTGGGAGGGGTCGTTACACCCTCTTCCCAGACAGGCTTTTGTTCCTGACCTCCTGAGAGCAAAAGGCTCTCACCCTAGCCTAGGAGGTCAGAAACCTGTTTTGGGTGGCAGGCTGGCAGAATCCAGTCAGCAAGCAGACCAGAGGCTGGTAGGCTTTCAAGGGGCACCTATGAGGTAGTGTTAAGCATTGTTGTACACACTCAGGCAAGAAAAGACGTCACGCACTCAAAGACTGAATCCAGACCAACTGTTGGTATAAAAACTTGTTACTTTGTTATTTTTATTTCTAGAGCCAAGATTTACTTAGTAGCAGGTAATACTTTCAATACAATAATACTTTTCAAGTTAGTGTGTCCTGGTTCTGTAGGAGCATACAAATTACTTTGCAGTAAAGAAAATAGGCTGTACACTCTTTATAATACTTGCAATTACTTTAGAATACTTTTCTGTCTAAAGACACTAAGTTACTTTTGTTGCAGTACAAGACAGAGTCAGCACTTAGAACATTTTTCAGAGAAAACCCCACCATGCAATCCTATGGATTAAAAAGCAGTGTTAAGTTTGCAGGTAAGCAAACGGTTTTGGTAACTGAGTTCTGGGGGGGTAGAACCAAGTGTAGGAAGCTAGCTCTGTATATATTATACCAAAGTGAGGTATAGTGTGCACAGAATCCAGTGGAACCCCAAAGGTAGGCAGAGGTAAAAGTAGATAGCACCTTACTCTCTATTTGTGGTAGTGTGGGCGAGCAGTAAAGCTTTATCAGAGGGTAGTGTCAAGCCTTTGTTGTACACACTCAATCAGCAAATGATGTCACACACTCCAAGACTGAACTCAGACCAATTTTGTTTGTATAAAAGGAAAATGCTACTTACCCAGTGTGCATCTGTTCTTGGCATGTAGAGCTGTAGATTCATATGCTTTAGCATAGATCGCCATCTGGTGTTGGGCTCGGATGTTTGCACTTTGTTTTTCTTCGAAGAAGTGTTAGTAGTCACGAGGTAGGTGACTCCTCCTTATGATGATAGTGCGCACGGTCATCGACTCCATCCCCAGATTGTTTGCCATAAAGGGCGATGATGGAGTTAGTAAGAATAGAAAGATGTCCATGTGTGTTGTATCTAAGTAAGATAATACTGCAGCAGATAAAGGTACCCGGGGAGGCGGGTGGGAGCATATGAATCTACAGCTCTACATGCCAAGAACAGATGCATACTGGGTAAGTAGCAGTTTCCGTTCGAAGGCATATGAGCTGTAGATCATATGGTTTAGCATAGACTATACAGCAGTTATTTCAGTAGCGGTGGCTAACCTGTATCTGCTGCAGTAGTTTGGGCCAGGCTGTCTTAAGAACACTTTTTCACACTAGCTTGTTGTTTTGCATGCACATCTACACAGTAGTGTTTTGTGAATGTGTGAGGTGTAGACCATGTTGCAGCTTTGCAGATATCATCTATGGGTATATTCCCTAAGAATGCCGTAGAAGCCCCTAGTTTGAGTGTGGAATGCGCTTGAGGGGGAATAGTTAATGTGCGTTTGGCTTTACTGTAGCATAATTGGATGCATTTAACTATCCATCGTGCAATACCAGTTTTTGAGATGGGATTGCCTTTATACAGTGGTGAAAAAGCAAAGTTGTTTGGTTTTCCTAAAAGATTTAGTTATTTCAATGTAATAAAGTATTGCTCTTTTAACATCTAGTGTGTGAAGAGCACGTTCTGCCACTGAGTATGGTTGAGGAAAAAACACTGGTAGTTCAACAGACTGATTGAGGTGAAAGGCAGGAACAACTTTAGGTAAAAAGTTTGGACTGGTCCTAAGAACCACTTTGTTGTGATGAATTTGTAAAAATGGTTCTTGTATGGTTAGTGCCTGGAGTTCACCAACTCTTCTAAGAGATGTGATGGCTATAAGAAAAGCTACCTTCCAAGTGAGGAACTGTAGTTCACACTTGTGCAGAGGCTCAAACGGTGGGCCCATAAGTCTTGTAAGGACAATATTAAGGTTCCAAACTGGAGAGGGTGGAACTCTAGGGGGAATGATTCTTTTGAGTCCTTCCATAAATGCTTTGATAGCGGGCACTCTAAACAAAGACAGGTGTTGTTTTGTAGATAAGCGGCTATTGCAGCGAGATGCAATTGTATAGATGTGTATGCTAAGTTACAGCGTTGTAGGTGTAATAGATAGCAAATGATGTTTTGAATGGAAGCATCTAGTGGATTGATTTGATTGTACAGTAAATTACAAATAGTTTCTACTTTGTTGCGTAGCATGCTCTTGTGGTAGGACGTCTAGCCTCTTTAATGACGTTCATGCAGTCTGACGGGAGATTAAGGTAGCCAAACTATGATTTCAGGTGCCAGAGGTTGAGTCGACTGGGATCTGGATGTCTTATCTCTCCATGGTTCTGAGTGAGAAGCTTGGGTGAGAGGTGTAGTTTTTGATGAGCAACTACAGATAGTTCCAACAGGGTTGTGAACCAAGGTTGTCGAGCCCATGTGGGAGCAACCAGGATCATTGTGAGTGAATGCTGTTGTAGCTTTCGAACCAGTAATGGAATGAGCGGGAGAAGCGGAAAAGCGTAAGCAAATGTCCCTGACCAGTTCATCCATAGCGCATTGCCTTTGGACAATGGGTGTGGATACCTGGAAGCAAAGTTTGGGCATTTTGCGTTCTGGTGTGTGGCGAACAGATCAATTTCTGGGTAGCCCCACATTTAAAAGAATGGAAGGAGAACTTGAGAATGTAATTCCCATTCGTGGATCTGTTGTCGTTGACGACTGAGCAGAACTGCGATGTGATTGTCTATTCCTGGAAGGTGTTCCGCAAGGAGATATATCTTTTGAGGTATGGCCCATCTCCATATGGTTTGAGCTAGTCGCGAGAGCTGTAGGGAATGTGTCCCTCCTTGTTTTTGTATATAGTACATTGCTGTCATGTTGTCCGTACAGACTAGGACAGCCTTGCGGACTATATGGACTTGAAAGGCTTTTAATGCTAGAAAAATTGCCAGTAGTTCCAGGTGGTTTATGTGGAACTGTTTTTGTTGTAGAGTCCACATGCCCTGAATGGTATGATTTTGAAGATGAGCTCCCCAGCCGGTGAGCGATGCGTCTGCTGTTAGCACCATTTGTGGAACCGGGTCGAGGAATGGCCGCCCTTTGGAAAGGTTTTGTGTGTTCCACCACTGCAGAGAGCGATGTGTGCGGCTGTCTACCAACACCAGATCGGTTAACAGACCTTGAGCCTGGTTCCACTGACGTGCTAAGCATTCCTGTAGAGGACGCATTTGGAGTCTTGCATAAGGGACATTAGAATGCAAGAGGCCATCATCCCGATTAATTGCATGAACACTCGAGCTGGTAATGAGTGTTGAGGTTGAAATTGTGATATTAGAGCCTGCATGTTGCGTATTCTGACTGGGTTGGGGTATGCTAGAGCTTTGCAAGTGTCTATTGTAGCTCCTAGATATATTTGTGTGTTGGACGGTTGGAGGTGGGACTTGGTGAGGTTTACAGTGAATACCAAGTGGTGAAGCAACTGAATTGTCTTGTGGGTGTGTTGAAGACAGGTGTGTTGGCTTTTATGAGCCAATCGTCCAGACAAGGAAACACGTGAACGTGTTGTCTTCTTAAGTGAGCTGCAACTACTGCTAGACACTTGGTGAAAACTCTGGGTGCTGTGGTTACTCCGAACGGGAGGACTTTGAACTGGTAGTGTTGACCGTCCACCACGAACCCGAGATATTTCCTGTGAGCTGGGTGAATGGGAATATGGAAGTAGGCGTCCTTTAAATCCAAAGTGGAAAGAAAGTTGCCTTGTTGAAGTAATGGATGTACCGGTTACAGAGTGACCATGTGGAAATGGTCTGACTGAAGGTAGAGGTTGAGCTGTCTGAGGTCTAATATTGGCCTGAGAGAGCCGTCCTTTTTTGGAATTAAAAAATAGAGAGTAAAACCAGCTGCCCTGATGAGTTAAGGGGACTGGTTCTATTGCATGTTTTTGTAACAGGGAGAGAACCTCTTTTTTTTTTTTTTTAGGAGGGTGAGATGTTCTGAGGACATTGCACGATGTTTGGGGGGGAATATTTGGGGGAGTGGAGGCAAGTTCCAGGCAATAACCATACTGGATAATTTGTCTTACCCATTTGTCTGTTGTGATGGAATTCCAGACAGTTAGGAACTGTGAGAGACGTCCCCCGACAGGATTGGAATGATCGGGGGTAGTGGAGGGAAGTCACTGTTTGGTGGCAGGGGAAGTGCGGTTGGAGTTACCTCTGCCTCTTCCTTTATTGTTATTTCCTCTGTACCCTCCCCGAAAATATCCTCTAGAGGAGGAAGATTGATTGGGACTTTTGTAAGAGGAGGAATTTTCTGACGCCATTGTTTTTGAGCCACCCCTGTAAAAGGAGCGACGAAAGGAGCCCTTATTAGAAGGTAGTTGTAAGGCTCCCATGGACTTGGCAGTCGGTGTCTTTTTTTGATTTTTTCTAATGCAGAATCGACTGCTGGGCCAAAAATGTGTTCCTGATCAAAAGGCTGATTAAGTATTGATGATTGTACTTCTTGCTTGAATCCGGAGATTCGAAGCCAAGCGTGCCAAAACGCTGGTGTTAATGGCACGAGATGCTGTATCAGCCGCATCCAGGGCGCATTTTATAGAAGTGTTTGTTATGAGCTTGCCCTCTTGGATGAGGTCGTTAGCTTTAGTTTTGTACTCTTCTGGTAAATGCTGCATTTGTTTTTCCAGTTCGTCATAGTGAGCTCTATCATAGCGCGCTAAAAGCGCTTGAGCATTGGCAATTCGCCAATGATTCGCAGCTTGTGATGAGATTCTCTTGCCTGAAGCGTCTATAAGCTTTGACTCCTTGTCAGGAGGAGGGGCGTCGCCTGTAGTTTGCGAATTAGCTCTTGTGTGCGTTAGAGACGACAAGAGAGTCTAAGGGTACTTGGCCTCTGATATAGACTGGGTCTGTAGGAGCGGCTTTATATTTTTTATCCACCCTTGGCATAAGTATTCTAGCGCGAACAGGGTCTTTGAATACTTCGTTGGCGTGTTTTATCATGCCTTTGAGAATGGGTAAAATATTAGTGGATTTTAGGGAGGGAGCGAATGTCTCCACTAAGAAATCCTCTACTAGGGTATCAGTATGTAGTTCCACCCCATGGTACTGAGCAGCTCTGTTAATAAGCTGTGCAAAGCCAATATTGTCATCGGGTGGTGATGGTCTGGAGGGATACAGATCGGGATCATTATTATGGTCTGGATCTTTATCGTAATCATCCCAGGGGTCTGTGTCCTGTGGTATGTTGTCCTGATCGTCTTCCCCATCCCAATCATTGTCATCCTGTGGCTCAGGTGAGAAATGTGGTGGTGGTGAGTTTGATGGTGAAATGAATAAGTTGGGATCAAGCGGTGGAAGAGAGGGAGGTATGTAAGGGGGAGAGTTACAGGTAGGTAAAGGTTGGGACCAATGGGTCCCTTCCTTGGGGTGGCTACACCCTGTAGGAAACTGGCTCTATATATACTAAACCAAAGTGAGGTATAGTGTGTATAGAGTCCAGGTGACCCCAGAGGTAGGCAGAGGTTAAAGTTAGATAGAACCTTACTCTCTAATAGTGGTAGCTTGGTCGAGCAGTAAGGCAGTATCAGAGGACAGTGTTAAGCATTTGATGTACACAGTCAGCAAATGTATTCACACACTCAAGAACTGAACTCTAGGCCAATTGTTTTTGTATAAAAATATATACTGTTTTATTTTAGAACCAAGCAAGCCTGGCACAGGTAAGCATTACATACTTTACAGTAATAAGTTGCTGATTGTAGAACAGTTTGAAAATGCAATAGGAATTGTACTTTGATTTACAGGGGATGCAGTAGGTTGCAATACTTAGCAAATACAGTACATTGAAATGAATAGGCTTTTTCAGTAAATTACAGGTAAGTTACTTTTTACGTTACTTTTCTAACTCAGTGCTGGATACCTAGATTCAGCACTGGGACATTTCCTGCAAACAGGTAACTAAATACGTTTTGGTTATTCGTGCGATTTTTAAAGAATATTTTTAGATTTCAAAACTCCACACTTAGAAACTTTTTGGAAGAAAAATTGTCAATGTTATCCTAAGGAGGAAAAACAGGTTATCGGTTCACAGGTAAGTTATCGACTGTGGGAGTTAAGGTTCTGGGGTTAGACTCAGGGGTCCCCCAGGGTCAGTGATGCACTCTTGTTACACCCTCAGCGGCACTAGGGCGGCCGGGTGCAGAGTGTTGAGGCCCAATGTTATCCAATGGGGGATAGGGGGCCTCCGGTTGGTGGCTGCTGGCAAGCAGGCCACTGGGTTGTGGGAGCAAAGCTCCTAGGGTTTAGGTCAGGGCAAATGGGGGAACAAGTTGGCACAAAAGGTGCACCCTCAGCGGCACTGGGGCGGTCGGGTGCAGAGTGCTGTTTCGACGTCGGGCGCCCTGTAGTTTTCAATGGAGAACCTCTGGTTTGCAAAAGCACTGCAGGCAGGGAGACAAAGGACTTCTGGGTGCGACCACCACTTCGAGAGGTAAGTTGGGAAGTTAGGGGTTGGTTAGGCACCGTTGGTTTGGGCACACAAGGCCGTGGGGGCGTCTGGTGCAGGGGTGCCTTTTGGGGTCGGATCTTCTTACCAGCTCCAGGTCGCGGTTAGGGGGGCCTTCTGGATTTAGGCTGCAGGCGTCGGCTGGAGGCTTGAGGCAGGTCAGGGGTCGCCGGATCTCGGGTCAGGATCGCCGGGGTGACCTCCTCGTGGTGTTTTTCCACTCGAGCTCGGGCCGGGTTCGGCGGGTGCAGAGTGGGCTGGATTCGCCGTCTCCGGCTGCTGCCAGAGGTTGCAGTTGAACAAATCCAGTGTTCACGGGAGAAGCAGTCTTTGGAAGTGAAGGCAGGTCCTCCGGGGTTTTTGAGGTTGCTGGCTGCAGGACACACCGGGATTTCGCAGGAGCAGGTTCGAGGGGAGACAGGCCTGTAGGGCTGGGGCCAAGTCAATGGGCCTCTTCCTCTTGTTAGCTGGCTGCACGGCTATTCGGTCCTTCTTTTCTTCTTGCCGTTTCTGGATCTGAGGAAGCAAGGTTCAGGGTGCCCCTAAATACTAGATTTAGGGGCACTACAGGTAGGTAAAGGGCAGCGATCAATGGGTCCCTTCCCTGGGGTGGGTACACCCCCTATCGTGCCACCCTCCAGTGGGAGGGGGGCAGGAGCCTGTCCCTGGTTGGTTGGGTCCCCCATCCTCAAGATGGCGGGGACTCGGAGTTGTGCTCCACCTCGCCTCCCCCACCTGAGGGGTGGAGTTAGCAGAGGTGGGCACACTTCTTTCCCTCACTTGTTTTTCCCGCCGGTTCTCCCGCCCAAAGTGGGGGGTAGAACCAGTGGGGACCAGTTACTGAAAGCAGCAAATGGTCTGGGGAGGCTCACAAAGGCGGCATGCCTTTGAAGCTTCCCCTTCGTGAACCCTGCCCATCCTGGGGGAGGAGGCTTGGCACCTCGTCCCAGGATGTGCATTGTTTCAGGCCCCAGAGAGCAGCAGGCTCTTGACCCAGGGGTCCAGAAACATGTCTGGTGGTGGCAGCCTAAGCAGCCACTCAGTCGGGACACTAGAAGTTGGTCGAGTTTCAGGGGGCATCTCTAAGGTGCCCTCTGTTGTGCATTTTACATTAAATCCCACACTGGCATCAGTGTGGGTTTAATGTGCTGAGAAGTTCGATATCAAACTTCTCAGTTTTCAGTGTAGCCATTATGGTGCTGTGGAGTTCGTAATGACAAACTCCCAGCACCATATACTCTTAATGGCAGCACTGCACTTACAATGTCTAAGAATGGACTTAGCAAAACCAAAGGGGATGATGGACGGAGTGTTGAACATTGCAAGCACTCACCCCCAGTCAACTGATCTGGGTTTAATCCATCATCATTCTTTAGCTCACTCCGCCACCCCAGTTCAGACATGGCCATATGCAAATCAGTCTGACCCTGTGCCTCATGGGAACAGTCCAGCCCGAACTGCCAAGCCATGTCTTCCCTGGACCGGAAACAAGCATCCTGGGACCGGTTTCTGGCTTACAGCCGTCATCAGCCAGGCTATCTTGAATCCAGTGGCAAAGTGAGCAAGGGACCCACGTCTGGGCATACCCTGCCAGCTTAGGGCGAACATAGCAAAACCAAAGGGGATGATGGACAGACTGATTTGCATATGGCCATGTCTGAACTGGGGTGGCGGAGTGAGCTAAAGAATGATGATGGATTAAA
Organism: Calotriton arnoldi; assembly: GCA_963921515.1. Lineage (NCBI taxonomy): Eukaryota > Metazoa > Chordata > Amphibia > Caudata > Salamandridae > Calotriton > Calotriton arnoldi. Next base: position 2,671,527 of record CAWUFW010000690.1, read on the forward strand.
CCCAGATCAGTTGACTGGGGGTGAGTGCTTGCAATGTTCAACACTCCGTCCATCATCCCCTTTGGTTTTGCTAAGAATGGACTTAGACACTGTAGGGCAGTGTTCTTCAATCTGTGGGGCACGCCCCCCAGGGGGGGCGCGCAACCATCTCAGGGGGGCGCGCACTCCACCCGAAAATCTTACCGTTGTTGTCTTGTTTTTCCTCTGTCCCACGTCACAAGTTATCACCCATTTCAAATGGGGATTTTTGATTGGCTGCTGCTCCCGCTTTCTCCAATCAGCACGCAGGAACGGTGACGTTCCACCAATGAGGGGGACAGCAGCTGAGATTGCAGGAAGTGCCGTGAAATTTGTGGGCATAAAGCTCCTGCATTCCACTTTTGCTGCCTTTTCTTCCTGGTTTCCTGGAAAGGCTTTCCCACGTTTTCCCGTCGCCTCTCTGTGAAGGACTGCTGAAATTTGCACAGGTAAGAGGGCTTTCTCTAAGTCGGGGGGGGGATGTTGGGCTGGTGTTCGGCCGTAACGAAGGTTTTGATCACAATGCGCGCCTAAAAGCATCCTCGCGCACAGCGCTTTATCTGCGCATTGCTGCACTGCCGGTAAGCAATCTAGCCTGTCTGCAGGTGACCTCGTTGGTATTTATACCACACAATACATATGGCAATCACACCAAACGCAAACAAACCACACGCACCTGTGTAAGGTTTTCAACATGCTTTTATTCTGGCTGGCGCAGCCTTCATTAGTGGCGCTTCCTGTTGCATTGCCATGAGAAGTTTCACTTTCTCTTTCCGGACAAGCAAGAGAGCGACGCGTAAGTACTGGACCGAGTGCTCGCTCACGGAAGAATGGACTGCTTGGTAGAGAATATTGGGAGGTTATGGAGGATATTTACATGGCAAAACGGATCGGGGAATAGTTCGCCCTCAAAATGTAAGTGCCTCAAGACGTGGCTCCGCAGGGCAGGTGGAGGTGGACGGGGGCTGGCACTTATGTCCTGGATGCTACAGGGCCGTCCTGCACCGTGGTGATCATTCACCCACTCTGGAACCCTTCTGTGCTGTCGGATTCCAGTGCTGGGCTGCACTGTTTCAGTCGTATATCAATCACTATTGCACGGTTTGCAAAGGGATGGTGTGGAGCTGGCAATGATGTTGGTTTTGGCTTTCTATTAGCAGTAGCAACCACTGGGGATTATCAGCTGTTGCACACAATTTTCAAAGCAGTTTTACGTGCCCATTTGAGCAGAGGTGAAAACGTTTGTTTTGAATAGCTTCCAAGTAGCCTCCATGTCATTCATAACATATCGGCCATTCCTGCCATTTTAGTCAAGACAGTTTTGCATTCTTGGACTCGTAATTTCGATTTTAACATGGCAAGTATGGGATAAAACTTAAAAGTATATCCTGTAACTCCAATGCTTGCTGAAAAATCAGAGCTGGTTGAGAGTTTCATTTTAATAGTAAATTAATGTCAGTCTCACAGTGGAAATGCTAACTAGAGACAGAATAACCATGAGAATTAGTGAAAAGTGGGAATCCTCATTCATGCAGAGTAGCCTGGGCTTCATGATCAGAGCCCTGTGGCTATTGAAATCAGTGCAGAGTGGGAAGCATGTGCAGTCTTATTAGGAGTACGGTCACAGTTCTCTGCCTCTCCCAGACTCAAAACAAAAAGTTGTTGTCCTTCTTGAAAGTCAATGCTGTGGGTTTCAACCCAGATTGTTAAAGATTTTGGTTCTTCATTAGGCCAGGTACCCAAACGGGTCTATGGGAAAAATAAAGTACTTTTGCAGCATATGCTTCACAAAGGGGCTTGTAAAAATATATGGTAGGAAAGCACACATCTTTGAAACTCATTAAGTGCAGGCTGTTCAAGAATCAAACAAAAATTTGAAGTGTTTATCGTTTTATTTGGTAAGATTTTAGGACCACATCTAAGTCTCAATGAAACATGTACCAAGTGCTTTACCTAGTCATGAAGTATTGAGTCCCGGCGCACACTTTAGTTCAGTGACTTCTTAAGAGTATCTCGTTGCTCAACTGGGTGCGATTTCTGATATTTAGGTTTCCCTCATCATCTTTGCTTGATTTTGCTTGCGAGAAAGTGTCACTCATAGTCGTTGAAATGTCACTCATAAGACACTAACATTATGAAAATATCACACATAGCAATCTGAAACCTTGGCAGCTCTGCACTTCTCAGGAGACCCGTTGACTAAGAGTCCCACACATGGAAATACCAAAAGATTTGGGGGCAATGGTGTGACGTGTACAATGTGGAATGAGGTGTTAGGGTACACTTAAGTCAGAGTTCTTCAATCAAGGGGGGGGCGCGCCACCATCCCAGGGGGATGTCTTCAGAGGTACCTTTAGGGCAGCAGCCCCTGGGTCTGCACAGAGAAGCTAAATTACACCATTTCAAACCTGTTTGTAAATATTTGGGGAATGTTTAACTATCTAAAATATTCCCGTACGGGAGTTGAACAATTACATAGGCCTCCCAGGCAATTGTGTGGAATGTTGCACTTGGGCTGTATTTAGAAGAGCACAACAGCCAAGCTGGAAAATACGTAGTTTCTTTTAGAATTATACAGGCAGGCAGCAACACCCACAGGGCTAGAAGGGCTTCAAGTTGCCAAAAGAAAAATGCCAGCCATGTGTTGTATAAACACCCTGCAAATTGCTTGTCTTGGCACTAAATACGGGTTATAAATAAAGAAGTATGTATTCATTTGTAATGTGACTTTTCTGTCTTTGTTCCCTTTCAGTCATGGATCTTTCAGGCAGCCCTAGAACACAATTTAAAGTGCTTTCTATTTATATTTGCTGTTCGAAGTATGCACAGATAAGTGCTGAAAATACAGCTTTAGGGGACTGCTTATTTTTGTACCGTCTGGGACATCAAAATAAGGAGCTGGCAACCCTAATCATAAAACTGGAAGTTTGTTGCAGGATCAGCACGTTATTTATTTCCTCCACCCTCGATCCCTGGTTAATGCCATAATAGCAATAGTTCAACTTATATGTGAAATCCCACGCCGCCGTCAATAACATGCTGACATACTTCAAGTGTCTGGGAATGCACCCTACATTCAGACAACACACTCCTCATTTTCGCCCTTCACTTTCACGCTCACCCTGCACTCACAGTGATCACTCTGCACTCACAATGCACTTGCGCTGTTCACCCTGTACCTCACCCTGCAGTCACACAGGCACACTACTCACCCTGTACTCATGTGACACTTCTCACCTGTCCCCCTCACTGCTCACTCTGCAATCTCACTCCAATAAGCCCATCACTAACCATACATTCATTTGTCCCTCTCTGCACTTACATCCGCACCCAAATTCATACGATCACCTCACTCACCCTGCAGTCACTCCTCTTACCCTACTCTCTCACTGTAGCATGGCTCACAGTGCACTCACAATTTGCGCACATTTTATCTTGGAAAATTTTGTTTTGAGCTGTGTAATAAGCCTCTGTCATTTAACCACACCCACTCACAAACCTACAGTTAACTAAACTCTTATTGCGTTGAACATTATTTGCCGGATATGGCCCGGGATATGCGGGTGGCGGTCAATTATGTAGTGTACCAGATTCCAGAAATTTCTGTCAGGTGGTGGGGGGGCCCGACATTTCAAGAAATTCAGCTGGGGGGGCTCAACCTACAGAAGTTTGAAGACCTCTGCTGTAGGGGTATAGGGCTCATGCACCTGTACCCTTGCCACTGGTATAGTGCACCCAGCTAGAGGGGTGGCTGATCCATGCCAGGGCAGTGATTTGTAGGCATGGCACACAGGGATGTGTGCCATGTCGACTCTTCACTTTGTTCTGCACCAAGACACACAGCCTGCAAAGGCAGTGTGCGAGTGAAAAGGTGCAAGGCCTCTAAGAGTGGCACAATAAGTGCTGCAGCCCTTAAAGGCCTTCTCTGGCCACAGTGCCCTGGGTACCTGTGGTACCATTTACCAGGGCTGACCTGTGGCCAGAGATGCGAATTGGGTTTAGGTTTGAGGAAAGAACACAGGCCCTGGGAACCTGATTGGCAGGGACCCAGGGCACACCAAGTAAAAGTGCATCAGTAGTCTGGCAAAAAGTGTGGGGTTACTGCAACAGAAACCCACTTTCCTACACACACCCTTTTAGGCCACCCTCCAGTGGGAGGGGGGGCATATGCCTCACTCTGGTTTGCTGGGTCCCCCCATCTGCAAGATGGCAGGGACTGAGAGTTGTGCTTCACCTTGCCTCTCTCACCTGAGGGGTGGGGTTGGCAAAGGGGGGCACACCTCCCTTCCTCACTTGGTTTTTCCACCGATTCTCCCGCCCAAAGTGGGGGTCAGAACCGGTGGGGGCCAGTTGCTGGAAGCAGCAAAGGGACTGGGGAAGCTCACAAAGGCGGCAAGCCTTTGAAGCTTCCCCTTCGTGGACCCTGCCCATCCTGGGGGAGGAGGCTTGGCACCTCGTCCCAGGAAGTGCATTGTTTCAGACCCACGAGAGCAGCAGGCTCTCGACCCAGGGGTCTAGAAACATGTCTGGTGGTGGCAGCTGCTGAGCAGCCACTCAGCCTGGACATAGATCGTTTTTCAGGGGGCATCTCTAAGATGCCCTCTGGGTGCATTTTTCATTAAATCCCACACTGGCATCAGTGTGGGTTTAACGTGCTGAGAAGTTTGATACCAAACTTCCCAGTTTTCAGTAAAGCAATTATGGTACTGTGGAGTTCGTAATGACAAACTCCCAGCACCATATACTCTTAATGGCAGCACTGCACTTACAATGTCTAAGAATGGCCTTAGACACTGTAGGGGTACAGGGCTCATGCACCTGTACCCTCACCACTGGTATAATGCACCCAGCTAGAGGGGTGGATGATCTATGCCAGGGCAGTGGGTTGTAGGCACGGCACACAGGGATGTGTGCCATGTCAACTCTTCACTTTGTTCTGCACCAAAACACGCAGCCTGCAAAGGCAATGTGGGAGTGTAACAGTACAGGGTCTCTAAGGGTGGCACAATAAGTGCTGCAGCCCTTACAGGCCTTCCCTGGCCAAAGTGCCAATGGTACCTCTGGTACCATTTACAAGGGACTGACCTGTGGCCAAAGAGTGCCAATTGGGTTTTGTTTGCAATACAGTTTAGGGAAAGAACATAGGCCCTGGGTACCTGGTTGGCAGGAACCCAGGGCACACTCAGTCAAGGATGAGACTAACCTTTCCCAAGAGAGTCTTCGTTGTCCAAGTGGAAGAACCTGGAAAGTCCATCTGCATTGGCATGGGCAGTCCCAGGTCTCTGTTCCACTACAAAGTCCACTCCCTGTAGGGAGATGGACCACCTCAACAGTTTAGGATAGGATTTTCACCTTTATTTTATTTATTTGACGAGTTTTATATAGCGCTGGCTAGACCCGGATGTATTGGAGCGCTTTACATGAGGATCGTTACGTTACCAGTTACAAATTACATGTTACAAGAGCAAGTAGACACACAGGACAAAGAAAAACAATGTTACGGTAGTTCGTCGGAGGGAAAGTGAGAAAGGAGACATAGCGGGGAGACGAGGAGAACTGTGCCCAATGTCCGGCTGGGTAGGTGAAGGCCGAGGGGGTGAACCAGGGCCGATCTCCTCTATAGCTGACTAGCAGCTCCACCGGGCATCAGTCATGTTGCTCAGGTTTCCGCGGTCAGGAATAACATAATAATGCATTAGCTATTTGAGAGGTCTGTGGTCAGTTTGAACTAGGAAGTGAGTACCAAACAAATATGGTCTCAGCTTCTTCAGGGACCAAACCACAGCAAAGGCATCCCTCTCAATGGCACTCCAACGCTGCTCCCTGGGGAGAAGACTTCTCATTATAAAAGGCAACAGGTTGGTCTTGGCCTTCATCATTGGTCTGGGATAGGACCGCTCCTATCCCTAGCTCAGAGGCATCAGTCTGCACAATGAACTGCTTGGTATAGTCTGGAGCCTTGAGAACTGGTGCTGAGCACATTGCCTTTTTCAGGGTGTCAAAAGCCTTTTGACAGCTAACTGTCCAGTTTACCTTTTTGGGCATCTTCTTGGAGGTAAGTTCTGTGAGGGGAGTCACAATGGACCCATATCCCTTCACAAACCTCCTGTAGTACCCAGTCAAGCCATGGAATGCCCGGACTTGGGTCTGGGTTGTTGGAGCTGCCCAGTCCAGGATGGCCTGGATCTTGGGCTGTAAGGGCTGCACTTGGCCTCCACCAACAAGGTGGCCCAAGTATAACACAGTTCCCTACCCGATCTGGCATTTGGATGCCTGGATAGTTAGGCCTGCAGTTTGCATGGCTTTTAAAATCTTCCCAAGGTGGATCAGGTGATCCTGCCAGGTGGAGCTTTAGACAGCAATATCATCTAGATATGCTGCACTAAAGGACTCCAATCCAGCAAGGAGTTGATTCACCAACCTTTGGAAGGTGGCAGGGGCATTCCTTAAGCCAAAAGGCATAACAATGAACTGATAATGCCCTTCAGGTGTGGAGAATGCGGTCTTTTCTTTTGCTCCTGGTGCCATGCCAATACCCTGCAGTTAAGTCAAAGGTACTTAGAAATTTGGCTGCACCCAATTTGTCTATCAACTCATCTGCTCTTGGGATAGGGTGAGCATCTGTCTTGGTGACAGAGTTGAGCCCTCTATAGTCCACACAGAACCTCATTTCTCTCTTTCCAACCTGTGGATGAGGTTTGGGGACTAGAACCACTGGGCTGGCTCAGGGGCTCTCGGAGGGTTCAATAACCCCCAACTTCAGCATCTTGCGGACTTCAGCTCTGATGCTTTCCTTGACTTGATCAGACTGTCGATAGATTTTGTTTTTGACAGCTGAACTGTCATTAGTGTCCACATCATGGGTACACCAGTTTGTCTGACCAGGGGTCAAGGAAAAGAGCATTGCATACTGCTGCAAGACTTGCTTGCAATCAGCCTGCTGTTGGGCAGAGAGGGTGTCTGAAAAGACAACTCCATCCACTGACCCATCTTTTGGGCTGTATGAGAGGAGGTCAGGGAGAGGTTCACTCTCTGTCTCCTGATCCTCATCAGTCACCATCAGCATGGTGATGTCAGCCCTGTCATGGAAGAGCTTAATGCAGTTCACATGGATAACCCTTTTGGGTGTCCTGCTTGTGCCCAGGTCAACTAAGTAGGTGACCTCACTCTTCTTTTATAGGATAGGGTAAGGGCCACTCCATCTGTCCTGGAGTGCCCTTGGGGCCACTGGCTCCAAACCCCACACCTTTTGCCCAGGTTGAAATTAAACCAGTGCAGCTTTTTGGTCATACCAGTGCTTCTGAAGCTCCTGGCTGGCCTCAAGATTTTTGGATGCCTTTTCCATGTACTCAGCCATTCTGGACCTTAGGCCAAGCACATAGTCCACAATATCTTGTTTGGGTTCTTGGAGAGGCTTCTCCCAACCCTCTTTTACAAGACAGAGTGGTCCCCTCACAGGATGGCCAAACAGAAGTTCAAAGTGGGAAAACCCTACTCCTTTCTGTGGCACTTCTCTGTAAGCGAAAAGCAGGCATGGTAAGAGGACATCCCATCTCTTTTTGAGTTTTTCAGGGAGCCCCATAATCATGCCTTTCAATGTCTTGTTGAATCTCTCAACAAGGCCATTGGTATGTCGGTTATAGGGTGTAGTAAACTTGTACTGCACTCCACACTCTTTCCACATGTGTTTTAGGTAAGCAGACATGATGTTGGAACCTCTATCTGAAACCACCTCCTTAGGAAACCCTACTCTGGTGAAGACACCAATGAGGGCCTTGGCTACTGCAGGAGCTGTAGTAGTCCTAAGGGGAATTGCCTCAGGATACCTAGTGGCATGATCCACTATCACTAGAATGAATTTGTTTCCTGATGCTGTGGGAGGTTCAAGTGTACCCACTATGTACACACCTACCCTTTCAAAGGGAACCCCAACCACTGGTAGTGGCATTAAGGGGGCCTTTGGGTGGTTACCTGTCTTGCCACTGGCTTGACAGGTTACACAGGAGCTGACAAACTCCTCCACCTTCCGAGTCATCTGGGGCCAGTAAAAGTGGCTAACTAGCTTTTCCCAGGTTTTGGTTTGGCCCAGGCCCAGACGCCCAGCTAGAGGGATGTCATGAGCTAAAGTTAGAAGGAACTCCATGTACTTCTAAGGCACTACCACTCTCCTAGTGGCTCCAGGTTTGGGGTCTCTGGCCTCACTGTACAGTAGTCCCTCTTCCCAATAAACTCTGTGGGTACCACGGACATCTCCCTTTTCCTGTGCAGCAGCTTGCTGCCTCATTCTTTCAAGTGTTGGACAGTCCTGCTGTCCAAGGCACAGCTCTTCCCTAGAGGGTCCCCCTGGGCCCAAGAGTTCAACCTGGTAAGGGACAAGCTCCATGGGCTCAGTTCCCTCTGGGATGTCCAAGTCCTCTCCCTGAGGTGAGGGGTCCTGATCCTTTTGCTGTACAGAAGCTGGTTCCCCAGTCTTCTTACCTTGCCTCTTGGAAGGTTGGGCCATACTTTCAGGCTCCAACACTTCTTTTTCACCCTGTTTTCTGCTCTGTGCTCTTGGTTTTACACACACCATCTCAGGGATATCCAGCATTGCCACATGGGTTTTCAGTTCAACCGCAGCCCATGTTGAGGTTTCCAGGTCATCACCAAGCAGACATGCAGCTGGTAGCTTTGGAGAGACCACTACCTGTTTCAGGCCAGTAATCACCCCCCCCCCCGGTCTAATGTCACCATTGCATGGTTAGTGGCAACACTGTCAGCATTGGTGACTGGGTAAGTTCTCCCAATCAAGTATTGCTCAGGGGAAACCAGTGTATCTCTCACCATAGTGACACTGGCACCTGCATCCCTCAGAGCTTCTATCCTAGTTCCATTAATCCAAGGGTATTGTAAATACTTCTTTAAGTTGGGTGGCCACACAGCTACAGTGGCAAACTCAACTTCCCCTTCTGAAACTAGAACTGCTTCAGTGTGCAACCCGATTTGCTCTTGGCTCACTGTTGATCCCATCTGAAGACTTGCTACCCCAGGAGTAGCTGTAGTAGGACTAGGGGCCTTCTTGTTTAGGCAAGCAGCATCTCCAGTTAAATGTCCCAACTTCTTACAGTTGTTACACCAGGCCTTTAAAGGATCAAAGTTCTTTCCCCTGTACCCATCATTGGACTGGGAAGCGTTTTGGGACCCACCCGCCTGTGCATGTTTTTGGGGCCCTTTAGAAGACTCAGGCTTTTTATCTTGGGTGCTCTCACCACCTTTTCCCTGGGGGAGGTTTTGTAACCCCTTTCTTTTGTCACCCTTGTCTTGACCAAATGGTCTGCCTTCTTTCCCAATTCTTGGGGAGAAATTAGACCTAGGTCTACCAAATGCTGATGTAACTTTTCATTAGTGCAATTACTTAAAATATGTTCTTTCATAAACAGATTGTAAAGTCCATTGAAATCATGCACATTGTGTCCAGTTAACCAACCATCTAGTGTTTTAACTGAGTAGTCTACGGAGTCAATCCAGGATTGGCTTTGGGTTTTGTGAGCTCCCCTGAATCTAATTCTATATTCCTCAGTTGCGAGTCCAAATCCCTCAGAGTTCTCTTCATGAGGTCATAAGACCCAGCTTCTGCCCCAGAAAGGGTCAGGAGTCTGTCCCTGCAGTTACCAGAGGACAGTTCCCAAAGGGGTGCCCCCCAGTGTGACTTCACTTTTCTCATTTCACAAGCCCTCTCAAAGGCTGTGAACCATTTTGTGATATCACTCGCTTCATATTTAGGGACAATCCCTTTGGGGATTTTAGAATCATAAGATTGCTCTTTATCCTCATTTAGTAAATTGCTACCACCATTGATGGGAGCTAAGCCCATCTCTGCTCTCTCTTTCTCTAGAGCCAGGAGTCTGGTCCCCAGGTCCAATCTTTTGGTCAACCTTGCTAACAGGTTTTCCTCCTCATTGAGGCTGTCCTCAATGTCCACAGTAGCACCTGATCCACCTGTGTGGGCTCTAGGTGCTGCAAGGTTTATTCTTGGAGTCAGGGCCACTGGGGCCCTTTTCTCCCTATGAAGTGGGTGGGGGGGGAGGAGTTATCCTCATCCCCCCCCACCCCCCATCATCTTCTTCATCAGAGGGGTCTTCACCATTCTCAGATGGGTGGGCTTTAGCATACCCTGCCAACAGCTCCTGGAGCTTTTGTTTGGTGGGATGGGACCCCATGCTTATATTTTTAATCTTGCATAGAGAAGACCTTAACACCTTAAAAGCTAACTGGAGGTGAGGGGTGAGGTAGAGCTCCTCAACCTGGGTCCTCTATGCCATTGTGGTTATATTCACTAACCGCTGGGTTCTTGTTAAGAGACATTGTTAAAAAAAACTTCTAACCCCTCTTATACCTAGCTAAAGTGACCTTTTATTTTTCTAAAATTCTAAAGGGACTTAACCAAGGCCCTAACAAGACTTTTAGTAATTTGGAAAAATTGTCAATTCAAAAATCAGAATTCTAAAGGCGATTTAAGAGTTGTGTCATATGATCAGGTTTTGACTAAGTTAGTCCAACAAATGCAAAGTTGTATATCCCACCGCTGTCACTAATGTAGGAAGCTGGTTCTGTATATACTATACCAAAGTGAGGTATAGTGTACACAGTGTCCAGTGGAACCCCAAGGGTAGGCAGAGGTAAAAGTAGATAGCACCTTACTCTCTATTTGTGATAGTGTGGGCAAGCAGTAAGGCTTTATCAGAGGGTAGTGTTAAGCATTTGTTGAACACACTCAATCAGCAAAAATGATGTCACACACTCAGAGACTGAACTCAGACCAATTTTGTTTGTATAAAAATATTATGTTATTTTATTTCTAGAACCAAGCCAAGCCTGGCACAGGTAAGTGAAATAAATGCTTTGCAAAATCTTATGCAGTGTTTACAAGTGAATGAAAGTTCAAATGCAGTTGTTTGAAATACAGAAAAGTCAAGGTATTGAAATTACTGTACAGATTACTGTAGTTACTTTTTAGATTACTTTTTAAGTTAATTTTTCTACTCCGTGTGATATGCCTAGATATCACACTGGGACATTTCCTAGAGAAAAGGTAAGTAAAATCAGTTTTGCACAATTGGTATTTTTCAGTTTTCCATACAAATCAACTCCACACAAAAGTTTTCAGAGAAAAACAGTCAATGGATTCCTATGGAGAGAAATTAAGTTATCGGTTACCAGGTAACTACTCGGTCTTTGGGTTGAGTTTCTGGGGTTAGAACAAGGGTTCCCCCAGAGTCAAGGATGCACTCTCAAAACACCCTCAGCGGCACTAGGGCGACTGGGTGCAGAGTGCTGAGGCCCAATGTTATCCAATGGGGGATAGGGGGCCTCCGGTTGGTGGCTGCTTGAGAGCAGGCCACAAGGTTGTGGGGGCAAAGCTCCTGAACTTAGGCTCAGGGCAAAGGGGGATCTGCTTTAGCGCACAAGGTGCACCCACAGCGGCGCAGGGGCGGCCGGGTGCAGGGTGCTGTTTTGGCGTATGGTGCCCTGTTGTTTTCAATGGGGTTTCTCCGGTTTCAACAAAGACTGCAGGCTCGGGGACGAAGATCTTCTAGAGGTGACCACCAGTTGCAGAGGTAAGTTGGGATGCCTGGGGATGCTAGGACACCGTCGGTTGGGCCACCCAAGGCCGTGGGGCTTCTGGTGCAGGGGTGTCTTTAGGCGTCGGGTTTCTCTTACCAGCTGCGGTCGGGGGTGTTTCCAGAAAGAGGCTGCAGGCTTCGCTGGGAGATTCGAGGCAGGTCAGAGATCACCAGATCTCGGGTCAGGATCGCCGGGGAGACCTCCTCGTGGTGTTGGGGAACTCGGGCCGTGGGCGACGGGTGCAGAGTGGTGCAGACTTGCGGATTTGGCCACAGCCAGAGTCTATGTGCCATGTCGACTCTTCACTTTGTTCTGCACCAAACACAGCCTGCAAAGGCAGTGTGTGGGTGTAAAGGTACAGGGCCTCTAGGGGTGGCACAATAAGTGCTGCAGCCCTTAGTACCCTTGGTACCTGTGGTAACATTTACAAGGGACTGACCTGTGGCCAAAGAGTGCCAATTGGGTTTTGTTTGCAATGCAGTTTAGGGAAAGAACATAGGCCCTGGGTACCTGGTTGGCAGGAACCCAGGGCACACTCAGTCAAAGCACATCAGCAGTTCAGCAAAAAGTGGGGGCAACCATGCAAAAAGAGGGCACTCTTACACCGCCGCCCCCCAGGACGAAGGTCATAGCTGCCCAACACCTAACATCCCCGGGGGGCAAGAAGCCAAGCTCCAAGTGAGGACCGCCGGGCCATGTGGCCCGCTACAGCCTGCAGACTTGTCTGCCCTCGCCAGATGCTGTGACTGTTGGCCTGTGGCCCATTGAAAGGCAGGCTCGAACCGACGGGCTGAGTCCCAAGGTAATGAATGTTCCAGCTGGCCTCACTGGCACCCGCGCGGTGCAGCTTTCGACGCAGCGGGGCAGACTGGCACTCAACACTCACGAAGTGCATTATACCAGGACTGGAATAATCCAGGGCGCCTCCAGAGCGCCACCCTAGGCGATTGGGAGCGGCCAGGCAGTGCGATACATCCCTTGCTCTGCCATGGGGAAACAACAGCAGGTCATACCTCCTGAGACAGACCCTGTGGAGACCCGCATTGTGGCGTAATCTTTAATACTACACTAATTCTAGCTCAGCGGGCTGTACTGCCTGTCTCCTGTCACACAAGAACATGGGAAAACATGAAGGCCGGCAAACCAAACTCTCTTTTGAAAGAAAGCGTAGCTCCAGGCAAGCGGGGGGCGCCTCCCTCCACGCGGACAATATCCAGGATCAGGACCTGGATTTAAAAAATACTTTTGGAGGTCAAGTCAAGCCTAAAAAATATAGATTCTAAATTAGATCTGCTAACCTCACATCTAGATAAAGTGAAGAGCCGAGTAGATGCCCACAACACTAGGCTCGATCACCTGGAATCCCGAATATTGGAATCAGACTATAATCAGGAACCCACAACGGAACTTCTATGCATGGACAAGGTACTGGAACTCATAAAATGCAAGAATGAAGACCTCTAAGCCCGTTCAAGGCGCAATAATCTCCGCATCGTGGGAGATCCAGAATCAACTGTGATCTCCAAAATGGAGGATTTTGTGGACACCTTGCTAAGAGATCTCTTTGGCGCAGAACTGTCCCCAGTTTTTATCGTCTTAAGGGCCCACAGGGCGCCGGGCCCCAGACCGCCAACCAGGAGCTCCCCCCCGGTCTATTGTGGCCCGTCTGCTGAACTATAAGGACCGCGACACGGTCCTTAGACTGGCCAGATAATGGGGACAAATCCAATATAAGGGAGATAACGTATCGTTCTACCCAGATTTCACCATGGCGGTGCAGGCGGCTCGGCAGGACTTCCTACCAGTCAAACGGCTGCTGCAGCAGGCGGATATAAAGTATGCCATGTTGTATCCAGCCAAACTCAAAATTGTGCACGAAGGTAAAACACTTCATTTCACCGACGCAAAGCAAGCACTCAAGTTTGCCAAACAAAAGGCCAAACCAAGCCGATCCCAGGCTGGCTCGCCACGCTCCCCGACGGATGCACAACTGAGCAACAACGACTAGCAACGGGCCATTCCAAAAGATGCATTGTAGCTTATGAGTTTCGGTATTGCTTGGGTTGACAAGCGCCTTGTTTCTTTTAATATGCTATTTGTTCTGTTGTCATGTGATGATGCCGGATAATTATGCTACGGCTTCACCAATAGAAATGCTTGCTTGTAGTCACGGGTTGGTTCGAGGTGTGCCCAGCAGCAGAGAGTCCCTTCCTATGGCTGTTACTCGGCCACCCAGCCTCTATGGCGGGTAGACAGCTCGGAGACTCCACTGCCCCAAGGGATAACTCCCAGCTGTAAATGTTGTGGGTAAGGGTAACACAACCTAACTGGGGGGTTGGTGTGGGTGGATTGGGGACGATGGTGATGTTAATGGGATGTTAAGGGAGGACTGTTTAATGCAAAGTTGTTGGCTAAACGGCATGCATAAATTCTACATCATTTGTTGCACACACGTTTGGGACGCAGCACTCCTCACTATACATGACACATGGCAACCTCCTTAGGACGCAGCCACTTCTCCCACTTATAACGATGAATAGGGCAGCAGCGGTTAATCTCATCACATGGAATGTACTGGTCTAAATGATGGTAGAAAGATCCGTCTACTACACGCATACCTCATTAGAGACAAAGTCAATATTTCCCTTCTCCAAGAAACGCACCTAGTCAGTAATTCTCTCCCTGCATCACTCACCAGCGTCTGGGGGCTGCCCTACTCGTCGACTTATTCCAACTATGCAAGAGGGATTTGTGTCCTTATACGAAGGGGCCTGGCTTGGAAAACCACCCACTGTGTTAGCGACAAAGAGGGCAGTTATGTCATGCTATCAGATACACTTTACAATAATCCTATAACCCTCGCCGCTGTGTACAGGCCCAATGTTGATGACACTGATTTCTTCACAAAGGTTTGGCACCTAATATCCGGCGTCGGCCCACGGACAGTGCTCTGGTGCGGCGACTTCAACATCCCGCTGGATGACATGCTAGATAGAGCCGGCAGTTCCAGGCGCCCCCACCCTCACTCAGCCACAGCACTACGAACGATAATCACCTCACGGATATTTGGCGAGACACGCACCGCGAAACACGCGAAGGCACATGCTTCTCACTGCAACACAAAGCATGGTCCAGAATTGACTATTGGTTAGCCACTAAGGATGTACGGCAATGGCTGTCGGTCACCCACCTGCTGCACACCCTTTCAGACCACGCACCGGTGCAATTAATTCTCCAGCCCCCCATGCTCTGCCCTGCGCATTCTTGTGGAGATTGCCACGGGGAGCCCTTCGGGATACGGTCTTTAAAGAGGAGATATGCGCAGCTATCCAAGAACACTTTGAACAGAGCACTGGCTCAGTGAACTCGACAGCCGTGCTTTGGGATGCGTTCAAATAGGTTATATGCGGAACATGCATAGTTAAACACGGCATTCTTAAATCCATTCGCGGGACTCTCTCGAAACTTGAATCAGACATTTCTACACTGGAAGCCCACTTTTATCACTAACGACCCAGACACATTGGCCAGTATACGCGACAAGATGTCTACATATCAGGAAGAGGCACTGAGGGACACCATCCTCCTAAGTAAAGAATCGCAGGCTCGCAGATATGGCGAGGGTGACCAACCTGGCCAAACTCTGGCTAGGCTGCTCCAGAAGCCTCATGCCTCAGCCTACATCTCGGACCTCATATATACACACACAGACTTTAAATAATACTACTTGCGTTTCGTTATTTGGCGGGGGACTACATAGGAACTTTGTACTGTATTTAGTGCACACACAAACTTGATTTAACAGAAACTGTACAACAGTGCTATCAAATAAAATCAAACTCCATTGTGCATTGACAAAGAGGTCTTTTTAGACGCGTGATCATCATATGGAATTTGCAATTACGAAAGTTACAGCATGCACACTTTCTGCCAGGCCTGGGCGTAGTTCGCGGAATTTTGCTACGCGAAACTCTGCGAAGTTACAAAAAACTCCGCGAAGTTCTGCGAGTGGCGGAGTGCCATGCGAACTGCAATTTGTGCTGGTATTCCTGCCGCTCGGGTAGAAATTCTACCCGAGCAGAAGCTCGCGAACTTACCGTTCGCGAGCGGGGAAAAAACTCTGCTGCACATCGCGAAGCGGAGTTTTCTGCACTCCGCAAACTCCATGAACGGAGCGAAGTTCACCGCCCAGGCCTACTTCCTGCATGAAGAACAGTGTATGGCATGGGATTTGGGAGCTACAAGTTAACTTCAAACATTATTACAAACATCAGCATTTGGTGAATAGTGAACAAAAGGGAACAGAAAAAGCCAGTTGAGATTAAAGATTTTGTAAAAAGTATTTTGATTCACAAATGTCCTAAAATTAAAGAAAACTAAAGATAGTTATACTCACATCAAAGTTATTAAGTGCAAGAGCAAGCTCTCCTCCCCCAACCTGCTGCTGAGTAGACTCATCAGACACTGTAGCCTGAGCAGAGTTTGAAATTCCAGTGACCGCCTGCTGAAGTTGTTTGTAGATCAAGTCCCGATTGGCCTTGTAAGCTGCCACATCTGGGTGCTGCAAACATGCCTGAGAAGCAGTATACAGTATAGGAATGTTCTTCTGAAGGATTCCACGCGCAGCAGCCATCTGATCACGGTGACCAATATCTTTAAGTTCCTTCCAAATAAAAAGCAAAACCAATTAAACTAATGGGTGAAAATAGGCCTACGTAGTTTAAAAAAACTTTAATAGTAACCCCAATTATGTTTGTTCAATGATTATTCTTGCCTTGTAGTAAAAATAAGAACACGCAGCTTACCTGCAAGTACAAAACTCATAGTTTTATAGACAAGTTGTTAGCAGCACCACCTAGGTGCCCAGGATTAAAATGATGAATAAAAATTTTTTTTTTTTTTTAAAAAGAAGTAGTAAATACTGCTTGCGTTTCCTGGCGGACCTCCTTCCGCAGGTCTGACCACAATCACTTATTTATCCTTACTCCCGGTCCTTATTTGTCGTATCTGGATAACTAGTAAACCTTAATCCAAAGTCAACCAGGGGCACATGGGTTGGTAATTACATAAAGTCTACGGAACTAAACCATTAGTTGAGGGGAGGAAAGAAGCTACCTACCGGTAATTTCAAGACTTCTAGGTTCACATACTGGGCATTGTCCCGCCATCTAGTGGTTGGTTCTAGAAAAACATGATGAAAAGCAAAGAAAGATTTTTGGAGGGGTTTTGTAGACAAGGTCTGTACAACTTATGACAGACAGGAAGAATGGTCTGAGGAGTGGCGACAGCTCCAGTATAACAACTTCAAAGACCAGCGCACCGGTACTGAATTATGACCCACCTGCAGAACGCAAAGTACAAATAAAGCAGTCTGCAGATGAATCACTGGCTATCTAGTGTGAGGGTGCAATTCTGATCAGTCCCCACACACAGGCATAATCTAAAGAAGCGGACAAACTGTTATTAGGACATTGCACCTGTTAAACGGGTTGTCAGTGCCTCCCTGTGATTAAATATAATCTACACAGAGCAGCAGGGGCATGATACCCAGCCTAGTCCCGGCTTCTGGTAGGCCTGAAACTTCCAGCCCCTGATGCGCTGGCTTGGTACCCGGCATCACAGCCTGCCAGATCCGGGCGTGCCAGTTACTGTGCTGATCCTTGGTATATTTGGGGGAGGGAGAGAAGAGCATGGCCCCATGACACATCTGGGGTAGCTAGGGCATACGCAAGGCGAGATCAATGGCTAAATGCTGGTACTGGCATACTGGACATAAATCTTGGCACGGGCCAACCATGGCATATAGGATGTAACCTACGCAAAATGCTGCCCCTAGCACACTGGAGGGAATTTTTGCCATATAAGAGGCAAACCATTGCTGGAGAACCTGTGCCAGGACCTGCACAAATTCAGATCTGGCAGACTGGTGGCTATTCTTGACCTATGTGGAGCATCAGTGGCATGATGGTGCCCTACCACGGTACTGCTGGCTCAGGCACACTCTTACAATGCTGCTGGCGCAAGCATAGTGTTGAACACATTTTTATATATATATATTTTTTTTTAAATGCGTGGGGGTGGAGGGTCTTTAAAGGGCTGTGTACCAATATGCAGTAGCCATAGACTGCTAAGGATATTGGTAATTCCTGGCATAATGGGGGCATCCTTTCCATGAGAATGTGATACATGTGCAATGGAAGCTGAATCTATATGTGTGGTAGTAGTACATATGAGTACATGGATGTTTGAGTATCAAACATGCTTTTGCTGTAAATAAGCTTTTGTTTGGGGGGGGAATGTGGTTTATTTCCTGTTCAGTGGATCATGTGTACTTTATGGGAAAATGGTTCAGTGATGATTTCATTGTGGCTATAACTAATGAGATCTCGATGTAAAATTGCATTCGCGAAGATGCGTGGGTGTCTTTTTTCTAATTTTTACCGGACTGTTTTTTTTTCTCTCATTGAATGAGGCTCTTATTGCTGTTCTTTACAGCTCCCAAGTACTTTATTTTCATGTTTGTTCACCAACAAAGTGAAAGAAGCAACGTGAGAAGCCACCACAATAGTTGGTGCCATACAGCTGAGAATGAATGGAATGGCTATTCATTTAGCTTTCTGTTCTGATGTCGCTTTTGCAACAGACTCAATTTTTAATACATTTTAAGCATCTCTGAAGAGGCCATCGCTTTTAAACATGAGGGCACTGGCACGTTATGTATTATTACCAAAGGGCCTTTGCGTGCATGGCAACATGAGGAAAAACTCCCCACCCCCTCTCCCTCTCTCCCGACTCGCTCACAACATTGGTTACTAACAATCTTGGTCGAACTTGCCCAATGAATTTTAGATGCAAAAAGAACAAATGATGGACGGAGTGCTGAATTAATCAAACATTCACCCCCAGTCACAGATCTTGGTTAAATCCATGTTTTTTTTGCACGCCACGCCATTCCCGTTTAGACCCAGCCATATAAAAATCAGTCTTGCTCACTTTGCGACTGGATTCAAGCTAGCCTGGCTGATATGGGGTGTTACCCCGAAACCGGTCACAGGATGCTTTTTTCCGGTACAGGGAAGACCTGGCTAAGCAGTTCAGGCTGGACTGTTCCCATGAGGCACAGGGTCAAGACCGATTTGCATATGGCTGGGTCTGAACTGGGATAGCGAAGTGAGCTAAAGAACGATGATGGGTTCAACCCAGATCTGTGACTGGGGGTGAGTGTCTGAAAAGTGTCAGTGCTCCGTCCATCTCCTCCTTGTGTTTGCAATTAATTTTATAGGGCTGCCAGATGTCTCAATAATCTGGATCACCTATTTGCAATGCGATCCTCTTTCACCTTGTGTCTTTTCTCTACGCTTCTTTTGCCCGAGTGACGACCCCAGACTTGTGTGAATCAAAACATCGACAAATTCAGCAGCAATGACAAAAATATTGATATACTATGGATTTGGAAGATTGTTTTGATTATTTTTTATTGTTCTAGAGCTGGTTATTAGATTGTTGTGAAACATCTATATTTAGCTCAGAGGGGTTATTGTTTGCATGTCCACATACTGTAAAGATCAATTTTTGTAACTTGAAACAAACATTTGATAATCTTGTGAAAGTCTTTTTTTCTATCAATAGAGATCTTTAAAAAATGTTTGAGGTCCAAATAATGAAGCCATCTCTCTGCAGCCAGAGATTGTTTAGGAAACAACGTAGGTAAGAATTAGGTTACTCACCCTGTAATCATCGGTTTGTGGCATGTAGATTTGCTGGAGTGGTCCCTATAGCTTGACAAGGTGAGAATTGACAGCACAGTGGTCACTTCAGGTGATATGCTTTCTTGAGATGAAGGATCCCAGGGGGTATCAAGATGGACTACAAAACACTTGACTAATATGTATTTACACCCTGCGGCTCAGAACTCGGGCAATATGGTGCACATAAGGATATTCTGAACAGTACTTAAACTCCTCCACTGATTTTCTTAGTGGTACAGTATCCTGGAGAGAGAGGCCTTCTGGTGGATCAGACAGCTTCTGCTCTTGACCAGGTCACATTTATGATAATTCAGAGTGAGAACTAGTCTCCAATCAGGTCAAAAATGTTCAGTTGGCGCCAGTTCAGGGTCCTAGCATAGATAATTATATAAAAGAGAGCAGTGATTTGTGAAAGGGAGGTCTCGCAGTAAGGGATGAGAAGTCAACTACGTTATACAACAAAAGGCTTAGAGATTGAAAGTTTGTCAAGTTGGTGGATTTAACAGGGGGGACAGATACCTAATGTAAAATGGATGAAAGCAATTGGGAAATAGGAGCAGGGTATAAAGACGAGACAGGGCAATGCATAGAGAGGTGTAAGTGTTGTAGGAGATGTGGGAAAGGTATATGTGAGACAAGGAGCGAGATACGGGTGGTAGAGCACAGGAGCCAGACTATGCGTACAGTAAGTGGTCATGAGATGGGAGGAATTGGAAAACAAAGGTACAGCTGGTCAACATAGGTAGCACTATTATTGGAGATCAAATTCTGCAGGGAATGGAAAGTGGATTCCATCTAGTAGGGACTTGGTCCAGTGTTCGTTCTCAACGACATCCACTGGGGTGCAGTGCCAGAATACTGTCCAACGCAGGTGACTGAAAAGGGACAGGCGAGTTATCAAAGCAAGTCTACAGTGCTACGGCCAATGGGAAACAGCTTAAGGAAACTACTAAATTAGAACAGGCTACTAGGTGCACAAGGTGCTTCCGGTCGAGAACCAATTTTTATCAGACATTAAGTGTTTGTCCCAGAAATGACAGGGGAGCAGCCAAGTTAGGAAGCACCTTCCTAAAACATAAGCATCATCTAAGGTTCCGTGGTCCACTCACAACCAAAGAAGCTTCTAATAAAGTTATCGAAGGGTGTACAGTACACCTTAGTGTGACGTGCTTGAATGAGAATGGGTAGGGACAAGTGTAGTATTAGTTATAAGTATGGTGGGAGTCGAATAGGAAGAAAACAGTTACTTACCTGTCAAATACCTACACTGAGGGCAAAATCTAAAGTGTCCTCTCCATCACCAAAACTCAACTTTGCGGCATTATGACAACAATGTTTCATACAAACTTTCTTTAAAACTCCTAGTCCTCCTGTGGTCCACTGAAAACCTCCGAGAAACACCACCCTCCAGTAATTTCTTTGGTCCCTCTCCCATGTCTGTGGCCATACGTCCTGATGCTGAACAGTAGACCTTCTCTGGTAAATACTTCTTCAAACCTTTAACAAATTAACTTTCAAACTAGCATGTGCCACCGAATGAGATGATTGAAAAAAATGTGTAAGTGTGATCACATGGTGGGGCATTGCAAGCTTATGGTCAACTTCATCATAGTTATACTAACTTGTCCAAATTAAACTTTTTCTACATGTTTTTCTGGCCCTAATAGATGGTTAGAATAAAGCACAGCATGTGAATCTAGAAGGAATTCCCAATGAAAAAAAGTTATTTAATAGCAAAGAAGAGGGAAGAGACTGTTGAGGATCCAGGAGGGTGATCAAACAAGGCTGTAAGAAGGCAGGAAAGCCAGCAGGGCTGATGATCACCCCCCTGACAGCCGAACGGGAAAGTCACCACTGCAAGACACCCTCCCACCAGTTTAGGTGGCACACCCGGTGGGGGAGGGGGGCGGGAGTGAAATAAGCAGACTTTAGATCCAGCTATGGGCGAATAATCTAGGATAGAATGTGGGTTGGGGATAATGTAGGGCGAGTCTGATCTGAAGCAGTAAGTACAACCGCCCAAGATGTTGCAAGATGACTTGTGTTGAACCAGGTAACGCAATTGAAGGCAAGGAAGGGAGATTGGTCATGTGACGGGGGGTGGCTAGCCAGAGGAGTGAAGAGCTTCAAGGTTATCTAGACGGGTACAAGTATGCAGTTAACCAATAAAAAAAACAGTCAGCAGCAAAGAAAATAAATATCCACAGTATGCAATTGCTAATATAACATTTTCCTCCAAGATGTCCCAGGACTTGGAGGAAAGTCACTCTGAGGCTTGTCCAGCTCGTACGCTTGTCACAGCATCATAGGGGACCCAACCATAAGCCGGTTATCATAATCTCTTCATCCCCCAGAGAGAGACATCCCAAATGCTGCAAGTGGTCAGCATACTTTGGGGGGGGGGGGGCACTCCTCTTGTGAGGTCTCTACAGGTAACCTGCACTGAGAGCTGGTAGAGTACAATTGCAGGCAGAAGGCTGAATTAACAACTAAATATGAAGGTGGCACGAACCACCAATTACATTTTGTTAAAAAAACCACTGGCCCTAGGTCTTCAACGACGGATTACATTTGCCTGCTTTCATGCCCCATCGAGCGCTAACAGACTGCACTTGCTTCAGCCAGCCATTAAAACCACAAACTCAATCCATAAATGACGTTTGCAACATATATCTTAAATTGCATTAATTAGATTTGCTTCGCTCGAAAAAACAAAAACAAAAAAACTAGACATTCTACAGCAAGGAAGAATTGAGTTGTCTGGCGCAGCAATTCAAAAGCAACATGTAAATGAACTAGTTACTTGCTCGACCAACCAGAAGGAGCTTTGGGGTCTCGTCAATGGTTAGGAAAGTGATGCATAAAAAACACAATACAGTACGATGTCCAGGACATTCACTGCAGCAATGATTATATGCGGTCAACCTATATCAAATAGCAATGCCACCTCCACATGCTTTGTCTGAAGAGAAACCAGAGGTATCAGTGTTTAGTTACATTCTATAAACTCATGCTTTCTTATTTTGTAATCTTTGTATTTTAAAGGAATCCTCCAATCAAAGCTTTGTTTTTGAGAACCAGATTACTGTTTCAGTATAAAAGTGAGCACATTCACACTTAAACATACCTGTTGTCTCTTGGCAGTCATGATATTCAGTTTATCAACTTCCGCTTTCAGGGCTTTATACTGAATGCCCAAGTCTTGCTCAGTTCCAGCATTCCGCAGTTTTACAATGCCTTCTTCCACCTAGAGACAAATTGTTTTTTATTTTTAAGAAAAAAGTATAAATGTTTTTCAAAAATAAAAGGCACCTCTCAACCTCCACAAAGATTAAAGTAGCAACAAACACCAAAATTAAGCAACAATAAAACAACATATCATCTCTGGGAACTCTTTTTATTTTTATAATTTTTTATTGAGCAGAGCAGATGGGTGAAGAGAAATCTACAACAATAAACCATAATAAAACAGTCATTGAAAAAACATGTAAAATCTATTAATTACCATAAATAACATTTTGATAATATTAATGATAAAAGACAGGAGGAAAAATATATATATATTTTTTTTTCCCTTCCTTCTCTACAGGTTCCCCATACCCTAATTTCTATTGTACAAAAAATGCTAACAATACAAACACACATTAATGCATAAAAAGTGCAGAGTATTTACAATTCTACAATCATCATTTCTATAAAGTGCTAAATGTGCAGAATAAAATATGGCCAGGATAAATAACCTTATTTTTTATATTTTACCTTAGCCCAACCAATAAACACATATTATTAATTTGGTGGACATACTGGTTTTGCACAAAAAAAAAAAAAAACCCTACGACAAATGTGCAAACATACCTGTACAAAGATTTTATATTACATAGAAAATAGAAAAAACAGCCACATATTACAGTACTATATGCCATCCTTGGATTTAACACTATCAAAAAATTTCCAGATATTGGTGAACTTTTTCATTGCCCAACTCTTTTTGCATAAGCCTCTTCAAACCTTTTTATCTTTTGCATTTTATTCACCCATTTTAAATAAGATGGTATATCCTCAGACCTCCAGTTTGAGGATTAAGGAGCGGGCTACTAAAGAACAGATTGCTGAATATGTCTCTTCGGCCTTAGACAAATCAGATCTTTTTCTAGAAATGCCAAAGAGAGCCATCTCAGCTTCGGGGTTGAGCGTTTTTTCAATAGCCAGGCTTATTGACGTAAAGATCTCCCGCCAAAATAATTAAAGCTTCGGGCATATAAAAAATATATGAAGCCAATCACCCCCATCTTGAAGCTGGCAACGAAAACATTTATTTTCTACTCCCGGAAAACGTTTATTAAGAGCCTTTGGAGTAAGATAGGCCAGCCAACGAGATAAAAAGGACATCCTTTTAAAATTAGCAGCTCTAAGGGACTTACTTCCTAACTGGGAAATCTGTTTCCACTCCTGTCTCGTGAAAGAACAATCAGTTTCACGAGTAATTTTGGTCAGAACTTCTTCAACCAGAGGAGACTCTTGACCCTTTCTCAGTAAGGTGTACCAGTTACCCACTCCTTCTAATTTAGCTTTATACAGGGCATTGACCTGAGCAGATGGAGACCCACATGACAACATATTAAATTTATTTATAAAACTTAGAATCTGCAAATATTCCAAAAAGCCCGTCTTTAAACGATTGTCAGATCTATCTAAAACCTCTTGCCAAGTAATACGTTTTTGTGAGATAAAGAAGGAGCCCAATTTTCCAAGACCACAGTCCTTCCATCTCTTAAGCTTGCTAGAATGGATTTGAAGCCCAAAGACCTTGCACTCCTCCAAGTTCAAATAATAAAATCCACCAAACCCGGCCTGTTTAAAAAAGGACTGAAGTCTATCGGAAAGGTCCCGAATCGTCTTATATCGGGTCTTTTTTGGTAATTTAGCTGTTTTAAAAAAAAATAGGAACCTGCAATCCTGATTCCTGAATCATTCGATCATAAAAAAACATATCAAACAAACCATCGGGATCCAATAAACGAGCTGAGAGATCCAGAGCCGCTGCCATATAATAAATACGAATATTTGGTAATGCTAGACCCCCTTGCGTGGTTCCTAGCTGTAATATAGGCAGCTTAACCCTGGATGCTTTTCGATTCCAAACAAAATCCCTAATCATTGATTCAATATCTTTAAAGAAATGGGAATGGATTTTTAACGGAACATTTATAAAAAGAAAAACCAATAAGGGAAGTATCGACATTTTAATAAGTGCGACCCGGCCAATCAAAGTTAATGGTAGGAGAATCACATCTATCAAGCAAGATTTTAATTTTATTACGCATTACTAAATAGTTTAAATTAAACAGTTGTTCAAATTGGTTGGAGACGTAAATGCCCAAGTATCTAATCGGTTCTGTTTTAAAGCTTGGGATTTTAAGTTCAATGGTAAAAAATTACAGTCCACATTCAGAACTAAAACCTCAGTTTTATTTTGATTTATTTTATATCCACCTATCAATTCATATTTACTGAATTCATATAGAACCAGATCAAGATTTAATTTGTCTGGTTGCAAGTATAAAATTATATCGTCAGCGAATAATTTAATTTTCGCCATCCCTTCTATTGGTGGTTTAATTTCAGGATTTCCGCGAATTCTTAATGCTAGCGGCTCGATGAAAAAAGTAAACAAAATAGGGGACAACGGGCAGCCCTGTCTAGTGCCTAGATTTATACTAATTACCCCTACCGTATTGGCGTTAATTACCACCCGAGCTTGGGCTCCTTGATAAATGATTTTCAACATATTAATTACCTGAACAGGGAAGCCACATTTTTGCATTCCGATAAAGAGTGCATCCCAGTTCACCAGGTCGAATGCCTTCTCGGCATCGACCATTGGGATTAAAGTTGGAATTTTATTATTGGTAACATAATCAAGGGCCTGAATTAAAAATCCCATATTTGAAGACATAGACCTCCCTGCCACAAAACCGGACTGATCAGGGTGGATTAACGCCTTAGCGATGGGGATAAAACGTTGAGCCCATATTTTCATAAAGATCTTAAAATCCGCATTAAGCAAACTAATCGGCCTGTAAGAGTTGACATCCTTATAGTTCTTACCCTTCTTGACAAAACTAATAATAATGGACTCCTTAAAACTGGGAGGCACCGCGCCTCCCAATTTAATAACATTAAATAATTTTCCCAAAAGGGAGTCAACTCTTTAGAGAAGATCTTATAAAATTCAATTGGGAGCCCATCTGCTCCACAGGCCTTCGCCCCTGCTATTGATTTTACCGTATCTATGATTTCAGCCGCCAAAATTTCGCGCTCAAGTTGTTCAGCTGACGCGCCTGATAAGATAGGAAGATTTACTTCATCAAAATATTTACTGATATAGTCTACATCTACCTCGTAATTTGTAGAATACAGTTGAGTAATGTTCCAAAAAGACTTGTGCTATATCATCTTTGTCTCTACAGATATTTTGGGTCTTGGGATCAATTATTTCGGAAATTAAGGCTTTCTCCTGTTTTAATTTGGTTTGCCCAGCAAGCATTTTTCCCACCATTTGATTCTCCTCGTAAACTTTGTTGAAAAGTCTTGGAGCTATTAATTTCTTCAAGTAAGAAAAATTCTTTTAAGGCTAACTTTGCCTTTTCTAGCTGGGTGGTAACATCTTTACTCCCTTGTGGCAGAGTATTTCTCAGGTTCGTGGCATCATTTACAGCTTGTTGAAGTTGGTTTATCCTGACCCGCCTTTTTCTCAGCTGGGCGGCTGAATACGCAATTATCTGTCCCCGCATTGCTGCCTTAAACCCACCCCATACCGAAAAGATTTCTGCTGTATCTTCATTTATACAAAAAACTCAATTATCCACTTTTTGGTTTGTACTACCCAGTTGGAATCTTGCAGGAGTAAACGATCCATCTGCCACCTGGATTGCGTCTTTACTCCCACTACAATTTCGAACACTATTGTTATAAGGGAATGATCTGAAAATGGATTAGCCCCTATCGTAGTATCTAAAACCTTCAAAGATCGTGAAGTGAGGAAAAAAAAAATCGATCCGGGAGGCCGTATGAAATTGATTAGAATGACAGGTGAATTTTGCCGCAGTAGGGTTAGATTTACGCCATTGGTCGACCAATAGATACTCCTGTTTTATGGCCTCCAATACTTTCTTAGTTTGAGGTTTCAGTTCTTTTTTCTTTTTATTCGAGGTGTCTTTCTTCAAATCCTGAATAAAATTGAAATCTCCGCCCAAAATTATTTGTCCCGGGGCCCCCCTGAGTATCTCCCCGATCTTTTTTAGGGCTGTGGTATCATCCACTATTGGGCCATAGTAGTTGATAAAGTTTAGAATTGTCCCATTTAACTTAGCCTCAACCCACAGCCACCGTCAGAGGGGATCTCTCCTAATTTGACCGAATACCCAAGGGAGACTACGGCAAAAATATATAGCAACTCCTCTTTTGGCCAACCCAGCTGAAGCAAAAAAAACATGAGAAAAAAACCTAGGGAGATATAACTTTGGGAGATTTGTTTTTAAATGAGTTTCCTGAAAAAATAATACCTGTGGGGAGGAAGACACTAGCCACCTTATTAAAGCTCCGTATTTGGATTTATTTAATATCCCATTCACATTGATAGATATAATACGGCATAAATTAATCATTCTCTCCTAAAAAAAATACCAAAGAAAAATAGAAAGATTTAAACATTCCCATATTCCTAAAAGATTTTACACTAAGCCCCCTACTCCTGCTCTTTTTACTGCTGTTTTTTCTGCCCTGTTCCCCACCCCCTTCAACCCACCCCTCCGGAGAGGTACACCACCACGCTAACCACCTCTCCGTCCCCCACTACCTTTAAGGGTGCCATGAATCTGCACCCAGCGTGACCCGCCCCACCCGACCATCACATCTACTAGCAGAAAACGGCATTCATATATCCATCAATACATTATGGACCTGACATTTCCTTAAGGAGGTCCTGGGCATCTTCTAGATTGGAGAACACATGAAATTTTCCCTTGACCAGAACCCGCAGTTTCGACTGCTGGGCAATTGACGCCTGTGCGCCCTGAGCTGTAAACAGAAAAAGCAACTTCACAAACTCTTTGCGTCTCCGAGCCGCAGCAGCAGACATATCAGAGAAAATTCTACAGTTTGAGGTTTCATTAACCGGGAATTGCCTTGCTTGTATGGCCTTAGCCAGGATCCTCTCCTTTATACGATAATCTGCGAAGTTGACTAAGATGGTGCGATGGGCCACTTGTACTTGGCAAAGGATGGAATGGGACTATGGGCCCTGGTAATTGTTAGGTCCCCGCTGAACTCGGTGAGGACCTTTTCCTTAATAAAGGATTCCACCCATTGTGATATCGGAGTACCTTCCATTCTCTCCGGAACTCCCACTAAACGTAAATTGGAGCGACGAGAGTGATTTTCCAGCTCCTCGAGCTTACTTTCTAAGGAGCTCCTATCCCTAGTGACTTCGCGTATTTTAATAGACAGTCCGGACATCTGATCCTCCAACTGAGAAATCCTGGATTCCGCTTCCTGGATCTTAACTGGGAGACCAGCCACTGCATCTTCAATTTTTTCTAGACGAAGATGGAGGGAAGCAATTTCGTTCTCCTGCGACCTCTTCATATCTCGTATTTCTTCAAGAATAAGATTGAGCAGTGTTTTAATTTCAAATTGTTTAGTAGAAATTGTCCCTGCTGGATCCTCTACTAATATCTCACCGGAATCAGAAACTGAGACTGAATCGGAGGCTGGAAATTGCAAAGTACCTGACACCTCTTGGTTCTTCTGGTTATGGATCAACTGTAGTTTTTTAGAGGTCTTTAGCTTCTGAATTGAAGTCTTTTGCTGGTTTAGCTGAACCTGTTGATCCTGTTCCTGGAGTCCTAAAGAAAGTGCCGGGTTGTTATCAATCCACATCTGATTCTGGACTGGCCGAGAACATACCTGCAGCCCAGATTTCACAGCAGGTAAAGGGGCAGAATTATCAAGCAATTCTTGTCTCGTGGAAATCGCAGATGGAGAATTTTGAACGCATGAAGGCACTGGAGAGGCAAAGGAGATCGCGGGGGAGGAGGATGAACTAAGATCCAGAGGGAGCTGGCATGGACTAGCAACAACCCCGGTCTGAGACGGGTTGGACTGAGGGGGGACAGACTGCTGTAGCCCCTTCGTAAAAAGGGGAAACTCCTTAACACTCTTTCCCTCCTCTTTACTGCTTTCAGTAGTAAAAGGAATATCCACTTTTGACTTGCCAGTCTCACCGTTTTCCACTATGGATATCGTGGGGGAGACTCTGCCTCCCTGACCTATTCCAATGGGCTCTACTGCAGGTTCATCCTCAGAGCTCTCAAAGCTGGAATTATGGTCCGGGCAGATCCCCACAAGTCCTGCTCTTCCTACCCCAGAAAACAATGCCTTTGCCTGCGCCTGTGCCAGGCGAGTCTTTGCCTTTAAACCAGTCGCTGAGTCTATTTTACCAACGGCGTTGCTCTGTTTGTTATGCCTCCCCATATTTCAATCCTGCTCGGAAGTCCTGCTTGAAGGTAGACGCTATAACCACCGGGGCCAGAACTTCTCCCCTTTAACAACGGCGTTTAAATATTTAATCCTTTGAATATACTCTCAGCCCCTCACCTTACCTTAACTTCAACTCCGCTACTTCGCGGCTCACAACCTCCTCACCTCTCCAGCTGCCCGTTACCCTCGTCTTCTCCGTCCAGAACGACAAAGGCACAACAGCCGCCAGCCAATTATCCAAATCCGGAACGGCCGTTACAGCGCTGAAACGTTTTTTTTCTCCCAAAAACCGCTGACCAGTGCTCCCGTCGATCTGCCGAACTTTCCTCCAGCCGGAGACTGCCCACGAGAAATCCCCTTATCCTTTTCAGCTACGGAATGCTGCTTGAAGTACAATTTCATCAGGAACTGCTGCTGCTACAACGAACACCAGATTGCCGGACCGCCATTACCGCCGGGGGGCGTGGTCACTAGCAGCTACTCGGAGGCGTGATTCTCCGACATAGCCTCTACCTTCTCTCATCTCTGGGAACTCTTAATGCAGCATTTTCTAGTCCTCTGGCTCCGTTATTGATGTACACAACACTGGATCAAAACTGCATGCTGTCTAATTGACACATATTGAAGTATTTTCAGTTGACGAGATTTGTAAATTCTTCTAAGTTACCAAACTAAGGACGCCTGCTTCCAACTGTCATACATGTATGCAAGCCGTCTGTTCAGCGTTTATGGACAGTCAATGAGTATTCTGGTTACAAATCGAATCAATAACTTAATAGTGAAGCCCATAGACATAGAATTAACACAGATTAAAGTTATTTGGAACAGGGCATACAAACTGAACAGAAATGCATAACTAATGCATGCTAATAAATGCTTTGGGTAATAAAATGCTAACAAAAGAAGCTCGCTAATGGGCAGCTGATTAAGGACTTCTAGGGGTAATTGAAAATGACAGCTGTATAAAGAACATGCAATTCGACCTACTGCAGCACAGATTTTACAAAAACTTTTTTAAAACACGTCAACATTGTAGATTCTAATACTCTAAAATCTTGTTTTTTGACCCCCCCCTAAAAAAAAAAAAAATCAAGTCAATTATTTTATAAGTGCGTCTTTACTTGAGAGCCTAGTCAGCGTTCAATGGAGGGTTATCCAACGGACGTAAAAGGAAGGGCTGGAGGACATGCTACGTGGTTGACCAAAAGTAGAGCAAAATAAGATCACTAAGAACCAAAAAACCAAAATAGATATCCAGCTAGATTAAATTAATAACCTATACAATAACGAAAGCACATTTATGCTTGTTTGCTAGAGACTGCACATTACCTAAAGGCAAAGTTGCAATGTCAGCCATGCAAGTAACACTCCGTACCATAAATAAGACATAGCAATAAAGAGCAGCATTATACTCACCACTTTTAGCTGAACAAGTAACCTGTAGACATCTGCCATGTCTGCCAGAATGAGCAGCCGTGTAACGGCTGACAATAAGGCCCGCGCTGCTCGTACCATGTTTCCACGTTTCACTGAAGAGCAAGGATCATCTGCAAACTCCCCAGAAGCACTTTTCATCATATCTCCTGCAATCAAGCATTTGCATGTGAAATAAGCTGAACAGTTTGCATACCCGTTTTAAATTTGTAAAATCAGAGGAAACATACAGGTCTCAAAGAGAAGGAAGAAAAATGTTACTTATCTTCAACCACAGTTACCTAGTTCAAATATTGTACCTCTTCACGTGGTGTGCAAACTTGTGCGGTCTACTCACCGGACTTGGAAGGAAAATGCTACTTACCCAGTATGCATCTGTTCTTGGCATGTAGAGCTGTAGAATCTCATGCTTATGCACAGATCGCCACCTAGTGTTGGGCCCGGATGTTTGCACTTTGTTTTTCTTCGAAGAAGTCTTCCTAGTCACGAGGTAGGGGACTCCTTTCGGTGATAGTGCGCATGGTCATCAACTCCATCTTCAGATTGTTTTCCCGCAGAGGGTGAGAGAATGGAGTAGTAGTAAAGAATAGAGATGTCCATGTGAACGTATGAATAGTAACAAGAGAACTACAGCAGGCACAGGTACCCGGGGAGGTGGGTGGGCGCATGAGATTCTACAGCTCTACATGCCAAGAACAGATGCATACTGGTAAGTAGCATTTTCCGTCCGAGGCATGTGAGCTGTAGATCACATGCTTATGCATAGACTATACAGCAGTCTCCCCTAAGCGGTGGCTATCCTGTAACTGGTGGAGTTGTCGTTTAGTGTTTTAAGTACTGCTTGGCCCACATTAGCTTGTTGTCTGGCTAACACATCTACACAATAATGCTTAGTGAATGTGTGTGGTGTGGACCATGTTGCAGCTTTGCAGATGTCAGTAATAGGGATGTTCCCTAAGAAAGCCATAGTAGCCCCTAGCTTACGAGTGGAATGTGCTCTAGGGGGTACCGTTAAGAGTCCTTTTGGCTTTTGCATAGCAAATCTGAATACATTTAACGATCCACCTAGCACTACCTGATTTGGATATAGGATTGCCCTTGTGAGGTGGTGCAAAAGCGACAAAGTTGCTTGGTCTTACGGAAAGATTTTGTTCTTTCAGTATAATACAACAGTGCTCTTCTAACATTAAGGTGTGTAGAGCTCTTTCTGCAACAGAGTCAGGTTGAGGGAAGAAAACTGGTAATTCAACCGACTGATTTATGTGAAATGTAGATACTACCTTAGGTAGGAATTTGGGATTGGTACGAAGAACCACTTTATCTTTGTGTAGCTGGAAAAAAGGTTCTTCTATGGTTAGTGCCTGAAGTTCACCCACTCTCCTCAATTAAGTGATTGCAATGAGGAAAGCTGTTTTCCAAGTGAGGAATTGTAGTTCACATTTGTGCATGGGTTCAAATGGTGGGCCCATTAACCTTGTGAGGACTATATTAAGATTCCACACGGGGGCAGGTGGAAGTCTTGGTGGTATAACTCTTTTCAGTCCTTCCATAAATGCTTTGATTACAGGCACTCTAAAGAGCGATAAATGTTGCCTATTTTGAAGATAGGCTGCAATTGCAGCGAGATGCAGTCTGATGGATGTATAGGCCAATGATGACTGCTGCAAATGTAACCGGTAGCAGATAATGTTTTGTATGGAAGCATCAAGAGGGTTGATGTTATTGTAATAGATAACAAATCGCTTCCATTTGGCTGCGTAGCAGGCTCTTGTGGTAGGCCTTCTGGCCTCAATAACGTTCATACAATCTGGTGGAAGGTTCAGATAACCAAACTATGACTTCAGGAGCCAGATCGCGAGGTTCAATTGTTTGGGATCTGGGGGTTTGATTTCTCCATGGCTCTGTGGGAGGAGACTGGGAGTTAAATGTCATTTTTGATGCGGCACCAGAGAAAGTTCCAACAGGGTTGTGAACCATGGTTGACGCGCCCATGTTGGAGCTACTAGGATTAGTGTGAGATGTTTGCCTGAGTTTCCGAACCACTAATGGAATGAGTGGGAGAGGCGGAAAAGCGTAAGCAAATATCCCTGACCAGTTCATCCATAGAGCATTGCCTTTGGATAACGGGTGTGGATACCTGGAGGCGAAGCTTTAGCATTTTGCGTTTTGGGGTGTTGCAAACAGATCTATGTGAGGGACTCCACAAGCTTGGAAGTATGGGTGGAGAACTTGAGGGTGAAGTTCCCATTCGTGTATTTGATACCTCTGTCTGCTGAGGAGGTCCGCAATCTGGTTGACTCCTGGGAGGTGTTCCGCTAGGAGATTGATATTGTGGTGAATAGCCCACCTCCAGATGTCTTGGGATAAGTGGGACAGCTGGAGAGAGTGTGTCCCCCCCTGTTTCTGTATGTAATACATAGCTGTCATGTTGTCGGTTCGGACCAAGACAGCTTTGCCAGACAGGTGATCTTGAAAGGCTTTGAGAGCTAGAAAGATGGCCATCAGCTCTAAATGATTGTTGTGGAGCAACCTTTGCTGGTGGCTCCACAGACCTTGCAATGTGTGTTGTTGAAGATGAGCTCCCCAGCCAGTAAGGGACGCGTCCGCTGTTAATACTGTCTGTGGAACTGTGTCTATGAACAGCCGTCTTTTTGACAAATTTTGTGTGTTCCACCACTGCAGAGAGCGATGAGCACGGGCGCTTACCTACACTAGATGGGTTAATAGACCGTGTGACTGGTTCCACTGACTGGCTAAGCATTCTTGAAGTGGACGCATGTGCAGCCTGGCATGGGGAACAATCATGATGCAAGATGCCATCATACCCAACAGCTGTATGAAAACTCGAGCTGGAAGTGACTGATTGGCTTGAAACTGGAGAATTAATGCCTGAATGTTTCGAATTCTGGCTGCGTTGGGAAACGCCAGAGCCCTTTGAGTATCTGAAGTGGCTCCTAGGTAGTTCTGAGTTTTGGCTGGCTGAAGATGTGATTTTAACACATTGACTGTAAACCCCAGTTGGTGAAGTAACTGAATGGTTACGTAAGTATGCTTGCGGCATTGGTGATACGTGCCGGCTTTGACGAGCCAATCGTCCAGGTATGGGAAGACATGGATGCTTTGTCTTCTCAGATGAGCATCTACTACCGCCAGGCACTTTGTGAAGACTCTGGGGGCAGTGGTGACTCCGAATGGGAGTACCTTGAATTGGTAGTGTTGACCTGCTACCACAAACCTGAGAAATTTGCGGTGAGCTGGGTGGTTTGGAATATGAAAGTAGGCGTCCTTTAAGTCTAGAGTAGACAAAGTCTCCTTTTTGCAAAAGAGGTAGTACCTGTTGAAGTGTTACCATGTGGAAGTGGTCTGACTGTATGTAAAAATGTAGTTCTCTGAGATCTAATATCGGTCTGAGAGAGCCGTCCTTTTTGGGAATTAGGAAGTAAAAGGAGTACAAGCCTGACTCTTGATGTTGTGGTGGTACGGCTCTATAGCTCCTTTTAGTTGGAGCGATTGTACCTCTTGTTTGAGGAGGTGTAGGTGATCCAGTGAAAGTTTGTGTGACCTTGGGGGAATGTTTGGAGGAGTGTTGATGAACTCCAGGCAGTAACCAGAATGGATAATTTGTAGAACCCACTTGTCTGTTGTTATCGACTGCCACTTTGGTAGGAATTGTGACAGTCTTTCCCCGACAGTTGTTAAGTGGTCGGGGGGAATGATGGGCAAGTCACTGCTTTGTATTAGAGGGGGAAGTACGTGTGTTAGAACCTCTACCTCCGCCTTTGCCGTTGTTCCCTCTGTAACCCTCTCTGAAGTAATTTTTCGAGCCTGAGGGTTGGTTATTGCCCTTATAGGTGGATGCAGTTTCCGAGGAAGTATGTTTGGACCCTGCCCGATAAAAAGAGCGTCGAAAG
The DNA here is from genome assembly GCA_963921515.1 of Calotriton arnoldi. Lineage (NCBI taxonomy): Eukaryota > Metazoa > Chordata > Amphibia > Caudata > Salamandridae > Calotriton > Calotriton arnoldi. The sequence continues at coordinate 2,705,782 of CAWUFW010000690.1, forward strand.
GAACCGCGGCCTTGTGTAGACTGAAGGGCTTCCATAGATTTAGCCACTTCAGTATCTTTTTTCATCTTCTCAAATGAAGAATCTACCACTGGCCCAAAAAGGTGTTCTTTATCAAAAGGTGTGTTCAATATGGAGGCCTGAACCTCAGGTTTGAACCCGGATATGCGTAGCCATGCGTGTCTTCTTAAAAGGACACTAGTGTTTACCGCTCTGGCCGATGTGTCAGCAGCATCTAGGGAGCACAGAATTTGGTTGTTTGAAATTAACTGTCCCTCACGTACCAGGTCTTGCGCTTTAGATTTATGTTCTCGGGGTAGAAATTGGATGAGTTGTTACATTTCATCCCAATGCGCACGGTCATATCTGGCTAGCAACGCTTGTGTATTAGATATGCGCCAGAAGTTAGCTGCCTGGGAGGTTACCCTTTTCCATGAGGCATCGAGAAGCTTGGACTCCTTATCTGGGGGTGGAGCGTCTCCAGTAGTTTGGGAGTTTGCCCTTTTTCGTGCATTGGAAACTACCAATGAGTCTAAGGGTAATTGTCCTTTTATGTAAACTGGAGCAGATGGTGCAGGCTTGTATTTTGTATCCACCCTAGGCGTAAGGATACGTGCCCCGACAGGATCCTTAAATAGGTCTACATGTCTGGTCATTCCTTTCGGCATGGGTAACATATGTGTTGACTTTTGTGCGCTGTTTAATGTGGTTTCAAAAAGGAAATCCTCTTCAAGGGATTCTTTATGGAGCTGGACCCCATGGTAATTGGCAGCCCTGCCTAGCATTCAATGTAGCCTACACTGTCGTCTGGTGGAGAGGGCCTGGTATGATATAGGTCAGGATCATTGTCTGTGGGCGAGTCAGTGTTGTAGTCATCCCACTCATCTATAGGTCCTGGCTGAACATCATCATTATTATCATCCCCATCCCAGTTACCCTGATTGTCACGTGGTGGTGAGTTCTCAGGTGAAGTTGGCACATGTAGAGATTGAGGCGAAGGTGGTGATGGAAGAGGAGGGGAAGGGTTTGTTCCAATATTTCTTTTCTTCAATGGAATAGGATATTCCTCTTCTGTATTAGCCCCTCTCTTTAGAGTCACTTTAGTGGTTATGTGTCCAGTTTTCGGATGTATGACCAATATTTTCTGTTTTGGGTCTGGTTTTTGGAGCGGATCACCAAAACTGTGCTTTTATTTCATCCTTCCCAACCAGCTGTGGTGGCTCTCCTGGACGCCACAAAAGCGTTTGATTCCCTCAAATGGTCTTTCCTCTTCCCCCTGCTTGGACACTTGAGCTTCAGCCCAAGCTTTATTTTAAAAAATCAGTTTATTATACACCCTCCCCTCGGCGCGCATTACACTAAAGGGTCAAATCTCAGACGCCCATCGCAATCACACAGGGCACTAGACCGGGATGCCCCTTCTCCCCGCTCCGGTTTGCGGTGGCAATGGAGCCGTTGGCAGCTAGGCTGCGCCAGCACCACGCAGAGAGGGGTATTGGATTCACTGCCCGGGGACTGGTGGTGTCTATGCACGCTGATGATATTCCCCTATACATTCGTGAGCCATGCAAGAACCTAGAACCTATGACAAGGGAAGCGCTCCGCTTTGGAGGCTACTCGGGTACCCAAGTTAACTAGAGCAAATCAATACTCCTTCCACTCACTGAAGCCGCGTGCTCATACCAAACGGAATACGCACTAAAATGGGCACCGGAGCCGACTAAATACTTGGGCATATGGCTGTGCAGGGACCCAGAGGAGCTGTGGAGTGTGAATTATGAACGTGCAGTTGATTGGCTGGAGGCACGTATCCAGATATGGAATAAACAACCACTCTCTCTGGCCGGGGACATAAGGATAGAAAAATGGTAATCCTACCGAAAGTTTTATACGTTTGTCAATGTCCTGCTTCCCCTCACGGCAGAGTTTTTCAAAAGACTGCGCTCTGACATAGTTACACTGGCGTGGGCAGGCTAACAGCCAAAAGTATCTTATGAAATCCTTACCCTACCTCCAGCGCGGAGGACTGGGCGCACCGGACCTAAAGCTTTACGCCCAAGCGAGCTTTCTACACTTCTGGTTGCACCCTACACCGTTTCAACTGCATTTGGCGGTAGAGGGCGACCGGGCATCACCATGGCAGCTTGAAACTACACTCTTTCAGCTGTATAAAGCACCCAAGGACGAAATCAACACTGGAGTGTGTGCGCTGGGCATGGGAGGGCATACGCACTGGCGCCACCAAACTATATACGCCATCTGCTACACTGGCAGCAAATCCCTCCTTCCCCCCACTACACGACGGAGGTGCGACGCGCTGGGACATTGGGCGTCAAAACATTTGCTGATTTATAATCAGACTACCAGTTTCTCCCCTCATTCACTAATGCCGAGCGCGAGGTCACACTACTAGACACTATTATATTATCAAATCAGGGTGACTTGCAGAAATGCAAACAGCGCGTTTCCCGCCCCTCCTCCAGTCACCACGGCATTTGAATATGTCCACACACCACATCGTCGCGCAAACTCAGTACCCGACTCTACTCCCTGGCGCGGACTGCCTACTCCCTAGACACCTTGAGGGCCCGCCAAGCCTGGGAACTAGACACAGGCCTGGAAATATCAGCTGAGCAATGGCTTTACTGTTTGGTTAAACAGAACGCCTCTCCCCAAACTATATACTACGATTGATGCATTTTAAATACCTACATGGAATGTATCGCACCCCAGCACACTTACACAGGATAGGCCTGTCTAGTGATGCGAGATGCTTACAATGTTCAGCGCCAATGGCCACATTCGTGCACTTGGCCTGGACTTGCCCGGAGGCGGATTACTGGCGATCAGTATGTGAGTCTGTCAGCGCTATAACAGGAGACCCCTTACTACCAGACCTTAAGCTGTGTCCACTTGTAATTGTTAAGGAGACCTCGGACACACACCGCTGACTAGTTGCAATGCTATTACTGCCTGTCAAGCGCAGGGTAGCAATACACTGAGGCTGTAGACCAGCGCCGACAGCGAAGGCGTGGCTGGCCAACGTCGCACATTGCCAAGCGCTGTCTACTACCTTCTGGGACCTTATGCCTCCAACAAATCACCCTCACAACATCTGGGACCCATTCACTACATATCTCCGCCAGCATGCTAGTGTTGAGTCGGATACACCAGATATCACACACACTAGTAGCTAGATTAACCCTCTGACACTACACGACGTACGACATGTCCCCTGCTGCATACTACATTTAACAACAAGGCACTCCGACTCCTCAACAATATACTTTACCCATGCCTAACTATGATGTGTGTAACGCAGCATACCTTCTAGATTGTTATATGTGACAAAGCTGTGGACGTTAGTACGTTGTCGCCAATGTGTTGTTAATATTGAGAGGCCCTTCTGTCTGTATATTTTAGTATTCGCGACACCATCTTACAATCTTGGACGCCATTTTATTTGTTGATCGAAACTGCTGCTTAGTTATTTTCGAGTAACGGTCCTTGATGAGTTTCGTTTCCCAAGGTTGAGCTTTTTCTATTATAATTGCAAGTATTCTCGTTAGTACATACCTTTGTTAGATGAAGCCTTCCCCCCACCCGTCTGGTAGGGAGGATAGGCCAGACGACCTTGGGCAGTAGATAGCCTGTGCCCAGCTGCAGAATCGAAACTTATGCTCTGTACCCCCATTGTATTACAACACCTGCTAGTGTTTTTTTCCATAGTAGGTGGGTCTTTGTGGACTTTGCAAACGTACATAATGTAATTGTATGCTTACGGGGTTCAGTCCCTCGACAGCCATCCCAAGAGGCTGGTCAGACTGGGCTCCACTGCAGTGAAAATCTCAATAAACATTTGGTTTGTATTCTCTACTGTCTGACCGACTCTTCATTTGTAGGAAGGCAGAGAAGGTGGTGGTGAGTGACCCGGATGGCCCTTTTCAGGTCACTTCCTTCAGTTGGCGCCCGAACAGGGACCCCACCAGGTGATCCATCCCCGCCCGTGATTGGGTGTGGAGGTCGGGGTCGCGTCCAGTCGGATCGGGGTACCCCACATGTAAGAAACTGCCTCTATATATACTGCACCAAAGTGAGGTTCAGTGTGTATAGAGTCCAAGGGTCTCCAGAGGTAGGCAGAGGTTAAAGTTAGATAGAACCTTACTCTCTAATAGTGGTAGCTTGGTCGAGCAGTAAGGCAGTATCAGAGGACAGTGCTAAGCATTTGATGTACACACTCAGTCAGCAAATGAATTCACACACTGAAGAACTGAACTCTAGGCCAATTGTTTTTGTATAAAAAATATACTGTTATTTTAGAACCAAGCAAGCCTGATACAGGTAAGCATTCAATTCTTTTCAGTAATAAGTTACTTGTACACAGTTTTAAAAAGCAATGAAGATTGTACTTGATTTGATTTACAGGGGATGCAGTAGGTTGCAATACTTAGTAAATGCAGTACATTGAAATGAATGGCTTTTTAAAGGTAAATGCAGGTAAAATTACTTTTGCATTACTTTTGTAATCCAGTGCTGGACTCCTAGATTCGGCAATGGGACATTTACTTAAAACAGGTAAGTAATTACGTTTTTGTAGTTTGTACGATTTTTAAAGATTATTCTTGTATTTCAAAAGTTGACAATTAGAAACTTTTTCACCTAGAACCACCAATGTTATCCTATGGAAGGAAATTCAATTCACAGGTAAGTTACTTTAACGTTACTTTTCTTACTCAGTGCTGGATACCTAGATTCAGCACAGGGACATTTCCTGAAAACAGTTGAGAAAATGCGTTTTGGTTATTCGGCTGATTTTTAAGGAATATTTGTAGTTTTCAAAAGTCGACACTTAGAAACTTTTTGGAAGAAAAAGTGTCAATGTTATCCTATGAGGAAAAATGAGTTATCGGTTTCGAGGTAAGTAATCGGTCTTTTGAGTTAGGGTTAGACTCAGGGGTCTCCCAGGGTCAGTGATGCACGGTGGTTGCACCCTCAGCGGCACTAGGGCGGCCGGGTGCAGAGTGTGGAGGCCCAATGTTATCCTATGGGAGAATAGGGGGACTCCGGTTGGTGGCTGCTGGCAAGCAGGCCACGGGGTTGTGGGAGCAAAGCTCCTAGGGTTAAGCTCAGGGCACGTTGGGGACCAAGTTGGCACCAAAGGGGCACCCTCAGCGGCACTAGGCGGCCGGGTGCAGGGTGCTGTTTTGAGGTCGGGTGCCCTGTTGATTTCAATGGAGATTCTCCGGGACAAAGATACACTGCAGGCTCGGGGACGAGGATCTTCCAGGAGCTACCACCACTTCGAGGGGTAAGTTGGGATGTAGAGGGTTGGTTAGGCACTGCTGGGTTGGGCACACAAGGCCGTGGGGCGTCGGGTGCAGGGGTGCCTTGGGACGTCGGATTTTCTTACCCTCTCTGGTCGCGGTAGGGGGGGGGGGGTCCTCTGGATTGAGGCTGCAGGCGTCGTCAGGAGGCTTGAGGCAGGTCAGGGGTCGCCGAATCTCGGGTCAGGATCGCCGGGGGGACCTTCTCAGGGTATTTGCCCACTCGAGCTCGGGCCGGATTCGGCGGGTGCAGAGTGTGCGGGATTCGCGGTTCCTGGCTGGCACCAGAAGCTGCAGTTCAAACGCGTCCGGTGTTCACGGGAGAGACAGCTTGGAAAGTGAAGGCAGGCAGGTCACTCCGGGGTTTTTGAGGTTGCTGGCCGCTGTACACGCCGGGGTTTTGCAGGAGCAGGTTCGAGGGGAGACAGGCCTGTAGGGCTGGGGCCAAGTCAGTGGGCGTCGTCCTCTTGTTAGCTCTGCACGGCTTCTCGTCCTTCTCTTTTTCTTGTAGTTGCTGGATCTGAGGAAGGAAGGTTCAGGGTGCCCCTAAATACTAAATTTAGGGGCGTTACAGGTAGGTAAAGGGCAGGGACCAATGGGTCCCTTCCCTGGGGTGGGTACACCCCCTATTCTGCCACTCTACAGTGGGAGGGGGGCAGGAGCCTGTCCCTGGTAGGCTGGGTCCCCCCCATCCTCAAGATGGCGGGGACTAGAGGTTGTGCTTCACCTCGCCTCCCCCACCTTAGGGGTGGAGTTGGCAGAGGTGGGCACACCTCTCTTCCTCACTTGTTTTTCCCGCCGGTTCTCCCGCCCAAAGTGGGGGGTAGAACCAGTGGGGACCAGTTGCTGAAAGCAGCAAATGGTCTGGAGAGGATCATAAAGGCGGCATGCCTTTGAAGCCTCTCCTTCGTGAACCCTGCCCATCCTGGGGGGGGGGGGGGGGAGGCTTGGCACCTCGTCCCAGGATGTGCATGGTTTCAGGCCCCCCGAGAGCAGCAAGCTCTCGACCCAGGGGTCCAGAAACATGTCTGGTGGTGGCAGCCTGCGCAGCCACTCAGTCAGGTCACTGGAAGTTGGTCGAGTAGGGCACCCAGCTGGAGGGGTGTCTGATGTGTGCCAGGGCAGTGGTTTGTGGGCATGGCACACAGGGATGTGTGCCATGTCGACTCTCTGTTTAGTTCTGCACCAAGACACTCAGCCTGCAAAGGCAGTGTGTGAGTGTCAGGGTACAGGACCTCTAAGGGTGGCACAATAAGTGCTGCAGCCCTTAGAGGCCTTCTCTGGTCAGTGCCCTGGGTACCTGTGGTACCATTTACCAGGGGCTGACATGTGGCCAGAGATGCCAATTGGGTGTAGGCTTCAATGCAGGTTTAGGGAAGGAACATAGGCCCTGGGTACCCGATTAGCAGGAGCCCAGGGCACACTCAGTCAAAGCACATCAGCAATTCAGCAAAAAGTGGGGGCATACCATGCAAGAAAGAGGGCACTTTCTCACACCACACGATCGAGCCTGGTTCTCGCAGCTGCCCCGCCTGTCTGATCGGGCAGTGCCTCGCCCAGTGGTCGTCCCGGCTGGGGTCCTGAATGGCGAAACCCTTGGATTTGACCGTTTGGTCCGAAGAGTCGGCAGTGGAGAATAAATTCGTTTGACCTGTGGGCACCAGGTGAGCTTGTTTGGTTCTTTGTTGTCATGACGTTTAACGGATATTTTGGTTGGTTTAAGAATCAGTTTTTGACAAGCGCTTGTATTTGATTTTGAAGATTCTTTTTTTTTTTTTTTTTAAATATGGTACCATTTTGTTAATTTCTGATTGATGAGGCCCCCGGAAACGATTTCTTTATTTTTGGTAAAGCTAGGAGTATATTTTAGTGTGATTGTGTGGTGAATGTGTTTCTTTGAATGAACAGAATGCCTTGTTGGAGTAAGTTGTGTTGTGTGAGGTGTCGTTGTTCTGCTGATGCTTGATTGGAGGAACGACAGCCCGCACCTGCGGAAGGTACTCCAAATTATGACATGTATATCAAATACGGTCTTGGTCCTATTATATTTAGTACATTATGGCACAAATATACCAGGGACAATGCTGAATTGCAGTGGCCGTCCACGGGCACCTTTGATGAGCAGAAATTGAATTATTTGGAAGAAAAGTTGTTTGCTAAACGTAGCAGGCAGTCGATGTTTGATTATCTTCAGGTGTGGTGGAAGGAAGCTAAACGGAGACGGCTGAGAGCTGAAAGGGAGGCACGAAGGGAGAGAACACACACACTGACTCAGAAAGCGGTGGCACATAAGAAGGAGAAAGTGGAGAAGGGTATAGAATGTGCAGATAGGAGGTTTTGATTGCAATGTGATAAGTCTTACGTTGCTAGAGAGGAAGCAGACACTTTTATGGAAGAGCTGTTGGAAGACAGACCCCCTCCCCCTTATGCCCCGAATAGAATATACTGTTCCACAGCCCTTGTCATCTGCCTCTGCCCCCCCCTGTTCCCGTTGTATCTGGTATTGATCGAAGTGCTTTGGTTCCGACGTCACCAACTTCTTCTGTGGGTCCGTCCCCCATAGTCACTGCGACTGCTGGTCCTCCTGCCACCCCGGTTGTTACGATGTCACTTTCTCCTTCACAGACACCCACTACTCAGCCGATGTTGACCTTGATGCCCCCCTCCCCGACCAGTATGTTGGCCCCTGTTCTTACTCCTACCCCTTTGTTAGATGCCGAGAAACCAGTGCGTGGTCAGGATGATGGAGCTGGAGCAGTTGCAAAGGAGCGATTGGGACGGGTGTTGATTCGGTCGAATGTGGGAGATATGGAGAAAAACATGGTGGCCAATCAGGCTGCCCAGTGGGCCCGTAGTCCTATTTATGGTGTTGAGGATGTTTGGAGTGTGTTAAAGGATTATGAGCCATTTGTTCAGCAGCATGCCCTTAAACATATGTCGGCCACTTTGATTGGACTATGGGAACAGTGTTTTAAAGGCATTGCACCTCAGGCGGTTTACGATATTAGGGACCAAGTATATGCCGGGGGCATGGCTCCCAATGAGGTTTTTGCTAGTGCTACCACACTGATTGGGTATTGCGGTAGATTGCATCAAAAATCCCCGACGACAATATCTCAGTTACCGATGAGGGAAGTTCACCACATTTTTCACCCGGAAATACCAGAGTTACGTGATCAACATGATCACGTGACTAGACAACGAGTAGAGGCCCGCTTTCAAGAACAATGGGTTTATACTCCATGGAAGAGGAGTGAAGTCCTCGCAATTAAGGCTCAGTTGCCTGACCCCCAGGAAAAATCCTACTGCTTACTATAAGGAATTGACAGAGGCTGCTGCATCGACGGTAAGGACGTTGGCAGATATTGAAATGTTTTTTGTTTTATTGGTACCAGTGGATGTCTGGAGACCGGTACATACTCAGAACCATGCCTTAGAATCGGGTGGTACATGAGATGAGATTAAGGCGTGGGATAAGGAGAGGAAGCCTGGTGAAAAGCCCAAGGCTGAGATCTTGGCTTTGCCAGATCGCATCATTACTTATATGCACGCTCTTATTCCACCCCGGAAGGTGGATTGGGATAAGCTAGCCGCATGTCGTCAGAAGAAAGAGGTGTGTCTGATTTTTTTTTCCTCAGTTTGAAGGTGTTTTTTTAGATTTTAGTGGCCAGGACTTGTCCTTGGAAGGGGGTATCAGATTATTTGTTAATAGATTTGTCACAAACTTGTTACCAGAGATTGCAACACGGTTGCAGGCTGCCGAGAGCACGTGGACTACTTCTACCCCTTCGGTGATCCGGAGTATGGCTCAGTATTATGAACATAGAGAGAATGAGGAGAAGGAGAGGGTGGAAAAGAAAACAAAGGAGTTGAAGACTAAGGTACTGATGCAGCAGGCAACCAGGGGGCAGGGAAGGGGTCGAGGCATTGGACCGGCCAGGCAGCTTCCTCGTACGAGCCAGAGTGCTGTGCCTGTGGGCCCAAATCAATGTGCGTATTGCAAGGAGGGGGGGTACAGGCACAGCGAGTGGCCGGTTTTGCTGAAAAAGGTTGCAGCTCCGAGAGGACGGGGAGAGAAAGGGCGAGGACGGGGAGCAGCCAGTCAGGATGGGGACCAGGCTACTGGAACGTCATCGGGCCGTACTGATCGGAATTATTTTGATGACGTTCAGAGCCGACAGTATTATCATGATGATTATGATTTGGATGAGGTGACGGGGATGTCTTATAGCTAGGACAGCCAAGGACAGGGTAAGGGGCCAGTTCCGATACCTGTAGATCAGCATGGACCTTATATTAGTGTATTTTTGCAGGACTCTAACAAATTTTTAGTGGATACAGGAGCAATGAATAGTTCTGTTGCGAGGTCACTGGTCCCTGGGGCAGCCCTGTCTGGCCATAACGACGTTTCAGTTGTTTTTTCTGGTATGCCGGTAGTAAGCCCCATCTCCAAACCCCTTGCCTTGACTATAGGTCCCTTTACCGTCGATTCGTCGTTTTTACTAACAAGTTGTGGAGAGAACCTGTTGGGATTAGATCTGTTAAAAAGGTTACATGCTACTATTTACTGTTCCCCGGATGGTGTCCATTTGACAATGGGTCCGAGTGTAGTTAGTACTATACAATGCTTGTCTAAAGATGCCCCCCTCCCGGTTGAGTTTAAAGATGTCCCATCTACACAGTGGGCTACAAAGTGATACAGTTGTGGGGCTTTTGCAAATACCTCCAATTTCTATTCAGGTTAAAGAAAATGCGATATTGCCTCGTATCCCTCAGTATAAGATTTCGCATGCAGGAGAACAGGCGTTGTTACATATCATACAAGATTTGATTCAGTCAGGAGTTGTTGAGGAGACCGCGGCAAATGTGTGCAATAGCCCCATCCTTCCTGTTCTTAAGAGACCGCCTCCAGGTTCTCCTGATGATGTTGCTGATGTCTTTCGTTTTGTGATTGATTTGCGCGTGATAGTAGTCCCTCAGTTCCCTGTGGTCCCTGACATTACTGCTCTTTTGACTAGGATTCCTTCTTCTGCCAAATTCTTTTCTGTCATCGATTTGAAAAATGCTTTCTTTAGCATCCCTGTTCATCCAAATAGCAGGCACCTGTTCAGGTTCTCCCTGGCAGATCGTAGTTTTAGATTTTGTCGGGTTCCTCAGGGCCATACTGAGTCCTAGTATACATAGCCAGGCTCTGAAGGGTCAATTGGACTTCCTAACCCTTCCTCCAGGTAATGTATTGCTGCAGTATGTGGACAATCTTTTGATTGCGTCTGATACTGAAGGATGTAAAGCAGCTACAGTCAAATTGTTGCTGCATTTGGCTCAACATGGACATAAAGTGTCCCTTTCCAAATTCCAATATCGTCGACAGGAGGTCACCTATTTAGGTCACCTACTGTCGAAGGAGGGTCGGAAACTAACTCCTGAGCGTATTAATGCTGTGATTAACATGCCTGTTCCAAGGACCCAAAAGGGATGTGCGAGCCTTTATTGGTATCACTTCCTATTGTCGTCATTGGATACCCAATTTTGCTTTATTAACAAAGCCTCTACTTTACCTAACAATTAAAGATGTGCATGAGCCTTTGCCTTGGACGCCTGAATGTCAAAAAGCTTTTGAGCAATTGAAGGTTGCGCTTTGTTCGGCTCCTGTGCTTGGCACACCGGATTAAAACAAGCCGTTCGTGTTGTATGTACACGAGTCGGCCGGTTGTGCGCTGTCTTAACACAGGCCTTTGGAGGTAAGCAGAGGCTGTGTGCGTATTTTTCTGCTGTTCTTGACCCCGTCGCGAAAGCCCTCCCGAGCTGTTTAAGAGCGACCGCTGCAGTGGCTGTCTCTATCCGACAATCGGCAGGGATTGTTCTTGACACTGATCTCACAGTTATGGTACCTCATGCTGTGGATCCGCTTTTGAACAGAACAAAGACACAGCACCTTACTAGTGCACGTCTGACTGGCTATGAGCTAACTCTTTTTGCACCACATATTACGATCAAACGATGTGCCACTCTAAATCCTGCCAAGTTACTACCCCTCCCTTCGGAGAGTGAGGAGATAGACATACATGATTGTATGTTTCGTACTGAAGAGGAGATAAAGGGACAGGTAGACTTGACTGATGTTCCCTTATCTGACCCCCAAGGGGAACTATATTTCGATGGCTCCTGTTTTAAATTACCAGATGGCACTACCACTGCTGCTTATGCGGTCACAACATTGCACACGATAGTTGAGACATCACGAGCTCCCTATCAGTCTGCCCAAGCTGCAGAGCTAGTAGCTCTAATTCGGGCTTGTGAGTTAAGTCAGGGACTGGCGGTGAATATTTACACCGACAGTCAGTATGCCTTTGGAGTCGCTCATAATTTTGGGCGGCTCTGGGCGGAGAGGGGATTCCTTACCTCCCATGGTTCCAAGATTCAGCACGGCCCTATGATAAATAGACTTTTGTCGGCGTTGACCCTGCCCAAGAAACTGGAAATAGTGAAGTGTAGCACTCATAAAGCAATTACTGACTATGTGGGGAGGGAGAATGCTTTTGCGGATCAAACAGCTAAAGAGACGGCCCGATCTAAGATGAAAAAAAAGTTTGTAGCAGGTCCTGCTAGATGGGTGCCGGAGGTCACTATGTTTGAGGACACACTAGATAGTGTGAAAGAAATCCAGAGTGAGGCGACGGTTGAGGAATTAGCAATATGGCAAGAAAGTACAGCGCAATTGGATGATGATGGGTGTTGGATAGACAAGTCAGGAAAACAGAGATGATGTTGCCAGATGCATATGTTCTCCCTGTAGTTACTATGGCTCATGGACCAGCGCTTATCAGTGCTAGGGGTATCTGCAAGTTGCTTGACCTGGTGTGGCAGAATGATAATATTCCAAAGGCGGCTGCCCATTTGGTTAAGCATTGCATGGTGTGCATGCTGTACAACCCAGGGAAGGGGACCTCTATGCCTCCAGGTAATTTTGCACCCCCTTCTTTCCCTTTCGAAGTCCTGCAAATGGACTTCATTGAGATGGAACGGGTGAACAATCTGAAGTAGGTGTTGGTGGTTTGTGCATTCAGTAAATGGGTTGAGGCTTATCCTACCAAGGAGAATACAGCTCTAGCGACGGCGAAAGCTCTTTTGAAGGAGCTTTCCCTCGCTTTGGTTTGCCCCGTTTGATTTGGAGTGACAACGGCAGTCATTTTAATTCCAAAGTCAACCAGTTAGTGTGCGATGGCCTGCACATTAAGAAAAAGTTTCATGCTGCGAATCACACACAGTCAGCAGGTTTAGTTGAGAAGTACAATGGTACTCTCAAACTAAAGATGGCCAAAATTCAGGAGAGTACAGGGTTGAAGCGGCCAGATGCTTTACCATTGGCTTTGTTGTCGACGAGAGTTACAGCTCATACTAGAACATGGTTGTCCCCCTATGAGATGGTCTTTGGTAGGCCCGCAAATGTCTGGGGAGTTCCAAGGCCCCGTCACTTTTCCGAGATAGAGCACCCCTTGTTGATAGATTTGTATGACCTTACTTAACATTTGCGTTCTATTCATCAGCAGATCCAGGAGGCCTTGCCAACCGCTACAGAGGGACCCGGCCATGACCTTTGGCATGGTAATTTCGTGCTGGATCGGCATTTCCAGCGGAAAAGCAGCTTGGAGCCCCGTTGGAAGGGGCCTTATCAAGTGCTCCTCGCCACCCGCACTGCAGTCAAGGTAGACGGTAGGAAGAATTGGATACACTCAACCCATACTAAGAAGGTGCCACTTCCCCTGCGGTATGACCAGTGGAGAATAGACGGCATTGGGGACTCTGAGACGGAAAAGGTTCCTCGCTTCATCCCTTTCTCCGATGCCAGAATAACGTGGGCACCTTCTGAGGAGGAGAGTGATGCAGTTCTGAATGAGGCAGTGCCACCTGAGGTTAAGGCCAGCCAAGAGCTCCAGTCGGCTGTCCTGCCTGTGTTTGAATCCGAACCAGTTCATACCGCTGAAAGTGAATGTTTGTTTCTTGATCCCTCTGTTCCTGGAGTTCTTAAGTATAATTTGCGTCCTCGACGAAGGAACAGTGCACCAAAGGAAAAGTCAGATTAGTAGGGATGGACTTCATGGATGAAGACTAGGGACAACAGAGCAGGGATAGAGAGATTGGTGCATTGTTCGAGACACTGGACAGGATAAGTTTGGGGCGCTTTCCCAGGAGGGAGGGTACCCTATCCTGAAAGAAGTGGATTTTCCTCGTCAAGGGCTGCAATTGTGCAGCTCCAACGAAAAAGTGCTCAATAGCACCACCGTGGATGAACAATAGGAGCATACCAGCGAGGCTCACAGGAGAAGAAAAACAGACGCTGGAAAGAAGATTGTTTGCTTAGTTTCATTAAGGTTATATTAATAGTACCTTTTCATTCTGCCATCATGCATCCTTTTGGCAGGCCAATGATTGATGAGGAACAGCCATTGGGTTTTGTTGTTTTGCCCCGACCATCATGGGTAAAGCAGCGGAGTGCGCTATTCCTTCTTTTCGCTATTCTGCTGATGATTATTCTTTGTGGAGTTCTTTGGGCGTTCGAGTACGCAAGTAAATCGCCTACTTCTGATAATGATATCTTTTTCACACCAAGACAGAAAAAAATGCTTTCTAATAATGTCTTTCTAGATACTCATAAGACATTTTTTGGTAATGGGGTTGCTTGTTATCCTACTGAATCTGTAACTAGCCTATGGACCGCTTACCCTCCGTCTTTGATAAATTATACATTTTCTAAGCCGACAAATTTTGTTGAGGTAAAAGGGGCGTTTGGTTTTGGCTACCCAGGGCCATGCTTGTATCATCGTCAACCCACAGGGGCAGGGTACCCCGGCTGGGACAATAATACATAGTGATAACTTCTATCTGGAAGAGCAAAACATTACGTTGGTGGGTTGGCATTATAAAGAAGTGACGGTTCCCCGAAAAGCTGGCTATTACCCTGCTTGTTGCCCCATCATAAATAGTACTGATACTATTTTGTATATAAATTGTTCAGGAGTGATCATATCCAAACAGACAGTCCCTTTGAAAGGTTCGAAAGGTTCTGATACCATTACAGGTAATTCGCGTTATTCAGCTGTGAATTATGATAGGCCAATATATGCCCATCCCGGGTTCTTCTTTCTAACCAATGGAACGTACTCAAATGTTCATAATGGCACTATTGATGTAGCTCTTGGAATGGTGCTGCCCTTGGGGGTCCCTTGCAAATATGCTCACAGACAAATAAAATGGGTAAAGAGAACACTTACAAAGGAATTTTGCGAAGGAGTGACAGATATTGAGATAAACAGTTATAATAATGGTATTACTTTTGGTTATATCCTGTCTGCCATTTTCACATTAGGGGGACTGGCCATGAGTAGGACTGAAAAGGCATGGGAATATTTCGGCTGTAAATTGCAGATATTGTCAAATACCACAGTAGCAGCATTACGTGACATCACCATTCAATTAGAAAGTATGAGAATTTATTCTGAACAGACTAGATATGCAGTGGATTTTATTTTAGCAAAAAATGGTGGTGCATGCGCAGTCATTGGCGATCAGTGTGTAGTGGGCATAACAAATATGGAAAAGAATATCACCAAGCACATCTTGGATATTATCGAGAATGTCAAAGGTATGGAACCAGGTAATTGGAGTTGGCCCCTTTTTAGGTCTCGCTGAGCCAGCGCATGCGCTGCTCTGCGAGACATTTAGTTAGTGGCTTTATAAAGTGCTACCACAATCTTTTCCTGGCCTCAAGCTTGCGTTCACGAGCGCGTGCACGCGCACAGCCGCCATGTGGCTTTTATGGCTCATTAAGCCTTGCTCTTCCAAGCGCATCGCTCTGCCCCTCCCCCACCACAGAGCGCGTCCCTGCCATAACTTTCACTTTCACGGCCGCGCGGTCGCGTTACTTTCACGGCCGCGCGGCCAATGCTAGTTTTTAAAATGATTGTGCTCAGGCACCACGCTGCCCGCTTTCATGGGTTTTCTTTTAATTAATTTGCTCCTGCGCCGTGCTGCCTAGTGAGCACTGTGCCCGGTTTCCTTTTTTTTGTTGTAAATCTTTCCTGCCTTTCGCGCCCTTTTACCACTTAGCCTTTTCCTTCTGACTCAGTAGTTCTTTTCTACCTGCTGATGCTTTGTCAGCCTATTTCCTTTTCTAGCCTCTTATTGCGACCTGCCTCTTCAATAACCTGCATGCCTCTCTGATTACCTGCTTCCCCTGCCGACGCCTCCTCTTTCTCACTGGTGCCATTGTATCCGCCCCACCTCTCCCCCCTGCTAGCATGTTCTCTCCTCTCCTCTCTCTCCAGATCTCACCTCAATCCTCAATGACTCTCGTCCATCCCCTATAAACACTGCCATCTCTCTCCCAGTTTGCCCCCGCCACCCTCCCGTGTTCTCAATACTTTTCACGCTTGGCAGAGCCCTTTGACTCCCGCAGCGCAGCGTTAGTTTTAGACAGAGCTGTACATATTGAGTGCATTGCTGCCTTTAAAGGCTGCAAATCCCCAGGTTTCACCACGCTTTCATTTTCACCATCACCTCACTAAAACTGTCCAGTTCACAATCACCACATCTCACCAGGCTTTCCATTGCACTATATCAGTCAAATCCCACGAAGGCTTTAATTTTCACAGCATTCCTAATCTGACCTCACCAGGCTTTGCCTTTTCATTATCAGTCATCATCACAACTCACCAAGCTTTGCAGTTCACAATCAATTATTATCACATCTCCCAGGTTTTCCATTTCCACAATCAATCATTATCACCTCACCACGGCTTTCCTTTTCACCATTCACTCACCACGGCTTTCCAGGTTACAATCAATCATTATTACATCTCACCAGCGCTTCCTTTCCACCATGCGCCATGCTTTATATTTTAGCCCACTTTAAGCATCATTTTTGAATTACTGTGCACTGGCGCCGCACTTTGTTTTAGCACGGCAATTGTTTTTAGGTCTCGCTGAGCCAGCGCATGCGCTGCTCTGCGAGACATTTAGTAAGGGGTTTTTCAAAGTGGTACCAGAGGCTTTTGCTGGCCTCAAGCTTGCGTTCACGCGCGCAGCTGCCATGTGGGTTTCTGTCAAGGCTCATTAAGCCTTGCGTGCCTCTCTCCGCCTTGCTTGCGCTTCAATTCCCTCCCCCTCCCCCCCCACAGATCGCGTCACTCTGCTGGCCTCCACTCCCCCCCCGCCTCTCTATACTGCAAGATATGCACACACGAACATATGTTTTTTATATTGTTTACATGTCACTTTACATTGCTAAGCTTTTTACGGCGCTTTGTTTTCCGGTGGGTTCTCCTTTTAGAGGCGCACACACAAGCGTATGTTTTTTGTATCATTAGGTGCAGATGAACACTGCGGAGCTTTTCGCACTTTCCATATTGTTTCACCAGACATTGCTGAGCTTTTCACGGCGCACGCATCACTCAGCACCGCATCACTCAGCACCGCATCACTCAGCATCACTCAGCACCGCATCACTCAGCATCACTCAGCACCGCATCACTCAGCATCACTCAGCACCGCATCACTCAGCATCACTCAGCACCGCATCACTCAGCATCACTCAGCACCGCATCACTCAGCATCACTCAGCACCGCATCACTCAGCATCACTCAGCACCGCATCACTCAGCATCACTCAGCACCGCATCACTCAGCATCACTCAGCACCGCATCACTCAGCATCACTCAGCACCGCATCACTCAGCATCACTCAGCACCGCATCACTCAGCATCACTCAGCACCGCATCACTCAGCATCACTCAGCACCGCATCACTCAGCATCACTCAGCACCGCATCACTCAGCACCGCATCAACAGCATCACTCAGCACCACCACACCACCACTCAGCACCACCACCACACCACCACACCACCACTCAGCACCACCACACCACCACACCACCACACCACCACCACACCACCACCACTCAGCACCACCACACCACCACCACTCAGCACCACCACCACTCAGCACCACCACCACTCAGCACCACCACCACTCAGCACCACCACCACTCAGCACCACCACCACTCAGCACCACCACCACTCAGCACCACCACCACTCAGCACCACCACCACTCAGCACCACCACCACTCAGCACCACCACCACTCAGCACCACCACCACTCAGCACCACCACCACTCAGCACCACCACCACTCAGCACCACCACCACTCAGCACCACCACCACTCAGCACCACCACCACTCAGCACCACCACCACTCAGCACCACCACCACTCAGCACCACCACCACTCAGCACCACCACCACTCAGCACCACCACACCACCACTCAGCACCACCACACCACCACTCAGCACCACCACACCACCACTCAGCACCACCACACCACCACACCACCACTCAGCACCACCACACCACCACTCAGCACCACCACACCACCACTCAGCACCACCACTCAGCACCACCACACCACCACTCAGCACCACCACACCACCACTCAGCACCACCACACCACCACTCAGCACCACCACAACTCAGCACCACCACACCACCACCACTCAGCACCACCACAGCACCACCACAGCACCACCACAGCACCACCACAGCACCACCACAGCACCACTCAGCACCACCACAGCACCACCACAGCACCACCACAGCACCACCACAGCACCACACCACCACAACAGCATCACTCAGCACCACCACACCACCACTCAGCACCACCACACCACCACTCAGCACCACCACACCACCACTCAGCACCACAACAGCATCACTCAGCACCACAACAGCATCACTCAGCACCACAACAGCATCACTCAGCACCACAACAGCATCACTCAGCACCACAACAGCATCACTAAGCACCACAACAGCATCACTAAGCACCACCTCAGCACCACCAAGCACCACCACAGCACCACCACAGCACCACCAAAACACCACCAAAACACCACCAAGCACCACCACTCAGCACCATCACTAAGCACCACAGCATCACTAACCACCACCTCAACACCACCTCAGCATCACTAAGCACCACCTCAACATTAGAATAGGCAGGAAGAAGTTGCCAACATTGCAACGACAAAAAAACGACAAGACCTTTCTTATGTTTATTCCTTTTTAATTGAGTCATTCAGTTGTACATAATGTCGTCTTAGTTATATATAAAGTAACAAAAATGCTTATAAGTCTTTTTTATTATAACTTTTCAACATGCTGCACAGCAGCCACAATGCTCTTAAAAACATTGGCAAAACCAATACCTCTGGCTAAAAACATATACGGTCTCAAAGGCGAGACCTATTGGTTATGCCAATGCTTGTTTATATTTACAACACGGGCAGAGCGCTTTATATATGATCACGGCCCCTGCTTTTATGTTTTAAAAAAGTAATAGCTTTAAGTCTCGCAAATGTAACAGGTCTCGCATTTACCCGAGCTTGAGCTATTAGCATTGTAAATGACATTGCCTTTTATTTATGTTTTGGTTTTTGAAACAAATAAAACGCATTGTCATTTACAATGCCAGTAGCTTAAACTCGCGTAATTGCGAGACCTATTGCATAGCCAATAGGTCTCGCCTTTGGGACCTTATAAGTGTTTAACTATGCAACAGTTAATGTTGTTGCACCAAGGATATTATGCTGCATAACTAAATAAATACTTATAAGGTCCCAAAAGCGAGACCTATTGGCGCTTTAACAATGCCAATAGGTCTCGCTTTGGGACTATAAGTATTTAGTTATGCAGCACAATATCTTGGTGCAACAACATCAACTGTTGCATGGCTAAACACTTATAAGGTACAAGGTTTAGCCATGCAACAGCTGATGTTGTTGCACCAAGGATATTGTGCTGCATAACTAAATACTTATAAGGTCCCAAAAGCGAGACCTATTGGCTATGCCAATGCTTGTTGGAACTTGGGGGTGGCTAATTGAAAAAGCAATATATTTCATTGTTATATTGATACTTTGCTGTGTTCTTATTCAATGTCTTCCAATGTGCTGCACATACTGTATCTCTGTATTGGCTCCGAAGAGGAAAATATCGATTCATGACACTAATGCTGCAATAATGTTACAGAAAGAAGTAGATGACATTATGGCCATAGATGAAGGTGTCTTCGAAACATCTTCTCTTCTCTTGGAATATACTCCCACTGTTGACGACATGTGTATAACAAGCTATGTGCCTCATTATATCCTCTATGTTTCTTTTTGTCTTTTGATTGTAGATGGTTAGCTCATGCTAACAGGAGGGTTTGTTTATATTGAGAGGCCCTTCTGTCTGTATATTTTAGCATTCGCGACACCATCTTGCAATCTTGGACGGCATTTTATTTGTTGATCGAAACTGCTGCTTAGCTATTTTCGAGAAACGGTCCTGGATAAGTTTTGTTTCCAAAGGTTGAGCTTTTTCTATTATAATTGCAAGTATTCTCGTTAGTACATACCTTTCATGTTAGATGGAGCCTTCCCCCCACCCGTCTGGTAGGGAGGATAGGCCAGACGACCTTGGGCAGTAGATAGCCTGTGCCCAGCTGCAGAATCGAAACTTATGCTCTGTACCCCCATTGTATTATGACACCTGCTAGTGTTTTTCCCATAGTAGGCGGGTCTTTGTGGACTTTGCAAAACGTACATAATGTAATTGTATGCTTACGGGGGTTCAGTCCCTCGACAGCCATCCCAAGAGGCTGGTCAGACTGGGCTCCACTGCAGTGAAAATCTCAATAAACATTTGGTTTGTATTCTCTACTGTCTGACCGACTCTTCATTTGTAGGAAGGCAGAGAAGGTGGTGGTGAGTGACCCGGGTGGCCCTTTTCGGGTCACTTCCTTCAGTGTGATTCTGGAAATGTTCCCCAACAATGTAGGCCTCGTAAAATGCAAATAATTTTTTATTTTTTTTAAAAGTTATTCTTACTGGTAGTGTGAACCACCCGAGTCAAGTGGTATGTGGCCTCTACTAGAACAATGGGTCCTCCTAAGTCACCTTGGATCGCTTTAAGACCCTCAGGATTGCCACCCTAGTTTTTACAGGGTCTTGAAATTTTCCGCTACATACCTGGTCGTGCTCATGAGCATAGGCAGAAACGGAGACTCCATCAGAAGTCTTGTTCCTCTTCTATACCATGCATTTTCACCTTATGGGGATCTGCAGGTCTTTGGAACACTGCACGATAGGCTACTGTGTTTTCTGTGTCATTAGGACTCAAAAGATGGCTCTTCCCGGGAGTCACTGCTGTAATTGTGCAAGGGATACTCTAAAACCTCATTCGGCACAGGCACATAGCAGGCATACTGGGGATTCAGCTCATGCCCCTGGTCAGAGTCAGTGTGTGGTGAATGTTGTGAAAGAGAGTGAGCTGGGGATTGTGGTGGAGGTAAAGGGCTAGAGTTTCTAGGTCGATATTTCTGGAGTATAAAAAACATTCCAAGTTACTCATATAGGACCTCATCAAAAGTTAGTTTCCTCTTTTCAAGTGGTGCTGGTCCAGTTTGTTGTTGAAGTGGTGTGCAAATATCTGTCCTGTCTGAGGATGTATATAAAGCTTTCTCTGCCCGACATCCTGTTCAGACAGCTCTGGGGATGGCACTGGCACATTCGACAGAAGCAGGTGTTGATGCCTGTTCCAAAGCATACTTTTGGGTCTTCTTCAGTGCCCAAGTTGGTGTTTCAGTGCCTCAGGGACGAGAGGGTTTGTTGGGTTTGAAGCTCAGTGCCCTGTGATTGAGGCTTTTCCGGAGCCGAGGGGCTGTCTGTGCAGGGAACAGGGTTAGTGCCAGCTGCCGAAGTGTTTTCAGTGCAGTCTCAGGGCTCAAAGCCCAGGTCTTGAGATCAGTGCTTTGCCGGGAGTCGAGAGGGATGATCCTCGGATGGTGTGGAGATCTGCAATGCAGTCTTTGTCCTGGGTACAGGTTTCACTGGGGGACTCTTGAAATGGCTCATCTCAAAAGATCTCCCGGAGCCGCCGGGATACCAGCTGGGACTCCCTTCTCTCCACTGGATACTTTCCCTCGACTTCGGGCATAGTCGATGGCTCTAGATAGCTTGCCACTGCATTTTGTAATGCACCCACCAACGTTCCCTGCGAGATCTGATGGCATTTTAGTTTTTTTAAGGACTGACACGCCAAACAGTTCGATTCTTTGTGAGCTCAGGGTAAGCAGAGATTACATATCCTACGTTTGTCTGATCACTGGAACTTACTGACAAACATAGGCCAGAACTAGCAGGGCCTTTCTCGTAAGACCTGGTGCTGTGAAAAAACTCCAGTCTGATTCTGAAGCATTGTCATCATACGGTTTCTTCTTCACTCATTGGAGACAATGCCAGTGTCTAGAGTCAAACAATTGTTCTTTTGTAGCTATACAGTCACAGATTTCCCAAAGCCCATGTGAACTCAATCTAAATGGAAAAAAAAAAAAACATTCCAACATGGATTTTGTCCTGGTCTATTGTGGGTTTCGTGGAGGAATCAGGAATAACCTCAAAACAAAGTTCTACTTCGAAAAAAATCAATGTGGAAAGTATGTGGCCAACACTAAATGGCAGATGGGGCCAAAGCATGTTATCTATAGCTAGACATGCTATAGACATTTGCAGAGAACCAGCTTATTTCTTGGCTTTGATAATGAATATAAAATAGCACAAGTCTCTTAAGCAGCTGCACATAAAGAACAAAGTTGCTTCAGAGCTTACATCATAAAGGACAAACCTAAAAACACTATGGACTGACGAACTATAGACTTCCTAAGAGACACTACTGTTGTACAGATTGAAAAGATGCAGAATTTCCAATGGAAGAGTAAGAGTAAACTTTATTTGATCTAAATAAACCATAGAAGTACAATAAAAGAAAAATATTAAAAGAAAAATCGATATCCAACAGTGTCCTTACAATACATTATATAAACAGTTCATATAGCGAGCCATCATGCTTGGTCATACCCTGATCCATGACGTCCAATTAACGATGTTACATGTTTAAATTGAAATCAAGAGGGAAGGGAAGAGGGCAAAAAAAACTCAATAAAGAGTCCGCTATGCACTCCTGCCAGCCTAAATGTCACTTGAAATTATCAAATGTTCTAAGAGGCACGCCAATAGGCCAGCTCACAGCAGATGTGGACTCCAAGAGATGTACAATAAAAGGAAAACATTAAAATACAACTGAAATTCCAAAAAGTCTTTACAATGCATTATGAAAGCAGTTCATGAGGATCACTTAAATGCCTTCTCATACCCCTGTCTAACATCCAAATAGCGATGTTACATATTTGGATTGGAATCAAAAAAGAAAATGGGGAGGTCATTTTCAAAATATACGCAGGGGCATGACAATAAGCCGGCACAACGCAAATGTTGACTCCAAAAGGAGTGAGTACCTGACTGGGCCGCGTTGTTGGCATAATGTGGGGGCCACAACACCAAAGCCCAAAACTGTGTACTCACACCTCAAGACGAGGAAAAAAGTACAAGAGGCCACAGCACTACAATACAGCAAAGATAACAAGCATTGGCATAGCCAATAGGTCTCGCTTTTGGGACCTTATAAGTATTTAGTTATGCAGCACAATATCCTTGGTGCAACAACATGAACCGTTGCATGGCTAAACACTTATAATGTCCCAAAAGCGAGACCTATTGGCTATGCCAATGCTTGTTTTACAAGTTACAAACCGACCTCATTTGCAAATACTGGCCACTTTTTTTTAGCTATCTGGTTCGCTAATGTTGCCAAGTTTACTATGGTGCCCGGGCCTATGTTTTTTGTCCCAGTCCCACACTAGAAGTAGCAGAATTTAAATCAACATTGGGTTAGCAGTCCAGCAGTAATGAGTGACACACGCAGTTTAGTCCAGGAGGCTCGTGTCGTAGTGAAGTAGGGTTGTGTGGATTCTGAGCGCACTTGCAGGTAAGGCGGCACAGGGGCCAAACGTTTAGTAATCAATGTACGTACTGTTAGTTTTTTCGCACGTCCCGATTAAATCTTGATTTGCCATCCCTATATTCTCGCAGGGACAAGCAGTATGAGTGTAGGTCTGCAGGATTTGCCTGGGAAAGTTTTCGAACATTTTTTCCAATGATAACTTTTGTCAGGGCTTATATTGTTTTGAAAATTGTTTGTAAAGCAATTCATAATTTTTTAACGTCTTGGCAAGAGTCCTCATTGTGGCGGTCCGTTCTTGTTTCCATGTTCTTTATTGCAGTATGGAAAATAAAACTTTACCCTCAAGTTACACTGTGTCCTTTTGCAAAAGTACATTTCACACTAAAACTTTAAATCCCCATCTCCTCTTCCAGCTGATTATTCAAAATGCGTCCGATACGTTATCAGTGTTAATTGTTCATGTTGGCTGAACTTGTCAACAAAAGAACTTCAGATGATAAGTAGCTGCAGATAACTGTAACCTACCAACCCTTTTCCCAGCCAACACCCCCTGGGAAATTCACGTCTAGGGTCTCATTACCATCTTCAGCTCCCAATTATATTTTACATCTTGAATTAGGGCTCCCTACTTGTCCGACTCTATTAGACTGGCGCCGATCCTGCTGTGGCTCTCTATTTGGTGAAGGTCGACGGTTAACCTAACCCAACGTATAATTGGTGATTGCGTGAAGCTGGATGGTCGCAGCAGGATCGGATGGCTCAGATACGTGGAAACAGAACTCTCCGCTATTGGGCAGATAGACCTGTATAGAGACCCTGCTTCTTGCAGAAAGGTCCCCAAACAGAAAATAATCGAGCTATTTATGCAGAGGGCCAGCTATGTTCGTAAGGAAAAGAACTGCCAGCTGAAATCATTCACAGCATATGCCCTCGTTCTGCCAAGATCTGGGGAAGCCTACTCTTACCTTTCACGTATCACAACAGCTCACCATAGATTTATTTTGTTATATTTCCGTCTGAACTTCATTCCACTGATGCTTGGGTTTCCAGAGAGGAGGTTTAAGTATGCTGACCTAAGTCTTTGCCCCTGTGACAATTCCTCGCCTCAGACCGATTTACACCTGGTACTGTTTTGTAAGTTTTACCAAAGTGAAAGAGAAGCGTTTATCCTCCCTATTTTAAGATGTCATAATTATAAACAATGTAGGGTGGCACTGTACTTTTTAAAGTCCTTACCCAATCCTTATGTATGTTTCTCGTTCGCATCATTTTTATGGGCTTGTAGAAGAAAAAGAAAGTCGTTGGGTTCGCTGTTTTAATGTACCATAAGATGCATCTAAACTCAAGTAGGATTTTAAACTGTTTTTTATGGTTTTTATAATACCCGTGTGTCATGATGATGAAATTGTGCTTTTATGATCTATTTGTAAACAGATCGAATAAAGATTTTAAAGTTAAAGGCTTAAGTATTAATACTGAACATGCAAGGCACATGCTACGGAAGGCCAGAGATTGACCAACTTGTTTACAGCAATAAATAGTGCGTTTTACCAGGCTCGTCAAAGGCTCTTAGACAAAGCTAGCGTTGTGGTTAAGAGGTTCTGAGCTTTTATTACCCTATCTGCAGCCATTAAAGAGTTGAAAAGTCCCCCCTACAGAATAAACAGCACTGGGTAAAGCGGCCCTCCCATTCGTCAGTTCATCAGGGCATGTTATTCAGGTGTGCTCACGTTATGTGACATTGTCCGGCCTCCGCTCGAGTGCAGAGCTCTAACACTTAGGTTCCTAAGAGGGCATGGCTCTGGTCCCCTCGAGGGGCGTGTTCAAGTCTCACTGGCCGACCAGATCTATCCAGGGGGTGGAATACAAGCGCCCGCAGAGGCCCTTCTCCCTCGTGCTGCACGTTTCATTTCACATCGAACTACGAACGGGAAACTGTGACTTAAGAGAAAACCTATTCTGCTCGACGCGCAGCCTCGAACACCTTAGCTCCCATAAATGTGCCGCACCCCTTCCCTGCTCTCTCCAGCCGGAAAACCACCCACGCGCTGTCTAGGAACGGAACTGGGCTTTAAACGTTTGAACATCCAGCAAAGATTCCGCAATTCCCCAGAAGGTTGTTACGTACGGTAAGTGTTAGAAAACTTGAATCCAATAGAAGCTGCCGTTCTGTGGCAGTAGGACGGCCTTTTGTAATAAAAACCTACAAACTCTCTTCTCAACCACCCCCTTACGTCTTCCCCCGTGTGGCTTCCAATCACGGTGTGATGTCACATCCTGTTTGAATTTCTAGGAGCAATCACCTGTCTACACACAGCATCAGGTCCCTGTGCTCCTTGGGGAGGGGTGGGGGTTGGGCGGAAGCGGATAACAAACCACTTCACCTGCCATTCAGATGAGCTGTCAGTCAACACTCCGAGAGATGGGAACCTGCTGGCTGGCTCTTCCCACGCAAAACACTCTGAACTATGGTTTATCAAGAGGACTAACGTTGAAAGGTGCACTGAATTTACGACAGAAAACGCCGAGTAGATTGCACGTAAGGATTACGCGAAAAACAGCCGCGCGCCATACACACAACGGAGTGCTTTAGTAAAGCAAACACAAGTGACAGCCAATTACCTAACAAATACACAGCCACGCTGCCATTTAGGGAAATACCGTACTCATTGTTTAAATTGGCACTATTGGTAAATTTACACAAAATGGCCAAATACTATTAAGCAAACAAACAGGGTTTCCCGATGCCCGATTCTCCAGTTATAGCATCGTTCACACGTTTCTTCTCACACCGAAAGCCAGAAGATGCAGTTTCTTCCATTTCCTGCAGGTGGCTCTATCATCAAAATCTATATAGCAACAAGAGAGGAGCGGGGACGAGAGGAGCGAGGGCGAGCGAGCGCGGCAGCCTGCTCAGCTGACCAGACGCTCGTGCGTCATGGCTTTTTCCCGGCATGTGTTTCCAATTATCACGCCTGCGTCTGGGCACGATAATGGGAAACACATGTCTGCGGCGCGCGTAACCGCCCGAAAAAGGCCACGACGCACGAGCGTCTGGTCAGCTTTTCAAACCCCCTTACATAAAGTCTTGGCCTAGCAGCGCTTGCGCGCTACTAGAGGCTCGACCTAAAAAGGGCGGCAAGGGAGCCAGTGACTAAGATGCCGGTAGTGCGGTGAACTAAAACGTATAGGTCTTAAAAGCAGTCATCTCTTAAATAAAGTTATGAAATGCATAATCAAAATCAGGGTCGTGCCCCCCCCCCCCCATGCAAGACCCTACCTACAGACATAGTAATGTAAACACACCAGCAAGGGAATACTCAAATCAGAACATAACCTTATGCTCAGGCATCATGACGTGGACCACTGTAAATCACACATGTCCCTTCTGATCAAGGGAGGCTACTCAAACACTTCAACATCCGTGCTAAAAATATGGGCTGAAGAAAAGACAATATGTCTCCAAACTACCTACTGTGCATACGTGAACCGGGTCAAGTTTTAGTTTGACAAAACCATGTAAATTAACCAAGTCTTTACAGCATTTCTCTCACATCACAGAAACATGAAGGGCAAAGACTGCTTGGAGGACACGTAAAAGACATTATGACAGAAGCAACACATGTCACCCCAAATGACGCAAACATTATGTTGAAGTATATTGTAGGGGGCTGGCCCCCACGTGTTCAGGAGACATAGTAGACATAGCAGAGTTGAGTTTGATGTAGTTTATTAAGTCCATAAGTAGAAGTTACAGCAATCCCCACCAGGAGCAGCCTGCTAGCTGCTCAGCCCATCTTCCAACTCACAACACTCACACACCAGGCACCCAAGCATTCCACTCATGTCAATCACGCCAACATTCTACACGGAACACTCGCACTGGCTGAGCAGCTAGGGACAAGGTGAAAGGAAACATTACAGCATAACATGAGAATACCAAATATCCTCTCCCTTTTATATTGAAAAATAAATAGAACCACATAAAAATGAACTATACACAGCAATGTACAAATGATGAAAACAGTCCATAAACCCTGGGATGAATGGTAAAACCACATCACGAGAGGGAAAACAGACAAACAAAGGAGGAAAGAAGGATGAA
The DNA here is from genome assembly GCA_963921515.1 of Calotriton arnoldi. Lineage (NCBI taxonomy): Eukaryota > Metazoa > Chordata > Amphibia > Caudata > Salamandridae > Calotriton > Calotriton arnoldi. The sequence goes on from CAWUFW010000690.1 coordinate 2,733,110, forward strand.
AGGATAGAAACACATACTAACACCATCCTCCTCCTTTAAAAGTGAACAAAAAGTGAAAAAGTAAGTAGTGCAAGAACAGCTCACGGATACCAAGTGAGCAACAACCAATTTGAAAGTAAAGGGGGAAACGTACCCCAAGACTAAAACGCTGTGGGTGGACTACACCCAAAGAAGTACTTCTCAACTAAGGAGACTGTGGCCAAAATGCCACCCCTCATGTAAGGGCCAATGCTAAGATAGGATGGGACTAACCCATAAGCTAAGCACTGTAAAGACTAATGTTGCATGGGACTGGCACCCAAGAACAGCAGCAAGAGAAAGCAACACAGGTGCAGCACAGTGTGGCAAATGCACACATTACGTCTACGTGAAGCACAGGCTGACTTACACACACACACACACACACACACACAACATGACGACGTAAAAGTACAGGGTGAGGGGACTTACACACAACATGAGAACGTGAGGCGCAGGGCGACTTACACACAACATGACAACGTGAGGCGCAGGGCGACTTACACACAACATGACAACGTGAGGCGCAGGGTGACTTACACACAACATGACAACGTGAGGCGCAGGGTGACTTACACACAACATGACAACGTGAGGCGCAGGGCGACTTGCACACATGAAAACGTGAGGCGCGGGGCGGCTTACACACTCGACACAGCAAGGTGATGCGCTGGGCGACTTACACACAACATGACACAAAACGAGGTGGTGGGACTGACACCTCTAAAGACACCCAAAAAGCAAAGTAGTGTCGTGTCCAACATACGTAAATGGGGAAAACACCCCATAACCCAAACGGCGAGAGGGTTAACAGCAAAGATGTGGAGAGACAAATGACGTGGAAATGGGGCTAACACCCATACCAAAAGCAGCAAGGGAAAACACCCCTTAAGCCAACCCCTAGAGTCAAGGTACAAAGGCTTAAATAATCAGTGACAATAACATGAAGAAGAGACATGGGACTAAGACCCACTCCCATCCCTTAGGCAGGGATACTACATCTGAAAAGAGAACAAGCATAAACAATAAAAGTACAGTCGTGAGTAGACCCCACAAAAGAAAACAGCTTACAAATGAGCATATGACCTGTCATTCGAAATACACAACTCTTCTTTTTTTTTTTTTAGTTTGAATGACCGCAACCAGAGACAAAACTAAAAAAAAAAGCACTGTAAGCTTAAAATGTCACTGGTGTGCCTGTCACCGCAATGATGAGGGACAGGCTTTCATGGAATCCAAACAGAACAACGTGGAGATGAACCAGATCCTAGAGACTTGCAAAAAGGTGGAACATTGCAGGAGTGACGACACCCACTGAAGTTGAAGGGCTTGTTATGTAATATGAACTCACCACACAAACTACAGCAAGGTCCAGTGCCCTCTGAACTCGATACGCAGTCCAAACCCAGAGATTACCACGAAGACAATTCCGTCCAGGACGAGGCTTGCGCTAACACGAAATGCGTAGCTGAGGTAACCAAGAGGTGAAAAACGATCTGCACTCTGACGCTGGTGCTGATTTTCAACAAGCATGTAGCTTTATTGCACTAACAGAACGTGGTTGGCAAAGAACATGACTACAGTCCATATCATCTTGGGTAAACTGCCTGCAGCCTCCAAACCAAAGATGGCGGCACGTTGGGCACGCCAGCACAGGGTGGCTCACGGCGTGTGTGCGCGCGCCCCATGATGCAGCACAAATAGGCATCTTCGTGAAGAAGACAGGAATGGAAGGCACGTCACAGAAAAGCAGAAGGTGAGAGCGCGTGCAAAGATAACGCCACGCGCATCTGTTTAAACCGCAACGCAGCGGTTGAACTGTCAAAAGTCAATAGGCCTCTCCAATGCAATTTAAACAACGTGTGAATATTCACAAAAATTCCCGGAATCTCCGACGTAAATGGGCAGGTCACCCATATCAAAGTGTAAAGATTTATGAAAGGTTCGGCAAGCGTCGTGTAGCACGCACAATTAGGCTTCCTTCTGAACGTACAGCAACACAGAGGCACTGTCGGGGCCAACTCCAAAGTCAAAGAAAATGTCTATGTGCCCGGCATCAAAACAGGAAGACCCATAAAGAAAAACGTAATGCAGATTGTAATGCCACCAGCATTTTCCTTGAGCCTGAAGTAGCACACGAAGGTTTATCCCATATGGCTCCATTAAACGTGATGTAGAGAGAAACATGCCTGGGCTTACACGGTGGCACAGTGAGTAGCAAACACCCTTCAAAACCCACTCAAAGGAAAAGTCTTGAACAAGCGAACAATCACAGATGAAAACTTGAACAAAAGAGCCTTTCGCCAAACACAATTGGAGGCAGAAACACAGGCAGCCACTGATTACCTTGCTTCCTTAGGCACTGTAGACGTTTGTTGTGGCACTGTAGACGTTTGTTGTGGCATAGGATCTTCTGCAAGATGTAGGCAGCCTTGATAACGTATTAACAGGTGTTGTAAGTACAGAAATCAGTGCACAGCACGCCTGGGGCTGTCCGGTGTAGTGGACACTGGTGGGCCTGCAAGGCGTGCTTGACCAGAATCTTTGTCTTAAGTTTCCTGTTACTTGTTCCAAATTTCTTACTTCTTAGACCCATCAGCTTTAGCTTAACTCCTCTTGGTAGGCACGTTGAGCGAGGATAAATCCCATCAAGATCGTCGCCAAAATGTAGTGGGCTGGCCCCACGTGTTCAGGAGACATAGTAGACGTAGCCGAGTTGAGTTTGATGTAGTTTATTAAGTCCATAAGTAGAAGTTACAGCAAGCCCCACCAGGAGCAGCCTGCTAGCTGCTCAGCCCATCTTCCAACTCACAACACTCACACACCAGGCACCCAAGCATTCCACTCATGTCAATCACGCCAACATTCTACACGGAACACTCACACTGGCTGAGCAGCTAGGGACAAGGTGAAAGGAAACATTACAGCATAACATGAGAATACTACATATATGCTACACAAAATATCCATAAAAGACTCCTATAATTAAGAGTGCTACCAAATATGAGAAGAGAAACCTCATATTTTAAGTGCAAGAGACCATTAAATTACATTAATGCCCCCATCCTTCGTGTTTCTTCAATTATTCTGAATAACGTGTCCATCATCAAGAACCTTGAGGAGTACTTAATTTTGCTGTGCTTGTGTCCACACTTTTTTTGGATCGAATAAGGACCTATCAATGTGTCACAGATGCGATAAAGCATTTTTTTGAGGGGGGGAAATAGTGAGAAAAACTACAAAAAAAAGTAATATAACCATGTGTTGTGGCATTCTACAGAGGGTTAAAGTATGCTTGAAATATTAACTGGTGTGTGCAGCTCTATTGCCTATTGTCTTATAGCCTTCTTGCTTTGTTTTCAGTGTCCATCTGAGGAGGATGCATCTGGGTGGGACTTTATTTAGCAGTCCAGTATCTTCTAGTTACACTCCACTTTAGTTTTATTCTAGAATAATTTATTCCTTCTCTTGGGGTTAACAAAACCAACTCATTTCAATCTCAAATGAGGGACATAATTTAGCCAAGCATCGAGGAGCACATATGCATGAAACCAATCGGTAAAGATACAGTGCTATTTCAAACACGATCTCGCAACAATCATGAAACAATAATTAATTCTGTACTGTCGCTGCAGTGGCTTGGAAACGATTACCTGGAGAATTAAAACCTTGTAACTGACACCCGACTACTGGCACCCAACATCTGGTGCTGTGTACATGAAGGAAATAATACACTATTTAAAAGCAGGAAAGTGCCCCCCCCCATCAAATAGGATCCCTTCATCAAATGTATATACTTCGCAGTTCTACCAAGAAACAGCCCTTCACAATGCATTGACAAATTAAGCATTAGCCAAATTTGTTTCTGCATGTGCAAATAGAAAAAATAAAAAGGTATTTTCATATAATAAATACAAGCCCACATGATCTACTGTAGAGAACATTATAAGAAGCCGCTTGATGCAACTATACTGGCACATTAAATAGGTTTCATTTGTTTTTTGAAAAACAAAATAAGGAGAAATAAAGGTTTAGGGGATGAGAAAATATATTTTCAAAAGCTACAATAAAGGTAAAATTTGAGAAGGTTATGGGTTCAAAATAAACAGATGCTTGGGCATTTAAAACAGGCTAGAGTACAGTATCCGCATATTAGAAAAGTTCATGATTTAACAAAGCGCATTGTACATTAACTTCATTGACACTTGCCTTGTTTGCGAACATCTTCAACTGCCGCTATAAGTTCCTCTTTTAGAAACTGACTGTCTTTTGCAATTTTGTCCCCTTTTTCTAAAAAGTTCTGGGTTGCCTGCTCAACAGATGCTGCTAAAATATGTGCTTTTTTTGATCGACCTTTCTTCTTATTTGATGGACCCTTACTGCTGGAGTTCACCAAAGTGGTAACCTGCAAAAACATGTATAAATATGAAAAAATATACTTGTTAGCAATATAGGAACAAGAACACATACAAATACTACCAAAGTGTATTACAATGTCATTTGAGAGTGGTCCAAAATATTCAGCTCCCCACATATGTCAATACAACAGTTTCAAACTTTGCAGCTTTGTGGAGAGTTGGGAATAGAACTAGGGCTACAGATGGTGAAGGAACGCGGTGGGTTCTAGCATGTAACAAAATTAACACGCATGTTAAAAGACCAATTTAAGTTCTTAGAGCCATTGCATCCTTTAAAAAAAACAATTTCCATTACTGCCTGCAGCAGGACTCATATTTGGAGGGAGAGCAGGATTACCAGGTCGTAATGCCACAAAACTCCTTAAGGATCTAACTGGAGCCTTGTTTTTATCCCCCAAAAACTATTCTTCATTGCCGCCTTCCAAAAGGAAGGACCCTATATATCAAATACTTATAACATTCTACGGATCTGGTGGTATACAATGAGTACACAAGGTTTTAAATTCTGAAGATTATGAAGTCCATCATAATCCAAATTTTCTGCCTCTTACCTTCCCTTTTTACTAAAACTGTGTCTACACATTCCTCAACTTCCAATTTTCAGCACTAACTTGTCTTTCTACCAGTAGCCATCACCAAGCCATTGCACTAGTCCTTAATAGTCCCTTCAAAGTAGGTTTTTAAATTCTTAGTTATGTTGGTTACTTCTTACTTTCGCAAACTGCTCTAGGACGTGACACATGAAATCCCAGTCATCTCTGAACTTAGTCAAAATGGAAAATTTGATACAGTACAAAACCATAATTCAGGCAAGGACAAAAGAAAATTACGATGATACAAACAATGATCCAGTTAAAGGAGAGACGGAAATCATTCAATAAATTAAAGTTATGTTACCAACTGCAGAAATCAGATGTAGATTATTCTAAATTACAATTTAAAGGAAAAATATATTGATACCCTAACCATTACATTATTCGCTTATAGTAAGCGATTCTTGAATTGTAACTGCTTTCACAACATATTGGATGGGACTCAACACGCCAACGACGGGGGGCAGTATAGGTACGAGAAGTCAACTTGGAAAGACAGACATGGATACTGGTGGGTGACCCAGCAGGGGGAAAAGCAAGCAGCAAGGTGAGAGCAAATCCCATATCTACTGGATGTGAAAACAGATGTGTTCTGCCAGACCAAGAGTGGGAGAGAAGCTGTTGCTATAGATGTGAGGACATTGAAATGGCTATTAGGCACTGTAAAAGTGTGAGAAGAGGTACAGAGAGTGACTGGTCAGCAAGTTACAATCCTCAAAATTCAGCTGAAGAAACTACAGACTAATTTTTGTTTAGTATTTCATAAAATGAATTTGCATTCATACAAGCAGTCCATATTTTTCATTTCAACTCACCCAAAATAAGTGGATCCTATAAATGTGGATTGAGCCTGTGATTAATGGCAACAGAGCCAATGACTGGAGCCGTGATCATGGTTAATAACTTATCTTCCTATCTATAAACCACACAATAGGTTGTGTGTGGTTGACAGAGGTCCACAAGTTGACAGTGCTTTCAATCAGGGTAAGTTCTTCTACATGCATCTTCTGCAAGATAATGCTAGAAGTGGTAGGAAGCTAATTACTTTTTACGCAGTAGGTAATCAGCTTTACTTAATTGGTTTCTCTTCCTCCTAGCTGACACATTAAGTTGCAGTCAACGTGCCCATGTCAGTGAAAGAGCATTTCCTTTAAAAGGGAACTTCTAGACAGTCTTTCCTCTAGCAGAGAAGGATCTAATCCTAGATTAAGTTCAGATCAATTTTAATTTATCCTATTGCACCAGTCTTGTGTAATGGCTCTGCAGAGGCACAGGTATCATAGGTTTCTCTCCGCAGAATTGAGTAACCGCTGTATCCCAGCGGATATCAGAAGGAAGACCATCATTCAACACAGGTGGTCCATGAAACTACCTTCCAAGCCAGCCTACTTGCAGGGATTTCATGGATCCAGCAGGGTCTTAGATCCTCCAGTCTTTCTCCAAGCAAATTATAATTTGTTGGGCATTGTGTAGTCTTTTATTGGTCAAAGGCAACTCCTCTCCTATGAGTAGTCCAGCTCCTTAGCTCCTACAGGCAAACCGCAGCAAGTCGATCCAGGAATCCAGACTTCGCCAGAGAGACCTCCTTCAAGCAAATGTTCTGAACCTGGAAATGCATCTGCCCAACAATACTGAGAAGGGCAACATTGTATCCATCACTACATCTTATGACCCTTTTCGTTTTAGCAAAAAAAGTCTTTCCTTTAGCTTTTTAGATGTACAATGTTCAAGATTTATTATAACTTGACATACATTTTGTTCAAGGTTTGAAGGATTTTCATTGCACTTGTTTTTGCTTCAACAGAGCATTTCGTTTTCCTAATCCTTCCCAATGCATTTTGTGCTTCTTCAGGGGAAATAAGTATCTATTTGGAAATAGAGGCATAATGAAACAACTTAACATATCCCCCACTTGTTCCAGGTGTTGTTAGTATATGGTGTACCATGCCAGTTTCACCACTTGTGTCGATCAGTGTGCCTAGTCTATTATCTCATAAATATTTTATTCATTTATAGAAAAAGGATTTGATTTGCAGGTAGCAATATTCGAACACTCAAATTCTCCTCAATTCAACATCTATTGTATAGCACTGAAGAAAAATAAAATCCCAATACTCCCACGAGTAACCTCTATCCAACTCCATTCATTAGCTAAATCGATCTGTGTGATTCAAACTATGAATTTATCGCTTCCACCCATGTGCCATTTGCTCCCTTATTGCTGCTTTTCTTTTCAGCACCCATCACCAATGATCCTCGTGGTCTGAAACCAATATAATCTACTGACTGAACAAAAATTCCTTCCGTCTATCCTGCAATGGCAAGACTCTGTATAGCCACTCACCTTGCCTCCTACACTGCTTACAGTTATGCTATTATTCATACAGCTGCATGCTGAAGCTGATGACGCCCTCAAGAAATTAGGAGTCACACCAGGGGCACAGTTAAAAAAGGCCTGCAACACTGAAATATATGCTGCAGCCATAGCTAGTTTTCCTATACAGTTCTTTATTAACATTTTATATATCAAAAACATTACATGCATGACCTTTGAGCCTTCAGCACAGTTAAAGAATTCCGAAAAGTCTATTACATACAATTATCCAGCACCTACTGCCAAACAGTTCGAAATGTGACTGGTGCACCTACAGCCAAAGCTAGTTACTAATAGGCAGGGGAGAAAGAACAGTAGACACCATCATTCAGTTTGCGATGAACTTTGGGTCGAGCTATCAGTAGAGGCTAGCTATCTCTGCTGACAAATGGGACAGTGTTGCATGGAGCTCCCCCAGTGTACTCGAAAATTGTTTTGTTAATGGGAAGAAAACACAATGCAGGCCTGAAAAAATGGTTATCTGACTTTCTCTCACCTGGCCAAATTTTTCCATCTCTCATGTACACCATCAGATCTTTGAGACAACATTGTGTGTGTAAAGCAGAACAGAATTTAGATAACATTTATAGCAGAGGTGTCCAAAAGAGGGCCTGATTCATGCTAGATTGTTAGAATGGTGCTACGCAAACAAATGATGGACGGAATGTTGAATAAATCATACATTCACCCCCAGTCAAGAGATCTGGGTTAAATCCATTGTTCTTTTGCTCACCATGCCACCCCAGTTTAGACCCAGCCATATGCAAATCAGTCTTGCCCCTGTGGCTCATGGGAACAGTCCAGACCGAACTGCCAAGCCAGGTCCTCCCTGGACCGGAAACAAGCCTCCTGGGACCGGTTTCTGAGTATTACCCCTCATCAGCCAGGCTAGCTTGATTCCAGTGGCACAGTGAGCAAGGGACCCACGTCTGGGCATACCCATCCCACTTAGGGTGAAAAATGCTACGCAAACAAATGGACGGAATGTTGAATAAATCATACATTCACCCCCAGTCAAGAGATCTGGGTTAAATCCATCGTTCTTTTGCTCACCATGCCACCCCAGTTTAGACCCAGCCATATGCTAATCGGTTCGGGCTGGACTGTTCCTATGAGGCACAGGGTCAAGACTGATTTGCATATGGCCAGGTCTAAACTGGGGTAGCATGGTGAGCAAAAGAATGATGGATTTAACCCAGATCTCTTGACTGGGGGTGAATGTTTTGATTTGTTCTGCATTCCGTCCATCAATTGTGTCTCTTTTGCTTTCTCGCCCTAAGTGCGCCAGGTATGTCCAGACGTGGGTCCTGGGCTCACTGTTCCACTGGAATCAAGCTATCCTGGCTGATGAGGGGTGAAACCCCGAAACCGGTCCTAGGATGCTCGTTTCCGGTCCAGGGAGGACCTGGCTTGGCAGTTCGGGCTGGACTGTTCCCATGAGGCACAGGGTCAAGACTGATTTGCATATAGCTGGGTCTGAACTGAGGTGGCATGGTGAGAATAAGAAGGATTGATTTAACCCAGATCTCTTGACTGGGGTGAATGTTTTGATTTGTTCTGCATTCCTTCCATCAATTGTGTGTCAGATTGTTAGAATGAGCACAAATCACCAAAAGTTAAGCCTGATACACTGCATGTAAATTTACTTTAGTTTACACAGTGACCACTTGACATAGACTTATTCTAAATGGATTGTTTCAAATATCTGCATAAATCGAATAGTAACAGTGCGTGAGATTATTGCTAGCAGTTTTATTTGTTTAACGGCCTAGATCTGGCCGTTACATGATTTACCATAACTTGTTCATTAGATGCATGTAAACAAAGCCAAATAAATCAGAGGTAAACATCGGGATGAAACAAGGAATTTAGCAAACATTTAAGATTGAGGAGCAGGAGCTTTGGTTACCCGTGTAGAAAACTTCACTTATAAAGTTTTTAATATGCTGAAGACACTTCGTGTGTACGGTAGTACCCCTGGAAGAAGAAGCCAAGAAGCAGTTCCTCCATCCGAAGGTCCCTGAACAAACATTCCCAGACCTTGAGCAATATCTACCCACATATACAATAAATTTGAACCCCTAAAAAGCATACTACACATAGATTACAGACTGCCTGAAATTAAATCTGCTGTGCTAATTAAAATAGAGATTAGCACATGCTTACGCATACACCCAACTCTCTCCAGTTTAAGTTTCTGATCTCAGAGAACTAAAAAAGATCTGCTTCCAGGAGGTCTAGTTTGCAAAACGCACCTGGAAGGTGCAACAAAGCTGTCATTGCTAGACATTGTCTCCACCTTCAGGGCAACGTACTAATTCTCCAGAATGTGTCACAGCTCTGCGGCCTTTTTCCTGAAAGGAACTGCCCTTTTCTATACCAACAAATCATCACACTTTGGGACTCAGCAACATTATGACTAGCAGTATGCCTAGCAACGCCATGTAACTATCTTCAGAATGATTCAATGGCCATTCTTATTTTGAAAGGTAAAAAACAACAATTTCATAAATCACAAATCCCTCCAGTGCCAGTGTCCTGGAACAAAAAAAGTGGTCATCTCCACGAGACACTACACAGGCTCAACTTGTTACCTACTTAAAAACATACAGAAGGATCATCTATGAACTAAAGTTGCATTTCCAAAGCCAAATACATGAACATGATGTACATGATCATGTAAATGATGGAGCAGGGAAAATAAAAAAAATTTAACCCCTAACAAATTTTATAAATAATTAATAAAATGTTCGTTTAAATGTATTAATCAACACTGTATGTGTGGGAAGGGTAACATGCAAATGTGTGTGCTAAATAATCTATTAATGGATGTCCGTGTGTCTAATTACAACGTAAAAATAAATGCGTACTAATTTAAAATAAATGCATGTTTTTGTGCTTCATAGAAATAAAACGTGTCGTTGCAAAAACAATAGTGATGGTAAGTAAGGAACAGCTTAAATGTTGCTTTCTGCTAGGTAATAACTAATTGGGGTACGTAGATGACGGGAGGGAAACGAAAAGGCTATTTTTCTCTATTTTAATTATGTTTTGTTTACTTCAAATTAGTGCTTCTAAAGTATAACCGAGTGGCGATATAAAATGGCTACCAGTGGGTGATGTGCGCAGGCGCAAGGGAGACATGTGACACGGGATGAAGTCGGAGAAAAACTAACCTCGTGATGTTGCTGAGAGGCTAGGATGCGAGAAATGGTCAAGGCTGATGTGACCTAATTGAACTGATAGTGTGCCGTGGTGATCAGCAGAAGACCCGTGGGAAACCAGTTTAAGAGAAAGGACAATGACTGCGGAGTTCTCGAATGTATCGAAAGAAGTTACAAATGTACTGATCGAAGCGGATGGAAACATGTCTTGAACGTGTGGGAAAGGAAATGATCCAAGGACCATTGGATCCAAGAGAACTTGATTAAAAGAATGAATAAGATGACATGCATGGACCAATGAAAGAAAAGCGTGTTATTAATGTTGCAACAATTAGTTAGCAAAGTTAGAATTAGGGTATAAGAGGGCCTACTCTTAGTGGGAGGGGTCAGTCGCAGTCACAGTCAGGAGCGGAGTTGGAGTGGTGTTGGTGTCTTCCAGTGCTGGGTGGTCCTGATCGATCCCTTACTGAGCGGGAGATGCTGAAAGACTGTTAGATGAGACGGGTTGCAGGTAGCTGATGCTGACGAGCTGAAGTTTCTGTTGCTGTCTTAATTTTCCAGTTGAGTATGAGAATCAGGTTATTTCTAATTCTTAAACTTAGGTTAGAAATCATTAGGCTAAATTAGGAAGGTAGGCAGATAATTAGGGTTTTGGCTTCATGACAAATATTTCCTTTCTGCAATAAATTGATTATGCTTAATAAATATTTGAATTAATACTGAATGAATAATTGAATAAAGGTTTAAAATTCTTTCTCATGCTTTTAAAATTATATAAAATTTAAGATTCTTTAAACCAAATGACTCAGTGGTTATTTTCCTAAATGATTGTGACATCAGTAATTGGTTATTGTGATTTAGCTGGTCTTAATCACTATGAACTAATTTTTACATGAATGATTCATCGACAAAACAATGAGCAGGAATATCTTAAGAAATAACTAAAAGAAAGCGATAAGTTAAGGTAATAAGATATCCCGGCTCCTTCCAGCGGTACATAAATGGTGTTTTCCATTTAGTTCTCATGCTTCTCCTAGGAATACAGAATTTCGTAAAGGTATAAAGGAAATCCAGGTGTGTGCGTGTGTGTTAGGCGATGTTTATGGGCCCCATCGTCATGTGGATGTGAGAAAATATAGTTTGCCCCTGGATGACCTATAAGTGACCTAGGAGGAGAATAGTTTTTATTGTACGCGCTGCATCAGATTTCTTGGTAGCAGAGTTATGGTTTTCTATAGATTAGTTTAGTGATTATTGTTTATTGATTATTGATTATTTTATGACTAACATTATATGTTGAGTCGCGTTATGTTATATGTGAGTTTTCACGCTTCTGGGATGTAGGAAGTGGAACACGTGTGGCAAGAGAAGTCACATGGAATTTGGTACATGGTCTGAATTCATTTTGGTAATAACACAGGTTGTGTTATGTTAGGGATTTTCTGTACGAAAAGTGTGTAATTGAGATAGCAAATCACGTTTACTTGTGAAACTTTGGCCTTAATTCTCAGGAGCCTAGTCTCCACATGTGTCTTATCCCCAGAGAAACGAGTAAATTGTTTGCTTGAAAGAAGGGTAAGGTAGAGGGAAGTGCTACTTTATCGGCGAGAGTTAATAAATTCTGTGGTAGGGTAGAGGTAAGCGCTGCCTACTGGAAATACAGGGTTCTTGTGTAAAAGGACAAAGCTGTCACTTTTGTTTAGCGAATCAGACTATGGAATTGTTTTAATTGTTGTAACTAACGAAGAAAACAGTGAAAAGAAAATTGCCGAAAAATGTTGTAAAGGAGGGGTAAAAGAGCAGAAGTGACGTAGAACTGTGCCGCGCTAGGATTGGATAGTGCCCCAGTCACGTGAACCCAGAGCAGGAGTGACGTAGAAAAGTGCCGCGCTAGGATTGGTTGGTTCGCGGACGGAGGGAATTGTTCTGATTGGTACGTTAGTGTGAGTCGCGCTGTAATTGGTCGAAGTTCCGTACACAGAACAGCGTTAGTGTAAAGAGAAAACAAATAGCAAACATGCCGTATTACGAGTATGAAAGGGAGAGAACGTCATGGACAACAAAATTAAAGAATTTCTTTAAGAAAGACAAAAAGGTTGTGACTAGAGAGGGACAAGTAATTCCTCCGCCGAAATCAGCAGCTTCACATATGATGCTGAAATATGGATATCATACGTGCATATGGTTGGAAAATTGGGCAAAATATACGAAGAATGATGGTGCTTTAGCTTTCCCTGAGAATGGTTCATTTAGTGTAGCGGTTTTGCGAAATTTGCGAGAAAAGATGACAAATCTAGAACCTAGACCGACACAGTTTGAAGCGTTGACGGAATGGGAGGATGAGATGTATGAGCGAGAGAGATTCAGAGGTTTTAGGGATCATGAGTTTATGCCTGGAAGGTTGTGGGGAATAAATCATGAAGACAGAATAAAACGATGGAGATGTGCTAACATGACAGGAGGTTTGTTTCCGGCTTTTACAGTTGAGGAAGGGACTAAGAAAAAGCGGACTGAGAAAAAGAAACATAGAGAGGGAAAAATATATGCATGAGAGCGAAACGGATGATGAATTGCTGGAAGATATTTTAAATAGAAATCCACCTCCGTATCAGCAGAGTTCTACAGTGGTGACACCAAATGCGCCGCTAATAGAGACTATGCGAAATAAAAGTCCGGAGAAAAGAATTGAAATAAATAGGTCACAAGAACAAATGAGAACTTCACGAAATGAAGGAATAGAAAGTGACAATGCCAGCGAATTAGCAAGGACAACCAAAGAACTAACTGAAAAGATTAGAGTCAACGAAAAATATGGAAGCAGTTACTGTGCCTGTAACAATAGGTCCAGTAATACCAGTTTTTGAGAATCAGAAAATTGATGAAAGATCTTTAGTGATTCCCATGAGTTCACAATTTCAGAGAGAAAAAGAAAGGATGGAACAAAGTGCCAGTACAAGTAATTTGGCTAGTACTTACAGACCAAGTCCACCTACAAATTTGACTGTGAATGAGTGCAATGGTAGGAAAATGCATATGGTAACAGAATCTGCAACAGAAACCCCTGAAAAGAGTGGTAATTGGATAGAACTGAATAATACACCCATAGGTCCGACTCCTGATGAATTAAATGAGTGGATGAAGGCATTTAAAATAAAAGAAACAGAAGAAAAACCATTAGATGTAATTAGATTATAAATCGACATGGTAGAATTAATTCTAGGAACGATTGGTACCGAAAAGATAAAAAATTACCAGGATGATGAAATAATGTTTCTGTGCAAAAGTATTACATGGAGGGCAAAGAATTTACATGACAAACTAGAAGAAGTAGCCAGTGAGATTGGAATAGACTTTGCGAAAGTGAAAACGTTGCAGAAACCATATAGAGTAGACTTTTGTGAAAAGGATATTGAAAATTTGAACACGGCAGGAAGGCTGACACAGATAAAAGAGTTAATTGTGTTGTTGAGAAAATGGGGTGATGTGGACAGATGGAAGGTTAGATGGACAAAGAAGAACGAGAAAACTACAGACAAAGGTTCATTGGCTTTTATGATAACTGAAAAAGAATCTGTTGCTAAAGAATACCCCATGAGAGAAACTCCAGGTGGTAGTTATGTGCATGTTCCCTGGACTAGGCAGGACATACTGTCATTTACCAATGACTTTCCGAAGCTGAGAGAGAAACCAGTTGAGTGGTACCGACAAGTAGAGAGGTTTGTAAAAGTCTCAAAAGTGTTGTGGATAGATTTAGATGGATTATTTGACATAGTGGTACCAACAGATTTGTGGTCAGAATGTAAGATTACAGTTGACTGGCCAACTACAGAATATCCAAGAGATCCTAAGACAGGAGCTCCAGGTCCTGATGTGATGAAGAAGTACGATAAGGTGATTACCTTTTTGAAGAATAAGATTCCTCCTAAAGAGACAGATTGGGTAAAAATCGATAGAACTACACAGGAAAGTAAGGAGTCTGTACATGCATATTATGAGCGATTGTTGTTGGTTTTCAAGCAGTACAGTGGTTATGAGGAGTTGAGTGAAAAAGACATGAGTCATTTTGTATACCGATTTGTGTTTGGCCTGAAACAAGAAATAAGTGATATGATTAAGCAACACATGATAAACTGGCAGAATGGAAGTGTAGATGAGGTGCTGAGGTATGCTAAGTATTGTAGTGATGAAATAGAGAGTAAACAGCGTAAGTTGAAAGAGAAGGCAATGTGGGCACAGGTGAAGGTGGCAGAAAAACAAGAAGCTCAATTGGACAATAATAATGGAAATGAAACAGGACAGAATAAAATGCGACCTAACATAGGTAAAGGAAAGGGTCAAGTGAGTCTAGAAGAGGCAAAGAAGAAATGGCCATGTCATAATTGCGGAAAATTAGGGCATTGGAGAAACGAGTGTAAGTTCCCACCTAAACCTAATCCGGAAAATCAATCATTAACTCCACAGGTGCAGAATGAGGTAGTTGTTCAACAAAGTCAGGTGCCGCAACCACCACTTCCCAACACTGTTAACCAGCAAAGATACAGTACAGAAACAGGAGTCTACGGAGGAGAGCAGGTAACAGTTGCCGCGAGCAGCTAACATTTCTCAGTATTGGTTGTGTCAGAGTGAGGATGACCCGGATGAAAGATTCTGACGGTGCCCAGGAGAGGGGAAAGAGTGCGTACTTGGCGCAACTCTAGAGGTAGATCAGTCTGGTCCCTTTGTGGATGGAGAAGTGAATGGTGCAAATGTAACATTCCTTGTCGATACTGGAACTACCCGTTCTACTGTTAGATCAGTGGAAATTCCAAACCTTCCTCTCTCAGGTGAATACATCCAAGTAGTAGGAGTGGCCAATCAGCAGATTAAAAACCCCACTTACTGAATTGGTGGAAGTAAAAATTGGTTCTTTTAGCAAAATGCATAAATTTGTAGTGTGCGATTGTAGTCCTGTAAATCTTTTGAGTCGTGACCTCTTGTGCAAGATGAATTGCACAATTTATTGTACGCCAGATGGAATTGGATTTCAGACCTCAGATGAAGATGTCTTGTATAAAGTAACTTTGATGAATCAGGAACCTGAAATGAATGGTTTGTTTCCTGCATTTGATGCAGAAAAACTTCCAGAAGAACTAAAAAGTGCAGTAAAAGAAAGTGTGTGGGATTTTACAGGAGAAGACATTGGATTAATGAAAGAAGTTGATCCCGTAAAAGTAACAGTAAAAGAAGGGACAACTTACCCGAATACGCCACAGTACAAATTAACTCCAGA
This sequence comes from Calotriton arnoldi, assembly GCA_963921515.1. Classification (NCBI taxonomy): domain Eukaryota; kingdom Metazoa; phylum Chordata; class Amphibia; order Caudata; family Salamandridae; genus Calotriton; species Calotriton arnoldi. Next base: position 2,748,946 of record CAWUFW010000690.1, read on the forward strand.
AATAATTGAAGGAATAACTCCTGTGATAAATAAAATGATTGAACAAGGAATTCTGAAAGAAATAATGAGCAGTCCATGTAATTCACCTATTATGGGACTGAAAAAGCCAAATGGAACATATAGAATAGTACAGGATTTGAGAAAGATCAACAAAATAGTTGTGCCCTGTTGTCCAATAGTGCCAAACCCTGCAGTAATTCTATATCAAATTCCACATGAAGCTGAGTGGTACACTGTGATAGATTTGTGTCATGCATTTTTCTCTATTCCTTTGCATCCAGATAGCCAGCCATTATTTGCGTTCCGGTTCGGAGAGCGTATTTTGGCATGGTGCCGAATTCCTCAGGGGTATACAGAAAGCCCCTCAATCTTTAATCAGATTCTAAAGAAATCTCTGGAAGATTTGAAAATGCCAGAAACGTCAGTGATGGTGCAGTATATCGATGACCTGTTGGTGGCATCGAAAACAAAAGAAGCACGTGTAAGTGATACAATTGCTTTACTGAACCATCTAGAGAAAAGAGGACAAAGTGTCTCCTTCAAAATTGCAGTTTTGTCAGAAAGAAGTCCAGTATTTAGGGCATAAAATTGAGAAAGGAGTGCGAAAGATAGCGACAGAAAGAGTAAGAATGATTCAAGGAATGAGAGCACCAATGACGCAAAGAGAGGTAAGAATGTTTCTGGGAATGGTTGGATATTGCCGACAATGGATAAGTGGTTTCTCCTTGATTGCAAAACCATTACAAAAGTTGACCAAGAAAGATGTAAAAGACCCTTTTGAGTTAAACAAAGAAGAAATGAAATCTTTCAAAGAGTTGAAAAAGAAATTGTGTAAGGCACCTGCATTAGGCATGCCTGATTATGAGAAGGATTTTGAGTTGTACTGCAGTGAAAGAGATGGATGTGCGTTTTCAGTACTGGTACAAAAACATGGAACAATGAAAAGACCAATTGCTTATTTTTCAGCTGTTTTAGATCCTATAGCGAAAGCATTGCCTGGATGTCTGAAAGCAGTTGCTGCTACTTGTGTAAGTCTGGAACAAAGTGAAGGTATAGTGATGGGGTATCCACTGAGAGTATATGTTCCCCATTCAGTAGAAATTCTTTTGACAAGAACAAAAACACAGTACATGACACATAGTCGGCTGACTAAGTACGAAAAAGTCATCTTGAGTGCTGAAAATGTGACCATAGATAGATGCATGAATGTGAATCCTTCAACATCATTGCCAGATGAGGAGAGTATAATTGAACAAGACGAAGTAGATCATGATTGTTTGAACGTGCTGGAATATTGCACAAAACCAAGAGCTGACATAAAAGATGAACCGTTAAAGGAATCTGATTATGTCATGTTTGTGGATGGCTCATGCTTGAGAACAAAAGAAGGAGTTTTAAGCGCAGCTTATGCAGTGTGCACAGTGGCAACTGTGATGGAAGCGTCTTGTCTGAAAGGAATAAGGTCTGCACAAGTTGCAGAACTGATTGCTTTGATTCAAGCATGTAAATTAGGAAGGAATGTACGAGTCACGATTGTGACCGATAGCCAATATGGTTTCGGCATCGTACATGACTTTGGTCAGATTTGGTCACAAAGAGGTTTCTTGACGTCTGCAGGAACACCTATCAGAAATGGAGATTTTGTTAAAAAGCTGCTTGAGGCGATACAGTTGCCTAAACAAATAGCTGTAGTGAAGTGCAAGGCGCATAAGAAAAACGAAGATTACATAGCCGTCGGCAATAATTATGCAGATGAGATAGCCAAATATTGTGCAGAGAACATGGTGTCCATGAACAAAAATAGAGAAAGGGAGCATGTCTCTTCTCCTTTGCTTTTTACTAATACTGTCGAGACATGGGATGAAGTAAGACAGTTACAAGAAACTGCAAGTGATGAGGAAAAAGATTACTGGATAAAAGCAGGATGTAGAAGACAGGAAAATAATGGTGTGTGGGTATACAGAGACGAAAGACCAGTTATGCCTGTTAGCATGATTGCAGACATGGCACGGATTTACCATGGACAAGCTCATATTGGGAGAGATGCAATGATCAGACTTTTTAGACAAACCTGGTATAACCCAAAATTCAGAGCCATTGCTGAAAGTCTTTGTCAAAGATGTCTTATTTGTCAGCAGTTTAACCCAGGAAGAAAAACAGTAGTGAGTCTAGGAACAATAGGACGAGAAGGAGGTCCATTCACTAGAATGCAGTTGGACTTTATAGAGATGCCCCCTAGTAACAGACTAAAATATGTTCTAGTGGTCGTCTGTTTGTTCTCTCGTTGGGTGGAGGCATACCCAACTAGAAGGAATGATGGAACAACAGTGGCAAAACTTATGCTGCGAGAGTTCATTCCAAGGTATGGTTTTCCAGTCACGGTTGAGACAGATAGAGGAACACATTTTCAAAATGAGTTGATCCAATTGATTTGTGAAGCATTGAGTATTAAACAAAAACTACATTGTGCTTACAGACCAGAGGCTTCTGGGGTAGTGGAGCAGATTAATGGAACAATTAAAAACAGATTAGGAAAAATGTGTCAAGCTACAGGACTCAAATGGCCAGATGCACTGCCTCTTGTTCTGATGACCATCAGAAGCATCCCTGAAAAGAAAACTGGACTTAGTCCTCATGAGATGATCATGGGACGAGCAATGAGACAAGCACACGTACCTGTCAACAAGATATTAACTATAACTGATGATCTAGTACTGGATTATTGCAAGGGACTGGCTGAAGTGGTGCGTTCTGTGTTTCATCAGGTTGGACCGGATGCGACCACTCTTGAAAGAAAACCAGCCCACGACTTGAATCCAGGAGACTGGGTCCGTATAAAAATCCACAGGAGAAGAAACTGTCTAGTTCCTCGCTGGGACGAACCACAACAGGTAATCCTAGTAACAACGACTGCAGTCAAGTGTGCAGGAGTGAAGAACTGGGTCCATGCCAGCCACACAATCAGAGTTCAAGAACCTACTGATCGACATGTGAGTCGACGTCTGGAAGTGTGGGATAAAAGTTTAACAGCTGGGACAACAAGGATAAGAGAAAGGGTGCCAGAACTTGAAGATCGACCTGAAAGTCGACATCTGGAAACCCCAACGGCAAACACCTCTAGAGAAGAAGAAGAAGAAGAAGAAGAAAGAAATTCAGAAGTTCCAGAATCTGAAGATCGACCTGTAAGTCGACATCTGGAAACATCTGACACAAGTTCAGGATCTGATGATTCAGTTGCAAACTGTGAAGAATTCCGAAGGAGAACTTGGGGTTATAAACCAATTAGAGAAGAAACTGAGCAAGAAATTGAGCTAGATGAACAACCAAGTACAAGTTATGGTGGAAATCCTTCAGAAATAATATTAATAGATGAAGTAGGGAAAGAAGTACACAAAAGTTAGAAAATCGAGAAGAACCCCGAGGAGCAATAGGGACAGATAGAGAAACAGAAGAACAGGGAAATTTAGAAGCAGAAAGGGAGGAAAACACCAAATCGGAAGAACACCGAGGAGGGACAGTAATAAGGGAAAACAAGAAGGAGAAGACAGATCCACCAGTAGGAGATGACGAGATCATAAGTTTCAAAATAAGAGACAATAGTGAAACAGTTGAAACAGAAACTGAAGAAAGTGGAGAAGAGGAGAAGGCAAAAACTGAATCAAGAAAAGAAATTGGAAATCAGAAAGAGAAGAAAAAGAAGGTGAAGCCAAAAGGCCAAGAAAAGGAGATAATTGGCCCAACAGCTATATAAGAAAATTGAGATATAGAATAATAAGAACAGGAGACGAAAGTGCTGAACAAGTGAATGAAATAACAAGTCAAAAAGGACAAGAAAAACCCAGTGGAAAAAGATTACAAAAGTCCAAAAGAACAAAGAAAGTGAATGCAAAGTATAAGTCACCTGAGTGGCTGTATATTGCACTGACGGATTACAAAGAAGAAGAAAACACTCACGAGAACCAGAGACTAAGAAGTCGAATGGGAAAAGGTGAGATGCAACAAACCTGAAGTGAAGACTTATAGTGCTTCTGCCGGACATGACAATTTTACTGGATGTGACAAATCACCGGATGTCACAACGAAAGAATTCTGGAGAGAATTAAAAGAAAGTACCAAGCAAAGACTTTTTGAAAGCAGAGTGGCATCTAAGTCATTTCTGAGGTGTAGTGACACAATTTTCTGAAACTTAACAAATAGAAAAAGAAAAATGGAAAATATTAGGGATAGAAGAAATAAATGTGAGTTTATAAAAAGATGGTGCAAAATGTGCTGCTTTTGTACAGGGTTATTAATGACCATATGGATAGTTTTAGCAATCACAATTCCTATTAGTTTAGCTGTAATAGAAGCAAAGAATGATACTAAACCAGAAAAAGAAACTAATATTAAAGAACCAGTTATTTTAAGAAGTAGTGCAGAGTTACATAAGGATAAGTCAGTAACAGACTTTTCTAAAAATGTTTTTACAAAATTGTTGTACGAATATGTAGAGACAATGGATGTGAGAGATTGTTATGTTTGTATGCAGTTGCCTGCATCAGTGTCAGAAGGTGTGACTTATCACCACCTACCTCTAACTTATGGAATAACATGTAGTGTAATAGCAAGTTTATTTTATAAAACAGGTAGATTAGAATCTTATTATACTGACATAGATAAGATTTTTGCAAACATTCCAGTAGTACCAGAACTTAACAAAGTAAAACCAGCAAAAGTTTTAGGAGAATTCTTTTTAGAACATAGAAAATTAACGTTAGAAGAAATAGTTAGTAACAACCTTACCTGTGAGTTAAAGAAAGAAGAAAAAGTATTTTTAGAAATGGTTGAAGAAAGAAGAATGAAATTTCAAAAAGAAGCAATAAAAGAGGAAGGAAAACATCTATGGACGTTTGAGGAAGGAAATCATGAAGGGAAAAAGATAAATGCAGCAATGACATTAGATTGGCCGCAAACAGGAAAGTTGTGTATTAGGAGAAATAAGACAGTCTATGACAATTACTTTGTAGGTTCCAGTATCTGCCATGACAATTATCAAATTCTGGGAGGTTGGGGATTCAAAGGTGGAAAAGATCCAATATTTCCAGGTATCTATTATATTTGTGGGAATAGAGCTTATTACAGGTTACCGGACCATTGGTATGGAACTTGCTATGTAGGCCTGGTCTTTCCAAAAATCTTTCATATGGACAGAGAAGAAAAGGGAACATACAAGATGATTAATAGCTTTACACGTAGAAAGAGGGAAAGTTTTTCAGAAATTGTAGGTGATATTTTTGGAGCATTAATACCAGCAGTGGGAATATCTTTGAATGCATTTAAAATTCGGAAGTTATCCACAGTAGTAGATAGTTTGTCTACAGATACTGCGGGAGGGTTCTTAATGGTAAATACTGAAATGGTTGCCATGAGAGCTATGGTGATGCAAAATCGGCTTGCCCTTGATATTCTTTTGGCAAAAGAGGGTGGAGTCTGTGGAATGTTGAAAGTCCAACATTGTTGTACTTACATTCCTGATAAAAGTGAAAATATACAGAAGTATATTACAAATATTACAAATTTGCACAAAGAACTAGTTCCACTGGAGGTTGAAAATGTTTTGGGAAAACTTGGTAGAGGGTTTTCTTCAGTAGCAAATTGGTTGACCAGAATGAGTAAACTAATGATAGGGAAAGTTATAATAATAGCAACTGTAGTAATACTGTTAGCCATGGTGTTGAAAATAGTAATAACGTGTATAAAAAGAAAAGTAAGACAAAATAAGATAAAAAGAAATAACAGAATAATGAAAGAGAGAGAGAGGAAATGGGTGAAATTGAGTTGGAGAAAATGAAAGAAAACATGTATAAGGAGACAAAAAGACAAGATGAACAAGAAACAGATGTGTAAATAACAGAAAGCAAAGGATAAAAGACATGCTGCCTGAAAAGAAGTATAACTTGGGTTTTATGTGGTGATTTAAAAATCACCAATGGGGGAGTTGATGGAGCAGGGAAAATAAAAATGTTTTAACCCCTAACAAATTTTATAAATAATTAATAAAATGTTCGTTTAAATGTATTAATCAACACTGTATGTGTGGGAAGGGTAACATGCAAATGTGTTTGCTAAATAATCTATTAATGGATGTCCGTGTGTCTAATTATAACGTAAAAATAAATGCGTACTAATTTAAAATAAATGCATGTTTTTGTGCTTCATAGAAATAAAACGTGTTGTTGCAAAAACAATAGTGATGGTAAGTAAGGAACAGCTTAAATGTTGCTTTCTGCTAGGTAATAACTAATTGGGGTACGTAGATGACGGGAGGGAAACGAAAAGGCTATTTTTCTCTATTTTAATTATGTTTTGTTTACTTCAAATTAGTGCTTCTAAAGTATAACCGAGTGGCGATATAAAATGGCTACCAGTGGGTGATGTGAACAGGCGCAAGGGAGACATGTGACACGAGATGAAGTCGGAGAAAAACTAACCTCGTGATGTTGCTGAGAGGCTAGGATGCGAGAAATGGTCAAGGCTGATGTGACCTAATTGAACTGATAGTGTGCCGTGGTGATCAGCAGAAGACCCGTGGGAAACCAGTTTAAGAGAAAGGACAATGACTGCGGAGTTCTCGAATGTATCGAAAGAAGTTACAAATGTACTGATCGAAGCGGATGGAAACATGTCTTGAACGTGTGGGAAAGGAAATGATCCAAGGACCATTGGATCCAAGAGAACTTGATTAAAAGAATGAATAAGATGACATGCATGGACCAATGAAAGAAAAGCGTGTTATTAATGTTGCAACAATTAGTTAGCAAAGTTAGAATTAGGGTATAAGAGGGCCTACTCTTAGTGGGAGGGGGTCAGTCGCAGTCACAGTCAGGAGCGGAGTTGGAGAGTGGTGTTGGTGTCTTCCAGTGCTGGGTGGTCCTGATCGATCCCTTACTGAGCGGGAGATGCTGAAAGACTGTTAGATGAGACGGGTTGCAGGTAGCTGATGCTGACGAGCTGAAGTTGCTGTTGCTGTCTTAATTTTCCAGTTGAGTATGAGAATCAGGTTATTTCTAATTCTTAAACTTAGGTGAGAAATCATTAGGCTAAATTGGGAAGGTAGGCAGATAATTAGGGTTTTGGCTTCATGACAAATATTTCCTTTCTGCAATAAATTGATTATGCTTAATAAATATTTGAATTAATACTGAATGAATAATTGAATAAAGGTTTAAAATTCTCTCTCATGCTTTTAAAATTATATAAAAATTTAAGATTCTTTAAACCAAATGACTCAGTGGTTATTTTCCTAAATGATTGTGACATCAGTAATTGGTTATTGTGATTTAGCTGGTCTTAATCACTATGAACTAATTTTTACATGAATGATTCATCGACAAAACAATGAGCAGGAATATCTTAAGAAATAACTAAAAGAAAGCGATAAGTTAAGGTAATAAGATATCCCGGCTCCTTCCAGCGGTACATAAATGGTGTTTTCCATTTAGTTCTCATGCTTCTCCTAGGAATACAGAATTTCGTAAAGGTATAAAGGAAATCCAGGTGTGTGCGTGTGTGTTAGGCGATGTTTATGGGCCCCATCGTCATGTGGATGTGAGAAAATATAGTTTGCCCCTGGATGACCTATAAGTGACCTAGGAGGAGAATAGTTTTTATTGTACGCGCTGCATCATAAACAATAAGAGAAATGTAGAGTCCAGTAAAGAGGATTTCGCTCAAATTTTATCTAGAAGAAAGCTGTGTTGCAGCTCTCATTGGAGGGCCTAGAAAAGCTTTTAGGGACCCGTTCTGTGCCTTATACTGCCCACAATAAATAATATTAAATGCTACTAGCTGAAGTTACAGGAACTGATTCAGACTATTTGTTTTTTTTGTAATGCAAAGTTTTGTGATATCAATTCAAAAATTTCAATAAAAAGGTTTTTTTTGGCTTTTAGGGTTATGCTCACCAAAAAGTCCTGCTATAACAAGAAGCACTTGCTTACAATGCAGACTAAAAACTAGACGTAAGAGAAAGTAGGTTACAGAAAGTGACACATGGACCTTCACACACTCACTTGGGTCACTAGTGGCTCTAAAAGCCTCTCAACTGCCAATGTTCGGATCTCCAGGCTCTTGGGGTCCCATTTAAAGTTGATGTTTGCAGGGTTCACCGCAGTCATTCTACAAAGGGAGAGAGGAAAGAAGGAAAACAAGACTAAGTCTTTGAACAAATTCTGCAAACCAAATAAACGCAAACGTGTAAATGTTCCAAAAGCACAGCAGCATCAATTACAGCATCACTACAATTATCCATCAACTTTCCTACCACAATACCCTAGGATTAAACACATATGCAGGTCGAACGCATCTACAACCATCTACTGAACGGTCTAAACCTCACCTTTTTTTTATAAAAGGTAACTCTTTCCTCCGCGCATCAGAGACATTCTTCAATATTGCATTCTTTCACTCTAGCCGATATGAGCATCATACAGGTTATTTTGTTGCACCTGTTAAGTCAACAACGTCTGCCAATATAAGTAAACCATTGCAGAATTTTGAGTAACAAAATTGGGTATTATATTTGTGACAAGCATTGAGAACAGAGAAGGGTCTTACTCTCCCTATTTTCACAATATAATGAGGGCAATATTCCTGACAAAATGAAATGGGCACTGGCAAAGACAATTGGTCTAAAGTTGGCTGCTGATCTTTTGGCTGTCAATGCTAGTTTCGTTTTGCCATTTTATTTATTTATTTTAAACCATATTGTGATAGGAGCTGCCAGGACCTAAACAATATTTTTTGTAAAAAGAGAGAAAAAATTAGAAATACGGGCACTGAAGGGAACTATTTTGGATGTGTTCCTTGTGAAAGAGCAGAATGCAGTCACCTACAGTGAAGCTAGTCATTGGCTGAAGTACAATGTTGCACTGCACCATGTTCTAGTGGGTGAAAACGAAATGTGAACGGCACAAGAGACCAATGAACGAGGAGGGCAGGCTGAAAAGCCTCTTTTTTTATGATTATTTTTATTATTGAGGTTTTGTTACTTTATGTCAAATGCGGGAATAACAAACAAGGACAAGAATAGAATAAAATAATGGCAGGTGGGGGGGGCAAGGCAGCAAACAAGAGCAACACGGAGTACAGGGTGGTGGATGTTTAGGGGAGGGAAATAGCACACGGATAAGAGCAGCATAGGGTGAGAGGAGCAGACCAGAGAGCACCCCACGATTGAGAGAGCAACTCTGAGCGGACAGACACACATAAGAGGGAGCAACACAGAGTGTGGGGGGAGCAGATGATTGGGGGAGAGAAGCAACACACGAGGGATACAGTTAGAAAACACATGCACTCACATGGAGTTCTAAAAGGAAAAATTGTAATGTCCTAAACGTGAGCAGTGGAAGAATACTAGCCATCCAAGCAAATGGATGCTTAAGAGGCTAGGCTCCAGCGGGGGACAAAGAGAAGAGGGGGTGGCAAGTCACTTAATAAGAAGCAAGCAAATGAGTGACAAAGCCAACCAATTGGCAAGCTGTAAGCCCACTGTACGTTTTTTGAAGGCCCACTATGTGTCTTTCACATTCAGACAGCCTGCGCGGTCTGCCTGGCAAAACATTTAAAAAAACAAGCATTAAAAATGCAATCGGTCTCGCCTTTAATTAAGTTAAAGCCATTTGCTTTGCTATACAATACCATTAGCAAAGCAAATGGCTTTAACTTAATAAAAGGGGAGACCTATTGCATTTTCAATGCTTGTTACTGGGCAAGTGACTTTAATGCTTGCGGGAAGCCTCGCGCCAGCTCCTGGGGTCGAGCGGTGGCTGCGCGCGCCGCGGCGGATTCCTCAGCACTGCCGCCGGGCCCTTCAGCCTGTCTGGGAAAGCAAAAGCACGCCGCCATGCATGCGTAGGGACAAAAAAATGCACGCGCGTGTGCACATCCCTACGCTAATGAAAGTAAACAAAGATGGTGTCGGGCTGTCCACATGCGCGTGCATTTTTTTTGTCCCTACTCGTGCAGGTTTAGCTTTGTGGATGGCTTCCAAGCTGCGTACAGGAAGCGGCATTTTTAATGAAACGTGCCGATACCTTGCAAGTAGGTTACTGAGAAAATAATTTAAGAAGTAACACAAAAATACACGCCAAGTTGCACGCCGAGAGTGACCAAAAAATAGCGACACAGATACTTTTTGTTACAATTGCTCTGCCGCCAGAAAACAAATGGAAACGCCTGCGACTCGTTTTTAAGGCACATATAGTAACTGTTGCTCTGCCGCCAGGAAAGACACCCAAACAATGCGCACCAAGTTCCACGCCGAGCGTTTAAGTACAAGAAAGACAGCATTGAACCCGGCAAGCTGCGTACAGGAAGCGGCATTTTTACGAAACGTGCCGGTAGCTTGCAAGTATGCTACTGTGATAATCAATAACAAAAACACACAAGAATGCGCACCAAGTTCCACGCCGCGCGTTGAAACACAACAAGCTGCGTACAGGAAGCGCCATTTGTTGCTATGGCAACAAAAGCTTCGCAAGATGGCGTCGGACTGTCCACAGTCCGTACGGACACGCGCATGCTGTTTGCTATGGACAAATGGCAAGAGCAGCCATGTTTGTCCATGCAGACGCGTGCACGAAAGCCCTCGGCAGAATCGATTCCAAAAGGTACTCGCAATAGCGAGAGCAGCGCATGCGCTGCTTTCGCCAGGCGAGACCTAAAAAAAGTAAGGGAAAAACAGCAGTCAGCCCAAGATTTCACCCACTTTTCTCTGACTCACCAAAATTAGTGACATACGCAATGATGTGCCACGTGAAGGAACTGTATTATCAGAAAATAAAAACAAAAGCACCCATGTTTAAATTGCAACTTAAAAATACCTCCTATCAGAAATATTGCCTGGGATTGTATTCTATTCACAATTCACACAGGTAGCTAGACAAAGTATTCTACTTCAAAACTTGCACGCCGACACAAATTCTAGTTTGAACAGCCTAAGACACGACACATTTTTGCTTTGCTTTCTGGGACAATATTTGAACACACTGCATTTTCACATTTATTTGGACACAATGGTTTGCTTTACGATAGCCTATACTTTACCCACCTTGTCAAATATGTTCCTACCCCTATAGAAACAAATAAAATATTAACATGTGCAGTGATCAGGCTCAAGCATTTAAAGGACAACTTATTGAAAGCAAACATACAATAGTTGGTGTGCTTGTATTTTATACCAAACCATATCGACAAGGTGGTCTCCGGATTGGCTTTCAAGCTGCAAAATGGGCAAGCCCGCATAGATCAAAGAACATCTGATGTCTGCCCAACACGTCAAACGGCGCAAGCAGATTTCTATCCACATGGTGTGGAACTGTCAAATGATTAGACAGTACTGGTTGGAGATAGAAGGTTTCATTATGGAGGTAGGCAGTAGACACACTGAAATTCACCCTCTCATGTGTTTACTAGGATGCATGTCAAGGCCCAAGATTTCCAAATACATCTGTAGGTTCACTGATTTAGCATTGGTAATTTCTTAAAGGAATATAGTGATGCAATGAAAAGCCTGTAGGGCACCTTACACCAAGATGCGATAGCTTTATTTCCAGAAATTGACTAGAGCCGAACTAACACTATGGAAACACTATAGGCAGAGGGATGGCAATTGCAGATTGGGGTACTGTACTGATGGCACGGCTGACCAAATCGCACGAACGACCACCATGATTTTACAGTATAAGCTTTATATTGTTACGGATTGTGACATGTAATTGTGTGATTATGTTCCGATATGTCCTCAGAACTTCCTTCGGATGGAATATTAATTAGGTGATTATTCCTTTCGGTAGATAGGTTTATAAATTCCTTTGCTGACCTCGATTAGGGGTGGGCTGCTCTTTTACCCTGCTGATGGGGGACGTTTCATTTTGTACTCGTTTATAAAAGGTTATGCTATGGCTTGAACTTTATGAGCCCCAACTAAAGTCAAAAGAAACAATGTAGTGCATTTACAATGGAAATGTGCTGACCCTGAAATGTGTCTGAACGTACTGAAGAAACCAATGACATGTTGAACTGGAAAAATGAGAATAAAGGGATACTTAGAATACAAGCATTGAAAATGCAATAGGTCTCACCTTTGATTAAGTTAAAGCCATTTGCTTTGCTAATGGTATTGTATAGCAAAGCAAATGGCTTTAACTTAATGAAAGGCGAGACCTATTGCATTTTTAATGCTTGTTATTTACGCTGTTAGCGTAGAGCTCACGCGACAGTCAGGTCGTTATTATTATTTACGCTTTCCGCGTAGAACTCCCGTCTCAAAAAGCAGCATGCTGCTGGGGTGTTATTAATATTTACGCTTTCAGCGTAGAGCTCACGCCCCAAGAAACAGCAGGCAGCCAGGCTGTTATTATTTACACTTTCAGCATAGATCGCAGGTCCCAGAAAGCAGAGACGGCCGGTTTGTTATTAAAAGTGGAACTTCGCGGGCGCCGATATTTTGCGCGTTGCTTTTAGTGAGACAGATTAGCAGAGCTGCACTGTTCAAGCTTTCCTGATCATCTGTAATTAAATGCGGAGTCGGGGGGGATTCTCAGAAGGCGTTTAGAGAAGCTGCAGTGAGCCAAAGTCATGCTGCTGTGTCAGAGTGGCATTTTTATTAATGAGACTACAAAAAGCTGGCATATTCTTAGCCCGGCTTGCGGTTAGTTACCAGGCAACCAGTGTATGGTAATTAATCCGCGAAATTTAAATCTTTGCAGGGGAGCAGGCGTTGTGCAGAATGGTTGCGACCACGAGGAAAACAACCTGTGGGACCTGCTGAGGCGACTGCCGGGCTGGGTGGGTCGAATGGGGAACCCGGGGGAGAGAGGAGGTAAAGAGAGGGAGAGACAGGCTGCAGAGAGCGCTGGAGACAGAGAGAGACGGGCTGCACGAGAAAGTGATAGCGAGAGAGAAATGGCAGACACAGGAATATAGGAGGAAGCGTGAGGAGGTGAGAGGAGAGTGAGAGACAGGATATCCCAGGGAGAGAGGGAGACAGAGGGAGAGAGAGGTGAGAGAGAGGCTGAATAGGGCAAATAAGAGGAGAGAGAGAGGTGGTGTTAAGTGAGGAACCACGGGGAGAAAAGATAGCTAAAGCCATAGAGTAATAGAGAGAGGGAGAGAGATTAAGAGGGGGATGGAGCCAGAGAGAAAGACGGTGAGATGGGAGAGAAGATGTAAAAGGAATAAGAGAGCGAGCGAGAAAAAGATAACAAGAAAACGATAAAGAGTTAAAGAGTATGAATGCGAAAAAGAGAAAGGGAGAGAGGGTAAGAGTGAGAGGCTGGCGAGAGAGAGAAGGATGGAGAGAAAAAAGCAAGTGAGAGCAGTAGAAGACAGAGCGGAGATTAAAAAAAGCAAAAATAGAATAGGGAGCGAGAGGGGGTGAGATCTAGGAGAGAGAGACAGGAGGTGAGAGGCTGATAGTGTGAGCGAGGAGAAGCGAGAAAAAGAAAAGGGAGCGAGGAAGGTTGGGAGACAGAAAGAAACGTAATGGGGTTATAAAACAGCAAGATGGAAACAGAGCGCGCACTTGAAGACGAGATGAGAGGTGAGACATAAGGGAGGGAGGAGAGACATTGTGCAAGAGAAAGAGAGGGACATTGAGAGAGGTGGATTTGAGGAGAGCGGAAGCCGGGGAGAGAGAATGTAAGAAACGTAGACAGGAATCAATGAAGCAAGGGGAAGAGAGAGAGTGTTGATGAAAGAGATGCAGAACGAGAGAGAAAGAGGTTGTGAATGAAAATTAAATGAGAAGTAATGCAGGAAAGAAAGAACAGCCCAAAGAGTGAGAGGGCGTGTAATCGATCATAGGCAACCAGACACAAACATTGTTTATTTGTAAGGAGACACATTTGAGCCAGCAAACACCCGTGAAAGCACACTTATACCTACTTTCAGGAAATGTGCAGACCTTAACATTCACTAACAGTACCTAATCCCCAAGAAACGCAGAAACTTCGTGCGGATGAGGGAGCGAGTCGCGAAAGGCGCGCACGCTGAATATATGTAAAAGAACAAGCATGCAAACACTCGCTCCAATGAGCACAATCAAAGATTGCCGACTTTTTTCAATATTTGATGCTTTTAGTAAGCAGCGCAGCATGCCGCGCTGCTTATTAAAAGCATCAAATATTGAAAAATACAGTTTGCCGAGCCAAAAAAAAAGTCCCCAGAGTGTCACACCGCCAGTAAAGCATCCAGTCCCCGCGTGCACATCTTCTGTCCGTCCGCGTGCACATCTGGAATCCGTATGGATTCCAAAAGGCCCTCGCATGGCGAGAGCAGCGCATGCGCGCTGCTAACGCCAGGCGAGACCTAAAAAGGCTACAAATGGGCAGGCACATTTGGCTTTCCACAGCCACCCTCCCAAACACCCATTTCATCCATTCTGCACAAGGGGCTCGCGACTGTAGTTGCCCATGTACGATTCTAAAGGCCAAAAGTGGTACCACTCTAAAGTAGAAAGCCAACAAATAAGGGCCAAATAACTCTGTGAAACGAGGAGGGATTATTAGCATGCTATATTACTGTGGTTTATCTGGCTGCACTCTTCAGCACTCTCAGCATAGAGGGACATACAAAGAAGTGGGACTGCAGACAGAATAGTGAGCCATATAATACACGGAGCCCTCTCAAAAGGAAAAGTTGTAGAAGGAATAACATTCATGTGGAGCACTAAGTATACCAATTCTTCACTGGTCAAACTCTCTCAAAAATGGAAGACCTAGACATTTAGGCCTCACAATATTTAAGTTTCATTATGCTCGAGAATTCAGGAATAGGTATATGGCAATCTCTGGCACTAGTGGGGCTTAAAGAGAAGCAGAGAGGGCAATGGGCATCCAATTCATTTTTAGAGTAGACAGCTAGCAAATAATGTCTAAACGTTCTCAAGAAAATAAAAAAAGATAACATTGACATAAGGATGGGTAATCAAAAGACAACCGGGGTCGCCATGGTTCATGCAAATCATGTGACACAACAAAACCAGTGGAGACTAATGGCCTTCAGACCTCAAATAAGAAGGACCTCTTTCATGGACTCTGAAAGATCTGGCCAGCATGCCTTATAACTAACACACACACACACACACTTTTTTTCTCCCCCAGGGCACTCCTTGATCCCCACGAGTGATTTGTTAGGGGGCTTGAATCTCATTTTAGCGGAATGCTCATATTTTGCACAGGCGTTCAACTCTTTTGCAAATGTTTCAATGAGGGGACATAATTTAAGGGGTGTTGTTGGTCACAATAAGAACTGGTGCCATTGTTAACAGGCTAATCCTGCCAACCCCGTTTAGTTCAGGAAGTATGCATGCATAACTTTCAACACAAGGTGGAAAGTTTAGAAATAGAGGAGGATATACAATAGTAAGTGCTCGCTCCGTCACTAATTAGTCTTGAGAGAAGGCATACCTTCCAGAGCAGCGAATATCAGTTACCAAGAGGTCGGCATCAGAGATTAAGCAAGACCGGGTAATTTATTGGTTTCTTTTCCAAACTGTGGGAGGACAAGAGTACCAGAGAGAAAGTAAAATAGTCAAGGAAACTTTACCTCAATTGGGCGCTAAGGGAGGCTGCACGCCCGCTGCACTGCAGTGGACAAGGGGGCCGACCCTGCATCATTGCGCCTTCTTGCCATCTTTCAGGCCATGTGCTCTCTATTTCAGCTGACTGCCAAGACATTTCCAAGGCCAAGTTCACACCCTCTGCTGCCTCCAGCCTTGGACACTCTGCCTTCAAGCCAGATCCAGCCCCTTCCCGCTACAGCATTAGTGCCTACTAAGCAGTGTCCAGCAGCTGTCGTGTCCTGGGCCATCTGGGATTTTTTCTACATCACTCACTGCTACTGCCAGACGACTGGCCCTGCCACGATCTGCCAGCAAGTACCTCATCGCCCTGCTCACACCTGTCCTCACTAGACTCGCGTCTTCGCCAGCCTGGTGTGCACCCCACCCAAACCTCCTGGCATCTCCAGCTCCTGTTCCTTCAGCCATGGACATGAATCAGCAGGCATACGCACAGGGTGCTCTTCCACCGCAGTGCCTCTTGCCAGCCCACACCATTGGTGGTGCTTCCAATCCGCTTGCAAGCTCAGACATTCTACGACAGCCGCCCCCTGCTGGCACATATGGGTGGCATGGCTGAACAATTATTAAGGCCACCAAAGAGACTGACGGTGAGACCAAATGCTTGCTATTTCTCCATTATGCGGTGGAAGAAATTTTCAAGCTCTTCCGCAACCTACCTGGGACAGGTCTGGACGACAATTAGGACGGGGCCCATCACAGCACTCAACGCTTACTTTGACCCCCAGATGAACCTTGATTTTGAAAGATTCAAACTGCGGCAAGCCCTTCAGCGAGAGGGCAAATCCATGGACATATTTTATGCCCACCTACGAGAACTCGCCAGCACCTATACAGAAGACTATCTACAGAAGGAAGTACATGCTCAGATCATACATGGCTGCCGCTCAGCCGCGCTTTGACGTCACATCCTCCATAGGCCCTACTTGCCCCTCGGTGAGATTTTGATGCTTGCCTGCTCCTATCAACAGTCCAATGATTGAGCAGATCAGATTGAGCCTCCCCCCCAGAAGCTCTCCATCACCTGAGCCCACGTCAGGACCGATCAAAACAGAGCTGGCGGTGACAGTCTCGAGAAGGCCCGTATGCCGCACCAGTCTAAACCCTGGCCCCACAGGTACAACTCCAATGGGCCACTATGGTCACGGTGGATCCCCCTCGCATCCACTTTGAGTGCCCAGCCAGAGGAAAAACCTGCTCCGCCCCCATCACTTAGCCAAGATGTGCCGGAGGGGGCGGGTAATTTGGTCGGACTCTTATTGCAGAGCAGCGGCGCACCTAGGCGCCAAGGAGTCAAAGCGATTGCACATGACCACACTCCGGACCCAGATGGTGCAGCAGCCTTCCCCAGCGCCAAGTTTGTCGAGGTCGAAGAAGAGAAGGGCGAAATCTACCTGATCCCCTGTACCCTACATCCAGAACATACCACGCGACAAACCCACCTGCCAGGTCAAAATCAGCCACACCCCAGTCTCCATGCTCATTGACACAGACAGGGGCACCTGTTAGCGTCACCAGCCTCATCCCACTACCCCGCTGCAGCAGACGAAATCCTGCCTTCTTGCCTACAGAAGTTCCATGCCTATTCCAGTTGCCGGAGTCTTCGTCTGCTCCGTATCCTATATAATGCATTCCTGTCCAACAAGGTTCTTCGTCACCTCCTTAGACTCTGAGACACTTCCCAGCTGTGACACCAAGAGTCCACACCTCGCTCACATTGCTGCAACAATTTAAGACCCAGATAGTGAGGTTGAGCTCATCCTCCAAGAGTGGTCTTGTCTCTAGCCTAGGTTGCTCGAAAGGGCCTCCGATTTCCCTCCACATTGACCCAACAGACCGCCCTGTGGCACTGCAGAGTCCCGTTTCACCGCTGTCTCACAGTGGAAGCGGAACTTCAAAAGTTGGAGGACGCAGGAGTCAGAGAAAGCCTCCGGCCCTACCCCGTGGGTGTCTCCAATGGTGGTCACGAATAAGCCCAAGCAGCCCGTGTGCATTAGAATCTGCATTAATATGCACCATCCCAACCAAACCATAAAAAGAGAGCATCACGTATCCCTCACCACTGATAACCTTTTTGCTGACATCAATAGCTCTGCATGGTTCTCGAAGTTAAAACTGAACTCCGGGTACCACCAGCTACAACTCCCCGAAGACAGCAGGTACATCACAACATTCTCCACAAACGTTGGCCTCTGCCGCTAGAAAAGGCTCAGTTTTGGCATATTACCTGCAACGGAAGAGCTCCAAAATGCCATATGGGAAGTTCTTGCATACTTGGAGGGTGTCGATGTCAGCGATGACATCCTTATCCATGCCCCCACTTTTGACAGTCATTGCCACCTGCATGCCGCACTTGCAAGAATTGATGCAGCCGGCCTCGTGCTCAATCGAGCCAAATGGCAATTATTTCACCAGACTAATGAGTTCTTCGGATACATCTTTTCCAATACAGGCGTCAACGTGGATCCCTACAAATACACGGACATCGTAGAGGCGCCCACAAAGTCCGCAGGGGCCAGGCGTTTCCTTCGTCTCGCAACATACTGCGGAAGGTTCATCCCCAACCTGGCAACACTATCAGGTCCACTGAGACCTCACGAAACCCTTGACTCCTTGGGCGTGGGGGAACACCAGTGGAAGAGGCCTTCCAAGCCATCAAAAAGGCATTCCTTCGAAATACTGGGATGGTCTACTTTGATCCGGCAAAAGACAGAGCTCATTTTTGGAGCCAGCCCCATCGGCCTCACAGCAGTTCTCCTGCAGTGCACAGGGAATGGAGACTGGGCATCAGTGGCATTTGCCAGCAGAACCCTCATGGGCACCGAAAAATGCATGCCACATCGAGAAGGAAGTCCTTGCTATCAAGTGGGGATGTCACCACTTTCATCTTTATCTCTACAGACTCCCATTCGAAGTCATTGTGTATCACAAACCGTTGGTGCCCCTCTTTGCGGGCACCACTCCTCACCCGCCACCTCGCATCGAAAAGTGGGCCCTGCAACTGCAGTGTCAAATGATATTGGGGTACAAACCAGGCTGTAATAATCCAGACGACTATCTCTCCCAGCACCCATGCCCTCCAGTGGGTGGCCACTCTAGTCTTTCGTCTGACGCAGAAGACTACATCCACCGAGTCGTGGAACTAGGCTATCCCAAGACCACCGCTCTGAAAGACATTGCCGATGCCACCGCCTCAGACCCCTGTGTCCAGAAGATCTGGGAGACGGTCGAATCAGGTAAGTGGAAGGATTTTCTTCATGACCTAGCAAAATATGACGACATCACCCAGTGTGACCAGTTTGCGCTCTGGAATGTCCGTCATGAACTCAGTACCACACCGCCTGGCCTATTCCTGCGCAGCCACCGGATTGTCATCCCTCGCTCACTGAGGTCGCCCATATAGACCCTGCCGCACATGGGTCACCAAGGTGCCACCAAGACAAAGGCCCATCTGAGATGAAGGTCTGGTTCCCCACCTTTCATGCAGAGGTTGATGACATTGGATTCAAATGCCACTGGTGTCAAGTCAGCAAGTTGCCTGACAGACCAACCCCAGTCACAGTAGGTGCCCCAGCGACGGCCCCTCGTGTGATATTAGAAAGAACTTTAAAACCGTTGCCGGATGGCTGCCAAATGCTAGTTGTCTCAAACGCTTTCTCGAAAATCCAGATAGGGGGAAGTACTTCAAGCTACCACTTTCGAACAAACCAAGGGATGCCTCAATAAGATATTCGTGACATTTGGAGTCCTGCACACCCTAAAGAGCAACAACGGATCCCCCTTTCAGGGCCACGAATTCACACAATACCTGCAGTCCCTCACAATAACCAACCAGAGAATCACGCCTCTGCTGGCCTCAAGCCAACGATGAGGTAGAGAGGCTGATGCAGATGCTCAACAAGAACATCTGGGTCACGTGTGAGCAACAAGAAGACGTTGAAGAAGCTCATCATAGATGCCTGGGCTCATTCAGGCATACTCCACACAGCACGACACAGAGCACTGGCAGACGTGCTGCTCAGGAGAGCTGTGAGAGAGAACATTCCCAACCCTGCCACCTGGACTCCAGAGCCTGTCAAAATAGTAGCCACGCAGAAGAGGCGCATACAGAACAATGGAGCCAGTCAAGCCCGAAAAGCAAAGGAGTAGAACGTTGCCATCAGAGACTGGGTACTGGTTCGAGACAGTTGCCCAGGGGGGAAAGTTCCAACTCCCTTTTGAGCCAGGAACGACAGACTACGTTGCGAGAAACTTGTCCGCCTTCACCAAGTGGAGATCCCCTGATATTGTGGGGCCGAACGGACAAATCGCACTGTCCCATCACATGGAGACCAAGTGGACGACCCAGAAGGGAACATTCCTAGGTTCGGCCCCGCACCCCGAATGGCTATACCACCCAGCCTGGGAGGAACGAGACCACCAGAGTTACCCGGAAACCCCAACATGCCCTTGACAACTAGAGGTCACCCCTACAGTTTAAGGCCGGCCATCACGAGGCCCAAGAAACTTAAAGACTATGATTGTAACTGAAGGGGCGCGTCGCTCCCAGTGCTACTTGCCATGCCGAGCACGCCTGATAAACAGTACTCCTAACACTTTGTTTTATTTTCAGTTGAAAGTTTGGAAGGAATGCAGGACGACGTGGGGGACACCAGACGCCATGACACACATGTACACAAGCCCTGACCCCACGATAGGGGTCGAAGGAGAGTTAATAAAGGGGGAGGGATGGGGGGGGGGGGGGAAGAGCCCCGGCACACAACGTGTGGGGTGCATGTCTTGCAAGCACACTCAGCCTCCGTAGTCTTTTGTCGTTGCCGCCCCTGAGCGTTAATGGAGACCGTGCCCGCCAAACACTGATCTCCATTGAAATTCAAGGATTAAAATGTTCAGCACAAAACTATTGAGTGTTTTGCCTCATGGCCCACTCATGCATCCCATGATAGAATTCCTTTCATTCATGTCATTCAGCGAGACGTGGTATGTTAGGATTTGAGGCCTCAGTCATACGTAGGCCATATAGGGTTACAGAATCCAGATATAAATGTGTCTATATGAGTGCACACACACAATCTCTCCTTACAATAAAGCAAGAATACTGAGCTCCGTTGCTCTCTAGTGGAGGCCGTTCTCTACAAATAACTATACATATACAGTCAAACGTGTTCCACTAATTTTCAGGTACCCGGCATCCCGGATCTCTCATGACTGTCTCGGTTTTTCACCAGCTATCCCGGCAGATTTCGGTAAATTTGGCTCATCTCCCAATTGTTAACTCCAACAGCTCAAACTTACAGTAATGAGAGACCTACTGCATTGCAAATGCTTGTTCATTTTGGCACCAAGTACTGGCAGAAAACCGTTGGGAGTTTTTGCCTTTCAACTCATTATGAAAATAGACAACAAATGCTGCATTGAAGTACGCTTATTGCCTTGCTGGATAAGGACATGAAAATGTATCCCTAGATCATAGTTAAGGGATTTGAAGTCTGGGACATTGATAAAAGGCTCATCCCCAAGTCCCAGACTGGGTTTAGACCAAAATATGTTATGCAAATAACATCTTCACTCTATAATAAACGAGCCATAAAGCAGCACATGTCAGGAAGGCACATTTGCTTGCCTGTTTTTGGACCACAAATGTGCATTCGATCGGAGTGGACAGAGACTTAGTTTACGCGAAGCCATCTTTCTCCCTAATCTACTTCTAGAGACTCTTTTCCCCTCCATCTCTCCTTCACTCATCCCAAACCTCCTCCTACTACTGCTATGATCCCAAAATAAACACTTTCTAGACCCTTCCCTCTTCTATCCCTCCACTATCCATTTCCATCCAACTGACAGACTCACATGTGCACTGCTCAAATTAATTTCATATTTCCCTATACTAATTCACCACTAATCCTTTTTGGGTTCCAGAGTAGCGTGCTACTCGCCGAAAAACACTTTGATGCCTCGTTTGGGGTAGTAAGCGCTATATAAATGTAATTACAATCTTGCCAGTTAGTCCTGAAAGTTCATTAAGGAGTCATCCAGAATCGATATACGTTTAGAAGAGTAAGGATAAAGTTGGGCAAAAACGATCATATTTCAGGCATAATTCAAACTAATCAGGTCCTTACACCTGTACTGTGTAAAGCTTATACACAGCAGACATGCTTTAAGCAAAGCTCATCATCCCATCAGCCCTCAAAAACTTGAATGGTGCTATCTGCCCTTTCTTCAATATGGAGGGAATGGTCCTGTTGAGTAACACACCTACTAGGTTACAGTACTGTAGTGTAGCTCCTATTTCCCTAATAGGCTCTGCGCATTGGAATAATATATCCTATAGGTTTGACATAGGACTAAGGTCAGTATGTCCCTATCGAGTATATTAAACTTAATTACTTGTGCCAGCTAGCTCAGAGGCCACTAGAAACTCCTTGACAACAAGAAGGGAGTAGTTTCTGGCAGCCGCAAAACGACCACTGTGTTTCCCTTTAGAATCAGAACGTGTCCCAGAGTCGTGGAAACAATAGATAATTATTTCACTCAGCTCAGTCGTGCATGCTTAGTTTTCTCCAAGTTACACAGAAAGAAATAGACGGGCGTTTCAATAAAGGATTTATTGAACAGTCTTGATTCTGGTGTAAGTAAAATGTGCTGTTACGTTCACAAGACAGTATGCGAGATAAATAATGTACAGGGTGTGCAGTAGAAATAAATAATACTGCGATAGCATCTTTTAGTACAAATGCCTTTACATAAATAACAGACTAAAAATGCGAGTACTCATACGATGCGTTTCTAATCTAGTTCTACCCCAATGTACCTAACCTAGGTGTAGGAAGAGGGAAGAAGTAGGTGAAGTATTCCTTACTATGGTATACTAAGAGTAGGTTAAGTCTAGTATGCCAAGAGTCCCTCTAGGTTCTAGTCAGCTCCATACCTGAAGAATGAGAGGGGTAGGAATCTCTTTGCCAGACTCGAACTCCAACACCCCGCAAGGGAAGTCAGATCACTGGAAGCTGGGCTCTCTGCGTGCAGGGAAGGCAGCGTCCTCTCAGTGCGTCAGGCCGGGAAACGGGCTCCTCTGAAGTCGAGGTCTCCTCTGGTTTACAGGGGCTAGGGAAGGTATATTTATACCTGAGAGCACCTAAGAATGTTAGCATTGACGTGAGTTGGACAGCGAAAGACGTCATGAATGAACTCCCTAAGGAATAATGGTTCATGCATAATATATGTGTGTGTGTATATATATATATATATATATATATATATATATATATATATATATATATATATATATTATGAGTCCTTGAAGAAATCAATAGTCCTGGACTAGGGAAACTCCCGCAGCCTAAGGGTCTGTTCTTCATGAACTCGTTGTGACGTTAGGGTGGACGGATGTCAGAGACCATGCCTGTATTTGGAATGCATGGTTTAATGCCTAAATAAGGGCTGGGATTTTATGCCTATATAAGGGCAGGGCGAATTGTGCCTATATAAGGACATGATACTGGAAAGCCCGTTTATGGATACCCTAAGAGGAATACAACAGTACCTATTTGTTTTAGACATAGCCAATCAAGTTAATGAGCTAGTTATTAATCAATCAGTCACTGGCAAATCGCTAAGGGTGTTTATCCATTGTCCTCCACATACCAGTGTAGGGTTCCCAGACCATCCAGAACCTATACTTATCAATCCATAATAGACAAGAATGTACAACAAGGGGTCCATACAGTTGTTACTATGTGTCAAGGTTTGGTTCCGAGGTCTTTAACCCTTTCCCCATCAGTTATATCCAAGACCCTCAATCTCACCGCCTCAACCTAGAACTGGTCCCAAGATACTGCCTGGTCAAGTGTCTTACATGATCATATGTAGCCGGTGGCTGCTGTATGAGGTCTTGGTGTCGCATGGGTCTTTGTGGCCTCATGCCCGTAGTATTGAAGACAAGGGGCTTATAAAAGTCAGGCCTTATGTTGTGATTCCATTGGGAACCAAGGTGTGTTGATTTGCCTAGGAGTTTTCAGAATTTGGGAGAACCGGTCTGAAGCATTGGATCATGTGGGATCTCTGAAGTCCAGCAATTTGTCAATTCCATCTTAGGCAGGGTCACTACATATTAAGGAAGTTGGCCCAGCCTTAACCACTTGACAAGGCGGAGAAGCATTGTTTCTTGAAGATGAGACTTGCTTCAAACAAGATCCTAGCAAAGTAAGCGAGAGTCCACCTATTTAAAGTGCCAAATTAGGACAGATGTGTAAGGAATGCTGTTCCAGCCAAGCAATACAGTTGTACAATGTTCTATTAGGACATTTTATTGGATGTGCATGATGGAGAGCCAAGCCGTTGGAATTATTTTTTCTGCAAGAAAGAACCAAAGAGGTGGCCCTAGGTGCTGTTTAATGTTACTCCTTTTTAATGCTCAATGTGCACTAGTAAGACTTTATTTTGAATTTGCCGTAACTAATTTTAATTGAAAAATGTTTGTAAAATTTTCAGTTAACTGAAATTGACTTTGGTTTACAGCAAAATATATTACAAGCATTTGCAGTGCCAATGATGCTCATTTTTGTCAACTGAAAACTTGCATTACAAGGGTGAGAAAAACAATTCGGTTAGAGATAGAATAGTAGGACAGTAGTGGAGATCTTTTGCAGTACACAAAAAAACTTGCACTGCCCACATTATACCTAGCTACAACAAGAGCTTTCCTTCGTATCCCAGAATGAGGGATTCCACTGCTCTTTACGAAGCACTTTCCTTAATGGGACTGATGCTATCCACCGGAGAGCTTGGTACCCCAGCATGTCATGGAGTGGGCTGTCAAAAATAGCACATGGAGTGGGGAGATGGAGGGCGTACAAGGAGAGACTGGAATGCACTGCCTCACTCCATTGCATGGAAACTGAGATAAGGAAAGTATCTGGCAAGTGAACATGTGAAGAATGTTTCCGAAACTAGCACTGGAAAACTACGAAAGTGAGCCACGTATATAGAAGACTGCACTGCTCGAGCTCTGCAGTTAGAACAGCCAGAATAGTATTGTTCACGATTTTCGTTTATGTCAGCCATAAAAAAAGCATGTGGAGAGCTTCCCATTCGTTCGCTACAGTCAATCAGCAAAGAACATACTCAGAAGAATCGATAATTGATGCAGACAGGTGATATCCACATCCTAGTGAATGAATCCAGGAGAGAAGGCAGCATCTTAGCACTTACAGGGGATGGGATGTTCAGGTGACAGGGAGTTCCAAAAACCTAGAGTTCTGGCCTTCCTGGCCCATGAATAGGGTTCCACAGCGTTGAGCCTTTACTAAGCATTCCACCCATCATCCTTTGTTGATTTGCTAGGGCATGAGAGGGGATCCAAGCATGGCATAATACAAGAAAAGAGTCTGCCTTTGAGAAAAGTACATGGAGAGCAACCTTTGAAGTATATTTGGAGGGGTGCAATGAAAATGACTGGTTTGTTAGGTGTGCAGGACCCCTAACAAAAGAGAGAAAAGGGGGAACCATTTAAGCAAATCCTCCTTCCTAACAAATACTTTCACTAGTGGTACTCAAGTGGAGAATTCGAACTACATAAAGAAATTCACATGCGTTCATTTCTACCTGTGCTAGTCCTTAATGATCCCAAAGATATTGGAAAGGTCACCTCACTCAGTTCTTGTCACTGCATGTTTCATCTGCGACCTATCCACACCACAATATGTTAATACCATTCTAGCAGACTCAATCGATGTAGGAATGCTTAGATAAGCTGTTCCTGAGCCAAAGCAGGGGTACAGATGACATCTAAAAATATCCCAGGGTATATCCTTGGAATACCCTTTATTTAGTGGGTACCCAGAATATGGTTAAAAAGTATTTCATGGATATCCGAGGAGCTACAATGATTCTTCTATCTACTATTTTTCACTGAGGATTAAGCCCATTCAGGCCAACGGTCTTCTGGGCTTTAGACTCCTTACCTGTGTGCAGCATCCATTCCATGCACAATAACAAGGCATAAGGTTCTCCTACCTGTCTCTTGTATCGGTTTTGAATACCTTCACACATCATAGCCAAATAGTTTGCCTCTTTCTAGTCTATAAATGGGGTGGTCTGCCGAAGCATGTATCCATTCGTTTACCGGTGTCAGGTGCTCCGCCCAGTAGTAAGCCTCAATATCCGGTAAGGATATCCCTCCATTATATTGGTTCCGCTGCAGTGTGGCCAGCGCAACCCTCGATTGCTTCCCGAGCCACAGCAGGACGCGTAGTTCCGCATTTATCACCCGGAATGTCTGCCTGGAGAGGGGGAAATACTCATTCTGGAGGGCATATAGGAAGCAGGGCAGGGTAATCATTTTAAACATTGGCGCCCGACCCAGGATCGTGAGAGGGAGGTGTAAGAAAGTGGCTCTGTATATACTGAACCAAAGTAAGGTTCAATGTGCACAGAGTCCACAGTCCCCAGAGGTTTCGCAGAGGCTAAAGTTAGATATAACCTTACTCTCTAGTGGTAGCTTGGTCGAGCAGTAAGGCAGTATCAGAGGACAGTGTAAAGCATTTGTTGTACACAGTCAGCAAAGGTCTCACACACTCAAGAACTGAACTCTAGTCTATGCCAATTGTTTTGTATATAAAAATATATGGTTGTTTTATTTTAGAACCACAGGTAGGTATAAAAATACTTTCTCAGAATGAGATGCTTTAGTTATATACTTTCAATACACAATAGACTGTTGAATGCAATAGCTACAGTTGTTGCAATAGGCAACACAATTTAAACACAATTTTATCATTGAGCTCAATGGAGAATTTTAAGTAAATGCAATATCAATTACTTTACGTATGATTTTCTTACTCAGGGCTGGATCCTGGATTCAGCCCTGGTGCATTTCCTGTAAACAGTTGGAAGAAATCGTTTTTGTTACACAGGCGATTTTTAAGGAATATTTGTTTGTTTCAAAAATCGACACTTGGAAGAATTTCTGGAGAAAACCAGGCAATGTTATCCTATGGAGGAAAATCAAGTTATCGGTAAGTACAGTTGTAATTACTTTTCAGGGTCAGTGCTGGGCACCAAGATCCAGCACTGGGATCTCTCCTGATAACAGGTGAGTAATTTCGTTTATTGATCGGACGATTTTTAGTGATTATTTTAAAGTTTCAAACCTGGACAGAAGAAATTTTATGGCATGACACGGAGGCCAACATTATGCAAATCTCCTTTATTGCCACCACAGCAGTAACAATGAAGAGAATATAGAACTTTAAACAACATTCCATTGTAGTATATAGAGCATGAGCACACATCCGTCTCCCTTCTTTGTTGCTGCTGCTCACACAGATAAGTACCCTCTTTCAATCGTGCTTATTCAGTGCGTGTGTTTGCTTGATTTTGACTGCCTACCACATGGCTGGGTCCAATTGACCCTATCATGCGATTGTGTGTGTCCATGCGATTGTTTCTATTTTATTGATTCAATCCAACTTTCTTATCTTTATTACTACAACCAAATTCTTTTCAACTCTAACGCGCTTTCTCTCGGGTTTTAACCCCCTAGCGCTTCTACCCCGGCTTCGCTCTGCCCCCCCCCCCGACATTGCCCTAACATGAGAGCATAAAATATATGAATTCCCCCTCACTCGCGTCTTTCAAACGACGCGACCTCATTCTTGTCGCCTGCAACGCCCCGAGCGCGACAGACACGCGAGTTCAAATGCGGCCGCACTCCCGTTCCCTACAAGCACTCCAAGCGCTGCAGGGCCTGCGGGCCCAAACACAATACCTTCTCCGGTTCCGGTGAAAGGCCTCAAACTCCTGCGTCCCTTCAAGAGACCCGGAGATGCTGTAGACTCTTCCTTCCCCTCCGCGGTGCGCTCTCAATCGCGTACCGCGGAGGGGCAAGCATTTAAGGAAAGCACCTTAGGAATGACCACGCACGCAAGAGACGTGCGTGGTTGCCTTGGCTACAACACTCAACATTTGGCAGTTGCTGCTGTCTAACCCGATCGGCACTCGACGAGGAGCAATTTTATCGCGGACATACCCCTCCTTCACAGTTTCACCCCCCCACCAAAAAAAAAAAAAAAGAGGGGTTTATTCTGCCTACACTTATGTTCACGTAGAAGACTGCATATATCATTTTTAATACTTGGGAGTGGGAGTTTTAACTCAACAAAAACATTATATTCACTTCCCATAATGTCCCTTAACCCCGATACCAACTTGGAAGGTAAGCTTGAATCCATGGTATCCAAGGCCATGGATAAGGTTATGGACTCATTTAATGAGACCATTAACAGAAAATTTGAAATGCTGTCAAGGGCATGGCCCTCCACTACTACCACGCATACTTTTGGCGCAAAAGAAGGGGCAGCTAAGGCCCCAAAGAAAAGAGCCGCAGCAGAACACCCTGTTGAAAGCGCTAAAAAGACCAAGAAAACAGGGAAGGCGGCTCACTCACGCTTCTCAGGCGGTGACCAGAATGATGTCTCGGGCATCACAGAAGGGCAACAGGTAGACCATGATCCCCCTATACATTTCGACAGCGACGATCACGATGAAGCAGAGATAGACCTCTCTTGTTCATCAAATTTTGACTCGGATGATGAGAACATAGGAGTCAAAACACCGGTAGGCTCTGAGGAGGCAAGCAAGGCCTCAGGCTCAAAGATGGGCATCACCGACCCCTTCGGGGAGGATATGTTTGACCCCTTACTGATCAAACACCCCTTATCCCCAGAATGGTTCCCTTCCCAACATGTAGCGGACTACATTACCTTCTGGCTCACGAAAGAAATCCCTAAGGAAGTCAGATCTAGACTGAGGTCTGAGTGCCCGCGCCCATCCCTTCCCGACAAAATAGCTATGACTCCTGAACTTGACCCTAAGGTTGTGGCTTTTATAGCCAGGGGTGCCAAAGACCCTAGGAAAGGGATTGATAAGAGCCTAAGATCGTGCCAAGACCGCCTCTTGGACACAATTGGCCCACTAACAAAAATCTTTGAACTAGCCGAAAACGCCTACGTGGAAGGGACACCTATAGACCCTAAAGAATTGCGCCAGTGGGTCCAAAGAACAATCTGCCTGATTGGCAACGCCAATACTGCCATCTCTAACGAACGGAGAAAAGGAATCCTCCTCAAAATCGACCCAAAACTAATTGAACTAGCGAATAAAGAGGGAGGACCCTCTTCTCAAGGACTCCTCTTTGGAGAAGAGTTTATTCGCGACATGGCTAAATACGTCGGGGCCTTCAACTCTATCCAGAAGTCCCAAAGCGATATCAAAAAAGTATTTTTTCAAGACAAAATTTTTGGAAGGGCCGGGCGAATGCGGGGTCGATTCCCCGGCCGTGGACAATCATCCTCTATACCCTTCCTGGGACGAGCCTCAAGATTCCAACAGACATCCTTTTATGGAGGCCAATCTTTCTTCCCGCAAAGACAGAGAAACCGTACAAGACCCTTCCGGGGAGAGAGAAGAAACAGAGGTTTCTCCACAGGTAAGAACCCTGAAAGACCCTTTAGATACCCCTATAAAGGTGGGAGGGAGACTAGCCCTTTTCTCTGGGAATTGGACTATGATAACACAAGACCCGTGGGTTCTAGATACAGTCAAGGGTTACAAAATAGAATTCTTCGACACCCCCATCCAAACACAGAGACCTCGAGAAATAACCTTCTCTCAAGAACACAGAAAACTAGTCTCTCAGGAAGTGAAAGATCTGTTAGCCAAAGGCGCAATAAAAGAGAGCTCCCAGATTGGTTTTGTGAGCAACATTTTCCTAGTGGAAAAGAAAAACAAAGGACAGAGACCTGTCATAAATTTGAAAAGCTTAAACGAATGGGTAACGTACCACCACTTCAAAATGGAGGGAATACACCTCCTAAGGGACGTTTTGAGAAAGGGAGACTGGTTAACACGTCTAGACCTAAAGGATGCCTATCTGACTATCCCGATTTGGCACCCTCACAGGAGATTCCTTCAATTCTCATGGGAAGGAAAACTTTGGGAATTTTGCACCCTCCCCTTCGGCCTCTCTTCAGCCCCTTGGTGTTTCACCAAGGTATTGCGCCCGGTTGTAGCATGGCTAAGGGAAAGGGGCGTAAGGTTAATTATTTATCTGGACGATATCCTCATAATGGCTCAGTCCAAATCGACGGTAACTCGTCACACGGATCTTACTATCTCCCTACTTCAACATTTAGGCTTCGTAATAAACACCAAGAAATCATGTATAATTCCAAGCCAAGAAACTCAATTTCTGGGTTTCATGGTCAACACACTGGATGCAGAACTGAAATTACCAAGGGAAAAGATAAAGAAACTTCGGAAAGAGCTCAGGAAGATACTATCCAGGGAATCTTTTCCCCTGAAACTCTTAGCCAGGATCCTGGGACTCCTTTCTTCGACCATCCAGGCAATTTTCCCTGGACCTCTACATTACAGAGCCCTTCAGAGACTGAAAGCGAAAGCTCTCAGAACGAATCTCTCCTACTCTCAAATAACATCTCTAGACCAAGACTCCAAGGAGGAACTGACCTGGTGGCTAAAGAATGCGGAAGCCTGGAATGGCAGGGCCATCTTCGGGGAAGCCCCAGATCTAATAATAGAATCAGATGCGAGCCTAGAAGGATGGGGTGCCACATGTGGCGACTCATCAATTGGGGGTCGTTGGACTCAACTCGAGAAACAACTACATATCAACTGCCTGGAACTTCTAGCGGGTTCTTTCGCAGTTCGCAGCTTCTCTCAGAACTCAATGAAATGTTGCATAATGCTGCGCATGGACAATGTCTCTGCAGTGAAATACGTCAACAAGATGGGGGGACCACACTCAAAGGGTCTTACGGAAATCGCGAAAGGGTTCTGGAGCTTTTGCTTGAACAAGGGACTCTCTGTTACAGCAGAGCACATTCCTGGCTTGAACAACGGCGTAGCGGATTGGTTCTCAAGGAATTTCAAGGATTCCAGCAACTGGAAACTAGACGAGGGACTATTTATGATAATCCAAGACAGATGGGGTCCCTTCGGGACAGATCTTTTCGCGGACAGATTGAACACCCAGCTGAAGAGCTTCTTCAGCTGGAAACCGGATCCTCAAGCATCAGGGGTGGATGCCTTCCTCCAGAACTGGCGGGGCTTAAAGCCATATGCCTTCCCGCCGTTTGTCATGCTTCCACGTCTTCTCTTACATGCCCGTCGTTACTTACAGAACATGGTAGTGATAACCCCTCTTTGGAGGTCGCAGGCATGGTTTCCGATTATTTTAGAGATGACTGTAGACTTTCCAATCCTAATACCCCCTTTCAAGGAAATACTTCCAAGGTCCAGAGGGCGAATCTCACCCTCTCATAGACCAGGGTCTATTGACTTTAACGGCATGGAAGATTTCAGGCGACAATGGAAAATCCCAGGACTTTCGCAAGATGCTTTCCAACTCTTATCTGAGTCTTGGGCACCTGGAACAAGGAAGGCATATCGACTGGCGTGGAACAAATGGGTTCGCTGGTGTATTCAACAACACTACGATCCCGTTTCAACTGATTTAGTTCATGTTGTTAACTTCCTATCGCAACTGTTTGCTTCTGGCCTTTCTTACAGAACTGTTAATGTTTATAGATCAGCAATAGCTGCGGGTCATTCCTTAATTGATGGCGTCTCGGTGGGACAAAACCTTTTAACAAAGAAAATTATGAGAAGTATGCGAGTTCTTAATCCTCCAACCCCTAAATACTCGGCCTTATGGGACGTAAAAACGTTTTACAACTTATATCCTCTTGGGGAGACAATGTTAACCTTTCTCTTAAACGTATCTCTTACAAACTTACTGTATTGCTTTGTTTAGTTTCTTTTAGACGAACCTCTGACGTTAAGGCTTTAGATGTTTCTAGCAGAGCTTACCAACCTGAGGGAGTCTGTTTTTATCTTAAGAAAAGGACAAAAACTATGTCATCTTCAATTTTCTACCCTTTCTTCTCCTTGAATGAAACTTTGTGTGTTGTCAATTGCCTAAAAGAGTATGAAAAGAGAACTGCCTCTTTGCGAGGTATTGGATCCCAACTACTGATCTCTCACAGATCCCCCCATAAAGCAGTTTCATCTCCCACGCTTGCAAGATGGGTGAAAGAAGTGATGAGAGAGAGTGGTGTTGATGTGTCTATCTTCGGTGCACACTCCCTCAGAGGCGCATCGGCTTCTAAAGCCTTTATGTTAGGAGGAGGACTCCAAGATATTCTTGGAGCCGCTGACTGGTCAAATGAAAGTATGTTTAAAAAATGTTACTTTAGACCAATCAATAATGTGATTGACAATGTACTTAACTCACTTTAAACTTGCATAATGTTGGCCTCCGTGTCATGCCATAAAATTTAGATTTTTCACAGCCTGGTGGGCAGAAAATCTGGATTTTATTAAAGACACGGAGGCTAAGATTATCCCTCCACTTGTTTACCCTCCCTGGGTTTCTACCTTTTGACCTATTGTGTCTCTTTTCTTCCAGATTAAATCGTCTGTGGTTTCCTATTACTTAAAGGAGGCACTTCACGTCATTTCAAGGTTATGTTTCTTGTTCGCAGCACCGGACTAACACAAAGAAGGGAGACGGATGTGTGCTCATGCTCTATATACTACAATGGAATGTTGTTTAAAGTTCTATATTCTCTTCATTGTTACTGCTGTGGTGGCAATAAAGGAGATTTGCATAATCTTAGCCTCCGTGTCTTTAATAAAATCCAGATTTTCTGCCCACCAGGCTGTGAAAAATCTAAATTTCAGTGTAAACCAGTCAATGTTACCCTATGGAGAAAATGTAGGTTATCGGTTTTCAGGTAAGTACTCGACTGGCAGAGTTATGGTTCTTGGCATAGACTCGGGGGTCTCCCCGGGTCAGGTCGGTACAATTGGTACACCCTCAGCGGCACAGGGGCGGCCGGGTGCAGAGTGAGTTAGGCCCAATGTTAGCCTATGGCGGGCAGGGGGCCCTTGGTTGGTGGCTGCTGGCAGGCAGGCCACTCGGCTGTGGGAGCAAAGCTCCTGGTCACTTACTCAGGGCAAGTGGGGAAGTCGAACAGGGTAGTTGGTGCACCCTCAGCGGCACTGGGGCGGCCGGGTGCAGTGGGTTTTTGTTCCGTCGGGCACCCAATGGTTTTCAATGGGAAAGCTGCGTGACGAACAAAGGCTGCAAGCTCGGGGACGGTGATTCTTAAGGTGCGACCACCACTTCGAGAGGTAAGTTGGGAAGCTGTAGGAAGGGTAGGCACCCAGGAGTTGGGCACAGGAGGCCGTGGGGCGCCGGGTGCAGGGGTGTCTTTAGGCGTCGGAAATCTTACCCTCGGCTGGTCGCGGTTGGAGGGGTCCCTGGTTCTGAGGCTGCAGGCGTCGAGGAGGGTCCTTGGGTGCTGGATTCTGGGTCACAGTCGCTGGGGGGACGTCCTCGTGGTCTTTGTCCACTCAGGCACAGGCCGGGCTCGGCGGGTGCAGAGTGTGCGGGAGTCGCGATTCCTGGCTGGCACCAGGGGTTTGTTACTTCCTTTTGAGCAGTACCACTGCTCATGGGAGTCCCAGTCTTTTTAGAATTACAAGGCAGTCAGGTCCTCCGGGGTTTGAGGTTGCTGACCACTGGAGACGCCGGGTTTCAGCAGGAGCAGGTTCGAGGGTCGACAGGCCTGTAGGGCTGGGGCCAAGTCAGTTGGTGTCTCCCTCTTGTTAGCAGCTGCACAGCAGGTCTTTCTTCTTGTTCTTCTTGCTTGTTTCCGTTTCGGGATCTAAGGAAGGAAGGTTCAGGGTGCCCCTAAATACTAGATTTATGGGCGTTACAGGTAGGTAAAGGGCAGGGACCAATGGGTCCCTTCCCTGGGGTGGGTACACCCCCTATCCTGCCACTCTCCAGTGGGAGGGGGGCAGGAGCCAGTCCTGATTGGGCAGGGCTCCCCATCTTCAAGATGGCGAGAGCCCGGAGATGTGCTTCACCTCGCCTCCCCCACCTGAGGGGTGGGGTTGGCAGAGGCTGGCACACCCCCTCTCCTCCCTTGGGGTTTCCCGCCAGTCTTCCCGCCAGAGTGGGGGCTAGAACCAGTGGGGACCAGTTGCTGAGTACAGCAAGTGGTCTGGGGAGGCTCACAAAGGCGGCATGCCTTTGAAGCTTCCGCCTGCCCATCCTGGGGGAAATGACCTAGCACCTCGCCCAGGACGTGCATGGTTGCAGGCCCGGGAGAGCGGATGGCTCTCTACCCAGGGGTCCAACAACGTGTCTGCTGGGTGGCAGCCTAGGCAGCCTCTCAGACAGGACTCTAAGTTGCCCTCTGTTGTGCATCTGACATTAAATCCCACACTGGCATCAGTGTGGGTTTAATGTGCTGAGAAGTTTGATACCAAACTTTTCAGTCTTCAGTGTAGCCATCATGGTGCTGTGGAGTTCGTAATGACGACCTCCCAGCACCATATACTCTTAATGGCAGCACTGCACTTACAGTGCCCAGGAATGGACCTGGGTACTGTAGGGGTACAGGGCTCATGCACCTGTACCCTCACCACTGGCATAGTGCACCCAGCTAGAGGGGTGACTGAGGTATGCCAGGGCAGTGTGTTTGTGGGCATGGCACACAGGGATGTGTGCCATGTCGACTGTTTTGTTTTGCACCAAGACACTCAGCCTGCAAAGGCAGTGTGTGTGTGTGTGTGTGTGTCAGGGTACAGGGCCTCTAAGGGTGGCACAATAAGTGCTGCAGCCCTTAGAGGCCTTCTCTGGTCACAGTGCCCTGGGTACCATTTACCAGGGGCTGACATGTGGCCAGAGATGCCAATTGGGTTTAGGCTACAATGCAGTTTTAGGGAAGGAACACAGGCCCTGGGCACCTGATTGGCAGGAGCCCAGGGCACACTCAGTCAAAGTACATCAGCAATTCAGCAAAAAGTGGGGGCAAACCATGGAAGAAAGATGGCACTTTCTCACAGGAGGGCTTTCCACCTCAGCGCGTCAGCAGCGAAGTTAGTTATGACCTGCTGGATATTATTCTGGTACGAGAGTTTTCTGTCCGTGGTGAGATAAATCCCCAGATACGTGAACCCCGTCTGAGCTATCTGTAGGGTCCCCGGGAGAGGGGGCCAGGCCTCTAAGACTCTTGGGCTATATATGACCGATTTGTGCCAGTTTATGGCATATCCCGAGAAGGACACGTATCTGCCCATGAGCTCAAACAAGGCGGGGATTGCGACAGCCGGTTGGGTAACATATAATAGGTCATCTGCAAAGAGGGAGATCTTTTCTTCCCCCCTCGTCGGACGGCGCGATTTGGAACCCCCGTATCTCCGCTCGCTGCCGAATCTTGCTTGCCACCATCTCTATTGTGAGGGCGAAGAGTAAGGGCGACAGCGGGCAGCCCTGCCGGGTCCCCCGTCTGATGGGAAAATCTTCAGTCAGTTGGCCATTAAACCTTAACTCGAGCACAAGGATCTGTATACAGGAGGCCTATCCAGTGGCTTCCAGAAAAGGCCAGTGCACAGCGTCAAACGCTTTTTCTACGTCTAAGGAGAGAAACCCATGTGCTTCTTCACGATCCTGCACCTCCATGAGCCAATTGTGGGTCCTGCGCAAGTTCAGTCTAGTCGCCCGACCCGGTAGGAAACCCGTTTGGTCCCGGTGCACCAGGGTAGTGATGACCTGGCGGAGGCAGAGAGCCAGAATAGTCGCCAAGATTTTGACCTCTATGTTAAGGAAGGGAGATTGGGCGGTAGGAAGCACAATCATCGGGGGGTTTCCCTGGTTTGTGGATGGGAATAATAGTGGCCATTCGGAGATCCAGGGGCAAAACCCAGTCCTTGGCTGCATCCCGGAACAGCGCCAAGAGGTGCACTGCCAAGAGATCCGCCCCCCTCTTATAGAATTCCGCAGGGAGGCCGTTCGGGCCCGGGGACTTCCCAGGACGCAATCTAGTTATCGCATCCTTCAGTTCGTCAACAGTTATGTCGATTCTAGTCCTTCCCTCTCATCGTCACCCAAAGATGGGGTCCGGATAGTCTCTAGGTAGGCTAATATCTCCGGCGGGGCTCCCAGCTCCCGAGCCTCATAGAAGTTCTGGAAGTAGGAGGCGAAGGTCTGAACTATCTGTGCATCCCCGGTCTGCGTCCTTCCCTGAGGATCGCCACCCACCGGGATTCCATTTCCTTACGACTAAGCCAAGCCAATAGTTTTCCGGATTTATCCCCTACATCATACAGCCTATGTAGGGTCGCCTGTGCTTTAGCCTCCTCTGTCGCTAAAGCCCGGTAGTGCTGCTGCGTGTCCGACAGTTGTCGGAGGACCTGTGGGTCTTTGCATGTAAGGTAGCGCTGTTCCAAGTCAAGAATTTGGGCCTCCAATGTGGCTATCTCCTCTTGTGCCTTCCTCTTCTCCCAGGCTATTCGGTTTTGGGCCCTGGCACGAAGCACCGCCTTGTATGCCTCCCACAGTATGACGCCAGACTGTACCGACCCCAGATTTTCAGCTAAATAAACTTTCGTGTCAGCCCGGAGACCCTGTAACACCTCTTTATTCTGCAGGTCCCAGGCCGATAGCCTCCAACCCCCTCGTCCCACCCAGGACCTCCCTCCCACCTTAAACAGGAGCGAGTGATCAGAGAGGCCAAGGGCCAAATATTCCGCCTCAAAGATATTCTCAAAGACACCCCTAGGGAGCAGCACATAGTCTAGTCGTGAGTAAACCCTGTGAGCCCCAGAATAATACGAGTACTGTCGTTCTTCTGGATGTAGATGCCTCCACACGTCCAAACCCAGGGTGTCTGTCAGTCGAGCCAAGGGTGTAATCAGGGGGGGGAGGGGGGGGGGGGGGGGAGGGTCAGCGTGGTCCCCGGAACGGTCCTTGGGGATGGACATTACATCATTAAAATCACCCCCTATAATATGTGTCGTGCCCGGTGTCCCCAAGAGGATGTCGGTCACCCCATGTAGAGTCCTAGCCTGTAACTTCGGAGGGGCATAGACTGATATAATGTTGACCTTCCGTCTCCCCCATACGTTCCCTGGGGGTCCGTACATGTGCGGGTCACCTTATAAGGAGGGGACTTTTTAATCAGGATGGCTACACCCCGAGATCTAGAGGAGTATCCCGCATGCGCCAGGACCATATAGGCCCCCCTCGCAAGGAACCCGCATTTCGTGCCCCTAAGGTGGGTCTCCTGCAGGAGAACCACGTCCGGGTGAACCCGCTTCACGTAGGAGGACACCAGTCCTCTTTTAATCTTATCCCCCAGGCCATTAACGTTCCAAGTGAGCACAGTGAAGGGGCTAGACTCTGACTATCACGGGATGCCTGAGAGTAATTACGGGACGCATATGCATGGGTAGCTATGCAATGCCCTGATTGGGGGATGTGGGTGATTGTGCACACTTTTGTAAATCTGTGACTGCTGCTCAACAAAACATAACGAAATAAAACAAACCACATAAGTAGAACTGTTTGAAACCCCACACTCCCATCCCCCCACCCTACCTCCCTCCTCCCAGTTGTCGCATCACTTGCCAGGCGCTCGAGGATGAGCATTAGGGTGGCGGAGGTCTGTCGCCCACCCCAGACCCAACTTACGCCACAAGTTCAAACTCCTGCAGCTTTTCCAGAGATTCGTAGAAGAGTCCCCCACAGACGGAGGAAGTCCGAAGAGGAAAGATCACTGCGTCAGAAAAAGGAGAAAGATAAACAGGAAGAGAAAGCTCATGAGAGCGAGGAAGAGATAGAGACAAAGCAAAGACGAAGAACAGAAGATACCAGAAGGGGGGAGGGAGGAGAAAGCAGAACGGGGAGAAGAGAAGCTGAAAAGAGAAAGAGAGATAGGGCTATCCAATGCCCAAGTCTATGACCAGTCCTAGCCTGGCGCCTGCGATGAACCGTAGCTCTTCAGCTGCTCTGCAGGACTCTTAGTTAGTGTATCGGAGGGGGGAAGGTCCAATCAACGAACTCCGCCGTATTCATTCTGATTCAACGGCAAGTCTCAGAGGCTCATCAGTCAGGAGTGCGAGTCAGGGGGGTCCCCCTGTGATACCAGGGTGTCTGCCGCTGCGTCCTGCTCCATCGCCACTATCTCCACGACCAGTGGATGTAGAGAGGGCTCGTCCTCTCCCTCCTCACCAGACGTACTGTCCCTAGTGTCCGTCTCTGTGCCAGGATCGCGGCGGTCAGGAAGGCGGAGGGTGTGCGAGCCCACTGACAGGCGGGAATCTAGGGAGTGTCCACTCCGCCGCCAGACCCTGCCGCTGCCCCGTGTTGCATATGGCGTTGCCCCCTGTATACGATCTCTCCGGTTTCCCCGGGGTCTCAGTGTTCTTTGGGGGCCAGAAGGCCTCGGAGCGTTCCTTTCCGATGTCTGACTGTGGCGCGACGGGGCCTCCAGCTGCTTCAGTACGGGCCGTTCCTCAATCCAGTGCCACACCTCCTCTGGTGTTTGGAAGAAACGCGTCTGCCCCAGAAATAGAACCTTCAGTTTAGCGGGAAATAGAAGCATGTACTGAATCTTGTGCTCCCTAAGTTTCACCTTCACGGAGTAGAAAGTGCACCTTTGCTTCTGGACCTCCCTGCTGTAGTCCGGGAAAATCATTATGCGGGTGTTCTCATGCCGTATCTCTCCGAGCTTCCTTGCCTCTCGAAGGATCAGGTCCCTATCTAGGAAGTTCAGGAAACGGGCTATGATGGGACGCGGTTGCGCTCCCGGGGGAGGTCGCGCCAGGAGCGCCCTGTGCGCCCTTTCTATGACGAAGCAGGCGGAGAATTTGTCTGTCGGGAATGTGCGCTGGAGCCAGGAGTGAAGAAAGGCCGACATGTTGGTTCCTTCAATGCCTTCCCTAAAGCCCACAAAGCGAAGGTTGTTGCGCCTTGCCCTGTTTTCCGCATCATCCACACGCCACCGAAGGTCTTTGTTTGAGGACTGGAGCTCCGCCATGCCTTTACGTAGATCCTGAAGGGAGTCCTCCGCCTCGCCCAACCCTGGTCTCCGATTCCGTGACCCTGGCCGCTAGGTTGCGTAGGTCCTGCCGTAGAAGCGTCACCTCCATACCCACCTCCCCTATCTTCCCCTCCAGTGCTGTCCTGGAGGACTGGATCGCCTGCAGGCGAGTGTCCATGTCCGCACGGGTGGTTGGCCACTCCTCCGGGGGGGGGGGGGGGGGGTTAATCACTTTTGTGTAGCGGTCCATTTTCCCCTGTCGCTGCGGCTTCGGATCCTTGTCTTTGCCCATATTCAGGGATGTAGGCACTGGTCACAAGGAGCACAGTGGCAAGGCCGAGGCCAGGCACTTCAGCTGGGAAGGGAGGCGGACTCTCCACACCTCCCCGTTCGGTACCCCTCAGGCGTGACTTCAGACCACTGAGCCCCGCGACGTCTCCACCACGCGCAGGTCGGTGTCACTCAGGTAGTATAGGTCCTTTCCAAACTCTGTGCTCTAGGATCTGCAGCCAGTGAGAAACAAGGAGGGGTCCACAGCACCACCACAGTGGGGACCGTGATGCCAAAGGGGGGCCTCACCACATCGGGCACCGCACCCACGTCTTGCCCTTTATGGTCTCCCCCCTCTATGACAGCTCAAAGGGGGACAGGCACGAGCTCTCGTCTGTTCACACGTGGCCCGGTGCCGCACCAGTCCCACTCGTTGTAGTTGGCAATCTGCCGGCGATTCGATGTAGTCCGAGCCCGCCTCGTGTCTTCCCCAGCACCAGTCCAGAAGGGATCAAGGGCATAGGCTCCAGGCGCGGGGAGCTCACAGCGGGGGCCGCAGTCTTACAGGACTAGACCGCAGCAGAGGGCCAGTCCGCCACTCAGCGCTCCTCACCAACAGGGCCCCCAGGGCGCGGCACCGGGCGGCGCAGCGTGTTACAGACGCCTGGCTTACCTGGAATCACGGCTCCGCACCGCACTCGCCAGCCGACAGCTCAGTCTGCCAATCCCACAGCGGCGAAGCGCGTCCCCCACGTCCGGCCCGTAGCAGGGCGGCCCCCGTCCCGGGCGTGCCGAAATCGGGCAGGGTAGATCTGGGCCGGGGCATCCGCTGTGGGGGAGCACGAGGGGCACGGAGGCAGACAGTCCTCCTGATCGCCTCCCAGGGGCTCCACTTCTCGGCGACGCAGCTCCGGATCGAGGGGCTTGCCGGGCCGTCTCCACCTCAGATCGGCGCCATTTTATCAAGGCAGGCACAGAGCCGGTCCGGGACTCGCAGCGGCGGCACGGAGGTCAGCCACCCTTTCAAAGTCTCTCAGAAGTGCGGCCGGGTGTCCGCATTCCCTGGCTGTCATAAGCAGCTGGTGTCCGAGCCTATGGACTGTCAGATTCTTCGTCAGATGGAGCTTTCAGCCGGAGCTCGGCGAAAGCACTTCCTACACGGCCATGTTGTTGGCCACGCCCCTCATAAGTTTAGTTTAAACAGTTCCAGATGAGTGAAATGGCGAACTGATAGTGCATAAAACATAATATAGAGAAGCTGGGGCCTGCTTATACAGAAAACTCACTAAACTGACCGATGCATGAAAGTCCACGCAAACCCGAAGGAGACAAAATTAAAGGAGTAAGATTTCTTTTCATGATAGCCAGGGCAGATCTATACGCAAGAGTGGACGGACTATGTGAAGACCATGGAGGACTAGTTTGAGATTCAAATTAGGCCATATATAAATTCATGTATTAATTACATTGAATTTGGGGTACATACATTTCATATACCCAGGTCACTTATACAGAAGTATAGTTGCAGAGTTATATTTATAAACATTAGGGACTGCTGACGCCTAAAATATAGTTGTTTGTTTACTTCAGTTATGTGAGCTAGAGTGCATGCTGAAGACCCTTCAGGATAAATAACCAGTATGAAAAGGTGGTACTAAAAAAGAAATATGTCAACTATAAACTGAAGTTTACATGAGTTGACATTGAGGTTGATCATGGGGAAATTAGCAGGGCCCCCCACCCGCTTAACCTTACAAAAAGCTGCGATCACATACCCGGTCCAGTTATCACATGTTACAAATAGGAAACTTTCCAAATGTCCAGAACCCAATCTCTGGAAGTGCTCTCATACACCAACCACTGGATAAAAATACCCAAATCACAAATTATAGCTGAAGAGACAAAGCACTTATTGCAGGTTTTCTTAACAGAGTAAGCAAACAAATCAAAAGATCAATAAGAGGTGTGGGGCAGCGGCCAGGGTGCCCGACTCCGGACCACGGGGTTCACGGTTCGATCCCCGGTGGCAGGTTAGCCCAGCACCATGTGACTCTGGGCAATAGCTCGCTTAATCGTCCAGACGCCCCCCAGCGCCGGGACACCTCTCCGGAGGCAGCTGTGCGCTTTACAAATGCTGGTATTTCATATTTCATAAACAAAGTTACAAAATCAAAAAACGTTGCAGCTTACAAACAGAACAGGTTAGTCAACTGAACTAAGACTACTGAATTTGTCATTACCAGGATGCAATTCAAGATACTCACATTGGTCAATAAAACCATTCATGGAACTGCTTCACCACGACTACGGTATTGATTAAAGCCCAATAAGCCAGTACACTGGTTTGCTACAGACATTTACAAGATTGATCAGGGGCTGCTGCACAGGGAAAACATGATTCGGAACAAGAATTTGCAGTGTTTGGAGGCCATAACCAGTTATATCAATGGTAGGAGGAAGAAAACAATGACTTTCAGCCACTTTCTAGGTGCCGCCACCTTTTTTGTCCATTAAGTGCTCTTGGCCAAGAAGTAAGCCTCTGATCAAAACTTTAGCATGACCATGCAAGTTAGTATAAGAGTGTGATGGTCTTAACAGTCGAAGACAACAAGCCCTCATTTTGCCTACTGGACTGGTAGGTTTTACCTTCCTGCAGCACAAGCCCATAGGCTGCCAGTTTATAGTGCCATGGTATATTATAAAAGGGCATCTTCTGCTGGTAGGGTTCAGATACATCTATAGATATACATCATTGACACAAAGCTTTTGCTGTTGAGGCAGTGATGTGAAGCAAATGATGACCCCCTTGGCAATCTCATCTTTCCAGAGAACTGCTCTATGTTTTAGATGTGAAAAGGATGAAGTGGCAAACGTTATGCCCAGGTAAATCAAGGTCTCCACCCTTTCTACTGTTTCCCTTTGTAGATTAAATTGCTAGGATATAGATTTCTTAGATTGAGAGTCCCAGGCCATGATCTTGCTTCTTACTTTGTTAAGCAGAATACTATTCTCTTGGCAGTAGCTTTCTGAAAGAAGCAGTTTTTGGTAACATCTGGTGCACACACCAAAAGCACCGAGTCATCAACCTAGAGTAAAAGTGAGACAGAAGTTTTGGATTTTCAGTATGTCTGCAATTATATTTAAGAGTCCCACAAGAGATAAATTATGTATATGTTGAAAAGCAAGACAACCAACAGTCAGCCTTGTTTCAAACCTGATGTGATGGGCAATATGAAATCAACTTGTGATTTGCTCCATACTTCACCTGCACAAATATATGTGTATAGTTTGGTCATTAGTGAGACCAAGAGTGGATTCACACATGTTTATTTCAGCTTTGACCACAGTTTGTTTCAATAGATGCGGTCAAATGCAGAAAAGATCTTTAAGAAAGCTGCATACTAGCATTTTCTTTGAGTATTTTGACACCATGTCATGGAGATTGAAGGCCCGGTCTACATACGCCTTGAACATGGTCAGGATGCCTTAGTCTCCTTCCCATTCATTGATGTTTTTCACAACTGCTGGTGAAGATCTTATTTACTATATCTATTATGCTAATTGGCCTCTATGATTTTTGTTCGGACGTCTTGCCTTTCTTATTTAACTGGCACATTATGCCACTGAGCCACGAGTCTGGGAAGATGCAGGTTTCAATGCAGTGGTCAAAGAGGAAGTGCAAGATTTTCACCCACCAGATTG
The DNA here is from genome assembly GCA_963921515.1 of Calotriton arnoldi. Taxonomy (NCBI): domain Eukaryota; kingdom Metazoa; phylum Chordata; class Amphibia; order Caudata; family Salamandridae; genus Calotriton; species Calotriton arnoldi. The sequence continues at coordinate 2,791,459 of CAWUFW010000690.1, forward strand.
GGGAGCATTTTATCAGCTTGTGCAGGAGTTGGATGGGCCTCTGTGCTTTTTTTATTTTTCAAACTGGAGATAGCCTCCTCATTCAGCTTAGAAGAGAGACAGATTTTAATTCCATTTTTCATTCTTTCAGGGCTGTGCGTTTGGGATAGAGTGAGGGTTCAGTCATCCTATCCGCATTTATTTAACAAAGGGAAATCAACCACAAGTTTGTTTGGGAAGACATTCGTTAAGTGCAGGAGGCTTAAAGAAAAACTTGTTCTCAAGGAAAGGCATTTTGGGGACCATGCAGGCAACCATGTTCTAGATGTGGTTGGGGTTATTCAGTGCAGCCTGGTGGAGTCATTTCCATTTCATGTGGTAGAATTCTTTTTTCCACCTATCAAGTAGTAGTTCTTCCTGTTTATCATCATCAAGTCTTTAGTCTTAACAGCTGCCACACCAGTTTCTTTTTTTGGGGGGGCACACTTTGTTAAACCAAATACTAGGCTACGATTTTGCTTGCATATTTGGGGATAGTGCCTCGTGGATCCTTTTGATGTCCATTGACAAAGACTTCTGCTGTCTCCTTGAAGAGGAGAAACTTCTCTCATTTTCAAATCTTTGTCTGAGCAGTGGGGTTTCTGATAAATGAATACAGTTTCCTAAAGGTTCTTTGTCAAGACCTCTCCAATTGGGTTGGTTTCTCCCTTGGATTTCAGGGGATACATGGGGTAGGTATGCAATGTAGGCTCTTTACATAAGGGTTTTTTTTTTAGGATGTTCAGTCAATCCTGCGTCAGAGAATGAAACTATCTGGCTAAGAGAATTAACAATCAATCTAGCCAATCAGTGAAGATACTTTACCACTGTAGAAGGATAGAGTGGTCTGTCCCACATGCACTACTGTATGCAAGGCAGAGCTCATTTTGTTTCTGGTGCAAACGTTTCTTTAACAACCTTTCCTTTGTGATCTTTTTAGAGAAAAGGTTGGCTCAGGACTGGCTTCCATGCATATATGATGTATTTGCAACTAAATACAAACAGACTAAGCTTGAAAATGAGGTTGGTTAACTATCCAACATTTAATAAGAGATTTTTAAAAACAATTTCTTGAAGGCATTTAATAAAAATGTTTGTCACCCCACTGCATGCCATCAAATGGGATGATTTTTTTTTTTTTTAAACAGAAAAGGTGATTTCTGAAGTAACCTGCTTCGAAGATAAGTTGACATTTTGTAAAGTTTAAGGCTCGTGTTTAATGACAGATCATTTTTCATATATGACAGCTCTGGTGCACCTTTGTACACCTCTCACTTGATATCTGTGAACCTGCTGCAAGCATTCTTCAAAACACAAAGCTGCCCTACGCCCAAAAGAGCGCCCCTTCAGATTACTAGACTGAATGACAAGAAACTGCAAAACACCACTCCCTGGCTAATTAAAGGCCTTAGACCAGTGCTTCCTAAACCTTTTAGCACCGCAACCCACTTTTTAGTAAGAAACTTTTGCGACTCACCTAGCATTAATAGACAAGAGGTGGGCGATTTTTCAATGTAATAAAGCATTGTGTGGTAGCGCATTGTCATTAGCAGACAGCACATATTCCATTGAAATGTTCACTAAATTTGTACTGACAGTTTTAAAAGGTAACCCTATATTGCACACCGATAATGTGTGGAAATCGGGTCTCAGTAACCTTTTATATTATTTGTGTATTACCAAGTAAAGTGCATTGATTTGTTCTGATCCGACTAAAATCTGTTTCCATCACACTTCCGAATTACAACAAATCAAAAAAAGTGCTTCATTTTGCTTTACCAACTACTGAATGTGTATTGTTCATTTCCATTTTGTTGTGTGTTGAGATAAAAAAAAAAAAATCACATCCTCCAGCTTTCCTTTTATACTTCATGTACCCCAGCAGGATAGCCACATAATTCACTTTATTTTTAGGTCTCGGTTCTAGACAGCGCATGCGCCATCTCAAGGAGACATGCTGTATATACTTTGTGGGCTTCAGCCCGCCCATAGGCTTCCCATCGTCACTCTCATTCTTTCTCCCCATTTGTCTAGGTTCCCAAACTGGGGTCAGCGGACCCCCAGGGGTCCCTGACACATTCCCAGGGGGTCCGCAGGCAGCTGTCTTAAAAGCAATGCAAAGTTCCTTGTATAATCTGCAGTTTTACGACACCAATAAAAGTGTCAAGATAACTTGAGTGATTAATGTACCTGCTGGAGAGAAATGGTTGGTAGCGCAGAGGGTTAATATGCCTGCTCCAAAGAACGTGTACCATGCATTTTTAATAAAACAATATTTTATGTGCATAGCTGGGTTACTGCTTTTGTCACAGAGATTCTTTTGTTACTGTGCAGTTCAAAAGTTACAGTCATAATCTAGCACAGTCAGCTATGAACTGCCGTCAAAGAGCTGCATACAAACTGCATGGTACAAGTTAGTATGCCATCTTTTTCCAGTCTTTCATTATCCTGATGCTGCCAAAAAGGTATGTTTGGGTAGAATTAAATTGTTATAATTAAAGTCAACGCTAACCACTGCGTTACATTCTGAAACCAGATTTTGTGCTTCTCCAAATCAAGCACTCTTAAAAATGCTTACCAGTATGGATGGCATGTGAATCCTACACCTTGAAGTCCCCTTTCCTCTATGTAACATTTTCTATACACTGATTTACACACGTATGATTCATTGGGGGAGATTTACTAAGCTTTTGCGCCATGTTTGCTTCACAAAAGTGACACAAAACGAGGCAAAATCTTTTTTTTGTAATTTACTTTCCAGCACTAAACTTGTTCCCATGCAACCACCCAAGGTTTCTCATGCTAAACCCAATTTACTAACAAGCATTGGAAATGCACTAGGTCTCACATTAGAGCTATTGGCATTGTAAATGGCAATGTCTGTTACCTACTAAGGGAGGATGGAGGGAGCAGTTGGTGTCGGAGGGCCAAAATGCTCTGTTAGAGAGTGACTGGCCAAAAGTAAACGAAACAAGCAGCGACTTTTAAAAAAGAAAGCATGTGTGGACCGTGCAAGTGTGTAGCCATGAAGCATATTTTTAACAACTAAGCTTGGGGAATACTTGGATATTACTTTGTGCCAGGGAACAAAACAGAGCCCAATAGAGACCCGTTTCAAGGCCCCCTTTTAAAAACTGCCGGTGCTCAGCACCGGTGAGACCCGGCCCACTTAAAGCCCTGGGTTTTGCACTCTAATTGTGGAAATAATCTTAGGTATTGGTGCTTGGGTACCAATTCATGCACATTTTCCATCCTAACCAGGTGGTTTTCCCATTAAATGATTCCTCCTTGGGAAATGTGAATCCAGTGTGTGTACCTGCCTCCAAATATCAATGGGTACCAGTAAACCAAAGAACATTTCAATATCTGCAAGCGCCATGATTGTCGATGAAGCGGCTTCTGTCAGTTCCTTATAGTATGCAGTAGGATTTTTCCTAGGGTCGGGTAACTGGGTCTTAAGGGATAACACCTCACTCCTCTTCCATGGGGTATAGACCCACTGTTCTTGAAAACGGGCCTCTACCCTTGGTCTAACAGCATTTTACTGATCTCGGAGCTCCGGTAACTCAGGGTGATATATGGGATGTACTTCCCTCATCGGAAACTGGGACACTGTCTTCGGGCTCTTCTCCAACAGCCTACTTCGGTAAGCTACCAACGTTGCAACATTACCGAAAACCTCACCAGGCGCCATACTGGCAGCATATACATTGTATCTGATATCATAAATAATCTGGGGTGCTACATCATTGAAACACTGTTCCCACAATCCAATCAGTGTAGCAGACATGTGCTTAAGGGCATGCTGCTGCACAAACTGCTCATAATCTTTCATCACACTCCACACATCCTCCACACTGTAAATGGGGTGACGAGCCCACTGAGTGGCCTGATTGGCCACCACCTTCTTCTCTTCCTCGCCCACATCAGATCGTATCAATATCCACCCCAGTCGTTCCCTAGCTGTTGCCCAGTCCCTGTCCCCTGGTCCACGTACAGGTGTTCTGTTACCAGGTACTGTCGGAGAATGAAGGAAAAGGAAAGGAGTAGCAACAGAGGGAGCGGGCACCAATGTAATCAACGGCTGTGTTGTGGGTGTAAGGGCCGGAGAGAGGTGAGAACCCAGGTAAAAAATGTGTTTCCTTCATTGGACCTGCATTTAGTATTAACAGCCCTGTATGAGTATCCTATTTAGATATTTACAACAAGTTTCAGAAAAGTTTATGTCCATGAAGATTTTGTTTTGGTGGTCATTACAATGGATAGATGTTTGGGGAATTGGGTGCCCTGATAACTGTTCCACCATATTTGAGGATTTATGATAGGATAGTGCTCAGACTAAATCCTGTCTTTATTCCTAAAGTGAACATGGGGTTTCACAGAAACCAGGAACTTGTCTTATCTCTATAGCATTCTGACTCAGGATCAGATTAAATGAATTGTCAAGAGTGGATGTTGTCAGAGCTGTGAAAATGTATCCTCAGAGACTCAGTTTTAGGTAGTGGGATTTCTTATTTGTGAACTTTGGGGTTGCTATATAAGGCTACAATTCTTTGTCATCAACCCTTTGCCAGGTGGATTAAAGATGTGACCATTTTGACCTATTCTTTGGCAGGGCTATCACTGCCTGCAGGCATTCAGACTTGCTCAACCAAAGGAATGTCTCCCGAATGGGCAGAATGGAACGGAGCCTCAATTATGGATATTTCTTAGGCAGCAACATTGGCTAATCCTGAGGCGCAACTTGAGCCAAATTTCGGGGGGCTAAGATACAATTTCGGGGGGGGGGGGGGGGCAATTATTCCAGCAGTAGGCAGAATGGATATGCAGGCGCTCTAAGAAGGGTGGGAAAAACAAAGCCCCATTAATAAGCAAATGGTCTTTTAAAGACCTGTGAAGTACTTGGTGCGGCTGTTTATGTGCCCGAGAAGCTGCCTCGGCCCGGGCTGCCACACACGACAGGGGGGGGGGCTGAAGCCCTTTGAGCCCAATGGGCGTTGCGCGCCTGGGCTAATCCATCTATATTTATTAAACATTATAGACTGAATTTGGCTCAAGCTACTGAATTGTTTGGAGCAAACATTCTGAATGACAAAAAACGTTTAGTAAGGTGCAATTAATATCAACAGGAATATGAATTCTTTGTGATAAATGGTGTGTAGCGTGACATCCTGTTGTACGCCTGATTGGTTGGTTGTTTAAACAAACCACAGAGATGTATTGAAACGTTGGCATATCTGCAAAAGTGAGTAAGGGGACGAGGAGTGCTGTTGAGGAGGTAATGTCAAGATTGCTTACCAGCAATCTTCAGTAATGGGGCGGGGAGCCACGAGAGACCCAGGTACATTCCACACTGCGGATATGTCCTCGTTACGCCTCTACCACCTGTGACTACCTCAGCAGGTAAAAAATCTTTTTACGCATGCACGAGCCAGTTTGCTTCTCCACACAAGGCACAAGGGCACAGAAACGCGTTTATTATGCGGAGGCAATTTCGCAGCTCGGTCGTAATCCTCCATGAAAGGGTGGCTGAAGAAATCCCTGTGGCAGGTGAAACCCAACACAAGCAGGGAGGGCACGCCTTTGCCTTGGAGGCATGCCCCCTTCAGAGGAGTCCCTTCTCCGCCAGCGCCGGTGAGCGCATTACTGTGGTGTTTGGGGTTACACGGAGGATGCTCAGCGCCCGGGGCATTGCTTCTGTTTATTCTATGCTGAGTGAGGTTGGCTAGGTGGCGCTTCGCCTCTAGGTGCTGATGTGGGTGTTCCTCTGACACCGTGAGAAGCACACAAGCAGCTGCATCCTTTGTTGATCGTTGCTGTAACCCTGAAAAATGTGGGTGAATCCCGAGGAAGTGCTGCTGGCGAACGGCCTGTGGTTCACGGAGAGGGCCAACCCATACTTCATCCTGCAGCGGAGGAAGGGGCACGGCGAGGGCGGAGGGCTGGCCAGTAAGAAGCAGAGATGCCGAACCCTTGAATAATACAAAGATTGTTCTAAAAAATTCATACCACCGTGTGTAAGCTGTAAATGCGGCTCAGTGAATGCATGACCGTCAGCTGGAATGAGAGCAACCGCCTGCAGTGTGTGTGTCAGGTAGCCATGGCATTGTTATGGTGTATCCCGCACACATGTCCGTGTTTTGCGTCCCTTCTGTTGTCTTTCGGGGCAGGTGGGTAAATGAACCTGCAGGGGTGTTAATGTTAATGTTAATTGGAGCTTCTAAAGCGCATATCACCAACTGGTCTCTAAGCACGGTGAGAAAAGGCACCATAGCGGCTCTGCTGAGTAGTGCGCCCTAGCTTAGGCCAAATTTGTGCGCCAGGCTTCTATGAAGAGGATGGTTTTTAATTTTTTCCTAAAAGGGAGAAGTGCTGGTTCTTTGCGGAGGCCTTCTGGCAACTTATTCCAGAGCTGGGGGATCAATGTAGAGAAAGCTCTGCCCCCCTTGGAGGAGCTCAAGAAGCGAGCACAGGATAATAACCCAGCATCTGAAGATCGCAGGGAGCGCCCTGGTACATAAGTTACCAAGCGTTCTTTAATATATGCTGGGGCCTGTCCATAGATTGCTTTATGGGCTATACATAGCCTCTTGAATCTAGATCTCAGCTTCACTGGGAGCCAGTGTAGCTGCTGTAGTAACACGGTAGCGTGGGCCCTCCTAGGAAGCCTGAAAATCAGTCTGGCAGCATCGTTCATGACTACCTGGAGTTTTGTTAGCTCCTTCTCTGGAAGGCCAACATACAGTGAATTCCCGTAATCTAAACGAGAGATAATCAGTGCAGTCACTGCCATGCGAAGTGCGGTAAACGACAGAAGGGGGCAAGTTTGCGTAACAGTCTTAACAGCCCCACACATGTTCCCACCACAGCAGAAACTTGGTGGGACATGGAAAGTTTGGCATCCAATTTTATCCCTAGGCTCTTTACAACTGAGGCTGGCTTTGGAGTAGGGCCCAGCTCTTGAGGCCAGAATTGGTCACTCCAGGGGTTAGTATCTGTGGTCACAGCCAAAACCTCAGTTTTATCGGGGTTTATTTTGAGGGAATTGGCTGTCATCCAGTTTATTGTAAACTTCAAAATGTTCTGTATTCGAACATGGGCCGAGGGGAGTTAGCAATCTGGATGATAATTTGGGTATCATCTGCATAGTTAAAGAATTGGCACTCCATGCCGGATAGAGCTGCCACTAGGGGTAGAGGTAGGCATTAAAGAGAAGGGGAGACAGTGCCGATCCCTGAGGGACGCCGCACGTCAGCTCACCAGAATCGGAAACCTGATCGGCAAGTTGGATCCTTTGCGATCGGTCTGATAAATAAGAAGTGAGCCATTGAAGTGCTACCCCCTGAACTCCTAGTTCCCCCATCCGCGACAAGAGTAGGCCATGGTTGACCGTATCAAATGCCGCGGACAGGTCCAGCAGAACCAAGGCACATGGTTTTTTTGTATCTGCCATCAGCCTAAGTTCATCCAGGACTGCCAACATCACTAGCTCTGTACTGTGGTGAGCCCTAAAACCAGCCTGTTTTGTATGAAGTAGCCGATTGCTCTCTAGGTGGTGAGTGAGGGTTTTCAGCACATGTTGCTCCAACACCTTTGCCAAGAAAGGGAGCTGAGAGATAGGCCTAAAGTTTTTAAGATTTGCTGCATCAGCCCCAGGTTTTTTCAGTAGAGGTCTAACTCTAGCCTCTTTAAAACTGGTTGGGACAAGGCCGGTTTTAAGGGATCGGTTTAATAAATTGAGGACCTCCTTTTCCACAGCAGGAAGTGCCAAGCGAAACACCATAGGTGGACAAGGGTCCGCAGGTGAACCTGACTTGGTCCGTGCCATGAGAAAGCACAGAGAGTCGTGATCTAATTCAGGGAAGGTTAAAAGAGGTGTAACATAGGCAGGAAGCGTAGGAGCCGCCACAGAAGGGATCTGGACAGCAGGGGTTTGATGGATGACTGCCAAGAGGTCATTAACTTTGTGCAAAAAATAAGTCTGAAATTTATCGCAATCTGTAAGGCAGCCTAAAGGACTCTGTTCAGGTGACTGTCTTAGCTCAGTTATAATCCGAAAGGTCTCCTTCTGTTTATTCTCGGCGGCCAAGATCCTGGATTCATAGAATTCCGCCTTCGTGGCTATGATGGCTTTTTTATAGGTGGCAAACTTAGCTTTGTATTCGGCGAGTGCGCCTGGATCGTATGTTTTACGCCAGGCTCTCTCAAACCGACGTAGCATTTGTTTTTCCTCCCCGAGTGCCGCATTAAACCAGGGCGCCCCTTTGCCCTTGTGCCTCACTCTCTCTCTACGAGCAGGAGCAACTTTGTCAATGGCATTCCTCATCCTAAATGCGAGGGACTCACTTTCCTGGTCAAGGGTGCCCTGCACTAAGTTTTCTGAAGCTGAATTACGCAGGATTGTAACTAGGACATCTTTTTTTATTTTCTTCTACCCACGTAAGACTTTCCATTCTGGGGGGGGTGAGAGGGTCCTACCGGCAAGGGGAATTACGCACCTGATCAAAAAGTGGTCGGACCAAAGACAGTGACTGATATCTACTAAACTGGTAGAGGGGTCAGTGGTCCAAACTAGATCAAGGGTGTGACCTTTTTCATGGGTGGGGGCCTTAATAAGTTGTCTAAGTTCCAAGGTGGTCAGAGCCTCTTCCAATTGTATGGCATGGGTATCTCTAGGTACAAGGTTCCAATGTAGGTTAAAGTCTCCTATTACCATAACATTTTGGTACCGAGAACGAAGGTCACTCACTAACTCTATAAAAGCGCTCAAGGAATTTAGTAGAGGTTTGAGGGGGGCGATAGACCACCACTAGGACTAGGCAGGATGTCTTGAAGAGAATCTTAGCTCCCAAAATGTCTGCACCCTCAATGTTATCGGTGACTATTGTGTTCAGCGTAAGTTGTTTGTTATATAACAGAGCAACCCCCCCACCTCTTGTGTCTCCCAGTCTGTTATGCCATAGGGCTGTGTAGTCTGGAGGCAGGGCTGCTGTCATGTCTGATATTGAGGAATCTTTAAGCCATGTTTCCGTGATCCCCAAGAGGTCTATAGAGTTGTCTTGGAGGAGAGAAAAAACCTCCAAGTTGTGTTTTTGCAGAGAGCGGGTATTTAAAACTGCTACCCGTAATTCATGTGGGCTAACAGACTTTCCCTGGGGGTGGTGTATAACACCAGCTTTCCCCACTACATATGGACTGGACAATAAGCCTTCCGCTCTTAAAATGTCTGCTACATTGTTGTTTAGAAAGGCGGACCTGGGGGCTAAGGCCAAGATTTGGTCAGCCGTATATATAATGTGCGGGCCAGGGGTTCTGGCCCCTGGTCCCGGACGGGCGCAGACGGGCTTGCCTTAGGCGCGCCTGCTGCGCGCTTGCTCCAGCCTGCCTGATATGGGGTTAACTCCTCCCCCCACCGATCAGCCCTGCTGTGCAGCAGCTGATCGTCCCCCTACCCACTAGACCGCCTACTGCAGCGGAAGTGCCACGAAGGAAGTGAGGATGCGAGGAGACCGACCTACGCAGGTCGGGCACTTCAAACAAGGAGGTAAAAGCAATTAGACCCAAAATGTTTAAAAGCTAATATCAGCGTGAATTTTTAAAAACATGGTAACAGAAACAATGAATAAAAGCAGCTAAGAAGTTAAAAGCACTTCATATGTAACACAAAATTACCGCGCCAGGGCAAACCACCACAGGGAGGTTAGCGCGTATCTCTCACCTTGCGCGCTTGCTCCAGCCTGCCTGATATGGGGTTAACTCCTCCCCCCACCGATCAGCCCTGCTGTGCAGCAGCTGATCGTCCCCCTACCCACTAGACCGCCTACTGCAGCGGAAGTGCCACGAAGGAAGTGAGGATGCGAGGAGACCGTGCTGCATCACGTCGGCTTAAATATTTTAGCTCAAACTCAAGTGCGCGCGCACCACAGAGGAGCGGGGGGGAGGGAGCGCGGCAGCGAGACGAACGCGCGCTGCTGCGCGTGCTGGCCACCGACGGGAATGGGCGGAGCAAAGGCAGGACATGCCTTTGCCCAATTGCGTGCTGGATTTTTTTTTTTTTTTTTTTTTTTTTTTAAAGCACGCGAAAGCCAATGGCGGCCGCGGAAAGCAAAACCACACGCACGAGCGTGTGGTTAGCTTTCTAAAGCCCTTTCTAGAGGTCTCGCGCTGCGCACTGCAACGCTAGGCGCGAGACCTAAAAACAGTAGATTGGGTTTAGCGTGAGAACCCTGCGCCCTTTTCAACTAGGCACAAGGAAGGAGAAATTTTCATTTCTCCTTCCTTTTCCGACTTTGCATGCGTGCTGCACTGTGCAGCACGCCTATAAAGTGGGAAAAGCTTTCCCTCGTGTCTAGCATAGTAGTTTGTACAGGAAGGGTACCCTTCCTGTACAAAACCTATGCTACACTCATGCACACTGTTGTAATCTTATATTGCGTCATGGTTCATTCCTGTCCACTCCTCCTTTCCCCTCCTGATTGGTATCACCCAGAGAGAGCTGATGTTAGAATGTTGGGTTCACCTGAGGAGTTGGGAGAGCTGGATGGCCAATAAAGAAGTATCCTTATTCCTGTCTCTTGGCTTATTACTTCTAACACTGCCGACGATATTCTGCGTAGGGGGCAGATTTGGCCATTTCCCCTCTGAGTAAACTCTCCATCCTTGTTCCTGTGGAGTGTCCGTCCCTCTTTTCCAGCAACTAGAAGACAACAGAAAGAAGAATCCTACATCTAACGGACGTCTAGGTTCCCGTTTGTGCCTATGCGAATGCTATCAGGAAGAACGCGCTAAGAACAAGATTGTGCTAGCTAGTCTCCAACGAAGAAAAGGAAACCTATGTAAGTACTGTTTCAGCAAACCATAGACATTCTCCGCTCTGCCGTCAACACATGTACCAAAAGGGAAGTTAGAAAGAAGCGGTGGTCAGGAAATCATGATCACTCACCCCATATAGCACGTTGGAGTGATCCTCGCCGTTTTAAATTTCTAGCAGACCCTTTCGCCGCACCAGCTTCGTAGTGGCGTGTGGTGAGTGGAGATCCAACGAGAGCATCAGAAGCCGTTCTGCTGGTTGCTTGCCGGCAGTGGGTCACGGAGTCAGCAAAATTGCATACAAAATCCCGTCACGTTTGCCTTTACTCACTGTTCCTGGCAAGCGTGTTGAGTACTGGGACCGACGTGCAGGAGGTTGCCGCGGAGTGTCACAAGGTGATTATTTGTGGAGTTCTTGTCAAATTCCTCCCCTCACGAGTTCCTGTCAGACGGCGATCTACGGGACCGCCGTGTACGAGGGAGCGTTCTAGTCGTCGTGACGCCGCAAAGTCTTCCATCCTGTCAAAATCCTCCTCTCACAAGTTGCTGCCAGACGCCGATCTACGTGACGCCGCCTAATCATTTCCTGGGTCCGCCTTCAATTTCAACGGTGGTGCACTTCGCAAGCGTACTATCATCTCTTCCAGGAAGGCAGCCCAAGTTTACCGAGTGAGTGTTCCAGCCCTTCAATTTCAACTGTGGTGCGCTTCGCAAGCGTACTAGCTTCATCTTTCACGAAGGCAGCCAAGTTACCGAGTGAGTGTCCAGCCCTGCAGTTTCGCGCACTCTTCCAGCCGCCTCCAGCGATCCATCGTCCCCTCATAGTTTTTACTGTCAGTAGTCTGGAATCTTACTCTCCACTACTCCGAAGGGAATTTGAACTTAAGGTACTGTGGAAAGCATTAGGAGGTTGAGATACTGTGCTGACTTATAGTGAAGTTATTCTTGATTTACTGTGCTGACTGCGAGTGAAGTTGATCTTTGACCTTTTACCCTTATATACTTGACCATTACGCTTTGGGGTTATCCAGACTGTGATTGCCATAGCATGCCCTTCCTTGTGGGTCCCCTGTCCTCGTTGTGAGTAGCAATTTGGGGGGGGGGGGAGGGGGGGGAACTCCACAGTGTTCTCTAAGGGGCATCTTTCGTACATTGTACTTTCAATTTAGTCCCTCGCAGTGTCCTTTTCTCCTGCCAGAAGTCCTTCCTTTGAGTTCCCCACTCAGCGTCTACATGATGGCAGCGGCGAGCATGAGCCAACCCCCACCTTTCCTTAACGAGATAGGGGAACCAGAAATATGTTGGAAGGAGTGGTTCAAGCTGTTCGAATCGTATATTATAGCCATTGGGGGGGGGGAACGCTTCACTCCTTTACGCAAACAGCATATACTCCTTCATAATTTAGGCGTACATGGACGGAAAATATACGAGACTCTGCCTGAACAGGTGGGGGGAGAAGAGGGTGAAGACATAGATTTGTTTGTACGTACCATGGGGAAGTTAGAAACGCACTTTGGCGATAAAGTAAACGTAGTTTTAGAGCGACATAAATTTTTCAATAGAGTTCAAGGGAAACAGGAGTCAGTCTCTAATTATATAGCTGCATTGTGGGGTCTCACGCAATTGTGCGAATTTGGCAATCTCACTGATTCACTTATAAGGGATCAACTGGTGCGCTGCACCAATAATACCCGCATCCAAGAGAAACTCTTGGCTAAAAACCCTGGTTTGAGAGAAGCTGTGGAGATTGCAAAATCCGTAGAGCATACTGCAAAGTGTATAAAAGAGATGAAGCCTAACACGGAGGTTGTAGCTAGTGTTCAGGAGGAAGAAGAAGGGGAAGTGTACAAAGTAAAAAGTAAAGGAAGCATGAGTAACAGAATAATGGACAACGAAAGAAACTTTAAGTGTTACAGGTGTGGTAGTAGCAATCACTTTGCGAATTACACCCAGTGCCCGGCCAGAAGCGTTACCTGTAAAAAATGTAGCAGGAGGGGGCATTTTGCCAGAGTATGCAGAGAAGGGGAACCGCACACTAAAGACAGTGAGAGGGAGTTTAGTAAGGCACAGAACAAAGAAGTAAAATATGTGACCATGAGCGAAAAGAAGTATGTGTTACAGCTTAAAAGTAATGTGGGCTCCATAAATGCCATTTATCCTAAATGCGAGATATTACTTAACAACAAAAATGTTACCATGTTTGCAGATTCATGTTCCCCGTTCACTTTGTTAAACAAAAACGATTTTGAGAAAATGGGTGAGATAAAGGCAAGCTCCCTGTTGCAACCGGACATTTCCCCCACAGGATATAGCAAAGAACCGATACCTCTCATGGGAATGAAGGAAATGAATATACAATTCAAGGACAGGAAGGCGTTTGGCAAAATATACATTGTCGAATCGGGATCCAACCTGCTAGGATGGCAACACCAAAAGGAACTAGGCATCATCCTAGACCCCAACAGTAGAGAACAAGTCCTACTTACCGAAGGAAACCAAGGAAGCGACACCATTTGCGAGGAATTTCCGGCCTTGTTCCAAGAGAAACTGGGTTGCCTACATGATTTCCAACACAGAATCAAACTAAAGTCCGGCACCAATCCGGTGGTTCATAAATTGCGTCCAGTACCACAACAGATGAGGGAACCTTTGAAGAAGGAATAGGAAAAATTGTGTGACATGGGTGTCATTGAGCCTATAGATTACTGGGGCCAACCATTCGGAGCAGTTATCGCAGCCAAGGCTAATGGCGAAGGCATTCGGTTGTGTGTGGACTTACGCAGCCTCAACGAAAAGATTTGGGTGGAAAGGCACCCATTGCCCAATATTAATGAGATGCTGAGCACCATGGACCAGGCAAGGTACTTCAGCGTGATCGACCTATCCATGGCTTATCACCAAGTGGATCTCCACCCAGAATCCAGGCCACTCACTGCATTCATCACTCCCCAAGGTGCGTTCATGTTCAAGAGAATGCCGTTCGGATTAGCGTCTGCGGCAGCGGTTTTCCAAAAAATTATGCAACTAATCTTGAAGGGAGTGGACCGATCGATGTGTTTTCAAGACGACATCCTGGTGTATGGACGCACCATAGAAGAACATGACTACACCCTTAAATTGGTTTTTCAGAAACTCACGGACGCTGGGTTGACAGTGAAAAGGAACAAATGTAAAATTAAAGTGTCATCCGTTGACTATTTGGGACACTATTTCGGAGGAAGGATTCAGACCTAAAAATAGCCTGCTTGGTGCTGTCAAAGATGCCCCATATCCGAGGAACAAGGAGGAACTTAAATCGTTTTTGGGGCTCATGGAATACATGTCCAAGTATATCCAAAACTTCTCTGCAAAATGTGAACCCATGCGAAACCTCTTGAAAAAAAATGAAGATTTTGCATGGAAGGATGAGCACAGTAGAGTAATGGACGAGCTAAAGAAGGAGATTTTGGACTCGCCGGCGCTAGGGTAATTTGACTTTAGAAAGAAGACCATTCTCACCACAGATGCCTCAAACAAAGGACTAGGAGCCACACTGACACAAAAGGAAGGCAGAGAAGAGAAGATCATTGCCTTTGCATCCAGGTGCCTCACGAGTGCAGAACGCAATTACTCAGTAATCGAAAAAGAAGCCCTGGCCTGCTTCTGGGCCGTAAGACATTTCAAATTCTTTTTGTGGGGGTTGAATTTCACCATCCGGACGGACCACAAGCCCCTCACCTCCATTTTTACGGTGAAAGGAATGGAGAACTGTACTCCGCGCATAGGCAAATGGATACTAGGACTCGAGAACTTCAATTTCAAAGTAGAGTATGTACCTGGGGAAGAAAACGGAGTCGCCGATTTCTTATCAAGGACTCCGCTAACAACAGTGGACCAAGAAGAGATGCTAGACAGTCCTATCATGACAGTAGACGACCCTGCCATCACGGAAGAATGGGACAAGCACATGGAGGGCGATAAGACACTATGCAGACTCAAGGTTATTACGAGAGAAGGGTGGCCCAACAAGGTTAGCGACCTAGAGGAAGGTCTCCGAGAGTACTGGGAAGTTCGTAATGAACTAAGTCTAATTGGGAACAGAGTGTACCGCCAAAGCAGAGTAATACCGCCGACTGACCTCAGGAAAAGAATAGTGGAATTGGCGCATGAAGGACATTTGGGACGCAGCATCACGAAACGGAGAATCAGAGAGAACTTCTGGTTCCCCAAGATGGACACCATGGCAGAACAACTAGTCAAGGATTGTGTAAGCTGTGCCAAGAGTGACAAGTGTAAAACACTGCGGAAAGCACCTCTAGCCCCCGTCAAGGTACCAACCAAGCCATGGAACAAACTAGCCATGGACATCATAGGGCCTATGGATAACCTGGGTGTCCAGAAGAGATTCATGCTGGTCCTAATAGACTACACTTCACATTGGATTACCCAGAAATTCGTACATCGCGTTAACACAAATACAGTCCTGGAGTTCCTCAAATAAGTGTTTTCAAAGGAAGGCATACCATCTGTGTTGATCACGGACAATGGGGTACAATTCACCTCCCAGACCATGAAGGAATTCCTAGACAACATGAACATAAAACATGAACTGACGGCATTATATTGCCCTAAAGCCAATGGTCTTGTCGAGAGGGCTAACAGATTGATCAAAGAACATATACAGTTAGCCGTGAGCAATGGTCAAGACGTAGAAGCTCACCTACGCAAATGTCTATGGGCCTACCATACATCGCCTAACCCAGTGACGGGGATCTCCCCTTTCGTCTCCCTCCGCAGAAGAGAGCCGTGCACAAAGTTCAACCTAGTTGGCTAGAAGGAGGCAAGGTGTCAACCCACAATCCTGAGGAGGGTACCAAGAAGATTGAATTGCACCAAACCAAATACAAAGAATGGTATGATCATAAGAATGGCGTTAAAGTTCCCAACTGGGAAGTAGGGGATGTGGTGCAAGTCAAGAGAAGCACAAAAGACTGGCACAGCCAAAGTAAGTTCTACCCCCTTGCCGGATAGCCAAGGCTCTTGACAATGTTGTTCTCCTGGATAATGGGCAATGGTGGAGCTGTGACAAGATCGTAAAGTCTGAAATGTAACATACTTGCTCAAACATTGTATACATGTTAATGGGAAAAGGTGGAGCTGTGACTAGTGATAAAGCTACTATGCAACATACACGTGCTTTAGTAGAGTAATCCTTAATATGTTCCCAGTAGTACCCTGTTTAACCATGTTCTTGTTAGGTGTTATCCTGATGTTATGGGGCCACTTGGTTACTATATGTTAAACCCTCCTTGTGTATAGGAAGGGAGGTGTGTTGTAATCTTATATTGCGTCATGGTTCATTACTGTCCACCCCTCCTTTCCCCTCCTGATTGGTATCACCCAGAGAGAGCTGATGTTAGAATGTTGGGTTCACCTGAGGAGTTGGGAGAGCTGGATGGCCAATAAAGAAGTATCCTTATTCCTGTCTCTTGGCTTATTACTTCTAACACACACACACCTTAGCGCTACAGCACTAAGGTGTGTGCATGGCGCGGGGCTACTGAAATCAGCGCCGGCACAAGAGAAAGGGGAGGAGAGCGCCATAGCTTTGGAAATATGGCGCTCCCCTGCTCCCTCCCTGACGCGCAACGCAGCGCAGCCTCGCGGGGGGGCTGCGCAGCATTGCGCAACTTTTTTGTAAATCTCCCCCATTGTTTCTGTATGCGTGTGATGTAAAGTGCTCTGACACCCTACACTAGTATGAGAGATGCTATAAAACAAATGAAATACATGTGACAGAGGTGCTATGGGAAGAAGAGAGGCACTGTTGGAGGATGATAGTGAGGGATTCATGGAAGAGCCCCAAAAGATTGTTGTATTGGTGCATAGTAAGGTCATCATTTACTATGCTTTGAAAGCGAATACAATTCAATATATAATTACAAATGTGTTGTAGAATGCACCATTTTCCCCCAAATTTTCTTGGTGGGAGAGCCCCCCCAAAGTTCGCTTTGTAGTGGCCAGGCTCACTCACTGCACTTGGTGTGCACCGTACGGGGACTGGCCTGACAACATTTGCCAGGGCTGCTTTGGGTTCCAGTCCGGCCCTGTCAGGAGCAGGAGCCTCATACTCTAAAATAAAGCCAAATATTGAAAAGTTAGTCGCCGAGATGCAGCACCAACCTCCCTATTAAAAATTTTCAATATAAAATACTAAAAGCTTTAGTAATTTGGGTATCTGTTCGGTGTGCACACGTGTGTTTATTTTTTTCGAATTACTGTTTTAATGTTTGAAATTTAAACCGTACGAATTGGTTGGGGGTCCTCGGCTTCCAGTAGTGACTCAATAGGGGTCCTCAGGAGTCAAAAGTTTGGGAACCACTGGCCTATGGCATGCATGCGTCATGCCTCTTCCTGTGTTTAGCCCTCCGAGAGCATGGACCAATTACTACTATCCATCCCCAGCTCCCATTTTAGCAAATGTTTTCTGAAATACTTTTTACTTTGATTTGGAACACTCTAAACGAGCATTCGTTTATTCACTGGCTCCAAGCCGCCACAGGTTTATGCCAGATGTCTGCTCTGTTTTGTAGCGCAGCAACTAACAAGGGGTACCGTGTTTTAACCTTCACTTTACCGGAATGAGTCTGGTATGCTTTCTGATTAAAAACGCATTGAACCTGTGAAGCACGCGATTTAACTGTATCCATTACCTGAAGCGGAGTATCGCGTTATGTCTCGCAGCCCTGCCATCCAGTTCTACTGGGAATGCAGACTGTAATAAATACCGATTCACACAGGCCAAACCTGGCTAATGGACTCTGTGCTATGTCGCCAATGCATCAAATATTACCGAAACCAGGTCTTGAATCCTAAGGCAGCTTTACACCTACCAAAATATCCTGTATCATACTGTAGTACAGTGCATTCAGTACATAGAGATTGCTATGTGTAGGACAGGGCAGAGATGAAAAGTAACTATATCAAAGAAAATGTGTTTTGAAAATCCCGCCGTGTGAAATGTCGGAGAGCCGTCTGGCCAAATTTAGTGAACTGACTCCATGCCCCCCCCCCCCCCCCTGTCTGGAACCGACTACTCTTCCTGAGGGGACTGAAACGTTGCTCTTTGTTACACCCACCTGCTATAAAGAGACAGTGTAATGTGACACAGTAAAGCTGGTGAGGGGGGGGCAAGGCGAGACAGGAGCTGTAGCATATCCCACATTTTTCCCCCCTCCCTCCTCTCTGTGCTCACACAAATAGTGTCTTGTACTTTATTTTCCACTGGTTGTGCTCAGCTTGTTTTTTGGGTGTTCAAGCAATCCATCAGAGTGCTTGTGTTTACATTCCAAAGGGCAAACAATTACAGTGGCATGAAGGGTGCTGGGTATTCCCTCGAAACACTGCACACTGCCCATTGAGAGGTCTGCAGCAGTCGCTAGCATCTTAACTCTTCCATGTCTGTATCCTCGAGCACTAGTCTGCTCTTTGCTGCCACAATAGAGCTGGGTGATAGTAAGCAGGGAGTGTGGGCAGCGACATATTGCCTTTGTGGCTCACTACGGAACTGCAGTGACCATCTGTGAGCGAGGGAGGGGTTTTCTCCTCTCCATGCTCTGTTGTCCGGCTTAGTGGGCCACTTCACAAGGTTCATCGCCCTTTCTGTGTTTTGCCGCCATGGCCCCGAGAAACACGTGATCCCATACAAGAATGACAGCCCTCAAATGTTATAGTGCTGCTTTGCTGGCTCCCCTTAATCGACTAATTAGTGCCACTTTCTTGCTGTTGTTAAAATGGCTTTCTCCACTTAGCCCCCTCAATTAAAAACACAAACATCAGGAATTAAAGCTAGAGAGTTTGGCAGCGTCGTGGCTGAGAAGAGCCAGCAGGGCTGGGGCAGGGTCAGTCTCTGTTCTGAGAGTGAATGGCACAGGCCCACTTCACAGACTAAGCACTTGTTATTGTACCCGCTGCACAGCATCCAGAGGCGGTCGCTGCCTGCTTTGATGTTGCATGCTGGGTATCCTGGGCCTGTGTGGTGACTCACAAACACTCTTCTCTTACCACACACAGGTGTTCATGTCCCTTTCACAGATAGCGAGGTGAAGTCGCACGGAGGACCAGTATTTTGATTTGCAGCACACGTGGGACTAGTGCTGTGTACAGACCGTTTTAGTTGTGTTGTTCTTTAAAGAGCTCAGGGGGCCACCAGTTAAACCTCGCAGGCTCACAGAAAATAGTGAGCATCGTGTATTGTGTCCTACAGTGAAGTGCTGTGCCCCTCTAGAAACTTTTATGCGGTGTCTTATTTTCCTAGCGCCATGATACTCCCAGAAGCTTGCAGGCACCAGACTTTTCTTTGTTCCGTTTCTTGTCGCAGGGTAAATTTAAAAAAACTATTATCAGGGATTACTAAAGAGCTGCGATGTTATATGTCATTTTGAAACGTCACCTATGGTTTGTACAAATGGTGGCAACCAGAGGCTGCCAGCTAACAGGACCACTTACTTCATGCATGCTGGCTCCATCCTAGCACTTTTTTACCCTCTTCCCCACTCACCCTCCACCCCCACCTGTGTTGTGTTGCTTGTCCCACCCATCCTGCTAGACAAAAAAGCAATATGATGATGCTCGCGTTGGCCATGTCAGTGTTTTTTCCATGACTTTCAGCCATGCTGACCAGCAGCAGTGCTGCTATTACAACATGGCTAAAAGACATTGAAAGTGTCAAAGCCAATAGCGCTCGAATTGCAGAGACCTACTGGCTATGCCAATGCTTGTTCTTTATCCAACTGCAAATTAAGAAGTTCTTAAACACCAGTCTCAGTGTTAAACAAGCATTTGCAATGCAGTAGGTCTCGCAATTGCGAGATTTTAACCTATTGGCATTGTAAATGACAATGCCTTTTATTTATGTGTTTAAAACACACCTAAAAGGCCATTTCATTTACAATTCCAATAGGTCAAAGTTTCTAAAATGCGAGACCTATTGCATTGCAAATTGCAGGATGGTGGGGGGCGAGCAACAAGGATGGCCAGAGTGTTGTAAAAGTAATATGGTGGTGGGGGTCAGCGTTCAGCTGGATGGAAAGCAATATACAGGGCAGTGGGGGAGGAGAAGGTACGGACAACGGAAAGAGGGTGTGGGTCGGAGGAAGTAACACGGAGGACAGGGTATAGGGCAGCAGCAAAGAGCTAGAGAGCAATGTATAGGCAGAGGGGGAGAAGCACGTTTTCCTCAAAGCGGGTTAATTAAAACCCAGTGTCACTAAAAAAAAATTGAAAAAAGATAACATGGTTTCAGTATTGTGGGGTATGTTGTTAACTGTGTGCGTTTTAAATGCTGTCGTTTGTTTTATGATTATATAATAAAGACTGTCATAAAAAATTACACAAGGGTTGCTTTATAAATAAAAAAGTAGTTTGAGATCCCCTAGTTTGAATCTGTGTTTGAAATTGCGGTTGACCAGTTGCGTTTTAGATGGTATCTTAATCTACTGAATTTAGTTAGGATTTGTATTTAACCAACATTCACTACTCAAACAAAGCAGTTGTCAGGTAAAGAGTCAGAATTAAAACCGACTCAGTCTTGCACCACAAAATATCTGCAAGACTAAGTAGCAAATCAAAGATCCAATCCCAAAAGAGTTGTTCTAGCCCAGAAACGGGCAACCCCTAGGCGTACCTTAACAGCCTATCAAAGTTTCAAAGCCACAGGCCGATTCCACACCGTGTTTACAGAACCAATAAAATCACTTCCTGCAGTGTCTCTATGAGGGAAAGACAGAGCCAAGGAACCAATCCCTACAATAAATGTGTAACCAAGAGACCGATTCAATTAACCAATCCCTACAATGTTTGTATAGTAAGAGACAGAACCAATAATTCACTTCCTACCGTGTCTATGAGCAAAAGACAGAACAATGGAACCAATCTCTACAATATATGTGTAACCAAGACAGACTCAACAAGTCAATCTCTACAATGTTTGTATAGTAAGAGACCGAACCAATAATTCACTTCCTACTGTGTCTCTATGAGGAAAAGAGAGGGCCAAGGAAAAAATCCCTACAATATATGTATAACCAAGAGTCAGACTCAATGAAATAATCTCTACAATGTTTGTATAGTAAAAGAACGAACCAATAATTCATTTCTTACCGTGTCTCCATGAGTGAAAGACAGAACCAAGGAACCAATCCCTACAATATGTGTAACCAAGAGACAGACTCAACGAGCCAATCCTTAGAAGTGAGACAGAAAAGAACCAATAATTCCTACATTGGCTGTATAAACAAGAGATGGAATTGATGTTACAATCCTTACAGTGTTTGTATAAAACAAGCATTCACAAAGCGGACAGCCTGGCTTTAATATGCTAGCACATGAAAACTCAGGCACTCACAAATCCTGATTGCATGTGTTGCATGCACAAATGTGGATTAGCCCAAAAGTTTAGCCAGAGGTGTTGGTTTTGCCAATGATTAGAAGAAAAAAAGTAGAAAAAGGAATGATTTCTGTATAAAATGCAGATAGGAGAGAAAGATTTGAATGTGACAAACAGTGTGATGATTGGGTTTACTTTTCGCGTGGAAAATTTTCCCTTATGCATTCTAAGGAAACCTTCCCATAGGCGGAGGAAGAAGACACCCAACAGCCAATAAAATGATGCAAGGAGCCAAAGCCCACTCCATATATATTTTAGAGAGTTGGTAACAATAAGTAATGCAGACAGATGCACTGTCATGCCAGATCTAAATAGACAGAACACACTATTTAAGCCGTACAGTGTCTATATACACAAGAGACAGGACCAAGGAATCAATAAACCCCTACAATGTCTGCATAGCCAAGAGGCAGAACCAGTCTTCCAATCCCTTCAATTCTCTATAAACCAAAGACAGAATCAATTATCTAATCCCTACAACATCTGCATAATTTAGAGACGGTTCAATAATCAAGTTAAAAAGGTTGCGGTACAAAAGAGCACGAAATGATCATCTTCTTCCAACACGTGTATAATTCATAGCAGAACACTCATACAGCGTCGCGTACAAGAATCAATGGATGCAGAAAACAACATTCACTGGTACAACAGTCTCGAGAGAATAATCTGGTGCCAACAAAAGTAGACAAAACACACGAAGACAGAAGAAGATGAAAAGGATGAAGCAGAAAACAAAAGTGAGAGATCTCAAAGTGAAAATGCACCTCATTAAAGAGTCACTGCACAGTGGTCCTCGCATGCCAGCTCATCTGCAGGCACTTGAAGCACGAGCCCTTAATGTGGTAATTATGCTCTGGGAAGGTATCATGATTGCTTGCAGATGCTCATGCTGCCTTATGCCAACCTCCAGCACCAAAGAAATAATTACAAGAAAAAACGATCAAAATAAACGAGAAGTCGGAGTGCGTTGAGACTGAATTACTGTAGGTCAGGAAGCAGCTGGGTAGCCTGATTGCACTCACGAGGGAAGCCCTACAACGTCCAAGGGCACCAGGGCACAACTCATTACCTAGCGCTTGGAGGTCCTTTTGGCAGCACACACATCTGCCAGGGTGCAAGTGAAGGCCCGGGGGGGGGGGGAAGAGATGGGTGCTAAATACAGAAGTGTAAAAAACGTGCGGGAGAAAAAGGGGGAACCATTCACCAACATGCAGCATAAAATAAATAATGTCATAGTCCACATTCAGCATCAAGATGCACCAGGGAACAGTATATGTTTAATGTCATGTTCACTCCACAGCCACTTGTTCAGTGCTTCATGCTGCACAGTGCGGCTTCGGAGAGCTTTGCATCAGGAAGTTGATGGACAGTAAAGGTTGTGTATAACTGGTTGAAACTACAGCGACAGGGGTTTTAGACTTGCTGAACAGGAACACATTGTGCCGTTCTGACTGCACAATCTCCTTAAATGTGTATGCGAAAGTGAGAGAGAAAATGAAGACAAGCATTGGCCGCGCGGCCGTGAAAGCGATCGCGCTAAGAAGCAGCAGCTGTTTTCAAGCACACTCGTGCTTGTGGCAACATCCGCCTTGCGGGCGCGAGCAACAGCCAATTAGCATGCGCGCCGCTGCTCGCTCCCGCAAGGTGGATGCCGCCACAAGCACGAGTGCAGTGCTTGAAAAAGTGAAGAGCGACGGCTAAAGGCCCTCCTACCAAGACCTAAAAGTAAGCAGAAGACATTGCCTGACATTCGACTTCTGTCTTTGCAGTGCAGAAAATGTAACACAATAAATACAGAATTTCAAGGCAACTTGATTTGCCTGGATTTTGCAACCCACCAAAACTCGGGTCACGACCCACTAGTGAGTCGGGAGACACAGTTTGGGAAACACTGCCTTAGAGACGAAGACCTGGTTGGCAGGATGGCTCAGTGAGTTAAATAATCACCTGTGACCTCTGCAGGTCACAAATTTGACACATCCCTCTAAACAGCATACCTTTAAATTGGGTTACACTAACTTCCTAGTTACCACGCTTAGATTCAGCAGAGGTGAAGTAAAGGCAGTATAAACGGAAAACAATTTATTTTGACCATGCAAACTGTTGTGTTTTACTGCAATCATATGACAACAACATTTTGCCATCAAAACGTGATGGTAACTGTTTGCAATAACAAAAAAAACATTTTTTTTTTTTAATTACCAGTTACACAATTTTGAAACAACAGTAATATATACTTCCTAGTGGGAAGCTGTACTAATGAATTTTCCAATTGCATGAGGCTATAGCGAAAGAATCCTCCAAGCCAGATCTCAAAAGGTCCTGTAGGATTACCTTGGCTGTTATGTTCAGCAACATGCCTCAGAAACGTTTGCTCCACCAAAACTTTCCTGATTGGCACCAGTCCGAAACAAGACCTCAAGCAGTGGAACCACCTGTCCAGCCACAAAATAACTCACTCAAGCCCTATTCCCCCAGGAAGTCCCCAGAGCCATGGCTCATGTATCAAGACCATTTCCAGAACCAGACAGTCTTCTGTTTTTTTGTAAGCCATGCTCAGAGGGAGAATCTGTTATCGTATATCAGAATATTGTGGACAAAAATACTGACCTGCCAAAGTATTGACTACCACTATAATGTGAGGGTAATTATACAGCAGCAAGTATATATCACACAAGGATTGTGCCTAATGAACACCACCACCCTCAAGACACGTAAGGTCCATTTTGATTTGTGACCTTAACGGACTGTCCTCATTCCTGCCACTCTGCTAACCGATTAGCACTCGCTGCAACTCAGATTCCATCCCTGACAAAAGTCCTGCAGAGGACCACATAGAGGTGGGCGAACCAGTGAATTAACAGGGATAACTTAGGCAGATCCAGGCCAAGATTCTGGCTGGGCTCCAAAGAGCCCAGGCTCAAGCCGAGCTGTGAAACTATTCAGCATGTAAACCATGCAACAAACATCTTGTAAACAATTTGATAAAGTTTCTTCAGAATTCAAAAAAGGTGCATTTCTTTTACATGTGGAAGCATTTTAACCTTTGTACATCTGATTATATTGCTGCATTAAGAGGCATTTATTAAAAGTGCTAGTTTTTAACATGTCTGCCTCTCCCGCCCGACAACAATGCCAATTGTGAACTAAGGGACCATATATGGACTAGATTCTTTGATAGAGAAAAATAATAAATCTATTAAATCAAACACAAGAGGTTTCCATACAACGCACATCCCAAACTTGCATATAGGAAGGTGCTCTCATATGTTATAACTCAAAAAAGGAGGCTCTGTAAAATTAAATGTTTGTCAAGGATCACACAATTTTATGAAACAAGGAAGCTGGGTTTTATCCCAGGTTTTCTAGTTCTACGTTGTACATTTCAGCCAGTATCTTTTTCTCTCATTGGTTTTATATCAAAGGACACTATTTTTGCCTAAAATTCTTGGCGCATGAGGAAGAGCGTAGGTAGGAGGCAGATGTTAAATGAAAGCTCAGCTAGCTTTAAACTTGAGGGTCCAGGACAACCTCAAGCTGAGCTAGAGCCTGCCTTCAGGCTTGAACTTTCAGTAGCTCACCCACCCCCCCCAGTACCACACGTGACAAGGAGAGAAGACTGTTGCTCAAATTACTCTCATTTTGATTCTGTACCTTCCTTTATAGCCCATCCAGGGGACACTGATGATTATTAGCTTGGGGACCCACCCCCTCCAAAAACCCCAAGACAAGCCGAGGACTAACCCGGATTCTACTGACATAATTCTAGGCTCATTGCTTACCCATATTTTGACTCGGAGTATATAAGGTACCCAATGTCAGTCGCAGGGGAACCTGCATCATCAATCTAATCATTTTTGGTGTACTGGAAAAGGAAATCACTGGATAAAAACAATTAAAATCAACTGCGTGCAGAACGCCCCAGGCCTGTACCCTCACATACATCATAATATACACACAAAGATCCAGCTAAGATTGTATTCTTATTTTTTTTTTAAAAGGTAAGGACCCTAAGAAAGTCATGTACAAAGTGCTTCCTCAAAAACAAGACAAACTTTTAGATGTATTGGGCCCCCTAACACAAATTATGGAATTAACAGAGGATGCAGCCCTCTCTGAATCGCATGTCAATCTTCCTATTTTAAGGGGATGGAGTCTGCGAGCAATCTTCCGGCTGGGCAATACCAATGTGGCTATTCCATCTTAAAGGAGGAAAACAATACTAATGAGAATTGATCCCAAGTTGGCATGTCAGAGAAAGAATTGGGCCCCAAGGCTGAAGGACAACTTTTCAGGGATCATTTTGTTAAGGATATTTCTGCATACATACAAACCTTCACATTGCTTGATAAAGCACAACAGAAGTTCATGGTTTTTGTTCCTTTATTATTACAAGGGTCAGTTGAGGAAGAGCTTGCTCTACCGGCATGCCTATCCAGAGCTCCATCAGATTAACACTTTATTTTCCCAGTGGCAGACACTCAGCGGGATACAATGCAGGCCCCGAAAAAAATCTATTTGCCCACCCGGAATTGCGAGTAAAGTTTTTTCAGAACAAGCTATTTTTTGGCACCTACTAGTCCCATTAGGCGAGTAAGCTTAGGCTGGAAAGGAACAGGTGTTCTGTTTATTCAGAAAGTGAATGAGCAATAAAAAGATGCCATTAAATCTTGTTTTTATCTTGACACATTTGAGGTCTGTTCAAGGAAAGAGGTCAAACGTCAGTTTGTCTGTTAGCTAATTGCTGCTTGGAAAATTAGGTTAATTTTTCTCTCTCTTACTAGAGTTCGAGGGTTTTGTCAAGTGAGCTGTCTGAAGATGTCAGTTATTTTTCTCTAACATATAAAATTTCAATAAATAGCCTGTAAATTAATATTACAAATATTTCAAAATATATCAGGAATAACAAAAGCACATTGTGTTTGTAATTAAGAAGGGTGATGCAAACAAAGAGTTAAATAGGGGCAAAACAAACCAGAACACTTTACTTGGTGATGTGCAAATGACATTTGCAGAAACGTTATTTCCAAACATCATTGTTTGTACACTATATAGTTTTATCAGTAAAGCTGCATGTCAGTGGGAAAGTTTGTGGCCATTTCAATGTAAAATCTGCTGATTACAAATGACAGTTTGCTACCACTTCATGCTTTATATGTATTTATTAAAAGTGATATTTTTTTTAAACATGATTTGAGAAACATTCATGCCCCCGCCCTGAGGAAAATGCTGTTAATGAACTAAGAGGCAAGTCAGGGGTCATGGGTATCCTATATGTGGCTAGATTTGCATTATATATGAAAAAAAAGTTTCGTTTATTAAATCAAACAAAAGAGTTTTTTGTACAGCAGACATGCTGAACTCTCACATTTGAAGGTGCTCTCATATGTGATAATGAAGAAAATGGGCCTCAATGAATTAAATTATTTGCCCACGATTACATCATTTGAAACCAGTTTATGGCTTAAGAACATAACAAATTGTATTGTATTGTATTGTAATTGCATTTGTATAGCGCTTACTACCCCTGACGAGGCGTCGAAGCGCTTTTTCGGCGAGTAGCACGCTACTCCGGGACCCATAGAGGATTAGTGTTGAATTAGTATAGTGAAACATGCAAGTAAATTTTAAGTGGTGGATATGTTAGTCAGTTATTTGGATTCAGAAGGATAGCGGAGGGATACAAGAGGGAAAAAAGGTTTGCATATATATAGCGCTTCTAACCCCTGATGGGGTGTTGAATTGCTTTTTTTTTTTGGGCGAGTAGCACGCTACTCCGGAAACCCATAAAGGATTAGTGGTGAATTAGTATGGTGAAATATGAAAGTAATTTGAGTGGTGGATATTAGTCAGTTATTTGGAGTGAGAAGGATAGTGGAGGGATAGAAGGGAAAGAAAGGTTTGCATTCATATAGCGCATGTTACCCCTGGTGGGTGTTGAAGCGCTTTGTTGGCGAGTAGCACGCTACTCTGGAACCCATAAAGGATTAGTGGTGAATTAGTATAGTGGAATATGGAATTAGTGAAGTGAACATGCTAGTCTGTTATTTTGATTGAAAAGGATAGTTGTGGGATAGAAGAGTGAAGGATTTCTTTTTGTAGGTCATAGCAGTAGGAGGAGGCCTTTTGATGAGTAAAAAGGGTTTTTGGAGGGGAAGAGTCGATTTAAATCACTAGACCTGCAAGGTCTAGTAACATTTTTAGATGCGTGCAATGGCATTCCTGGTTATACAGCACTTTTCCCACAAAGAAGGAATCAGTACAGAGGAAGGTACCAAAGAGGCAGAGCATGTGGCAATTCGTATAGGTCACAGTAACTTAAGGATTGGTTCCCCTATAAAACTGGGAGGCAGGCCGTCCCTTTTCTCCACAATTTGAGGCTTATCACTTCGGGTCAATGGGTTTTGTACTGTACAAACATTTCAAAATAGAGGGGATTCACTGTTCTTCTCTTCAGCCAGGGGATTGGTTGGCAAATATAGACTTAAAGGTTGCCTGTCAGTCCCAATTCATCCATCTCCCACACACATTCTACAATTCATATGGAACGGAGAGAAGTTCTAGTTCAAATCACTTCCTTCGGACTCTTCTCAGCCCCTCAGGGCTTCTCCAAGATCCTCAAAACTGTAGTTTCTCTGCCGAGATTATGCAGTCAGATTAGTCATATCTAGACGGCCGGTTAGTGATGGCCAATGCCAAGCAGTTATTACAGAGATACAATGGGTACTCTCACTGCTACGGGAATTAAGTTTTGTGATAAATTAAAAGAAGTTGGTTTTGATCCCTTGCCATGTCATTCAATTCTTAGGCTTCACGAAAGACTCCCATAAGATAGCTCTTTTTGATTTTTTTTTTTTTTTAAATGGAAAAAATCCCCCCCAAAAACAATTGGCAAAGCGATTCGATCAACCCCAAAATTAAAGAAACTCCCTCTTCAACAGTTAGCAAGGATAGTAGACCTATTGTCAGCATTCATTCCAGCAATTTTTCTAGCCCCTCTTCTTTATCAAGAACTGTAACACCTGAAACCTCTTCATCTTCACAAAAGCCTCCCCTACTCAGCATTAATTTCCCTTTTCATGGTGGCAAGAAAGGAGTTGGACTGGTGGTTCTCTGGGATGAAGGCTTGGAATGAAAAATCTAATTTTGGCCAGACCCCAGACATCCTGTTAGAGCGAGATGCCAACAAGGTGGGTTGAGGACCACGATGTGGTCAGGTTCTAACAAGGGGGAAATGGTCCCAAGAGGATTTGCAGTTTTACATAAATTGCTTAGAACCGAATGCCGGTTCCTTCACTATAAAAAAAAGTTTGGCTTCTTCTCAAGTAAACTGTTGCATTCTCCTGTGCATGGACAAAGTTGCCCTTGTCTGATACATAAACAAATGAGGGGTCAAATTCAAATGTCTGGCAGATCAAGCCAATGAATCTTGGCACTGTTGTCAAAGCAGAGGGATTTTACTCCAATCAAAATATCTCCCAGGGGTTGCCAACTCAGTTACGGTTTGCGGGTACAGGCTTCTGCAGGACAACAGTGACTGGTCTCCATATCTCAACATTTATGGGAAAATTCTTCTCCTTTGGAGTCTACTTCAAAAAAATCTGTTTCCATCCCTTCTCAATCGCAAACTTCCACGCTTCTTTAGCTGGAGACCGCTTCCAGTGGTGGACACATTTCTACAACGTTGGAACTCTATTCCAGCATTTGTTTTTCCCCCCCATTCGCAATTATACTGAACACTGTTACATGTCAGGAGAGACTTAGCCTCTTTAATACGGAAAACTATTTTGCCATCTCGGGTATGGCTCCCTAAACTTCTACAGTTCTCTGCAGACTTTCCAAGGATTTTACCCATTTCCCCCCCTTCTACTCATGGATCCTCAGATCACCCCCACAAACTGATTCTCCAAGGTCATCTACATTTTATGGTATGGAAGACTTCATGTCAACTTGGCATGTCCTGGGAATTTTGCCAGATGCACTGTCAGTAATACAAGATTCCTGGGCTCCTTTCACTCAATTCAGTTATAAATACCCCTGGGCTTGCTGGTTTGTAGAACAGGAGATTGAACCTATATCTATCTGCAGCTCCTGTAGAAGTGGTGATTTTTTTTTTGTTGTTTTCCCTTTTTATCTCAGGCAAGGCTTATAGGCCAATTAATGTATACAATATAGATCAGCAGTTTCTGCAGGTCACATCTTAGTCAAAGGAAATCCAGTGGGTAAACACTTTCTAGTTTGTAGGGCATTAAGACCTATTTGCCTTAAAATTCCACCAAAACTGAAGTACTCAGTAATGAGTTACTTTCACCCAAAAAAGTATATATCAACCAGACTTCAGTGCTTGTTGTCATATAAGAGTGTTGTTTCGGACATTAGGGACTTGGATAACAAATGTTTATTCTCCATAAGGGTAACTTTCTATATTACATGACAATCAAATTCATCTTCAATGTTCTATCCTGCTTTCCATGATTGCAAAAAAACGTTTTTGTCTTGTTTACGATGTTATGAAAACCAAACTTCCACTTACATCCTCCTTATACCTTTCAGTTGCTAATATCTCACACAAAACCATACCAACTAATTTCCCCTTCTACTCTGGCTAGAGGGGGGGTCAGATGGAACATAGCTGAAGCAGACATTAATGCTTCCCTTTTTGGCACCCATTCGAACAGAAGGATTACAGAATTCAAAGTTTTCATTGCATCTGATCGACTGGAGGTCATTCTTAAAGCAGCAGATTGGTTGAGAGAAACTACTTCATAACTTTTTATGTCCAAACGATTGCTCATGTTTCTTGCAATGTAATGCACAGCTTTCAACTTGTCATAATCGAGCCTGTGGGATTGTAACAGATTGGAAATCTCCTCCTCCAATGTGACAGGAGGTTTAGATTCTATTAAAGACACTGAGGCAAATAATATTCCACCCACCTCTTACCGGTCATAATAATTATTTTCTCTTTTTCAGTTTGAACACAATACAGTTTGGTACTGGAGAGGAAGTTCCGTCAATGATCATTCCTGCACCCTATTCCTTCAGTGTTGGACTTTTCAATTCAAGACTCCTACGTTTTCACAAACTGTTTGATTGCAAGCAAATTGTTACAAGTTTTCTAAGGATTACCTTTCAGTCGTAAACAAAAAGGAGGTTTGCTGCTCAGCAGAGATGGTTATAATGACCAATGGGGCTGTTCCGTTAGTGGGAGATATTTCCATCATCTACCTGGATATCAGAGTTACACTATTTGCTAAAAACACAACTGTATCACAAAGCATTAATAACAGAAACATCTTCCAAAATAATAAAAAGCAAACCCCCAAAGTTATGGGCTGGATGTTGCTGTAAATTGTTAGCTCAATATTCTCTTAAATTGCACCCCCACATATCTCAACCTTCACATAAGGCTAACTACACTATCCACGTAATCTAGATTTCTACATAAAATAAATAGTGAGATACAATTTCATCTTATTTACAAGTGCAAAAAGAAATTCCTGACTAAGAACTTCGTCAAGTGTTGCAGGCACTGGTACTGCCCAGTGTGGAATATTTACCTTGGCCTTTGGAAGCAGCAAGCAACTCAAGACTGTACTAACACATTTTACTCCATCTTCTTGTTGGTGAGAATGGTGGCCGTCATGTACGGTTGTATGACGGAACAACGCAGAGAAATACTCTGCACGCCTTTACCATGCATTTTTTATCCCGCATTTTATTAGAGCGCATATGCTTTTCCAACGTGTGCCTTTACCACGAAAAAAAATATATATATATATATATATATATATATATATATATATATATATATATATATATATATATATATATATATATGTACATACACAGTGTATTTGTGGGGAGAGACGCCCACACACCCGAACTTACCTTAAATGCATGGTAAAGGCTTATGTTGTAGAACCATATGCGTTCTAAAAACATGGGTGGTAAAGGTACAATATGGTAAAACCTCATTGTAAAGGCTGTTTCCCATCATGGACTAGGCTACTAGGAGCACATCATCAACACATGGAGAGGACATCCAAAGCGGGCTCTTTTTGTATAGTATACTGCTAATAATCCTCTGGCAGACAAGAATCAAAAGATCTAGCAGAGGAGAAGGATCAAGGCACTCAAGTCCTGCACCCGTCAACACAAAATCAAAAAGGTGAAATAACGAGTTTACAATGGTGCAATGAACCAGAAGTGTGACCCTTCTACACCTCTAAAGGGGAAATGCTTCCCAAAATGATCAACAAAAGTGGTTCAGCACTCAATTTCAAGAACAATCACATCCATATCATAAGTCTTCAGTACATAGTTGAACAATTTAGAATAGTAAATTGCTGTAATCTTAAAAAACAAATGTGAGTGTAGTTTCTTCTTCCAAAATTTCTTTATTCATCATCTTTTTCTTAAAAACACAACAAATGTCCAGTAGCCAACGTGAAGTAATCACGACACACAATATTTTGTATTCCGATGGCAATATGCGCATATGAGCTTTGCGCGATCATTTTAGCGCACCAACATGAATAAATTTGTTGGTGACATGGATTGAAAAGACCCCCATCATACGAGCTCTACTAACTCCATGGAAACATGCTTATACATAAACATATAATCATGTCATCTTTGGCAGTTAGTAGGTGCGCATGTTGGTGCGCTAAAATGATCGTGCAAAGCTCATATGAACATATTGCCATCGGATTACAAAATATTGTGTGTCGCGATTATTGATAGAAAAGCAACCTTCTTTTAAAGAAGGCACTTTTAAATCTCAGATGGAGCTAGAAAAGCGGATATATTAGACTTACTGATCCATGAGGTTAGAGTCTTTGCCGTAAAAACAATTATATAAGCATGTTATGTTCAAAACCTCATATTAATCCCAAATATCTGGCTTATGGGGTGTTTTGTTAGAGCACAACATTCACCTCTAGAAATTTTGACATACCACTAAATCATTTATGGTCTGTATGTAAGAACTTCTGTGCTATGCGTGGTATACCTAAATAACCAGGCGTTTGTTAAATCTAGGGCTCAGCACTACAGTTGGGTTTCAGTAACCGAATGGGACAGAACATTATAAAAAATATTATGTTATGGCTGACAAATTGAAATAAACCTTCCGGATATAGCGCACTTAAACTCGTGTTAAGGATTGTTATTTTTGGTGCTCAATTTATTTTGCGCAGATGTGTGGAACTTATTTATTTTCTCCCTTCCTGGGATTGTGCTCATAATACAATGTGTTTGAGACACGACTTCACCGTGTTGAAATTACGATTTGTGTTCTTTTCAGAAAACCTCTAAAAACAACATCTTTTCTCACTACTCGCATAATGAGGATTATACAAGACGACAATATGTATATTGAGGTATGTTAGTGTATGCCCACTTTGAGAATGAGAGTCTGCTTTCATGCAAGAGTCTCTCCATTAATCTGTTTGATGTATCATGTGTATGATTATTTCTTTCCCTGTGTATATTAGTGTACAGTGTGTATATGTCCTTTATATACATATTCTGAGACAGACTTTCCAGTAACAAAATGTGTAATAAAGAGAAAAGTAAAAAGCTTAGGAATTTGACCGATACACGCGGCAACTTCTGTTCTATTGTACATTGTAAATAGATAAAGGTTTTAGTTTTTGTAAATACATTGTAAATAAGTGTCTGTTTGTATAGGTTTTGTAGCCCTGAAGAAGTCCCTGGTGGACGAAACGCGTTGGCTACTGTACGTTGGCTACTGCACGTTTCCTGTGTTTTTAAGAAAAAGATGATGAATAAAGAAATTTTGGAAGAAGAAACTACTCTCACATTTGTTTACTGAGATGACAGCAGTTTACTCTTCTAAATTGTTCAACTATGTACTGAATACTTATGATATGGATGTCATTTTTCTTAAAATTGAGTGCTGAACCACTTTTGTTGAAGAATCAAAAGATAGTGTGTTCATATGTGCTAGGTCACACTATCAGGTGGAGATTCATCGGAAATATCATATTGCCTTGTTGCTTCTTACATTGAGAGTATAAGTGTGTGAAATGGATAGTAAAAAAAACACCAAGCATGGACGTCCATTACACCAAGCCAACTAGCAGTGGCAAATACAACAGATAAGTAGCTACCATGGTTTCTCGTTTAAAAAAAATAAATGGCACCAAAGGGCTAAAAGGATGTAAAACAACGGTTTTACAAACTATTTAGATGCAATTGTTAATTTTCGGGGTATACAGTAGAACTTTTGCGCCTTTTAACACATGGCTACAAAATGGGAAACTAGAACACCCAAACAGAATTTGTGCTTGCTGTTCAGTCACTTTTACTACTACTACCTACGAGTTAATGGCAAAAGGGAATGCAAACCCCAAGCAAATACAATTTGAACACCTGTTTCTAAGCGCTAGAGTATAAAATAAGCAATACCTTTTGCTCCAGTTTCTCCACAATTACCAGGGCGCTGTAAGCAACTTTCGTCCCTCACCCCCAAAAGATGTTGAGACACAGACCAAGAGGGCAGAGGCAGACGGAAATGGCGTCTGTACATAGCATATGGTCACAGTAAGTGTCCTTGGCATAATGTCTGATACTTTCCCAATTTCTTTATTGTCCAGTCGCCTCCAAAGAGTCCATTTAACAGCAACTTCGTAGGTTACATTTTCCAAACATAACATGTTAACAGCACCAAATAAGCTTACTGAAACTGAAAATATCGGCTGAACAAGAAGGCCGGGCTTGAAGGGTCATGAAATATGCCAAGTGTTCTAGGGGGGGGTGTATGCAGAGGAAGAGAAGCCTTAAGGAGAGTGGTAAGCCACTGGCCAGGCTAATTCAGTCTAATTAGATTGATATTCTTTATCAGTCCGTCTTGATTTATAATAATTATTGCCTTGTGATTACATTTGGGAATTCTTCCCCTTCCCTACTTTATCCTCTCTCTCTATTAGGGCACCTCCTTTCGCACGTTCCTCTGGAGCAACCCCCTTTCCTCCTCCCTTCTTCAGTTACAATTTAGTAAGATATTTTGTGATTAATAAACACGTTTTTGAATTCTCTTGGTTGTTGCACATTATACTTTAACTGTTTTTGTATCTATGTAACCACGAGCTGACTTTACGCATGCTCATACGTTTTATCAAATGATAATTGTTTAAAAAGAAAAAAACTGTGAAAAAAGATAGGTCTAGGATCATTGTTTCCTGTACCAATCGACACCCAGGTCCAAGGACTAGTTTTTGGGTTACCCCTTCATTATAATGGACACCATGCAACAGAGGCCATCATGGACAGAACACAATAATGTGTGATATATTTTAACTACTGTGTACATATTTTAAAAGTGGTGTTTTCAGTTTAGTAAGGTCTACATGAAACGATATTTCACATGCCGTTTAATTCAGCGAAGGAACCTACTAGGATATATTTAGCAATGTAAGATGCAGGTTCTTACTCCACAGAGGGAAATTATGTGGATGGTTTGATTCCATAATGGTAAATAATGTGCAGGGTATCATTCCGCAATATAAACGACTGTGGAATTATACTCAGCAAAAAATGTGTACTCTTTCTCAGCCATGAAAAAGAAACATGCATGGTCGTCTCCAACAAAGTCAAGTAAATGTACAAATTGTATTCAGTAATAAAAAGATAATCTGCGTTGTTTTATACACTAACGGGATGAAACGGCCATGTTCATTTATTAAAGAAACCATGCATTCTTTTTTTTCCCCATTAATGAAATGCGCAATGTACTTTATCACCGACAATGTAATAAATGTTGTTTTAGTTAGCAATGGACCAGTAAGCAGTTGAATTCACTAATGAAAAGGCACGTCCTGTGATATAATGTGATAAAATTAGCAATTCCAGAAACAGAATGGCCTGCACTGTTTATTCAGCAACGAAATGGAATGCGCACACCACTGGTCAGCAACATAAAGGAATGTGCACGTTTTGCCCCCCATAATAGAAAGAAGGTGGGGCTCCTAAGCTTTCAGTAACACAAAACGTCAAAAGCATTCCACCAAAAAGAATATGCGCCATTTCATCCACAAATGGTAATTCCTACCCGTGTTCTATAAAATTCTAGTGAAAATCTCTACTTGTCAGATGAGCGTTTCAAAAAGCATGAATCCCAGTTCATCATTTGACAATTTTGGTGGCGGGGCACCCAATCCACCCCTGCCACCTTATCTGCCCTTTCATATACCCCTGACTTTAAAAAAAATACTGAGATTGCCTACAAATGTGCTCCACAGAAGATAAGCACCGCGGGTGGTATAGGAAGTGGAAAAGGGGCACCTGTGTGCTATTGGGGCGCGAGCACAACCCTTGTGCACCCCGGGAAATGTCTGGCGCCAGCAAGATTATCAGCACTCAAAACATCCCAAGAATGAGGAGACGCCCCTCCCAGGCCGCGCGTCCCACCGCACAGCCGCCGACAGAAACCCCCAGAACAGTCCCGCTACACGCGAGAGCGCAAACTTCTCTAAAGTCGACGAAAAGAGCCCAAAGTGAAGCAGCTGACCCGGGACCCCGAGCCTGGGACGGGTCTCCGGAACCAACTGGAGGTAAACAGTGACGAGCGGAAGCGGAGCCGCCCGGCCCACAGATGTCCGGGTGGATGTAACGCGGCTCGGCTTCAGAGGAGAGGGGCGCCCCGTCCAGCAAAGGACTTCCACCGCCCCCACAGAAGCCCACCCAAGCTGCGGCGTCGACGTACCTGGCGATGGTCACACGGCGACAGCGCCCGTGCCTTGCCTATCCCGTGCGCCGCTTTGTCTCTTCGGGATCGTCGGTGCGGGCGGGGCTCGGACTTGGGAAATGGGAGGTGCTGGCTGTTCCCTGAAACTATCCCGACAGCCGTTCTCCAGCAGGAGGCTCCTCTGCGCAGGAAGGTCCGCCCAGCGCCTGGTCACCGGAGTGGCACAGCTCAGTCAGAGGAGAGCAGAATCAGCAGGCAGACGGAGGGCAGCTGGGAACACAGGAAATGAATGATCTCGGGCAAGCGGGAGGAGCAGCTGGACCAGGAACAGCCAGAGAGCAGTGACTCAGTGCCTCCCCCGCTGGCACACCCTTTCAGGTGTGTATGGGCTGCTCTTCCCCTCCTTTCTGAGCCTCCGCCCACGCCTCAGGGTCCTGCCCACCCGCTGAAACTCTGCTCCGTGGCCTTGCAGGCGCAATCCGTTGTCACTCTTCGATAAGGGCCGGTGGTCCGTCTGTTTGTGCCGTCGTCAATCTGTAATGCCGATAAGCGCGACCAATGCGGACCTAGGGCCCATTGTTTTACAAAATACCGAATTTTGATGAGTTTCTATCCACAGCGTTTCTGTCCACATTTATTTAACATGTTGAATATTTTCACATTATAACTTCTGAAATTACTTAGCGTGTGAGTTGTGTGTCAGGGAGACTTCCTGGGCACCTCCCCTTCAAGGTACAGGCCTTTGCCACACCTGCTCGAGCGGGGAGTCGCTGTCTGGGAGTCTACTCGTTCGCAGAGCCTCCTTCCTCCCTGCTTTATCAGTCATTAGAGATCGTAGTGTCGTGTGAGTTAGCAATGAGGGAACCCTTTTGGCTTCTGATGGACTCTGTAGATCTGTGACGTAGGTGTTGAGTGTAGTGAATGCAGGTTTAGAATGTTGGGTTCGCAGTTACACGCAGATGAATAAAAACGTGTAATACTAAGCTCCGTGTGTGGCGGGTCCTCATACTGGAAAGGACGCTACAACTGGCGACGAGATAGGGGATAAGCAATGAGAAGATTGACAGTGCTCTCCTAGAAAGATTGCCGTGGTCCAGCAAACTGCTTGTGCATGAGGCAATCGAGGTGAAGAATCAACGTTTGGCGTATGTGGAGTCAAAGCGCAACTCCAGCCAGTGTGAAGCATTTCAAGATAACGAAAGCTACACTGAGAAGTCTACACATCGTTGGCCAGGAACCTCCTGGTAAGGCCGTAAAAAGGTGTACATCGCTACTGCTCAACCTAAAGCTATAAATCATATGGAGTGATAACGTTAAAGGTGGATAAAACCAGGTTTTAAAAGAGCAGCAAATAGCGACTGCAAATTGCAAGATAACGCTGCCATCAGAAGCGCTGCAAGTCAGTGATCAACCAGGTGTCAGTCAGTACAAGGAGAAGCCTAAAAGCAAAGCAATCCAGAATCAAGAGACTGTCATCTGTTTACCAACACGATTAAAGAGAGTCACCATACCACAGCGTTGGGTGAGGTGGCCCAGGAGGAAGTTCCTGGGCTGTGCTCATGGAGCCGCCCATACACGAAGCGGTTCACCACCAAAGCTGCTGAGTGGGGTTCGGAACAACTCCAACAGTTTCCTGAAAAGTGAAGGGCTCCAATGGAGACCAAGAGGCAGGTCCAGGTTCCACATACTGTCCAAGAAGGCTCCGAGACCAGCGCACCACAGGGTGTCGGGCTTTAGTGTCAGCTCTGTCGGGATTGCGCGGCGGCCGGAACTACTAAAATGGCCGCCGACGCTGCACGCGCATGTGCGGGGACAGGTCCGGAAGGTTAAAGCCCGGCCTTCCCCGATCAGCTGCGCTTCGCATCCTGGTTGCTGTTTGTTTCTTGACTCCCCTGAAGCTCTTCCGGGTCGTCGCGTCCCTCGCGTCGGTCATCGTTGCCTTGGTTTGTCTTGTGGCGGGTACTCCTCCCCTGACGTCCCTCGCTGCCCGTTTCAATTATTGCTTGCCTGCATTCCGTTCTGTGGAGAAAGAAGACAGAGAGAGTTATTGCTTTAGAGTTTGCGGTAACAGCGCTCTGCGCTGCTTTATTATTTCGTTTACTTGATTTACCTGTCCTTATGTCTCCACCTCGATGGGAGTATGCCTTTCTCTGAAAAGTAAAAGGATAAGCATTACACATTATTACGTTACGTCGCGCTTTGCGCTTAGTTGTATACTTTCACGTATATATATATATAGGTCACTTACCTGGTCCTGTGCTCTGGCGCTGTGGGGATCCGCTCCGCCCTTTTAGGATCTACGATAGAGAAAGATACCTATTTTCATTAACCTGAATAAAGGGATATATACTTTTTATAAAACCACACGGGAAGAACAGGTAGGCGAATACTCTAATCCCTACACAGAGCACTTTCCCATACATTCTAGCTCTTTACTTACATTACTGTCTTTTCTAGCCTTAGATCCACGCCCTGAAACATCGTTCCTTTAATCCTCCCATAGGAAGGACACCGCAAGGTAGGGAACACATGGGTTAAGAAGGTGTAAATTGTCATGCTTCTGATTTTGTGTATTGATACCTTGTTTGCTTACAGCGTCTTGCCTGATACTGACGAGTCCTGAGGGTGTCTGAGTCATCGAGTGGAGTTCTTCCCCTTCTTCCCTTGTTTTGTTTCCCTCCTTCCCCAGATTACCTTATGCCACCTTGTTTAGTCTTTGGTGCCATTGGGTGATTTGGTGAGGTTGTGGACCTGTACTTCACGTCTGTGGCGTCCCCGCGGAAATATAGGTGAGATCCTGACACGCTCTTAGCCCCGCCCGCGTCCACCGCGGAGCGCCCTGCCGACTACTGTCAGCTGTTGGAGGAGGCGCCGCCCTAGGTTAAAAGGAGGGGTCCACGAGGGTAACGCGCTTCGCGTTCCTTCACGGAC
Organism: Calotriton arnoldi; assembly: GCA_963921515.1. NCBI lineage: Eukaryota > Metazoa > Chordata > Amphibia > Caudata > Salamandridae > Calotriton > Calotriton arnoldi. The sequence goes on from CAWUFW010000690.1 coordinate 2,830,356, forward strand.
CCCGCTAGGCCTCCCGTCCAGTTCGTCGCCTTCTCAGGATATTACCTGTGTATTCCTGGATTCTTCGTCGAGGAAGATAGGCGCTCCTGTCTTCTCCTTGGGCGTCCCTTGTGTTCTGGGCATTTCCGGGTTGCTGGATTCTCTTCCGGGGCTCCGAGTATTCTCGAAGCTCCCTTGCCGGTTGGCAACATTGTTTCTTTGGATTGTGCTGCCGCGTTAACTCTTTGTTCACCAATAGTTTGTTTTTGGTACTAAGGAACAAAAAGGTTCCTAAATGAATTGCTGGCTCATCGTTTTGGGGCATAAGCTTACTTTTTAGGCAACACTTTCATACCTCTGTTCTGTTTGTGCTCCTTGGTTGTGCAGGAGTGTGTTTTCGGTTCTCTCCTGGTTACTCTCAGTCTTTTATTGCTTATATATAAAAAAGACTGTATTAGGTTCACTTTGTTTTTCATATAGTTTGACCCGGCCCTTTTTGCCATATTTTTTCTTCGTTTTCGCCTAACTAGGGAAATGAGTTTTTTAGTTTTCCCCATGTTCAGGCAAAACAGATGATTTTCCTGAGGGTCATGTGATCTCCTAATGGATTCCTGATTAGGTTTGTATGCATTATATTACATCCTTGTTTGTGGCTAAACTCTTGCAGTCCTTAAATATATGATAAATGTGTATTTACCTTTTAGATGCCCTGAGTGTGTGTCCTACATCCTAGTTGAGAACGTTTTCTACAAATGCATAGTGCATCATTCAACAGGTTAACACCAGAATTGTGGATATAGATGGCAAGCTGCTAGTCTGGTTAGAACATTCTTACCTTTTGTGTGTTTTTTTTTTCCATTAGAAGCCGTGGCGACACCCCAAAGGACAATCCGGTGGATTCTGCCCCTTCTACCTTTCCTTGTTTTGTCTCCCCGCCTTCCCTCTTTTGCTTTGACCTTGTTGGGCGAAGGAGGTGGGTGAGGGAAGTTGGGATATATCATCGATTTCCTGCATTTCATCCCTGCAGAAAACCAGGAGAGCCTCATAGAACGCAAAGCCCACGTTTTATATTTCTGCCCGGGCGTAATGGAGGAACATCAGATAACATTAGCTGATGTGGCGAATATGATAGGGAACCTACAAAAAGAAACCCAGGCTCTGGCCCTCAGAGTAGATGCCCTACAACACGCCTCTGGCATTCCACCACCACCTGAACCGATACCTGGAACCCATAACGCTTTGTTTACATCACACCCTCCACCGTCTGGTAGTACAGCTCCTGTATATCACATTTCAACCTCCTCTTCTATACCTTTAGCGCCCCCAGAAAGATTCCTAGGTGACTCAGCTAAATTCGCAACGTTCATTAATCAGTGCCAATTGCACTTTGTGCAAAGCATCTTGTTTCCCCACAGAGCAATCTAAAGTAGCTTTTGTCCTGTCGTATTTGGGTGGTACAGCAGCTACATGGTCAATCCCTTTAGTGGATAGAAATGATCCCTTATTATATGACTATAGAGCGTTCAAAGAGGAGTTACGTCGACTGTTTGATCGACACTCTATGCAGACTGTTGATACCGAGTTGTTAAATCTTAAGCAAGGAACAAAAGACCTTATGACCTATATCTCTTGCTTTAACAGGCTAGTGGCTGAAGCCGGATGGCCTGAAGCTTAACGGAGAACTCTTTTTTACAAAGGCTTAAAAGATGACTTGAAAGACATGTTAGCACAAGTCGTAGACCCCCCAGAACCATGTGACGCATTAATTGATTTGGTAGTTAAATTAGACCACCGTTTGCATGAGCAAAACGTGAAAAGGGACATTATGAGACCAGGTTCCCTAATCTTAGAGAAAAGAAATCAGAGTCAGACAAACCTGTTGAGGATCCAGAACCTATGCAGATAGGCAGTATCAAAGGACCCCTAAGTTCTGAAGAAAGGCAGAGACGACGGGCAAATAACCTATGTCTATACTGTGGTAAATCTGGACACTTTCTGAGAGACTGCCCTATCAAACCGAAACGACGTACGGAGTCGGGAAACTGACCAGCCTGAGCAAGGTGGAGACGAATTGCTCAGGTGAGACAGAATTAATGGTCTCCCAACTGTTAGGTTTTGATCACGCTCTCTGTCCTGTGCACCATTTTTTCTTTCCAGCCCGGCTGAGTTGGGGCAATGAAAGTATTGACGTACAAATCAGGCTTGACTCAGGGGCTACTGGGAACTTCGTAGATATCGCATGGGTTGAGATAATGAATATTCGTATGGAACTAAAGAAGACGGTGGAAGTTGTTAAAACCATTGATGGGAGTCGCATGAAATGTCTGGACCTGTTACTCATTCCACCATTGACTTAGGCTTCCACTTAAATGACAAACATTCTGAGACCATCCGCTTTGATGTCATCTCTTCGCCTCAATTCCACGCAATAGTAGGGCTCCCTTGGTTGAGGAGACACAACCCTGATATCAACTGGAGAGACCATACATTAGCCTTCACTTCGGAGTATTGCAAGGTTCACTGTCTAGAACAACCCATTCCATTACAACACATAGTTGGAGTCACTGATTCCATCTTGCCTGCATTACCTGATTGTTATGAGTCCTTCAGAGAAGTGTTCGATAAAGAGAAAGCCTCTGTCTTACCACCCCATCGGCCTTATGACTGCCACATTGATCTAGTGCCTGGAGCGAAGATCCCATGCAGTCACATATATGCCCTAACCGAGAAAGAAAACCCCTATTTGAGGGAATATCTGAACGACATGTTACAGAAAGGTTTCATTCGGCCATCTCGATCCGCAGCTTCTTCCCCTCTCTCTTTTATACCCAAACAAGAAGGGGGTCTTCGTTGCTGCATAGACTACAGAGCCCTTAACTGTGTGACAATCAAAAACAGATACCCTCTGCCGCTGATTCAATCTTTACTCGATCAGGTGAAGCAGGCCGCTATATTCACCAAGCTAGACTTAAGAGGTGCCTATCATTTGGTCAGAGTAAGGGAAGGAGACGAATGTAAAACTGCCTTCCGCACGAAGTTCGGACTGTATGAATATCTGGTTATGCCCTTTGGGCTATGTAACGACCCTGAGGCTTTCCAATTCTTTATTGACGATGTATTATGAGAAACATTGGATGCATGCCCTGTGAATCCAATCTATAAAATTCTTTTGAGTGTTTGATGCAGACAAATGCAAACCAAATGAGTATCCACACATTCACTGTACATTATCTTGATCTGAGAAAGAACCATGTATCATAGTTGTTTTCATTTACAGATGTCATCGTGTCTAAGCTGTGGCCTCTTCCTGACGAAGGCACTCTTCTGTGCCGAAACGCGCGTAGAATACAACAACTGTCAATTGAATCTGTGCCACATTGTTTTGCCCTGAATACATATGAGAAAAATAAATTAACAATTGTATGTATCAAGAAGCATTGTATCAACATATTATTGATGTCAATATTGTGATGTTTTTAATTGAGTTATTTTGTGATATGGTGTGTATGATGATATGATTGAGATAGTATGAATGGGCTTAGTTACTGTATTAAATATTATTAATAAAAATTAATTTGTATTTTTGGATAAAAAACAGTATCAGAACTGGTTCTTTCTTCTTTTTCTTTGTTGTTTTTATTATTATTCATGTAAAATGGTCATAATTTATTGTTGCCTTAAGTCTTTACATTGATTTATTTGATCCCTGCCTTAAGGAACTCTTACCCTAATAGCGGGGCCTCTACTTCTTTACACTAAGTTTGGTTGTCCACCAGAAATATCAGGGTTAAAGGGGCAAGCAAATTCAAGCCTCCCTTTATTGGTCCCTACACTGTGGTAAATCCTGTTGCTATGAAACTTGAATTGCCTGACTCCTTGCGGGTCCATCCTGTTTTCCACGTGTCGCTGCTGAAGCCTGTTGCCCCTGGTACGGTTGTTCCTGCTCAACCACCACCTGTTTTGGTGGATGATGACCCTGAGTTTGAAGTTGCTTATATTGTGGACTCGCGCATAGTACGGTGTAGGCTGCAGTATTTGATACACTGGAAGGGTTACGGGCCTGATGAACGGACGTGGGAGCCTGCGTCTGAGGTTCATGCTCCCCGCTTGGTGCGGTTGTTCCACCATCACTATCCCGACAGGCCCAAGCCTGTTCGGGGGGGGGGGTGTACTGTTGAGGTTTAGCTCTTAGCCCCGCCCGCCCGCATCCACCGCGGAGAGCCCCGCCCGCCGACTCCTGTCAGCTGGTGGAGGCAGCGCCGGCCTAGGTTAAAAGGAGGGGTCCACGAGGGTAACGCGCTTCGCGTTCCTTCACGGACTCCGCTAGGCCTCCCGTCCAGTTCGTCGCCTTCTCTGGATATTAACTGTGTATTTCTGGATTCTTCGTCGAGGAAGATAGGCGCTCCTGTCATCTCCTCGGGCGTCCCTTGTGTTCTGGGCATTTCCGGGTTGCTGGATTCTCTTCCGGGGCTCCGAGTATTCTCGGAGCTCCCTTGCTGGTTGGCAACATTGTTTCCTTGGATTGTGCTGCCGCGTTAACTCTTTGTTCCCCAATAGTTTGTTTTTGGTACTAAGGAACAAAAAGGTTCCTAAATGAATTGCTGGCTCATCGTTTTGGGGCATAAGCTTACTTTTTAGGCAACACTTTCATACCTCTATTCTGTTTGTGCTCCTTGGTTGTGCAGGAGTGTGTTTTCGGTTCTCTCCTGGTTACTCTCAGTCTTTTATTGCTTATATATAAAAAAGACTGTATTAGGTTCACTTTGTTTTTTATATTGTATTGTATTGTAATTGCATTTGTATAGCGCTTACTACCCCTGACGAGGCGTCGAAGCGCTTTTTCGGCGAGTAGCACGCTACTCCGGGACCTATAGAGGATTAGTGTTGAATTAGTATAGTGAAACATGCAAGTAAATTTTAAGTGGTGGATATGTTAGTCAGTTATTTGGATTCAGAAGGATAGCGGAGGGATAGAAGAGGGAAAAAAGGTTTGCATATATATAGCGCTTCTAACACCTGATGGGGTGTTGAATTGCTTTTTGGGGGCGAGTAGCACGCTACTCCGGAAACCCATAAAGGATTAGTGGTGAATTAGTATGGTGAAATATGAAAGTAATTTGAGTGGTGGATATTAGTCAGTTATTTGGAGTGAGAAGGATAGTGGAGGGATAGAAGGGAAAGAAAGGTTTGCATTCATATAGCGCCTGTTACCCCTGGTGGGTGTTGAAGCGCTTTGTTGGCGAGTAGCACGCTACTCTGGAACCCATAAAGGATTAGTGGTGAATTAGTATAGTGGAATATGGAATTAGTGAAGTGAACATGCTAGTCTGTTATTTTGATTGAAAAGGATAGTTGTGGGATAGAAGAGTGAAGGATTTCTTTTTGTAGGTCATAGCAGTAGGAGGAGGCTTTTTGATGAGTAAAAAGGGTTTTTGGAGGGGAAGAGTCAGAGGGAAGAGTTTAGAAAGGTTTGTCTTGGGCATTGGTACAGTAAAGGAGGTGTCAGAAGATACAAGGAGGGGTAGAGTAGGAGAGAGTCAAGAAAGGGTTATTTTGGGGAACATAGTAGTGGTGACCGCTCAGCCCTCCACAGGGCTTGGTCGCCCCACTCACTGCTGCCGCTCCTGCCTGCCTTGCCGCCTCCTGCCTGGAGATTCCTTCGCTCGCTGCCCGCTGCTCCTGGGACTTTCCCACTGCTCCTGGGACTTTCCCGCTGCCCGCTGCTCCTGGGACTTTCCCACTGCTCCTGGGACTTTCCCGCTGCCCGCTGCTCCTGGGACTTCCCGCCACTGCCTCCCTGCGGCCCCGCCCCCGTGATTCCATTCGCCGCCCCGCTCCCGCCACCCAGCTGCTCCTCCCTCCCGGCTCCTTACTTAAGGGGACCGTAGGGGACCACAGAGTGTGACCGCTCAGCCCTCCACAGGGCTTGGTCGCCCCACTCACTGCTGCCGCTCCTGCCTGCCTTGCCGCCTCCTGCCTGGAGATTCCTTCGCTCGCTGCCCGCTGCTCCTGGGACTTTCCCACTGCTCCTGGGACTTTCCCGCTGCCCGCTGCTCCTGGGACTTCCCGCCACTGCCTCCCTGCGGCCCCGCCCCCGTGATTCCATTCGCCGCCCCGCTCCCGCCACCCAGCTGCTCCTCCCTCCAGGCTCCTTACTTATGACGCCCCTGAGCGACCGCGCGCAGCGGGAGGCACCGACGGAGCGCCGAAGGTGCGCCAAAGGTAAGCCCGTCTGCGCCCGTCCGCGCCTGGCCCGCGCCCAGCGCCAGGACCCCTGGATCCCACCAATGCAACACTACTCGACGGACCTACGACGCCGCCACCCTCACCGCACTCAATGCCGGCCGGAACCCTGCCTGCTACCGAGCCTCACCGAGACGCACCCACGGACCCTTCACCTGCCAAGCCTGCCGATTCACCTGCCCCCGGACGTGCACCACCTCCGCCAAGTCGAGCACCAGCAGCAACCACCTGAAATGCATCCTGTTGAACACCCGCTCCGTCCACAGGCACGCCGTGGAACTCTGGGACCTGCTCGACGCAACAGCACCGGACGTCGCCTTCCTCACCGAAACCTGGATGAACGCCTCCTCAGCGCCCGACATCGCCATAGCCATCCCGGACGGATACAAGATCACCCGGAAGGACCGCGTCAACCAGACGGGAGGAGGCATCGCCATCGTACACAAGAACACCATCCGCATCTCGACTAACTCCGACGAGACCTTCACCGCCGCCGAACACCTACACTTCCAGATACACACTGACCCCAAGACCACCCTCCGAGGCACCCTCATCTACAGACCCCGGGACCACGCACACTATTCAGCGAAGACATCGCAGACTTCATCAGCCCGCACGCCATGCCCTCCGCCGACTACATCCTCCTAGGGGACCTCAACTTCCACCTGGAGAACAACAACGACAGAAACACCACCGCCCTGCTGGACAACCTCGCCAACCTCGGACTCAAGCAACTGGTGAACACGCCCACCCACTACGCCGGCCACACGCTTGACCCCGTCTTCTCTTCCAGCAAGCACATCTCCTTCAGCCACGCCACCGGACTCCACTGGACCGACCACAGCTGCGTCCACTTCAGCTTCAGAAAGACTGCGACCCACCACCACCCGCAACAGGCTCCCCGCCGGAGCTGGAGCAAGATCACCGCCCGAGCAGCTCACCGCCTCCCTCAGCCAGAACACACCCACCAACACAACGGACCCAAACGAAGCAGCCAGCAACCTCGCCAAGTGGCTGACCGCCTGCGCCGACGACCTCGCACCACTAAAAACCCTCCCAGCAGACCCGGAAGCAAGAAAACCCTTGGTTCACCAACGAACTCAAGGAATCCAAGAAGAACTGCCGCACTCTCGAGAAAGCCTGGCGACTCGACCAGACCACAGACAACAGGACCGCCCTCAAGCACGCCACCCGCAAACACCACCAGCTGATCCGTGCCACCAAGAAGTCGGCACTCAAAGAACGACTGGACAACAACGCCCACGACAGCAAGGAACTTTTCAGCATCGTCAAAGAGTTCTCCAACCCCAGCGCCGGAAACAACGACATCACCCCTCGCAAGACCTCTGCAACTCACTCGCCGCGTTCTTCCACCGCAAGATCACCGACATACATAACAGCTTCGACGCACAGACCACGCACCCTACCGCCGAACCAACGCCCGCCACCACCACCCTCTGCAACTGGACCCCGATCAGCACCGAAGACACCACCCGCACGATGAACTCCATCCACTCCGGATCACCAACCGACCCCTGCCCACACCACGTCTTCAACAAAGCCGACGCCACCATCGCACCCCATCTCCGGGACATCATCAACTCCTCCTTCCACACCGCCACCTTCCCGGAGAGCTGGAAGCACGCCGAGCTTACCGCCCTCCTGAAGAAACCAACGGCGGACCCCACCGACCTCAAGAACTACCGTCCCATCTCGCTCCTTCCGTTTCCGGCCAAAGTCATCGAGAAGACCGTCAACAGACAGCTTGCCGCCTTCCTCGAGACGAATGGATCCCTCGACCCCTCGCAGTCCGGGTTTCGGGCCAACCACAGCACCGAGACCGCCCTTATTGCAGCCACCGACGACATCAGAACCCTAACCGACAACGGGGAAACAGCAGCCCTCATCCTCTTGGACCTCTCCGCGGCGTTCGACACCGTCTGCCACCGCACCCTAGTGAAGCGCCTCAGCAACATCGGAATCCGAGAGAAAGCACTGGAATGGATCATCTCGTTCCTCGCCGGAAGAACCCAGAGAGTCCGCCTCCCCCGTTCAGATCCGAGGCCACCGAAGTCATCTGCGGCGTTCCACAAGGATCTTCACTCAGTCCAACCCTCTTCAACGTCTACATGAGCCCCCTCGCAGCCATCGCACGCCAACACAACCTCAACATCATCTCCTACGCCGACGACACCCAGCTGATCCTCTCCCTCACCAACGACCCCACCACCGCCAGAGCCAACCTACACGACGGGATGAGAGACGTCGCCGACTGGATGAGGAACAGCCACCTTAAACTGAACTCAGACAAGACGGAAGTCCTCATCCTGGGCTCATCACCCTCCGCCTGGGACGACTCTTGGTGGCCCCCGGCCCTGGGCACCGCGCCCAAACCAACAGACCACGCACGCAACCTGGGCTTCATCCTGGACTCCTCCCTGTCGATGACCAGACAAGTCAACGCCGTCTCATCTTCGTGCTTCAACACCCTGCGCATGCTCCGCAAGATCTTCAGATGGATCCCCACTGAAACCAGGAAGACCGTCACCCAGGCACTCGTCACCAGCCGACTGGACTATGGGAACACCCTCTACGCCGGAACCACAGCCAAACTTCAAAAAGACTCCAGCGCATCCAGAACGCCTCCGCACGACTCATCCTGGACATCCCCCGACACAGCCACATCACCGGACACCTGAAAGACCTGCACTGGCTCCCCGTCAGCAAGAGAATCACGTTCAGACTCCTCACCCACGCACACAAGGCCCTCCACGACCTGGGCCCCAAGTACCTCAACGACCGCATGACCTTCTACACGCCCACCCGCCAGCTACGATCAACCAGCCACGCCCTCGCCACCGTACCACGCATCCGCAGAGCCACCACCGGAGGAAGATCCTTCTCCTACCTGGCAGCCAAGACCTGGAACTCCCTCCCCACTCACCTTCGGCGAACCCAGGACCATCTCTCCTTCAGGAAGCAGCTCAAGACCTGGCTGTTCGAGCAGTAACTTACCCCCTCCCCCAGCGCCTTGAGACCCTCCCGGGTGAGTAGCGCGCTCTATAAATGCCGTGATTGATTGATTGATTGTATGGCGTTTGCGATAAATGAGAGAGTGGGTGTAGAGGATATAGTGATAGATGTATAGGGTGAGATAGGGTAGTGAATTGGAAAAAGTAGTAGAAAGAAGTTTGAGATGAGTCAAAAGTTGGGCTAGAAGATATATTGAGGGAAGTATAGGCTGAGAAATAGGGTAGTGCATTGGAAATGCTAAATTAGAAGAAAGTGATAAATATATAGATCCATAAGTACATTGAGAGTATATAGATGCATAAAGGAGGTAAGTATATGCAGATTAAAAATATTGATAGAGGTAGCGGATGTGAAAGAGGGTAGTGCATTAGATATGCTTTTTCAGGAGAAAAGTAATAGACACATTAATTAATGGGAAGATGGGCAGCATTCCTGGCCCTGGCCCGTCTCGAACAGGCTCAAACAGGCACTCACCCTTGTCCTCTCTGCCCTTAACAGGCTCAAACAGGCACTCACCCTTGTCCTCTCTGCCCTTAACAGGCTCAAACAGGCACTCACCCTTGTCCTCTCTGCCCTTAGCCTCGACGCCCGGGCTGAGACGCCCTAACCCTGGCCTTTGATACCCCTAGTAATCAGGTGACCCCGTCAGCCAATGGGAACCCTAGCCCTAATACTATCCAATCACAACACTAGCCCTAAAAGCTAGAACCAATAGGAGATCAGGACCTTACAGCCAATCTTAGCCCTACTCCAAGCATCCAATCAGTTCAAAAACCCTGATCTCTATGTCCAATAGAGGCCCTAGCCCTACCAGTAGTCCCAACCCTAGTCCAAGCAACCAATGGGACGGGAAGCCCTAGTCACTACTTCCAATAGAAAGCCTAACACTACTCTTAGACCCACACCTAGTCCAGCAACCAATAACACCAGAAGCCCTAATCGCTACTTCCAATTAAAGGCCTAACCCTAGTCCTAGTTCCACCTTAGTCCCAACAACCAATAAAACAGGAAGCCCTAGTCCCTGCTTCCAATAGAAATCATAACCCTAGCCCTAGTCCCAACCCTACATTGATTGAATCACAGATCCAGAAACCAATCAGAACCCTCAAATACCCAACCAATGAGGACACTAACTCAAACCAATAGAAACATCAGATACAACCACCAATCAGTGTATACATGTAGCAGCCACTAGCAGACTATATAAGGTCCCAGCAACCTCAGACAAGGTTTGCTGCCCAGGGAGTTGGAAGCTGCTTCTCCTGTCCAGAATCTCCTAGGAGACAGACAGGCTCAATCCACACTTTGGATTTCTGCAGGTAAAGGCCTCACAAACTTGAAATCTAACAATACTGTTTGAATACAACTTTACTCCCTCTCCTGGCCAAAAAACGAAGTGCACAGTCCCTATTAAACACAGTTTAAACAGCATATGGTTTGACCAGGCCCTTTTTGCCATATTTTTTCTTTGTTTTCTTTTGTTTTTTGGTTTTTCCCATGTTCAGGCAAAACAGATGATTTTCCTGAGGGTCATGTGATCTCCTAATGGATTCCTGATTAGGTTTGTATGCATTATATTACATCCTTGTTTGTGGCTAAACTCTTGCAGTCCTTAAATATATGATAAATGTGTATTTACCTTTTAGATGCCCTGATGGTGTGTCCTACATCCTAGTTGAGAACGTTTTCTACAAATGCATAGTGCATCATTCAACAGGTATTGTATTGTATTGTATATGGAATTTCTAGAGCGCGACTGTCACTCCAAAGGAGCATCTTGGCGCTGTGCAGACATAAAAGAAAGAACGGTACTGAGTATTCCGAGTTGCCTGGGGGGGACAGGAAGGAAGTTAAATGATCGAGAAGCATACAGAGTCAGGGGCTCCGAAAATAAAAGTTTTTAGGGATTTCCTGAAGGAAGCTTCAGATTGAATGAGACGAAGTTGATTGGGGAGTGAATTCCATGCTTTTGCCCCTAGTACAGTTACTGATCTACCTCCTCTAGTTTTAAGTTTGAAGGGGGCAGGTTTTAAGAGATTGGCTGAGGTAAATCTAAGAGTGCGTGCAGTGATATAGGGCAAGAATCTAGATCTTAGGTACAAGGGTCCAGTGTCCCTGAAAGCTCTAAAAGTGATGACAAGTATCTTAAATAGCACTCTTTTGTGTATAGGTAACCAATGCAACATTTTTAAAGCTGCAGATGCAGAGGAGCGACGTGGCAACCCAAATAAAATAAACACCAGAATAGTGGATATAGATTGCAAGCTGCTAGTCTGGTTAGAACATATTTACCTTTGTGTGTTTTTTTCCCATTAGAAGCCGTGGCGACACCCCAAAGTAATCGGTGGATTTTACCCCTTCTACCTTTCCTTGTTTTGTCTCCCCTCCTTCCCTCTTTTGCTTTGACCTTTTTGGGCGAAGAAGGTGGGTGAGGGAAGTTGGGATATAGCATCGATTTCCTGTATTTCACCCCTGCAGAAAACCAGGTGAGCCTCACAGAGGGTCTTAGAGATGGCATGGATGAAGCGGGTCTTAGGGGACATCAGACAGTGTCCATGAGAATTTCGCCCTCCGTGTCAGCCAATCTCACAAATGGTTACAATGCCACCGCCTTCCTGAAACCACCACCATTCGATACTGCCAAAAAGCAAACTATTGGCCACAGATGGACTGCTTGGATAGAGAATTTTGATTATTGTATTGATGCAAAAGAAGAAGCAGATAACAAGAAGTTTATCAAATACCTTAAGAACCTTGCTGATGAAGGTGTAAAAGTAGTCAAAAGAAAATGCAGCGAGCTGACAAAATTACATACTGACAAATCAAAGCAGCCTTGAATCTCAAGTTCAATCCAATGCCAAATGTAGATTACTGAAAGGTATATTTTAAGTCAAGAACGACAGAAAGTTGGTGAAACCATCAACAAATTTGTTGAGACTGGATACACTCATGAAGCACTGTAAGTTCAATGAATGTAATGATGAGGAAGCTATACGTCTCGAGTTATTGACGGATGCCTGTGATGCAGCGGAAGGGGGCTTTGCCAAATTTTACTATCTGGACCCAATTTTAATACTTTACAGTCCCTTTCACGCTGCGTGAGTTTAAAACAAATTACCAATTATCATTTTAATCATGTGGTCCTCACTCTCCGATGGATCTTTATATGTTGATAGGGATTGGCAAAAGGTTTGACAGAATCCTAACTTATGCGGACCTAAATAAAGAAATAATCATTCAATATAACCAAATAACATTAAAAATGACAGACTCTGATTACTTATCAATATGCTTTTATCTAAAATAAGGTAAATGCTCATCAAGTACAATACAGCTCGAATCATAGACAACTACACAAGAGAACAATAATACAGTAATTCATAATAACATCTCAAGAACCATGTCATAAGGGAGTGGATCGGCGAAGAGACAAAAGATTAAAGAACATTTGCAAAATAAGATTAATGCAAATTCAGAATATCATACGAACCTATAGCACGAAATGCTAATAGTCTGAAAGCTACTCACCGGCCGGAAGAGTACGCTAGGGCACCCTCAAGAAAGTATGAGGAGAAAAGTCAAAGAGTCAGGATCAGCAGAACTACAGCCAGCCAGTTTAGATAAGGAAACAGCAACAGAGCTCTCTCCTCTCGCCACGTCTCTCAAGTCCGCCTAACTAAAATTCTAATACTAGTAGTTATACCCTAATTCCCTAAAATCCAACCCCTCATGTATCAAAATCCAGAGAATCTTCAAATCCCATTGGACTAGGCCAATGGGTGTACGATCACTCCACTTTCATTGCGCATAACTTTCAACAGTTCCTTTGTCTTTAGAGAGCTTTTTGTCATCGTCCTCCAGCAGATGAAACTCTGATAATCTCTTCCACGGCTTTGCTCCTTTTCATCTTGTTAATGTTTCAAATTCTCAGCACGAGTGTCCACATACTCCAGTTGGCACGGAAATTCCATTTAATAACATTCATTACTTCCTCCACACAGCCTTGGCCATCATCAGGAACTCACAAAGGACAAAATACATTTCTCTGCAGCCTACGTTTTAGAAAGTAAATTAAGCCTAAAAAGACTCTTGAGGCCTTCTCTGCAGAACAATAAAATATGCTCTAGGAAAAACAAATACACGTGATTATCGTTGTTACTATAAAGCTTCATTATTAATGCTCTATAAATGCTTTGCTTGCATTTCTCTTTACGTTATATACATTACTCAAACAGTTAGTGAAAGGGAAAGTATTATGTCTCTTTTAAACTTATGACTTCTATCATTATTTTCTTTGGCTGTTATTTCTGCATTAATCATTTTACATTTGCGGCCTACTAGAAAAGCACTGGAAATAATAATTTCTTTCCAGCATGCATTTGCGCAATTTTATCTCCCCGATTTTAGTTTATCACTGTTAATTTTCACACAGTTTTGTTACTAATCCACACAATGAGAAGTTTGATCCGAGCAGGATTTATTTCGCAAAACCCTGCTCCATCACCTGTCGGATTAATTCAGACGAATGCTGACAGAAACTCTTAGTCTGGAGCGACTACTCATGGCTGACAGAGCTGAAGAGCGTGCTGATCGACAAGCTGCTGACATGGAGACCTGAAGTGCCCTGAGTGAGTCAATCATGAACATGAAAAGTAAGCCACAGCAGAAAAAGAAGTTGGGCTTCAGGTGTAAATTTTCATTTCAACAATTAGGTAAACCACCATTTCTTTACCGATAATTTTTCTTTTGAATAACATGCATATAATTTGATAGTTAGCGTGCTCATCTAGGTTCTAATTTTCATTATAATGTTAACGTTTCATTGTCCTACACTGTTAAAAAAGTGGTCGAAAATGGGATGTATGACAGAACCACGCATTCCGTTGTAACGCATGTGTTATAACGCGGCTCGCATATGCCTTTACGACGCAAGCTGTTACAATGAATTTTGTTGCAAAAACATGAATGGTAAAGGCATATGCGAGGTAAAGTTTTGACCAGTAAATATAAGTATTTTACAGGTAAGTATAAACCCTTTTTAAAAAAAAATATGTATGTATATATTATTTTCCTGTAAAATACTTACATTTACGTGATAAAAGCATGCATGGTAAAGGCATATGCTTGCTAAAAAAATGTACAGGTAGGTAACAACACTTGTTTTGCAAATACACATATATATATATATATATCTTTAAAAAATGTATATATATGCATATACATTTTTAGTTATATATTTACACACGCATAAATGCATATGAATGTGTGTGTGTATGTATATATATATATCTCCTTAACTCCTCAACCCATACCCACTCTAAAATTACTCTTGCCACCCCAAAACCCATATCCAACCTAATCTGTAAAATTACCCTTGCCAGCCAAAAACCCATACCTACTTTAAACCCTACAATTACCCTTGCTACCCAAAAACCCATACCCTCCCTAAACCTTAAAATTACCCTTGCCACCAAAAAACCAGTACACACCCTAAAAATTCCTTTGCCACCCCAAAACCCATACACACCCTAAAATTACCTTTGCCACACAAAAATCCATTCCCACCCTAAAATTACCCTTGCCACCCCAAAATCCATACCCACCATAAACCCTAAAATTACCCTTGCCACCCAAAAACCCATACCCACCATAAAAATTCCCTTGCCACTCCAAAAGCCAGACCTACCCGAAAATTGCCCTTGCCACCCAAAAACCCATGCCCACCCTAAAAGTTCCCTTGCCACCCAAAAACCCATACCCACAATAAACCCTAAACCCTTAAAAAAAAAGTTCTCTAATAGATTACCAACTGCCGTTAATTATGGATAGAACTATGTTTCTATAGAAAAAGCGTTTTTGACTTGTCTATATCTTTGGCGCCATTTAACGAATCTTCACTAAGTTTTCCAAAAAGTGTCATGGTGAATCTTGTGAATGGAAAGTTTCGGGGTGATCTGTCAAGTGGGGGCCTAGAAAAAGGGGGGGTCCAAAAAAATGCAGTTTCCCATGTTAATTCCCATAGGAGATTTGAACATGACTACAGACGAAACCGCTGAACGGAGTTACACCAAATTTGGCAGGAAGGTAGATTTTGGTTCGCAGATCATGCTTTCAGTTATCCGGTGTAAATCCGTTCGGTAGTTGTTGAGAAATTTAAGGGAAAGCAAATAAGGATATCTGGGCGGAGCCTAAGTACAGATCTCATGGTGATATCTGATTGGCTGCCAACACTTCAGCCAGGAAGTTTTGGCAGCCATCTTTGGACTCTGCTTCAGCCGAGTCCCCAAAAATATGTTTAAATAAAAGAAAAGGGGGCAGGGTAGAAATACCTTGATCCCCTAGGTGTGGTGGTGGGGTCCCTCTGTGACCCCGACAAGGCAAAAAATCACTTAAAAAAAAAAAAGGCCCACCCCCTTTCTCAACCATTCTGCAAACGAGCCTCCTGGTACACTACTGGTTGGGGGATGAAGTCTCCAAGCTTGGCTGCTGAGTGTCGTTGGGGGTCAAGAACCCCTATTGTTGCCACAAGTAAGTCCCCCACAGTGGGATTGCTCAGACCTCGTCTGAAGCCCCGCCTGTTTCTCAACCACTCTACAAATGGGCCTCCTGGTGCGCTAGTGGTTGGGGATGAATTCCCCTTGGCTGCTGAGAGTCGTTAGGGGCCAAGAACCCATATTGTTGCCACAAGTAAGTACCGCACAGCAGGAAAGCTCAGACCTCGTTGGAGGCCCGGCCCCCCTTCTCAACCACTCTGCAAATGCGCCTCTTGGTGCACTACTGGTTGGGGAATGAAGTCTAGGGGTGAGTGCACCGGTAAACTCCGCTACACCAACGGTAGGCAGAGTTTTTGCCAAACTCCGTGATCCAAGCGGAGCACGGAGTGGCAAAACTTCACAAACTCCGCCGGGCGGATCGGAGTTTACTGCCCACCCCTATCAGAGACTCACACACCCACTTCAAACCTACTCGTATACCCACTGAGACACTCATGCACTGACTCACACACTTAGTGTCAAAGGTTAGTGGTTACAGTTAGGAAATACAATTTAAAAAAACCTTTCATATATATATATATATATATATATATATATATATATATATATATATATATATATATATATATCCAACATATCTTCTTCATCCATACACAAAGAAGAGCGCCGCACACCTGGATCTCAAGGAAATCAAGTACTTTAATTAATCACAGACAGGGCACTCATTCCCTGAGCACCGAGGCCTCCCTGCTAAGGTTCCCCCATGTGGAATAATAACAATGATGGAATAGTGGTCGTGGGATCCTCCCCACCCGCACTACACCGATGTGATGAGGTACGGGATTGTCTAAACTGATGATTGGAGGTGGCAGCGTGGCAAGGGACTGTAAAAAGACTGTTCTTTTAGATGGGACCACAAGAAATGCATGCGCTATTTGAAACATAAACTAATGTGGTAGGATGGCATATATTTACAAGCAGATTTAATAGCGCTCTGAAAGTGAAAAGATTTAAATGCCTAAACCGCAATGTCCCCGCAAGTATGGAATTAGAAAGGGAAAACAAATTGTGGTGGCGTAATAACAAAGTGATATTACGTTCATGGTGCATTCTGGGGATTGCAGTTTCTTTGAAGACTACACTGAAACCCAGTAGTCTCGGAGAGTATAAAACCTTTATGCAATGCTGCAATTGAAAAGATGGCTCACCTGTGAACAAGGCTTTAATCCAAGCCAAAACGCGTCAGGACAGAAAGATCAAAATGACCTGCCATTTCTTTGTGATTAATTAAAGTACTTGATTTCCTTGAGGCCCCGGTGTGCGGCTCTCTTCTTTGTGTGTGGATGAAGAAGATATGTTGGAAATACAGACATGGCACTGCGTTCCTGAGCGCCGAGGCCGCCCTGCTGAGGTTGAGGTTCCTACATGCGGAGTAATAACAATGATGTAATAGTGGTCGTGGGAGCCTCCTTGCCCACACTACATTTATGTGATAAGGTACGGGATTGTCTAACCTGATGATTGGAGGTGGCAGCATGGCAAGGGATTGTAAAAAGACAGTGGTCTTTTACATGGGACCACAAGCAGTGCAAGCGCTATTTGAAACATGAACTAATGTGGCAGGATGGCATATTTACGAGCACATTTAATAGCGCTCTGAAAGTGAAAATAAAATAAATGCTTAAACCCCAATGTCCCCGCAAGTATGGAATCAGAAAGGGAAAACGAATTGTGGTGGCGTAATAAAGTGATATTAGGTTCATGGTGCATTCTGGGGATTGCAGTTTCTTTGAAGACTACACTGAAACCCAATAGTTTCTGAGAGTATAAAACCATAACGCAATGCTGCAATTGACAAGAGGCTCACCTGTGAACAAGGCTTTAATCCAAGCCGAAACGTGTCAGGACAGAAAGATCAAAATGAGCCTGCCATTTCTTTGTGATTAATTAAAGTCCTTGATTTCCTTGAGGTCCCAGTGTGCGGCACTCTTCTTTGTCTAAGGATGAAGAGGATATGTTGGAAATACAAACAGGGCACTCCGTCCCTGAGCAAGGCCGCCCTGCTGAGGTTGAGACTCCCCCATGCGGAGTAATAACAATTATATATATATATATATATATTGCATTTACAAATCTCCACTTTACCAGGGCCCCCAACTCTGCAGGGCGGGCTCAAAGCAGGAATGGAGACTCCTGTTAAATTCAACACGAGAAAAAGGAAAAGCCCACAGCTTCGGCGTCCTTTCAGGCTGACAGCTTCATTGTGTCTGAAATACTATGCTATGTCGAGCCAAGGTTGGAATTTGCATACTAGTGCATTCTGGGAATAGTGGTCTAAAGGAAAGGCCACGTGACCACTGGGATCTAAAATCAACTCACCTGTGATCAAGGCGCAAGGCGCTGAAACGAGTAAGGATTTAAAGAGTTGTCAAAGCTGCCACGTATTTCAGACACAATGAAGCTGTCAGCCTGAAAGGACGCCGAAGCTGTGGGCTTTCCCTTTTTCATATATATATATATATATATATATATATATATATATATATATATATATATATATATATATATATATATATACACCTTTACCATTCATGCCTTTACAAGGAAATTAGTTGTAAAAGCATATGCGTTGTTAAGTCCTGCGCGATAATGGTTATGCTTAGTAACGGTAACTGCGTTGTAATGGCCGCATTGTAATTGTTTTGTGTGGTAACGGCTGCATTTTAATGGCTGTTTCCCTTGAAAACGTCATCTTTTCTATTGAAATTGCACTCTTGAGTTTTAACCAGACAATACTGCAGAAAGGACTTGTAGATAAATCATGCTTAACAGTAGCTTTTCTAACAATAACTTTATGTAGTTATTTATTTAATTATAAAATGTAATCTATTGTATTGTAATTGCATTTATATAGCGCTTACTACCCCTGACGAGGCTTCAAAGCGCTTTTTCAGCTAGTTAGTAGCATGCTACTCCGAACCCGTAAAGGATTAGTGGTGAATTAGTATAGTGAAATATGAAAGTAATTAGAGTGGTGGATATGTTAGTCAGTTATTTGGATTGAGAAAGATAGTGAAGGGATAGAAGAGGGAAAAAGGTTTGCATTTATATTGCGCTTGTTACCCCTGATGAGGTGTTTAAGCGCTTTTTCGGCTAGTAGCATGTTACTCCGGAACCCATAAAGGATTAGTGGTGAATTAGTATAGTGAAATATGAAAGTAATGAGTGGTGGCTACGTTAGTCAGTTATTTGGATTGAGAAGGAAGAGGAAAGGGTCTAGAAATATATATTTTTTTGCGGGGAGTTTATAGCTGTAGGAGGGGTTTTGGGTGAGTAAAAAGTACTACTTTCTAGGCCCAAACCTTAAATTGCTTGCAGCTGAATATACCTGGATGAAGCCGTTTGGACATGCAGCAAACATTCTCGCGAACCCAGCGCTGCACAGGTCTGAAACAATTATTTACACATATAGTGGTAGGATAATATTCTCCTCCGTTGTCTTTAATAAAATCAGGACTCTCCTTCACTCATAGCTAGGAGAATCTGCAATTTTATTGCAAGACAGGAAGTTCTATTATGCGAGTTCAAAGCTTCCTCGCCACATCCACTGCAGCTTGCTTGATGGGTTTACAATAAACAGGTTTAAGTGTAGAAACCATTGACCATTTTGCTGACCTAAGAATATCTTCCAGTCCGGCACCAGCACAGGCCTTCGAACCAATAGCTCCCCACTATGAGTGTGCCCCAAACTGACTTGTGTCTGCCACTGCCAAAGCCATTACCTTTTTCCCACATCTCCAGATAGTGGAGGATGCTAACCCCCCTTTCCTGCTCCACATTTGGCGGGAGGACAGGCGGGAAAATTAGGTAAATTAGGAAGTGGGTCCCCATTCAACCAGCACCACCCCTAAGGTGGGGCAGGTGATGTGGAGCCCACTTTTCATTTCCCTCTATCTTGTTTTGAGAGGAAATTAGCCAATTAGGGTCAGGGTAGTGCCCCTTCCCACAGCAAGTTGTCACTTAGAGGGTGTAGACACCCTAAAGCAGTGGTTCCCAAACTTTTTCGACCTGTGGCTCCCTTGAACTAATTGGCAGTTGGCCGTGGCTCCCCATCATGTCACTTTTTTTTTTACCGGTGGGGGGATGTAAGCCCGACCTTTGGAGTACTTCCAGTTTTCTCCCTGAAATGAATTGGGATGAAGCCGATGAAGGTATTATAATTATATTTGTAACAAAATTAAAATATAACAGTTGTTTAATAAAAACTATAATTGGTTAAGTGAGAAATGATACAAAGCTCTCGCTTACTATGAGTTGTGAGATAATACTCATCATGATGTAAAAAGACAAACTACAAGCCCCAGAATGCACTACCTTAAACGCTAAAAAGAGCCAAAGAGCAGCCGTATGCGTGCCTGTTCTGTGCATTAAAGGAAGCTTGCATTGTTGCAACCCCTGCTGTATCTGTTTATGGTCAGTTAATGATGCTTTGAGAAACTTTCAATTATGAAAAAGCTAAAGCGTCTTCTATTCCCTCATCCTTTTCGTTTCTCAACCTCTTGTTGCTGCCTTTCCTTTTCAGACATTCTTTTTCTCCCTTTCTCTGCCTTTATGTCCTGCTTTCCTTCTCTTCCCCTTTGATTCTTTTTTATTAAAATTAGATGCTGCCACGCGGTGTCATTCACATCCTGCATTATACAAACCGCCCAACTATTTTGTGCCCACCATGACCTCTGAATCAGCAGCTGTCAGACAGGGTCTGTGACCCTCCTACTGGTGACGTCAGTCCTGGCTTACATTTCTCTCATCTTCTATGTTTCATCTGGATCAGTTGTTCAAAGCTCATTCATTACTCGAGGATGTCTAGCGATGGCTGCCCGCTTACAACAACTCATCTCCCATTGGGCCACCGGGTTCCTGTCCTAGACTTTTCTTTCACTTACCAGTACAATCTGTTGCTTTAGTCAAGTTGGATCAATTGTTGGAAAACCATTTCTTTTCCCAGATTCTTTTAAAGCCCTAATGAAATAGAGTCAGCTAAGTGTTTAATTGAAGTATCGTTGTCTCTTAAATGCCATTTCTTTCTTTCCTGTTTTAGGTTCCCGGTCTTTCTCCAGAAGGTATTTTGGGTGATGCTGTGTGAGGTCGTTGGCAATACTCCAGGCTGTGCTTTATAGAGCGTGGGGCAAATGGCAGGTGCCTGAGTGTCCGCTTTAGAGAGCATCTCTGTTTGGCAGGTTCTCCCGAGCACGTGTCCCTCCTTCCCCGGGTACTACCAAGTGTTCTTTGATGTTCACATGGGTTGAGGAGTGAGAGAATGGGATTTTGAATGGCAGGAGGCATTCAGTAGGTGTGTGTGTGTGTGAAAGGAGGCCCAAGGCTCCAGGTTGTCTGCCTGTCTTCAAAATGACACCAATCTCACAACGTAAGATGTTGGGCATTTGACATAGGACCAGTTATGTCGCACCTTGTAGGATGGAGCGAGCAAACATGATTAATTATCATACTGGTGGCATTTGTAGTACCCCTGTGTGTAATTTAAATAAGCTTTGCTTGCTGCCTTCAAGCTGACGGTAGGGTAGGGCGTAAAAAGACGCATCATTTTTTAATTGTTTACATTCGCACATGATTACAAGCTTCCTCGGCACAAGCTCTTTCCCACATCGTGCGCGGCGCCCCTGGCTACTCCTAACGGCGCACCAGGGAGCCGCGGCGCACAGTTTGGGAACCACCGCCCTAAAGGTACGAAGCCCATTGACTAATACCTGTCACCACCTTTAACGCCCCTAAATTTAGTATTTAGGTGGCATCTCTGGACCTTGCAACTTAGATTTGATTGACACAGAGAAGAACAGGACAAAGAAGAGCAGCTGACCTGAGGACTGAAGCCCTGCTGCAGAAAATTGGCACCAAACCCTGCCTGCTGCCTTAAGGACTCGACAATTGTGGTATGCTGTTTCGTCCTGCAACTGTGAGGCCTCCAAGAACCCCAGAGCTCCTCCAGCCTTCTAAAAATCACCAAAGAACTCCCTTGGAGTGGAGGTACCGCACCCCTGCAGCCACAGGCACCGAACCACAGAATCCGGTTTCAACAACTTGTTGCTCCCCAGCGACTTCGATGCAGCACCCAAACCAAAAGTGGTACACCAGCCCTGGAGGATCAAATCTGTCTCCCCTCTAGTATGAAGACACCAGGATCTACTAGAGCTGTGCCGCACCAATACCCATGGTACCGGACCCTCTCCAGTATTCACTAAGACGAAGAGTCCAATCCGGACTCCAACTGTCCAGGAAGTAAGCACCCATTGAGGGACATCGAGACCCCTGAGACCCAATTTGTGAGTGGCCCAGCTGTCCCGGAATCACCTCTCCAAGCTGCCTTCTCCTGACTGTGAGGACATTGTGATGTGCGCTGCCCGGCTGACCTATCTGCTCTGCAAAGCAAAACCAAAGGGGATGATGGACGGAGTGTTGACATTGCAAGCACTCACCCCAGTCAACTGATCTGGGTTTAATCCATCATCATTCTTCAGCTCACTTCGCCACCCCAGTTCAGACATGGCCATATGCAAATCAGTCTGACCCTGTGCCTCATGGGAACAGTCCAGCCCGAACTGCCAAGCCATGTCTTCCCTGGACCGGAAACAAGCATCCTGGGACCGGTTTCGGGCTCACAGCCCTCATCAGCCAGGCTATCTTGAATCCAGTGGCAAAGTGAGCAAGGGACCCACGTCTGGGCATACCCTGCCAACTTAGGGCGAACAAAGCAAAACCAAAGGGGATGATGGACGGAGTGTTGACATTGCAAGCACTCACCCCCAGTCAACTGATCTGGGTTTAATCCATCATCATTCTTTAGCTCACTCCGCCACCCCAGTTCAGACATGGCCATATGCAAATCAGTCTGACCCTGTGCCTCATGGGAACAGTCCAGCCCGAACTGCCAAGCCATGTCTTCCCTGGACCAGAAACAAGCATCCTGGGACCGGTTTCGGGCTCACAGCCCTCATCAGCCAGGATATCTTGAATCCAGTGGCAAATTGAGCAAGGGACCCACGTCTGGGCATACCCTGCCAACTTAGGGCGTCCATCATTTGTTTGCGTAGCACTTTTCACCCTAAGTGGGATGGGTATGCCCAGACGTGGGTCCCTTGCTCACTGTGCCACTGGAATCAAGCTAGCCTGGCTGATGAAGGGTAATACCCAGAAACCGGTCCCAGGATGCTTGTTTCCGGTCCAGGGAAGACATGGCTTGGCAGTTCGGGCTGGACTGTTCCCATGAGGCACAGGGTCAGACTGATTTGCATATGGCCATGTCTGAACTGGGGTGGCGGAGTGAGCTAAAGAATGATGATGGATTAAACCCAGATCAGTTGACTGGGGGCGAGTGCTTGCAATGTTCAACACTCCGTCCATCATCCCCTTTGGTTTTGCTATCTGCTCTGCACCCAGTCCACCCGGAATAACCATCTGTGCTCCCGTGGCTCTGAAGCCTTTGTGGCCTGCTCCCTCGAGTGGGATCTAAGGTGGTCCCCTTCTTTGTAGGGCACAGGCTCCCAACAACCATAGCACCCTGCTCCAGGCCCAATTCCAGATGCTCCGAGAATCCGCTAGTGTAACATTGGGCCTGGCCTTGCTACTTACCTAAATCCTGCAGGTGAACATCAAAATCCAACTGAATGATTTTATATGCTTTTTTAGGTCTCGGCCTGCACCAGCGCTTGCGCTGGTCTGGCCGAGAGTTTTAGTAAGTGGGTTTTGGAAGTGCAAACACTGGCTTTCGGCTGGCGACCAGCTTGCGTTCACGATGGGCGTGCATGCGCGCAGCTGCCATCTGGGTTTCCTATCTCTTCCTCATTTCCTCGTCATGGCTCATTAACTCTCTGAACTCTGATGTTTCAATCGCAGCAGCAGCAGCTCACATTACCAACTGACGGCCCTGGACTTCAGTCACATGAAAAACAACAGCGATTAGCATTGAAATGCAAGCTTTTTTTTGTCTAGTTAGAAATATTGCTTCGGTGGGTTGATTTCACCTTATATCGCTATTTGTTTTATATTGGGAGTCCCAGCCTAATTACCAGTATTTTTGTCTCACTCTGTTTTTTTAAAAATATTTATTCGCACAAAGCTATATTTAAGGTTACTTTTTCCGCGTCACTTCTTCACTCTATTTAAACTCCACACCCCCACTCTTATTGTCTCTCTCCCTCTCTAATTCTCTCTCTACTTAATTAACTCTCCCCTCTCTATCTTTTTAGCCTTTCATTCTCTCTCACCCCTTTATCTGTTTCTCTTTCAAACTCCTTCATTCACTCTCTCTCCCCTTCTTTCTCTCTCTCTATCCCGCTCCACTCTTTATTCTATGTACACCCTTTCTCTCTCTTTCTCTCTCACCACCCTCTCTAATTGGGCATTATATCTTCACTCTATCTCTCACTCGGCATCACCACAGCATCACTCAGCGCAACCACAGCATCAATCAGCGCAACTACATCATCAATCAGAGCCAGCACAGCATCAATCAGAGCCAGCACAGCATCACTCAGCACCAACACATCTCTCAACGCCATCACAGCATCACTCAACGCCATCACAGCATCACTCAACGCCATCACAGCATCACTCAACGCCATCACAGCATCACTCAACGCCATCACAGCATCACTCAACGCCATCACAGCATTACTCAGCACAACCACAGCATCACTCAGAGCCACAACATCGCTCAGCGCCGCCACTGCATCGCTCAGCGCCGCCACTGCATCGCTCAGCGCCGCCACTGCATCGCTCAGCGCCGCCACTGCATCGCTCAGCGCCGCCACAGCATCGCTCAGCGCCGCCACAGCATCGCTCAGCGCCGCCACAGCATCGCTCAGGGCCGCCACAGCATCGCTCAGCGCCGCCACAGCATCGCTCAGCGCCGCCACAGCATCGCTCAGGGCCGCCACAGCATCGGTCAGGGCCCCCACAGCATCGCTCAGGGCCCCCACAGCAGTATCACTCAGCAAGACCTGAGTATCATTCAGCATCACCTCAGCATCGTCTCCGCAACAGTCACCACCACCACCACTACCACCTCAGCATCACTCAGCACCACCTCAGCCTGCTCTCGGAATCTGGCATCTGTTGATTCTCCCCTAGCGTCAAGCCGCTGCTAGTGTTATAATACAGGTACTAGTTCCCAACCTTCACCCTCCGATTGTTTATGCCCCCTCAAAAAAAAGCTTTAACAAACAACCATTGCAATAGGCAGAAACAAGTTGCCAGCATTGCAAGAACAAAAGAAAACTGAGAATTTTTTATTGTAAATACTTTTTTAATATGGTCGTTCAGTTTTACATAATGCCTTCGTGGTCATATATAAAGTAACAAAAATGCTTCTGACACTTTTTTATTATAACTTTTCAGCATGCTGCACAGCAGCCACACTTCTCTACAGCACAGCTTGAAGACATTGGCAAAGTCAATAGCTCTGGCTAAACACTTATAAGGCCCCAAAGGCGAGACCTATTGGCTATGCCAATGCTCGTTCTATTTCCTCCCATTGACTCAATGGTGCATAATTACGAACAAAAGTGATTTATTTTGCAAACATGAAAAATTCATATCTTGAAAAATACTTACTGTAGAACGAAGTTCTTGGTCTGAAAAATTATATAAAAATCAGTGTTATTTTTATAAATTGGTCTCAGATTTATTCTTGAGTGTGTACATCATTTATTGTTTCTGTGATTACAACAAATGCCTCTGATAAGCCTAACTGCTTGCCCACACAACCACAAATAGAGTGTTCGTTTTATCTACTTTTTCCTCTGTATACCAATCTGGGTCACACTGGACTCTCTGCACAGTGTACTTCATTTAATGCGCTATATAGAAAGTTAGCTTCCTACACCCATATGATTCTCACGTGCTGGCTTACCCTCAATTTTCTGGTGCCCAGCCGAGATTGCAGACCTGGGGGTATTAACCATCCTGTAACATTGTTGACCCACAGTCAAGGATGCCAAGAAGTTCAGAACACTTGTGACATCCACACAAACTGGATCAATGTCCTTTTCTACATACCAGCTACACCAGACATAGCAAGCTTACTTGAAAGTTTTAGTTGTGCCTTTCGCCCCATGCACTCTGATATATTTGGAGAGTGATTCTGGAAGGTGTGGAAATTCTGAAAATGCACAGAGATGTTCTAAGCCACAAGCACTAGCTTGCCTTCCAGAACTAAACTGGTATTGCCCACCAAGATTCTTCAGCAATTCTGAAATTGCCAGGCTCAGAACTAGACAATCCACTGACAATTCCAGAAGAGATGGGAGCCCTGGCTGGGTCCTGCTTAGAGAGGTCACGATTGTCACCTTTGCTGCGAGTCTGCAAATCTGATAAACACACTAGGGGATCATGAGGAGAGGTGGAAAAGCATAACGATTTCTAACAGATCCGTCCTGCAGAAAGGCATCCATAGCCAACACTTCTAGATCTTGTCTCCAACTGTAATATTTGCTCAACTGAGTTGTCAGTCTAGAGGCAAACACATCTATATTGAAGGCCCCCACAATTCCACTATAGCCCTGAAAACTAAAAGGTTCAATTGCCAGTTGCTGCTGTCATACAGAGTCCTTGAATGCCAGTCTGCCTCTGTGTTCGATGGTCCCGAAAGGTATTGTGCCATCAAGGAAATCCGCTGCTGGAGACAGAACTCCCACAGTGACCTGTCAAATATGAAAAGCTCCTTGACCTTGTCTCTCCTATTTTGTTTATGCACCCGACTGCCGTCAGGTTGTCCATTTGTAGAAGTACTGCACATCTCACCATGTCCTTTACTAGGCTTTAAATTGCAAAGGAGCCGGCAACAACCTCTAAACAATTATGTACATTAATGACTCCCTCCTGGATTATCCTCCCAGGTCAAGTAAATGCCAGATCTTGTGCCCATCCTCATAGAATTGCATCTGATTCTAATACAAGATAGAGGGATGTGGGGTAAATGTCTCTACCGTTACATGCATCTATATGGTCTAACCACCATCCTGTCTCCTTCCTTGCTTCCTGATCAAATGGAATCATTTCTGCATATTGCAGACTTCTTCTTAGATGTTTTACTTTAATCTCTGAAGTGCCCTGTAATAAAGAGGACCTAGGAAAATCACCTGAATTGAAGATGAGAGAACACATACTAGCCTTGACAACTGTTGAAGAGAAATCCATTGCTGCATTAGTGTCATCCACATTTCTGCCCTCCTGCTGCTGAGCCAAGCTCGAGCAGAGGAAGGTGGAACAATAGGCATCCTGTCACATGGAGGTGTGACCACCTCCCAGACAGGATTTAGTGTATTAAGGCTTTCCAGCGACCGAAAGTCTGCATGAGGGGCACATTTGGTGTCCCTGTGTATAGTCCAGTTCAAACCAGTCCTGGGAGCCGTTGGCTCCTGCTCTGGCGCGAAACTGGACAAAGGACATGGGAGTAACCACCGCACTGTCCAGACCCTCCCCTGGGAGGGTCCCCTGAATCTGTCCAAAACTCTCCCGTGGGTACAAAAGGGCTTACCTGGCTGTAGGACCCTAGATTTGACATGGACAAGATTCTGAACCAGAAACCACTGAACTTCGACCGTCTGCACACTCTGGACTTCGTTGGACTTTGTTTGGGCCCTACTTTGTCTCCCACTCCGTCCAAAGCATTGTCTGTGCCCGTGCACCATACAGGCTCCGTGCAGGACCTGTGGAGCATCAAGGACAACCGAAGATATCTCCCTTGGAGTGAAGGAGTCACTCCCCTGCAACCGCAGGCACCACATCACGATTGACCGGTCTGCTGCTCCTGAGATCCTATGGACTCCAAAGGCTCCAGCAACACAGGAGGTGGGTTCCTACGTCCCTCGAGGACGGAGCTGACCTCTCACCCAGTTTCAGGTCAGAATCCCTCTTGGGGGCTGCAATACCCGTACCCCTGTGCACTGCGCTCATTTGCAGTTGCATATGCTTGTTGGCGTTTCCCGAGCAAGTGCACTGGGCTCCGTGTAGCCCCAACCTCTGGCACCATTTCCTACCAAGAACTCCGGCCTCCTCGCACCGAGTGCTCCGTGGGCTGCTGTTTGGTGAAAGTGCTCAAGGTCCTCTCGCGACTCCTGTGCCTCCGGCCTGTGAGTCCACTTAAGGGTCAACTTTGCTTTTCTTGGGCTCCCTTGGTTGCTACAGGCTTGCCCTGACTCCCATGACTTTGGTGAGTCTCCTGGACCTTGCTGGTCTGAACCGTAACCTGTCTTGACCTTATGCGTGGGTTGCCGTTGCCAAGGCTTGTTGGTGCTCTCGCCAGACACCGACCCCTCAGCACTCAACATCCTTCGTGGGACAGCTCATATCCAGCTCCTGGTCCCCCTCGATGTCTCCTGGTCCCCGTGGCTGCAGAGTCAAGAACCCCATCAACGCACCTGAAGCACCCAACATCGGTGGGCATTAGTCTACCGAGCCCCTGGCCACTCCTGAGTGACCCAGACACAGCCCCTTCTGCTTTCAGGTACCTTTCGACAAGAATCCGCCTTTGGATTCCAACTGGCACTTTTCTTCCTTCCAGCAGTGGCTCTTCTTCGAAGTCCTCCATTGGGTTCGCCGGCGGTTTCCGACACCACTTCAGACCTATGCACCCGGCTCCCCTGGGATAGGTAACTCTGGTACTATGGTATCCACGGGTGGGGTGGCTCTCCAACCTCCTAACTTCCACTGGGTTTCTTCGAAGTCCAATGGGAAGGGTCCTTAAACTTTAAAACTTCAACCGCGACTTCCCCATAGAATTGTACGGAGCACGCGGTCGTGTTCCCACACTGCACCCGTCCTCCGTGGGGTCCTTACTTACTCACCTTGGGTGGTTCCTTGGGGTCCCAGCGATTCTACGACATCTAGACACTGTCTTGACTGGAGTCGTGGTTCTTATACCACTATTTTAGTATATGGTCTGGTCTCCCCCAGGAGCCCACTGTGTATTAGTGCTATTTACTATTGTTTCTGTGCTACAGTATTGTGTGCTTTGTGAGTATCTTCGTGTAGAAGATACTGTGTCATACTAGAGAGTGTTATATTAATAAATACATATTTTTATAACTACTGTGTGGTACTCCTTTCATTTAACCAATACTATAAGGTTGCATTCTGGTCAAACTACTGCTTAACATTCCTTCAAGACTAAGCCTGAAGGCTGCTCTCCACAGCTACCACTTGGATAGCTTTCTAAGATTATCTTTGACCTCTTAAATCACCATAAGGGTTGTTTGGACTGGCGCAATGTGCCCACTTATATACCAGGCCAACTTCTCACACCCAGGAAAATCATATTGTCTAGATAAATGATCATTCTCAGTCTGTGTGCTCTGGGAGTTGTCGCCACTGGCCTTAAAATCTTTATGAAACACCAAGGCACAGAGGACAGACCGTAAGGAAGGGAAGTGAATCTGAAGGACTGCCACAGGAATTACAAGTACTTCCTGTGGTGCTGGAATATTGGCACTGTCAAGTAAGCATCTTTTAAATACAAACACACCATTCAATCCCCTCGAAATAAATATCCCTGAGATTCTACCATAGTCGTCATCTTCAAATGCTGGTAAATGAACATACTAATTCAAGTCTCTCAAATGTATTAAGAGTCTGAATTTTTGTTCTTTTTTTGTATGAAGAAGATATTGCTGATACATCCTTCTGGGTGCAGCATGCAAGGCTTTATTGCCTTTTCCAGAATAATTCCTGAATCTCGCCTGCAACCAAATCCTTGCTCTCCTGAGAAAACGGCATAGACACTAGGTCTTTGGCTCTGCCGGGGTGGTATTACACTATCTGAAGCCCCCGAACAGTCTGATGGGCTCATGGATCACTTGCATTCACATCCCCACAATGTGCCAATTGGACCAACAACGGCGGTTTCTCCATTAGGACTCTGGGGCTGCGCCTCTCTGAAATTCCTACACGTTTATCTAACTAAATATTAAATAGATCGGTTTATTTAGAGGTACGATTGTATCTCTAAACAAATTGATACATTTATGTCTGGGCTGTCTATCTGTCCTAGCCTGCCTGACCCACCTCACTCTGCAACAGCAGATGGAAGCCAGGCAGTAAATCAACTTTCTGCATTGTGAGGCAAGACGCAGGCCTTACCATTCTAAAGCCCTTCATTGCCATTGTACTCTATGGGAGTCCATGGTGGTATCCACTGTAGGCCAGTGATTCTGTAAGTGTCGTGGTTTGGGGCATCGAAGTCTGCAACCCTGCTTGAGGCCAGAAGTCTGTCATTCACAAGCATAGATCCAACCCTTTCCCATTCGTCACACGAGAGGACTGATGCAATGATTTTCGGATGAGGAAAAATGCTTACAGTTATGGAGAGTCTTGAATAATCATTTAAAATTATGTTTATCACAAATCTCTCCATAGATTTAAATGATGGTGCATCTCAAAACACTTTTGGCTGTATGGGACGAACCAGCTATTGTCCGTTTGAAGCAATAGTAGCTAACATTTGATTATATGACTCTTCTTCCCATTCCCTGAAAACAGCCCAATGGATTGTTTACAAGTTTGGCTTCTGCGTAATTTTGTCACAGTCCTTAGGTAGAACAATCTTACCAATTATCCATCCTCTAGCTAAGTTAAATTACCCACACATCCACCAGTGAGTCAGGACCCTTAATACTGATGACAGAATAGCAATAGCTCTTAATAACGAGGACGCATGATCCTGAGGCGCGGCCAAGGGGAGACATCCTTTACCACGCAACATTTACAACGCAATGCTTTTACATCGCGGTTTTCACAACGCAAGTCGTTACAATGACTTGCGCTGGATGGCGCTCTAACCTAAGGAATAGTATGATTTACTATTCCAACACCTTCCCTACTGTATGTAGACTGGAGTTGGAATAGTAAATCATACTATTCTTAAGTCCAGCACCCTCCAGCGCAAGTCGTTGTAATGACTTGCGTTGTAACGAACGCAATGTAAAATACAGCGTTGTAAATGTATGCGTAGTAACGTCATACATTCGCGGCCAAGATGGCGGCCGCATCGGACGCTCCTTAAACGAGCCCCGTGCTTGGCCTTGCCAAAATACTGAATCCCAGCGACATCTGCCCATCAGTGGGCCCCCTCTGACCAGCCTGGGCTCCAGCCGGATACCCTTGCAGTGTGGGACCACCATCTGCCTTTGGGGAGCAGACCGGAGACGGAGGCCGAGAGTGGAGACAGGCGCGGCCTATGACGCGCTCGCCTGGGGCGGACGCCGGAGAGCGGCCTTGAAGTGTGGTGCAGAGTAGCTAGTGAGCGGCTGCAAAGAGGTCGGCTCTGGACTCTGCGCCACTCTTTCGGACCGGAGCCCTGCTTGCGGAGGAGTACTCAGTGGGGGGCCGGGGCAGCAGAACCGGAGAGATGGACTTGATGAGCAGATTATCCGGCCCCTGAGTGATGTAGCGGCCCGCCGGTGGTGATAGAGCCCCGGTGCCTCCGTGTGTTTCCCGGGCCTACCTAGAGGCGCCTGGCTGCGACATGGCTGTTGTGCTCCATCCCCGCCGCCGGCAACAGCCTGAAAGACTGTTGGGGGCTTTGGTCGCCCTGTGGCCGAAGGCCGCAGTCATCACAGGGCGGAACTGAGGAGGCTCGAGCTGCCGCAGCTTGACTGGGCTGCCCAGAACATTGCACCTTGTGCCCCCAGCGCCCTTGGAGATGGCGGAGGGCCCACTGGTTGTCCCTGGTGGCCCCGGATGCCCAGATGAGGCCTGGCGACGGGGGGGCAGATCCTGGACCTTTCAAGTGAGAACAAGGCCTAGGGCTTGGAGATGGGACTGCCGCCCCAGCATACTGCCCATATAGAGAGAAGGTATTAAGGGCCCGGGGGGGACACTTGAAAATGCCGCAGGGAGGTGGCGCCTGCGGAAGCCTCGGAGAACAAAGCTCTGACAGGTTGAAAGGCCAATATCATCCTGCTCTGATGCTCCACGGCCCTGCGGGAATCGGAGGGCCCAAGGGGGGCCATTACACACAGCTGGGACACTAAGGCGAGCAGAGTGGTGGTGGGTGGCCCCCTGTCTTTGCTACTTCTCCTCTATGACTGAGATACCCTGCATGCTCTTCAGAGAGGGGTTTCCAATATGGTGCGCCTACGCAGTGATTACACCCGTGCCCGGGTAGCGCTGCCGGCCAGATGGATGTCCTTCTGCTGTACCCTTCTGGTTACTGGGCGACGCCGTGCCACACTAACTGGGCTCCTACATAATTCTCTGCTATCCAGGCCCCCTGTACTGCTGGATCATTCGGGAGATTGCTCCTTCATACCCCCGGGACATTTGTAGGGCTTTGGGATAAAGCAGCTCCCACTGCTCACAATGGGCTCCTAAACAGAGACCAGCCCGTAACATAGAGCCAAGACAGCGCTGGGATGTCCTGGACCTCTCTGTAGTTTGGACCCAACTGTTTTCCCTCAACCACCACGCTGATGGGGAAGCCAAGAACCAAACAGGCAGGGGCATCTTCTGAACCAGCAGATTGCCCTTGTAACCCCTCCGTTGAGGATGAGGACACCAACCAAGCCATCGACCCCGTACGCCTTCAACTCAACAAGATACTGGCGGCCATAGCAGACATCAAGGCCACCCTGCAACAGAATATTGGCACAGTGTCAGTTGGCCTCGGACTACTGCAGGTGGATTATTACAAGCTGTCAGACAGAGTCAAGGAGTCAGAGACCTCCATAAAGGACATCCGACCTGAGTGCTCAGCGCTCACATCCCAGGTGACAGAGCTGCGAGATAGGGTCCATATCTTGGAATGGCAAGCGAAAAACGCGGAGGGGTGGAACCGGCGCAATGACATCTGAGTGGTTCGCCTTCCTTTTTTTTTTGTCCTCCTATAACCTCAAATGAATTATCATCCTCCCGGTCTCAACCGTCCCAATTGCTTATATCTTGGGGATCTGATCTCAGCAGATGTTGATACGATATCCAACCATCATTATACATCATGAGCTGACCAAGAGGTGTAATCATTGGACTTGAAGTTTCTATTACAACCTACAGTTCGATGTCTAATAAGCTCCAAAATAACCCAAGCTCTGTTCTTTTCCTAAGACGAGTAACCTTTTGATCCAAGTCTCTAAAGGATCTCACAGAGTTCCACCAGCCACTCCATGTTGGGGGGCCGCCTGGCACCAATTTTTACATATTTCCCTTCTTGCTAGAAGAGTCAAGTAAAAAACAAGTTTACTCTGTAGCCCCGAAGGACCTTCCCGGCCCTCAGATGGCTGCAAAGTGCCAAACCAAATTAAGGAAGGGCTTACCTTTACTTCTTTTTTCAATGCGTCTGACATAGTCTTACCCACACTATCCCAAAACTCTTTCAACAGCGGGCAGGTGGTAAACATGTAGATGTCGTCTGCTTCCTGGGCACCGCACCTTGTACATTTGGCATCTCCACCACCTCTTATTTTGGACAACTTAAGTGGGGACCAGTAGATCCTGTAAAGTGTGAAAAAGTGGTTTCTCCTTAGTGCAGCAGATTTAATCAAGGAATAAAGCATGTCTAAAGATACTTGCCATAAGTTTTTCAGCTCCTCGTCAGGCAAGCAATTCTCCCAGACCAGATAGGGGGGGCTCAAACTTTTGTCAGATGCAGCGAGTAAATATCCATACCAAAGCGATACCTCCTTCTTTCTTGGTTTTAAGTCTTGCAGGTCTTTCTCGATAGAGTTATCAGATGGAGAATGCCATTGCTGGTTCCTACACCACGTTGAGATTTGATAGAACTTAAACCTAGATAGTGTGTCATTGGTCAAGTTCCTCCAGGTATCCCAGGGCAAGCAGCTTTCCCCTTCCATTATGTCCCCCCAACGTGTGACACCAGCTATTTTCAGTGGCTTTGCTAAGGCATCTAAAAGGCACTCCGGTGTTCCCGGGGATTCCCACACGGGAGCCCATTCACTGTAGTAAGATATGCCCAAGCATGAGCGACAGTAAAATCATAGTTTTGCTGCGGCATGCAAGACCTTCAGACAAACTTTTTAAAAGAATTTGGGGGCACCAAATTTATACATGAAGCCCTCTTCCGCACTGTCCACGCATTTCAAGGACCCTCTTAACCAAGCCTTAAAGGTGTCCAAAACCACGTGTGCAGGGGCGAACACTGAGTTCCAGTTAAAAAAGTCAGCTGTGTCCCTTTCTATCTTACTCATGATATCTGGTCGCAAAAGTAATCTTCTATTCAGGGTCCACCTTATAGTGATGGGGTTTGAGGGGAGCTCGATTTTAACCCAAATTGCTGCATGATCAGATAGATGGATAGACAAGTAATCTATATTTTTGACTTTTCCAACTTCTGAGAGCTCCATAAAGAGGTAATAGATCCTAGAATAGTGACCATTCTTTTTGCTAAAAAAGGAATGATTTCTAGAATCGCCATTGATCTTACGCCATTCATCACATAGGTTTAAATTATCTATCATAGAAAAGAGGTAGGCTTTGACTCGTGGTGAAGTGATTTGAGTGCGGGGAGAGGATCTATCCAATTTATTGTTTAGAAGGATGTTGAAGTCCCCGCCGATTATGAGAGGGGCTTCAAAGTCAAGCAAGCTAGAGCAAAGATTATTCAGGGGTGAAGTATCTTCTTCATTCGGTCAATAATAACTAGCCAGGGTATATAGAGTGCAGCCAATTTTAACTTCCGCTACCACCCAACGCCCGCTTTCATCTGCCTGCGATCTACGTAATTCTATTCCTGAGTTTGCTTTAATTATTATGGCAACACCCTTAGAGCAATATTGTTGATCTGTAGCTATAACCTTAGCTACCCATCTTTGCCTATTGAATAAGGCTAGACCTCAGTCCGTAGAAGGTGCGTCTCTTGGAGCAAGAGAACCTTGGCGGAGCTTTATTTCAGATATTGAAGGACCAAACGCTGTCTCCTTTTAACCCTTAAGCCATTCACGTTCCAGCTCATGATCTCCAGGGACTCTCCTCCCGATGATCTCCCCTTATCCCCCATCATCTACTTTCAAGATCAGGCTGCATCTTTTGACCCCTGTTGTGCTAAATGAGGACAATTGTTTTTTATTTTTACCCCTATGCTCCCCCCCAGAACCCCCCCCCCCAGGGAACCCTCCCTTACTACCTATTGGCTGGTGCCAATTTGAGCTGCTATCCACCAACCGAAATTCACAAATAAACTTGACTATCACCACAAATCGACTTCTAAAATGGGTGCCTTAACTATTTACCAGCTTCATTGAGGGCCAAAAAACTATCCACTTCATCTGGAGACTGGAAATTCAGCATTTTATTGGCCCACATTACTTTAAGAAATGCAGGAAACCTCAACTGTACTTGGGCGCCCATTTCCTTTAGAGGGTCTATTCGTTTGCCCAACTCCCATCTTCTATCTTCTGTCACACAAGAGATGTCAGACCTAATTTTAAAGGTTACATCCTGGACCTGGATAGTTTTTTGCTTAAGGGCGACCCCCAAAAGTTTTTCCTTGAGGGTATAAGATTGTATATTCACCAGGATTTTTCTGGGTTTCTTCCGACCAGGGTTTAATTTGAATGGATCACGATGCACTCGTTGGATTTCGGATTCCAAAGTTGTAGTGGAGACAACGTGTGGGGAAGCTTTAGTCAAAAGATCTATTACAAATGATTTGATATTATCCCCTTCCACCCCTTCCTTAATGTCCAGGATCCTGATGTTATTCCTTCTGGAGTTGTTTTCCAGTCTTTCCATCCTATCTGATAAGTCCTTATCTCTCTGTTTAAGCCTGACCACTTCCTGAATATTATCCTTCACCTCCGACCCTAGCTCCTGAACTTTACTCTCCAGTACCTCAGTGCGGTGCGTTAACGCTAGTAAGTTTTCCTCCAGACTACTACACGTGTCCTGAATTCTCCTCTGGTTAGTTTCTGAGGTGGAGAAGCGTTCCTTGATTTCAAACGATTGTTGGCTCAGCCTCCCTTGAACCGTGTCTAGACCTGGTGCATCCTTAGTAGCCTCCTTACCGGATATGCTTGATGTGGGATTTTGCATATGGGCTTTATGTGCGTCTCCTAGGGTTTCTTTCTCCCTTATCTGTTTGTTACTTCCAGGTGCTGGGACAGAGTCTTTCAGTATTGAAAATCTATTTGTAACAGGAATCGCTGAGTAGGGGAGCGGAGCATTTTCAGACGGAGCAGCTGCCCCCTCTGGAGTCTCCATATTGGAGTGAGGGTTCAGTTTGAAGTATGACCTGAGAGAAGGTGTCACTTTTGGGCCCGTTGGGGCTGGTCTCTTTTTTTCTCTCTTTTAAGGAAGGGACCTTTGGTTGTGGGGGTTTAGCCGAGAGACTTTTACTTTTATTTTTACACAAAGAGGGAGCTAGAAACTGTCTAGTTGCTGATTCAGATTGTGATTTAGACTCCTTAAAGAGAAAGGTATTAGATCTCAATTTATACCTTTTACCCAGGAATAAGTCGTTATCAGAGTTAACTAAAGGGTCCACAGACTTACGTTCTGTTATTAACCCGCCCCCCTTAGCTGCGCACTCCTTACCCTCAAGTAGATGGTTCCAAAGATGGGGAGCCTGCACCATACTTCTGCCTCTCTTTCTTTCCCTGCTTCAGCAGACTACTTTGGTAGTTGATTTCCCCAGCATACCCCTTTCCACGGGGTAGGACCGCCAAGACTGCTAAACTGCTGGAAGCAAACTCCATGCAGCCTCCCCTTGATTCTCCCGGGAGGCTGCGGCATGTACTGCCTCTGCCAGACTTCACCCTGGAATTAGGGTTTCCAGGGCGGGGAAGGGCTCGATGGGCTGCTCGGGTCTCAGAGAGCGTGCCTGCAGCCCTAAACAAGGCCGAACCGCCGCGCATCAGCGGGGGGTCCGAGGCCGTCAAAACAGCTGAACGCGGAGGGGGCGAAAGACGAAGAAAAGAAACGGACAAGAAACGGACAAGATGTCGGCGAGAAGTGATTCCTACATTAAAGTAAGCGAAGCGAGGCGCCAGATCTTAGTCATAATGGTGGTGAATGTCTGTAGCAACACATGACTGTCGGCGTGTGGAGAGCAGCTCCTGGCCGGCTTCTTAGCGGGCCGCCATGGTCCCCCACCTCTCTGGAAAAGGTTCTCGCCTTCCTGAGGGAGGGGAGAATGGCAATATGGTAACTTAACTAGAGAACTGGTTGAAGTCGGAGGTGGCTCCACGTTCACTCACTCCATTCTTTGCACTGGAGCTGGCCCACCGGGTCTCAGCACGCCCGTCGGCCCCTGGTAGGCGTCCCCGGCTGGTGGTGGCCAAGCTACTACATTACAGAGACAGAGATATATTACTACATTGGGCACGTTCGGAGGGACCCTTCGCAGTGGACAATTGTAAGGTCTCGGTGTTCCCAGACTTTACTGCAGCGGTGCAGATCAAAAGGGCCTCCTTTCTGGAGGTTAAAAAAGCTCTACATGACGATGGCATACAATACTCTCTGATGTTCCCCTCCAAACTTCAGATTGTCCTCGATGGGACCACTCACTTCTGCGAGGACCCGTAGTCGGCATGGGCCTGGCTGGAGGCATATAAAGCAGGGACCGCTCTCCCAACAACATGCTCAGAACAAACTGCTTCATGGCGGAGGGTGCAAAGACGTCAGCGCAAGAGTTTACGTGGTGGCGCTAGAAATGGCCCGTTTCCCTCACAAACTGAAATGGAACGAGCAGCGGCGCTCCAAGCAGTGGCGGACATCATGGTGGCACACAAGCCACCCTCGAGTGTTGGGTCTAATTCAGAACACACATCCGTGTTGTCTGATTCAGTGTCCTCTCAGGGTGATGACATGGGACTCCCTGTTGTGAACCCCCCAGACAGTGGAAGACATGATTTGATAACCTTTCTTGTGTGTGACATTGCAGCTGCAGGGTGGATAGGTCCTTTGGGGGGGGCTGGGAGAGGTGAGAGGGGGCTACTGACCTACGCTTCCCATCCTTGTGCAATACATGACTACAGCATGGGGGGGTTGACTGCTGAGTGGACATGTGATCTGTTTATTGTATTCTGGACTGACACAGCACGGGCCTGGCAAATCCATCTTGGTCAGCCCCTTACTGAAAGGCCCTTGCCGGCTGGTTTGGGAGTTATTCACTCAGGTTCTGCTTCAAGTTATACAGTTGGACGGACAGCTGTTTCTGTGCTGCTCTTGGGGAGTAGAGTTTATGGTTGTGGGTTGCTCATATTTTTCTTTTTCCCCTTTTCTTTAGTTCCATTTGCACAGGAGCGCGCTGCTATTATGGGGTGGGGGGGCTTTGAGTGACAACAAAGATTTGATGGCTCCTGGTGACCCTACATGACAGACCGCAGGCAGACACTGTCCTTTATGTCCTGGAATATTAGAGGGATGGGATCAGCCTCCAAGAGACACAACATTCATAGATATTTGGGAAGGCGGGGGTGCATGTAGCTATGCTACAGGAGACGCACCTAGCTGGGAGCAAAATTGATCGGTTGCAACGTAGATAGCGAGGCCAGCTGTATGCTACCTCTTATTCAGCGTATGCCAGGGGAACCTTGATATGGATTCGGGTGGGTACCCCCTTTGAGCTTACCCGTTTGCTCATAGATAAGGAAGGTAGATATGTTTTTCTCAAACGTCGATTGTTTGGGAGAGAAATAACACTGGGGAGTATCTACGCCCCGAACCAGGACCAGGTATCCTTTTTTCAATCCCTCTCGGCTCATATGGCGGGTCTCCTTACTGATAGTTTGCTGCTGGGGGGCGAGTTCAATTGCGTACTGGATGTGCTGTTGGATCGCGCTATCCCCCATTGCAGGGAACCTCAGCTCACAGGCTGGCGGGCGGTCTACGGGATTGGTTTGAACGTTGGGGGATGGCACATGTCTGGAGGACCCAGCATGGGGAAGAATGAGATTACTCACATTTCTCCCATATCCATAAACTCCACACCCGGATAGACCGATTTGTATGTTCACACAGACCTAGCCACTCCATTACGTTTTCTGAATATCTAGGACGCTCATTATCTGACCATAGCCCAGTCCTGCTGGAGTTCTGGTTAGTGGGGGACCGACCACCTGTTCCCACCTGGCGCCTTAAAACATCATCACTGGAAGACATATGTTATTGTGACTCTATGGCAGAGGTCATCTCTGACTATTTTGCTCGTAATCAAGGCTCTGCATCCTCAAGTATAGTGGAATGGGAGGCCTTTAAGGTTGTGGTGCGGGGTCATTGTATTGGTCATACAGTGGGTGTTTGAAAAGAATTGAAAGGAAACTCCAAACTTTGGTTAGTACCCTACACAATTTGGATAATGCCCTTGGCACTAGGCCTGCAGTCCTGGATGAGATCCGGGAAACTAGAGAAAAAAATAATACTATATTGGAACGGCTGCACAGTCACGACTATAAGCAATACATTGTCAGGTCGCATGAAGCAGGGAAATTTGGCAGACTATTAGCCTGGCTCATTCGACCCGAGTCCAGAGGGGCCTCCATCACTCACATCAAGCAAGGAGATGGCCGATCTCTGTACTCCCCTGCTTCTATGAACACTGCATTTTATGAATACTATGAGACTGTATGCTGCCCTGACCTTCTCCCGATGGAGGCAAGATCTGCTTTCCTGACTAATGTATCATTGAATGAGCTGCCCGAAGAACATTGTGAGGCTCTGGGAGTTCCTGTGACTGCGCAGGAAATTCGGGTAGCTATAAAAGGAATGGGGAGGGGTAAAACACCGGGCCCTGGCGGTCTTCTGACTGAATTTTATGCAGCAAATGCCGGGACCCTAGCCCCGCACCTGGAAAGGCTGTATGCAGATTCCAGGTGACTTGGCGCACTTCCTGGGTCCACAATCGATGCAGTGGTTATCCCTCTCCCTAAAATTCAAACACAGGGAGCCCAGGTAACTGAATTCCGCCCCCTTTCCTTGCTGCACCTAGATTTCAAGATCCTTAGTAAGGTTTTGGCTCTCCGGCTGCTCCCACTTATGCCAGCATTGATACCTGGGGACCAGAACGCCTTCATTCCTACCCATAGCACTTCCCTAAACCTTAGGACGTTGTACCATATATTGTATCATCCTGAGACCCGCACCTGCACAAATGCCATACTGAAGTCCATGAATCTCGAAAAAGCGCTTGATACGGTGCAATGGGACTTCCTGTTTGAGATGATGATGCAAATGGGCCTTGGGGAGAGCTGGGTCAACTGGGTCAGACTGCTATACACTGCTCCAAAATCTCATGTTAAGACCGGTATCATGATCTCCCCACAGGACAGGGTGTGTCGGGGCACGAGGCAGGGGTGCCCCCTGTTCCTGCTGCTGTTTGCCCTGGCCATTGAGCCTCTCACTGAACTCCTTCAATGAATAGGCAGGGGCTCGGGAGTGGTGTTTGGGGGGCGTAAACATATCTCCCTCTATGCAGACGACATCCTCCTCTACCTGAGGGACAGGTCCACAGGTGTTGTAAGAGCAATGGAACTTCTGCGAGAATTTGAGAAAGTGTCTGGGCTCCGGGTCAACAGAGCAAAGACTCGTGTTCCCAGTGTCCTCGGATGTGTTACAGCCATTGGGCCTACCTCCAGACCCGACGTGGTCGCCCACTTCTTTTCGATATTTGGGTGTCCAGATCTTCCTCTCC
The DNA here is from genome assembly GCA_963921515.1 of Calotriton arnoldi. NCBI lineage: Eukaryota > Metazoa > Chordata > Amphibia > Caudata > Salamandridae > Calotriton > Calotriton arnoldi. Next base: position 2,870,757 of record CAWUFW010000690.1, read on the forward strand.
CTGGTGGACCTCCGAGAGGCAAACTTGGGAAAGACTCTCAGGTCTCTGGGGGCCAGCGTTCCCTTTTGGTGCTCCTTAAACTGACCATTATGGGTTCAATCAGGACGAGTTGGGCGAGGTTGGACTGTCGGCCCACAAGGAAACCCTACTGGCAAAATTATTTTGCCCGGTGTTAACTGTGGCGCTGCAATGTTCGCACCGTTGTGTCCTGAGAACCGCGGGGACACTGCTATATGCCCCGTTGCTGCCATTATTGAGACTCCCTCATGGTAAACCCCTCTCCTGCTTTACTACTGGCAAACTATCAGCTTGGATGGATGCTGTGCTAGTGACGGCTGGAGACTGCAGGGCACATTATTGCCCCTGGAAGACCTGATGGCTCATTATGATTTGCCGTCAGGCCAATTCCTTATGTATGAAGCACTTACCCGGGTGTCTCGGGTCCTCTGGGCGGGGTAACGGGAAGTCCTACAGTTGCTGATCTCAATTGGTGTCAGCAGACACCTGGTGACCTGGTTTTACTGATTCCTCTCGGCAATGGTTCGTGGCCCTTTATCTTCTGTGCGGGAAAGATGGGTAAGGATCCTGCAGCATGATTTGACAGACTCTGAGTGGTGCAAGATACTGGCTTACCCCCAAAAATCTCTAGGAACACAAGGTTGAAATACATTCAATTTAATTATGTCCATATGACGTATCTGACAGCGCACAGGATGCAGGTAATCTATGGGGGTGAGTCCCGCCCCTGTCCAAGATGCGGACAGTTGGATCCTGATTTCATTCAAAAGGTTTGGTACTGCCCCTGGCTGCACCCCTTTTGAGTTGAGGTGCTAGCCGCTCTGGACTCTGTGCTTGGGCGCTCCCTCCCCTGTCCATCAGAGGCCTGGGTCCTGGGGCTATTCCAGAGACCAAACACGCGCAAGGTGGGCACAACATTTGTAGATCTGGCCCTCGCACTAGCTGAGAGGCGCATAGCCATGTCATGGAAGTCTGTGGTTGGACCTGGGGTGGGAACTTGGAGGTTTTATGTGACCCAATGGGCAGGGGCAGAGGAGCGGGCGTTGGTCAGGGAGGAGGCTCGAGGGGGGAGACAAAGTCTATAGCAGATTTGTGGACCGAGATTTTAGTGGCCTGAGAACACCCAGAATATGACTCATGGGGAGACCCTCAGATAAGCGACAGCTCATTAGGGGGAGGGGAAGTGGATGTGCTAAGAGAACATGTGGGGGAGACAGCTGCATAGTGTATTGAGTGGGCCTCTGGTGGCCCTGGCCGTGGTTCATTACCCCTGTGCTGTGAATGGGGAGGTGCTAATCACTTCACCTCTTGCTCAGGATTGATTGTGCAGTACTGATGGGAGTGGTCTGTTGTGGTAACATCTGAGAGGAGCTGCCCAGAGGTGGGCTCCTGATTTGCCCCCTCTTCCATCCCCGACTCACCAGATGACAGTTACTTCCTACTCACTTACACTACTCATCAGCGGCGCTGGCCTAGTTGGGTCACTTCCTTGTGCTTACATGATTAGTTTATGTATATCTCTGCTTTTTCTTTCCCCCCTCCCAACTGTTACACATTGGCTATTATTTTGTAGTACTATTTCTCCTGATACAACACTGATTAATGCCCCCCCCTTCGTAAAAGCAAGGGGATAATTTTTGTAAACAGTAATTGTGTGAATTTCCTGTTACACCTGATAAGACTGGTATAAACGGATTAATGCTGGAAGTAACCTATTGCTACTACTTACATGGTCTTTTTTGATTATTGTCACAATACCGTATTTTGCAATAGATTGAAAATGCCAATAAACAGAAGTTTAAAAAAAAAAAACAAGGACATATGATCCTCTCTACCAAAATATTTTAGTTTTGAATACAAATGATCAGAGTGTGTGTAAATACATATATATAAATATAAATATATTCATTAAGTAGAATGGTATGGTTATAAATTATAACTGTGTGTTTTTGTAATTATTTATACTTTAATTTAATACAATCTTTTTAAAAATTAGTTGTTTTTTCAAAATGTTTATGTTTTTTTTCTGTACTATACTACTTCCACAAAGCACATCAAAGTCCTGGTGAGTAGATTTTTAAACAATAAGATAGACCAAATATGTGAGACGGTAAAAAAATACCCTGGATTTTTATGACAATCAAAAGTCTGAATCATGAAGTTAATTGTTGTATTGGGTCGACTCTCCCATCTAGCAACACATTGAAAATTCTATGTGAATAAATTAATTGGTGATTTTTTTATTTTTTTTACAGATAATAGATGCATATTTTGGGAAGTTATGTCTGTCAAGACCCAATGTTCGTATAGTTACATCAAATTTTTAAAAACAAAATAAATTAAAAACATTTGTGTTTCATTCTGTGTAATGTCGTATTTAACTTTTCCCCTTAGTGTATTGCAATTTCACCAACAGTGTCTTCTGCTGTTTTCCTGGGCTACTATCGATCGTCATTTTTTGGGAATCTACATGATTATCATATGTGAATTTTCACGCTGTCAGGTTCTAATGAGTCGGTAATTGAACTGTCTGATTTGCTGTTGAACGGCAAAGGACACATTGTTAAAAATTAGAATCTACATAATGATTAGCACAATAGGCAACATTTCACAATTTATCTATCCCATGAATCTGTGTGATTGTGTTTTGAAAATAAATGATCCCTTTGTCATTATCATATTTAAGCTATTAATTCCTTTGTATTCCTGAAACTGTTTGTTAATGGAGTTTGGATGACAGGTAGAGTTATTCATGACCACATTAAATCATGTGCAGGTACCATTCGAAAATATGGAAAGTGTTCTTTGTCCAACCAATACTGGCATTCATTGGATTTATTTGGCAAGCAGAACCTTTTTTTATTGGATGGAGGTTAGAACGTTATTAATTTGTAATACTTGAGTGCTTGTAATAGGAGAGGCTTAATTGGAATATTTAATATAAAATGGTCAATTCTATCTCCTATAATCATTTGAACTGTAGCACGGGCTTGCACCTCTATCAAGAGATTGACAACTTCATTATTAAAAATTCCGGCAAGGAAAAGTTGGTAATAATGGAAGGATGATGCACAAAGACTAATATTAGCAGTGCTAGAGTGCAAGCTTGTTATGGCCAATTCCTTCTCATTTACTTTTTATTATATATATTTTCACATACCTTCTCTTACAACTGCTTTAATTTTAAATGTATTCAAAGTAAAATGAATATTTATCTAATTTCTTCAACTATGTGGTAGTTAGTTGCGTTCATAGCAGAATATAACTGTCTGGCTCATGGGTTTTTTCCCACTAATATTATATAATTTTAACAGATACTAAAACCTACTTCAACGAAAATTCTAGGTTTATGGTTCCATGACAGAAAATCTTCTTACATACATTAACTTCTTGGTCAATTTGAGGTACCATTTCTCCGAAACCATTCCATTACCTATTTTATGTTCCCAGATTGCAAAAATATATAAACTGAGAGCACACTGAAGTCATTGTTTTTTTTTTTTTAACAACAAATTTTTATTGATTTTCCAAGGTACCAAATGGGCGAAGCCCAGCAAAGATAATACAAATAATGTGCATAGCATATAGTACGTTGGTACATCATACAAAACCCATATAGTCTACAGAACAGCAGACCGAAAATATTCTCAAACAACAACGAACACACCTAGAGATCATTACAGTCATTGTTTTTTTAATTGAAATATTATTTGTGACGTTGTATAATACTTATTAATTACTTTTAGATGGACAATATTTAATATTTCATTTATCCATTCAAATGTTTCAAAAGGACTTTCCTACAGGCTGTGAAACATCCAGATTACCAGCTATAGGAATTAGTGATTCAGACAAACCCAAAGCAATTTGACAGCTACAACTGTGGTCTTTTTTGCATGCTGGCAATGAGACTGTAAGATGAACTGCACCTTACTTTGTTTTATAATTGTGGTTAGCGGAAAATATTCTCCAGGGAGACATTTTTAAATCCAAATGTTTTATATTTCTTCCTAATAGTACGGGATAGTCTAATAGACATTGAATGAAAACAATATGGCGGGATGCAAATCACTAAGGACATTGCCTCTTGTGTCAAGATAAAACATTTGAAACACATTTTTAATAGCCATTGAAATGAAACTTAGTCATTTGATAAAATTCAATGTCACTCTCCTATTAGTTTAGTGAATATTTATTTCACTTCTATACACAGTTTGCAGATTCATACCTGAGTCAACAGCCTGTGACAGACATTTCAAACAATTCTAAAGATATGGAGATGTTTGGAAAGAAGATTGCACTGGATCTGATAGTCATAAGCTTGGAATTTAACATTTCATGTCTAATTTTGGATGTGTCATGCCTTTGTGACAACTGAAACTTTTGATCCTTTTGGTAGCTATTAATGTTTCTTGCCACTACATTTGTAAATACCCACAGCATAAATTGTGTACTGTGTATTAATAATTTGCAGATAAACTAATAGGCATTTGGCTTGACAGATTCTTGACCAGTTCTTATTCTGCCACATGGGGCATGTATGAGGATACAAAAGAGTACAACCTAATGGGTGTTGCCATAACCTGTAACTCTTGCAGATGGTGTATTTAGGGACAATAACTTTTGTTAACTGAATTATAATAACAAGAGACTAGATTTATAAGCACACCCAAACATTTAGTGCATTAGTTTACTTGGACACTATTTTCAAAGTAATACCATCATGTAATGTTAGTAGTCTGACTGCAAGATTAGACTAGTTTTGGCTCCATTTCCCTATGGGATATTGCCATGAAAATCCTTAGTAAGAGCATGGTTGAAGATACTTGTAGCACTGAATGTGTATATGTAGCATCAGACATGATTATCCCTTTGCATGTCTTAATTTGAATGCATATGAAGATGCCCAGTTGAGGCAAGAGTTTGTTGCGACTATGTACTTATGAATGCAAATTTCAAATGTCCTGCTATCCATTATTTCACTGCTTTCTAGTTGTTTGTAAGGGTATGTTTATGAGTATAATCCCATCCAAAGAGAAAAGTTAGTGACATATACCTGATGTTGCAAATAAGTTACACTTTGCTTGTGTTTCCCATTGAAATGTCATTCCTAATCTATCTCAATATTTCATTAAAATTAAGTGGAAGACTTCTGTGGAGTCTGTAATGAAAAATCTTCAAAGATGAATATTGGAAACATGATGGTAAATAACTACACATATTTTATTAAGAAACAGGTTATAAATGTCCCAGAAATAGTAACTAAAAGCACATTTTGTGCGTATAAAATTTACTGCATTCATTTTAACACAGTATTGTAAAACTTTCATTACCATATGTACAGTATTTCCTCTCATTAACTTTTTCTACATGTTGTAGCTATTTTTGGCTTTTACATTAAGGAGCCAATTTATAGTCTGCATGTTGAAGTATGTTAGTGGTACAGCAACAGTAGTAATAATGTTATGAATATACTTAGTAGGTTTGTACTGGTCCTCCAGAGGTTCAGATGTTGAAAACGTCTCCAAGTTTCAGGTCTTCATGGGTGGTAGTAAAAATATCCATGGGTTCCAGGACCCCGAAATAAGCACATATGGGGGTGATGAGACACTCCTGAAGAGGCCATGAGCAGTGCCCAGGGCAGTTCTTTGTCTTGGGTCAAAAACAGAACAGGTCCAATCCTTCAGTGCTCCTCTCCGGTCACGTATAGAATGTCTACTCCTCGGCTGGTCTTCCTCAAGTCTTGGAATTGTTCTCAGAAAGCCTCCTGGGAAACCTCCATCGATGAATGGGGGATTTGTCATGTCCGACTCAGAGATGGCGCCGCACCGACGTCAGTCGGCGTTGGATGCGGCACCGGTGGTGCCGTTGGATTCACTCTTGTGAAGAGCCCTTGTTAATCTACAAATCAATAATAGGAAAATCCTAGACATGTTTTGATGGGTCATCTTTTAAAAACTTCATAAACATAACTATGTCGACAAAGCTAAAACTATTCTGCATAATAAGGAAAGTGAATCATTTTTTTTTTTATTTGTTCTCTTTTTCAACAGGTACAATGTAATGAATGCTTCAGATGGATACCTTTATTATGTATTCAAACAGATGAGGCAACATTACAAGAGAAAGAAGGTTTTAAATGTAGAAAATGTAGTGATAAATATTCTTTGAGCTGTAATGGGAGCAATCAGCCAATCTGAACTCAGACCATTTCAATGTTAATTTGGACATCAATACCACTGTAGGTGCAGAAATCTTTGGACTGCTTCTCTTTACAATACTCCGAGCTGTTGTTGCTGTTTATTTCTGTGGTTTTGTTTGCAGGAATTGTTTTAAATCAGATTTATATTAAGGAAGAATGTATGTAGGGTATGTTATGTGTTTTCACTTGCAATGTGTCCCATAGACTTATGATAGACAGATGTAAGCATAGAAAGTTTGTGTATTGTACTCACTCACATCTCAGTACTCTCTCTTACATCACTTTACCCCTCACAAACACTGTCAGGACATTGTCTCGTTTACTGGACTATTAATGGATTATAGAAATGAGAGCCTTTTAAAATGCTTAAAAAAACATAGTCGACTATCATTCACCTACCCCTTACTGCATATTATGACATTGTAGGAGCCGTCAACCCTGCAAACATTATACTATCTTTTGAAACCTGTTTCACTAAATTTCACTAGATTCATTTGAAGCACTGTATTCAAAGGCACCTAAAACGTGAAGCTTTCAGTATGATTTTCACTGCTTTTCTGCACTCTTTGCCTAACTACATTAAGGTAATATTGATTTTGTGTGTGAATTCATTGCACCCAAAGTCCCCATCGCAAACTGCACACTTAAAGACAGTCCTGTTCTTTTAACAGACATCACATTTTTTTAACTTTAGAATTTGCTCTAAACATTTTAATTTTGATTAATACTTTTACCTGCAGATTCATTACCTGTGCAATTATCCTTGACGTCAGTCTGGACCCAGATACTTAAAAGCTCTCAAAACGCTGGTAGGGGGTGCTGGGTTTGATTCGACATTGGAAGTAACGTCTGTAATCCTACCTGAATCCATAAAACACTCACCACAGGTGCACTGACAACAGTTCCCCTTTTTCCGCACCTTCGTCGCAAATCCGTAGCTCACCCTCAATCACCAAAATTTTCCTAAATTTTAACTTTGTTTTTAAACAAATGTATTCAGGGCTGAGTCTTTAAGATGAGTCTTTCGAAGCAGTAGGCCAGGCTTTAAGCCCTGTAGGCACTGTGAGGGTCAAATGTCTATTGACGGTCCACATTCTGTTCGATTGTGGTGTCTCTGTTCCGCTCATAACAACCACTCTTGTTTGTCATGTCAAAGTATGCATCCGAAGACCCTTCTGGAGAGGGAGTCACAGTTTTTCTTGGCCTTGTTAGGATGATAGTTGGTTGATAAAAGGCTGAGGCCGAAGTCGGAGGGGATGGTGCTGCATCCCAATCTCTGGAGCCACTACCTAAATGCTTGGGGATTCAGCTGGGACATCTGACCTCCTTTCCACTGCCAAGTTATCCTTTCAGCACTTGCCCTTCCACAAAGCCGACGTAATTGGGCAGATAGATTAACTTTGTGGCATGGTGCGCTACTAATAACGTGGACCCCTTGAAAGCCAAGTTGTCTCAGGTCTTGCAGTTTGCCCTGTCGTTAGCACAGAGAAGCTGTGTGGTTGGTACTGTCGAGGAGTACAGTTGCTTCGTGAACGTTCCCCTGTCTGCCTGACAAGCCTTCCCTCTTTAAATCCCTCATTGTCATTTGCTTTCTGAAGGTCTTTAATAACTTGAATACTCCAACTCTGTTTGAAGTTCCAAAATTGGATTGGAATTTTGCTTTGACATTTCTTATGGGGACTCCATTTGAGCCCCCTGCAGTTGCAATTTGAAATTGTTAACCGTTAAAGTTGTATTTTTGGTGGCCGTCACTTCGGCCAGAAGAGTGAATGAGTTACAAGCCTAGAGTATGCGTCCTCCCTTTACTTAATTATAGCCAGTAAAGTGGGTGTTGCAAACCAGGTCTGCTTTTCACCTTAAGATGATGACTCCCTTCCATCTCAGTCAGTCTGTCACCTTAACTACATTCTAGCCTTCAAATCATCCCATGCAGGAGGAGAAGAAACTGCATTGGTTAGATCCTGTGTGGTCAATATCTACTTGGACCATACCAAGAACAGACAAGATGACCAACTTTTCAATGGGTACTTTAAGGTCAAGAAATGTAAAGCAGTGCCTAAAAGAATGCTATTGAGGTGTAATATTCTTTCAATTGATAAAGCGCACAATTACCCTAGGGTATCCTGGTGCTAGCCCCTCTAACTCAACAGAAATGAAGAAGCAATAGAAAAGATATGTTTTTAATAGTTTACAGAAGTACAGTAAGCTTGTTTCCGCTCAAAGAGTGAGGGAGAACATTCCAAGCATTAGCTGTGGTAATAGCAAAGCTTCTCTCTCCCATCTGTGTTTATCTGAATCTGGGACCCTGAACCAGAAAGGCTGAGTAAGAATGAAGGGATTTAGAGGGCATATTGTGATTAAAGTAAACGGTTATATAGAGATTTTGATGTTTACTAGAGTGTAAAGCTTTGTGACTATAGCAGAGAGCCTTAAAGGACCATCTCTGCCTGTTGGGCAGCCAATGTAAAGTTCTGAGGTGCTGTGTGATGTGTTCCGACCTGGACATATTGAGAAGCACTCTTGCTGCAAAATTCTGGATAATCTGCTGTTTATGTCCAACAGATGCTGTAACACGTGCATAGATTGTTTTAGGAAAGTGTCGCTTTTGTATGGTCAACCCCCACTTTTTGCCCCAATTGCTGATGGTTATGACTCTGGTAGTGCACCGGAGTCTGCTGCCCAGACCCCAGTGCTCTCTCACAAACCTGTTGTGTTCAACCTGGTAATCCCAAATTGCAAAGACTTTACCCCTTTATAAGTCCCTAGCATATGGTACTAGGGACCCGGGGCATCGGTGGTAAAGGGGTCCCCAGGGCTGTAGCACGGTCTTGTTCCACCCTGAGTGACCAAAGTAAACTACTGACAGCAGGCCTGCCATTGCAGACTGAAGGAGTCAGTGCAAACTGCTCGAACTCGAGTGTGCCCTCACCATGGGTGGCACAGTCAATACACTTTTGAATATATGTCAGGCACCCCTAAGGAAGGCCTGCTGAGCCCAGGAGGCAGAGTGCATTATAGTAAAGGTGAGGGCAAATAAGTGCAAACCTATATGTCCCTATAGTGGCGTTCCCCATTGGAAACTACTATAATTGTTAGCAGTCCATAGGATAACATGGCTGGCACCCAGGCATACTCGAGGTCGCCAACTCCCTTATAGTACTGCCAAAATATGTCTCAAGTTGAGGCCGAAGTGGCATTCACCCAGGTGGATAACTTAGAAGGTGCCCACCTGGTTGCCCCAGCTTCACTGTGCTTTGGCTGACAAGCCCACGCTTTCTTGTGCCTGCTGCCACCAAGACAAGATTCTGACATCCTGCCAGGCAGTGTGATCACTCCCAGGAGCCAGGAACAAAGGCTTTGGCAGGAAGGAGGTCACACCTCCCTCTACCCAAGCAGGCTAGTGAATTGGTACATCAAGGCGGTGACCCACGAAGGCTACACCGCTTCTGATAAGTATTAGGGCTGGCTCCAGTGGAGGAAATAGCCCTCCCCCTGCCCCATGCACATTTGCTCCCGGACAGACAGGAAATTAGATAGTCAAGGAGGTGTACACCCCCAGAATGCTGACCACACCTCCAGGGTGGAAGGCCTGGTCTATACACTAAATATACTTTTCTGCCATATTTAGGAGTGGCAGAATAGAGGGTCCTGGGTAGAAAAGGTGTCCAACACCCCCAGATGTGGTTACCTAAGGGGTGGATTAGCTGCAGGGACTATCTGCCCATTGGCTACTAGGTCCCACACTCCTAACTCTCTGAAATCTAGTAATCTGAAAGAGACTATTAGTTATGGATTCCTCACCTTAGAATTACCCCCGGCGTCAGACTGGATCCGGAGAATTTTTCTTCAGCAGTACCCCTGCGCGTCGGTAGGTGGCGTCGGTTGACTCCGCGTTCGTCGTAGCCGCCGTGATCGCCGGAATGACGTCGCAGTATCTACTTAGTCGCCGCCCCTGCGCGCAGACGTCAGATCTTTCTTTTTCCGCGCCAACCAGCGCAGATCCGGAGAGAGCGGTACTTCGAGTCATTTTTTTACTGTCTTTTTTCGACTTTTGTCGACTTCTTTTTCAAGTCGTTTGACTCCTGGTGCACAGGGATGTCACATCGGCGGATCGGCTTCAAGCCTTGTGGCTCCTGCCACAAGCTGATGTCGGTGATGGACCCACATCTAGTGTGCCTATGGTGTCTGGAGCGCGACCACGACCCAAAGCCGTGCTCCGACTGTCGGACCATGGCCCCGAAGTCTTTGCGGGAGAGGTCCCGAAAACTTCTGGAGGCCCGGCAGTCGGCTCAGCGCCACTCGATGCGGGCTGCGGAAGGTAGTCATCAGGCTCCGCCCGCGAAGCCTGTTACGTCGACTCCAAGCCTCCCTCCCTTTCCAGGAGCCAGAGCAACCCCTGCCCAACTTCGTAGCTTTTACGAAGCCCTTCACTCCATTTTTGGGTAGCCCGACTCCGCCGGCGTGCATTCGGGCCCCGCGGACTCGACTGGGGGTTCTAGGCCTTCAATGCCGGCTGCTTCGGCCCCGGTGCCGCAGGGCCACCAGGGATCCAGCCTGGATCCGGATCGGCGCCGGTTGACCTTACGACACCTCCTCCGGCGTTGAATACATTGACGACACCTCCGCCCCTTCTGACGCCGGTTGTGTCCCCAACCAACGTCGACCCCATCCTCCCCCTCGACGTGGACACAGAGCCGGACCGTCGTCGACCGACGTCGGGACCGGCGCCGACCAGTACTTTTGTGCCATTGTTCCACCCTGGTCTTCCCTATCGCCCTGAGTGGCAACCAGAGGAGGTTGAGGAGGACTGGGAGGGGTCTGTGGACCCTCTGGCAGACCAGTTGGAAGAACCGTATTGGAGAGAGGAGTTGGGTGAGGCCAGTGGTCTGGACACTTCTCCAGACCATGGCATGCTTTTCCCCCTACCGTGGCTACGGAGGAGAGTGCATCATACGCAGTGGTGTTGCGTAGGGCGGCTGAGGCCTTAAACCTCGAGCTACCTACGGTGGCACTCAGGACTAACCTCCTGACCAAAGTGCTTCAACCGGCAGCGGCCTCTTCGGAGCCCCTGCTGCCATTCAATGAGGCCCTCACGGACATCCTTCTGGGCACTTGGTCCAAACCCAGCACAGGGGCACCTGTGGATAGGATGGATGATTGCCCGACGCCACCGCCCGGCCCGAGCGACCCCATTTTCCTCTCCCAACACCCTACCCCGAGAGCTTGGTGGTCCAAGCCTCTACTTCCAAGGGCGCATTCCCTACCGCTCCACCTGATAGGGAATCCAAGAAGCTGGATCACTTGGGGAAGAAGATGTTTTCTTCCGCCAGCTTAGGACTGCGGTCGGTGAACACCGCATGTCTCTTGGGCCGTTACACCCACTCTGTGTGGGATACGGTCACACAGGTGCTGCCACAGTGCCCGGAGGAGGCCCGGGCCGTGCTCTCCCGTGCAGTTGCTGAGGGTAGAGATGCAGCCAAGTTCTCCATACGATGTGGGCTGGACACCGCCGACTCGCTAGGCAGGATAATTTCAACGTCAATAGCCCTGAGACGCTACACCTGGCTGAGGTCCACTGGCTTTTCGGGCGATGTCCAATTGACTCTTTTGGACATGCCCTTTGATGGCCGTCGCTTGTTTGGTGACAAAGCGGACAACGCGCTCGAGCGCTTTAAGGATTCTAGGACTATGGCCAGATCCTTGAGCCTCGCTACCACCTCTGGCCCCGCGCAGTCTGATTTTCACCCCTTTCGTGGCTACAGAAGGGGTTCCCCACCACGTTCCACCCAGAGGCACAGGCCTGCCCAAACTGTTCAGCCTCTGCGGGGACGTGGGACCCAGCGTCGTGGGTCAGGGTGCCAGCAGGCGGGTCAGTCCACCAGTGCCCCTCTGCAGCAGCCTCCAAACCTTCCTAGTCTGACCCTCCAGGGCCACCAGTTGCCAGTGGGCGGCAGGATTCGCCATCACCTCCCCCACTGGCAGAACATCACGTGGGACAGGTGAGTTTTGAAGATAGTCCGAAGGGGCTACTCCCGCCCCTTCGAGACTTCCCCTCCATCCATGCCACCTACATTCCATCGCATGTCAGAGGATCACTTGGCCCATCACCGTCAGGAAGTTACGGCTCTCTTGGCGAAGGGAGCCATCGAGTGCATCCCTGTGCCAGAAGTAGGTCGTGGTTGCTACTCCCACTACTTTCTGGTGCCCAAGAAGGACAAAGGCCTGCGTCCTATCTTGGATCTCAGGGACGTCAACCGCTTCCCCAGGAAGGAGAAGTTCAAGATGTTGACATTGGCTCAGGTTCTGTCTGCCCTCGACCCTGGAGATTGGATGGTAGCGTTGGACTTGCAGGCCGCCTATTTCCACATCCCCGTCCTGCCGGCCCATAGGCTTTACCTACGGTTCACTGTAGGCCACGAGCATTTTCAGTTTACTGTGCTCCCCTTTGGCCTTACCAGCACCGCTCGGGTGTTCACAAAAGTGATGCCGGTGGTCGCAGCTCATCTGCCCAGATCGGGGTTTCCAGTCTTTCCCTATCTCGACGACTGGCTGTTGAAGGCGGGCTCGCCACAGGCTGTCGTCTTCCACCTCCAGACTACGGCGGACCTCCTGCATTCGCTGGGGTTCACTATCCAGCTGCCAAAGTCACACCTGATTCCATCTCAAAAGCTCCTTTTCATCGGAGCGGATCTGGACACAACGCAGTTTCGGACATATCTTCCCGAACAGCGAGTTCAGGATATTCGGGCTATGATTCCAATTGTTCAGCCTCGATCCCGGGTTTCGGTCAGAATGACCATGAGGCTCCTGGGCCTCATGGCCTCCTGCATCCTGCTGGTGGATCATGCCAGGTGGCATATGCGGGCTCGGCAGTGGGACGTGAAGTTCCAGTGGGCACAGCATCAGGGGAATCTTTCCGATTGCATCCAGATCTCGGAGGGCACTGCACAACAATTGCAGTGGTGGCTAACGAACCAGGATTGGGTCAACGGCAGATCCCTCTCCCTTCCCCAACCAGAGTTCACAGTAGTGACAGATGCGTCACTCCTGGGATGGGGCAGCCACATGGGAGAGGTGGAGATCAGAGGCCTCTGGTCTCCGGCGGAGTCCGAGCTCCACATCAACCTTCTGGAGCTCCGGGCGATTCGTCTTGCACTGAAAGCATTCCTTCCTTCTGTCAAAGGAAGAGTAGTGCAGGTGTTCACGGACAACACCACCGCCATGTGGTACTGCAACAAACAGGGCGGGTGGGGTCGTGGACCCTATGTCAAGAGGCTCTCCGCCTTTGGACATGGCCGGAACACCAGGGCGTATCCCTTGTGGTTTAACACCTGGCAGGTTCACTGAACGCCAAGGCGGACGAACTCCGCTGCAGGTGCATGATGGATCACGAATGGCGTCTTCACTCGGAGGTGGTGCAAGGTCTCTTTCAGCAGTGGGAAGAGCCTTGGTTAGATCTATTCGCCACCGAAGAGAACGTGCAATGTCAGCAGTTCTGCGCGTTGGAATTTTCAAGGCGGCACTCGCTTGGCGACGCTTTTCGACGTGAGTGGAGTTGCGGTCTTCTATATACCTTTCCGCCTATACGACTTCTGCCCAGAGTGCTGAAGAAGATCAACCGCGACCGGGCCCAAGTCATTCTTGTGGCTCCGGACTGGGCACAAAGTGTCTGGTATCCCGAGCTCTTGAACATGGCCATCGATCCTCCGATCAGACTGCCCCTTCGGGAGGATCTTCTGTCGCAGCAGCAGGGGACGGTCCTCCGCCCGAACCTGTCCAGCCTCCACCTCCTTGCGGTCTTCTATATGCCTTTCCGCCTATACGACTTCTGCCCAGAGTGCTGAAGAAGATCAAGCGCGACTGGGCCCAAGTCATTCTTGTGGCTCCGGACTGGGCACAAAGTGTCTGGTATCCCGAGCTCTTGAACATGGCCATCAATCCTCCGATCAGACTGCCCTTTCGGGAGGATCTTCTGTTGCAGCAGCAGGGGGCGGTCCTCCGCCCGAACCTGTCCAGCCTCCACCTCCTTGCGTGGAGATTGAGCGGCGGCAGTTGACAGCTTTCGACCTTCCTCCCGAAGTCTGTAACGTTATCTTTGCAGCCAGGCGTCCCTCCACCAAAACGGTATACACCTGTAGATGGAACAGATTTGTGGCATGGTGCACAGCAAAGGCTGTGGATCCCCTTTCTGCCCCTCTTTCAGAGGTTCTCCTCTTCATTCTTTCCTTGGCCCAGCAGGGCTCTGCTCTGGGCACTCTCAAGGGCTATCTTTCAGCCATTTCGGCCTTTCTTCGTCTCCCAGATCAACCTTCTCTTTTCAAGACCCCTATTGTAAATCGTTTCCTTAAGGGCATTACTCACTTGTTTCCTCCTATTCTTTTCATAATGCCCCAGTGGGACTTGAATCTTGTTCTGACTTACCTTATGTGCGCTCCTTTCGAGCCGCTACATAACTGTCCTCTCGGACTTTTGACACTAAAAACTGCCTTTTTGGTTGCCATCACCTCTGCTCGCAGGGTGAGTGAGCTTCAGGCTCTTTCTTCAAAACCTCCGGGCTGTTCATCCGGACAAGGTTGTCCTTCGCACTAGGCCTTCCTTTCTTCCCAAAGTGGTTACCTCTTTAAACATAGGACGGACCATCACTTTGCCCACCTTCTTCCCGCATCCTTCTAAAGAGGAGGAGAGGCTCCACCGTCTGGATCCAAAACGTGCCCTTTTTTTTAATCTGGATCGCACAAGACAATTCCGGGTGGATGATCAACTCTTTGTTGGCTATGTGGGCGCCAAGAAAGGTCTCTCGATGGGTCATCCTTTGCATTAAGATATGCTACTCCTTGGCGAAAAAGGAGCCTCCAGTAGGGCTGCGCGCCCATTCCACCAGGGCGACGGCAGCCACCACTGCTTTGGGACGTGGTGTCCCCCTCAATGACATCTGCCAGGCAGCCACGTGGGCATCCCTGCACACATTCACTAAACATTACTGCCTAGACAGCTTAGTCCAGAGAGAAGGCTTCTTTGGCCGTTCAGTTCTCCAGGACTTTCTGGTGTGAACTTAGTTCGCAGACCCACCTCTGGGGTTGGTATTGCTGGGGTTTCTATTCTAAGGTGAGGAATCCATAACTAATAGTCTCTTTCAGATGAACAAGTTACTTACCTTCGGTAACGATATATCTGTAAGAAACATATATTAGTTATGGATTCCTCACCGCCCCACCCATCCTCCCCGTTCTGCGAACTGACTTCTAGGATAAGGGACTTCCTTTGAGGGCCCTAGTTTTGTGCACCAGTGGTCAGTGTCTTGCATGGCTCTGCGCTTCTGGCGTGGAATGTCGTGTAAAGAACTGACGTCAGCACGCAGGGGCGGCGTCTAAGTAGATACCGTGACGTCATTCCGGCGATCACGACGCCAACGACAAATGCGAAGTCGACTGACGCCACCTACCGACGCACAGGGGTACTGCTGAAGAAAAATTCTCTGGATCCAGTCTGACGCCTGGGGGTAATTCTAAGGTGAGGAATCCATAACTAATATATGTCTCTTACAGATATCGTTACCGAAGGTAAGTAACTTGTTCTTTAATAGACTCCCCTGACACCAAAATCTCAATTCTGAACAAATTGCATCAAGGAAGGACCAAGAGGAGACCTGTGTCACCGACAACATTACTTTTCCCACAGCACCAAAGCAAAAGAGGGATACTTTGTCCCTGTGGCAACAGACTTGGAACTGCATGATCCAGCCTCATCCTTAGCTAAAACTCAGCATCCCCTGAGAGAGGGACCCATGTGAAAACCGGAAGCCCCCTCAGACTCACCTGGACCAGTGGCACTAGTGCCCTGCAAACTGTGGATAAAAACACTCACCGGATCTAAATAATCACTGGCCATCTTGCCCTCCGTGGGAGGGCCCAAATCTAGATGGTCCAGTGCATTCTGGGAGTTGTAATCCTGCCTGCCACGAAGTTTTGGGCAACTACCTCGCTCCCCGGGACCCCGTGAAGTGCCAGTACCTTTTCGCTGGGCTTATCGCTGCCAAGGCTTGTTGGTCGCCAATACAGCAACTAACCCCCACACTCGATGCTTTATCTAACGGAACACCGTGCAACCTTCATCCAACATCAGCAGCTGTGCATCTGTTGTGTTTTTGCATTCTTTTTTCTAGCAGCACAGTGTAAGCGGTAAAACCAGCACCCCCGCAGTTCCCGTTCAGCAACACGGACAGCCAGGACAACTCTGCACCTGCACTGCACGGGCTAGGTAAAATTTAACTGACTTTCGTGGCCGGGTCCAGGGACCTGCTGACCTTAACCCTGTAAGGGTTCTACATAACTCGACCTGCAAGTGACAGATTGCTAGATCCACTGGCACAAGGTTTGCAGGCAGGTGGCTTCCACTGGCAATGCAGCAGTCTACGGAGCAGGCACCGCCCTTAACGCCAGGTATGGACGTAAGGGCCACGTGGTTAGCCCCGCATATGGTGTCAATTGGGGTGGATGCTGGGAACAGAAAGGAGGAGGAAACTACACAGCTGTAGAAGGCCCTGTATGTTAAAGACGCTGGGGTAGGAATGGAGGAACGGAGGTCAGATACAAAAGGAGAGGGTATACAAAAGAAGGAGGCTGCACAAAGTGACGGACGGTCTCATACACGGACTGGGACGTCAGCAGGAGAACAACAAGGGGACAAGGCTAAGGATATGGGAACTGAAGTTGGGAAGCAGACTGGAGGGGAGAAAGGTAAGGTCTAAGTAGCAGTGGTCAAGGAAAGCAAGGAGTTGAAAATAAAGACGTTGTCATACTTGGGGGTGACAAAGCAGCTGGGGGCACATCTTATGTTGCCCACCAAAGAAAAGATCTGGAAGGGAGAATATGTTGAAATGTTTAAGCTGTTGCATAGGGAGTTAAGAGCCAAGGAAGGGTCCAAGGAGAACAAATATGAACTGTCCAAATTACCATGGTGCCCAAGGCAGTAAAAAACTGGACGGCAGCATTTTTATTTTCGCTAGTGTATATTGTGAAAAATATCCAGAGCAGAGTGTGGCCCTGTTTAAATACATGGACGTCATATGCAAAGATTATGTATGGGGGATACACGTGGGCACAGTATGGTGATGAATTTAGGGCACCAGTGGCCTTGGATTCAGAAGCCAAATGGGGGGAGATCGACTCCGATATCTGGTAACACACAATAGGTTCGGCAAAAGTTGCGAAAACAATATTGACAGTAAGTGGTTTGCCTATAGTTTATTGGCCCTTTCAGGCCTGCCCCACCTGAGGAGGGGTGGGATCCACATCAAAAGGCCAGGGGGGAAAGCTGGGCACATGTTGGGATTTCAATAAAGGACTGTGCTCCAGGGAATACTGCAAGTTCCGACACGAATGTTCCAAATGCGCAGGGAGGCACGCCCTTGTGTATTGTTTTAGTGCCACAAGGAACCCATTCAGGCAGATACACGGGACAGTGGCAGCAGAATCATGGGGGTTCAGGTGCACTGCAACACACATCAGGGAGCTACAGGGGAGGAAGGGAGCACAAGAACCTAGTGGGAAAAGTGCTTACTTTGGTTAAGCTCGACAAATTGGCTTTTTGACTGCAGCGTTATAACACAGCAGATGCAGCAGTATTGAAAGAAGGGTTTCAGTGGGATTTTCGTCTGGGGTACGAGGGTCCGAGAGTTCTGCACTGGGTGGAAAATCTGAAATCAGTCAGACAGCATCCGCAAGTAGTGAGGGACAGATTGTAGAATGAAGTTCAGGAAGGCAGGTTGGCGGGTCCTTTCGATGAGTGGCCTTTAGAGAACCTTATCGTGTCCCCCATAGGTGTGGTCCCCAAGAAAGAACAGGGTCAGTTCCAGATGATACAATATTTGTCTTGGCCAGAAGGGAATGCGGTAAATGACTTAATTGCTGACTATTTAACCTCAGTGTCTTATTCTTCAGTTGGCGTGGCCATGTCCCTGGTGGAGCGGGCGGGGGTAGGAGCAGATATGGCAAAGTGTGACATAAAATCTGCCTTTCGGTTGTTGCCAGTGCACCTGGAGTACTTTCAACTGCTGGGTATTCAGTTTGAAGGGTAGTGGTATATTGACAAAGAGCTTCCATTGGGATGTTTTATTTCGTGAGCCCTGTTCAAGCGTTTTAGCTCATTCTTAAAATTGTAGTTTACGTGGTGCACGGGCACAAGTGTGTTACCTATTACCTGGACGATTTCTTCTTTGTCAGCAACACAGGCTCTGCAGACTGTCACCGACTGCTGGTTAAGTTTTCAAGAGCTCATGGAAGATATTGGGGTTCCTTTGGCACCTGAAATTACTGTGGGCCTACAGACCACGCTATCCGTTCTGGGGATAGAACTAGATTCTAGGGTCATGGAGGCACGTTTGCCACCAGACAAAAAACTGAAGATGCAGTTGTTATTGAATGCGGTGCTAGAGAAACCCAAGGCTAAGGTCAGGGTCATGCAAGTACTTTTAAGCCATCTGAATTTTGCTTAACAGGTGGTTTGAGCAGGCAGGACTTTCTGTCAAAAGGATGGTAATAGCTTTGTCGGGCCTGTCCCTGTCGCATCATCATGTGAGATTGTCGGCAGGCGTAAGGGAGGACTTACGCGTGTGGCACTTCTTTTTGGACTCGTTCAACGGTATTCAGTTGTGAATGCCACAGGAGTTTGAGTGGGATGTACAGATCTATTCCAAAACTGCAGTTGTTCTGGGGCTTGGCGCATATGGGCAAGGACATTGGTTTACTGAAGGATGGTCCGAAGATTGGAAGAAAGGGGGCCGCAGTATTGTGTTTCTGGAGCTATTCCCTCTGGTCATGGCGGTTTCTATGTGGCGAAGCATGTTGGCACACAAAAAGATCCTATTTTGAAAATATGGCAGTGGTCCAGGTGGTGAACAGGCAATCAGCCAGGGATGCACAGGTGCTGATGTTGCAATGGGTAATTGTTCTTGCATGCTTGAGACATGGTGAAACGTGTGCCAGAAGTGGACAATGACATTGCAGATTCTTTGACTCGTTCACCGTGGGAGAGATTCCATGGGCTAGCCACGGAGGCGGACAGGGACAAGACACACATGTCGACGGAGCTATGGACAGTAGGATCTTTGGCGGCGTCCACCCAGAAATCATATGCACAGGCCTGGGAGGAATCTTTGAACACTGGGGCCTAGAAGAGACACGAGGGGTGGGGGAGAGTGGAGAATGTAGCTCAATTTATATTGAGCCTAACAGAAAAACGGCTTTCTCCAGTTACGATTGCAGGAAAATTGGCAGGTATTGCCTTGCTGGGCAAATTGCTATGGGGTTATGCCCCGTCAGCGGGAGAACTGGGAGAGAGGATGCTGGAAGGATGAGCCAGGAAACAGGGCTGTTCGGGGTTGGAGAGGAAGCCCCTTCATGGCAGGACTTTACACTGGTAATCCGGGCCATGTCAGCAATATGTATTGCAGAGGGAGAGACGATGTTGTTCGCTACCCTGATGACATGGATGTTTTTTGGAGCCTTCCGGGATGTCAGAATTGTTAGGGGGGGCAAATGTAGTAAGGGACTTCATTGGGACGAAGTGGTGTTCCAAGCGTCTGAAATAGGGGTATGGCTGCGACATTCTAAGACAGATCAGAGGTAAGTAGGAACAATGGTAGTTTTGTTAGTTTATCCGATGGAGGGTTTATGCCCTTTAGCATGGAGTTGGAAACTGCAGGCGCTAAGTACATCACACGATTTGGAGCTTTTCAGGCACGCGAATGGCGAGAGGGTGATTGTGTTCCAGCTGCTGGCAATACTACGGAAAACGCTGGCCAGGCTTGGTTTAGTAGCAATGGAATATGACATGCATTCTTTTTGCATTGGAGTGGCGACAGAGGCGGGCAAGCGGGGATGATCAGGGAAGCAAATTATGGGGCTGGGTAGATAGTCTTCGGATTGTTTCAAGAGATATGTCAGATCAGGTGGGGGGATTGTTGATGAAGCATGCCACTACTAGAGTGGGTGAGGGTTATTTAAAGAAAAGGGTTTCTTTCCCTGCCCACTCCTAAACAAAGGATGTGTTATCACGCGGCGTACTACTGGTCCTTCTGTAGCTTCCAACGAGCCGTCGTGCTCCGGAAGGGATACTTATTTGTCTTATAAGGGGTGGGGGGGGGGGAGTGGTTGTTGAACAAGAAATTTGCTGTTTCTTCCCCTTACTGCTTTTTTGTATTTCAGGTTCGGTCCCAGGTACGGAGGCTGCTGGCTTGTCAGTGTGGATCGTGGGCCATTCATTCGTGAAGCGGACTGACCGGGAAGCTGGAAAGAGTCACCAGGTTTTGATGCAAATTCCCTCTCGTTATCATGGTACGGGAAGGGTGGGATGCGATGGAAAGAGCTGTTGCCCAGTCTGAACAGGTTTTTGCAGGAACGGGATTGTCCTGATGTTCTTTTGGTACATTTAGGGTAAAATTACTTTGTGGTGGAAAAAGGGTTATCATTGCTGCAGGCGATGAAGAGGGGTTTGAAAGAAATCAAAGCGCAGTGGTCTCAGTGTTTTTGTGGCGTGGACGGAATTTATTCCCAGGAGAGTTTGGAGAGGTGCTAGCAAGCTGGCAGCAATTGACAAGGCTAGGATAAAAAGAAATAGGGAAATGCTAGGTTTTTGCAGAGAAGAGGGACTAGACCGCGTGGAGCATTCTGATCTGAATTGTGATACTGTTGAATTTTTATGGTAGGATGGGGTCCACCTTTCACGTTTTGGGATGGAGTTGTATTTGTTAGAGGTAAGAGATTTTTTCTCACAGGCTTTGAAAGTGCAGCAGTGAGCGAAAAAGCCTTTAGTGGAGGGAGGCAGAAAAAGTCCGGCTAGCGCCTTTTTCTGAGCGGCGGTCGACAAGTTTGCATGGGTTTAGCTAAGATTATTGTTCTTGCCATCGGCGAACCAGGCTGAAAGGGAGGATGTGAACAACCTCACACCAGAACGAGGCAGGAATTTAAAGGTTACGTTTCAGTAAGTTAAGTTTAGTAGATGTTAATAGATTCCCTGTTAAACGGTAAGGGAAGTTAAAAGTGTTACAATTGCAGGAGTGCAGTATGTTAGGAGGTAGATATTTGATGGGTTACGTTAGGGGGCGGGACTTTTAAGTGTGTGGGTAGAAAATGTTTGTGATGCACACCTGTTTCAATAGCGTGCCCTTTTTCACACATCTAAAAGTGTCAGTGGTCTGTGCTGCATCTCTGTAACCCAAGGGGGTCATGTAGGCGTTGAACAGAGTGGGACTGAGGGACGAGCCTTGAGGGACGCCGCAGATTATGTTTTTTGGTTCTGGGATAAATGGTGGTAGGCGGATTCTCCGGGTTATTCCGGTGAGGAAGGAGGCAATCCATTTTGGGCGTTTACTTGGATTACGATGTGATGAAGTCTTTTGATTAGGGTGTAGTGAGATACGGTGTCAAACGCTACTGAGAGGTGGAGAAGGATTAGTGCCGCGTCTCTCCCCGCTCCAGGTGGGTTTTGATGTCATCAGTGGCAGCGATCAGGGCGATTTTGGTGCTGTGGTTGGTGCGGAATCCAGATTGAGAGGTGTCCAGAAGATTGTTGTTTTTCAGGTGTTTGGTGAGTTGGTAGTTGACGGCTTTTTCAAGGACTTTGTCGGGAAAGGGGAACAGAGAGTTGGGAGGGTAGTTCTTGAGTTCGCTGGGGTCGGTGGACGGTTTCTTGAGAAGAGGTTTGACTTCCTTGTGTTTCCATTCTTTGTTGAAGGTTGCCGTGGTGATGAATGCGTTGAAGATGGTGGTGAGCTCGCTGCTGATCTTCTTGCTCCCGAGGTTCAAAAGGTGGTGAAGACAGGGGTCTGTGGGTGCTCCTGAGAGGACGGAGTTCATGATGGCTTTGGTGTTCTGTGTGGTGAGCTGGTCCCATGAGGTGAGAAGATGGTTGGGGTTCGCCTTGGTGGGGGTGAAGAGGGTGCAAAGGCCAGCGGGGGAGGGTTGTGGTGCAAACTTTTCATAGATGGTGGGGACCTTGCTGTGGAAGAAGTCTGCCAGGGTGTCACAAAGTTCCTGGGAAGGGGTGATGTTTTCGGTGGCTAAGGGATTGAAGAACTCTCTGATGATATTGAAAAGTTCTTTGCTGTGGTTTGCGCTGGCTTCGATGTGTTCCGCCAGGACGCTCCTTTTAGTCTTTTTCAGGAGCTGGTGGTATTGGTTGAGGGCTGTCTTGAAGGTGGATCTGTTTGCGGGATCCTTACTGGTACGTAATTTCCTTTCTAATTGCTTGCAGGTACGTTTGGTGGTTCTATGTTCTGCGGTGTACTAACCGGCCTGTTTGGTGGTTCTTTTGGGTTTGGCGGGCTTAATGGGGGGCAAATCTGTCGGCGCAATTGGTGATCCAGGCGTTCTTGAAAGCCTGTTCTAGGGTGGCTGCGGTGTCAGGGTGGTAAGTGTGGAGGTCATCTATCCACTGGCTCTCTGACACTTTGTTCCAGCTGTTGTGGGAGGCCCTGGGAAGCTTGGTAGTGATGCCGGGAGGTCTTGTGATGAAGTAGTAGGTGATGGTGTGGTGGTCTGTTTAGGTGAGCAGGGTGACATGGCTGTACTTGATTGTATTGCTGGCTGTTAAGATGGAGTTTAGCGTGTGCCCTGTGTTGTGTGTGGGGTTGGTGACAAGTTGAGTGAGTCCGATGTTCAGGCTGTTGAGGAGGTTGGCGGTGTTGAGATCATCGAAGTGGAAATTGAGTGTCCGAGGAAGATGTCGTTTTTGGAGTCTATGGTGAGAGGGGCAAAGAAGTCAGGAATGGCGATGCAGAAGCTGGGGCGTGGTCCTGGAAGTCTGTAGGCGAGGGTGCCTCTGATAATGGTTTTGTCGTTGGTCTGGAATTTGAATTTGAGGTGTTCCATGATCTGGGTTGTGTTGTCTGCGGTGGTAGTGCAGCGGATGTCTTCTTTGAGGATGATGGCGATTCGGCCTCCGTGTTTGTTGATGCGGTCCTCGTGTGCTATCTTGTAGCTGTCGGGTATCGCTGAGGCGATGTCAGGAACGGATGTGGGGTTGAGCCAGGTCTCGGTGAGGAAGATGACGCTTGCAAAGTGATCGAATGTTGGGAAGGAGGCAGTGGAATTGTTCAGAGGCAGTCATGGTCTGCGCGGTCGGCGTGGTGGCGGTCATTGTGCGTGAGGGTGCTGCGGGTTGCAGGTGAAGAGACAGTGCTGGCAGGAAAAAGGTCCCGTTGTGGAGCGAGGAGAGGTGTAACAGCATTGTTGTTTAGTAGTTGGGGGGTCCAGAGCTCAGTGGCGATGTATCTGCAAATGGCGGAAGAGCCAGGGTTCCTGGCGCTGGGTGCGGTCCAGGTGCAGACAGGGGCAGACAGGCTTGCCTTTGGTGCACCGGCGGCGCGGCCATGCTGCCACCTCCATTGAGTAGGTCTTGGGAGAAGGGAGGGGCGCTGGGTGGTGGGAAGCGGGAGTGGCGAAACAGGAGGGAAAACATACAAAGATACAGCGGGAAATAAAAACAGTAACATTTTAAAAAGTACTAAAACTAACAATTGACTGAGCAATTGAGTAAAAAAAGAAAAAGGCTATGCACAACAGATACAGCAAATACTAATGAGACAATAAGATTAGACAAGGCATTACACATTAGGCAAGCAAGGCAAAGCAAAGTTAGGTAAGCAAAAGCGATTGCAATGGTAAAACAGCGGAAACAGGCAGGGGCAGCAGAGAGCCATGAGCAGTAGAGTTGGGAGACCTGCTGATCAGGCAGCAAGGAGGAGCTGGCTCAGGGACCTTTACAATGTTAGGCAAAGCATTTCAGTTCCCACACGGTGTCAGATTCAGATTGGTTACCAGGACACAGCCACTAACCTTCAGGAACAGATCCAGCAGGAGCGATGCACAGTTCCCATTTCCCCCTTGCACTACTCCCAAGGGAGCATACAACACCATTCCCTGCTCAGTAGTACGCAAGGGAAAGCTGAAAAAAGGGATAAAAGAACAAGAGGTAGCAGTCCGCCACCTAAAGGGCCTCGTCAGTCCTTTTCTTAAGAGGAGCAAACCTTCTCACTTGGAATACCATGCAGCAATGGCGGCACCCTGCATATGAAAGAAAGCACAGCCATTACTACCATCAGACACCCAGTCACGAACAAGCCATGCAAAAGAGAAGCAGTCATAAACCCCTCCACCCCAGTAATACAACTTACATGCTGTTCACACGGAAAGTGCTATCTGCAAGCAATAGTGAAGTGATGACGGCATCCGATAGGGCTTGACCAGTAGCCAAGCTTGGATCCAAGGAAATAATGCACAATGTACAAAGGCCCCAAAAGGAATGGAGCGCGGTATCCACTCTCTTCCTGAGAGCGAGCGCTAGCCTCACTGTCAAGTAGTCATGAATAACTTCAATTCAAAACGTCGCCTTCCTAACGGAGACCTGGATGAACCCCTCCTCGGCACCCGACATCGCCATAGCCATCCCGGACGGCTACAAAATCACCCGAAGGGACCGCACCAACAGACCAGGAGGAGGAATCGCCATCGCCCACAGGAATACCCTCAGAATTTCAACCAGCACCGAAGACGCCTCCAGCGCCGCCGAACACCTGCACTTCCAGATCCACACCCGCAACCTCAGACAATGGATCGATGACTGCGCCAACACTCTCGCCCCGATCAAAAAACCCTCCAACAGACGCACCGACAGAAAGGCTAGCTGGTTCACCACCGACCTCCAGGAATCCAAGCGGGCTTGCCGAAGACTCGAGAAAAGGTGGCGCCAAGAACAGACACCGGACAACCACGCAGCCCTCAAGAACGCCAGCCGCAAGCACCACCAACTCATTAGAGCCACCAAAAGGACCTCCTTCAAGGAACGCATTGACAACAATGCACACAACAGCAAAGAGCTCTTCAACACCGTGAAGGAACTCTCCAACCCCAGCTCCAGCGACATCCCACCATCGCAAGACCTCTGCGACTCCCTAGCCACCTTCTTTCACCGCAAGATCGCAGACATCCAAAACAGCTTCAACACCCAGACCCTCCCGACAGCCACCGCCACCGCAGACCCACCACCCCCCAACCTCACCAACCTCCTGGTCTCCTGGACCCACGTCAATGACGACGATACCATCAAAACCATGAACACCATCCACTCTGGTTCACCTTCCGACCCTTGCCCTCACCACGTCTTCAACAAAGCCAATCGCATCATCGCATCCCAACTCCGGAAGATCATCAACAGCTCCTTCGAGACCGCCACCTTCCCGGAAAGCTGGAAGCACGCCGAGATCAACGCCCTTCTCAAGAAACCCACAGCGGACCCAAAGGACCTCAAGAACTTCCGGCCCATCTCCCTGCTCCCGTTCCCGCCGAAAGTCATCGAGAAGATCGTCAACAGGCAACTGACCCACTACCTCGAGGAGAACAACATCCTGGACCCGTCCCAATCCGGATTCCGCAGCAACCACAGCACCGAGACCACCCTCATCGCTGCCACCGATGACATCAGGACCCTATTGGACAACGGCGAAACCGCGGCCCTCATCCTCCTGGACCTCTCGGCCGCCTTCGACACCGTCTGCCACCACACCCTATGCACACGCCTCCACGAAGCAGGGATCCACGACAAAGCCCTGGACTGGATCACCTCCTTCCTCACCGACAGAACCCAGAGGGTCCGCCTCCCCCCATTCCGATCTGAAGCCACCAAGATCACCTGCGGCGTGCCCCAAGGATCATCCCTCAGCCCAACCCTTTTCAACGTCTACATGGCACCGCTCGCCAACATAGTCCGCTCACACAACCTCAACATCATCTCCTACGCCGACGACACACAGCTGATCCTCTCACTCACCAAGGACCCCGCCACCGCCAAAACCAACTTCCACGAAGGAATGAAGGCCGTCGCCGACTGGATGAAGAACAGTCGCTTGAAACTTAACTCAGACAAGACAGAGGTCCTCATCCTCAGCTGCACCCCCTCCGCCTGGGATGACTCTTGGTGGCCGGCCGCACTGGGAACCGCACCGCAGCCCACCGACCACGCACGCAACCTGGGGTTCATCCTGGACTCATCGCTCTCAATGACCCAGCAAGTCAACACCGTCTCCTCCTCCTGCTTCAACACCCTCCGCCTGCTTCGCAAGATCTACAGATGGATCCCCACCGAAACCAGAAGGACGGTCACCCAGGCCCTCGTCAGCAGCAGACTGGACTACGGCAATGCCCTCTACGCAGGAACCACAGCCAAACTCCAGAAAAGACTACAAAGCATACAGAACGCCTCCACACGCCTCATCCTCGACATTCCCCGCCACACTCACATCACAGCCCACCTGAGAAACCTGCACTGGCTCCCAGTCAACAAGAGGATCATCTTCAAGCTCCTCACCCACGCTCACAAAAGCACTCCACAACGCCGGCCCAGCATACCTCAACAAACGACTCACCTTCTACACCCCGAACCGCCAGCTTTGCTCCGCTGACCTCGCTCTCGCCACCGTTCCACGCATCCACAGGACGACCACCGGCGGCAGATCTTTTTCCTACCTCGCCGCCAAGACATGGAACACCCTCCCCACCCATATGCGACAGACCCAGGACCTGCTGACCTTCAGGAGACTTCTCAAGACCTGGCTGTTCGAGCAGTAGCTGCACCCCTCCCCCCACACCCTCAGCGCCTTGAGACCCTCACTGGTGATTAGTGCGCTCTACAAATGATTGATTGATTGAAATCATAAGAACAATGTCATATAGTAATCTCAAGCCAAGCGTGATATGTCTCGCGCGTTGCTGAATCGAGAGAAAAGTGAGGCAGGAATTAGAAGAGAGGGGATTTCGCCTTTCTTTCGAGCGTTCGGCATAGGAACGCACAGGCAGGGCTCTGGCTTTGCGGAGCTGCAGGGCGACTCAGCTTCTCAGTGTAGACGCATGCTCAGCTTGGCAGCGCATCTGCAGCGACAGTCAAATCAAGGAGGTTGACTGGCGCTCCAATCCTTGGAGCGGTCCAGTCCGTTGGTAGGAAGTGTCCTGAGGCAGGCTTACCGTCAGCTGGGCAGTGCACCGGGCCTCGGAGTGGGCATGTCTGTCGGGAGCAGAAAGCAGCGCTGCGGTGGAGCTTCTGCAACGGCGTTGTTTGCCCAAGTAAAGCGGGTGGGGCTCTGTACCACGGAGCTGATGCGATGCGGCTCTCCCGGCTTGCACGGCTGAACAGGGTCCGACACCGCGGACATCCAAGGCGGGAACCAGAGTATCCGAGAGGCCAATGAGGCCAATGAAGCCAATGAGTTCATCGTTTGGTTGAATCTTCAAGACCTATTTCTCAAATTCACTCATACCATGAGTAGGTCACAACTAGTATTTCTGGACCTTAATATCTAGGCAGTAGAAGGCCTATTGAAGACAACGACACACGAAAAAAAACCACCGCAAAAAATTGTTTACTCCTTTATGATAGCTTCCATCCAAGACATCTGAAGGAAAATCTCCCCTTTGGCCAGTTTCTTAGGCTCAGGAGGAATTGCTCCGAGACAAAAGATTTCAAAGCACAAGCAAAAGAGCTATCTGACAAACTCCTCATGAGGAAATACCCGAAAAACCTGGTATCAAAAGCAAAAAAGAGAGCGGAAAACAACCACAGAGAGGCGCTCCTGGAGACATATCAGAAACAAGACCCCGAAAAGATAGAAGGCCTATCTGTATCACTGACCTTCAACATTGCCTCTGACCGTGTCACCAAGATAGTCAGGAAACACTGGCGTATTCTAAACAGCGGAAAACTTAACATACCGAAACCAATGTTCTCCTACAGGAGAGGGAAAAACTTAAGAGACATTTTGGTACACACCCGTCCAAAACCAATAACAAGAAACGAAAGGAATCAACCAGTGCTGAGTACACTACCCTTGGGCCACTATTCCTGTGGTAACTGTAGCGTGTGCCACCTAACCACCGCTACTAAGAAAGTGTCATTCAACAACACAATGAGTTGGGAATTACGCAAATTCACGAACTGTAACACTACAGGAGTTGTATACATGATCACATGCCCATGTGACCTACATTATGTAGGCATGACTACTAGGAAAGTTAGCACCAGGATATGCGAACACCGCAGTAACATCAGGTGCCACCGCATTACCACAAAAATGACATTTCATTACATGGAACTGAAACACACTCCTAACGATCTGAAATGGGTGGTGTTAGAACATCTCAAACACATTGACAACTTAGAGCACAGATTGTTAGAAAAAGAGCAGCGGTGGGTGTACAAACTGCAGAAAGACACAGAAGAATTGAATGACAATATTCCGTGGGGACAGTTCATTGATTGATTCTCTGATACAACCACTGTCCCGTTTAGTATCATGATCGGTGAAACTATATCACACCTTTCAGCAACACTGGAGTAGAGGTACAGACTAACATACCCTTACCCTACGACCATTGAGCCCTATTCGTGTCCATCACCTGCGCCTCAAATCACATACGTGGTGATCACGCTTCACATCCACGACACCACGTTTTTTCCAAAATTGAATGGACGTTGTAGCTCACTACCGTATGAGTACTAGACCACCTATACAATAAGTGCTGCAACATCTTATAAGTACTAGACCATCTCTGCAATTAGTGCCTTTTTATGGAGCACCCAGTGCACACTGCCGTGAACATTCTTTAATGACCAAATATAATATATTTTTATGCCTTTCTATGTACGCTGGATACACGGGTTCGGCATGTCCCTTATATGATATTCCTTTGAGTACGGAATTATTTTCAGTTGGGTAATGTACCCTTATAACAGCGCCACTAATCGACTACGCAATATAATCAAGCACCGTATAGCTTCCTGAATAGATATATCTCTAGAACTAAGTATTTTCACTCGGCTCCATCCTAACCAATGTGACCCCCTGTTGCGCCATAATTTGTCTTATTGGTCATCATTTTCCTCGGTAGTAACTTGGGACATATTACACACTCTATACATTTCTTTGGGTTTACCAAAATCCCGTTATGGCCACATGATCGCCACATAAAGCGGCGGCCGATTTGTTGAAGGTATTACAAGCCCTCAATGATTTTGGGGATATTGCCATACTTCCAAGAGGGCCCCACGATCGCCCCATGAGCTGCGGCCATTTTGGTGAAGGAACGGTCTAGTCCTTTAGTAAGGATGACGAAGCACTTCCGGGTTTGCCGGCTACAAAACAGGTCCCAGGAGACACACGCGTTAATATGCGGTCTCTGGGGAAGGCGTAAGGTGAATAACCGAGAGGAGAGCTTTGATGAAGTAAGTCTTGATAGACATTGGTGGTCTCTCTTTGCAATTATAATAGCAAAACAAGTCTTTTATATTTCTAGGATGAGCCCTTACACAGGGAGGAAATCCTCTTCCCCGGTTACTCTCCTTTTATTTTCAGGAACACTAACGGCTAAATCAATGTCCCTTTTAAATTCTAGGGTGTGACTACAAGCCCCTCTACCCCCGCTGACCATGAGGCAGTATTCTGCCTAAACAAAAGTGCGTGTCAGCAACACAAATTGTATCTACATGTGTCATGATATGCTCACCCGGGACACGATGCAAGAAGAGGAGGATGACCAGTTACCTCCTTATGTCTCTCCTGTGCTTTTCTTGCAGTCGCCATGGGATACACTTAGCCAGGATTGCAGCGGTCCCTTTAAACCTACAGCTTCCCACTCCCGGGAGGAGCAGACGTCCCACGTGACGGGTTCACATGCACCAATAGGATTACCTGATGACGTGGAGGGGGCCTTTTTAACCAATACGGAATCCGAGGAGGTTGTCATGTATTGGGACCACGGAAGCTGCGAGTCCAGAAGGAGCCGGAGAGGAATCACGGAACAGAGGGAAGACGCTGACCTAGCCCCGCTGCGCTTCGAAGAGCAGGGGACTCCGAAGCCTCAGCACAGCCATCGAGGGAGGAACCACGAACGGGAGCCGGACCCGATCCGGTACCACGAGACCGCCAGCCACGCTCACGGAGGAGCGTGGCTCCCAGAGGTACGTGATCGACTGCGTGGTTGGTTCCGAAAGGGGTCTCCCACAAGTGCCCATAACCCAGGGGAGGGAGGAGAGCCCTGAGTCCTTAACTCCCAGGATGAACGCTTTTGTTTTCTTCTTTGTTTTGTATTACACAATCGTTTCGTACGGCGTTGGTGACGGTTCGGGTGTTCTTCCCTCACTCCTTCCCCTTTGCACGCGAGTCTTACAGGCTCCCAGAGTGACGGCTGTTTCTCTCTTCTTTGTTTTTCCCCTTCGGTAACCTGACCTCAACCTGCCGGAAGCGGAGGATAAACCATCGGGAGTCTACTTCAAAATCCTGACGATAAGGAACCACGAAACCAAATGGACTGGCCTTGCCTTATGTTATCTTACTATCGTTTTTGCTTAAAAGAAGATTGAATAAAAAGTCTTCTTAGCCCACTTATGGTGTCTGTCTCTGGCTGAAATCCCACAACATGTTGTGTGTCGTTTGTCACGTGGTGTCTTTATTCACGAGTGTTGTATTGTTTTTACTTTTTACTTCATCACGGACATCGTGTGTGATATATTTCTTCCACATGTGATGATCGCACAATATAGATGATAAGTACCCCCACTATAGAGGAGTACATTGATCGAGGCAAGACGCCACTTGTATATAGGGCCTGCCAGCCTGGCTGGTAGGCAGGTATTTTAACCTATCTTTGTGCTTTATCCCTACAGATACGGCGTATCAATGAGTAACAGTATGTATTTTGTGTATACACATTAGGTGTACACCTCAATATATACACATTACAGGATTAATTAGGAGTGGTACGCACGGGGCTGGACCCCGTGTGGTCCTGAAGAAGAGCTTGTAGGGGACAGCTCGAAACATGTTGACGCAATACTAGGGAAACCATACTCATTATAGTTAGGTCTCCCCCTGGTATTAACCCGATTTAAAAACATACCAACTAGGAGCGGGAATAAAACATTAGCTTACTAGCTAGGTATTTTTAACTTTTTTCTTCCACTCCACATCACTGCACCTCACATAAATTCACTAAACCAAGTGCTCCTACGTAGTTCGCAAGTCGCAGCACGCCTCAATCCGCAGTGGATTGAGATGACCCCAATGATGAAGCATGCCACCTAGGGGCAACCCTGGTGGGTGAGGGGCCTCTAGAAAATAATTTTTCTTTCTGGAAAGAGGGTTTTCATACAACTTCAGTGGAATCCCTGTTCCCCCTATGGTTAGGTTAGGAATTTCAGTATTCCGAATTTTGTGTAACTACATTTAGCAAGGAGGGTGAACCTAACCTTAACCTCTACCTCCCCCCGGTTTTTGATTGTATCCGAGAGGTAAGACAAGAGAACTCCGAAACAGAGCCAGGGTCCAACGGCTCTTAGTGATTGACAAGCACCGGCTCTCTCTGGGGGAGGGGCTTATGTAGGCAGCCCCAAACCCCAGAGAAGACACAGTGGTTGCCCTGGTGCATCCTGGATCTCGTAGTTCTGCATTCATGCCTGAATCACACCGCTCTATGCCTCCCTGTTGTCTGGGGTGACGCTGTGTCCCCTTCCCCCACAGAGGATCATGACACACGGTTAGAGAGCGAGAGATTCTAATACCAGTTGCACTCTCCCAATGTTAACAACCACACACAAAAAGCAACTGGAATATCTATACTGAGTAAATTGATCCTTTCATTGAACCTCTTGGTTATTCAAAGATATTGGATTACATGCCTCAGTCACTTAATCGTGACATGCTTCATCATCGGCGCCTATCCACACCCTGATAGGATGATACCACCTGGGCGGACTCAACCGGGGATCCAGGTGAAAAATATATTACTAAAAATATCTACAGGTATACCACTCAATTTCTTTTTTGATTCACAGTTTACCTGGGATATGATTTAAAAAGTATTTGGAGGTTTTTATTGAAGGCAATTGTTCAACAAACCTTCTGAGTCTTTGCCCATTCACCTGAATCCCTGCTTATCCAGTTCTGATTTATCTAAGTACTCCCATTCCATCTTTGGTTGAGTTCGCCCTGGTGGTATCATCCTACCATGGTGTGTGGATAGGCGCCGATGATGAAGCATGTCACGATTAAGTGAGTGAGGCGTCTAATCCAATATCTTTGGATACCCAAGAGGTTCAACGAAAGGATCAATTTACTCAGTATAGGCATAGCATTTCAGTCTAGATGTTGGAGTACGTCGGGATAGTTTCTTCACTAGATCCATCCTTTATAGATTCCGGTATGTCCTTTCTAGCTTCTGGCAGAATCCAGCAGAGAACTGCACGAGTGAGGAATCTGCAGGTAAATGGTGTATTCACCAAAAAGATCTTTACCAAAGTTAAGTACATTTTTCTTACAGAATAAAAAACCCAGCAGTAGAGTTAAGCTGGGTAAAAAGTCAAGGTTTAATAAAGATATCACACATAACGGGAAAACCTTGTGTCAAGTGGCTTGTGCCCTGTCTCAATTTTGATTTCTGTTTAATAAATTAGCCCAAGTGAATGTCTTCAGAGCTGCACATTTAACACAACAGTGCTTCACACACATACATCAACATATTCTTATAATTGTTTTTGAACTGGCTGCCGAAACGTCTCATGCCAATGTGTGCAGACCTTGTACGAAAACATAATGGCTGGGAATGATATGTGTTCGAAAGTAGGTGACTTTCATTAATAGCTAGACTAAGTAACTGTTTAAGCATGCACTGATAATGAATCCGTAGACGAGATTAGGTGAACATTTTATTGGATAAACGTGCCCCATCTTACGATACGTTGAAAGATCCTTTGTTCCAGAGCGATTACAACACACACAACAAACCAGCGGTTGTCCTACGTAGCCCTGCAGGCCTGAAAGCAGTATCCTGAAGGAAGCCAAGCACAACTTTACACAAAAAAAGTGTGCATGTTTTCAATCCGAGAACAATGGCACTTAAACAAGCTTCCATAGCGGAGTCGGCTATGCAAAGGTATGGAGGAAATCTTCTTAACGGGCCCAAAAGGCAGAAGGAAAACACCATTATGCTCTCAGTATAATGAATAGGATTATGATAGATAGGAGCTATTATCATAAAGTGTTCACAGTGATAGAAATATTTGTGGTGTTCACAGTTCTGGTTTCATTAGTAACAGTTTTATTTCGTATGTGTCTAACAGTTGCAGCACACGTTATGTACAAGAGTGAAAAGATTATAGTAAACATTTGAAAAATAACTTTTGTGGTTTTCCTTTATACTTACTTGGGTATATCGTTATGGCTATGCAAGGACAAAGTTCATACTTTGCCAAATTGTCTTAAATCATGCATGCTCTTTATATTTTGTGATGGCAAATTATGGAATCTGTTGCAAAGAGCAATTTTCAAACTACCCAACATCCCGACGTCTTCAAATTAAAATGGTTCCCCATTTGTATGGGTGGTCCTAACGACTGTGATAGGAAAAGGCACAAACCACAACATTGAAAATCTATTTTTCCTCATCCCAAAACATTTTTTTTTACTGTGTTTTTTTTATTGACTTTGTGATCAGCTGCTATCCTGGGTAACATACCAAACACAGTTCTGTAAACTAGACACCCAGCAGAGTCCAGGATAGTGTGACTTGATTGGACGTTGCAAGAGTTTTCTACCAATAGGCCCTTGTTAACTTTGCCTAATATACATATTTTCCTCACTTTCATCCTCCTGGACCTGTCAGCCACTTTTGATACCGTCTCCCATCATACACTGATCAACAGACTCCACCACATCGGAATCCAGGGACACGCCTTTAAATGGATCGTATAATTTCTCTCCGGAAGAACCCAGAGGATCCGTCTCCCTCCGTTCACATCAAAGCCCAAGAAGATCATCTGCGGAGTCCCCCAAGGATTGTTCCCTCAGTCACACCCTCTTCAACACCTACATGACTCCCCTGGAACACATCGTCAGATCATATGGACTCCACATCATCTATGCCAATGACACCCAGCTCATCATCTCACTAGCGAAGAAACCTCAACCACCAGAGCCAACTAACACACTTGCATTCTGAACGTCGCCGAATGGATGAAGACAACTGTCTCAAACTCAACACGGACAAGACGGAAGTTCTTAACTTAGGTAACAACACCTCTCCCTGGAACGACGCATGGTGACCCATGGATCTCAGCCCACCACCGGCCCCAACAGACCAAGCCCACATCCTCTGCATCATCCGGGACAGCAAGCTTTTGATGGAAAAACAGGTCAACACAGTCTCTAACGCCTGCTTCCAAACCCTTCGCATGTTACGCAAGATCTTCAGGTGGCTCCCAGTCAACACCAGGAGGCTGAACTATAGAAACACACTCTACGTAGGACTCAAGGTACGCCTCCTAAAGAGACTTCAGACAATACAAAACAGCGACAAGACTCATTCTTGACCTCCCCGGAAGGACTCATATCACACCCCACCTCAGGAAACTACACTGGCCCCCGATACAGAAGAGATGCCAGTTCAAGATGCTGACCCACACATACAAGGCCCTACACAACAAAGGACCAGCATACCGTAACAAACGCCTGACCTTCCACCAACTGATCAGACACCTTCGATCTGCCCCCCTCTTCGTCGCAGACACCCCGGGTCTGCCCAATCAACAGCATAGAATGATCTTTTTTGCACCTGGTAGCCAGGACATGGAGCTAACTTTCCCTACACCTCAGGACCGCCCCTTTCGCTCAAGTAATTCAGGAAAGAACTCAAGGCCTGGATGTTCGAATGAAAATCCACCATACATCAGCCAACATCTCCTGCTCCTCGAGACCCTCACGGGTGAGTTGCCGCGCTCTATTAATGTTTGATTGATTGATTGAGAGAAAGTAATGGAATTTGAGGGAATCAACATACTTCTTCCCCCCCACCTTTTCACACATCTCCCATGCTATCTACTTGTGTGCCTCAGTGTGGCATCTGTAACACAAAATGAAGAAAAGCCACTAAAGATTTGTTTGTCTACTTAAAAAGTAAGCTTCTAAAAATAGTTATATTAAATCCAACATTGACAAGTTGTAGTATTTAAGTTAACTATAAAATTGACACTTTAAACGACTTAAAGCTAGCTCCATGTGGAAAGTTCCTATATTTTAGACTTAATAAAGTATCTCCCATGGTTGTGTATGGGGTTAAAAGCCTACAGGTGGGAAAACAGACTTTGGAGATTTCACCCTACCAGGTCAGGTCAAACACAATTTATACATGCCCTTTTCTTTTTTTTTAGAACTAGGCACCCTATCCTCTAGACACTTGGGGAAGACTGTAGGGTGTCTGTAAGGTAATAGAAATGTAGTTTTGGCCTGGGCATATGGGTTTACTTTCCAAGTTGAATCCGACAGCCTGCCAGCTGTTATGCAAGGCAGGCCTGGGCTTACGTTTTCACTTGTCACCTCAGTCGTGCACACTTAATTGCATTAAAGCAATTGGTGACACTTTATCTTACAGGCCCTACCATAAATTAGGGACTTACAGTTAAGTTAACTTTGCCAATTTTAATTAAACCAATTGGGCCATCCCTGTACATGCCAACTAGGCCACATTGCATGCCTAGCGCCAAATCTATACTTACCATTTAAGGGTTGGCTCAACCAGTACTGAAGCCCATAATAAACATTTAATATACAAGCCCTAATTACTGCGAAGTTGTTGGTACTGCCATTTACACCTGTTACGTAGGCCAAATTCTAGATGTAGGTCAGCAAGGGATTTAAAAGAATTATTGTTTGGTACAAGTTGGCCTATCATCAAAATCTCATCCTTCCTCCAAGAGTCCCACTTAACCATTCTATTCCGTATCCTAATGCCAGCAGTATTCTATAGGGGTGCCTGTGCATGGATCCGCCCCCAACTCCCTAAGATGCATGTCTACATGTTCTCATCATTTACTCAATGATCGGGTTATCCACTCGTCCCACTGTGTCCTTAGTGGAGTGAAACATGTTCAGTGTAGGGTTTCTTAGCAAAATCAAAGCCTCCAATTGTCTTCACATAGAAGCATCCATTTTCCCCTCCGATCAGAATACCATCTGCGACAGGTGATTGGCCCTATAATAAAAAAAGTATTCAGGAGACGGAGGCCTCCTGCCTCTGTGTGACCATGCAATTTAGTCATCGGGATCCTAGGCTTAGTTATCCCCCATACGAATTGTTTAATCATTCTGTCAATACCCGTCAATAAAGATTTAGGAACTGTAAGCGGTAGCCTATACAGGACATATTTAAACCTCGTGCAATGGTCATTTTAATAATCGGTGCATGCCCCGAAATGGATAAGTGGCGGTTTGACTATTTGGAAAAATTAGCTTTTATGGACGCTATTAGTGGTTGCAAATTATCGGAAATGGCATTTGCCACGGCCCTATTGATACATATCCCAAGAAATTCGAGTCCTTTCATTACCTAGGACATAGTCAATGGAGACAGTCTTTGAAAGTTGTCATTCAGATGGGCATCGCCTCGCATTTTCACCAGTTGATATCTAATCAAATGATCAATTATCAAATTTGCAATACCAGAGGAGTATGCCAGCATATCGCCCCCATTCTTATATAATGAATTCAACTTTGCCAATCATGTGGTTATATATTTCTGTGAGTGTACTCTCCTGAGCCTGTTGTCCTCATAGTGTATCATCCCGCCATGCAAAGTAGTGTGCAGCTCCCTCTATTTATAAAAGATGGCCCCTCTTAGTCCCTACTCTTGTGTTCACTCAACAGCATGTATCAGTTATGAGCAAAACCATAATGATATGGTCAAACATCATCGCACAATGGATCATTTGGTGGTGGGTGTTGACGACTCTTCCTGCCGTTCTTTTAGGGTGGCTCTCGATTTGTCTCTGCCATGTTCTAGCAACAGGGCATCAATAACTCTGCCTAGCCCCTCCCTGTCTGATTGTTTATGCAATGTTAGGTGATTGGACTCTTGCTGCATTGAGGATTTAGAAGTTCAGAGGGCTCACAAAATCAGATTCCGTAATGTACCATGCCAGTCAGACTCCCCGAAGACCATAATAGCCTGTTTGACACGACATCAACATGTCAGAACTATTTTACAAATTGCCAAAACAAAGCGAGGCCCGTTTACGTCTCATGGATATACTATGTTTATCTCCACGGAATTCCAGATCTGTGACCTTCTACTGTAATTCGGCGATATCTGTACCCCAATCAAGCTGTTGACCATAGACCTGATCTATTTCATCCATACTTTTATTAGTGTTCTCTACGCGTTGATGAATGGAAGTCAAGTCTAATCTCAAGGATCTGATATCAGCTGCCATGTCTAGTATAGTAGTGTGAAAGGTTGAGATCTTCATAGTTATGGAAGTAACTTTCTTAAGAATCATGGCAAGTGTGTCTGTTTCTGAAGACTGTGTACCACCATCAGCCATATTTCCCAAACCCATAGTGGCGTATGTTAGTTTACGGAGAACCCTCTGACCTAACATATAATTTAACTCAGCACCACAATTCAAACTTCAAAAAGAGAAGAAATAAAAAAATTATGGAGCCAACAAATGTTTACCCGTAGAGGAAAATTAACCCAGAGTCTCTACATCAGTCACTACAAATATGGTTGATTATCATATTGGGGGGTTACCTACAGTCCAGCCGCCAGGAGCGGGCGGGGGTGGTTTAGAAACCCAGACACTTAAGGATGTATTTTTTTATTTAAGAAAATGCATTTGGGGACACCCCGCCTCAGATCACACTTCACACCCCTTGAAATCAAACAGTCTTTCTCACCCACCAGCGGGAAAGTTTGGAGGATTAGCTCTCTATATATCTTCAGAGGACAGGAAGCCTACTGGATGCCAGGTATATTGCAAAATGAGCATTTTCAAAGCCAATAGATCTCACCTATGTAAGATATATTGGCTTTTAAGGAGTGGAGTGGTATTGATTTGCATGGCACTGAGAGTGGAACTGCAACAACTACATTCCCGAAAGGGTGAGCCGCACTATAAAAAATATCATATTATCATGCGGTTGGAAAGAACTCCCGTACAGCGGGAGCATTGATAAGTAGAGACAACAGCTCAGCTATTTGAGTTAAGATAGATGCAAGTGAAGCAGCTCCCAGCCGTATCAGGTCTCAAACACCATCCTTGGAGCGAGCATCAAGGAACGTAACCATGCATGGAAAGATGGATGAGTAGGGATAGATGGATAAGTGAAAGGTTGAATGGATGGAGAAGTGGATGGAGGAGTGAAAGGGTTGATAATAGATGAATGATGGATGTATGAGTGAAAGAATTGATGGGCAGATGGATGAGTGAACGGGTGGATGGATGAGTGATAGGATCGATGGATGAGTGAATAGATGGATGAGTTCTCACCACACACTCATCAAGAGACTGCACCAGATTTGGATCAAGAGAGACGGACTCAAATGGATGACATCATTCCTCACAGGACAAACGCAGAGAATCGGCCTACTTCCCTTCACCTCAGAACCAACTAGCACCATCTGCGGCGTCCCTCAGGGTTCATCCCTCAGCCCCACCCTCTTCAACACCTCCATGACGCCTCTAGCCGACATTGCCAGAATCCACATCCTCAACATCATATCCTATGCTGACGATACCTAGCTCATTCTCTTGCTCTCAGCAGACCCCACCACCACTAAGACCAACTTCCACAACTGTATTAAGAATGTCATAGATTGGATGAAGGACAACTGCCTGAAGCTCAACACTGACAAGACCAAAGTGCTGATCTTTGGCAACCATGCCTCCCTCGGAATGACACCTGGTGGCCTGTCGAACTCGGACCCACTTCCACACCAAAAGACTACGCCCGTAACCTCAATATCATCCTGGACAGCAAACTCACCATGAAACGACAGATCATCACAGTCACCTCTGTCTGCTTCCACACTCTCCGCTGGCTTAGCAAAATCTTCAAATGGCTCCCTATCAGTACAAAAACAGTCACACAAGTCTTAATCACCAGCCGTGTGAACCAAGATCAACGCACTGTACGCAGGAACCACCACTGAACTCATGAGAAGGCTCCAGACAATACAGAACTCAATGGCAGACTGATCCTCAACCTGCTCAAATGGCCCCACATCACCCAACACCTGAGAAACCTCCACTGGCTCCCCCTCCAGAAAAGATGCCAATTCAAGTTACTGACACACACCTAAAAAGCCTTTCAGGTCTAAGGATCACCATAAATGAACCAACGGCTGAACTTCCACCAACCATCCAGAAACCTTTGTTCTTTCTCCCTCGCATAGACACCGGGCATCCGCCCTAGCCACAGTGGAGGTCGCTTCTTATTCCACCTCACCACCAAGTCCTGGAACGCCATTCCTCTCCACCTCCGAACATCGCCCTCGCTGACGGGCTTCAGGAAGAGACTCAAGACCTGGCTCTTCAACTAAGCCCAGCAACCTAGTGCCTGGATACCCTCACGAGTGATAAACCACGCTCTACAAATTCTGATTGATTGATTAACGAAACAATGGATGGATAGGGTTGGAAATGGGTGGATAGGTTTGGACCTGGATGGATGGATGGGCGGAAGGATGGACAGACAGATGGTGAAAGATTGATGGATCAATAATGGATGAAAGAATGGAAAGGTAAAATGGTGGATATAAGCCGGTGAATGGAAGGGTGAAAGAATGAATGGATAGATGCATGGATGGAAGAGGGAGCTCCACTGGGGACGGTCGGGCTCACGTTCTTCACTTGCTTGGTGTCATTAGTGCTTTGGTTCAAAGTGGGGAATATTTTAATTATCTTGCTACTCCCTTGCTCAGAGCAGAAACGTTACATCAGATGGCAGAAAGTGATTTTGTTCGGGTAAGAGAACTGTCTCCTGCTACTTCCACATAGCTTGATTTGGGGAGCTAGGGTATGGGCTTATATTTGTGTGATTAGGCCTTGATCGACTAGAAAAATAGTAAATCAGCAATTTAGCTTTTATTTGCACTGTCAAAAATGAAGACCAGATTTACTTCCGAAACACTGCTGCCAAGTTGCCATATGCTGTGCGTGACTCCTGGTGCTTTAGTCAGCACCAATATACGTCATGGGATTTGGAGTTTCATTTGACTTTTCTGACAGTTTTATATGGCACAAACTGGACCCGAAGGTATTAGAGAGCTTCACATGAGCACCAGTTAGATTACACAAGGTCACATTAAATTTAAAGGCACAGGGAGATTATGTAATTTGCCCAGAATCACAGGATGTGGAGCCGAGGCTCAAACCTGGTTCCTCAGTTCCACTGTCAGCAGCTTTGACCGTAACGTCACATCCTCTGTCATCATTATGAGTATGAACTCTAAATCTGAGCATACTGTTGGACAATGGCAGCTCGCAGAGGTAACGCTGTGGGTTGTGAGGCGGGGCGGGGGGGCTGGGTGGGGGGGTAGTGGAGTCCGACATACGACGGCAGATATTTATTTATTTATTTATGTTCACCTTTGCCGTCGTATGTCGGACTCCACTACCCCCCCACCCAGCCCCGCCTCACCGCCCCACAGCGTTACCTCTGCGAGCTGCCACTGCTGTTGGATAAAAAATGTGTGTTACTACCTGCCATCTTTACTGAGACAGCCTGGTCCCGTTTGTTTATAACAAGACTGGTGTGCAAAAGTTTCGCTGAACACATTTACAGTTTAGTCTTAAATTTCAAGCAAAGGTGATATCAACGTAAAAAAATAAATAATACATTTTTTTTTTATTATAATAAATTTTATTGGGATTTTTGTGGTACATTACGGCCGATGCCGACTGCATAGAATCAAGTTGAAATATGTTACAGAATAGTACCAGTATATCAGAACATCAGCAAGAGCCTGTGGAACAAATAATACATTTTACTTTAAAAATTATGTTTTTCACCTAACACTGACTGCTAGTTTGATTGTAAAATGCCGCAATAATAAGGGTTCAGTGTGCCCCAGAGGCCTTTGTGCTCCGGTTACGCTGCACCAATGGAAACTTGGCATATGATCTGTGTGTGTGTGCCCTTAACTGCTATTAAAAAAATATATACTTTATTGATTTTAACAAAACAATACAATAACCAAACACAAAAATATGTCAATTCTATGAAATGCAAACAAAACAATTCAAGCAGTCAGCAGCAGAGCAACCCCCGCATGGTGTCAGTCCCCCCACTATCCCCCTAGGAGGGAATGATGACACTGTGTATTGCCTACTCCTTTGTTGCCCCGAACTTCCCAACCACTCAGCTCTCCCCATCCTCCTCAAACCCGGATTAAAAATCTGTCTGTCTTCCCATCCAGTTCCCCCATATCTTCTTGCATTTACTGATACAGCCCTCTCCTATTAACCTCGGACATAGCAAATGACCCCAGTTTCTAGCAATGTCTTTCTTCGCCAAGTCATGTCATATTCTCCCACACATTCTCCAAAGAGGATATGCCAATCAAATCACATTTCTTAAAACCCAGCTAGGTCAGAACGGGGCAGAGCCTTGTGCCCACCCATAATGGGGTACATGGTTTCAACCGCCTTTCCCATCCCATTTCTCTTGACAATTTATGCCATATGGCGACATCCGTGGTTGTGGCTGAGAGCACATCCTGCAGTATACTCCCCCGTACAGCCCGCATTTAGCCCTTCTCTCCTAATCTCTCATGGTCCATTCGGAACACTGGGTCCGCCAGCAGAGGGTATGCCCATTCATTGACAACCTGTACATGTGCTGCCTCATAATATTTCTGGATATCAGGGAGCACAATGCCACCCTCAAAAACTGACCTACGCAGCGTGGACATCATAGCATGGCATCCGTGGCCTAGAAGAATGTATACGGGAGTGCAAAGGGGCTGTTCTGCAAACCGAGGTAGCGCAATCATTTTGAATAGCGCTGCCCTCCTCAAGAGCAATAGTTGTAAGGCCTTCTAACATTTGAAGTCCCACTCCCAACATAGCATATAGTGAGATCTGGTCCTCCCACCACAAGTCGCTCCAGTGCCAGCCCCACACCTGAGCATCCACTCTGATCCACTCCGCCAGCATCTCTATCGCTATGGTGAACAGCAGTGGAGAGAGTATGAAGCCCAGTCATGTGCTCTACACAGTGGAGAAGTAACGAGAGAGGAACCCCATTTGTCTTCACCTGAACCCAAGGTTGTGCGTACAAAAGGCGGACCCACTTCAGCTATCGAGGCTGAAAGCCCATTTTTCCCATGATAGGGAAAAGAAAGGGCCAGTGGACAGAATCAAAGACTTTGCACA
Source organism: Calotriton arnoldi (assembly GCA_963921515.1). NCBI lineage: Eukaryota > Metazoa > Chordata > Amphibia > Caudata > Salamandridae > Calotriton > Calotriton arnoldi. The sequence goes on from CAWUFW010000690.1 coordinate 2,913,226, forward strand.
CATCTAGAGATGCCACAGCCAGGAGAATTGCCAGTCTCTTCACCACTGCTATTCTATTGTACAGGCAGCTCAAATTCAATTTAGTTGACCAGTGAGAGATAAATCCCATTTCTCTTGACAATTTATGCCATATGGCGACATCCGTGGTCGTAGCTGAGAGCACATCCTGCTGTAAACTTCCCTGTACAACCCGCATGTAGCCCTTCTCTCCTAATCTCTCATGGTCTATTCGGAACACTGGGTCCGCCAGCAGGGGGTATGCCCATTCATTGACAACCTGTACTGTCTTGTGGTTTGTGGCCTCCTGGCCTGCCTGGATACGTTGGCATAGGCCTGGCTGCCATGATGACTTTTGCGCACGTTACTCTTAGCCGTTGTTCTGTCGCCCTCTGCTCCTGCCAAGTTATTTTACAACTGTCTGCATTTTCTGTTTCTCACCTTTTCTCCTGTTCCTTTTGGGCTCAGTCTGAACAACAGTTACAAGGTCGAAAAACACGTCCCTGGTTCTTGCTGATATGGCCAGTCCCTCGCACCTAGACATAACACTATGTACAGCTGCCATGGGGAAATTGGTGGGCTTTTATTATTGCGTTTTTCCCTCTTGAGAGGGACTTGAAGAAAACCTTTCCAGAGAGAAGAGCTGTGATTGTCTGCTGATGTAGTCTTTGCATCTAGAGACTGAGGTATGGGGGTTCGCTTGTCAAAGCCCAGAGGTCTTCTATTTTTATAATACAATAGCTACTAGCACGGGGAGGGTGGTAATGTCATTCAGCCTACTATCCACTGCTTTATGAAATGCTTTCCCCGTTAGTATTCTATGGAGTTGTAACTATGCTGATTATATTATTCTTATGCATTATGCTGATAGTACTGTCACGTGTACTGTATCTTAGAGCACGTATGTTGAAATAAACATTTTAACCTATACTGTGTCTCTTCTTACGCCGGTTGTGGACAGGTATGAGTGAGTGACGAAAGGGTGTTCTTGCTACTGCGAGTCCTGAGAGAGAGAGATACCGTGTTCTGGGTTGTCTAATCATTGGTACATTGTTGCTAATGGGACGCTAAGGCTAGTTGGGTTGGGGTTTTAGGTGCTAAGGTTTATGTTTGGCTCACCACTATATTCCGAGGTCCTATTATCCTGTGCATAGCTCTGTGTGTGTGCAGAATCCCTATAACATGGCGCAACCAACGTGGGGCTGCTTATCTGCGAGACGCTTGAGTAGTGCTTGTGCTTGTCCACAACACCCCTCACGGACGCTTCCGGAAGCGTGTGTGACGGTTATACCTCCTATATTGACGTTTTTATAGGTTCTTTCAAGCTTGAGGTTGTTAAAAGGTTTCGTAGCTAAAACCCTATTTGTGCTGCCTCATTTTAGATTGTCGACTATTTCTAGCCTACAATGGCTGTTCAAATTGCGGCACATAGCCGTGCAGCGCTCCGGACACACTTAACAGTGTATGGAGTGCCTGACGCGGGTGTCGAGCTGATCTTTGTGGTACAGGCCGATCCGGCTTTCCACTTTGAAGTGTTCTACTCTTGGGTCACATTTCCGGCGGTGGATGGGACAGACAATTTGTTCCATGAATATACAGCCACCGCAGTTCCTAATCACTATAGACCGTATAGGAATCTTGAAGTACCGCTCACGGCTTGGCAGCACCGTGTTTGGTTTGATGGCGCCCTCCCCCAACCGGTTACCACGGTTCGTTTAGGCCCCTTGTCTATTGATGGGGCCACTTGGCCTGTTTTGGCCGGGTACACCCCACATCCGCAATATATGCAAATACCAGTCGCTGACCTGCGCAATATGTATTCGGCTTTGGTGCGAGTGCATCGCGCTTTAGTGCAATATGTTACAGGCAACATCCAGGGGGCCCCACCTGGAGTTGCGGGCCATCCAGCTGCTGCAGGCGGAGTGACCATAAGTCCCGTCATGGTGAACTCAGTGATGGGCAAACGTCCACAAAATAAGGATGATTTTCCTTATTGGCTTGCAGAAAAATTTGCCCAGTTGGAGGCAGTTTTTCCAAACACAACACCGGTGGATAAACATAGAATTCTTACAATTAGTTTGCCAAAAGACTTAATCCCCGAGTTGACAGCATGCAACAACTGGGGTAGGGTATTCGCAGCAGTTTATTCGAAGTGTTTCGGCACTCCTTCCATGACGGTTCTCCCCTCTGTAATTAAAAAAGTACAGGATGAACATGGCCCTGAAGCGGCTGTGGAATTAGGGATGAGACTGGTGGGAGTGTTCGAAGTAGTAGCTGAGCTGATCCTTGCGAATGTCAAGGGCGATGCAGTGAACTTTCAAGTAGCTAATGCTTTGGCTTTAGTCCCAGAATTGGACAAGCCGCGCGAATTACCGAAAATTATAACCCAGGCTTATAAAACTATTGGCCGAAATAGCCTGGGCAATAAGCCTTTTGCAAAACAACAAACACAAACACAACAACAACAACAACCTAAAACTCAATCTGAAAAAGATGAGAAACCAGTTTTTACTAAAAAGAGCTGGAGGTTGAAAAAACAGGGTAAGCAACAGAAGAAGCCGGGGTCGCGAGGCGCATCCCCTGTTTCTGTCTCTTCTGAACGCACATATGATTTGCGCGATAGGGCGAGAATTAAATCTCCGGATAGGTTTCAGATCCCTGATACGCGTTCTCCTCGTTCTTCACAGGCACAGACAACTTCGCAAGCCAGTGGAGGGGATCGCCAGGATAGAGGAAGGGGTCGAGAGGCTCCCCAGGGACGAGATCAACCTCAACAACAAGTCAGAGGGAAAGCAGAAGACTTTCAACGTTCTCGCCCACAATTTCAGAAGAAGAAAGTTGCCGCTGTAACAGCGAAATATGCCACAGACGGTGAGAACGAGACTCCTGAATTGGACGTGGGCAGTAACCCTCCTAGACAGCGCCGCGGAAGTTACCATAGTGCGGGAGGCGCTACGTCCTCATATGGAGGCGACAGCAACTGAAACATTCATTACTGTTGAAACAGCCGACACCAGAGTGGCACCCCCTGACAGACTATTTAATATCGCCATTCAAATTGAAGGTGATATACAGCGTGTAATTAAAGGGATTTTTTGGGAAAATCTGACCTCTTCATACGACATTTTGTTAGCAGAGGCGGATTGGCCACCCCCATTCGTACTTGCTGCGCGTAAAGGGGAGGAGGCAATCCTTCCGAGCTTTTCTCGACATGTCCCAAAGGACAAAGCGGAGGCTCTTGCAGCTGAGTGGGCTGTGTCCCTGGCTCCTGCGTTATACCGCAACCACGTGGGTTGGGATGAAGATTCTCCCCCCATGAGATACCTTTACGGTCCCTACCGCAGCCACAACCCCAATATCCCATTAAACGTGAAGCCAAAGGCCCCGTTTCTGAAATTCTGACGCAGTTAGAATATCAGGGAGTAATAGAAACATGCGTATCACCCATGAATAATCCCCTTTTCGCGGTTTCTAAACCCGATGGATCGTACCGCCTAGTATTGGATTACCGGCATTTGAACTCTCATTGTCGGACCTTTGCGGTGCAAAATACCCACAGTTCTGCGCTTGTAGACAGTCTTGTTCGTAAAAAATATAAAACGACACTTGACCTATCCAATGGATTTTACACGCACAACTTAGCCACGGAGTGTAGCCAATGGAGCGCTTTTACCTCCGGTGGTAAACAATTCAAATTAAGGCGACTCCCTATGGGCTACAAAAATAGTCCAGGAGTGTTCGCAGCCCGTGTTGTCTCTTTGTTAGACGGCATAGACCCAGATGCATGTTCGTACGTCGATGATATTTACCTGACAGACGACGAGTTATACCCGCATCTTTCCAGAGTGGACCGCATTATTCTCGAGTTTGCGGTATTAGGTTATAAGTTTAACTTTGCCAAATCACACATTGCTGAATTAACAGTTTTGTTTTTGGGCTACGAGCTCAACAATGAAGGTAAGGGCTTAGCCCCCCACTTCTTGGAAAAATGTGCACTTTTGTGCCCTTCTACTACTCTGAAAAAACTTCAGTCTTTGCTGGGTTTCCTGAACTTCGGGCGTACTTATATTCCCGAATACGCCCAGCGTATCAAGCCATTGTATGCCTTGATACAACCAAACTTTTCGAAGTCTTGTTGGCTTCCGGAGCATTCCTCCATTCTGCAGTCTTTGCAGACAGACCTTCTTGAGTCTAAGTACCTGTTGACGCGTGATAACCACACAAACCTGGTGATTAGAATAATTCCGGGGGCAGTGGGTTTCACGTATTTAACCTTTAACGAGGGTGACACAGTACCAATCGCATACAAGTCACATCTGTACACGTCCGCAGAACTGCGCTTTTCATCTGTGGAGAAAGTTCTGACTGCAGTGCAAATGGCGATTCTGAAGGAGCGCGCACTGGCACAGGGAAAGCGCATTCTAGTGGTAACACCCTATCCTGCTCTAGAAGCAGTGACAAAGGCAAGTGTACCGAACTCTAAAGCTTTGCATCCCCGTTGGATACAATGGGCAACTTCTTTGACGTCTCCGGATGTCACATTCATTTTCGATTCTTCTCTACAGACTCAGGAGTTTTTACAGTATGAATTCGTTCATCCTCCTCCTCTGTCTTTACTGCCGCTTGAGGATTACGACTGTGTGATCTACACCGATGGTTCGGCACAACCGGCCACGGGGTCCAAGCATGCTTATTCAGCCGCATGTGCTATTGTTGCAGGTACCTTTGTGAACGGAGAGTTCAAGTCCACTGTAGTGCATACTCAAACACTCGGGGACAGTACTGCGCAATTGGCCGAGCTGCGCGCATTGGTGCTTGCGCTTGAATTCGTAAATCCGGATGTGACCACACTTATTGTATGCGATTCTTATTACTGTGTTCAATCATACAATGACAATCTATTCTTTTGGTCACAAAACGACTATAGAGACGCTAAAGGTAGCACAATCAAGCATAAGATGCTTTGGGTTCGGGTGGCAGAATTGAGACAACGTTTGCCACTCACACAAGTGGTTCACACCCTAGGCCATCAGCGGGTGGGCGCACACGCTGTTGGTAACGGTCTGGCAGACGAAGCAGCCAGATCAGCAGTAGTCACGTGTTCAGTAGCAGCAGTTACCAGATCCATGTCAAAAATTGACACCGATATTTTGGCCGCTATTGCTGCGACAAAGGAAGGTGCTAATTACCCTAGGGGTTTTCCTTCCAAATATTCTTATCAGTTAGGTCCCGAACAGGCTCCTTATGTAACAATACCAAACGTTGGTGATCGGCTGATACCCAACGCGGATCGCAGACTTTCCTTGATAACGGCAGCACACGAAGGCATGGCTTCGGCTCATGCTGGAGTGTCTGCGACCGTTTCCATCTTGCAGCAGCGGTACTGGTGGCGTGGTTTATATAAAGACACCCGTACTTATGTGCTTTCTTGTGACGTGTGTCAACAGATTAAGCCTTCTACGGTTACACGACCACCACAGACCTCGCTCTACATTTCTAACAGACCCTTTGGGTGTGTTTACTTGGATCACTGCGGTCCATTTTCTTCAGACACTGCCTATAAATATATCTTAGTGGCAGTGGACTCGTGCACACGTTTCATCTGGGTCTGGCCACAACGGAGTGCTGACGCTCGAAATGTCATCAGGGATTTGCGTGTCTTTGTGGGAATCTTCGCATGCGGTACCTTCCATTCTGACCAAGGTCCAGCGTTTGCCTCTAAGGCGTACAAGGACGCAATGGGTTCACTGGGGGTACGGGTGAAGTTTTCGTCTCCATACAGACCTGAGGGTAATTCAATTGTGGAGCGAATGAACCGTGATTTAAAGCAATCCTTGACAGCTAGGGTCTTAGGTACTGGCAGGAACTGGCTGGCCCACTTGTATACCGTACAACGTGCACTTAATAATCTCCCTAGAAGATCTCTGGGTGGGCGGACCCCATACGAAATGCTCTTTGGCATAAGAATGTTTGTGCCTGACCTTGATGGTCTAGACATGGCGGCGCAACCCGCCAAGTTTGATGTAGATAACCATTCTACTATGTTACAGGACTTACAAGAAGCCCGAGACAAACTTGCAAACGCACATTTACCTTCAGCCACAGATACTGCCCTGCAGATTCCGGTTGCCGGCTGGCTTCCGAAGATTGGAGACCTGGTTCGAGAGAAGGTGGAGAACAAGAAAGAATTCGGCCCCTCTTATCGTGCACCGGTTCCAGTCCTGGGTTTGAAGGGAACACGTACAGTCATCTTACCACCGCTTCCTGGTCGCAAGGAGAACAGATACATCTCAGTGGAAAATGTCAAGCTACAACAACTGGCCGATCCTAAATAGTGTTACACCAGCGGTCTCTTGTCCTGCAATTTACCGGACTTGTGTTCGAGGCCCTCCTGCCCGAACGGTCACTGATGTTACAATTGAGATGATTGATTTGCCTGAAAGTATACTCGAACCTCCAGTTACCCCCTGCATGGACGAGAACGAGTATACCTATCCCGAAACAGAATCTGTGGCTCATTTACCAACAACGCCACTGAGTCCGACACGTTATTCCTTTGACTCGGATTCCACCACGTCGATTGTCCCGTCCAAGTTCAGTATTTTTGTATCCTGGTTTAGAGACAATTTTTTGATTCCCCCTTGGACATACATTTGGTTGGTACTTTTCTTGATCTTTTTGTTCATGTCCATTGGCTTTGTCACAGTGTTTTTTCTACTGATCAATGGTCACTATTTGCCTGAACGCTCTGCTGTGAACAGTGTTGCTGGAACTTTGGCTCCACATTCCTCATCTCACATCATGAAGCGTGACCACACATTGGTGAACATTTCAGCTTTTCCAGTTGCTGATGGCATCGTATGGGATGCGGTAAATTTTCAAATTCATGGACCAACAGAAGTTATTAATGTACCGAATGTCCTTCGAGTTTCCATGGGTGATGTAGTAAAAAGTAATATTCATTCTGATGATTGGGATGTGCATGCAGTTGAAGCATTGTTTGCTGATTTGAAATATTATGCTTCATTTAATGCTGAGGATTTGTATATGAATTCTGCGAATTATGCCGATTTATACTGTTACCAGCATTGGGGCAACCATTTTGTCCATAAACCGAGTGCACTACGTAGCCCTGTGACCTACACTCAATGGGAACATTGCCCAAACCCTTTATCGGGTAGCTCCCGGACTCTTCGAAATAAATTTACTTATTTCACTGATTTTAATAGATCGAACCCTGGGTCCTATTATTTCAAATTACCTGCCCCATTCACACAGAAATTCATGTTGACCCACACTAAATTGCTTTATTCGAGTTCCTTTTTAAAGGCCTTGGCTGTGGGTGGTTATGAATACTGGACGGAAACTGTGGATTTGAAGTCAATCTGGGGCTCCAAGCCTTGGCAGGTGCAAGGCACCGAGGCCTTGCACCGTGCCTGCCTAATCCCAGCCCAAATGGTGTTTTTGAATGCTTCGATCTATCAGACTACGTGTTGGGGTCTGGCTACCACAAAACAAATGAATGCACCATCAATTCCATCCCTGTCTTCCACTCTAAACCACAGCTCGCACTTTAATATGTCCCTTTCGACTTTACAGGTTTTGTTTCAGAACAATTCGTTTAATATGTCTACGCTTGTTCAGTCACCTTGGTTGTCTTGGCCCATATCATCTAACGAGTGCCAACTGCGTTTTCATGACACAGTTTCTGGCTATACTCAGGACAAGCCCGATCCTAGGTTTTCTAACTCCCGTACTGTCACCACCTATTCTGTTGGTAAATTATGTAAACAATGGTTGCAACATTCTTCCCTAGACTCTGTTAAACAACATTTGTCCCTCCTTTCAGGCAATATTGATCTGTCCGACTTTATATTGGGACCTCGTGGTCCACGACCGAAGAGGTTCATTTATGAAGCTTATAATGAACTCTGGAAGCTATCGCAAATGGAGGCTGCTTCCCGTTTACGGGAAATAGACCAAGCAAATTTGGAAAAGGTGCTTGCTGTTGTTGACAATAGTATTAATACCCTGTCTTCCCGCATTTACACGTTGGAGAATATTGTGTCCTCTGTTGTTGATATTGTACAAGATGATGTTTCTGTGTTGTATCATGGTCAGAATCAATTACGTTCAGTTATGCAATTTGCGTGGACTTTGCAAACACTTAAGTTGGGTAAGGTTCCTTGGCACTTTTTGAACACCACTGCCTTATTTCTGCCTTTTAATTTAACTGACAAACAGCAGTTCATGTCCATGAAAGATGCAGTTTACACTCTGTTACATATCGAGAAAGTGGAGCCCTTACCATTCTCTGTAGCGGAAATAGATTCTGCTGTGTGGCTAGTTCATGGGGTTATCGCATTGCCTTTTTCCTTGTTTGAATTTAGTTCATGCATGAAACATTATCCTGTGGGCCGTTTCCAGCCTTTGGGTAGTGCCTTCCTGCATGAACTTTGGTCCCTCCCTTTCATGTATAAATGCCTTAGAGATGACAAGGAAGTTTTTCTCACGGGGGAGTCATGCGATTCAACAGTGGGTCATTCCCTTGTTTGTAAACATATTAAATTGCACGGAGCTTGTAATGTTTCCGCTCCGAATCTTGCTTGTGTGTTAAGGGGCATTCCTGCTCCTGCTATTTCTCCTACCTTTACTTTGCTTACAAATGGTAGCTATTTGCTTTTAAATAACGACAACTGCTGTGGCATGCAGGCCGGCATCCCTTATATTGTTACTGTTTCGCACAGGGTTGTCTGCTGCAAGAATGTGCTTTTTCCTCCCCCTCACGACATCGTAGATAATTCTATTTGGCCTTCCATTCCTACTATGGAGGCGGATTTCAATAAACTGAGCAGAATAAAGGCGCTATTATTGAACGAGGAGGTTATGCTCACTTCCGCCCGGGAGACATTTGTTCTCCAGGTGGCAAGTACCCACAGTGAAATACAGGCCCTTTTGAACACTAACCTCCCACAACATTTCGGTGAATTAATTCACCGTATTTTTAACGCATCTAACACTGAAGGTCTAGTGCATTTTTTTAAGGTGGTGGGATCCGGCCTAGTGTCCTCTTTCCAAACTATTTTTGGTGTGATACCGGCGTTTATTCATTCTATTTTTTCCAGCGTCTTTGGTGGCTTTCCATTAATCCTTGCTTTGGCGGCTGGTGTACTGCTGTTGATCTGCTTCCTTCGCAATGGCTGCTCCCCGATGGGCCCTTCTCGACCCCGGACGCCTACTGCTGCTCCGTGAGCGCATTTTATCTGGTTTCGGAGTTCTGCCGTTGGCGACACTGAGTGTGTCCTATACCCTTTCTTTTCGCTTTGCGTGTTTCACTTGCGTGCAACCTGTGATGTCTTGCATTCGCTGCCCTTTCACCTGGGCCATGGATTATTGCCTCTCCAATACGTCGTTGTCTGTTCCGGATTTTGTTCGGTTGATGGGTCCCTTAGAGGCCCATGAACGGGACTGTTCCGTTGCAGGCTGCATGACGCGTGCGGCTGCACTGGGGATTTTGGCACAATGGGATATCTGGGCGGCTGCTCAGAATCTCCTACAACAAAGCTATATTGAATATCACGCAAGCTGTCCCGCATTGCTTTTGGATGCTCCGTCCTCTGAGGAGCATTCCTGCAGCTTTGACCTGTTGGACTGGATGGCGTCTACGTTTTCTGACGATTCCAATGATGTCCTCTTGGACGGTATAGCATATTTCTGCACTTCCACGTTTTTGGATTGATTTGCCGTTCACTGTCCGTGGACTGCCTCGCTGACTGTCTTTTTGCTACCTTGCCGCGTTCCACTCCTTCCACTGTGGACGCCTCTGTTCTGCTCAGGTGTTTTGAACTCTGTCTTCGTCCTTAGTCTTGGCCGATGGACTGTCCAGGGGAGGGTGTCTTGTGGTTTGTGGCCTCCTGGCCTGCCTGGATACGTTGGCATAGGCCTGGCTGCCATGATGACTTTTGCGCACGTTACTCTTAGCCGTTGTTCTGTCGCCCTCTGCTCCTGCCAAGTTATTTTACAACTGTCTGCATTTTCTGTTTCTCACCTTTTCTCCTGTTCCTTTTGGGCTCAGTCTGAACAACAGTTACAAGGTCGAAAAACACGTCCCTGGTTCTTGCTGATATGGCCAGTCCCTCGCACCTAGACATAACACTATGTACAGCTGCCATGGGGAAATTGGTGGGCTTTTATTATTGCGTTTTTCCCTCTTGAGAGGGACTTGAAGAAAACCTTTCCAGAGAGAAGAGCTGTGATTGTCTGCTGATGTAGTCTTTGCATCTAGAGACTGAGGTATGGGGGTTCGCTTGTCAAAGCCCAGAGGTCTTCTATTTTTATAATACAATAGCTACTAGCACGGGGAGGGTGGTAATGTCATTCAGCCTACTATCCACTGCTTTATGAAATGCTTTCCCCGTTAGTATTCTATGGAGTTGTAACTATGCTGATTATATTATTCTTATGCATTATGCTGATAGTACTGTCACGTGTACTGTATCTTAGAGCACGTATGTTGAAATAAACATTTTAACCTATACTGTGTCTCTTCTTACGCCGGTTGTGGACAGGTATGAGTGAGTGACGAAAGGGTGTTCTTGCTACTGCGAGTCCTGAGAGAGAGAGATACCGTGTTCTGGGTTGTCTAATCATTGGTACATTGTTGCTAATGGGACGCTAAGGCTAGTTGGGTTGGGGTTTTAGGTGCTAAGGTTTATGTTTGGCTCACCACTATATTCCGAGGTCCTATTATCCTGTACATAGCTCTGTGTGTGTGCAGAATCCCTATAACAGTACATGTGCTGCCTCATAATATTTCCGGATATCAGGGAGCACAATGCCACCCTCAAAAACTGACCTACGCAGCGTGGACATCATAGCATGGCATCCGTGGCCTAGAAGAATGTATCCAGGAGTGCAAAGGGGCTGCTCTGCAATATATTTGTAAACCGAGGTAGCGCAATCATTTTGAGTAGCGCTGCCCTCCTCAAGAGCAATAGCGGTACGGCCTTCCAACATTTGAAGTCCCACTCCCAATTATGCAGGAGGGGACCAACATTGTCCGTATAATGCATATCACTCCCTCTGGAGATCCAGATGCCCAAATATTTGCAATGTAGAGTCTCTACCCTCAACAGCAGAGGTAGCTTATTTCCTACTGATCACCCCCCTATCAGAAGGATCAGGACTTCTCCCAGTTAATCCGCAGCCCAAGTAAGTCCCGTAGATTCTGAATATGTCCCCCAAGCGCCGCAAAGATTCCTCCATATTTGCTATATACAGTAAAAGACCATCTGCATACAGTGAGATCTGGTCCTCCAATCACAAGTCGCTCCAGCGCCAGCCCCACACCTGAGCATCCACTCTGATCCACTCCGCCAGCATCTTTATCGCTATGGTGAACAACAGTGGAGATAGTGGGAAACCCAGTCATGTGCTTTACACAGTGGAGAAGTAATGAGAGAGGAACCCCATTTGCCTTCACCCGAACCCAAGGTCGCGTGTACAAAAGGTGGACCCACTTCAGATATCGAGGTTGAAAGCCCATTTTTCCCATGATAGGGAAAAGAAAGGGCCAGTGGACAGAATCAAAGGCCTTGCACACATCTAGAGATGCCACAGCCAGGGGAATCACCAGTCTCTTCACCACTGCTATTCTATTGTACAGGCAGCGCAAATTCAATTTAGTTGACCGGTGAGAGATAAATCCGTTTTGATCCGGCTGAATCAAGTCCGAAATCAGTCTACTCAATCTATTCGTTAGTGCTTTGGCCAGTACCTTGACATCTGCATTCAACAGTGAGATGGGTCGATAGAAGTCCCACCATTTCCGGGGCTTACCCGCCTTGTGAATCAAAACTATAATTCCCCTGTTTGGTAGGCCGCAAGATACATCTTGTGTAGGAGGCTCACTACCCTACCCACCATCCTTTTAAAGAACTCTGCTGGAAGTCCATTAGGGCAAGGAGTCCTCCCCATTTGAAGCTGCGTCAGCACAAGAAAAAGCTCCTGTCATGTAAGGACAGCCTCTAAACCCAGAGCCGCAGCCTCTCCCAGCTGTCTGTAAGGGCATTCCAGTGCAAACGATACCACATCTGATTCAGCGACCTTACACTTTTTCCTCATAGAAATCCCCCATGTAATCGGTCATTATGTTTGCTGTGTCCTCACTTCCGGTCACCAGCACTCCGTCCAGTGTTAAAATGCCCCCAATGTGGGTCCACCCTCATTCACCCTCACTTAGCCATGCCTTCCCACATCTCATAATTCCGCTTCTGCTGGACCATATGAATCCATTTAACCTCCTCTCTGAGACCAAGGTACGGTATTCCTCCGTTTTGGACAGGATCCGCACCCTTTTAATATCAGACAGTGCCAAATGGTTTTCTGCCTCCAAGTCCAGAATTCCCCTTTCCAAATCTAACCTACGGCTGGGCTGCTTCCTATTTTTTCCTACCTCATTGACGATGATAACCTCCCTAAGATTGGCCTTTAGCCTCCCACCGAACCACTGCATCTGTCTCTGCTGCCACATTTTCCTTGAAATAAAGCTCTATTGCTTTGCCTAGATGGTCTGCTACTTCCTCGTTTGCCGTGCGCCATGACGGCATTCTCCATTCCGTCCTACCTCTTGGTTTAGGCGTCGCCGTGGTGGTCACAGGGAGTGATCCGAGATTCCCAGCACTTGGAACTCCACCTCCACAAACCTATGTAGGGTTGGCAGGGGAATCAAAAACGTAATCCAGGTGCAAATTGATATTATCTGCCCCGGAGTAGTGAGAGTAACCCCTGTCCACTCTATGCAGAGACTGCCAAATATCCCCCAACCTCATGGACTGTACAGAATCTCTCAACTTCCCTGCTTGAGGGTTACGGGACTGTGAGAGGTTGTACCAATCTAGTTGTGAATCCATCGCCATATTAAAGTCCCCCCCCGTTAATCGTCAACATCTGCGGGAGGTCCCAAAGTAGTTGGCCCAGGAGCCACAAGGAGTCCGCTTGCAGGCCCCGGGGTGCAAACATATTAATCAGTGCTATAGATTCTCTCTCCCATGTGACCATGACCATCGTATAGCATCAACGATCATGAAACCGCATTTGTGTCACATGAAAGGGGAGGGACTTTCTGACCAATATCGCTACCCCTCTAAATCCTGTGATGTAACCTGAGTGACCCGCTACCACATAGCGACCCCGTCCCAGATCCCTTTAGATGTGCTTCTTGGAGGAATACCACATCCGAGCCGTAGCGGGTGAGGGCCTTCGCCACTAAGCCCCTTATAAACGTGCTGCCTAACCCATTCACATTCCACGTTAATAACTTAAGGACGTGTGACTTCATGGATAAACCTGCAAAGCGGCCCGTTCCCGGGAGGACCTACACACCGGGTAGGGTGGTGCGTAATCCTCCCTACTGGCTGCAAACTAAACAAGCATTGGCATAGCCAATAGGTCTCGCCTTTGGGACCTTATGTGTTTAGCCAGAACTTTTGGCTATGTTGTAGAGCATTGTGTGCATCATGTTGAAAAGTTATAATAAAAAGTGTTAAGCATTTTTGTTACGAAAGAGGGTGTGTGAGGGAGCGGGAGAAAGGTCGCGCAAGTACAGGAAAGAGAGAGAATGAAGGGTAAAGACATTGAGCTGAAGGGAGAAAGAGAGTTCACAATAAAAGTGTGTGTGTGTTTTGACGAGATGATAGCCATAGTGAGAAAATGCAGAAACGCTGTGACTATGGGTCACAGACAGACCACAGGGCAAAGGACCAGTCGGAAATACCCAATGAGTTTAGTGATAATCATGTTTACGATCAGGCGCGCAACACCCATTGGGCTCACCGGGCTTCAGCCCCCCCCCCCGTCGTGTGTGTCAGCCCGGGCTGAGATAGCTTCGCGGGCTGGCGACCGCTCCAATTGCAGCCGCACCCGAGTACTTCACAGGTCTTTAAAAGACCATTTACTTGTTAATGAGGCTTTTGTTGTGTTTTCACCCCTTCTTAGAGCCACTCTGCCTATGGCTGGAAGAATTAGCCCCCCTCCGAAATCTTTTTCAGCCCCCCTGAAATTTGGCTCTAGTTGCCCGCCTGTTTACGATTCCTATGTTTTTAGGTCTCGCCTGAGCCAGCGCATGCGCTGCGAGACATTTAGTAAGCGGGTTTTGAAAGTGCTACCACAGGCTTTTGGTGGCCTCAAGCTTGCGGTTAGGCGCGCGTGCACGCCGCGCAGCCGCCATCTGTCTTAACTCCGTCACGGGTCATTAAAACGCGGTGCTCTCACTTTCGCCGCAGCGGCGCCGCGCGTGCACCACTTTTGAGGCCGGGCTTGTCTTGTCTTTTACTTTCACGGCCGCACGCGCATTCCTCGCATCGCTCTCGGGCTTGCTCTCCCAAGCACGCGCTTCAACTTTCGCCGCGGCAGGCGCTCGCGCGTGCACCACTTTTGAGGCCGGGCTTCTCTTGTCTTTTACTTTCACGGCCACACGCACGTTCCTCGCATCGCTCGCGGGCTTGCTCTCCCAAGCGCGCGCTTCAACACAGCCGCTGACCGGACATGACCCCCTCGCTACACATGCGCAACATCCTTCATTTTTCTCATAAGAGGGATTGCTAGAGGGGCTTCCAAACACGGCAGCATTAACACTCGGCAGCACTGTCCTGACAAAGCCTGGCCCCGCCTAAGAGGACAAGCTCATTCATTGCAACCATTCACGCGCTGGATCCAACCATTCCAGACGCGGACGGGTGTGGCTTCCCAACTCCCCTACATAGCCTTCCCCCATGCCGTGCTCGAGGCCCACAACTTTGCCTTCCAACCGTAACTGCATGTATTTTTAATGCAGCCGTACCGTAGTATACAAATGCGAGTCTAGCATTAAACACAAATCGAGCTTGAAGTTGTTATAAAAGCCGCCATGCTCCGCCACAATTGTTAAAATGCAAGACCGTCCGCCTCCCCCATGGAAGGAAAGCATAGCGTTCGTTACTGCCCAGCTTTAACGGACCGCCCAACTGGTCATCCCCCGCCCGCCCTGATCTCCTTAATCGAGAAATTCCTCCTCTTGGACGGCCTCATCCCCTCAATCCGGTCCCTCCCTCCTTTACCCTGTATTCCGACCCGTTGCCGCCTCTTCCCTAGCCACTTAAATAGGTCCCCCAGCGCGCTTTTGTTGCTTTATAACCCTAGTCAGCGTGTATGTGTTTTTGATTTTTTGGATTACCCAGCCTTGCCCACAAGCTCGCCTCCTCCCCTGAGACAGCGACCCCGCCCACTGTTACCTGCTTCCACCACCTCTTGCTCCCGACCCCTCCCCCTCCCAGCATTCCTTCCCTCCATTGAAACCTCCTGCAGTCCGGGACACAATCCCCCCTATTGGGCGCCCCCTGTACCCATCCCCCTTCCGCCACCTCCCGAGCCATGCGAGTCACCCATCCCTAATTTGCCCCCCAAGCCCCCGCTCACTGAAACCTCTGCTTCCTTCCCAACTCTCCACAACTAGCCCCCGCTAGCAGATCGAGCCCGGCAACACCTCCATCCTCCTGAATGGCAACCAAACCGTACCACCATCCTTCATGCGCGCCGCTGCAAGGTCTGTCAGGTGGCCCTGGGCTCAGCCTCGGGTGCAGCCGCACCCAACCTCCCCTTGGAAACCGCACACCCTCTGCCCCACTGCCCCCA
Source organism: Calotriton arnoldi (assembly GCA_963921515.1). Classification (NCBI taxonomy): domain Eukaryota; kingdom Metazoa; phylum Chordata; class Amphibia; order Caudata; family Salamandridae; genus Calotriton; species Calotriton arnoldi. The sequence continues at coordinate 2,928,892 of CAWUFW010000690.1, forward strand.
AGTTCCCCCAGTCAGGCTCTATTACCTCCCACCTTTGAGGGTGACAGTCTGCCCGGCACCCCTGCACCCATCACCCTCCCCGCATCCTCCCTTGCAATACACCCCTCCCATGACCGTGCCCGGCCCCCACCATGTCTCCCGAGCGCCCGCAGAAACTGTAACCAACCACACCTGGCTCAGAAGTATGAAAGGCTATGGCATGAAGACTACCCAACTCATGCATACGTCCCCTCCTGCAAGCCCCCTTGTTGCTCCTGCGCTCCGCCGCTTCCCACCCGGCATTCCCAGCGCTCTCCTTAACTTCGCAATGAAACCCCTCGCTGCCCCTTCCCCAGGCTGCCCAATCACGGTGTCCCCTCCTTGCCCGCTTCCAGCTGAGCCCGCCGACGAGACCAATCACCCTACCCAGGACGTTGAACCACGCCAAGACCCAAACCCAGCCCCCACCCCCCCTCCAAGATCGGCAGCTCCGAGCATAAGCCCCCACCCGCCCCGGAAACCCCGCCATCCCCACTGTCTTGTTACGCCACCCTGTGCCTCCGCAGCCCTCAACTGAGCATCCCACAGCCCGAGACCCACCCCCTTTCTCAAGCGCCCTTTCCTGCACCCAAGCATTCCCGTGTGCACCCCGGAGCCCACCCATCCAAAACTTCGCCCCCAACCTCACTGTGGTCCTCCTCATCCCTCTGTCGCACTTCATCCCTGAACGATTGCATTCATACGCCACATCCAAGCACCACAACCACCCACACCCACGGCCCCCCGCAACCAGATGCGCACACTCCACACCTGACTCCTCCGACCGGCAGAGGCGGCCGCGGATGCACACCATCAGAGAGTAAACCACAGTGTCGCTAGGAGCCGTGTATTCGTTCATTATTCATTGGTAATACCAAATCTTGCAAAAGCCGCTACCAACCGCTAATGGAATGAGGACACTATTTGTGTACTGTGCTCAGCCGCACCATTGTTCAGCAAGACACCGCGTCTGTTCCAATCACCGTTTACGAATGCATTTGTCGTAATCAAATGCAAGGTGGCATCCGGGGGTGGAGCACCATTATGCCGCTCCGCGCTGACCAGCCGCCCCACCCCCACAAACCACCTCCGCCTTCCCCAGCATTATTCCCCTTCCAGTGTTATAAGTGTACACTTATAAGTGTTTAACCATGCAACAGTTGGTGTTGTTGCACCAAGGATATTCTGCTGCATAACTAATTACTTATAAGGTTCCCAAAAGCGAGACCTATTGGCTATGCCAATACTTGTTTTTTTTCTGATGCAAATATGCTTTATTCCTCACACCCAGTAGTTCGTTAGGATCAAATGGAAATCAAAATTACATATGAGAAAGAAAAGATGGGAGACACTGCTCAATCACCCCGCTGTGAGCGAAAAGAACCAATCACCTTTAAGTACAGAAACTTTTGTGCAAATAAGACCGAAAATGAGGAAAACCGGGCACAAGATCCAACCAGAGAGAATAGACCTAATCCCAACCATTCAGTCCTGAGAAACACCAATAACATGAACCGTGGAATCAATGGAGGCTGATCCTCTAAGACTTCACAATGTCACAACCAGTGATCATATTCATAGAAAATATTCATCAATCCGCAATCCTCATTAATGTTGAGAATATATACATTGGATCAAGAGGCTTAAAATTCTCTTTCGATTACTGTTAATGCAAGTCTGAAGAGCAAAGGACATTTACACTGACTTTATATTGCCGGGTCCGAAGCGATGCTGCGACTTCACCACAAGTTAGGTGTGCCCAACAACCAACACCTACACTGCCTGCAATGGCTAATTGCGCACAAAATGTGATCAGACAACTTATTTAAATGTTATTCTTTGAAGCCACAGGAGAACAGCTACAATATAGGGAATTTAATGCATGGTCCACTAAGTAATTGATAAAAAAAAAATGTAAATACCCCAAAAACAGTACGTGACAAACTATTTCCTTATCCAGAGATGATCCTAATGCGTGGCCGCATTGATGTTAATTTGACTACGGTCACGTGTTCAACCTTCAGTCTTTTCTGGAGTTTTTTAGCCAGCAGAGCTCGGCATTCTGGGACTTGTAGTTTAGAGTGTCCCCATTATAAGCGTGGGCTCCAAAGTTTCAGCACTTTAAGTGCTGTTGGCCTATAGTTCAGGACTCAGTGGTGGTGTGAGACCGGACAAGGGGCAACACAGTGTGACTGACTGCTCCCCAGCCCTGCAAGCCTTGCAGAGGCAGGTCAGGAAGACACGCATGACATGAAATACAGAGTTCACAAAGTATCTGTAAGCAGTATCATGCATTTATAAAATTCTACTGAAAAGGCAGCTTTGCGCAGTGCGTTTCAGGCTGATCTGATTAGTCATCGGTTTATGGAAAACAGACACATAATACCGAAAAGGTCAGGTCCGGGTCACCACCAGATGTTCTCAGAGGCTCCAGGCCGCAGAAGTTCCAATGTTTAGAGAAAGGGATGTAGTCACTGCTAGAGTAAAACAACTCATTTTCAAGGCGCAGATTAAGAGAATGAATAGTGCGATAGTAACGTGTATTTTTATAGCGCTAAATACAGCACGTTTACCCTTTCTAAGCGCTCTAAATAACAGATGTTACTATTTCCTATGGCCCTCAAGATGCACAGCAAACCTATCAAACAGAAGAAACAAGGAGGGGGTGGGCTTTAAAATAGAGCAGAAGGAAAGCAGTAGGTGAAGAGATAGTAGAGCGCCACACACCGAGACTGAGGAGGAGGGGAGCAGAGAACAAAGTAGAAACTGCTGCTGGGTGGGTGGGGGTTAACGATGGGAGGGGAGGGGCAGTCGCGGTGTGTGCCGAACTGTGCAAGATAAAGTGGGTGATGCCAGGAAGAGACCGGAAGCCGATATTGATGAAACAACACGAATGTGGGAGCAGGAAGGGAAGCTAGTGAGCCGAGATTAGCTAAAGAGAAGTGAGAGCTGCTGGGATTACCAGCATCATGAGCCCAGACCGGAGGGAAGCACAGCAGTAAGGGTGAGAGAAGAGGAAAAACCAAACTGGTACTTGTGAGGATTACAGTAAGAAACAAGCCCGGGAGTGGTGCGCGCGCGCGCTTGTGCCCGCCGCTGCAGGCGAAAAACCAGCACGACCAGCGCTGACCGCCATCGCGCCATCTGTTTCCAATTAACGCGAACGCGATAATTGGAAACAGATGGCATTAATGCTCGCTCCCGAGGTCCCTAGGCCAAGGACCAGAGAAGGCGGGACATGCACCCGCCTTGGGCCAATTGCATGCTGTCTTTCTTAGAAAGACACATGCAAAGGCCAATAGGGGGAGATAAAAAAAAAAGCACACGCACGAGCGTGTGTTCAGAGTTTTAAAGCCCTTACTAAAGCCTCGCAGAGCAGCGCATGCGCACTGGCTCAGGCGAGACCTAAAAACATGTAAATAACAATAGAAACCCAACTCCCCACCCTCCCTATCTTACCATGCTGCGGTCGTGAAACTGGCCGCCACTCCAATGCACAGTACGTCCGTCGCCGAACACTCTCTGAAATAAGGAGCAACAACATAAGCAAAACTCAACCCCACACTACTGTGCAGGTAAAATAGCAACCCGCTGTGGTTCCGCAAGCATCTCAGTCTTGTAAAGCTTCAATCACAGACCCCCCATCTGCAGTCACAACCACATAAAAGCCCCTCTTACCTCCCTGAGCCTTCCCCATTCCCCTCAGTCATTTAGTTTGTCTACAAGTCCGGCCACTTCCTGCTCCAGGGCCTGGAGACGGACACAATTCTCCATCACCGTAGGTTGTATTTGTGCTACGGTGTTCTCAGTCTCAGATACTCTGTCTGCCAATTTTTTGTAATCAGCCCTAAGTAAGTTCACTTCTTGCATAACGGAGTCTATTTTAACCTCCAGAGTCGTTTTGGTCTCCTGAATAGCTGCCAGGATAGTGAACGTGTGTGACTCGAGGCAGTTGTCTGTTGGTGTGGACAACCGGTCACCTCCCCTCACCTCCTAATGGGTTGCTGTAGGAAGCTGGCTCTGTATATACTATACCAAAATGAGGTATAGTGTGCACAGAGTCCAGTGGAACCCCAAAGGTAGGCAGAGGTAAAAGTAGATAGCACCTCACTCTCTATTTGTGGTAGTGTGGTCGAGCAGTAAGGCTGTATCAGAGGACAGTGTTAAGCATTTGTTGTACATACTCAGGCAGCACATGATGTCACACACTCAAAGACTGAACTCAGACCAATTTGTTTGTATCAAAAATATTATTTAGTTATTTTACTTTATAGAACCAAGCAAGCCTGGCACAGGTAAGTGATAATTACCTTGTAGTAAATATACAGTTTGTAACACAGTTTGGATTGCAATTGTAAATGTACTTTGATTTGATTACAGTAGTGTTACTGATAATGCAACGCTTTTCAGAATACAGTACATATACTTTGTATAGGATTGTTAGTAAAATTACAGGTAAGTTACTTTTGAGATTACTTTTCTTACACAGTGCAGTATGCCTGGATACTGCACTGGGACATTTCCTGTAAACAGGTAAGTAAAAGCGTTTTTGTTAGTTAGTACACTTTTAAAGAATTTCTTTAGGTTTTCCAACTCCACACATAGAAAAACAGTCAATGTTATCCTATGGAGGAAAATAGTGTTATCGGTTTTAAGGTAAGTACTTGTTGTGGGAGTTGGTGTTCTGGGGTTAGGCTCAGGGGTCCCCCAGGGTCAGGGATGCACTCTTGTTACACCCTCAGCGGCACTAGGGCGGCCGGGTGCAGAGTGCCGAGGCCCAATGTTATCCTATGGGGGATAGGGAGCCTCCGGTTGGTGGCTGCTGGCGAGCAGGCCACTGGGTTGTGGGAGCAAAGCTCCTGGACTTAAGCTCAGGGCAAATGGGGGTTTAGGCCAGCACAAAAGATGCACCCTCAGCGGCACTGGGGCGGCCGGGTGGAGAGTGCTGTTTTGGCATCGGAAGCCCTGTAGCTTTCAATGGGGAGTCTCCGGTTTGCAAAAGCACTGCAGGCTTGGGGACGAAGGTCTTCTGGGTGCGACCACCACTTGGAGAGGTAAGTTGGGTCGTTGGGGGTCGGTTAGGCACCGTCGGTTGGGCCACCCAAGGCGTGGGGCGTCGGGTGCAGGGGTGCCTTTTAGGGTCGGATCTTCTGACCAGCTCCTGGTCGCGGTTGGGGGGACCTTCCGGTTTGAGGCTGCAGGCGTCGGCTGGAGGCTTGAGGCAGGTCAGGGGTCGCCGGATCTCGGGTCAGGATCGCCGGGAAGACCTCCACTTGGTGTTGGGCCACTCGAACTCGGGCCGTGGGCGTCGGGTGCAGACCCGCGGATCCTTGTGGAACTGGAGTCTGTTGTTTGAACAAATCCGGTGTTCACGGGAGACAGAGTCTTTGGGATTGAAGGCAGGCAGGTCCTCCGGGTTTGTCGAGGTTGCTGACTGCAGGACACACTGGGATTTCGCTGGAGCAGGTTCGAGGTGGGGACAGGCCGGTGTTGCTGGGGCCAAGTCAGTGGGCGTCCTCCTCTTGTTAGCTTTGGCACGGCTGTTCGGTCCTTCTTCTTTTCTTCTTGCAGGTTCTTGTCTGAGGAAATAAGGTTCAGGGGTGCCCCTAAATACTAGAATAAGGGGCCTTACAGGTAGGTAAAAAGGTTGGGACCAATGGGGCCTTTCCCTGGGGTGGGTACACCCCTATTATGCCAGCCTCCAGTGGGAGGGGGGCATAAGCCTTTCCCTGGTTGGCTGAGTCCCCCCATCTGCAAGATGGCGGGGACTAAGAGTTGTGCTTCACCTCGGCTCCCCCACCTGAGGGGTGGAGTTGGCAGAGGGGGGGCACACCTCTCTTCCTCACTTGTTTTTCCCGCCGGTTCTCCCGCCCAAAGTGGGGGTCAGAACCAGTGGGGACCAGTTGCTGAAAGCAGCAAGTGGCCTGGGGAAGCTCACAAAGGCGGCAAGCCTTTGAAGCTTCCCCTTCCTGGACCCTGCCCATCCTAGAGGAGGAGGCTTGGCACCTCGTCGCAGGATGTGCATTGTTTCAGGCTCCAGAGAGCAGCAGGCTCTCGACCCAGGGGTTCAGAAACATGTCTGGTGGTGGCGGCTGAAAGCAGCCACTCAGCCTGGACACTAGTGGTAGGTCGTTTTTCAGGGGCATCTCTAAGATGCCCTCTGTATGCATTTTTCATTAAATTCCACACTGGCATCAGTGTGGGTTTAATGTGCTGAGAAGTTTGATACCAAACTTCTCAGGTTTCAGTGCAGCCATTTTGGTGCTGTGGAGTTCATAATGACAAACTCCCAGCACCATATACTCTTAATGGCAGCACTGCACTTACAATGTCTAAGAATGGACTGAGACACTCTAGGGGCACAGGGCTCATGCACCTGTACCCTCACCACTGGTATAGGGCACCCAGCTAGAGGGGTGACTGATCTATGCCAGGGCAGTGGGTTGTAGGCATGGCACACAGGGATGTGTGCCATGCCGACTCCACTTTGTTCTGCACCAAAACACGCAGCCTGCAAAGGCAGTGTGTGAGTGTAACGGTACAGGGCCTCTAAGGGTGGCACAATAAGTGCTGCAGCCCTTAGAGGTCTTCCCTAGTCACAGTGCCCTGGGTATCTGTGGTACCATTTACCAGGGGCTGACCTTTGGCCAGAGATGCCAATTGGGTTTTGTTTTCAATGCAGTTTTAGGGAAGGAACATAGGCCCTGGGCACCGGATTGGCAGGAGCCCAGGGCACACTCAGTCAAAGCACATCAGCAGTTCAGCAAAAAGTGAGGGCTACCATGCAGAAAGAGGGCACTTTCTCACACTGAGGAGGCAAGGTTCAGGGTTGCCCCTAAATACTTGATTTAGGGGTGTTACAGGTAAGTAAAGGTTGGGACCAATGGGTCCCTTCCTTGGGGTGGATACACCCCCTATTATGCCACCCTCCAGTGGGAGGGGGGCATATGCCTCACTCTGGTTGGCTGGGTCCCCCTATCTGCAAGATGGCTGGGACTGAGAGATGTGCTTCATCTCGCCTCTCCCACCTGAGGGGTGGGTTTGGCAAAGGTGGGCACACCTCCCTTCCTCACTTGGTTTTTCCGCCGATTCACCCCCCCAAAGTGGGGGTCAGAACCGGTAGGAGCCAGTTGCTGGAAGCAGCAAAGGCCTGGGGTAGCTCACAAAGGCGGCAAGCCTTTGAAGCTTCTTTTCGTGGACCCTGCCCATCCTGGGGGAAGAGGCTTGGCACCTCGCCCCAGGATGTGCATTGTTTCAGACCCCGAGAGCAGCAGGCTCTCGACCCAGGGGTCCAGAAACATGTCTGGTGGTGGCAGCTGGCGAACAGCCACTCAGCCTGGACACTAGTGTTAGGTCGTTTTTCAGGGGGTATCTCTAAAATGCCCTCTGAGTGCATTTTTCATTAACTCCCACACTGGCATCAGTGTGGGTTTAATGTGCTGAGAAGTTTGATACCAAACTTCCCAATTTTCAGTAAAGCCATCATGGTGCAGTGGAGTTCGTAATGACAAGCTCCCAGCACCCTATACTCTTAATGGCAGTACTGCACTTACAATGTCTAAGAATTGGCTTAGACACTGTAGGGGTACAGGGCTCATGCACCTGTACCCTCACCACAAGTATAGTGCACCCAGCTATAGGGGTGGCTGACCTATGCCAGGGCGGTGGGTTGTAGGCATGGCACACAGGGGTGTGTGCCATGTCAACTCTTCACTTTGTTCTGCAATCAAAACACGCAGCCTGCAAGGGCAGTGTGTGTGTAAAGGTACAGGACCTCTAAGGGTGGCACAATAAGTGCTGCATCCCTTAGAGGTCTTCCCTGGCCACAGTGCCCTTGGTACCTATGGTACCATTTACAAGGGACAGCCATGTGGCCAAAGAGTGCCAATTGCGTTTTGTCTTAATGCAGTTTTAGGGAAAGAACATAGGCCCTGAGTACCTGTTTGGCAGGAGCCCAGGGCACACTCAGTCAAAGTACATCAGCAGTTTGGCAAAAAATGGGGGCAACCATGCAAAAAGAGGGCACTTTCTTACAGTTGCATCATCCCCCGTCTGCTTAACCCCTAGAGTGTGGACCATGTTGTGCCTGTGCGGCAGGCACTAAGTGTTCTTCCTCACCATTCAATTCCCTCAAGCTAGAGTAAAAGGGTACTCGACAGCCCTTCGGGAAAAGAGCACTCACTTCTTAGCACCTCGGGCATGCCCACCCACCCTCCCCCAGAGGGGTCCAAGCACTGCCACCCAGTCAGTCATTTTGCAGTGAGGAGGAAAGGGGGAGGGACAGCATCTCCAAGTCCCATCACTGGGTAGCCAGAAGTCTGCGGTAATAAATTGCGACCACCGCGACCCTCACGGCTCTCGCAGTGGTTGTATTGTACCCTGTGCCGTTTATTGCAGTCCTCGTGGGGGCCGCCATAGTCCAACAGCTGCGTGGCCGCCCCCGTAATTCTGGCCATCCCTGCCTTTTGTACGCAAATACCAGAGGCCTCCTTGGGAGGCGAGGAACCCAATCCAGAAGAAAGGTAGGTGTGTGGAGACCCCAAAATCCTACCTTGCTCCTTCTCCAATCGGGACGCCGCAATCCCTGGCGTTCTCAGATCCTCCGTGCAGCTGGCAACGAAGCAAAATGGTGACTGCTTCTTTTCAGTCCCACCTAGGACTGCGATATCCGCTAACTGCTCCCGCAGTCCGCGTGAGGGTCGTCATTCAGCCCAGGTGCCACAGGACCACTTAGCCCCCCACGAGGGGGTCTAGGATGACAGTACTCATGGGCCTCGGGCGAAAGCTCAGTCTTTAAGCGATCTACGCCATCCCGTGCCAGGCCACCCCTCCGACTGCTAATTTGATTGTAAAATGCATAGTCTGTGTTAGAATGCACTAAGCCTGAGCATGACGCCACTCACAAAGACATGCATTTGGACACTGCTCTCCAGGACATGCCCATATCGGAGGACACTACTCTTTCCTTACTGTATATGCTCACACCAGGAACACTGATGCTTTGACATGCACAGAAAGCATAAGAAGCACTCTTTCCGAGGAAATACACAAAGTCTGCCCAACCAAATCCTGTCACCCTAGAGCCCAACATGTGGGTGGAGCCAAAGCCACTTTCTCCTAGTGATACTCAGATAATTGGGCTGGCTCTGCCAGACCATAACAAGCATTGGCAAAGCGAATAGGTCTCACCTATGTGAGAGCTATTAGCTTTGGCAATGTGTTTTAGCCATGTTATGTTAATGTATGTTAAAAGTATTTGTTAAGCGCACGTACACCAAACGGTTTCATGGTGCTGGAAGCAAAGGGGAGGCTGCATCAACGAGACAGTAAACTTCATCATATGCCTGGGAGAACAGCCAGGTCTTAAGCTGTTTCCTGAACTGTGCATAAGAGGCCACAGACCTCAATTCCACTGGGAGCGAGTTCCACAATTGTGGGGCCAAGACCGCAAATCTGCATCCCCCATGCTTTTTGCGTTTGAATGAGGGAGTGGTCAGCAGGTTCAGATTGGAAGAACGCAATTCCCGAGAGGGGATATAGCGCTGGATCCTTGAGGAGATGAATGCTGGGCCATTCCCCGCGAGGGCTTTAAAGATGGTACATCCCAGCTTAAAGGCACAGAGTTTAGCCACAGGAAGCCAATGTAGACTCTTCATCAGAGGTCTGACATGATGCCGTCTAGGCTGACGGAAAATTAACCTGGCCGCTTGGTTTTGTAACCAACTTTTGCCATGTTATACACCAGTGTGGTTGCTGTTCGGGCATCGCTAAACGTTAGCGGCGTCGTGTGAGGTAGGGTAGTTTGGAGTGGGGTAGCTTGGGGTACAGTGGAATGGGGTAGATTGGAGTAGAGTGGAATGGGGTAGATTGGAGTAGCATGGAGTGGAGTAGACTGGGGTAGAGGGGTAAATTGGTTTAGAGTAGCGTGGAATGGGGTAGATTAGGCTAGCGTGGAGTGGGGAAGATTGGTTTAGAATATAGTGGGTAGATGGTAGTGGGGTATATTGGGGTAGAGTGAGGTAGACTGGATTGGGGAAGATTGGGGTAGACTGTAGTGGTGTAGATTGGGGTAGATTGAGTAGAGAAGAGTGGGATAGATTGGAGTTGAGTAGGGTAGATTGTAGTGGAGTGAGGTAGATTGTACTGGAGTGGGGTAGACAAGTGGATTGTGTTAGATTGGAGTTGAGTGGAGTAGATTTGGGTGGATTGGGGTAGATAGGAGTAGATTTTGGTGGATTGCGGTAGATAGGAGTGCTGTAGATCGGGGTAGAGTGGAGTGAGGTATATTGGGGTAGATTGGAATGGGGTAAATTGAAGAAGAGTGGACTGTGGTATATTGGAGTGGGCGGGGTTGGAGTAAGGTAGATTGGAGTGGAGTGGGGTAGGTGGGAGTGGAGTGGGGTAGACTGGGGTGGAGCAGGGTTCTTGGAGTGGGGTAGATTGAATGGGTTAGAATAGGGTATATTGGAATGGAGTGGGGTAGAGTGGGGTAGATTGGAGTGAGGTAGTTTGAAATGGGGTAGATTGGAGTAGGGTAGGTTGGAGTGGGGTGGGTGTGGTAGAGTGGAGTAGATTTAAGTGAAGTAGATTGTAGTGGTGTAGATTGGGCTACACTGGAGTGGGGTACGTTGGGATGGAGTGGATTAGATTGGAGCGGACTGGGTTAGATTGGAGTGGAGTGTGGTTGGATTGGAGTGGAGTGTGGTAGATTGGAATGGGATAGATTGGAGTGAAGTGGAGTGGGGCAGAGTGGAGCGTGGTAGATTGGGGTAGAGTGGAGTGGGCTAGATTGGAGTGGAGTAGCGTGGGATAGATTTTGTGGAGTGGAGTGGGGAAGATAGAGGTAGAGTACGGTAGATTGGAGGGGAGTAGATCGGAGTGGAGGAGAGTGGGGTAGATTAAAGTTGAGGAGACTGGGGGTAGATTAAGGTGGGTGTATATTGGAGTGGAGTGGGGTAAATTGGGTTGGGGTAGAATGGAATAGAGGGGTGTGGTGTGGAGTAGCGTGGTGTGGCGAGCTGTGTCGTACAGTGTCTTACAGTGGAGTGTCATGGAGTGGCATGGCGTAGAGTGGCATGGCATAGAGTGGAAGAGCATAGGGTGGAGCAGAGTATTGTAGAGTGAAGTGGTGTAGAGTGTTGCAGAGAAGAGTAGTGTAAAGTGGAGTGGCATAGTGTGGAGTATGCATGGTGTGATAGCGCACTGCCATTACAGACAACACATTTAAAATTGAAAATGGCCATTACATTTTTAAAGACATACAGTTTTACTGCAGACAAATGACAGTTGTGTGGAAATGTAATCACCAAGTGTATTGATTTGTTTTGATCGTATTAAAATATATATATTTTTTATTTTTTTTTAGATTACTTCATGATTCATATATTTCTTTTTTTTGTATTTCTTTTTAATCTTTTTTTTTTTTTTCTTTAAAAATTTTTTTGCAGCACCATAATTACAGTTACACCTTAATACATGAGGAATTATCAATCTTTCTTCAAACAAATAAAGGGAAAAATAAAAACACAGAGGAAAAAAAAAGAACAAAGGAAAGAAACAAGAAGAGAGAAAATGTAATTTTGGATTAGTTCTCAGCCCATTTTTCCTTCCATCTGTAAATTGGTGCCCAAATACGGCCGCCAAGCTTTCTTCCATTTCTACCCTTTCTTTCATATATTCCTTTTTCTAAATTAAAGATGGAGAGTAACCTAGCAAGCCATTGCTGAAACGATGGGGCCATCTTATCAAGCCAAGCAGAGGCGATACAGATTCTCATCACTGACATAGCCACAAAAATAAAATAATAAGAGTGATCTTGCATGTTCTCACCATTGAACCCCAAAAGAATTATTTCGGGTGTTAATACTACTTTTAATTTCAGACTTTGATCCATAAATTTCTCAATTGCATTTACTAATATCTTGAGCTGCGGACAGGTTGAAAACATATGTATTATATCCGCATCAGTACTGTTACAGCGAGGACATCTAGTCCCTTCCTGTCCCCCCCACTGTGCAATCCTCGCCGGCGTATAGTATAATGAATATATTGTTTTAAAATGTTGGGCTTGCAGCCCTGCTGAACACAAAATAGTCTGTCCCAAAGCTAACGATTTATATTGAGCTTTTCCGCCCATTTCTCCCCATGTTTCTCTATGTCGTCCTGCTTTAGACCAGATAATTCTGAGTAAATTCCCCTAATACTACATTTCTCTGTGTCTCTCACCACCTCAATTGTTTTGACTTCATTAAAGCCAGTTGAGCCCCCTTTTTGCTTTCCAAACAGCTCCGTACCTGAAGATATTTATAAAAAAACCTAGTCTCTAGTTCAAATTTAGCCTGGATATCCCCAAATGTTCGCGCTCCCTCAGACCCTATAAAATCACCCACTTTCTGTACCCCATGCCTCTCCCACTCTAACATTGCACCATCCGAGAAAATTCCAGGAAGCATGGGGTTTCTATACAATGGGGTATAAAAATTAACTCTACCTAATCCAGTTTTTCTTTTAAATACAGCCCAGATCTTGAATACGGCCATCAATGTTTTAAATCTCGTCTTTTTATAGTAGATGGGTTCAGTATACTTCAGTAGGCAGTTCTGCACTTCTTCCCCTAAAAGTAGCTTATAAACATCTGGGGATCCTTCTTTTATCCATGGGTCTTCAACAGTCCCTCCTAATAAGCCCCGCATGTATTGAAGGGCAGCAGCCCAATAATACATTCTGAAGTCCGGGACCGCCAAACCTCCCCTTTCTCTTGGTAGCGTCATGTACCTTAAGGCTCTCCTTGTTTTCCCGTGCGCCCAGATAAACCTATTCAGAATACTCTCCAAAGTTAAAAACCACCGTTTCTCAAATTCCAGCGGAATAGCCCTAAATAGGTACAGCACTTTGGGTAAGAAAACCATCTTTATAACATTACAACGACCCATAATGGACAGGTGAAGATTGTGTATCCTGTCAAAATCTTTTTAGCCTTCTGAATTACTGGGGTCATATTTTTTTCCACCAGTTGTTCCAGATTAGATGTAATGGAAATGCCTAAGTATGTTACAGCATTGGTGACCCGAGGATCATCTAATTCCACCTTCCCATTCTTCACTACCTGAGTCTTCTGCCTATTCAATGCATATCCTGAAATTATTCCAAAAACCTGAGCTTCCTTTTCTATTGCCGTTAATGCTGTACAGGGATCAGGGGTAGCCACAGCAATATCATCCGCATAGGCCAAGATTTTAGTCTCTAGCCCATGGAATGTCATTGGCCTAATTGCGCTATTAGCCTCCATTTTCCGAACCAAAGGGTCGATGTACAGCGCAAAAAGCAGAGGTGAGCAAGGACAGCCCTGCCTAGTACCCCTTGTGATTGATATTGGTGCGGTCAGACCCCCGTTCAACCTCAATTGTGCCGTAGGTGCTTTATATAAAGCCTGTATCGCCCCAAGGAAAGAATTGCCGATACCGTACCATTTCAGCACCATCCACAAAAAGTCCCAGGAGACCCTATCAAATGCTTTTTCAGCATCAAGTAATATTAAAGCCATAGGGTCCCCTGAGGCTTCAGCAGCATCAAGCAATGTTATGGCCCTCCGTATGTGATCAGTTGTTCCCCTCCCAGAAATAAACCCATGCTGACGTGGATGAATCACTTTCCCAATGACGGCATTCAAACGAGTCGCCAGAGCTTTAGATAGGATTTTAGTATCGCTATTCATTAACGTAATTGGTCTGTACGAACCTGGTTCTCTAGGTGCTTTACCCTTTTTTAGGAAAATAGTAATGACTGCCCTGGCCCAAGAATCAGGAACTGAATTCCCCTGCTGAGCTTGACGGACTATATCTACTAGATCTGGCCCTATTACATTAAGAAAAGTTTTATAAAATTCCAGTGGGATCTGGTCTGGGCCGGCTGCTTTCCCAGAAGGGAGGCCACTAATTGCGCTATAAACCTCATCGGTAGTCAATACGGTTTCCAAAACTTCCTTATCTTCAGAGGCTATGCACTGTATAGGTATATCCCTCAGGTATTCTGTAATCTGGGTCTCCTCCCCTGATTGCTCCTTACGATATAAATTTTCATAGTACTGCCGAAAAACTTCCCAAATTTCAGGTGAATCCATAACTAAATTTCCTCTTGTATCGAAAACTTCAAATATCTCTCCTGCTGCACTTTTTTGTCTTAGTCGAGCTGCCAGGACACAACCAATTCGTTCACTATACTCATAGCATAGCTCTTTTTTACCCAGAAATCTTTCAGCAGCCCTAGCTGCTGTTATGTCTCCAACCTCCGCTTTAACATTTGCTAATTTTAGCAATATGTTATCCGTAGCAACACCTAGCGTCAGGGCAGCTACAAGTTCTTCTTCCACTTCCCTTAGTTTCTGATACATCATTTGCTCCCGCTGTACCTCTTTCTTTTGCCGATATAAACTAAAACTTAATGTCTCTCCCCTTACCCCAGCCTTAAATGCATCCCATACAATCCCCAGGCTTGTACTCCCTCTGTTAATATCCCAGAACCCTTTTATCCAGTTATTCATGTGAGCCACATATTCTTGATCCTTGAAAAGTTTTCTCTCAAATGTCCAAGTCCGCTCTAATCTCTCTACCCTTGCGAAAGTTACTGCAAGTATTAGGGGACTATGATCTGAAATAATCCTTGGGTGTTTCTCTATTTTGCAGTTTGCAAGCAACTGATGTGAAACAAAGAAGTAGTCTAATCGAACTACTAACTTGTGAGGGGCCGAAAAAACGTACTGCCCGGGTCTGCAGGCCTCAAGTGTGTCCACGCATCCATGAGTCCGTTATTCTGCACTAAATTAGTGAGAGCTTTAAAAACCTTTCTCTTTCGACCTGAGTAGTTATGACCTACTTCCCCCCAAAGCCCTCCCAAACCGTTAATATTAAAGTACCACACAATATAATGGGAGTTGGCCATGATGTAAGCTCAGTATCCAAAAATTGAAAAAGGTCTGGATCATCCGCAGTTGAACCATAGATTGAGCAAATGGTAAACCTAACCCCTTGAAATATACATTCAACTATCACCCAGCGACCCCATTTATCAGACTGGCTTTTCTTAAAAGATATGTCCCCCGCCGTGAAAGAATAGCCACCCCTCTTGTTCTGCACCCCTGCTTAGTGCATTCAATAAGCTTAAACCCCAATTGTTCAATAATACTCCCTCTGCTACCCTCAATATGAGTCTCCTGGAGGCATATAATGTCGGCCTTAAGATTTTTTAAGACTATTGCCGCCTCTTTGTCTCTTACTCTGATCATTCAGACCACATATGTTCATTGAGATTATTCGTATACTCATTAACGCAAGTTACTATTGCCTTTATTTTGAGAGCCAATGTCAATTCTTTTATGAATCAGCCTGTCACTTTCATTTTCCCCTTTATCCAGATATTCCTCAATTGCTGTGCTGCCCCTCCCTGTGCCCACCACCCCAGTCCCCCCCTTATGAACCCTCCCAACCTTCCCCCCCTCCCCTACACCCCTTACGAGCAAATAGGTCAGCAATGACCCAGATGTGGCGGCTGTTTCTCACTGCTCGAGCTGCCAAGAGAACCCCCCTCAATCCATTGATCACATTACCCTACCTCTGTACTAAGACATATTATACATTTTTATAAAATTGTGCTAATCTTGAAAACTAATAAATCACCCCCAAAAGAGAAAGAGAAAAATAAAGAAGCTTAGTCAGTCTCATCCTAAGACGGCCCCCCCTGAGGAGATCGTACAGTCCCAAGTCCAGACCGTCCTTTAACTTCTCTCAACTCCTGTAGATACTCCTGTGCCTTAATCTCTGACATAAACACTCGCACCTTCCCACTCGAGATAACTTTAAGGCGAGCTGGGAACAATAGGAATGCTTCACATCCGATCCCTTGGAAGGGAGATATCAGTTGCCGGAGTCTCCATCTTCTTTCAACGGTAACATGGCAAAAGTCTGGACGAGCGAAGAAAGTGTGCCCATCATATGTCCGCTTTGCGTTCGGCTTTGCTCTGTCCATTATTGCCTGTCGCAGAAGAAAGTTGCCTATGAACACTAGGACGGCCCGAGGCCGTTGGTCCGTAGCGTTATTTTTTTTCTGCATCATTGGAAAGCGATGAGCCCGCTGGACCTCATTGTCCCAATTCCATTGGGAGAGTTCAGGAAATGCTCCCTTCAAGAGATTCACAGTGAATAATCTGATGTCATTTCCTTCAATATTTTCCGCAAGGCCCAGCAGTCTAACATTGTTTCGCCGCTGCCGGTTTTCAAAATCTTCCAGCTTCCAATACACGTCCTCTACTTGCTTGTCCTGCGTCTCCGCATGTAGTTGTAATTTCCCAACATCTTCTTCCAAAGTTACAGTTCTAGTTTCCACCTGAGTTACCCTTTCCGCGATGTCGGTACATACTTTGTTCACTTTCCCGGAGCGTCCCCTGTAGTTTTTGTTTGCTTGTTGCACCCTGCGGCCCTCCTGCCTAGCCTCCCCTGCATTTGTTTCAGGGTGGAGTACACCAAATCAAGTGAGGGTGAGTCGGTAATTTCAGTAATAGATTTTGATAAAATAGCTATGCCCCCTGAGCTGGAGCAAGTGTATAATCATCGTCGTCGTATACTTGACTAGTAGAGGAGTAGTCCCATTTTAATTCGCGGGCTGTGGCTGTATCTGATTTGGGAGGGCTGACTCTCGCCTTACTTCTACGTTTCTGGGTAAGAATCTTATTTCTTTGTCCCGGTAAAGCATGGGAAGAATCCCCTGAGTCAGTCTCATCAACCGTATCACCCCCACTAAAATTAGAATTGTCAGTATCATCCGTTAAAGAAAAAAACGTATCTCCATCTGGTGATCCCAACAGAGGTTTAGTCCGTATTGAGTCAGATTTTGAGCCAATACCCCCACCCAGTGGCCATGTTAGCTCAGAAGCGTCAGGAATTATAGAGAGCTGTTTATCTATATCTTGTTCCTTTATTTCCTCTGATTCTATCCCGTTCAGTTCCAGTATGTCCCCCACAGTAGCAGCCTCAGCCCCCAGCAATACCTCCTGAGCCGGTCGGTCATCAGCCTCCTCCAGCGCTGCTACCAGTTCCAGTCCGGGCTGTCTGTGTAGCTGAGGCAGCGTTGCATCACCGGAGGGTAAAGGAAGAGAAGGCTCTGGATCGCCAGTAGTCTTCATTACCCCAGAACCAGTCACGTCTTCCACGCCACCAGCCGAAGCGGGCAAAGACCTCCGCAACAGAGGGCTGACGTAAAGCGCCCTCAGAGGTAATCACTCGCGGTTTATTCCGCCCGTCCATGACTCCATTCCGCGCCTTCGATGCCGCTTCCTCGGTTCTCTTTCCAACGCGTCTGTGCTGTGCCGAGCCACGTCCCACTGCCGCACCTGCAGATGCGGCTTCCTTTGGTCTTGTTGTTTTGGGAGCCATCGCCCGACCCTGGTCAATATTTCTCCAGCATACAGCGCCACCAGACTCCGTTTCCAGCGGTGTTTTAGCGGCAGAAAGCAGCTCTCTTAGTCTCCGCCTGAAACTACTACCGTTCCACCACAATAGCACTCGACTGGCCAGGTAAGTGTGTATCAGCATGCCGATCTTAGAGAGAGGGTCCTGTCAGCAGCTCTCACTGCAATCAGCCAGCGGCCATCTTGCTCTCTAAAATATTTGTTTCCACCACACTTCAGAACTACAAAAAAAAAAAGTGCTTCATTTCTACTGTTCTCATTTCGGTGTATACTGAGATTTCAGCACAGTTCATATTTGTTGTGTGCTAGAAAAGATAACATTCTACAGCCTGACCTCTCACGTGTTGCATGGGTACTCAGCAGGATGGAATGGCACATAAAATCTCTCACTTTGAAGTCAGGGAAAGAAAAGTAAATCACCAAGTTCCTTTGGAATACAAACCCTGACATTTGACCTCTGTCTTTAAATGCACAGAAAATGAGACTAGATAAGAACAAGATTTAAAGGCCTATTTACATATAGCGAATACTTAACCCCTTCGGTGCCAAGGAGGTAATGGTTACGTTCTCTGCAGCGGTTCTGCTTCCATGGGGAAGCGCTAGTGCTCCTATTAACCCCTGTTCCTGAGTGAGGGAAGTTAGCATCTGGCCCACCCTAGGATGAAGCCTGCGGGAGGAACCCGACCAGTCTAGGGTGTTGTCTAATATTGCATTGAAGTCTCCTCCCCAGACTACCGTGTCGCAATCCATCAAGGTGATTTTCGACCAAATAGAGCTGAAAAAAATCAGGCTAATCAACATTGGGCCCGTACACCGCAGCTAAAGTAATCTGCGTCATGCCCAGTGTTCCGCTCACAATGACATATCTACCTTCGGGGACAATAATAGAACGAGATGTGGTCCAGCCCAGCCAGCAACGTATCAGTATGGCAACGCATCTAGCATAGTTAGAGTACTCCGAGGAGTATACTTCCCCCCAGCGACTATTATGTAATTTTGAGCTTGATATACTGCTAAGGTGCGTTTCTTGAAGGAAGCAAATGTCTATCTTGTGTCTTAATAAGTACGAATGGGTGAGGCGCGTTTTCCTGTAATCATTGAGCACCCTAATATTCCAGGTGAGGTAAGTGATCGACGTCATTGGAGCTTAAAATGCTCGGGTGAATCGCAAACCGGGCTGGTTTGGTGTCCCAGTCTGTGCTAATGTTCAAGAGTGTGCAGTTGCAATACGATGGGAAGAGTGGTTGTCTACATGTCACGTTGTGTGAGGTGGATAAGAACTGATGTGCCTGGCTGATTGCTAGTGCCCCATGTGTCCCCCCATCCCAACCCGGAACAAACTACTATAACTATCCTGACCCACCTTCCTCCCACACCAACCTCTCAACTAGGTTGTGAACTCATCCCCCACCCCAAAGAAAACTTATTTCCCCAACCCAGTGTGTAAGTTCTCCCTGGGGGCCTGCAAAGCCAGCAAACTACCCTGCCTAGTTGGTGGGGTGGCTGAGTTATTTATATACTGTAGGCAACATAGAGTGCAACATTCTCAATACAACAACTTAGAAGTAGGAAACACAGGCAATTATCAATGATAACAAATGATAACGTTCGCTGTGGCATCATGTTACTTAAGGTCTGAGTGCCCAGAGTGACGAGAGGTGGGATTATCTGCATCGTGAATGCAACATCAGTCATTGTCACTCAGGCCAGTCTCGGCACTAGCGCGCAGGTATGGCCTAGGAGAACGTTTCTGACCCCGACGTGTTTGGCGAATTTGAGGGCTGATTTTGCATATGTAAAGAAGTGAGATTTCCCTTCAAATGTGACTCTCAGCTTGGCCACGTATAGGAGGACGTATGGGATCTCCGCCTGCTGCAGGACATGCTTTGCAGGTATAAAGTCTCGGCGGGTAGCCTGAACCAGTGGGGTGAAGTCTGGATAAAACAAAATGTTGTTTCCTTGATGGTTTATTTCGCCACGCTCCCTGGCCAGACATAAAATTGTGTCTCGGTCCTGGTAGTTAGGTAGGCGTGCTATAATGGGTTTTGGTGTGGCGCCCACTGGTGCTCTGGGACCCGGGGAGCGGTGTGCATGTTCCACGATGAACACAGATGATAGGTCCGGACTGAACAAGTCCTGCAACAGCGACTCTACAAAGGTTTCCATCTTGGCGATAGCCATGGAGTCGGGAATACCTGTTATACGAAGGTTATTTTGCCTTGATAGGGCCTCCAAGTCTTTATTCTTGGCTTTGATCACATTTAGGACCTTTTCCATTTGTAATAAGTGCTCCTTGGATTCCACTTGATAATCGTGGGCATCAGATGCACAATTTTCGAGTCGGTCCAGCCGGTATTTGTGAGTATCCACTTGTTGCTTCACCTGCTCCAGCCTTGAGGTCAGGGCATCTAGTTTGGAGTCGATTGTTTTGAGGCTCGATCTGACCTCCAGTAGGATCGCCCGAAGGTCATCACCCTGGCGCTCTGCTTCCTCTTTAGCGCTAGTTTCAAGGACCGAGCCCGTCCCAACATCTGTCAGGAGAGTCATTCTCTTATTTTCGAAGGAAAGTTTACATTGCTTAGCATCGTTTTTCCCCATTTTATTGTGGTGTTGGGCGCAGGGGAGATCGCTGAATGTCTATGAGAAGAGACAAGGAAGATATTGCCTGCTTTCAGAGTTGCTGAGTTCAACTTTGCCCTGTTATACCCTATCAGCAAGGGGTAAGTCTGTGCATCTGTGCATTCAGGGCGGGATCAACCTGGCTGCTAGGTTGCGGGCTTCTATCCGCTCGGCATTAATCAGGTTGCGAGGGAACTTTATGTTATATTTAATTCAGAGTGACTCGGTTCCTCTAGAAGCGCTTTGCAGGGCCGAATTGCCAGGCGAATGTCACGCCTCGATGGGCTGGAGAGGGCTACACTGCATCCGGGCGATGAGCTCGCTGGCGCGGAGTCTCCACTGTGCGCATGGAGGTGTGCCCGCACATAAAGTCCGCAGCACAGCGCCCGGAGCATAGCCCCCTGCGAGCCCCAGCAGTCGGGAACAGGCCGCAGCAGCAGGGAGCGCTAGCCGTCGATTGTCCCGCCTGCGCACCGCCGAGGTCTCACCAGGACCCAAGCCGGCAGCCGAGTAGCATGTGGGAGCAGCGGCCCCCGGCCAGGCAATCTGCCCGGTCCTCCCCACGCAGGTCTGCTATTCCGCCCCCAGCTGGAGCCCCACAAATCGCAGCTCACAACAGGAGGCCTGAACAGCGGACCCACCCGAGTACCGCCCCAGCCGAGTGCTGATGGGGTACTCACGTGTCCGCACCGCAGTGGCCCTCCGATGTCTCCTCCGCTCGATCCCAGCAGCCATGACGTTGGTACTCGCGGTCTGGCGCAGCCCAGCATGTCTCGTTTTGGAACAGCCTCCGGCAATCAGAGTGCTGATTTCTTGAGTCCTTTACGTCCCCGGTAGTGGTTCTGGGGATCTCCGGTGTGAACCTTCTAGGGGTGGACACTCCTCTCGGCATAGGCCACGATGCCCACAACCCCCTGGTGTGAGGGAGGCCCTGCCCATAGGGAGCGTGTAACTTGCTTACCGAAGGACAGCGGTCGCCAGGTTCGTCTTAGCAGTTGATCGTGAGTGCACTGCCTGCAAGTAAAACACTCCGATTGCCTTACAGGAGTCGGATTACTTCAGGATTACGACTCAGCCAGCAGAGCCCTCTTAGCGAGCGGCCATCTTGCTGCACGCAAAGCCACGCCCCCCTGTTTGAGATAATATTAGCAGAAATTTGTCAACTGAAGCAGCAGCAGGATCAGGAGATCAAAACTTTACATCAAAGACTGGTCAAGATTGAGGAGAATTTTGCACAGCTACCTAAAAGGATGCAAGAAGCAGCACAGAGGATTTTGGACTTGGAGGATAAAGTTGTGTCCTTTAATAAAGATAGGCTGATTGAACAAAAGAGGGTTCGCCATTTAGAGAACAAGGTCGAAGAAATGGACAATCATGAAGACATTCCAATCTCCGATTCATTGGTATTCCGGAAGGAAGCGAGTCTCAAGGGACTATCCAGAATGTGTCTCAGTTGATAGAACCTGATCAAAAAACATATTCTATCTGATTCGCCAAGTGACTTGATAATCATGAGGGCACATAGGGTTCCCGGTCACCAGCCAGCTGACGCGAAATATCCATGTACGATACTGGTTAACTTTGGGGATTTTCGCATCAAAGAACAGATCTTGGCAGCAGCGATTCATAAGAAATCTTTTGCGATTGCAGACAATGTTCATATGAGGGTGTTCTCTGATCTATCAATCACGACGACACAACGCCGAAGAACTTTTTAAGGGCTGATCAGGGTATTTTAACCACTGGGGGCACAAGCCTCGTTAGTCCAGCAATCTAAATTGAGGGTTCTTGTTAGTGGTCAAATCCATCTGTACGCTGTGGTCGAGGAGGCCCAGGCTCTACTTTCTACGATTTCAAAAGCCTAAAATGACACTACTGAAGTACTGTTTACTAAATAGATGTATTGGGGGTCTTTCCTATTTTTCTTCGTCGCAGGGTGTATCTTTTTTTCCTTTTTCTGTCTTGAAGCTGGGGGGGTCACACAAGGGGCGCCAGCTGCAGTACGAGGGCACCAGTTGAGGGCTGGGAGCCTTGTGGGGGAAGGTGGGCAATCCCTGGATCCAAGGGTGGGGGGCAGTGGGTGTGGTGGTTGGAGATAGCACAAGAGCAGGATAGAAGAGAGGAGTATTTTTTAAAGTTTAAGCATGATTAGAAAGCAGCAGGAGGAAGACAAGTGTTTTAGGGTTCTGATATCAGGAGATCTGGTTGGTAAAAGCTCAGATGGTGCAATATATTAAAATCATCACCTATAATGTGAATGGGTTGGTGAATAGACGTAAATATGGTGCACTGCTGAAATGGTTGTCTTCACTTAGTACTGAGGTAATATTTTTGTAGGAAACACATTTTAAGTGTAATACCCCTAAAATTTGGATCCTGGGAAGGTTTTCATTAGCAAACTTTGCCTAAGCAAGGATGGCAATGAGGGGCATTGACATTTTATTTTCAAATTCGGTTGATTGACAGATAAAAGAAACAAGGGATACTATTGGTAGATGGATTTGGGTGAAGGCTCTAGTTACAGATAGGGTTTTCAATTTTGTGAATTACTATGATCCTGTTTCAGATCAACCGCAGTCATTGGAACAAATTTATAACCTTGATATTAAGGCAGAGGGGTCGTTAGTGATTGACAGAGATTTAAATTTTATACAAGATTTAAGAAAGGACACCTCAAACAAGGTTAAAAAAACAGCTGAAGCCAAAAATAGACAAGTTACTAAAAATAATCAAGCAGGATTTTGCGTTAGTCGACCCTTAGCAGGTAGATTTCCTTGAATCGACACAGTACATGCTATTCACATAGATTCGGTTCAGCCTCTCAGTTAGATTTTTTTCGTCTGACAGGTACAATGAAATGGGGTTCTGTGGAGATTCTGGCAAATTAATTTCCTGACCATTCGATAGTCTCCCTTCAAGTAATTTTAGATCCTCTGTCAAAACGGAGATCAAGATGGCAATTTGATAAATCTTTGCTTTCAGATCAGATTAGGTTAGATGATATGAAAGGTTTTATAAAGGAGTTTTTTTTAGATAAACTGCAATTCCGACTCTGATTTTATGGTATGGGTGGTGTTTAAAGCCACTTTCAGGGGACAGGTGATAGCCTATAAGGCCAAGTTAAGTAGGGCACACTTGTGGAAAGTACAGGCTCTCCAAGCAGCAGTGGAAAACGCCGTGAGAGAATTTATGGGATCAGAGAATACCTGCATCTTCAGCAGAGCGTCTAAAAAATAAGCAGCTGGAGCGGGCAAAACAAGAGCTTAGGAATTTCTTTTTAGTAGAAGAAATTTCGGGTAACAGAGCCTTCCAGCAGATGTTATACGAAGAAAGACACAGATAGAGAAATATCTGGCCTGTTCGACAAAAACCCAAAAGAATAAGCAGGCAATAAATAAAATTGACAATCCTGCTACTCGTGTTATGGAGGTGGAGGAAGAAGGGATAACTAAGGAGTGTCTTCGGCATTACGGGGGCATATATGAAGAAATTGAGGTAGTCCCTCGAATAAGGCTTGAATAACATTTCACTACACTCCAGCTACCGCAACTCCCCGGCTCTCAAAAAAGAACCCTGGTAGAGAAAATTGAGCTTTCCGAAGTGGATAACACTCACAAATATGGCAAATGCGAAAGCCAGTGGAAGTGATGGCATCCCTACTGAAGTCTATAAAATTTTTGCAAAGGAGATTACTTCTTTTTTAACTGTTCTGTTCAATCAAATTAAGGAGAGGACAGAGATCCCTCAGTCTTTTAAAGAAGCTATGATCATCATCTTTCTTAAAAAAGATAAAAACACTGCTAATGTCAATTCTTATCCCCCAAAAGCTTGTTAAATGTGGACTATAAGCTCTTCAACAAAATTTGGATGGAGCGGATTGCTTTAATTGCCCAATTGATTTTTTTTTTTTTTTAAACATCTTTATTGGTCTTTTCTCATTTTTTCCCCGTCTTACAATATAGGGCAATACAAAAACATCTTGAGCATATTTCCAATTTGTGCAATACATCACATTCATAAACTGCGCCAATTACCAGTTTACTTTGCAGCAAAGTGTCCATGATATACAACAGCGGTCTCATGTGGTGACAAAAGGGGAGTTGCCTGTGTGTTTCCACGGTCGACATCTCATTTTACCGCTCCGCAGTTGTTCTCTCGTGCGGTACAGTGTAATCAATCTATTTTTGCCTAGTGCGTATAGTGACAGTGTGCACCGGGAGTAGCAATGCATAATTACTTCAACAATTCCATACTGGGGGCATGCATCAAGAGCGGAAGTAAATAATAGGATATAAGAACTATGCAGAACGTGCCAACATAGCGCACATTATCTAAGTTGCAATGTCTAACAACGTATTGAGGAGTGGCGACATCATCAATGTACAAAATAAATAATCATGACCTATCAACAATGAAAAATAAAAGAAAATAATATAAACAACAAAGGGCTCATACATCCTATGCATCACAGCGAATTAACTCACCAAAGTTGGACTCCTATCTACATGGGTATTAAGGGCCAGTTTCATTCTGGTGGGTGGGGTTGGGTAGTTAGGGATAGTGGGGTCTCCCATTTCTGACTATGGCTATGTAGCGGTGTGCATCAGTTCGTAGTGACTTTCTGCTGATATCTCGTCTTCCGTGACTCGGGACTTTTAACGTATACGTTATATGTTAGCTGGTTGGGTGTCGCTATCTTCTCTGCTTCTTGCGTTTTTAAATACTGCGAGTATTGTGTCCCAGTGCCGCGCAATGTGGTATTTTCGGAGCCCCGCAGTTTCCTCCCTGTGCAATGATACACTTTCCGCCTGTGCCCATATGAGGAGTGATCTTTCCCAGCTAATCGTCCCTGGGGGGTCTACATGCTTCCATCGTTTTGTAATTAAGCGTTTTGCAACTATCAGTCCCAGGTCCCTGAACCGTGAAGTAACTTTGTTTTTTTTGGATCGGACGTAGACTCCTAATATGCAGGTTTCCCATGTAAGCGACAAGGGTGTGTCTGTACAAAGCGCTAGGGCCGTGGCGACGTCCCGCCAATAATTCTGGAGAGAGGTGCAGAACCATAGCATGTGGAGTAGGTCTGCGTCAGGCTGCCGACAGCGTGGGCATTCAGACGTAGAGATGTTAAAGTATCTGTTTATTCTGTCAGGCGAGAGGTACGCCCTCTGTATAATATATGTTTGTATTAATTTGAATTTAGAACTCCTCGGTATGTATGTTGAACCGGCTAGGATGGTATCCCATTCCCTGTCAGCCCAGGGTTGACCCCTGTCTGCTTCCCAGCGGGCGCGGAGGGCCAGCATGGGTTGCAGCGTGTGCGTGAGCAAGGCCGCCACCAGCCAGTGTACTATGTGTGATCCCGCCCCCATGACGTGCAAATATTGTACTAGTAGATGCGTTGGTGGCTCGGTTGTTATGTCTCCCCAGCCGGCTGATAATGCCCTTGTGAGGGATGTGTGCAGAAGGAATTGCCCCGCAGGTAAGTCAGTATCCTCCGCCAGCGCCTCAAATGTTAACAGTTGACCAGCTCTGTAGAGGTCGCTCAATGTGTCTATGCCTGCTGTGAGCCAACGGTCAAGTGCCATTTCAGATGTGCCCGACTTCCCCCTAGGTGTCCCCAACAGCGGTAATCCCGGGGCATACTTGGCTGTCGCGCGGGTAAGGTATAGGCTCCTCCTGTAACATCTATATCCTAAACCCAGATGTAATTGAAGTGGGCGTGGGGGTTTGGCCATCGGATGGAACAAGTGACAAATTTGCGCGTGCGTCCACGGCTGTTGCATGGTTGCCGTGTCTTCCAGACTGCTACCGTTTAGCCCCTTCGTTACCCATTGCAGTTGGGCTGCTATGTAATACAGTTCCATGTTGGGGACGGCCAACCCTCCCTGACTGATAGGAGCATATAACTTCCATAGCGCCACCCGGGGCCTTCCTGTGTTCCATATGAAATCACGGAATAAACGTTCCAGTTCACGGAAGGTTTTTGTTGGGACATAAACCGGGAGATTCGAGAAGTAATATAATAACTTGGGAAGGACAATCATCTTCAACAATGTGATGCGGCTCATGACAGTCAACGGGAGGGACTTCCAAAAGTGTATTTGGGTCCTAACCGCTGAAATCGCTCTCATCAGATTACCTTCCAGGAGATCAGCAGGCTCCCGGCATATAAATATCCCCAGGTATCGAAAGGTGGTAGGGTACCATGGGAGTAATGAGCTATTAATGACCACGTTTGTTTCCGCCGTATTCGCACTGAAGGGACAGACCCCTGATTTGGCCCAGTTAACCCGGAGACCCGACATCTTCTCGAAGGTCTTCAGTATATTCGCTATGGACGCAGGAATGTCTGTGATGTTACGTACGTACAACAATATGTCATCAGCATAGAGAGACACGGCATGCGTTCCGTCTCCTAATTGCACACCCCATGCCTCGCCATCACCGCGAAGGAGCTCCGCCAGTGGTTCCATTGCTAGGGAAAAAAGCAGCGGAGACAGCGGGCAGCCCTGGCGTGTCCCTCGCCTCACCCTAATGGGATCAGATATTAACGCGCCCGTGCGGACCCGGACAATAGGGCGTTGGTATAACAGCTGGACCATACTTAAATAGTGATCACCGAGTTCATATTTGTTCAGCACCGCCGCCAGATATGGCCATTCCACAGAGTCAAAGGCCTTCTCCAGGTCCAATACCAGGCAACCAGAGTGTGGCCATCGATGTATCGCGTACTGTTGGACCCGAAAAAATCTGCGGAGATTAAGGGAGGTGTTCCTGGTGGGGACAAAACCGTTCTGATCTGGGTGTACCAACGTCTTCACTAGGGGTGATAGGCGTTTAGCAATTAGGGACGCCAAGATTTTGTAATCAGTATTAAGAAGCGCTAGAGGACGATAGGAACCTAAAGACTCAGGGTTTTTGTCCGGCTTGAGGAGAGACACCAACAGGGCCTCATTTTGCGTAGCAGTGAGCGTGGAATCGTCCAGTGCAATCTTATACACCTTAAGCAGTTGCGGCACTAATATATATTCATAGGCTTTGTAAAATTCGGTCGGTAGACCATCTGGCCCTGGTGACTTCCCGTTGGATAATGAAAATATGCTATCCCGTATTTCCTCTGCTAAGAGAGGATCATTTAATTCCGCTTTTTGTGTACGTGTAGGCTGTGGCAGAGCTATCCCGTCCAGGTAGAGCTGTAGCTCTAGGGATGTGACCTGTGTGCGAGATTTATATAGGCCCTGATAATGTGTCACAATGCGCTGTGTATATCTTGCTGTGTGTACGCTACACCCCCGGCTGCCGTGCGCACCGACATGACAGGGGCTGATGTCTCATTTTGCCGTATAAGCCATGTGAGCAGTTTCCCAGCTTTGTCTCCCATATGGTGCGTCCGCGCCGAGTGCGCAGCATAGTTAAGACAGCGCAGACGCTCCAGTAACTGCGCATGCTTTTCCCTGTGCTTATCAAGCTGCCCACGGGAGCCCTCAGTTGCCGCCCGCTCGCTAGCCGCCAGTGTCCTCTCTAAAATGGTAAGTTCTTTATCTAACTGCGCTCTGATCCCCGCTTGTGTGCCCAGACAGTGACCCCGCACCACTACCTTGAGGGCATCCCATTCCCACAGTGGCGATGAGGCTGTGCCCTCGTTCTCATCAAAGTACTGGGCCACCCTAGTAGCCAGCAAATCTCGAAATGGTGCATCTAGCAGGACATCTGGTTGAAGTCGCCATATAGGAATTGGCGGCACTGTCTCTTCCCATTGCAATTCCACCGTATGTGGGTTATGATCTGAGTGTGTCCTCCCCATATAGTGAGATCCGGAAATGCTTGAAAGAAGATCATTGGACACCATAAAGCAGTCCAGACGAACATGGAGGCCATGGGCTCCCGAGTAGTAAGAATACACCCTATCGTGTGGGTTAAGATGGCGCCAGGCATCTGTCAAATGCCAATTTGTGGCCCAATTGCGTAGCGCCCTCGCAGCGGTGTGCGTAGTCGTGCCAGGCAAGGGAGGGAAGGATCGGTCCAGAGACACGTCCAATACACTATTATAGTCGACGCCCAGTATCAAGGGCACATCATGCCACTCAGCCAATTTAAGAGAGATCAATTCCCAGAAGGCCGCTTGTTCTGTATTGGGCGCATACAGTGAAGCGAGTACTATCTGTCTTCCATCCAGTACTCCCCTGACGATAACATATCTGCCCTCTGTGTCTATCTGGGAGTCCACCACCCGGAAGGGAGTCCCCGGCCTTACCCATACCAGCACCCCGCGCGCGTATGCCGAATATCCCGTCGCGTGTATTTGACCCCTCCAGCGCCTGTGAAGTCGTGTTACTTCAGATTTATGCAAGTGTGTCTCTTGTAAGAGTGCTATTTGTATCTGGTGTCGTTTTAGGTAGGAGTAGATAAGATGTCGACGTGACGGGCTGTGAATGCCTCTCACATTCCAGGTTCCGATCTTAATGGGCGCCATATCCGTTGAAAACCAGCAGCGCAAGTGGCCCAGTCACGCCAAGGGGTGGGATAAGTCAGTGCCACACATGTGTAGATGAATCTAGTGAGTGGCCCATTATGGCGGTCAGTGTCTCTGTGTTGCAGCATATAGCGGATTGTATGGTGAGCAATACAATAATTAACAACGAAAAAAAATAATATTAGAAAAATATCAATTTTGTGTGAGTTAACGTGCAAATGGCAACCGCCTAGCGTTGAATTAAATACCAAAAGGGCGAGTATGCAACAGGCAATCGTCCAAACTGTATACGTGAACATCATTCAAACCGCGTCTTGGGGGGTGTGCTGTGAGCTATAAGGGACTAGATGAGAGCAGAATCTCCCCGGGGCTCTCCGATAACTAGCTAGTAACGAATCGTTAGGTGCTGTGTCCGCTGGGACCAACGTGCAGCCTACTCCGGTGGGAGACAGGGGACACCGTGCAGCACAATTTAAAGTTCTAATTCGTGGACTAGCGGGAGGAATGCATTAGTGGCCTACAGTAATAGAGTGAGACTTATATGTGAAGAGTTTCAACATATCCGGCACTTCACATTGATGTATATCTTACAACCATATACTTGCGTGTGCAGTCACGGGGTACAGTTGTGCACAGGTCAGAGGCTACATCGACAATCATCAGGCAATGTCATCAGCGGTCTGGGGAGTGACAACTGGCAGTTCACAAGAGTCTTGCGTGTTGAGGGGGTCATCTGAAAGTTCACCCGCTTCGCTGGCCTGGTCCTGCTGACTAGTGGTAGATGCGCAATCCTCCGATTGCGTCTCGCTGATACCTGCCACAGCTTGAAGAGCGTCTCGCTGGCCCTGTAGTATTTGATCCGGGTCTGGACCTGTCTTTTGAGAAAGTTGTGTGCGATTCAGTCTGCTCCCTCTGGGACGACGGTGGCGGGTGGCCCCTCCCTCCGCCGCGCCCCTGGTTCGAGCGGGTGGTGGTTCAGTCCTCGAGGGAGTGTACGCGTCTAGCCAGTCCCCAGCCTCCTCAGGTGTTGCGAAGAAATGCGTTTTGCCATTTGCCACTACTCGTAGGCGAGCCGGGAACAGTAGGGAGTATTTCAAGTCGTTCTGTCTTAAACGCCTCTTCACCGCCATGTAGGAGTACCTTTGCTTCTGCACTTGAATCGTGTAGTCAGGAAACAACCTCACTTTTTGATTGCCTACTTGAATCTCAGGCAATTTCCTGGTTTCCTGTAGGATCATGTCTCTGTCTCTATAGTTTAGCAGTCGGATCAGGAGCGGTCTGGGATTGGACCCCGTTGGCAATGGTCTTGCTGGTACCCGGTGTGCTCTTTCTACCACAAAATACGGGGAGAGGGATCCGTCCGGCAAAAGGGTGCGCAGCCATGATTTTACATAAGCGACAGGATTTCTCCCCTCTGTTCCTTCCGGCAACCCCACCACTCGGACATTATTGCGGCGGGCCCGGCCTTCCGCGTCTTCAGCTCTGCCCTCGAGAAAGTCCACTCTGTTGAGGAGTTGCTGTATATTTTTGTCCGCAGCTGCCACTCGTGGTGACATCTCCGCCGTCGCGGTCTCAAGCACAGCCGTGCGGTCTGCTAGTTTACGATGGTCGGCGTGGAGAAGCGTTAGGTCGATAACCGCTTTGTCGATTTTGTTTTCCAAGGCTGTACGAGTATGGTTCAGGGTCTCCCCTAGTCTCTGCACCGCTGCCAGGACCGCATCCAGTTTGCCAGACATGTCGGTTGAAGATTCCACATCCGCCATTTTGCCCGCTTTAGCTCTCATTTGGGGGGGTGGAGCCGGTGTGCCAGACAAGTTTGCTTTGACCCTTCTGCCCCGCGACATCTATCCAGATGTGTCTGTAAATCGGGTCGGCGCACCTTATGTTAGTCTCAGGTCAAGTTTCAGCCTCAGCTGTCGCGCCCCAGGAATCGCCTCACATGCGCGCCCGCCCAACTGCGCTGTCGGTGTCTCTTCGCGTGATCCAATCAGGGGCTGCTCGCCAGCAGGGGCCAGCAATAGGGGTGCGTCCGAACCTCACATCAGGGCCCGTGCCCGGGCAGTGGTAGCAATGTGCTGCTTAGTGTCTGTATGGTCGCTGGGTTCCCAGTTCACCCGTTGCTGGGCAATATCGTGCCGTCTGCCTCCCCTTGTTTCCCGTGGGCATTACCAGGAACGTCTCAGTGCTTCTCCTCTCCAGCTGGGTCCGGGTGCTGTCGTGTGTGCCAGCTGTATTATGCTCCACAGCTCTCCAGGCAGAGGCTGCCCCACCAGACCGCACCGGACACTCCTCTATACCGGGGTCCACTAGGGCTCCAGACGCGCAGGCGTCCCAACGCAGGTGCGGGTCTCCCGTACAGCCTCTCACCACATGAGGCCCCCGCAGGTCTCGGCGGTGGCCGCCATTTGTAGCCCGGCCCCAGTGCCTCCCCGGATCACGCCTCACAACCTGGGGTCACCCACTGGAGATCAGGTCAGTGGAAGCGCCAGGGATTTCGCGCCAGGACAGCGGGCATCCAACAGTGTTCCTCCAGGCGATGGGGCTCCGGTGGGGCAAAGAGCCGCCGCAGCAGGCCAGCCGGCAATGACCACTGGAGTGTACGCCACAGTGTGAGGCCCGAAGGGCGGGGCCAATCCCTGGGCTCGTATGGGCGGCCACGCCGGCCCTCGCAGCGTCTTGCCGGCCGCAGGAAGGCCCGCCAGTTCCAGCGCCGGTGACCTAGTCCGATCACACCCCCGTCCCCCAGCAGAGTCGACGGGAGGGACCAGCGCCCGTCAGAGCGACCCCCAGTTTCAGTAGTGCAGCGGAGTTATGCCGCAAGTCCCCGACCCGATCCTCAGGGGCCGTCCGCCGGAGATCGGATCAGTGTTAATTTCGGAGGTTACTTGCCAGAGCAGCAGGCTCCTGGTGGTGACCTCCCAGGCGCTGGGATTACTGCAGGGCTAAAAACCGCCGCGGCAGGCCAGCCGGCGGCGGTCAGCTGAAAGTGCGCCATAGTCCGAGGCCAGATGGGCGGGGCCAATCCCCGGGCTCGCGTATTCGGCCGTGCCGGCCTCCGCAGCGTCCCGCCGGCTGCAGGAGAGTCTGCAGGTCTCGGCCCGGGTGGCCCGGGCCGATTTCTTCACAATTTGCAGCGGAGCCCGAGGATGGGTTCAGCACCCGCCGTGGTGAAACTCAGCCCCAGCAGAGCAGCATGTGCGGAGATATGGAGCCAGTTTGGGGAGCCTCCGACGGAGCCCTACACAATCACGTCTTCCTCCATCCCCAGCGTAGCCACGCCCCCTTAAGTGCCCAATTGATGATACATAAAGAACAGATCAGGTTCCTTCCCAAAAGATCTATGCCTGCAAACATCCATTATTTGATGCAAGCAATCGATTATTTTTAATAAAGAAAAAGCAGCGGTCTTAATGATGGACACCAAAAAGGCATTTGATTCAGTAAATTGGCAAGCATTATTTTATATTTTAGAGAAATTTGGATTTCCTGTTCAATTCGTAACTATGCTTAAGAAGCTTTATTATGAGGCATAGGCAAAGATCACAGTTAATTCCAGGGAAGCTGGGATAGTGAAGATAAATCGAGGAACCCAGCAGGGCTATCCTCTGTCTCCGATTCAATTACTTTTTTAAAAGAAACCCTGGCGATCAGGATTCATAACAATGAATCAATTCTGCCACCTATAGAAGGGATGTCGAAAATTAAATAGTCAATGAAATTATTTTATATTTGAGAGCTGACAGTGCGAATATACAGCGAGCTTTAAAGTAAATTGCAGGTTTTACGGGTACAGGGGGCTTCAAAATAAACTAAGCAAAAACTGAACTTTTACTGTATAATGCACTACGTACAGATCTTCCCTCTAGCTTACAGTTGGTCCCTTAGCACCCCATTTGTTTTTTAAGCATTTACGTTACTAGCAATTTTCACAACTTTTTCAATTGAATTATGACGCAACGCTTAGCAAGGTAAAAGTGCTACTCAAGAGGTGGACTCTCCTACCACTGTCTCTGATTGGAAGGGTAGCATTAATTAAAATGTCTATCTTCCCATTATTTTTATTTCTTTTTTTAAATCTCCCTTTAAGAATTCCCAGTTCATATTTTAAAGAACTTGATACTATCTTTTGAAAACCTATATGGCACAATTAGCAGCCTAGGGTAAAGATGACAATTCTACAACTGGAAAAAGCTCAGGGTGGGTTGGCGCTACCTCATCTTCCGACGTATTACCAGGCCGCTTTTTTAGATGACATGGTTCAGCTTTCGGTAGCATCCACGGTTTTCGATAACTTTTTATTAAACTTTATGATCAAAGAGAGCACAATTAAGTTACCACTGTTTTTGAAGACGGAAAAACTCCCTAAAAAAAATCAAGATATAAGGTGCCAAATGTTTTTAAGTCACACATGCAGGCACCATTTAGATTATGGGACGTTCCAGTATGTCACACTTTTACTCTATTGCAAGATTGTGAAAATTGAGGGCTGGCTTAATCAAAAGCAACAATCATGGAAAGCCAAGGGATTCAATAAATTGGGTTACTTTTATAATGCTCCGAACTTGATTTCATGGGATCAAATAACCCAACAATTTGGCAGCGAGAATTTTATTTTACAGCTTAGTTTTAGGCAAATATTGGGTTTTTGAAAAACAAATTATCAGGTAATGAAGAAGAAAGAAACCCATTTGCTAATTCATCTTTTTAGTGAAAATAAACTCTTGGGAGTCGGGAACTGGTACCAGTTTCTTTGAGAATACTTCAATCAAACAGTAATACCTGAATTCTTGGAGAAAATCTATCAAGATACCAACTGTAGGCTGAATATCGGTGAGTAGCAATATCTCTGCGAGTTGGGGTATAAATCAATTAGAGCAGCAAATTTTAAAAGTATTTCATTTCTATCAAGGTGGTTAGCGTATTATACACCTCATAGGCTGCATAGGATGTTTCTGTCTCAACCCAATCAATGTTTTCGATGTAATGTAGGCGATAAAGGAGACTGGGTACATATTTTTTTACGGGAAACGACCTTTACCACTACTCTTTAACAACGAGGGGCCTGAACCACGATCCCTCAACCACTACTGCATTTACAACTACCTAGTCTAAACAACGACCTGTCTAAACAACGACCTGCATGAAGAGATTAGTTGTTTCTTTTGTTATAGTAAGTTGTCTGTCTGATTTGTTTTTTTCATGGAGTGTAACATTTTGTAAAAATAATTAACTGTTTTACATTTTCTAAGTTTATTTATGCAATCTTACTAATTAATGTATGTTGTTTAAATTTACCTTCTGAGACCAGTAGATGGCACTCTTGGATTGTTTATGACTGATATATATATATATATATATAGTGGCAAGTGTATCATGAGTATGAGTTTTTGGGTGGCAAGGGTATTTTTAGGGTTTATGGTGGGTGTAGGTTTTTGGGTGGCTAGGGCATTTTTTACATTTTGGGTGGGAATGGGTTTTTGGGTGGCAAGGGTAATTTTAGGGTGGGAATGGGTTTTTGGGTGGCAAGGGTAATTTTAGGATTTCGGGTGGGTATGGGTTTTTGGGATTGCAAGGGTATTTTTAGGGTTTAGGGTGGGTATGGGTTTTGGGGTGGGAAGGGGATTTTTAGGGTTTAGGGTGGGTGTGGGTTTTTGGGTGGCAAGGGTAATTTTAGGGTTTTGGGTGGGTATGGGTTTTTGGGTGCAAGGGTAATTTTAGGGTGGGTATGGGTTCTTGGGCGGCAAGTGTATTTTTAGGGTTAAGGGTGGGTAAGAGGTTTTTGGGTAACAAGGGTAATTTTAGGGTGGGTGTGGGTTTTTGGGTGGCAAGGGTAATTTTAGGGTTTACGGTAGGTATGGGTTTTTGGGATTGCAAGGGTATTTACAGGGTTTAGGGTGGGTGTGGGTGTTTGGGTGGAAAGGGAATTTTTAGGGTTCAGGGTGGGTATAGGTTTTTGGGTGGAAAGGGAATTTTTAAGGTTTTGGGTGAGTGTAGGTTTTTGGGTGGAAAGGAAATTTATAACATTAAAAGTGAGTTTAGGGGTGTGTGTGTATGTATATATACATACATACTATATATACATACATATATATATATATATGTGTGTATATAGTGTTAATACTTATCAATATTAATTTTTATAACACATATGTCTTTAGCATGCATGCCTTTACCACGAAATTTAAGATTTTTACAGGTACATACAAACCCATTACATATATATATATATACATATACATATATATTCTCCACAATGTGATCCTGTCGGTTCAGAGCGCACAAACAGCGGGTGCTCAGCGTATGGGCCGGATCCTGGCCCAAATTCAATTTCAAAACTACAAATGACGCAGCACTCCAAAGCAGGATACTTGTGAAATTGGTTTATTCACAACACCACTCAACCAACGCGTTTCAGCCTTCACACGGCTTTCTTCACGGTTAGTTCACGGAGTGCCGCGTCATTTGTAGTTTTGAAATATACATATATATATATATATATATATATATATATCCAACACACTTGCTCCACGACTGGAGATTTAGACCCTAGCAGGGCGGGTCAGTGCTGCGGGCACGGGGCCTCCCGCAAAAACATCCACAAAAACTCCTTCTCATCTGAAAAGCAGCACACTGACACCTGCTGTGATGGTTTCAAGCGCTTTAATAACTCCGAGATATGCTCACAGATAGCAAGCTGCCCCAACGCGTTTCTGCTTCATGGAAGCCTTGATCACGGGTAAAAACTCTCTGCTTTTAAACTGACCACGTGGTTTGCTGACGCTGGTCACTTTGTTCATCAGAGTGCGCAATAAAGTAACACATTTTCATTAAACACATATACACACGCATATGGGTTTATACTTACCTGGAAAATAGATACATTAATGGGGTAAAGGCAATCATGGTAAAGGCATAGTAGTTGTAAAAAATAGTAGTTGTTAAAACTTTAGTGGTTTAGACTAAGTAGTGGTTGAGGAGTAGTGGTTTAGACTGTAGTTGTTCATGTGGTAGTTGTTCCATCATACAATCTTTTTTTACATGTCACAGACTGCATCAGTTTTGGAGTGAGGTTTTTCTGAAATTAGTAGATGTGTCAACGCTATAATTCCACCAGAGCCTACATTGGTTTTATTTGGCTCATCACATTTGGTGAATAGGATGAATAAGCACTCTCAATATTTCATCTCGATAACCATTAATCTTGCAATGTTGGAAAACAACTACTGTCTCTAATCTGAACAATAGTTTGATAAAATGTGTATGACCAAAATCTTTGAGGAGGCACATGCAAGGCAAGTAGGGGCCCTCCCCAGGTTTTAAGCGATTTGGGTAGTTTTGAAGGATCCCGCTTTTTCCCCGTGAGGATGTCTGTTTTTCTCTGGTTTTATCACTGGGTCACTTTAGCTACTAGACTATAACCCTGATCATATTTTTTTTAATCCAAGAAAAGTAGTTTCAACTTATTTTATATTAATTGATTAATGAATGATTGTTGAATTGAATCGATAAGGTTTTCTGATTTATGATTCATCTCTTTGCTGCTTTGGAGAAAGTTAAGCATGACTATTGCATTACTAGCACAGAGGCACTTTAGGTTTGAGATTGTATCCTCATTCTTCTTGCACTTTAGTAACGTAACGTTGATGGTTACTAAAATAATGGAAAAGACACACAGATGATGGACGGAATGCAGAGCAAATCAAACATTCACCCCCGGTCAATAGATCTGGGTTAAATCCATCGTTCTTTTGCTCACCATGCCACCCCAATTTAGACCCATCCATATGCAAATCAGTCTTGACCCTGTGCCTCATGGGAACAGTCCAGCCCAACTGGGGGTGAATGTCTGATTTGCTCTGCATTCCGTTCATCATCTGTGTGTCTTTTGCTTTCTCGCCCTAAGTGTGCTGGGTATGCTGAGACGTTGGTTCCGGGCTCACTGTGCTACTGGATTCGAACTAGCCTGGCTGATGAGGGGTGATGCCCCGAAACCGGTCCCAGGATGCTTGTTTCCGGTCCAGGGAGGACCTGGCTTGGCAGTTCGGGCAGGACAAAGATCTTCTGGAGGTGACCACCGGTTGGAGAGGTAATTTGGGATGCCTGGGGATGCTGGGACACCGTCGGTTGGGCCACCCAAGGCCGTGGGACTTCGGGTGCAGGGGTGTCTTTAGGCGTTGGGTTTTCTTACCAGCTCCTGTCGCGGTCGGGGGGATCCTCCAGAAAGAGGCTGCAGGCTTCGCTGGGAGATTCGAGGCAGCTCAGAGATCACCAGATCTCAGGTCAGGATCACCGGGAGACCTTCTTGTGGTGTTGGGCCACTCAAACTCGGGCCGGGGGCGTCAGGTACAGAGTGGTGCAGACTCGCGGATTTGGCCGGAGCCAGAGCCTGTGGGTGAACAAATCCGGTGCTCAAGGGAGACAGAGTCTTTTCTGTGGAAGGCAGGGTAGGTCCTCGGAGTTTTGAGGTTGCTGGCTGCAGGACACACCGGGATTTCGCTTCTGCAGGTTCGAAGTGGGGACAGGCCAGTAGGGCTGGGGCCAAGTCAGTGGGTGTCCTCCTCGGCTGCGGCACGTCTCTTCGGTCCTTCTTCTTCATTTCTTCTTGGTCGGTTCTTGTCTGAGGAGACAAGGTTCAGGGGTGCCCCTAAATATTAGATTTAGGGGCGTTACAGGTAGGTAAAGGTTGGGACCAATGGGTCCCTTCCTTGGGGTGGGTACACCCCCTATTATGCCACTTTCCAGTGGGAGGGGGGCATATGCCTAACTCTGGTTGGCTGGGTCCCCCCATCTGCAAGATGGCGGGGACTGAGAGTTGTGCTTCACCTCGCCTCCCCCACCTCCCTTCCTCATTGGGTTTTCCCACCAATGCTCCCGCCCAAAGTGGGGGTCAGAACTGGTGGGGGCCAGTTGCTGGAAGCAGCAAAGGGCCTGGGGAAGCTCACAAAGGCGGCAAGCCTTTGAAGCTTCCCCTTCGTGGACCCTGCCCAGCTTGGCACCTTGTCCCACGATGTGCATTGTTTAAGACCCCCGAGAGCAGCAGGCTTTCGACCCAGGGGTCCAGAAACATGTCTGGTGGTGGCAGCTGGCGATCAGCCACTCAGCCAGGACACTAGTGTTAGGTCGTTTTTTAGGGGGCATCTCTAAGATGCCCTCTGAGTGCATTTTTCATTTAATTTATCATTAAATCCCACACTGGCATCAGTGGCCGGGTAGCTGCGTTCTTCATCAACTCCGCCACCCCCAATCGAATCCTGCCTTTAATCCTGTCCCTCGAAGCCGGAAAAACGTGACAGTGGTGACCGGATGGTGTGCTGAGGCCGAGACGTGCCCTCTGAAAAGGTAGCTGTGGATTCCCGGCGAGATAGGAGCCTCTCTTGATCGGAATCCGTGCGGCGCACTCCAAGATGGCACCTCGCCGGAGCTGACCGCTGAGACACACTGACTCCGCGGAGGGTCTGGGCTACGAAAGGCGGCCCGGACTGAAAGGGGGACGGTGAGCGGACTATAAATGAACACCGGGGTGCTGGCTTGCTGCTGAGAACGGACTGCACCCCTCCGGAGCTGCGACACGGAGTGGTGAAAATCCATCCTGCAGGGACAGCGATCCTGTAACACGGAGGCGGAGCGGGCTGGCCGGGTGAGATCTACTGATGGTGGAGTGGCTCTCCGCGTCCAGGCAGCAATACTGGTGGCGGCTTGGACTGGCGGTCGCAGCCCGGTAAAGAATTTGAGTGCTGAGAGCCTGCGCTTTTCTCCTGGAATTTGCAACGTGTAACAGTGGTTGCAGCAGGGACTGCGAGAGGTGGCCAGACCGGTTCTGAGCGGTCTTGAGGAATCCTCCCACGAGCGGCGGCAGCAACGGCCAGGGACTGCAGAATGTAATTCAGGGGGCCCATGGCCAGACTCCTCCCCCCCCCCCGAGTTCTATACATACTGTGTGGGGCACCGAGGTGAGAGGCGAGGGAGTTGTTGGTAACGTGGGCCTTGGTGCACCCTTTGAACAACGGGCCCAGTGGGGAGAAATAGCGGTACCACAGGCTGGATCAGACGGCCTAGAGGACACCGTGTACGCTGGTCTTGGTGCCAGAAATAGAACTCAAGGTGTGATCATTAAAGAGGCCACAGAAGGTGGTACAAAGGCCACGAGGGACACGCCGGCCCTGCTTCTGTGGGTGAGAGTTCTGATCTAAGTGTAGATACCGGCCTCGACTAGAGAACTTCCCGGACCAGATCCCACCCCTGCCCTGGAAGAAAGTCGGTGTGCGACCCCCCTCCCTTGTGATTTGAGTACTACTCCCGCGCCTGGAGGGTTGGCAGCCCATCGACTAACGGGCGGCGGCCTCTCATAGTGACCGTGGGGGAAAGCGCCTGTTTACACCCTAACGCCGGATCGCTCATGATGGCGAGGGATAAGGAGCCTAAATCACCGAAGCAGGGGAAGCTGGATCGGTTTGCTAAAGTGCTCCCCACGTTGACTGGGGCGGAAGGAGGTACTACACCTCTCCCAGACAATGCGGCCATATTACAAGCGATTCATGCGTCCAAAGAGAGCCTGGAGGGGAAGATGGCGGAGATACGCTCGTAGGTCACATTGCTACGCCACGACCTAAGAAAAGTTTCTGAGAGAGTCACTGAAGCTGAACACCGCATCTCAGAAATGAAAGATACCTCCCACACTATGGGTAAAGACGTGACAGGACTTTTAGCCTCAATGAAAGAAGTGGCCTGGAGGGTCGACGACGCCGAAAATAGGTCCAGCATGAATAACCTTAGATTTATTGGTTTTCCGGAAGGCACAGAACGAGCGGATCCGGGCCAGTTCTCCTGACCTTTCTGAAGGATGTCCTCCCAGACACGCAGTTCTCGACATGCTTTGTTATAGAGAGGGCGCATCGGATGCCAAATGTCCGCCCACCACCGGTGGCCCCCCCTCGACCCTTGATAGCCCGTTTCTTGAATTTTCAGAATCGGGATCTAATACTTCGTGAGCTGCGGAAAAAAGGAGAGATCAAATACGAAAATACACGAGTAATGGTATTCCCGGACTATTCACGTGATGTGCAAAAACAGAGACGTACTTTTGATCCAATCAAGGTGAAACTTAGAGCACTTGGGATCCAGTACATGTTATTATTCCCAGCTAAGCTTAAAGTCATCTTCCGGGGCACCACACAGTTCTTTCAGACCCCGGAGGAGGCATGGTCATGGATTGAGGAACGGCCCTTGTTAGGGCGTAGAATGTCCCAAGCTAAAGACCTGCATGTGGATAAGCGGATGGGTCCAAGCCAGGAAAGACCTAAAGAGAAGCGACAGAGGTGGGTGTTGAAGGTATGGAGAACCACCACGGGAACACCAGTGAGATCTCTGAGGCCCAGAGAGGACAGGCCACAAATATCGGATTCGGAAGACGACACGGCCCGAGGGCACACTGCGCAGAACCTGCAAAGATCAAGTGAATATGTCACCACAGAAATGTCGGAGAGAGAAGATTCGGTGGATGCAGATAGTGAGCATCCACTTCTTGGGAGCATCCAGCGGTTGGAAGCTCCAGATCCAATCCAGGTAGAAGCAAGTATCCAACGACAACAGCAACCCAGTAACGGCAAAGAGGACTGAGATGCAGGGGCCGGACGGCCACCAAAAGACAGTAAGACAGTCCCAGGGCCTTATAGACATTGTAGACCTTTGGCCCGATAAGGGGAAGTATACTGTGATAGATTACACGTGCCATAGTTGTCATGTTGACGAATTGGGGGGTGGTGTGGGTAACGGAAGAGTGTAGGGTGGGGGGCAAGTTGGGAACCGCCAATTGCTGTGGGGCAAGTTTATTGCAGGGGAGGGGGGATTGTCTTTTTCAA
Source organism: Calotriton arnoldi (assembly GCA_963921515.1). NCBI lineage: Eukaryota > Metazoa > Chordata > Amphibia > Caudata > Salamandridae > Calotriton > Calotriton arnoldi. The sequence continues at coordinate 2,969,318 of CAWUFW010000690.1, forward strand.
TTAGTTCAAATGGATACCGAGATTGGGATGGGAATGAGAGGCAATGATTGTGCTCCTGGAGAGGGCTGGAAGTGTGATGATTCGCTGGCTTTCTCACAATGGCTGAGGGTAGATACACAGTAAGGACGTGGAATGTCAATGGGTTAGGGAACAAAGTAAAACGAGGATTAGTAGCTAACTATCTTAAAAGACTCAAACCTGATATAGTCTTCTTACAGGAGACACATCTGATGGGCTCACACTGCTCCTTCCTGGGGAGAGGACACTACACCACCCTGGCACATGCAGGGTTTTTTGTTTTTTTTTCACAACAGAATTTTATTGTTGAGAGCCAGAGCAAAAGGAATGCCTCATGCGGCACCCATGATACACATATACAATAGCAAAAAGGGTCATCAACATTTTTAGCATGCTCATGACAAGGGTCACACAGAAAACTAATTACAGCGAAAAAGAATAACCAAAAGAAAGCAAAAATGTACCACGTTGCTTCTGTCAAATAGAGAGAAATGTCACATGTGTACGGAAAGTCCATGCCATTTGAAATTGCATCTTACAATTATATAGTACATAGTCCAGTGCGCTAAATTCACTGCAGTAGGTCCAAGATGTCGGGCGGGGGGGGAGGAGGCTCCAAGTAGAGACCTCTATAATCGGCCCACCTCTTCCAGATCTTATAGTGTTTCTGGGGGCACCCCCTCGCTTCAAAGACAGGAATTTCTAGGCCCATACAGAAGTCCAAACCCCGTTTCCAGACCCCAAGCAAAGGCGGGCACATGCGGGTTTTACCAAAGGTTCTAGAGGAGTGGCAATTCTCATTAAGAAATCACCCCCCTTTCGTGGTACTAAGCAATGGGCAGACCCCAGCGGGACGTACGTGGCAGTACAGGGGATTTGGAATCGTAAGAAACTTTTACTCATTAGTGCCTATGCCCCCCCCACGACTGCAGCAACGTACACTAGATAAACTGACTGAGCTCCTAATACACTCAGAATCCGCCACACACATTATAGGGGGAGACTTTAATGACGTGATTGAACTCTCTCTAGACCGAACTCAGTTACACCGCGGGACACATGGGCTCACGCAGCTAGCAAAATTTCAGGCTGTCCTTGGGTTGACTGGCCTATGGCGACGTCATCATCCAACCACACAAGCCTATTCCTATTTCTCAGGGGCCCACAGGGTGTTCTCTAGATTGGATTACCTCTTCGCTCCAGCGGGGGAGGTCGAAAACATAGATAAGGTGGAATATCTGGCTAGGGGCATTTCAGACCATTCGCCGCTTTTATTAATGGTGGGAGGCAGATGTAGGGACAATGTAGTGAACTGGAGACTGAGCTCCTGGGCCTTGCAAGATAGGGTAGTGGCCAAGGAATTCTGGGTAGACTCGGAGCTATATTTTAAAGAAATGAAGGCTCAGTGCAGTCGGCGGTCACCTTATGGGAGGCATTTAAGGCAGTAATTAGAGATAGAGCGCAAACTATAATTGCCCATAAAAAAAGGCAAGAAACTCAAGAGATAGAGGCCTTAGAATGTAAGCTGTTAAGTTTGGAAAACAGCGGAACTTCCGTACTAAATAGCCCTACCCTTCGCCAAATAGAAATAACAAAAAGAGAATATCAGGTGCTGGTAACGCAAGAGACGAAGGCCCGCCAGCTAGCCGTCCAACACCGTCTATACGAGACAGGAGACAGGGCGGGCAAGCTACTCGCATGGTTGAGCAGGAAGGAAATGGAGACGAGATGGGTGACATCCATACAAGAACGAGGCCACACGCACACTACACCCAAAGATATAGCTGGGGCTTTTGCCTGATATTACGAGGAACTTTATGAAGCCAAAACACAGGTGAGCGAGGCACAAATAATCCAGTATTTAGAAGCAATTGAGATTCCCTCACTCTCCCAGGAAGAGAGGGACAGGCTAGACGAAGATTTAACTCTCGAAGAAGTGACGGAGGCCATTGGCCGGCAAAAGTCGGGGAAATCCCCGGGGGAATTTTTTAAACAAAACAGCAGTCTGCTGGCCCCGTATTTACTTAACATGTTCAGAGCGTCGAAAGAGGAAGGGATTCTTCCAAAGGATCTCCGAACGGCAACGGTGGTGGTGCTTCATAAAGCAGGGAAGCCTCCAGAGGAGTGCGGGTCTTATCGGCCCATATCACTGCTCAATACTGAAACAAAGATATTGGCTACTATTCTGGCGATGCGCCTCTTGGCGGTTATTACCCCCCTGATACACAGAGACCAATCAGGCTTTATGCCGAAGCGAGCCACACGTTTTAACCTACGACGGCTGGCTAACTGGATGGACACGGTTCAGAATAGAGATAGCCCCCACTTGCTCCTCTCACTTGATGCCGAAAAGGCATTCAATACTGTACACTGGCCTTTTATGAGACGTACTTTGGAGCAATTTGGATTTGGTCCAGTATTTCGGGAATGGTTGGCACTTCTGTATACTGCACCTGAGGCTAAAGTCCGGGTCAATGGGGTCATCTCAGCGAGTTGGCCTGTTCAGAGGGGCACCAGACAAGGATGCCCCTTGTCTCCCTTACTGTTTGCCCTGATACTGGAACCTTTGGCATGTGTCATTAGATCCTATCAGGGGCTGGGCGGCTTCGTAGATGAGTCCCGTCTGCTAGAAGAGGAATGCATATCCCTATATGCGGACGATATTTTATTGTATGTTACGGAACCAGCCGAGACACTCCCAAAAATTTTACAAATATTTGAAGAATATGGCCGTAATTCAGGATATAAGATTAATTGGAGCAAATCTACCTTATACCCAGTGGGAGGCGCTATTCAACCCCAGAATTACCCGAGCTGCCTACGGATGTCAACAGTTGGGCTCTATGTTACTATCGAGGTGGCAACCAGCTTAGAGCATAACATCACACGAGTCCTCTTAAATTTTCAGGAAGATGTCAAGAGGTGGAGGAAACTCCCTCTGACGATTATGGGGGGGGCCGCTATGTATAAGATGGTCACACTCCCCCAGCTACTTTACGTGTTGCAGAACAACTACTGTAAAATACCAGAGACCGTTTTCGCAACCCTCAACAACGAGTTACGTTTACTCCTGTGGGATGGGGCCCATCCAAGAATAGTGTTGCAAACGCTGCAGCGGAACCCATATAATGGGGGCTTGGCCCTACCTGATATTAGAGCCTATTGTAGAGCGGCCCATCTCATTGTAATTAATGAATGGAATCACGTCGCACGAGACCATCCCACATATACAATGGAAAGACTTCAATTCCGAGACGATACCCACCTGCACTATATCTATGGAGGCATGGGTAGTAGTCGGCGTCTGCCGGCCATCCAGAGGGTGCTCGAAGCTTGGAAAAGTGCTGAAAAGATCATGAAGTGGGACATGAAGCCTACGAGGGAAACCCCTTTGTGGGAAGGAGCGAGATTAACTGAGATAGGAAAGCTGAGAGGCTTTAGACAGTGGGATCTGATAGGGATCTCCAAACTAGGAGATGTTATAGAGAAGGGCACTCTGGCGCCATTCAGCACGCTTCAAGCCAAATACTAGCTACATGACTCCCAAACTTATGCCTATCTTAGATTGCGACATGCCTGGCGGGCGGTTGGCTAGATACTGTGACACTGCCGGAATATTCCCCCTTAGAGGGCAGACTCTTGCAAGAGGGGATTCCTACCAAGGCTATGTCGCTGACATACAGGACATTAATTAATAACATGCCCGACAACCTAGGTCCACTTAGAGCTAAATGGGAGCTCACCACAGGCCCAATGGAAGACATTGACTGAGAAGCCGCCCTTTGCACCCACTCGAAGTGGCAATAAAACAAAGACTGCGATTGATTCAATACAAAATCCTACACTGGACTTATTTTGACAGAGCCAGACTACACACCATGGGGAGAGCAGATGCCCAGAGTGTCTTAGATGCCACACGGAACGCGGCACATTCTCAGGCTGCACACCCTCTGGGAGTGCAGCCTGATTAAAACATATTGGATCAAGATACTGAGGAAACTTAACAATATATTGGAAGCTCAACTCGAGTTGGAAGCCAGGTATGTCCTATTGGGAATCCCTACGGAGGTAGATCTGCCACGTAATAAACTCACGTTGCCAATTTGGGGTTAGTGGTGGCCAAGAGGGACATAGCTCGATACTGGGGTGTCCACCAACTCCCTACACTCAAAGAATGGAGAGCGTGCCTAGATCTATATATGGTGGCGGAGAAAATAACATATAAAGCAAGGGGATGCCCCCGAAAATTCAAAAAGATTTGGACCCCATGGATAGAGTACTATGGCTTAGAAATGGGAGACGAAGAGGAGAGATCAGATTTGATAACGGGGAGATCGGGGAAAGAGTCTTGAAAACTGTTGTCTCTGACCCATTGTCGATGGGAGTAGATAACTCATGTATGGCCCTCATTAATCACAAATGTATGAAACTTGAATCTAACCTCATGCTCTCTTCCAGGGAACTTAACGCCGTATTTTTTACCCTACATCAATTGATAATGTTTGACATCCAGTATGTATCGTGTATCCACAATTTCTTTGTTTGTATGTTAATACCAAAAAACTAAATAAAAACAGTTTTTAAAAAAAAGAATTGACTTAGACACTGTAGGGGTACAGGGCTAATGCACCTGTACCCTCAACACTGGCATAGTGTGCCACGATAGAGGGGTGGCAGGCCTATGCCAGGGCAGTGGGTTGTAGGCATGGCACACTGGGATGTGTGCCATTTCGACTCTTCTCTTTGTTCTGCACCAAAACACGCAGCCTGCAAAGGCCTCTAAGGGTGGCACAATAAGTGCTGCAGCCCTTAGAGGCCTTCCCTGGCCACAGTGCCTTTGGTACCTGTGGTACCATTTACAAGGGACTGACCTGTGGCCAAAGAGTGCCAATTGAGTTTTGTTTTCAATGCAGTTTTAAGGAAAGAACATAGGCCCTGGGTACCTGTTTGGCAGGAACCCAGGGCACACTCAGTAAAAGCACATCAGCAGTTCAGCAAAAAGTGGGGGCAACCATGCAAAAAGAGGGCACTTTCTTACAATCTTGCAACGCACACTCCAGCCCAATCTTTCAGGGGCCTCAGATGAGTGCCTGACACCATGCATGTGCTGCCGTAGGGGCTAACAACTCTCTATTGATACTGTTGACATGTATTGAAAATGGACTACAACAATCATAATGCATTGTAATCTTGATAATGAAGGGTTGACTTGCCTACCCAGTATGTTGAGGATGATGTGTAACCACAGAATGACCAATGTTGCTTCTCTGAAGGATCATGGCATTGTGGTTTGATCCAGGGCACCTAACATCAGTTCAATATACACAGGTTCAAATCACTGTCTTTATACATTAATAGTGAGCTTCAGTTTACAGTTGCAGCTCACTTGTTTGTACGTACGTGTGCCACCAGGTGTACATGAGGGCAGACATTTGAACTTAGGATGTCTGGAGATCTGATGTAGCATAGATGTTTGCTTGCTGGCATTGGCTATGTGAGTGTACAAGGGGATCTTTAGATGCTGCCCAATGTAGAAAGCTGACTCTGTATATACTATACCAAAGTAAGGTATAGTGTGCACAGAATACAGTGGATCCCCAGAGGCTTTACAGAAGTTAAAGTAGATAATACCTTACTCTCTTTTGTGGTAGTGTGGTTGAGCAGTCAGGCTTATCAGAGGCTTGTGTTAAGCATTTGCTGTACACACTCAGGCAAGAAATGATTACACACACTCAATGACTGAATCCAAGACCAACAGTTTTGTATACAAATATTACTTTGTTACTTTTACTTTAGAACCAAGAGAAACTCAGTTGCAGATAAGTACCAGTTTTAAAATAGCAATACGTTTCATGTACAGTAAAATGTGTTTGGAAAAGCAATGAAAATACTTCACAGTGATACTGAAAATACTTTGTGGTGTCAAATCAACAGTAGCAGTAACTTAGCAATGTAGAATATAAACACTTAGTGCAATACCAAGAAATGCAATGCAATCCTGTGGGAGGAAGACAGTTATGTACATTTACAGGTAAGTGCTCGACTTACACATCCAGTCTTCGGGGGTTTAGACCAACACTGGGCAAGGGTCATATTAAGGAAGGTACTGCACCACCAGCGGCACTGTGGCAGCCGGGTGCAGAGGTCACTGGGCCCAATGTTAGTCAATGGAGACTGGTGGCACCAACGAGAGGTGCTGGTTGCTGGTAAGTACCCGCAAATTTAGGGCACAGGCCCCAGCGGGTTTAAGCAAGTACTAGAGGGTGCAAACCAGTGATGGGGGCCCAATGCAAGTAAATGCCAATCTCGGTCGGAAAAAGAGGCGTCAGGCTCGAAACAGGAGGCTGGATGAAGGTGACTAACAGCTGGGCAGGTAAGTCGAGGTGTCGGTGGACGCCTGGGCACTGTCGGCTGGACTCCCCAAAGTCCGGGGGCTGGGATGCATGGGTGCCTTTAGGTGTCGGATTTTCTTTACTGGAGCTTGTCGCGGTCAGTGGGACCCTTCGTGATGAGGCTGTAGGCGTCTTCATTGAGTCCAGGAGAGGTCAGCCGCCAGTGTTGTCGAGGTCAGGATCGCTGGGGAGACTTCACTGGACAGGTGAGCCACTCAGACTTGGGCAGTTGGGTGCAGAGTGGGCAGGGATCGTGGTTCCAGCTAGATCCGGACGGAGACCTTGTAGACAGGGCCGCTGTCCTCTGGAGCTCTGGTCTTTGTTGAATAGTAGGCAGTCTATCTCGGATTTCTGAAAGTCGCTGGCCACAGGACAGGCGTCGTCTTCTTTACAAAGTCTTTAAAGCTGGAGACAGGCCGGTAGGTCTGGGGCCAAGTCAGTCGTCGTCTTCAGGCTTTGCTGCACGACGTCTTCTTCGTCCTTCTTCTTCGTATGTTGCAGGTGGTAATTTCAATGTAAAATCTGCTGATTACAAATGACAGTGTGCTACCACTTCATGCTTTAGTTATGTATTTATTAAAAGTGATCGTTTTTAAAAATGATTTGAGAAACATTCCTGCCCCCGCCATGATGAAAATGCTGTCAATGAAAGTTTAGTCTATTAAATCAAACAAAAGAGTTGTTTGTACAGCAGACATGCTGAACTCGCACATTTGAAGGAGCTCTCATACGTGATAATGAAAAAATGGCAGCTCAATGAAATAAATTATTTGCCCACGATCACATCATTTAACCAGTTTATGGGTCAAGAGCATTACAAATAGGTCGAGTAGATTATTTAAGTCACTAGACCTGCAGGTCTCGTAACATTTTAATGATTTTGTGATGCCTGATGAACCATAAATACAAGTTCAAACAGCATTAACATATGGATGCAAATATTACTTTAACTGCAGACAATGCCCTTCCCTGATTCACAGTGTGGTACTGTAATCTGGCAGCCAAAGGGTCTGTGCTGCAGAGGGTTGGGCCTACTTGTCCCAAAGACAAAACAAACATGAAAACTTGTTGTCCTTGACCCCAAACAATAAGTCCTGGGCATCGGCTATTCCACATCACTGTGTGTGCCATGTCGACTCTTAGGTTTTGTCTGCACCAAGGCACACAGTCTGCAATGGCAGTTTGTATGTGTTTGGTGAGGGGTCTCTGAGGGTGCCACAATACATGCTGCAGCCCTTAGAGACCCTCTCTGGTCACAAGGCCCTTGGTACCAGTGGTACCTTTTACAGGGGACTTATATGTGGGCTAGAGGTGTGCCAATTGTGGAAACAAAGGTATAGTTTTGTGAAAGAACACAGGCACTGGGAACTTGATTAGCAGGAAACCAGTCCACACTCAGTCAAAGTGCATCAGACATCAGGCAAAAAGTGAGGGTAACCATGCAAAAAGGGGCATTTTCTTACACCCGCTCACTCTCTGCAAAGCATCCATGGCTTAGCAGAGTATTTTGCTGGAGGTTGACTGAGAAATGCCATGCACCAATCCTCCTGTTTCTGTTGCAAAGAATTCTAGCACTGCGAGCATTTCAGAGAGGGTATGTAGTGGATCCAAAAGTGGGGTTTCAGGGCATCCATAATGATGAAACTATGTTTTGTATGGTGCCCATATTGAGCCTGTATATCTGCATCTCAAGCGGACTCATGTTTATGGGTTCCAGCCTTACTGTGCAATCCTGGCTCTCCTACGATGCTGTGCCATTTTAGGTCATCAGTTGCCTGGTTTCCATTCTCATGCTACATGGTTTAACCCTTTCATAAGGTTTTTTTTTTTTCCGTTTTTTTTTCTCCCCTTCTGAAAAATTGAATTCAGAGATAGATTTAATGTACTTTGGCAACAAACAAGACACTCATGTCCTCGTTTTGGGAATCTGAGGACCTACACCACTATTTTTGGACATTTACCTTCATATGCCTTCAGTCGCTCGAGCTACATGTCTTGTATTCCAGGCATCTGTTTCTTATATGTTCACTATTCAGAGCCATTTTGCACACATTATTAACTGGCGGTTTTGTTCTGTTTTTGATTTATAGTGTCCCGGCAATCATCATATAATGCTATTCCATTTTCTGCCTGACCTATATTCATATTGTCGTCTTTTTTCTATCTTTATCCTTGCACGGTGAACTTTTTGCGCATGACGTCACCACGTTGCGCCTGATACGCGTTGGCTTTTTACCTATCATTACAGGATGTATATAAACCCGCGTTTCCTTGTAGCACTGTGAATGCGCGGCTACATGTTGTCCGGCTGGATTTCTATTCCTCGAGTAAGTACCGAACATATGTGGGTGCCGTTATTAATAGTCTATGCCTTTTTAGCTTCGATAGTAGCCATAAATTTGAAGTTATATATCAGTACAGATAGTCATGACGTTATAGTGTTTCAGTGTAGTCTTTCCCTCTCTTCATCACGCATACATACTTATATGTTTTGCCTTTAGCAAGAGATATTGAATTACGATCTATTGGCATGATCGTAAATAGGTTCTAATTGCCAGTAATTTTAATTTACGGCTATTTACAGCTACAACATTTTTTCATTGAAGTTCCCCCTTTTCTCCTTTAAATATACTTGCCTCCATGAGCTTACAGCTTTTTGGGAGGTTAAATTACGGGAGAGACTCCATTTTGAGACCTAAATATCTGTCCGTTCTGGTGATCAGTAACCTTTCTAGCACAGACTTAGTGATTGTATTAGGGCTTGAGTCTGTAGTAGACACCCATGTTTATAGGTGCTGTCAGATTTTATACAGCCGACTTGCCCCTATTTTGATTTACTAACTTCCATCATAATGAACTATAACCTTAAGATTATGATACCTATATCTTATTGCCATCTTATTAACTATATCCATTAATATCATGTAGGATTGTGTGTTGCAATTACATTGGGTGCTGCTCAAGCACGATTTGAAGCCACTGTTTCTGCATTTTTACAGTGCCCCGTGCTATGCATTGAGATGATCTATCAGCTCCGATAATTCCTAATCACCCAGGATTATTCGTATTATTCTTTTTAACAAAGGTAAATGTTTATATAACTGTACATCTTTTTGGCATATTTACAATTATATGTCCATGTACCAGTTTTAAACTTCTTTTGAATTTTGTTTCCTACAGTGTTTCGTTTTTCTAATTATACATACAAATTTGCCTGGGTGGCCCGCAATTTGAGTTCCTGTATGGTACTTATTTATCTTTATAAGCACCACACATCTCGTTTTTAGGTAAATGTTCCTTGTTTGTTTATTTTCATCATTTTTTTCTTTCTCCTTTTCGATGCAAGAATAACATAGTCGTCACAGTCTCTAAGGGTCTTTTTTTCTTATCCACAGAAATTGAATTTATATAGAACTCCTGTTAGTACGACCCTTTGTGTTCTTCTATCCTTACCCTAGAGGTAAATATACATCGAGCAGACAGAATATACATGTATTTTTCGTTATTATCTTTTTGTCTCATCCTTACATTATCTTTTATATAACAGGCAATCAAATAACCTGTGGTTGGTTCCAAAAATATCTATTTTGGTTCCATTAGTATATCGCTTTAGGTAAGCTTTTAACCTAACAGGTCCAATAAACGCTACGGTTTCTTTTGGTCTCTATTTCTCTGTTAAGGACTATTTTTAATATTTGCTATCAAGACTATTTTAGGTTTCTATTTCTCACTCAATTCTGGTTGGTGTTAGGGTCTCTCATTTTTCATCACCCATATTCTATTTCACCTTTAGTCACATTCTACCTTTGATCACAGGTTCTTTTTCACATATAAGTTCTTATATCGTTTGTAAGGTTAAGTTCACACAGAGATTGTATTGTCTGTAAAAGTGCAATTTATTTAGCCATCATGCTATATATTTATATTATATGTTATCTTGACTCAGTGTACATATTGATTGTATTTTGTTATATATATATATATGTTTATGTTCATTGCTTGTTTAGGATTTTTCTGGCTGTCCTGAAGAAGGCGTATATACGCCGAAACGCGCGTTGACAAAAAAAGAACTTGTCCACCATATAGCCATGATGCCACAAAATGAGACAAACAATTTATATTTACATTTGAGTGTTTTATATGTTTGAAATATTTGTATTTAAGTGTTTTTGTATGTATAAATGTATTTTGTTTTTGACATGTTATCAAATAACATAACTGTTTTTATTATGAACTTATTAATAAAATGAACTTTTTTTTATATGTTTTCAGTACACTGAGTCCACTTGTTTATCAAATAGTCAGATATGAGCCATTGTATGACTAGATAATTGCCTAGGCTTTTTGCTCTCACCTGTATTTTCCCTGCCCTAGGATTTATTGTATTTTGCAGGGGGTCCCTTTGTTCTTCAATTGACCTGGGAGAACAGCCAGAGACAGGTTTGTCATCCCATGTCTGGCTTGGGAGAGATACTTCTAGCCTGATTGCTTGTGCTCCAGCCCCAATCACAGTGAGGTAAATGCTATTGATTTAATCACTCCAGGGAAAGTGCCCGGCCTGGATAAAGTTCCAGATAATCTTTTTAAAGCAGAGAAGGAAATCTGGGGTCCTTATTTTTCTCTGTTTTTTAACAGTATCTTGAATGGGCTACCAATGCCAATATCATGGGCTGGAGCAGATATCACTCCGATTTATAAAAAGGGTCTTAGGTCACTTCCATCCAATTACTGACTAATAAGTTTTATTGATAGCTCGCCAAAGCTCTTTAGTCGAATTATACTGAGTCGACTGCAGGATTGGATGGTGGTTACAGATGTGCTCACACCACTACAAGCGGGGTTCAAGGCTGGGATAAGTACTATTGATTAGGTCGTTCAACTGCAGTTCGTATATTGGAAATATGTTACTTTGGGTGGTGGTTGCTTATATGTTATTTTTGTTGATCTTCGATCAGCATTTGACCTTGTCCCTGGGGAGGATCTATGATGAGCTTTGACCAACATGGGTGTCCCGAAATATCTTGTGGATTTTTTAAGAAGGTTGCATGCAAACAACTATGCCCAGGTCAGATGTGGGACTTCTGGGGAGTTAACTGATTCTATCCCAGTCTCCCGGGGTGTGAGACAAGGATGTGATTTAGCCCAAACACTTTTTTTTACTTTATATTAATGATCTAGTGACTCATTTGGAACAGTGTAAGCACGATGCACCGACCCTGGCCAATAGAAAGATCCTGGCTCTCCTATTTACGGATGATACCATGCTGAGCGCTAAGTCTCCCATGGGTATACAAAACCTGCTTGATCAGTTCGGTGTCTTCTGCAGGCAGAGAGGGCTGGAGATCAATATTAGTAAAACCAAGTATATGGTTTTAAATCCTTGCCCCACCACTAGGTCGTATCCAATTTACAACGGTGTCCCCCTGAATAGAGTTTGCACTTTTGATTACTTGGGCTATACTCTCAATTACTCCTTTGGTTGACCTTCTCAGATTCAGAAGAGTAAACTTAGATTGGAGCATTATTCGGGCGGTATTTTTAGGGCTGTCCAGGGCTCTAGCTTTCGTCCTGTTACTTCTGCTCAAAAGATCTATAACTTGCAGGTATTGGGAGGGCCGCTATATGGTGGTGAACTCTGGGGACATAAGATTGTAAATGACATGGTAATGGTGGAGAACCGGTTTTATGTGTCCTCATCAATTTGCCAGCAAAGTACCCCCTTGCACCTTTGCGGTTAGATCTGGGTATTAGATCCCTTGTACATAGGGTCAACTAAGACCGCTGATGTACTGGAGGAGGATCTGGCCCACAGCTGAATTGGCACACTATACGCTGGGTCTTGAAGACATTTTAAAATGCCATGGGCTAGGCAAGATTGCTTGGCTAGAATATATCAAACGCAGCCTAGTTGAGATCGGTTGTGAGACCCTTTGGGTACATCCTGAAACTGTTGGTAGGATGACAAAGTCCATGTTAAAAGCAATCTATTGGAGACATATAGATGAAGGGTTTCACAGGCTAGGGAATGTGGCCCCCCTTACTGCAGCATTCTTGGAATTCAAAGATTCCCAATTTTTGGAAGAATATACGAATGACACGGAACCTCCGGCTGCTAGAACATTGTACAGCAAATTCCGGTTTGGGACCCTGCCTCTTTGCCCTTTTGCAGCGAGATGGCAGCTCTCCCTCATTGAGCAGGAGATGAGTTGTCCCTTTTGCGTTGGCACCAAGGAAACTGTAAAGCATGTTTTGTTTTTTTGCCCCCAGTACTATTTTTATAGGAGGGGCTGGATTGTTCCGCTTTGTCGTAATCTGGGGTGTTAGGGACCACAATTCTGCCTTAAGAATTTAAGAAGCAATACAGCTCGCGCAATAGTGTTTGTAGTCTCCCTGTTTCTCTTATATATGTGGAGGTGTAGACTGAAGTGGGCTACCGTTCCATCTGTAGACCAGGATGTGTGACCCGTTTTTAATATCGGCCATTGCTGCTAATGTAATATTATTATGTCTTCTCAATGGGATTGTTTGATCTTAGTTTATTGTTATTTTTTATAAAAATATTTATTGTCCTAGTATGAATGATAGTTGCTCATTTTTAGGTCGAGGCCAGAGTCAGCGCGCATGCGCTGCTCTGCGAGGCATGCTGTATACTGTCTGTGAATAATGGCCCCGTCCACAGCCTTTCAGTTTCCTTCCTGTGCTTTTCGAGCTGTCTTTCTTTCGTATGGTGCATTGGTAGTGATGGAGCAAGGACTCGAACATGAGACTTGCTCGGAAGCAATCCTCTCGTTTTAACTCACTAACGAATTACTAACAACGTGTTTTGTGATTAATAATACGCATTTCTTTACACGCGGGAGAAAATGAAGCTTTCCTATGTGTTTACTAACTGCAATAACATGAACGAAGGACTAAGATGCATTCTAACACGGGATCTTTACTGCGCATGCGTCTACTGCATCTACTAACGCTTGGAGGGAAATTCTGGCGCTTGCGCAAAGAACTATAAAATGGCGTCTTGAAAACTCACATGCATGGCACCTGCTTGCTGAAATTAGAAAATAAGTTCTATATTAACACAAATGCAGAAAGGGAAATAATAAATGGTATGGGCTAGAGTAGAGGTTGGTGGTATACAGTGAAAGCATTTATTTTTGAGAATAACATTTTTCCTTTTGACTTTATTATTAGTGCGTATTTGGGCCTGTCAAATTTGTCTGAGTCGAGCAGACTGACGTTGCGCGACGCATGCGCCCTGGCGAGGAAGTACGAAAAGATGACTAAGGACTTGTCACGCGTCCAAGGTCGGCGAAGATGTGCCCTGGGAACATGAGGGTGAAGAGTTCATATGAAGGAACTTTATTCAAGAGATCGCTACATTTGTATTAATAAAGTTTAAAGATGTATGGGAAAGGAAGTGCGGAATAAAAGTTTGAGGGGAGGAGTTTTGAAACAAAGGTTTAAAGAAATAAGTGAAATATAAGCATGGTGTGATGATCATCCCCCCCTCGCCTGTCCAATCAGAAGTTAGTATTTTGTAAAATTGAAACATTAATGGGTGGTACATGGTAATAGAAAGGTATAATTGAAGTAGTTTAGTTAGTTAGTTAGCTAAGCTTGTTGGGAGCGGAAGCAGCAGAAACAATTCGGAGCTTGGGATGCTGTTGGTGCTGGGGGTGGTGCTGATGCTCTGAAATGCTGATGAAGAAATCGAATGCAGAACCATCTACTTAATTTGGGTGGGTTAGAAAGAAGATCGCGGAAGAACCACGAGGAGGAAGAGAGTGTCAGAGAGGGGTGTGACGCAGTCGTCGGTATCTAGAGAGGTGAAGTATCCTGTCCTGATTCCTGTCCTGAAGTCTTTGTCTCCTGATCTGTCCTGGGGACCCATACCAGCCCTTTGGCCAGGGGGTTGGTCTTCACACCATACTTGGTAATTATAAAATTCATCGTCTTGATAAATGCTCTTCTCTCTCTATCCTCTTCTCTCTGAGTATAGTTGTTGTGTGGATCTGAATTATTATAACTATTGAAATTCTATTGAATTGGCACTCTTGTGAATGAGGGTGTTTGTACTGAAAGGTTTTGAGATGGTTCACAACCAACTAATTTAGATAAAGATTTTTACAACTTACCGAGTCTGCGATTATTTTATTTAATCAAGAAATGTATAATAAGTCATGTTAATTATCACCATCAACTAGTTCCACCTAATGGTCCATTGACCAGAGGAAAGAACTATTTGATCAGTGAAAGGTTTAGTTAGAGAAGAAATAACTAGATCTTGAGGTATGAAAATTATAAAACTAGAAAGTTCCAGCGGTCTACTTGGTGTTTAGTGCAAGAGAGTTATATGGGCCCAGGTGAGTATATGGTAGTGGAGTATCTGTTGCTAGTACACCGCTGGATCTGTTTTCTGGTAGCAGAGCTATGGTTGTTAGTGACTAGTTTGGTGATAAGTATAGATTATTGATTTTTGATTTATGTTTTAACAAAAGAGTTAGCGTCCTGTTTTTATGTCGTCTGGAAAATTCCCGGGGAATGAATAGCGGGTGGCGTTAGAAACCACACTGCAGTGAGGTTACTCGTCTGTTGGAATAACACTGAGAAGCTAGGTAGGGCTGGCAGTGTTAAATTTGGGACTATTTTATTGTACAAAAGTGAGAGTGATTGATAGCAAAGAGTTCCCTAGTGAAACTTTAGGCGTTATATCACCTAGCAAGGGTAACCCTGAAGGAGTAGCAGGTTCCTCTAAGCTAGATTGACAGCAAAAGGAGTTCGCTGGTGAAACATCGGTCCCAAATTTCCCTAACGGGTGACACCGGAGGAGTAGCAGGTTCTCTGGAGCTTAGGTGAAGAGTAAGCGGAAGGTTTTACTCGCAGTGAAAAGAAATAAACTATCCTTTGATTTAGTGGAACAGACAGAGTAGCGAATGTTTTTACGTTGTTAATAGCAAAGAAGTTTAAAGAGAATTTTCGAGAAATAAAGTTTCGTATTACCTTGTAAAGGGAGGGTCAGTTGCCGGAGTGCTACTGACCTCACAAAGAGCCGCGCTGGGATTGGTAGACACAGCGGGCGTGTGACAGGAGGAGCTTGGTAAAGGAGGGGTGAGAAATCGCCTGAGTTGGACTGACGTCACAGTGAGCCGCGCTGGGATTGGTAGACACAGCGGGCGGGTGACAGGAGCAGCATTGTAAAGGAGGGGTCAGTAGTGAGGAGCAGAACTGACGTCAGGAAAAGGCTGCGCTAACATTGGTCAGAGTACGAGTGTGAGCCTGATTTGATTGGATAACCAGGTAGAAGCCGCGCTAGGATTGGTGAAGAGAAGATTGTATGCGGGAGTTTGATTTGACTGTAAGTGCAAGAAGTGTAGGTAGAAAATTTCAAGGGTTTGCGGAATACAATTTCCTACACCGTTCTTCAAAGATGTATGGAGAGAAAAGAAAGATGTCATTTCTTAAGAAAATAAAGAATTTCTTTGTAAAGGATAAGCCTGTGTTGACTAGAGAGGGAATTCCTATTCCGCCACCGAAGACACCAGCATCTTTTATGATGATGGAAAGAGGATATCATACCTGCGTGTGGTTGGAAAACTGGATAGAGTACACGAAGGTTGATGGTGTATTAGCGTTTCCTAAGGATGGTACGTTTAATGGGAGGATTCTTCAGAATTTGAGATTGAAAATGAATGATTTAGAACCTAGACCTAGGTTAACTCAATATGAGGCTTTGGAAGAATGGGAGACTGAGTCATATGAACGAGAGAAATGCAGAGGTGGAAGATATAGAGGATTCTTTCTGAGACACTTGCATGAGTCACGAGAAGGGCAGATGAAACAGTGGAGGAGAGCTATGGTATCAGAAGGGTGATATCCAGTGTTGATGGCTGAGGAACAATCTGGAGGAAAGTGTAAGGAGAAAACGAAACATATGAATTCGACAGGATATGGTGAATCAGATGACGAGTTGTTAGAGGATATTTTAATTAAAAATCCACCACCGTATCAAGAAGCAGCTAGAAAAGGTTGTCCCAAGTGCGCCAGTAATGGGAATACCATTAACTCCACAGCTTTTACATGAGACATCATACAATAGAGTGTTGCAAGAAAATGAAAGAGAAGCTTTGAATAAAACTAGGGAAGAACTAGTTCAAAGGATAAGTCAATTGAATTTAAATACTGAAGCTTTGACAGTACCAGTGACCATTGGTCCAGTAATCCCATTATATGGGGATAATAAGATTTGCCAGAAACCACAACTCGTGACAGTTCCATTAAGTAGTCCTAGAAAAGAGATAGTAATCACAGATGATCAGGTTAGTTAAAGTGAGTCAGTTATTTCATTAATGGATCTCCCTATTGTGGAACCTCATACGGAAACTCCAAAGAGAGCTACGCCTATGAATTTGAGAGAAAGAAGACCTTTGGTTCCAGCTGGAACTGCAGGCGCAACAGTAGTCACCTCTGAAGAAATAGAAAGGTGGGCTCAGGAAAGAGATAATCAGAACCCAATACCAAAGATTTTAGATGTCAGCAGATTGAAAGTGGAATTGGAAGAGATGATGACAGGATGTGTGGGTACAGAAAGATTAAACGTTTACAATGATGAGGAATTATTGTTTCTATGTAAAAGTATAACTAGGAGAGCAAGAATATTTCATGAGAGACTAGCTGAAGTTTCTTCAGAGATTGGAATAGACATAGGGAAATCAAAATTGTTACAAAAACCCTATCGAGTGGATTTTACTGATAAAGATTTAGAAAGTGTAAACGCTTCGGGAAAAAGGCTACAGATAAAAGAATTAATGAACATTTTGCGAAAGTGGGGAGAGATTGATAAATGGAGAATTAGATGGATAAGAAAGAAAGAGGAAGTGCAAGCGAGAGAAGCAGCAGCTGCATTTCCAGTAAGAGAATCAAGCAAAGTGGAAAAATTGTGTCCAATGAGAGAGGTTCCAGGAGGTGGATATGTTCATGTTCCTTGGAGTAGACAAGATATTTTATCATTTACAAATGATTTTCCAAAACTGAGAGAAAAACCAGTTGAGTGGTACAAACAGGTAGAGAGGTTTGTGAAGGTTTCAAAGGTGTTATTGAAAGACTTGGATGGTCTATTTGATATAGTGGTACCTGCTGATTTATGGACAGAATGTAAGATCACAATTGATTGGCCTAATGAGGAGTATCCTAGAGATGCAAAAACAGGAGCACCTTCCGGAAGAGGTGATGAAAAAGTATCACCAAGTGATTACGTATTTGAAAGGGAAAATCCCTCCAAAAGAAACAGATTGGGTAAAAATAGATAGAACAACACAGGAACCAAATGAATCTGTACATGCGTACTATGAACGGTTATTGCAGGTGTTTAAGCAGTATAGTGGTTTTGAGAATATTGGTGACAAAGATATGGGACATATTGTGTATCGGTTTGTATATGGCTTGAAACCAGAAATCAGTCAGATGATACAGCAGCACATGTTGTGTTGGCAAAGTAAGACAGTGGATGAGATTCTAAAGTATGCGAAATATTGCGGAGATGACATTGAGGCCAGGCGTAGGAAGCTAAAAGAGAAAATGATGTGGGCACAAGTTAAATTGGCAGAGCAGCAAGAAGAGAAAGCAAATGACCAAAATAATAATCAAGTGAAAGAACAGAGTCAGAATAATCAAGGAGCGAATGGTAATAAATTTAAGGGGCGAATGGACAGAGAAGAAGCGAAAAAGAAGTTTCCTTGTCATGCGTGCGGAAAGCTTGGACATTGGAAGAACGAGTGTAAGAGTACTCAGAATAATAAGAATAATAATGGGCCAAATCAAAATTTTATCCCACAGATGCAGAATGAAGTACTTATGAATCAGCAGCAACAGGTAGTCACTCCACAATATCAGGTGCCACCAGCTCCTATGCAAAATTTTGTGAACCATCAAAGTTTCAGTGCGAACACCGGATTTCAAGGAGAAAGTGGTAAGAATAATAGAACAATTGCACAATATTTTTACAGAATGATGAAGAACATTCAGATACCGCACAATGACGGTGCCTGAGGGGGGAGGAAGAGGAGTGCGTGCTTGGCGCATCCTTGCCGGTAGATCAGGCAGGTCCATTTGTTCATGGGAGAGGAGAAGGTAAAGACATTACTTCCCTATTGGATACTCGTGCTACCAGGTCTACTGTGAGAACAGCAGACATCCCAAACCTACCCCTCTCGGGAGAGTCAATCCAAGTTGTAGGCGTATCTAACCAACAGATTAGAACCCCAATCACAAAACCAATGGAGGTGCACATTGGGAACTTCAAAGAAATGCATCGATTTGTAGTTTGCGATTCCAGTCCAGTAAATCTGTTGGGAAGAGATCTTTGTGCAAGATGAATTGCACGATCTATTGTACACCGGATGGTGTTGCTTTCCAAACCCCGATGAGGACGTTGTTTATAAGATGATGCTGGCCAAACAGGGAACAGAAGTAGATGAAATGTTTTCATTAATAACCGAGAATGAATTGCCAGAAGAGTTAAGAACGACAGTCAATCCAGAAGTGTGGGATTTTACAGGAAAAGACATTGGGCTAATGACGAATATAGACCCAGTTAAAGTGACAGTGAAAGAAGGTGCAGTGTATCCAAATACCCGACAGTACAAAATGAGTCCAGAAGTAAAAGCAGGAATTATTCCAGAAATTGAACGAATGGTTAAACAAGGTATTTTAAAAGAGGTGATGGGTAGTCCCTGTAATTCGCCAATAATGGGACTGAAAAAGCCTAATGGAAAGTACAGAATAGTGCAAGACCTACGGAAAATAAATAAAATTGTAATTCCCTGTTGTCCAATTGTGCCAAATCCAGCAGTGATCCTTTATCAGATACCGTGGAATGCAGGATGGTTTACAGTAATTGATTTATGCCAAGCATTCTTTTATATTCCTTTGCACCCAGACAGCCAGTATCTTTTTACGTTTAAGTTTGAAGATCATATTTACGCATGGTGTCGTGTTCCTCAAGGGTACACAGAGAGTCCTTCAATTTTTAATCAGATTTTGAAAAAGTGGTTGGAATTGTTGATCATGCCTGGAAATTCTGTTCTGGTTCAGTACATTGATGACGTATTGGTGGCATCAAAAACACGAGAAGATTGTGTCACAGATACAATTGCATTACTGAACCATTTGGCTGAAGGAGGACACAAGGTGTCTCCAGACAAGTTACAGTTCTGTCGACAAGAAGTAAGATATTTAGGGCATAAAATAGAAAGAGGAGTTAGAAAAGTGACACAGGAAAGAATAAAAATAATCAAAGAAATGCAATTGCCACAGACTCAGAGAGAAATGAGAATATTTCTGGGAGTGGTTGGATATTGTAGGCAATGGATTAATGGTTTTTCTATGTTAGCAAAACCATTAATACAGATGATCCGGAAACGAGCAAAAGATCCAATTGATTGGAATGATGACTGCCTAGAGGCATTTGTGAGACTAAGAAATTGTTTGTGTGAGGCTCCTGCTTTGGGCATGCCTGATTATTCAAAAGACTTTGCTTTGTTCTGTTGTGAAAGAGATAATTGTGCACTTTCAGTCTTAACACAGAGACATGGATTGAGTCGACGTCCAGTGGCATATTTTTCAGCCACATTGGACCCAGTGGCTTCAGCATTGCCTGGCTGCTTAAAAGCAGTAGCTGCTACTTGTATGAGTCTGGAGCAAAGTGAGTCGATAGTGATGGGACATCCGGTAAAGGTTTTTGTTCCACACTCGGTTGACATTCTTTTGACAAGAACACAGCATCTCACCCCTAGTCGTTTGACAAAGTACGAAAGAGTGATTTTGGGAGCTGAGAACGTGACTATAATAAGATGTACGATCCTGAACCCAGCCACTCTATTGCCAGACCCCTGCGATGAGGAAGTGAAAGATGAAAGTGATCATGATTGTTTGGACGTGACTGAGTTATGCACGAAGCCCCGCCCAGACATAAGAGAGACACCTTGAAAGAGGCTGATCATGAGTTATTTGTAGACGGTTCCTGCCTTAGGACACAAGAAGGAGGTCTAAGTGCTGCATATGCTGTTTGTAAAATTTCTGGGGTAATTGAAGCATCCTGTTTACCTGGGGTCAAGTCTGCACAAGTAGCTGAATTGGTTGCCTTAACAATGGCATGTAAAATGGGGAAAAATTGGAGAGTAACCATATTTACGGACAGCCAATATGGGTTCGGGATTGTGCATGACTTTGGCCAGCTTTGGATGCAAAGGGGATTTCTGACTTCCTCAGGATCTCCTATCAGAAACAGCAAAAATGTGAAAGATTTATTGGAAGCATTACAATTGCCAAAAGAGATAGCAGTTGTAAAATGCGCTGCACATCAGTCAGGAAATGACTATGTGACTGCTGGCAATAATTATGCTGACCAAGTGGCGAAATACTGTGCTAAAAATGCAGTAGCCATAAACAGAAAAATTGAAACTGGTGAAACCAGATGCCAACTTATGTACTTCTCAGTACCAGAAACATGGGATGAGATTAGACAATTGCAGGAAGAAGTTGAGGAAAGGGAAAAAGAATTCTGGATAAAGGCAGCCTGTACAAAGAGACCACATGATGAGGTATGGGTGTATTTAGATGGAAGACCAGTCATGCCAGATTGTTTGCTTTCAAAAATGGCGAGAGTGTACCATGGAGCAACACACATAGAGAGAGATTCAATGATCAGGCTATTCAGACAGAGTTGGTATAATCCGAAGTTCAGGGTAGTCGCAGAGAGCCTTTGCCAAAGATGCTTAACCTGTCAACAGCAGAACCCAGGTAGAAAGACAGTGGTAAGCTGGGGAAAGATCGGAAAGGCAGAAGGACCCTTCACCAGATTACAGTTAGATTTTATTGAATTACCCCCATGCAATGGACTGAAATACGTACTTGTCATAGTATGCCTTTTCTCAAGATGGGTGGAAGCCTATCCAACTCGGAGAAATGACAGTCTTACAGTTGCAAAATTGTTGTTGAGGGAGTTAGTGCCGAGATTTGGTTTTCCGGTCACTTTGGAATCAGATAGAGGCCCTCATTTTAATAATGAAATAATTCGATTAATCTGTGCTGCGTTTAACATTGAACAAAAACTGCACTGTGCATATCGTCCAGAGGCTTCTGGAGTTGTTGAACAAATGAATGGCACAATCAAGTCAAGATTGGGAATGGTGTGTGCATCCACAAAGCTGAAATGGCCAGATGCATTACCTCTTGTATTGATGGGTCTCAGAAGCATTCCAGACAGAAAAACAGGAATGAGCCCACATGAGGTACTCATGGGATGAGCCATGAGACAGGCATTTATTCCTGGAAATAAACTAATGAGTATATCTGATGATCTGGTATTGGACTATTGCAAAGGATTGGCTGAAATGATGCGTTCTATCTCTCACCAGGTTGGAGAAGACGCAGTTGAAAGACAGCCAGACCAAGCGCATGATTTGAATCCTGGAGATTGGGTGCTGGTAAAGAATGGATCCCAGTGATTGAAATAATTGATGATGTTATTGAAACCAGAAGAAGAACAGAACTGAAAAGACAGGAAAGTAGTCAGGAAGAGACAGGGGAAGAAGAACACACTCAGGTGAAAATAGAAAGAGACACAAACAAACCTGAGGAGGGAAAAATAGAAGAACACGTTCAGGCGGAAGAAGAAATGTTTGAATTAAGACCTGAACAGGACCAGATAGAGTTAGAAGAACAGGTTCAGGCAGAAGAAGAAAGGTTTGAACTAAGACCTGAACAGGGTCAGATAGAATTAGAAGAACAAGCTCAGGAAGAAGTAGAACAAAATACAGTAGAACCTGAGCAGGTGGAAGCAAAGGAAGGTACAAGCACAGAAAACAGAGAAACAGAACGGATTGTGCCCAGAATAAATGAAATAAAAAGAACTTTACAAAGAGATAAAGAAGGTGAAAACGCAGTACAAATCAAAAGAGTTAGAAAGGGAGACAATTGGCCAACTGGAGTAAAGAAACTAAAATATCATCTGAGAAAATCTGAAAAGAAACCAGAGCAAGTGAACGAAATCACAAGTCAAACAAGACCTAAACAAACCTTAGCAAAAATAACTCGAAGAAGTCCAAGATTGAGAAACTTAAACAGGAGATACAAGGCTCCTGAGTGGACATACGTTATACTCGAGGAATTTGAGTCCCTGGATCTGTCTGATGAGACAGAAGAGGTCCATATTGCACAAATTGATGAAAGCCAATTGAAACCTCCTTAAGAACAAAAAGGAAGGCTAAGACTGAAAAAGAAAAAAATAAGAGAAAATAAATTTTCTCAGGAATAAAATTGCAGACATTAAAGTTATCAGAAAACCAAAATGTGGATTAAAAAGAAAGTGTTTTAGATTTTGTTTTTGTAGTATTTTATTAGCAGCATTAGGATGGTTATTCCTAACAGTAGGAATACCTTTAATAATGAAAACAAGTGACAAGAATAATACAGATATAATGTTAAGGTGGATAGGATAAGAGAAACTAAAATAGAATTAGGGGTAGAAGATGAAGCAAACTATCATAATGAATCAGACTATAATACGTCCTCTAATGTGTTTATTAAATTGTTATTTCAGTATGTTAGCACTATGGAAATTAACAATTGTTACGTGTGTATGAAGTTACCCTCATCAGTATCAGAAGGGATTAAGTATCACCATATACCTTTAACTTATGATGTGTCATGTAGTATATTATCAAGTTTATTTTACGCTACAGGGAGACTTCAGTATTTTTATCCTAATTTAGATGTAGTATTTTCTGAACTACCTATTAGAAAGAATATGAATCCAGTAGCTAGTAGTAAAAACGCACAGTTTATGGGTGAATTTTTCATAACGATGAGTTCAATAGATTTAGTTCAGGCACGTAGAGATAATCTAACATGTACATTAAGAACTGAAGAAAAAGATTTTTTGAATTTAGTAGAAGAAAGGAGACAGGATTTAATGAGGAAGGCAACTACACAGAAATCCCATGTACCTCCATGGGTTGGGAAGGAGGGAATCTATGCAAGTGGCAAGGCTCATGCTGCGATGTCCCTGGACTTTGTGAAAAGGGGAAAATTCTGCCTCCATAGATTGAAGACAGATTATAACAATAATTACATTGGTTCCAGTGAATGTGAACATAACTTCCTAATATTAGGAGGATGGGGACTAAAAGGGGGAACTGATCCTGTGTTTCAAGGAGTGTATTATGTTTGTGGGAGAAATGCCTATTATAAGTTACCTGCAAGGTGGTACGGAAGCTGTTATTTTGGAATAGTTTTTCCAAAAATGTATCATGTAGATAAAATCAGTGGAACCAATGGAAATTCTAATGGACTAACACGTAGAAGAAGAGCTAGTTTTTCTGAAATTGTAGGAGACATATTTAGTGCACTGATACCCTCAGTTGGAATCATTCTAAATTCACAGAAAATTTGTAAGTTATCAACCATAGTTGATCGTCTTTCTACAGACACTGCAGGAGGATTTCTAATGATTAACACAGAAATGGTTGCAATTAGATCTATGGTTTTACAGAACCGTCTTGCTCTTGATGTATTGTTAGCAAAAGAAGGTGGAGTTTGTGGTATGTTGAAAGTTCAACATTGCTGCACTTATATTTCGGACAAGAGCAGAGAAATTAAAGGATATATTGAAAACATTACGGGAATGCATAAAGATTTGACCCAACTGGAGGTTGACAGTGTGTGGGGAAGACTAACGAAAAGTATAAAATCAATAGGGAAATGGTTTGTTGATTTTGGGAAAAGTTTTCTAGGTCATATAATAATACTATTAGTTATGATAATAACGATAGTGATGTTAATAATAATTACATATAGTTGTTGTAGAAAAGGTACGGAAGAAAAAGTACACTTGGAAAGAAAAGGAAAGGGACAGACACGAAAGAAAAAATATGATGAAATACGCTTGGAAGAAATGAAAAATGCAAATGAAACAATTGATGGACGGAATGCTGGACAATGCAAACATTCACCCCCAGTCACAAGGATCTGGGTTAAATCCATCATTCTTTTGCTCACCACACCACCCCAGTTTGGACCCAGCCATATGCAAATCAGTCTTGACCCTGTTCCTTGTGGGAACAGTCCAGCCCGAACTGCCAAGCCAGGTCCTCCCTGGACCGGAAACAAGCATCCTGGGACCGGTTTCAGGGCATCACCCTTCTTCAGCCAGGCTAGCTTGAATCCAGTGGTGTAGTGAGCACGGGACCCACGTCTGGGCATACCCTTCCCACTTAGGGCGTCAAATGCAAATGAAACAATTGATGGACGGAATGCTGGACAATGCAAACATTCACCCCCAGTCACAAGGATCTGGGTTAAATCCATCATTCTTTTGCTCACCACACCACCCCAGTTTGGACCCAGCCATATGCAAATCAGTCTTGACCCTGTTCCTTGTGGGAACAAGAATGATGGATTTAACCCAGATCTCTTGACTGGGGGTGAATGTTTTGATTTGTTCTGCATTCCGTCCATCAATTGTGTGTCTTTTGCTTTCTCGCCCTAAGTGCGCCAGGTATGCCCAGACGTGGGTCCTGGGCTCACTGTGCCACTGGAATCAAGCTATCCTGGCTGAAGAGGGTGAAACCCGAAACCGGTCCTAGGATGCTTGTTTCCGGTCCAGGGAGGACCTGGCTTGGCAGTTCGGGCTGGACTGTTCCCATGAGGCACAGGGTCAAGACTGATTTGCATATGGCCAGGTCTAAACTGGGGTGGCATGGTGAGCAAAAGAATGATGGATTTAACCCAGATCTCTTGACTGGGGGTGAATGTTTTGATTTGTTCTGCATTCCGTCCATCAATTGTGTGTCTTTTGCTGGAAGAAATGAAAGGCAGGTTATATAAGAAGATGCGAGATTTAGAAGGAAACGAAATTATTGATGAAAATTTGAGAGGACAAATAGAGAAAACTGAGAAGTGTTAAAGTTGGTATCTGGGATGGATGGGAAATTTTGTGATGGCTTAATATGCCATCAGAGAGGGGATTAATGGAGCAAGGACTCGAACATGAGACTTGCTCGGAAGCAATCCTCTCGTTTTAACTCACTAACGAATTACTAACAACGTGTTTTGTGATTAATAATACGCATTTCTTTACACGCCGGAGAAAATGAAGCTTGCCTATGTGTTTACTAACTGCAATAACATGAACGAAGGACCAAGATGCATTCGAACACTGGATCTTTACTGCGCACGCGTCTACTGCATCTACGTAGTATGACGTACTAACGCTTGGAGGGAAATTCTGGCGCTTGCGCAAAGAACTATAAAATGGCGGCTTGAAAACTCACATGCATGGCACCTGCTTGCTGAAATTAGAAAATAAGTTCTATATTAACGCAAATGCAGAAAGGGAAATAAATGGTATGGGCTAGAGTAGAGGTTGGTGGTATACAGTTAAAGCATTTATTTTTGAGAATAACATTTTTCCTTTTGACTTTATTATTAGTGCATATTTGGGCCTGTCAAATTTGTCTGAGTCGAGCAGACTGACGTTGCGCGACGCATGCGCCCTGGCGAGGAAGTACGAAAAGATGACTAAGGACTTGTCACGCGTCCAAGGTCGGCGAAGATGTGCCCTGGGAACATGAGGGTGAAGAGTTCATATGAAGGAACTTTATTCAAGAGATCGTTACATTTGTATTAATAAAGTTTAAAGATGTATGGGAAAGGAAGTGCGGAATAAAAGTTTGAGGGGAGGAGTTTTGAAACAAAGGTTTAAAGAAATAAGTGAAATATAAGCATGGTGTGATGATTATCCCCCCCTCGCCTGTCCAATCAGAAGTTAGTATTTTGTAAAATTGAAACATTAATGGGTGGTACA
This sequence comes from Calotriton arnoldi, assembly GCA_963921515.1. Lineage (NCBI taxonomy): Eukaryota > Metazoa > Chordata > Amphibia > Caudata > Salamandridae > Calotriton > Calotriton arnoldi. Next base: position 2,995,589 of record CAWUFW010000690.1, read on the forward strand.
TGGTAATAGAAAGGTATAATTGAAGTAGTTTAGTTAGTTAGTTAGCTAAGCTTGTTGGGAGCGGAAGCAGCAGAAACAATTCGGAGCTTGGGATGCTGTCGGTGCTGAGGGTGGTGCTGATGCTCTGAAATGCTGATGAAGAAATCGAATGCAGAACCATCTACTTAATTTGGGTGGGTTAGAAAGAAGATCGCGGAAGAACCACGAGGAGGAAGAGAGTGTCAGAGAGGGGTGCGACGCAGTAGTCGGTATCTAGAGAGGTGAAGTATCCTGTCCTGATGTCTTTGTCTCCTGTTCTGTCCTGGGAACCCATACCAGCCCTTTGGCCAGGGGGTTGGTCTTCACACCATACTTGGTAATTATAAAATTCATTGTCTTGATAAATGCTCTTCTCTCTCTCTATCCTCTTCTCTCTGAGTATAGTTGTTGTGTGGATCTGAATTATTATAACTATTGAAATTCTATTGAATTGGCACTCTTGTGAATGAGGGTGTTTGTACTGAAAGGTTTTGAGATGGTTCACAACCAACTAATTTAGATAAAGATTTTTACAACTTACCGAGTCTGCGATTATTTCATTTAATCAAGAAATGTATAAGTCATGTTAATTATCACCATCAACTAGTTCCACCTAATGGTCCATTGACCAGAGGAAAGAACTATTTGATCAGTGAAAGGTTTAGTTAGAGAAGAAATAACTAGATCTTGAGGTATGAAAATTATAAAACTAGAAAGTTCCAGCAGTCTACTTGGTGTTTAGTGCAAGAGAGTTATATGGGCCCAGGTGAGTATATGGTAGTGGAGTATCTGTTGCTAGTACACCGCTGGATCTGTACCATTTGTCCCTCTTTTTGGTGTGTTTGTTACGCCCATGGCAACTGGCCCTGTTACATGGGTCATTTTGCTTGAGGGCCTTTCTGTTAGTGCAGGCACTCTTTTTTAACTCTTAATTTTGTCCGGGACACTAGCGTTTGTGTTTAAAGTCGCTCCGTGCTTCACACGTGCGACCTTGTTTTTCTGTGCCTTGCATGCAGGAGCATAGACGCTCTCAGGCGCTCCTTCTTCACACCATTGCAAAGGGTTCAGCGCTGCACGCCACAATTCATTTTTTAGTTCGAGCCTCGAGTAGCGCGCAAGCGCTGCTTAGAGGCGAAGACTTTTAGTAAGTGAGTTTTGAAAGCAGTCCCAAAAACGCTCGTGCGTCGTGGCTGGCCTTTTTGAGATGGATACGCGCGGCAAACATGTGTTTCCAATTATCGTGCCCAGACGCGGGCGCGATAATTGTAAACACATGCCGGCAAAAGGCCATGACGCACGAGCGTCTGGTCAGCTGAGCAGGCTGCCGCGCTCGCCCCTGCTCCTCCATTGTTGTCCTTGGCATCGCCTTCACGCGCACCGCTTCGTGCTCCCTCGTTGGCGGCGATAAAATGCCGCTTCGCTCATAGCTCCGAACCAGCACGCACCCTGCAGTTCCCCCGGGGCACAAGCAGGCATCCACTTCTGTCTTTTTGCTGACCTACAGTTCCCCGGGGCACAAGCAGGCATCCACTTCTGTCTTTTTGCTGCGATCAGCTTGTTAAAACGTGCTTCCTGGCAGAATTTCCTTTTTGGGACGGAGCTTCTCTGGCAGTAATGGCCGGCTACTGTTTCCTTCCCAGAGCCTGAAAATTCATGGGTCAGGCTCCAAGCTAAATGTTTATTTCTCTAACTGTTTTATAGTAGAGTTTGGTTTAAAGACTTGGCACGGGGTACTTCTATTTAATTTGAAGGCTGACAGCCGAGCTGGCCTCGGAGTGCGCGAGAGTGTAATTTAGTTGCTGTGCGACTGGAAGTCTATGGAAGATTAATGAATGGAAAGGCTCTGTGGCAGTTGTGAGGAGAAGGGAGATAAAGCAAACCAGCGACCATCTGTTCGCAATGTCTTTGCAGCTCTTTTAAGGAAACAGTTAGCAGCAGGAGATAAAGGCATGTGGAGGTTTTAAATATTAATACCCTTTGTAGTCAAACAGTATGGAAGCAAATATATTTTATTTATAAAACATGTATTAGCCAAATATAGACTAGAAAGGCGGCTTTCTGCCAAAAACTATAGTCCTGCGGGTAGGAACAGGATAGGTAGGGGTCTTGATGGGCACACTTTTCAAAGCTGCCATCACTTTCCCCTGGTGGTCACTGGGACACTCTGCAGGCCCATTTGATATCGCTTTTTGATAGTGTTTACCCAGATCAGGTTTTTTGTTGTTGTTTTTTGTTTAACCAGTTGTAACATTAGGTCACAAACTGTATTTCGTGCTCAGTTTTGATGTCGATATTAAGACACCAGGAAACTCGACAAAATAACTATCAAATGTAGATTCTCACAATCTATAAAAATATTGTTTTCTGTGCATGCTGTGTGCTGACGACATGACATATTTCCTCCATATTTAGTAAATAATAAACATACAATCCAGAAGCTCTATTATTGGACGTGGCTGTAGAACAACTATAAAGAAACTATCCATTGGTGTTTTCTCACTGTTTCCCACAAAAAGCTAGCCTGCGATGAAGACGCCAAATCCTAAATCACAGAAGCCTTAAATGAGATATGAAGAAGGGACAGCTCTCTAAAACAACTTCGCCCAGCTTTTTCAAGATCAAGGTGGCAGTAGGAAATATACTGGATACAATTTAGTGCACATCTCTGGATTATTTTCCACAGTTTGTTCTGGAATAGTATCACAAGAACAGTGCAAATCGGGGAACGATGTTATCACCGTTGTTCATTTAGCAGCATCGTGGCGTGACAGGAAAACAAGATTAGTGCAGATACAAGAGTGTATGTCCTATTTGAGTGAGGCAGTGGTCAAATTTAAATTATACTAATTAAATTCTTGAAATTTCCGAATTTTTGTGTTACCAAAAGATTGGCAACATTTCTCAAAATCATTCAATTTCATCTAATTTTCACCCAAGGCAGACTCGTTCATGTAGAGTACTTCTTGCCGACAGACTTTTTCTGCTCTAATAAGCCTTCTGCCAGTATCTAAATTGGCTTTTTTCGCACAAGATTTTAATTTGCTCGAAAAAAGTCACATGAGATGCAAGCAAATCACTTTATACACTAAACGTGTATGTTCCCCTAACTTTGTGAGATTTCTATAACATTTCTGCAAATTTCAGGAAAAAATGATACAAGTTTGCACATTTCTAGTCCCATTACTGGCAATGCTGATATGTACAGGTAAATATGAACAATGGGTAATTATAATGGAATCTTGTTAGATAGAATGAAACTATTCATGCAGGTTGACATGCAGACTGATGACAGATGGAACCAATATTTGTTAAAGATAATGACCAGCATATTATGCAGATCAGACAATCCAAATATGTTTGGACACAAGAGCTTAACATTAATTTCTTTTCGCACGTTTGAAGAAAGAACAAGGGAAAGAATATTATCATCAGGCAAAGATACTTTTTGAAGCCAAAAGAAGTAACATTTAGGGCCACATGTATCAACATTAGAAATAGCGATTACCTTATTGTGATTTTCTAAGAATCGCAATTAGGTAATCACTATTCCTAATGTATGAAGCACCAAGAGTTTCGTTTAGCGATTCATGGGGTTCACAAATCGACCTCACACATGAATATTAATGAGGTAGATCGCTATTTGCGACCCATAAGGAATCGCAAAAATCACAGGGATGGTGGCCTGCTGGGGTCAGCAGACCACCATGTCCGTAATTGCTTTTAAATAAAGCAATCATTTTATTTTTTAAATGCAGCACCTTTTCCATAAAGGAAAACGGGTTGCGTTTAAAAAAGAAAAATGAAAAGTTTTGCTTTTCATTTTTTAAGAGCAGACAGTGGTCCGTGGGACCACTGCCTACTCTTAAACAAGCATTGGCATAGGCAATAGGTCTCGCCTTTGGGAACTTATAAGTATTTAGTTATGCAGCACAATATCCTTGGTGCAACAACATCAACTGTTGCATGGCTAAACACTTAAAAGGTCCCAAAGGCGAGACCTATTGGCTATGCCAATGCTTGTTTTATTTCTTTTTGGCGTTGCGTACGATGCTTTATCTGTAACAATGGCGCTGCCTTTCTTTTGTTCAGCGCAGCTTGCAGGCCCACCTCTTTATTTACTTTGGCCTCAGGCAAATGGACCTCAACTAGGTTTTCCTGGGCTGTGGTAACTACAAGGGAAGGGAGCAGTGCACTACATGTGGATTGATACTTATGTCTTCACCATTCGGTATTCTTTAATTTTATTTCTTCCGATCTGCATTTTCTTTTGCTTGCATGCAGTCTAAACGTTTCTTGTCCCAAACCGTCTATCTGCAGTCCATACATCGACCATGATTGTCTCTGTGCAATTTACACTTCGACCCCAACTGTCTCTGTAAAGTCCATGAACTGAATCAGAGTGTCTCAGCATAATCCATGCGTTGACCTGCCTTTTTAGGCTGGTGTTCCTTTAAATCAGCTGATCTGTTCAGAAAAAAACAAAGCAACCTGAAATACGCTATCCACTTAACAGTTCTGCAGCATCGACGATAACCTCCTCTTGTCTCCATTAACAGAGATGACTTCCTCAGTGGGGCACTGCGAGGGCTGATGAATCCACTTTATTCATGGAGGAGATGTCGTCATTATGCCGTGGGGCGCCTTTTCAGGGGAACTTAATAGATCTGCCCGGGCTCGCTCACGGCCTAAGTCCGTCGAGTGTGTTAATAAAGAGTAAACAACCATTTACAATGCAATAGGTCTCGCATTACTGAAAGTTTGAGCTATTGGCATTGCATTATTATTTGCAACGCCAATAGCTCAACCTTTAAGTAATGCGAGACCTACTGCACTGCAAATGCTTGTTTAGATTTATCTTGTTATTATTTTGAATGTCTTAACTGTGTTTTATGATATGCGCTTTTATGGCTATCAGCCGAAATAAAGTTAAATAAAGTAAAGCAGCTCAGGAAATAGGTCATAATCAGAGGTCAGTCCGACAGAGTGTCGACTGCTGAAGATCAGGGGAAAGAGAAACCAACACCCTATGGGTAAAGCTCATATTATATGGTAAAATACAATAGAACTCATACATTTGGTGTGAACGTGCAAAAGCCCATAAATACCACTCATTCATAATAATGAAAGAATGATACAGTTTGAAATCACATTTGTCAGCATTTCCCGACAGGCTCACGTAATAGTTTCCATAACATGGTGGTTAATACAAATCCTGTTACAATCAAGGTTAAGTTCTCATGAGAATTGCATTGCGGTCCCGTCCCAGTAAGTGAGACCTTGAGAAAACATAAACTTTGTTAACGTAGTATGAGAATGAAGCTTGAGAACAAAGCATCATATTGTACATGGGAGAATAACAACGAATTTCAAAACATTGCCTACAAACTAACAATCATCTGCTGAGTGCATGGTGGGGAAAGGACAGAGTGATGACTGCGTGCCGCAATAAGATGGTGACAGGCAGCAACAACCATTTTAAAATCGAGACTTACATTATCAATGCTAAAAAAACACAGTTCTAATCAAAATATATTGAATTCATTATGTTTATCACACCATGTTAATATAATTATGCATTTTCACAAAGACCACTACACCAAATGTATGTGCTAGTTACCCTTGCATGCGGTAATTACCACTACGCCTAACTAATAATTAGGCTCCGTTTTCAGTTTTTACTGATTCTTCCGATGGGTCAGACAGAAAACCATTTCTTTTCTTGTCTGTATTTTTTTTTTTATATGGATAAAAAATGTAATTATATTGTTTTTGAGTGATTTTACATGCTGTCAGTCATGACATGACAACTAAGCCAAGAGCTCTGCGGATTGACAAGTAAGGAAGTTACAAAAGAAAGGAATTTTAGTAATGAGGCTTAACCAACAGTAGATATGCACTAGCTTGATACTAAAATTTGAATGTTTTCAATGAAGTGCATTGATTTATCTTCTGTGAGTGTTCATGTCATTGAAACCTGGCATTCAAGTATGAGTGCACGCTTATTGGTTAAATAAATGTGGAAATATACTAATTTCAGCTTCATTTTTTCACAAAACCCAAAATAAATATGGATGAATGCAGCTAAAAGTGAGAAAAATAAATACGGTTAAACACATACAGAAATGTGAAAAAAATACAAACCCGGCAGCCCTACGCATAATCAGTATCCAAGATGTGTGAGGGATGTTTTTTGGGGCGGGGGTATAAGTAACTGAAGGTGGTGAGCTAGTGTGAAGTACAATGGGCTAGAATAGAAGACTCCCTCTAGGGGGAGGAGGGGAGTCAGAGTATGGCGTTGATTCAAACTAAGATTTAAAACAATCATTCTATGACCGCAGGTTTATATGTAAATAACTTGGATCTATTTTCCCTTTTTTTGCATTTCCTTGTATCTTAAAAATAGCACAAAGGAAAAAAGCATAACTTGAGAAAGTCATATACAAAATTACATTGCTGTTCACGCCTGCTACTTGATGCACAAAACGGGCTTATTCCTGGAGTCCCGTCAATAATCCAGCTCATATTTGGAACTCAGCTGGAAAAATCTCCCGTCGGACATTTCAAAAGTCTACCGGTAAACGATTCCGAGAAGCTGCCAGCTTGGGGGTCCGGTGAACGAGTCTTCTATTTGTAAAGCACCAATAGAAACGCGACACCAACACATCTACAACATGGCCGCCCATGGCCCCGCCCACGTGCGCAGAATTAGAGGCGCAGTTGCATTGTTTCTAGGGCGCAGTGCATTGTGGGTTCTTTTTTTGTGGCCTTCGAGGAGCGGGCGTTGCAGGTAGGGGTATGTGGCGTTGTTAGAAATTATGTAAAAAATGGTTTGTTCAGGGCGCGCGCGATTTTTGCGACATTTGGTGTTTGTGGGTTGTTTGAATCTTTTTCTGCAACCTATTTCCTTCGGGTATGGTGGATTACGTGCGTTCGTTCAAGGAACATCGGTTTGGGCCTCAACATATTGGGTGCCGCAGCGTGCAGACTCTGCTTTCTCCCCTTTCAATAGCTATTGTGTGGATGCTTTTGACTCTTGTAGGATTTTTTTTTTTAATGTTAGAAAGGTTTCCGTTGCCAGTCCTTCTCTAATTGTTACCATGATTATCCATTTTTTTTTTCCTTTTCAATTACTTTGGAAACGTTCACTACCGAACCTCATTTGAACTGTGTCCGACTTATTTTACCGCCAGCTCCCGGATTCTCTCTGGGCTGCATTACTATTGCGCAAAAACACATTTGGTAGACGAAGCCTATCGTTTGGCGTTAATTTATTCATATAAAGTGTATTGAAAATGCGACGTTGGTAAGCGTAGCGAGTTATCCCAGGACCCTGTTCCGCCGCCTCAGATGTTTATCACGTTTGGTGCCCCCGTTGCTGACTCGTACAGAGGTTAATTTAATAATAAACACTAATGGCAGATGTAGTCCGTTGACTTGTCTGTTTTGAATTCTTTGTGTACTTATTATGTTTCGATGTAGGATGGTACACTCGAATTAGGATAATACTTCAATTTTTACCCGCTTACTAAAATGGCTGAGGCTTTCTTTCACCAAGTTTCCCGGGCTCCCATAGATGTGGCTCGCCGAGTGATAAGATTGTCGATGATTATAGGTTTCTTCTGTTTGTGGATTTGAGGGGCGAAGTATGTATTTAAATGCTGTAAGTAGAGATTACAAATGTATCAGTCAAACCCATTAAAATATGTTAACAAAGTATACATATTCCATAACAGGTAAATCTAATTTAAAAGTACTGCATACAATTCGAAAATTAGAAAGGAAGCAACGAAGTAGACCAAATCCAAAGTTGAAACCTTGGTGTAAATGCACCAATGCAATATGGATTTTGAATATTAATACTATTTTAAAAAAGATAACGGGAAAATCCACCCCATCCAGTTTCTGACCACCTATGACTCCCAAGAAGTTTGTTAGGGTTACTCGCGCGTGTCTTCAACCATGCCCTCAAACCTAACCGTAGTAGACTTGTAAACAATTTCTGTAATGCATTAGGTGCTGTCACCCGACTCCTTACTTATGGGAGGAGTTCACCATCTAATATGGTAGTCTTTTGTTTTAGGGCTATTATCCCGCAGTAATGATTAGCAATCCAGCATCAGCTTTGGTCTAGGCGCCCAACTTAATTGATGGACGGTTGCTTCTATCAAGATATAATGCAAACATTTTTTTTTAACTATTAACTTGCACTCCAAAACTCTGCATGTCACCTTACAATGCCTCAAGAATAAATAGGTCATCACGAAGCTTCAAGTGACTCCCATTAATTAAAGCCAGTACAGCTTCCAGGCAACCTTTACATTTGCAGAGTAACTAATTATTCACATTGACATAACAGAGACTATATCGTGAGCACAAAACACTCTATAAGAAAATTGAGAACTGCTTACATGTCTTGTCACTTCACTCGAACTGGATTGAGAACACCCTCTGGAATAAATAAAAGCAGACGACTACTTACCTACTTGATACAGAGCTATTAAGTATGACGAGAACAAGCAGGTTAATTAAAAGATGGATAAATGAGAGATACATTTTAAAGTTTACACAATCTTTATGCTGTTATTTGTGTGGTGTAGATAAGTCATTTGGTCATATTCTCTGCCTTTGCTCATGCTTGTATATAAGAGAATAGAAGTGAAGGAATAACATTGTCAGTCTTCTAGAAGCCTTACAATGTTATAAAGTTGCTGCTACATTTTTAGGTAGCTTTTAAGCATTTAAAAGCGTGACCAAGCAGAGTTTGTAGTAATCAACACTTTCTTCTACTGATAGTGATTTATTTTTACCATGGAGTTTATTTGGCATTGAAATATGCTTAATGCATTGTCTATGTGAAACTGAAATATTTTGAAATCTGCATTTAGCTGTTCGTTAGTCTTTACCATAGCTTACATTGGGAAGGTTAAGTAAATCAACAGATTAAAACTGCTCCGATTAAATCCAGCGATGTTTAACAGTACACACGTTGTATTTAACTTTAAATGCAGTTTTTCGTTGTTTGTGGCTTTCAAGATTAGAAAGAAGGGCCTGCTTCAAATTGTAATTTTATTTTGAACTAACCTATCTATCCATTGTATGTCTTAAACGAACAGATTTCCAAGTCATTTGTGGAGATTGCAACAGAATTCTTGATTTGGTTCATTGGTACCTTTGAGTGATTTGCTTGATACTATAGCTCTAGCTCTGCATTCAGTCTTGACTAGTAGAGTAGTGTGCAAATCATGTTTATCGTTCACCTTCCATGGATTTTGGTGCCTTGTACAGTGTAACCAGTCAGTGTTAGGTATACATGTTGGGTCATGTGCATTCAGGCTTTAGCACGCATGCTGCATTGTCTCGTAGCAAAGAGCGAAGCAGACCTGGTACCATAGGCAGAATCGTGTTTTGTATGAATGTCTTTAATCCACAATGCTTATTCACGTTAGTTTGCACCAAAAGTAAATTACTCCCGTTTCTGCTCACAAATTTAATTGCAAGCAGGTTGCAGATATTGGTAAATAAAGTTTTCTATCCTGTACATGTAATGTCTATTTAAGATGCCTTTTACATTTCACTGGTCTCCATCCAAAGTGCACAATTGTTTTTTGCCACTGTTGCGTTTAAGACACGCACATCACTGCTTGGCTAGTACATATCTATTTTGCTTTCTCATAGCTTCCATATGTTCACCATTGTGGTGGTGTGCTGAAAAAAAGAATGTGAGTTCATATACCTTATCTATTGCCTTTGCAGCTGAATGTACTTCCACCCATTGGTATTAGCTTCAACAAAATCATACTTAACATTTAGTCCAGCAGCCTTTCTGCATGTATTTTGTCAGCGACGGCTGAACTTGATAGACTGATAGAAGTCAATCTTACTTGGGCAACCAGTTGAATACAAGCATTGTCTGTACGATGTTGATGCCAGGCTATTGAGCTTTGCCAATGAGGGAAAGCATTGTTTGACTAAGTATGAGAACATTTAAAAATACTAGATTAAAATCAGCTAAATACTTTGAGGTATCTTGAAACTACATTAAATTCATATTTATTAACAGTAAGGTGGTGTCGGACATTGGCCACACACAGCCTAACTTACTTTCCACATGAGTAGGAAGTGAAACAAATGTTCTGGTGCTTTGCAGCAGCCGAGACTGCAGGTTTATGGGCCTCAAATACCAGTTGAGTGAATGCACTCGCCTGCCATCCCCTATCGCAACTCAGATTGACAGTCCAGCAGCAGTGGGCTGACCCAGCAGGCTCTTAAGCATTGGTATCGTTCAGAGTAGATCTGTAAAACTAGATAATCAAAAAACGTCAATATGCACCACCTAGAAAGGTATGTAGAAGAAAGAGCCACACACTGGATCTGGATTTTTTGGGCATCTTCATTGTTATGCAGTGAGTACCTAACATAATGTATTTGGCTGTATCTTTTTAGACATTATTTTTTTATTATTTTATTTGTCGGTTTGCTTTTCTGGTTAACCAGGAACTGTGGGCCATTCAGTATTGGCAGGTTTCCCGAACTTCCTTTTTGTTTAAAGCTGTATCGTGATCATCTGCTATGAAGGAACACATTGAAGTGATTTGTGGACCTTTTCAAGCCTTTCCAGGCTTCCAAAGATATTCTCGTAGTCCCATTTCTAAACATTCAGCAGTACAATCAATAACGGAACTATGTGGGCCTGAAAAAAGTGACATTTGAAATTTGGTCAACCCCTGAATGTCCTGTGTCCTTAACCTGTGTGCACATCTGATACTTCCCACTTGTCTTTGTACAAAACTAATGAGTGTAAAGCAACCCATTAAGGCAAGTCCCAGTTTAACCTTTTAAGATACAATAAGCATTGTATTGAAGTCTGAGTATTGTTCTAGGTACTTTTACTTTGAACCAAGTCCCTGCCCTCGTTACAGGGGGAATCATGTCTTTTGGGGGGAGGGTGGGGGGGTGTTAATTAAGTTGTCTACATAGAAACAAGCTTTTTAATTTTTTTTATTTGGGGTGTTGTCATTTGTGCAAGAAACAGTCAATCCCCCTGTAATAATATATGCACACCTCCCCATATCAGACGGTGCATTTCTCAGTCCCCTTACATACCTACAACATGCCATCCCACACGTTTGAGGTTACCAAATAATTCGGTTATGATTCTCATCTAATTTTCTCCAAGACAGAAGCATAGTTCGTGAGCTAGCTTAAGCGGAATGATGTCAAAATTCTCATCGCATTTTTTTTTTTTACTTCTTTAAGAAAGGTTGTTTAAATTTCAGTTGCCTTCTCCTTAGTAAATAGCTAGTTCTATTCACCAGATTGGAAGTTGAAAAATCAAACGTTTTTGTTTTTATTTATGATAGGCATGGCTGCGGTTTCCAAAAAAGTTTACATTTTAAGTGTTTGGCAACTCGGCGCAGATTCAGAGATGCTCACTTATAAAGAGGTTATTGATGACTATTTCAAAGGGTGTCTTACTTTCCTTCATTTCAAGTCAGAAAATATTCGTACAGATAGAATAGGGAAAAAAGGCAAAAAACGATAGCGGATATAAAATATTACATGCTGTGATATGGTCTAGGACTTGGATATCACCAAGTCAAACATGATTATACCCAGAATTAGCAGTCGACTTAAGAAGAAAAATCAATCAGCATTATAGTTTGGGAAATCCCAGCTAAAACCTACCCACATTTTATCAAACTTTCTGAGAGGAAGGACCTCCTAGCTAAGGCCAGCACAGACTCCTAAATTTGTCTCATAAGAGCCCAACATTCAGATACCGTTGGGGGAGCAGCAGAGGTCCATGCCAGAGTGCTCCATAACCGGGCACAGACTATCATTGTCATTAGACACATGATACCCCAGTCATACTCAAACTTGACGCCCATCAACTCTTTAGGGATAATGAAACGTGGAAACTTAGACCAGAGGAAATTAGCTAAGTCACCACGACCCAAAAGTCCTGTAAGGCAGGGCATGTGCAGTCCTGTAAGACAGGGCATGTGGCAAACATGTACAATATCTGCAATTGGCAGACTACATTTCAGGCAAGTAACTTTATCCATAGACACCTTCGCACCCCATGTGGGAATGCTTTCCGGGGTATAATATAAAAGACAGTCTTGAACTGTTGTAATTTCAGATTGTGGATTGCTTGTTAACACTCCATCAATCTCCAATGCCCTCTGGATCTCTGAGACAAGTAAATCGGAAGATAGTAGCCAGCTCCATTTTGTTGCCAGTAGCACACTGACAAAAGTCCTGATATACCATGCTTATTAACAGTTTCCTGCCTAGTTTATATAGTTGTACCATTAGCTCTGTACCTCCAAAATCCTATGACCAGAAGCCAAACAGTTACCCCATATTGCGACCAGGCCCTACCAGTTTGATCATGAAACACTGGTGGAAAAGCAGGATTATCCCAGAGCGGCGTTTCTTTATTTAAAAAAGCTATTGAATATTTATTACAAATTTCCTGCCAAATACGTATAGCATCCTTCACCACCTTAAACCAAACCCTCTTGTAATAATTAGGATACCCCAGCCGATAGGAGGAAAAAGCCTGAACTCTGCCCCAAGCGCTTGCTGATAGCGGAAAGCTGCAGTATCTGGATTCACCGAGATTAATAAGCTGTGCAGTCCCACCTTCAAACGCAGCCCAAAAATGCAGCTTAAAATCGGGGAGTTGAAGCCCCCCTCGCTTATATGGAAGTTTCATAAGTTGAATTGCTTGTCTCGTCCGCTTATATAATGGGAAGCAGCTGACACCCCTGTCGGGTACCGCAGTATATCTGAAATTTATTTGAATGCCTTCCAGAATATACCACCCGGTCACATGGGGTCTTATATAATGCCTGTACCAATTGAATACATTTATCCCCGATACCAGAATCGCCTAACGTAGCTCGCATACACTCCCAGGCCATGCGTTCACAGGCCTTCTCAGCATCTAATAAAATTATGCCTATTCTTGCTTTCCATGTTGGTTGCTGAGTGTGCATTGGTTTTTGCTCTAGGGTTTGTCGTAAACATCAGATTTGACCTATGGTCTGTGCTTTTCATAGTTCTGTGTTCTATCTGTGTGAATGTTGTTGGCCCCCCATAATGCTCTGAAAGTTAAATGTCTGAAGTTTATTTGCCAAGAGATGTCTCATTTTGATCTTTTTCTACTAGTGATTCATTTTTAAAACTAATTCTCCTTCATACGGAAGCATGTATTTTTTTTCTTTCTTTTCTTTTATGCAATCTAGTGGTACACCCAAGTCAAACTGCTAATCAATCGGTCACAAATGTCGTCCTATGGGAATTTGCTAGTTTCAACCCTTTTTCAGTTTTGAAAACACAATACCTATTCATAAGCGAATCAAATCCAGCACTCCCCTTGAAAATGAACGGCCACTGTAACTAACCTACATAACATTCTAGGAATGCATTTTCTGAAACTTTCATTTATTTCTCTTGCTTTATCAACAACTTGCGCTTTATGTTAAATTTGTTGTAAGTATTGATGTTCTTTGCCCTCCAAGCGCCTTAATTGCTGATGTGAACTTCGTTCTCTTGACCATTCTCGTACTGACATTGAGAATAGACAAATACCACCCCTATTTTGACTCATTTGTTGTTTCCCTATTGGCTTTCATTGAACCAGCACATTTTATTGGCCGTATCGGTGTCTCCCAAACGTTAGTTATTTGCTTCTATTTTTAATATCCCTTGGACTTTTATTTTTCCTCTGACACCCCCATATACAACCATTAAATAACTGTCAGTGATTGCTGGATACTTATCACTGGCTACATGACAAAAAGGCAAAAACAAAGCTCAAATTCAAGAATGAAGGATAACGTTTGTGGTTGTTGAGTTGGTGTGTGAGGCTGCTAGTGTTTGTAACGGCCACACTGGATTAGAAATACAAGGTCTTGTCTACAGGGCATTGTCTAACGTGATTAAAAAACGGCACCCTCTTATTTACAGCTCAGTATCTCCCCTTCAACTCTGGGATACATAGCTTCTGTTTCTAGCTAGGTAAATGGAGCGTTCCACTCAAGGATGCTGGTGTCCTGCCTTTCAAAGCAGCTTGAATTCTCTGCCTTCCTGAATTTGAAAGGAATGTGTTTGTTGCCATTCCATTTCAGGTATTTGATACCCCCCAAACTCTCTGGTTAAAAACTTGTTTCAGTGGTTAAAAAACGAATCCACCCTTTAAGAAAGCTTCAAGTTGTAACTCATCTGGCTTACATATACATCTCAAGCTACGTTGTATACAGTTTTGAAAGTACAACGCTTTTTCGGATTAACAGTACTGTTTGCGCATTTATTTTGTCCTGTTTATGCAGTGTTTGTTTAATTTGATCAAATCTAATGTAAACATGGACCTTTGGGGCACTTAAAATTAGTGCTATCTTTCAAATCTTGCAAAAATACTTGCTAAATTTTGACATTTGCTTTTTAATTGCATCTTACAAACTGCACATACATCATTGTGGTCCACCTGTAACAGAACATCATTATGAGTTATCTCCCTATATCTGCATAGATTTTTTTTGGGGTCTTTGCCGTAGATGTACAACATAAGAAGTTGTACAGTTTGTGATTTCCCACCAGTCTGGACTCTAGATCCCACTTGTTCGCTCTGTTCATTCCATTAACTAAAAAAATCACCAAACAATAGCTTTGTAACGTTGGCTGAGCTCACAACTTTCCATTAGGTTTACGCATCTCATCATGTTCTTGAAGTACAAATTTGTCATGAGCTCAGCAGTTCAACGTATGTAGGATTGATCATTCTGTTTTGTGCCTGAGTTCCCGTGGTTGCGCCAAGCCATATAGCTTTGCAACATTTGGCTTTTGATTAATATCACTGCTATTCACATAGTGCCTTATTATTATTGCATTGTGAAGCCTCATTGGTTTATGGTCCTCAAAGCCATAACTCTGAAGTAACCCTGCGTATCTTCCTGTATAGTGGGTCCAAATAAAAACAGCAGCTTTATTGTGTTCTTTAAACTTTGGGGGGGGGTGCGCTGCATAACCCTAAGTATGAAGGTAATTGGAAAACGCGTATGCAGTATTGATAAATGCCATTTGACTGTTTTACAAAGATCTGAAATTGGCACAAATTTTGTCTTTTTGGATTCCCAGGGTTCACTTTCTAGTGTGCTTTGACTCTTGCATCATTTGACTTGTGGTAAAGATCTATCCAAAATGGGGTCTGTTGCACTTGTGCTCCTTGGTAATCAGCAGAAAGGAATCTGTCCTTTTAGAAGAGGATAGTTTTTTGACCTCCACTTCTTGAACACATGTTTGGCATTTAGAATCAATTTTTTTTTAACAGATACCACTTTTACTGGTCCCTTGCCCTTTTTTTAAAATTTGCGTTATTTCTAAATCTTTCCACAGGATTACACATTGAACATTATTGAAGACCTGTTAACTTGTGTGAAGGTAGTTATTAAAACTATTAATGCGCAGTTTTTGTTTTACTCTGCCTAGTCAATGCAGTCTGCTCAATATATTTTGCAAGGTTTATAGTGAGCTTTTCCTCGTGTATTGTCTTTATCATTTTCCTAAGCGTATATTCTTGTTAAACTGAATCTACAACTTCTACATCTTTTCTACAAGATCATTTCTACTTGCTGCCCAAACAAACCTCCGTTCTATTTCTTGCTCTCCACTGTCACTGGTGATTAAATTCCTGCATCATTGAGTTTTTGCGTTCCTCTTTGTGGTTATCTCCTGAAAAGTAATGTTAAGTTACGAGTGAAAAGAAAGCACACTTGTTAAAATAAAGCAGATCTTGTATTAGGTCTATATACTATACACTTAAGTATAATTAAATGACACATTGAGTCCAACTTGAATCTTAAGGATTTGCCTTTTAAGCTGAGAATTGTCCATTTTAATCATCTTGATGCACAATTGCATTTTCATTGCATCTGTTTGACTGTGACTAAAATTGCTTATTTTTCTACAGAGTTGTCGGCGTTCTCTGCTTGAAGAAGAATCTCCTCAAACACTGATCCTCTTTCTTGCTGTTGCATTTGAACTGAAGCTTACATAATTTTTTTTATTTTATTTTTTAGAACATCTCTTGCAGCCATCCGTTTGTTTTGATTTGTAAAGAACAATATCTATAGCATTGCAATGTCCAAATCATTCCAGCAGTCCTCGCTAAGTAGAGAGTCCCAAGGTCATCATGGGCGGGAGATTTCAGCGGGACTCGGCCTTCTTGCTGCTACCCATTCTCTAAATATACCAGGCTCTCTTGGAAGGATGACCCAAGGTACTGCACGCCTTGCTAGCCTCATGAATCTCGGTGTTAATTCTTCATTGAATCAGCAAGGATCTCATAGTGCACTGTCATCTAGTGCTTCAGCCCATAATTTACCATCTAAATTCAACTTTGGAAGTAGGGGTCAGCCATCTTCTCAGCACCGTGGTGATCCAGAGCAAGCTACAAATATTTTGGCCAGCTTTGGTCTTTCTGCTAGAGATTTAGATGAATTAAGTCGCTATCCAGAGGATAAAATAACTCCAGAAAACTTGCCCCAGATACTTTTACAGCTGAAAAGGAGGAGGACTGAAGAAACTGCTTCGTTGGGTTATAGTAGAGAAGGCAGATCTGCTTCCCGAGAGCAAACCTATAGAGTTCCTAGGGATGAATGGGAAGAGGCAAGGCCCCTTAGAAGAGAGAGCTTTGAAGAACATGGCTCTGTTAACCCAGTAGTAGATTATGACCATGGAAATCGATCTAAAGAGTCTGGTTATTATGACCGAATGGATTTTGAAGATAGATTAAGAGATCGAGAGAGGGTTAGAGATGATAGTTTTTATCCTGAGGCCTCCTCATCCTACAGAAAATTTGATGCAGATTATGAGAGAGGGGGTCGTGGTGCCGGGCAAGAAAGGTCTCTTTTTGAGAAAAAGAGAGGAACTCCTTCAAGTAGCAATGTTGAGGACTTCCATGGATTGTTACCAAAAGGTTATCCGTACCTGTGTTCTTTATGCGATATACCGATTCACTCTAACAAGGTGAGTGTATAGAGAATAAGATGCTTCAACTTATTTCTTTGTTGCAGACTCTATTCGCTGCTCCTTAGACACATCTTATTGACTGTTTTCAAACTTTGAAACCGTGCATTCAAATACTTGTGCTAATCTATCTCAAAAGTTGTCTGCAAGTCTTTTTTTAATTTTCTTTTTTTAAATTACAGGGCTATACATTAATACTTTCTATTTAGCCAGACGGCTACATAGCCTGGCTCCTATTCTTAGCAGGATGTCTTGCTGTTTAGCCTGCTTTCATGTTCTTATAGACCCATAACTGGCATTTCGTCAGCACTTCTACTGTTAAAGAAATTCTTTGGAAATTTCATTATTCCGCAGTTTCTTTTGACAATGAATGTAGTTTTTTTGCCACAATTCTAGTTTCTCCTTGCCCACAAGTTAATGTATAGCCCTGATTCTCCCACGTCTTGTTTTTTTTTTGTTTTTTTAATTCCAGATGTGTTCAGTCTTGAATTTTTTTTGAAGTCACCATAGCTATGTAATGTTGCTTAGATTCTTGCAACTTATTGATCCGAATTTAATGCATACCTTATTTTGTTTTCTTTTTTAGAAGTATATGTAATAGCTAAATCCTAGTCCTCAGTTCATGGTGGTTTATTATACATATGTAATAATGGAGAGGACCCTTTCTGCAAACCCCTTGCATTGAACAAATGTGCTGCCTGTGTTCACATTATTTGCAACAAACCTGCTTTGTTACTCTTCTTCTACACGGTCAAAATAGGGATCATAGCTGTACCTGCAATCTTTTCCACGGTCAGAATGCTTTACCCGTCATTTTTTCCTACCGAGCTACCATCTTCCCTCCCATTGTTTCCCATTGCATTGGTTTTGTGTGCTTATCTACCACTTTATTTTTTACAAAACGTCTTCACTTTTAACAATCTGCTTCAGTGATTAAGTTGAGATGTAGCACTTTTAAAGTGGCATACCAAAGTGACCACACAGTTGTATTTCAATTTTTTCCACCTGTCTTACTTAATCTTTGGCCAATGTTGGACACCAGTGCAGTATCGTTGGCATCGTAAAAACTTGCAGGTACCTTTCAATATAACTTTCAAAATAAATATTTGACCCAGATGCCATTTTGAAATTCTGGTTAAATAAGGCTATTGAAATTGGAGTGCAGCCCTGAAATACTTGAGCTTCAATCCATGCTGGTAACCTGTTGGGCAAGTTTATTTGTAGGTGACTTGTGTCTTGCTCAATATGTTGCCAGGCAGTTCCCAGTGAGAATGATCATAGTTGAAAATGTGTGAAGCTAAATCTTCCCAGTTGTACAGTGGTGCTGTGAACTTAATTCTTCACACCACTGTTATGTGATGGGACTTATTTTACTCGTGTTTTGGTTTTCTTCCTGATAAACACACTTATTTTTATGCTGTCCTAATGTAAATCTGGGTAAAACAGTTGTCTCGTGAGAAATTAATGGGCTTGGACATGAATATTGAATTTGTTGTCATTACGTTCTATATATTTCTTTTTCAAGTCTACCATCTGGATGCTAATACCTGAGAAGTAGTTTCATTGTTACCTATTTGGACTAATGAAGTCTCTTATTTGTGTCCATTAACCTTAAACAATGAGCATAATTCAGGTAATATTGGCACTGCCAACAAGCTTCATTCCTCAAGAATTCCAACTTGTGCTTTTGTTTTGGAAATTTATTTCCTCATACTTGGTGTTTTCTGCTCTTTGAAAATTCATCCGACTAAGCACTTTGGATCTAAGACCCGTAACTTGTGTCTGTTACAAAGATTAATTTGGCCTGCTGTCTCACCCTGGACTGACCTTGGATAAAGAGTAGCAAGTGTTAGTCTAAATTTGACATTGGCTAGTGTTTTCAGTACAGAAAATGTCTGCCACTTTTTTGTGTCTAAAGAGGTGGGTCTCAGCATTTTGTTTCTGAAAAGTCCGGCAAAGCCTTTTGGCAGTGATCTTTCTATCTTCCCAACTGGTTTGGTAGACCATAAATGCTACCTGTAATAATCACCCTCTGGAAGGAAAGTGCTGATAAGACTTTTGAAACTGGAGTTTCAAGTACCAACCATGGCTCTGTAGTATTCACTTATTTAGAATTTCTTCATATGATGGCTAGATACCTATTTCAGGATGATCATTTAGAATCTGTGATTATGGGTGATCAGATTAATACAGTATAATTTTCTAATTGTATATACTGTCACTTTCATATTTTAGCCCGTTTAAACATTTTTTGTAGACGGCAACAGTACATAAACAGCAACAATTGAGACATGTTTCCAAGGTAAAAATGCTAACCATTCGATCATCTGTGCAGTTACTTCATCATAGTAAATGAACCTGAACAACCTACCTGTAAAAGCTTGTGGCTACTGTACAAATGAACCTGCCTAGAAGCAGAAATGGATACCCCCTCCCCCCCGTTCCTGTTAACTGGGTTTTAACAGATATGGTTTAGGTGCTGATCCATTCTATTTGGACTTCGGTGACTATCAAAAAGGAAGAAGTCCGCCATAGATTTGTATTTTACATTACTCATTGGAGACTAGAAACTCATCTGGCCACTGTTGCCTGGGAAGAAGCCTGCTGACCCCTGCTTTGATTACTTGGTGATTTTTTTTTTTCTTCTTCATTTCAGAATTGCCACTTTAATACTCTCCTAGCTACGCTGCTGCTTGAAGTTTTGCTTCTGCTGTAAGATGTATACAATTGGGGCATCATTTATCATTAAGATGTGGATTGTTGAAGATTTGCACTTGCCTACTAAATGATCTACATTTTTGCCCTTATGACAGCTTTATATGCAATCCTGTCTCTTCAATTTTTCTTCATGTTTTTGAGCACCCTTATTCCATATCATTCCCTCCAATCTGCCCCTCACTCGCCCAACTAGTGGCCTAGAAATTAGAACACTGTCCGAATAATTTTCCTTATAGAATTGAAGCTTAGCTGTTTGGGTGGTCAGTTTTGTGATTGGTACAAAATGATTTGTATGCCCAAAGTTTTGTTTTGCGTCTTAAGCTCAGCTATCAATTCAATTAAAAATGCCCTATTATGAGTTCTTGTTTTGTAATACTTGCAAGCCCTAGTTTAGTAATAAGTAATACAGAGCAAGAGAACGGTTTTTCAAACTGTCTTGCACTGCCTGCTGTTGACAGCTTCTGCACGGACCGTTTCCCAAGATTTCTACAACGTTGAACAATAATGCAATAACTGAGTTTAACAATTGTGACTTGCGGGAAACGTCCGTTTTAATCCCTCAGGTTCCCCTCAAGCCCCACTGTCAGCTCTTTGCCACTTAGTGGATATCCATTTTATATGTTGGTTACTTTATGTTGAGTTTAATTTATGGGACTCTCAGCATACCCCTCACCCATCACTACAAGCTGCACCACCTCCTGAACAGATTTCATACCATTTAATTTTACTCAGGAGTGTTGGTCCTCTGCTGCTGTGTGCCTACCCACATCTCTTTTGTGTTATTTTGGAGGTGCATCAAAAAAAAATCCTTAATCTTTTTTTCTTCTTCTGGGTATACCTGACCTTTCTGTGCGCACAGAGCTGTAGTGAGGATCAGTACATGAGATTTTTCTTTCTCATTTTCCAGGGCCTGTTGATGGATGCTTTGTCTTTTTTTCAGTCCTTATAATCCCAGGGGTGTGGAATGTAATAGAATATCCACTTGTTCATGGGACAGGTTGCTTCCTAAATCGACTTGTCCTTTAACAAAATCCGCTTGTCCCTTTGGTGTCAATGTAGTGCAGCGACAAATTATGGCAGCAATCTCATTATATAAGGGCTCTGATAATAGCCTCTCCAATTATGCCAGGGCTCAATGTTTGAATACTAGCAACAATGCCTTTACTTTTGCCAATTTTCCGCAAATCTGCATACTGGGTTAACAATAGTTCCAGGGTCGGAATGCCCTTTTTTGAGTCTGTGCAAACCTACTAACGTGCATGTTGTAGGGGTTTTCCCAGCTTTTCTTTAATCTTTTCCCGTACTGAGAGAGGTTGGAAATTTACACCTTTACAAGGGCAGAAGTAAAACTTCTTCCAGGGTTGGAAACAAGTGGTTGGGAAAATGAACTTTTGAACGCTGAACAGATTTTAGAATGAGCAAATCTACACATGCATATTTGCTTATGCTAATATGGAGTTCACAAATATTGTCTAGGAGTATGATTTCCTGGCCAACTTCTGTAAATTCTTGTGAATTAATCATAGCCGTAAGTCTTCACTAATGCAAGGGCATATACCATGGATGCACCTTTGTGACTTTCTTAAAAATATTTTTGCTTTTACTGTTCTAATAGCGAGGACCCGGCAGCTCCCACAACAATAATATTTTACAAAAACTATGCCAAAACAAGACATGCATTGACAAAACCAAAAGGCTGACCATCAATGTCACTTATTGGCTTTTTTTCATGTTTCCCATAATCTTGTTGAAATTAGTTGCACTGATTTTTTAAAAAAAATATTTTTTTCCCCTTCTGAATATTTATTGGAAATACTAGCATGTTTCAACACATTTTACTAAATGATGCCTCAAAGAAGTGGTAACTAAAATTGAAACAAAACGTTTTTTCCTAGTTGCATTTGTTTGTGAACATTTTATTTTGGAAGCATGGAATCGTCAAACTTGCTTGCAAGCGTCTGCAAATATTTGCATCTAATCCGAGCATTCTGGGAGCATTCTATGTAGCCTCATATTGTTAAACTTTGCAAACGTGTGCACCCTAATAATAAAGGCTTTGCATTAATGAACCATGAATACAAGTTTGAACAGCATTAACAGATGGTCACAAATATTATTTAAATAGCAGACAACGCCTTCCTTGATGCATAATGTTTTACTGTAAACAGGCAGCCAAAAGGTTTGTACTGCAGGGGGTTGGGCCTACTTGTCCCAAGGACAAAATAAACATACAAACCTGTTGTCCTTGACCCCAAACAATGTCCTGGGCGTAGGGCTATAGGAATTCCACACCCCTGTAATCTGCCTGTCTCTGAGGTAGCTTCTTCTATTTCTCCTGAGTAAAACAGTCTCCGGATCTCTATGAAAGTGTGAGCCCTACTGACTCTAAAGTCCCTCTTTATATTGGCCAAATTCTCCTCAAGATGCTTCGAGTAGCTCAGTTGAGCATATTGCAGTATCACTTTCAGTTTCTTAAATTGTTTTTTGCAATCTTCGATTTAAAAAAAAAAGTGCAACTCCAGTATTGTTTAGTTGCCATATTGCCTGTGTTGTACTATATGTAAAGTCATGGTTATTGTCACGAGCGAGTAGAGATTGAGACCTTTTTATTTGCGCTCAGTGCCATAGTGTTTTTAGTTAAATTGGCATGAAGGCCTCTTTTTCGTCTGGCATTTCTGGGCATGTCTGAGTAAGTTTTGTATATCTGCCTTCCAATCAAATGTCATGCTGATTGTTGTGCTTTGTTTTGCTTTATCTGAACTCCCAGTGTAGTCCTGATTGTGAACCGAAGTTGTGTTTTCATTTTGGCACTCAAGGCTTATGAGGATTGTAAAGCATTAAGCACGAGACCCAGGTAATGTTCGGCTCCTTTGGCCACTGTGGAAGTCTTGAGGCCTTTTACCAGGCCTACGATGTCTTTGGCATTAAGAGCAATGTTATGATTAGCTATGCTAGTTTGGAAGACTCTTCAATTTTGATCTGATTGCTGAGCGAACAGCTGAAGAGCCAAACTAAAGATCGAAGCGGGGGGGGTTAGGGGGGAATCATGCCTTGTTCACTGCTGAATGTTTAGCCGGGGAACAGAGCTTATTGGATGCTTCGTGGATTAAAATAGATACTTGGAGATTCCTATTTGGGGAGCATTACCCCAATCATGACTCCATGATTTCTAAGCTTCACCTTTTAGATTTCTATTCTGTATCTAAGCTTTGGTAGATTTTTATAGCAGTTTTGGAGGGGAAATAGGAACTCATTCCAATCATTATATTAAAGAGAACACATTTCCTATTAAAAGAAAAGACGAAGATTATTTGGGACTGGAGTATCATTCTTAAATTATTTATAAATATTTCAACCCGTTCTGATTCAGGTTCTTCTAGAAATTGCAGTTTGTAGCCTTGTGGGGTTACAAAACTCTACCCACCCTCTCCTCTTCTTCCTTCGTTTCCTCTCAATAGCTTTATTTCAAATCAAGCCAGTCTTAATGGGGAGTGATGCAGTTGAGGGCTTGGGGGGCTGAGATCAATGCATGCTATGTTACACGCAATACATTGCTTCTCTTACTTTGGGTACCACAGTGGTATATGAGTACTTGGCATATGGGAAAATCAGTGTACATTATTTATGATTTACAAAATTCAACAGTCGTAGATTGACTATCAGAAAAACGATGACGATATGTTTTTTCTTTTGGGAAAAAAAAAACCTTTAGATTAATAGTATAGGGGGCACACCTAGAAACATAACAAATTTTAATTGTATCGCTGAAAGGGTTGCCAGCTACTTACTGTTTTTTGCCAGTGTGTGCCGTCAGACTGATAATGGGGTCCATAGTTCCTAATTTGCCTCTGCAAAACCCTATATACAAGAGACAATTTTCTTGTCTTTCTGCTGTCCTGTCTGATGCAGAGTAGGTACACTTTTCGCTTTGATATCAAGATCGACCCAGCCAGCCCAACTGGATTGTTCTGAAATAGTCTCCTCTCTCCTTTAGCATCAGTATTTATTTTTCTTTTCCTAACTGGAATGTAGCAGATTCTTTCACTTCACCAAACGAAGATTGAAGGCGTCGCTCTGGTCATGGCGAACCCCAGATTGATATACCATTGTATAGCTGATGAAGAATTTCCACAAATGCAGAAGTTTTGAGACACTAAGTTAATGTTCTGTCTGAACCGTGTTACAAATAAGATTTTAATTGTGATTGGTAAGATTTGCATTTGCCAAAGAAGTGGAACAAAAGCTTATCCAACATGAATTTACTACTGTGGACACTAAAATCCAAGTATAATCACTCTACTTATCTGCTATCTCAAAAATAAAAACTATCACAGTGTCCCAAAAATAAGTGTATGGCAGAAATGCGGCTCGCTGCTAGTCTAGTCTTTCAAGAGATTCAAAACCTACTATAAATCCTCTCCCAAAATCCAATCACACCTACTGAATCTGCTTCAAAACTATTCTGAAAAGCCATCATGGTAATGGTGTAGGCTGTAAACAAACATTGTGACATCTTTACCATAAACTCCTTTCTACGGTGGCCTGCTGTCCCTCTTACAAATGGTGTATTGAGGTATTAGAGTACAAGAGTGGTGCCTTTTTTCTATTCTTTTTTTTTTTTTTTTTTAACGGTAACTGCACATGAAACCTATGGACCGAGCCTCTTCATCAGTTATCATTAAAGTATTTATTAAATGCAGTGTTCCCGCTTTGACATTATGTATTCTCTAAAAATTCCATCTCTTTGCTAGATAATTTAATGCTTGGAACGTTTAGTGTTACTGTTTTGACAAACGTCATCTCACTCAAAGTATTTTAGGGCTGGCTTTTGTGGAGGCAGCTAACTCTGCATTTCCTCTGCTCCAACTGTCTCATGAAGTTAATAATTCACATCTTTTTCACCTAATGTCTGGTGTACCAAACAGTTTTACAAACCTAACTTTTCCTGTGCACCACAACATGACCACACATTTTGGAGTCTGTCTAAATTATCCACCCTAAACTCCTCAAACTAAGTTACTTCAGTTGAAAACTAAAACAGATATCGGGATGGGCTGCAAATCAAACCTCTACTCCTTCACCACAGTTACCAAAATATAACACAAAGCATTTAACAGTAGACAAACTATAGATGCCAGGTTACTGGCCCAGACTAGAAAACTAAAAACCCTTTTTGGTTCTTTCTAAACGGGTATTAAACTAACATGCAGTCACTTAGAAGGTGCAGATTGCCTTGGGGAAAGATATTTTGGTTGCTCAGCTGTTCATAAGCTGTGTAATTTCTTGGCTTGCTCATTATCAAACACTGTAACATGGTCACCAATATGCCATCTTTTGGGTAATGGTCAGCATCTTGACTGGTCTTCTTTTGTAGTGACTTCCACTGAGGAGACACCCTTTTTTAAATTTAGGTAGGTGAACCACCCATCAGCACACCATTTTTTGCATCCAAGCAGTAACTTGCCACTTTTCCTAAAGGTGAAATCTGTCTTCTGTCTTACCTTGTAAAATGTTCTCCTTCACAAGGTAGACGTGATCTGGTATTTTTATCCTTTGGTAAACAGTCTAGAACAATATCTGGCATTAATCATTAAATTGGAAATTGAGTTTTGTGCTCAGGATCTACTTGCAACTTAACAGTAGGATCCATTCATATTAAACTTGAGAATTTTCCTTTGCTGGAGAACTTGATCACCCTTTTTTGTACTTCTGAATCTTTAACTGCTTTCAAACGCTAAAGTTTGATAGCTGTTCTCGATTGAGTGTGACAATGTGATCATTGACGTGACTGCTCATGAAGTTCTCATCAAGTGATTATGATCTGCTTTGATCATGGAGGCCTCAGCTACAGTTCACTCTCGCCTCAGTAGCCCGCATTTTTTTTCTGGCTTGTCTTGTTACTCAGTGTAACAGTTTGATGCCGAGTCTCCTTTTTATATTTGGACATTGTTAGCAGTAGCTTACTTTGGTATTGGCTGGTTGTTGTTTACATTTTGACCTTTGCAGAATTGCATCATGTCTAACTTGACTGCTGCATATGGTTCTCTCTACCTCCAATGTTTAAATTGTGATATTACAAGGTGTCACACTTTTATGCCTGTAGCTTTGAGTGGACTGATCAGTAGTTTGTGGATGCTGCATAAAAGGAGATGTTGGTATTACAGCACTTCTGCACTGAGTCACAAAAGAAGAATATCTGAAATGCTCCTTTCCTTGGTTTGAGTCTGCCACTGTTCAGCTCTGCAGACTAGAGGCCTGTATCTTTTGACTTGTTCCTCAACAGATTGATCCCAGGCATATCCCTGGGACCATAAAACCTTTTTTCTTTCCAATCAAAGATAGATGCTGCCTTGCAATCAATCCAAAGCTCAGTTCGGACTCCCCTGCTGTAGTTGCCCTACTCTATTCACTACAGGGCTAGGTGCTGAGCTATCTAACCTTTTACACAGTTGACTCAGAATGACTGAGCAGGTTCAAACTTCTGCAGTCACTTCTTCACCTGTGTGGTCTACAAAATAGAATGTTTAAGGCATTTAGGTCGTTGGACCTCACCATGCCTGTAAAGTTCAGTAAATGGGCAGAATTTCTTATGTTCATTTTTATTAATGGGCAGTGTGACCCAGACACACACACACACTTATTTGTGTGGAGAACTTCGTATGGTTTCCACATTTGAATAGAACATCTTGCAAGCCAGGTACATGCCTTTGTAATCCATTTTGTTGGTGATCATGTATTACACATGCGTCTTATTTTTCAGTGCCTTCTTTTAGAATTGCAACGAAATTCATTTTAGGATAAATGTGCTTGTCTTAAGTCTACCCACCACATTGGTCATCTTTCAATCGGTGTACTCTACTTAGTTCTTTCTAGTAGTAAATGTTTCCAAGATAAATCAGACTTTCATGAACGTCTGTGTGTAGTCGTAAACCACATGAAATGCTTTCCTTTAGTATTTTAAGTTTAGTTGAATGACTGTGAATCAATCCGATTTGGAGCAACTTTTTCTTCTCCTTAAATTTGAACTTCTCAAGTTATTCATCATTCATCTGAGTTAACACTGCACCTTCTGTTAACACATTTCGTTGCTGCATTATTGGCATTTCTGAGTTACCAAATGACTGCATTGCTTCTGTTATTTTTGATGGCCATTCGCCATTACTATAGTGAAGTCAGGTTGGATAAACTCAAAATAACATTTGGTGTAAATCCATGGGCGTTTTTTTAATCTTTCCCACTTGACATCTTTGTGTATTTGTGGCCTCTAGCATATCTGAATCGAGCTGGATATGAGGGGCAGTCACTGGTTGAAAGGCACAGTCTATATCCTAGGATGCAACCGACTTGCAAACTAAGCTGGCACCTTTCAGGTGCTGAAGCACTTTATCTCTCTGCAGGTTTCGTTCTTGGTGGTGCAGTGAACTATTCAAAGTGAACTGCCTCTATACTTTTTTTTCCTGCCTTCCCATTTCTTGTGTTCCAGCAACTGTTTCTCAAGATGAGCTTTCTTGCAAACGGAGAGTTCTTCACAAGGTAAGTTGATAATGAATTTGCATAATCTGCCTTTCTTTCCTTAAAGAGGATATGAGATCATGTTGGGGTCTCTTGAAGTCACATGGAGCATTCTAACACCTGCATAACCTACAACCATGTTTCTCCTAAGCAAGATTGTTTAACCCATTATGTGTAGTGTGTAGCCTATTTGATGAATTGGTGTCGCTATTTTATAAGGGGAATTTATGATTCTTAGGTTATAATAAAAACTAATGCTTTTTACTTTTAGGAGTGGGACCAGCATGTCAATGGACCAACACACCGAAGAAGATGCCAACTCCTTCTTGAGCTGTAGGATATTTTTGTGCTCACTACCTTTTGAATGCTATAACATTACTTCATAATGTACTATAACTTAATAATTTTCACATGCATAATTGTCTGCAATATATTCATGTTCAGCATATGAAATGCGAACAAATCTATTAGGCTTTTTTCATAATTTTCTTTGCTGACCATAACATTAAAATTTGTTTGCTTAATTTGAAACCTATCAACTGCTTTTTGAGGCAGATTTGAGTATTGAGTGAATTGTTCATGGTATTGCTGTGCTACAGCAATTGAGTTGTTCTAAACTTTTTAATCTCTGGAGCACTCAACTTGCAAACAAATATTTTAGGAGCAAAGACCGCAACAGTTTAGCTAATTAGAATACAGTGCTTTGTAGTTAAATTGTTTTTCAATTTGCATCCAGCCTTCCAGATGACGTTTCTAGAGACCTGCACAGGACCTGCTGTAGGCCATGAAGTTGTATTTTCTCCATATCCTCCATCTTTGACAGAAAGGACAGATATCTGGATGATGGGAATGGGAACACTAACGATACAAACACAATGATCGATTGCCCTTTTTTTTTTTCTTCTTCTTCCACTAGAAGGGCACTTCACATAAAGATGATACTGTGTCCCTAAACAAGTTTGGGAAGGTTGCCAAAGATGAAGACTAGCAGCAAGGCAGAGCTCATTTGTACTGGATTCTTTATCAATAACTTGGAAAAATATCTGACCTAACTGGTTCTGGCAGGCATAATGGGGTTAATTTTGATGGGGTACCCTTCCATGAAGGGAGTAAGACTGGTTTCTGTAGGCTGCAGCCTACTTGAATACATTTGCACTCCTATTTTGCCTCCCATTTTCTTACCCTTTGAGAGAGGTTTTGAATGAGTTTTCTAGTCCCTCTTTACTTCAGGGTTTTTTAAATAAAGAAAAATGCCAGTATGACCAGCAATAAACTAAAAAAAAAAAAAAGCTTTAGGGATTTATTTTTTCAGTTAGAAGTGACAAGTTTATAACCAGTGGATGGGGGTGGGGTAAAACAGGCTACTGAAGTGAGTGCTTTCAGAATGTAAACTCTTGATTGCTCGAAGATCAGTCTGGTACCAATGTGTGGGTCTCCACCTGTTGAAGGTCTTCTAGTACTTAAATCTCAAATGGTCTGTTGCAGGATTACTGTACTGAGTATATCGGAGTACTGCAGTTATTCCAAGGAATTCTGTTCAACTGCCTAGGACAGGATTTCCCAAACTGGTCTGAAAGCGTACTGTCTAATTTTTTTGTGGGTCGCAGAGATACCAGCAGTAATTAAAGATGAAAATTCTGTATGTATCTGAAAGAGATATCTAGCGGCAGATTCCTTACCTTTGAATGTCCCAGGTTTCCGACTGGATCTGGAAGAATTTTCTTTGATCAATACCCCTGTGTGCCAATAGGTGGCGTTGGTTGAATTAAGGCGATATCGGCGTTGTTACAGCGCCAGCCAATCGCTGACCTGTGAAGAGACCTAACCTCTGTCACTTTTTGACAGGATTTTTCGACCTTTTGTTCCCATCCCCCACGCCACTCCACCTTTTTGGTGTTGTAGGATGTCATCTAGGAAGACCTCTGGGTTAAAGCTGTGCGGTGCCTGTCATCATGCCAAGTCGGTGACAGACCCCTATTTGGTCTGCCTGTGGTGTCTGGAGTGCAACCACAACTCCATGTCGTGCTCAGACTGCCAGGCCATGGCACCGAAGACTTTGAGGGAGCGTTCCCTGAAGCTACTCGTGGCCTGCAGTCAATGCCATACCAGACTCGTCGGAAATCAGTGGGCTGTTTTTGGGGGGCGGGGGGGGGCGGTGGTTGTGGGAGGGGTGGCCCATTGGGTTTCGTGCTGGTGACCTCGGTGCCGATTGGGGTGGCCCCCCATGAATGCGGAAAGGGGTCCGGACCAGCACTAATCGTACCACTGCGACCTTACCGGACACCCACTGGCGGCGCCTGCCCCATTCTGATTCCTAACGATTGAGTTGAAACAGCGTTGATCGACACAGATTACAGTGCAGCCAGTACTAAGAGGTTCTAGGTCGTTTTCTTAGCTTTATTCTGCAGAGCTAAGATTGGGAAGGGTCGCTGGACCCCTTATGAGTAAATGGACTGGTATGAGGCATTGGGTGAGGCCAGTGGACTGGATACATCTTAGGACACTTGCATGCTTTCTCCTCCTACCGTGGCTATGGAGGAAGGAGCATCTTATGCAATGATGTTGCGCAGGGCAGCTGCCGTCCTTAACTTTCAGCTACCCTCATTGGCCTTCAAGACTAACATCTTGACCAGTGCTACACCTGGGAGCTTCCTCTTCGGAACCTGTGCTCCCATTCAACAAAGCTCTCGCTGACTTCCTTCTGGGAACATGGTCCAAGCCCAGTACAAGGGCTCGTGTGAGCAGGACGGTCGCCTACTGCCACTGCCCTGCCCCTGGCGACCCAAACTTCTTCACTACCCACCCCAGAGAGCTTGGTCGTCCAAGCCTCCACTTCCCATGGTGCATTTCCTGCCACTCTCCTGGACAGGTAATCCAAGAGGCTGGACAGTTGGGGCAAGAACATTTTTTCTTTCGCCAGCCTTGCATGCTTATTGGGCCGTTATTCCCACTCTCTGTGGGAACCTGTTGCCCAAGTGCTGCCACAGGTCCAGGAAGAGGCCAGGGCCATCCTCTCCCAAGCCATAACAGACGGAAAAGAGGCAGCAAAGTTCGCCATTCGATGTGGCTTAGACATGACCGACTTGCTAGGCAGAGCGATTTCTACGATGGTGGCTCTTAAATGCCACGTCTGGTTTAGAACATCTTGCTTTTCAGGGTATGTCCAGGCTTTGCTCATGGACATGCCCTTTGATGGCACCCTTCTCTTTGGAGACCAGGCAGACATGGCGCTGGAGCGCTTTAAGGACTCTTGGTCTACGGCCAAGTCCTTGGGTGTCTCAGCTACCTCAAGTCCCCATC
Source organism: Calotriton arnoldi (assembly GCA_963921515.1). NCBI lineage: Eukaryota > Metazoa > Chordata > Amphibia > Caudata > Salamandridae > Calotriton > Calotriton arnoldi. Next base: position 3,026,171 of record CAWUFW010000690.1, read on the forward strand.
CTGCCTTGTGTAGCTACGGAAAGTTCTTTAAACCGCGTCAGCCCTACTCCCAGCCACCAAGCCGCACAAGTTCCACAACTCTTGCTCGGACGAGGGCACAGTTCGTTCGGACCGCATGGGTTGGGTAGCTACAGGGTCACCTCTAGCACTGGCAAAACATTACTGCGGACAGGTGGGTACTCCAGATTATCCGAAGGGGCTACTCCCTCCCCTTCGAGACATTCTCTCTCCATGCATCCATCCTTCAACTGGCTGATGGAGGATCATTTACTTTCCTTCCAGGAGGAAGTCATAGCTCTCTTGGCTCTTCCCGCTACTTTCTGGTCCCGAAAAGGGCCTTCGTCCCATCCTATTATAGACCTATGAGCCCTCAACTACTTCCTAAAAAAAGGAGAAATTCAAGATGCTCACTTTGGCTCAGGTCTTGTCTGCCCCAGACCAGGACACTGGATGGTAGCATTGGACTTGCATGATGCATATTTTCACATCCCAATCCTGTCTGCCCACAGGCGTTAAATGCGATTCACGGTGGTCCACAAGCACTTTCAGTTCATTATGCTCCCCTTTGGCCTAACCAGCACACATTGGGTGTTCACCAAGGTGATGGCAGTGGTCACGGTTCATCTGCAGAGACCAGGGATGCAAGTCTGTAGGAAAATGGGTTTCTGTTGCAACCTGTGCCATGCCTGCAATCTGCTACCTGTGTGTATCCTTGGTAAGTCACCCCTCTAGCAGAGTGCACTAGACCACAGGTGAGGGTACAGTTGCATGCGCACTGTACCCCTACAGTCTCTAAGTCCATTCGTAGACATTGTAAGTGCAGTAAAGCCATAAAGAGTATATGATGTGGGAGTTGGTCATTACGAACTCCACAGATCCATAATGGCGTTACTGAAACCTGGGAAGTTTGGTAGCAAACCTCTCAGCACATTAAACCCACACCGATGCCAGTGTGGGGTTTAATGTAAAATGCACTTTTTTTTAAAAGATGCTCCCTGAAAAACTACCATCCCTGGTGTGGTTCCTGAATGGCTGCCCGCCATTTGCCACCACCAGACCAGTTTCTGGAGCCCTGGGTAGAGGGCCTCCGCTCTCTGGGTCCGGAAACCAAGCCCATCCTGGGCAGAGGTGTCATGCCTCCAACCTCAGGATGGGCTGGGTCCACGAAGAGGAAAGCTTCAAAGGCCTACCGTCTTTGTAAGCTTTCCCTGCCTTTTGCTGTCCCCCGCAACTGGCTCCCACTGGTTTTGACCCCCACTTTGGATGGGAGAATGGACAGGAAAACTACGGAAGAGAGGTTTGCCCACCTTTGCCAAACCCACCCCTCATTTGGGAAGGCGAGGTGAAGCACATCTCAATCCCCTCCATCTTGAAGATGAGGAGACCCAGTTAGAGGCTCTAGCCCCCCCTCCCACTGGAGGCTGCCATAATAGGGGGTTTATCCACCCCAATTGAAGGGACCTATTAGTCCCGACCTGCACAACCCTTAAATGCCCCTAAATTTAGTATTTGATGCCGACCCTGAACCTTGCCTCCTCCGATTCATGTAACCTACGAAGACGGACGGAAGTTGCACAGTAGAGAAGAACGGACTTGGCCCCAGCCCTGATGGCCCGTTTGCTGTTTCTGGAGAGTCTGCACCAAAAGTCGACTTGTCCTGCAGCCAGCGACTTCCAGAACCCCTGTGAGGACTGACTGCCTTCAACAAAGCCTGGATCTCCTGCGAACAGCAGCTCTGTTCCAAAGAAACTCCAAAGAAAGAGACTGAGCCTGCTGAGGACGAAGAAGCTCGACGCCTGGGGAACCACCTCTGCACCAGTCTCCTACGGCCAGAGACCAAGTAGCCCACCTGTCCAAGTGAGGTCTCCCAGCACTTCAGAGTCCACTGTGGGTGGACCTCTCCAGGACTCCCGAATGTAGCCTGCAGCCTCTGCACGGAGACCCCTGGATAAGAGGACCTGAGGTGCACCCGAGCCCTCCAACTTACCTGCCCTGCTGTTAGTTCCTCCTGGAAGACTTCCTGGACCGAGCCTGCGGCCAAAATCCAAAACCGGCAACCCCCATAGGATTGCATTGGGCTCCACACCCGACCTAAGCACCCTGCACCCGGCTGTCCCTACGCCGCTGGTGGTGTGGACTTGTTGCTGACTCGGACCCCCTTTGCCCTGACCATAACCCTAGGAGCATGGCTCCCACGACAGTGGCCTGCCCGTGTGCAGCCCCCAACTGAGGTGCCCCATTGGCTAACCTTGGGCCTCTGCACCCTAGTTGCGCTGGTGATGCGATTTGAGTGCCTAACTGGACCTTGGGGAACCTTAGTCCTAACCCCCCCAGAGCTGAAAACTCCAGGGCCCTGACTGAAGGATCCGCAAAGAACAACTGACACAACTGTCTTCTCTGAAGCATGATGGGAAGCTGGTGGTCATGGCTGCCACAAAGGCACAGTGACAGTTTTCTTTCATTTTCCATGCTGTTATGATTCCAATGCAGCCTTTGGGCTAACAATGCCTGGTATGTTACATTGCAGCTTCTGCAGTTCATTAAAGTGTTCAGGTGTCCTTGTCCTTTTCTTCCTATGTGGGTGTATTAAAGAATTCAAAACAGGGTATATGTATATTACAAAGGCAGATTACCGAAGCATTGGTTAGCCTTGCTTTTCTTGAAGGCTGCATTGGCTTGTGGAAAAATGTGTGTGTGTGTGTGTATGTATATATATATGTGTATATATATATATATTTTTTTAATGTACTCCGGGGTCCCCGCGCATGGGCAGGAATATTCAGTGCTTATGGCTTTGAGGATACCCCTGGAAGAAAACTAGGATTACAGGTAAGTAACTTATGCTTTGCTATGCTCTAGCAAAGAAACAGCCTCCTGATGGCTTAAGAGCTCATTCCACCAGAGCGAATGCTGCTACCACTGCGTTGCAGCATGGAGTCCCAGTCCTGGACATCTGTCAAGCGGCAACATGGGCATTCCTGCACACATTTACCCAGCATTACTGCCTAGACAGTCCAGTCTGCAGGAACAACCATTTTGGCTGTTCAGTTCTGCAGGATTTTCTAGTCTAAAGTTGTTGCAGTCACTTCAGAGATGGTATTGCTTGCATATCTATTCAAAGATCAGGAATCTGCGGCTAGATATCTCTAACAGATGAACAAGTTACTTAACTCTGGTAACTCCGTATCTGGCAGAGGTAGTATCTAGCCGCAGATTCCTTACCAACCCACCCATCTTCCCAGCACTGCGGACCAGTTTCTAGGGTCAAGGTTGTTCCCTTTCAGGGCCCTAGTTTTTATACACATTCCAATGTCAGTACTCTTCATGGCTCAGTGTATCTGACTTGGAAAGTGATGAAGGGTAACTGACAAAAGCACGCCATGGTGACGCCTATATAGGTGATACAGGCGGCACTTCTGGCGCAAACTATGCTGGCGACGTCATGCGGAGCTAACTGACGCTAACGGCGTCACTCTGAGCCAAACAACGCCACTTACCGACACGCAGGGGTATTGCTTGGAGAAAAATCTTCCAGATCCAGACTGACGCCTGGGAAATTAAAGGCATAGAATCTGTGGCTAGCTACTTTTCTACCAGATAAGGCATTACCGAAGGTAAGTAAATTGTTCATCTTGGTTTTTTTATGCTGCGCTCCAAAGACAAACGTTAAGTGTCAAGCTATGTCTTCTGAAAAATTGCTGCTTATTTTATTTTCAACATGGGGTTTGGTGTTTAAAATCTCCTCTCACTTTGCAGTCTGAGAAAGTAAATTGTGACAATCTTGCTGGTGTATAGGGAGTGTGACAGGAAAGGCTGTAGGATGTCTTTTTTGTAACGCAAAACGAAATGTATATACCTGTAATTGAAGTGTACACGTTCAGCTCTTATGAAAGCAAATCATTTGTGCACTATATAGTTTTAGCAGTAAAACTATGTCTGTGCCAATTTAGTGGCCATTTTAATGAAAACTGTGCTGTCTGTAAATGAGTGCGCTACCACAAGATGGTATATTTATATTTTAAAAAATCGCCCACCTCCTATCCATTAAAGATGGGTGCGTCGTGAAGGCTTGTTTTACAACTTGGCTCGTGGTTCTAAAAAGTTTAGGGATCCATGACCTAGGGTACGAAAGTGTATGTCCTTGGTCGATGGCCTGATGCTCTCCACCTGGCATCAAAAAATGTTCCAAAGAATTAGAATAACTTTCTTTGGATGCTTGGGGGAGCATGGTTTCCTTTTTAGTGTGTAAAATGTGAGCTGTTAAAAAGCAATATGTATATCATCAATATGTATTTTTCTCTTTAAGATACCCAGAGTGGAACCCAGATTCTGGACATGGAATGTAAGTATAGAGCAGTATGCAAACCTGTGCTGATTTGTACCGCTTTAAATGTTAAAAATGTAACTTGGGATTGGCTTTTATTTTCGTTATTGTGGAGTTAAGTACAGAAACATTGACTTGCTTAAGCTTCTTAGCTGTACGCTTCTGATATTTACAACTTACTGTTTCTCGAGTGTTAAAGCTTAAATATTGGCTTTTTTTTTCTCCATTTTATCTGTTGCCAATAAAGGAACCACTCTTTCAAAGCATGTAAATGTGGTTAATGGCAATGGTTGCAAACTAGTGTTCTAGAAAGTGGCCTTCTACAGATTCACCACTTTCTTTGCATTATGGTCTTTGAAAGTCCTCGGAATGCATGTATAAAAAAAATTCCAGTTGGATAATTCTTTCAGTTTGCCAAATTACAGTGGGTGGAATGTTGGATGCTGTAGGCAGCGGGGTAAGGATAAAATCTAGACATGCAGTGATTCATGTGCCCCATGTGCTATGATTTTGCGTTGGACGTTTGTATAGCAAACATTCCAGAAGTATACCCTCATTGTGCTCTCTGGGGGTGCCACAGCATGTGATATTAGGGTGTGGGTTGTAGACAGAAATCAGTGATACTTTACTGGCTGTTTACTATTCTGGTCAGTCTGTTTGGCGGTAAATTTCAAAGATGTGGGTTGTGATTTATTAACTTTTTTTTTGCGACTGCTCTGTCGGAGTGCATTTACAATTTGTTGCATAGACACTTTAAAAAAAATGTTTTGGGGCTTGGGACATATGACCGCATTATCGACATCGCTTGCACCAAGAATTGCAGTGGAGTGAAGGCATGGTTGACCAAGAAAGGCAAATGCAGCACATTGTATCAATTCAAAATCATCAATCGATTCAGCTATATCTGTTCCTGTTCAGAACTAAGCGGGAATGGCGGCCTAGAGGGGGGGTTGAGTGCACTGTGTCCCAGGTTCCACATCTCCCAAATCTATATCGTAATATTCCATCCATGGCCACCATATTTTACGGAATTTCCTGGGGCACCCTCTTACCCTGTATGTAACGTTTCCACAGGTATGACACACCAGTATTCCTGTATGTAAAAACATTCCCATAGGGCAGAGGTCTTCAAACTTTTTTAGGTTGAGCCCCCCCAGCTGAATCTTTTTAGATGTCTGGCCCCCACCACCTGACAGAAATTTCTGGAATCTGGTACACTACATAATCAACTGCCATCCGCATATCCTAGGCCATATCCGGCGAATAATGTTAAACACAGTAAGAGTGTTTAGTAAACTGCAGGTTTGTGAGTGGGTGTGGTTAAATGACAGATGCTTATTAACCAGTCCAAATCAAAATTTTCCAAGATAAAATGTGCGCAAATTATTTTTAGTAGGGTTTTACTTATGCAGTTGAGTCACAATGGGACAGTGTTATCTGGAGCAGCCCATTCACCTCCGAAGTAATTACCCTCAAGTCAGGTAAATACCTTTCCTTCCATAGCAAGGAAGGAAAGCCTAGCACATTTATTTTAAAAAGAAGGATCTCACATGGTGCTGACATCCCTTCCTGTGATGTCCTGTGACACCAATGTGCATTGCTTATGCTAATTAGTCCCCCCCACTTGTTTTTTTAGGACTTGTGCCCTGAGTGGGGGTTTAAGACACGTCAGGCTTATGTTTAAAAAAAATAGAACTAATAAAAACTGAATGATGTTGCCTATTTTACTTCAGAGCAATGTTGTCTGACAGACTTTGTGGTGATCAAATGGATCTCGGTCCAGCTGCACAGTGAACTGGCAGCATTGCAATGCATGTAAATACAGCGGCGGCCAGCGCAGGTAAGTGCTGTGAGGCGGCGGCAGGGAAGTCGACGGAATAGGTCCAATTAAATAAATAAAACCTATTCGGTCCCCCCGCCCCACTCCACTGCCCCACCGCGCTTGCCTGCACCAGCCGCGACTGATGTGTGCGCCTCCATGGAGTGGGTCTAGGCATTGAGTAGAAAAGATTGTTAGAGGCTGAAAGGGTTTATGGTGGATGCCCAAAGGCAGTGCTTAATTAATAATAATAAAAAAAGTACAGGTGCCAAAGCTTTTATTACGTCACTTCTGCCAGCGCTGGCTCTTGCCAGGGCGGCTGTATACCAGGACTGCCGAGTCTTGAACGAACCAACACACGCCTCCTTCTTCCTCCACCCTCTTATTTCTGCCTCGGTCTCATTCTTGCATGTTATTTTTCATCTCTGCTTCATCCCTTTGTCTCTGTTTTCACAGCTTTCTTGCCCTTTTTCTTTCCCCCTATTCTGCTTTGCTCTCTCTTGCTCTTGGTCAAAGTTGGATGCTGAAAAGGAATTCTTGGCCCCTAAAAATGAGTACCGGTGGCCACCACCTGCCACCTCCGATATAAAGGAAGCGCTGCCCACATTGGAGTCAGGTCAGGAATGGACTAGTTGGAAGCACTGTTTGTAAGATCGCCCTTTGCCCCAGAACCACCCTTGGCCCAGTCGCCACTGCTGCCTATGCGCTGCAACGTTAATCATGTTTTCATTTGTGTTCATTGCCTTTATGCTTCTGATTGCGTTACTATATAATTGTATGCCGCATAAAGTGCAGACATTATTCAGTCAGGCAACAAGTGGCGCTTTCCAGAGGTGCTAAAGTAAGAAATAAATATAAGGCGTGAGTTGCGTACATTGCTAGAAATCCTTCCATTCGACACAGGCATGGAAAGGCTGCTGAAATTTTCTATCATCAAACGCCCTCTTCTGCAAGACTGGAGAAACACTACTTTTCAAGCACGTTGTTGCGGGATCACAATGAAGCATTTATTTGGGAGCAAAATGCGACAGCTGCAAATTGTGCGAACTAGCCACGCTTGCAATTCACATAACTGTCCATTTGCTACTGGCACAAAATGAGCATGGCACAATCAGTACATGTAAATGTAAAAAAAAAAATATCGAATATTTAGGTTCAGGGCCGCATGCTCCAAGGATGTCAACATTGCCACTGACGAGAATGGCCTTCTTCATAGTTCTCACTTTCTTTTATTTGCCTTCTGAGGCTCCCAGCACCATTTCCACTTGAATTCCATTCACTTAGTACAAATAAAATGGTAGTTGCTTAATTGATTACACTCTCTCATGTGAGGGAACCTCAGCTGCCAAACCCTAGAGTAGCATGAGCCAACTGCCCTTCATTTGTCCCCTAAGCCATTTGTTTTCAGCCTATTATAAAGAAAGATCTGTCTTAAAAGTGAGCTCTTTGAGCACAATGTATTAAACAAGCATTAAAATGGCTACATTAAATGTTTACTTTAGTAATTTTGAAAGAAAACCCTGAGTGTATGGCATGCCCATACTTACGTAATTTGAAGAGAATTTAAAGAGAAACTGTGCTTCCTTTCTGTGAAAAACTAACCATCCCGGCACAGTTAATTCCCAGAGCTGAAAGTTTCGCTTTCGGTTTCACAGCACAGGAGACTCCGTGCCTCCCACAGCAGCTGAAGCATTTCAGCTCTTGGAATTAGCGTTCTTTCGAAATTACACGTCATGCCCCATCGATTGGGAAACAGTGAAAGGTGAGCTCTTATGGTGGAGTTCGCGCCCCCCCTGAGATGGGGGGGCGCGCCCCACAGATTGAAGAACTCTGCCAAGGGTATGAAGAAACGATCCCTGTTCCGTCTTACAGCGGAGACAGTGTGGGGAGTCTGCCCTATCCATTCTGTGCAGACGAGCCCTATCCTAGTACACCCGATGAATGATCTTGTACTGTATCAGTCTAATTCTGGACTTGATTGCAGTTTCCGTGGGATGCAGCAGTTCAAGTCCGTGTCAACCAACTCTCCTACGTCCCATACCCATCCATCCATCCATCACTTTTTGTAGGGTATCGGGCACATTGGTCCAAGAGATGGCCTTATTCTCCAACTCACCCTGGAGCAGCCTCCCTTCCAATGGGGCGTACACCGGCAGGTCCGTCGCGTCTAATCTTTCAGTCTCCAAGCAAGTCTACGCTGCAGGTATTTAAAATATTGCATCTTATGTATTTGGTACTTCCTCTGCAGTTGGGCGTACGAGATCAGGGGCCCCTCTACCAGGATGTCGCCAATCCTTGGATACCTATAGTATCCCAGACAGCATAACCCTTCAGCGTCCCTATTTCCTTTAAAAGTGACCACTCCCAGAGCGGAGTCTCCCGAGTTACTCTTTTGTCCTATCCTATGCATTTCCCTGCTCGCCTCCAGGCCTTTATTGTATTCTGCGTAGCCAGTAAGAGGCTCTTCCATCCCCTCCCTCCGTAGAGATAGTGCAGATAGGAGTTGGTTTGGAATTGCAATCGCTCAAGTGCGTGTGTAGGGTGGTCTCCTGGCGCATAACACCAGCACCAGGGCAAACAGTAAGAGGGATAAGGGACAGCCCTGTCTCATCCCTCTTTCTATGCAAAAGTCTGGCGAGGTCTCGCCCTTCACCCTCGCATTTGCCATTGGATCCTGGTACAACAGCTTCACCAACTGGGGCCCAAATCCAAACTGTTCTAAGGCATGCATTGTATATGGCCAGTGTACTGCATCGATATGTTTTTTCGGCATCCAATGAGAGGAATGTGTGGGTCTGCTCTCAGCTTAACTGTTTCTAACCAGTTGTAGAGCCTACGGAGGGAGGTTATAGTTTGACCTCTTGGGCATAAAGCCTGACTGGTCCCTATCAATTAGGGGAGATAGGAGTTGCACTAACTGCGCAGCCAGTATCGTTGCCAATATCTTCATTTCAATATTTAAAAGTGATATCGGGCAATATGAGCTGAATTTACTGGCAGTTTTCCCTGGTTTATGGATCACCACTATTGTGGCCGGTCTGGGATAAAGTGGCAGGGACCCCTCCTCTTGATTAGCCTTGTACATCTTTAACAGGTAGGGGCCTAGAAGTCCTGCGTTTTTCTTAAAGAATTTAGCTGGTAGCCTGTTGGGTCCTGGGGTTTTCCTGGCTTTCAGTCTGCCTATTGCTCCCAGTATCTCTGCCAGTGTAATGTCTTCCTCTAACAGTGCCTTATCCTCGACGTCTGGGTTGGGATGTGAGTTTCGTCCAAGTATTTGGGCCACGTTGGCAAGGGGGCGAGCTTTGTAGAATTGCGAATAGTACCATGCAAGTTCCCAGGCTATGCCCTGGGCCTTGTGGAAGGGTTCACCCTGATCCCCTATTATCTTGTGTACCCATTTTGCCTCTTTCCTTCCTTCCCAGTCATGCCAGTAGTTATCCCCCCTTATCTCCTACATCATACAGACCTTGTTTAGTGGCATGAATCTGTTTTTTCACCTCTTCTTTGGCTAGCGCCTGATATTCCTTGCGGAGTATTGTCGCTTTGCGTTGGCTGATGGGATCTGTTGCAGTCTCAGGTGTGGCCTCCAATTCAAAAAGGTGGCATTTGAGGGTCACCACGTCTCGGTGTTTTTTTTTTTTTTTTTGTGGGCCAGGATATTTTGTGCCATGTAGTCTGCCATCTTGCTGGCCACGCCCCATGTTGCATAGGCACTTCCAAGGTTTGTGCACTAGCTGTATGGATGCTTTTATGTGAGGTGGTTTTGTTACCAAGCACTGTAGGGGACAATGTAATGGCTCACTAAGATGCTTAATGGTATATGGAATGCTCTGTTTAACCAGAGCTTCTGTCAACACATGTTTGACAGTGTATGTTTGGGTTTCCTCAGTTTTTCACTAATTGGCGGAAACCCATCCACAAGAGCACCTTTGTTTGCCTCATTAATCCACATGGTGACCTTGCCTGAAACCTTAATCGACCCTTCCAAGACTGGGATACAGTCTGCTTGCCTGCATTTACGAGCAGGAGTACAACTGAACTGAAACAAGTCAGTTGATGACATGAGCAGAGCCTAAACCTTGTAAATGGCAACTCACTCTCCTATGGACTGAGTGGCTATTTGTGAGCATACGTTTACGCCTTAAGCCCCTCGTGCTACACATCCAAGGATGAAATGCAAACCTATTGGCAGGCAGTCCTGCTCGACAGACTGTTTGTGGCTCGCCACATATCACCCTATTGCACAGTCATCCATACAAATCCAAATGTGTATTAGTTCCCAGAGCAGCAATGTGTGTAAGTCAACTGTAAGCCCCCTTCCCTCAACCATCGTCCGTAAAGTTTATTCTTTGTTTTACTAAGTAATATATTTGGGTGAGTCAACACCGCAATCCTGGCAAGTGATGTGATGAATAACTTTGCACTGGAATCCCCTTGGAACTCATGTTTTCCAGTTGTGCTCCAAGTTCCTATTTCTTCATGTGAATATTTCTCTCTCAAGACTTAACGCATACCCGGAGCATGCATAATCAAGGACTTGCCTTGAAGTAGATGGAACATGTAGGGCATGATCACTTTGCTGGGATGTCAGACATTCTCCTTAAAAGTGTGTAGAATTAAGCTTTATTGGTTCAGTCAAAATTTAATGCAAGACGGATTAATGTAGTTGAAACTGAAGATTTGTTTGTTGGGGAGACTGGGTGAATGGAGGAAGACACACTAATGTTCATGACTGCTATTTGCGTACTTTGTGGCTGTTCTGGTGTATGCAATTGGCTGGCTTGCCATTCTGTTTTAACCTGAAGAAGCACACTGTGAATGTCTAATTGTTCCCTCATTAACAGTGATGATCCGTTCATGTTGCATCAGTCAACAAACCCTGCTCCAGGAATTTTGGGACCTCCTCCCCCACCTTTACATATGGGAGGTGGACCCCCAGGACGTGGAGGTTTTCCAGGACCCCGTGGTCCCATGGGTATGTATCTAATATTATTACCATACAGTCAGCCCAAATATTTAGTTTCATTTGGTTTGTTCTGAGCCTAGTTAACACTTACACTTAGGCCAGCACAGATCTATTCCAGTAGTTTCTCTACGTATTAGTTAACCACTAAACCAATAAATGCCATTGAACATTTAAGCATTTTACTTAAACTAACATTTCTAACCTAGTACTGCATATGTAAAATAAATTACATTATTTACTTTTCTCCTTCCAGGTCCTGGGAATGGGGACATGCCAGGGCCCAGGTACATGCAAAAAGGTCGAATGGTTAGTACAATACATTTTTCTTCCAGATTTTTTTAATATATATTCAGTGTCTGTTTGACCAATGTCAGTGTTATATATTTAGCCTGTAGACGTCCTGTTTTGTTTTACTGGGGAGCATTTGCCATAATCCATACAATTTACAGTATACAATGAGCTTGCTAGCTGACATGTGCTCACCCTCTCCAGCCTCTAATCCTCTCCTTATCTGTTTTCTACCCCTCATGGTCCGTTCCTTTTTAGGTCTCGCCTAGGCAGCGTGCATGCACTGCTCTAGGAGATGACCTTTAGAAATCGGTCTGCTCCTTTTCAAGCACACTCGTGCTTGTGCTGGCATCCACCTTGCGGGAGCGAGCAGCGGCGCGCGTGCTAATTGAAAACGTATGACCTGCGCGCCGCTGCTCGCTGTCGTGGATTCCAGCACAAACACTAGTGCAAGCATTAACATGCCGGTGTGTTTATACCGATGCTTGCAATATTAAAAGTGGCCACGTGATGGCATCAGAACATCATGCATTGATCTAGAAAATTCATGGATTTGCAAGCGGTGAAACTGAGTTCTCCCTCGGGCAAACAGCTTTTCAATCACATTTTAACAATTGAAAACTATGAGGCAGTGGATCTGTGGCAGGTTTCAGCTACTAGAAAATAACCTGGGGACAGCATAAACATCCTAGCACAAGAATCCTTCGAAGACCACAAGATGTGTGACAGTAAAATGCATGACAGCTGGATACATTTTGTAGTGAAAGAGTTGCACATAATCTTAACCACTTTCCTGTTTTTCCTTATGGGACAGTATGAACAGTTTGTGACACCTGCACTCAAATAAATACTACAGAGTTAGGGTCTTGCTGAAATTAGTCTGCTGTACAGATGTCTTTTGGGACTCCCTGAAGATGTGGTCAGGGGTGTGGAAGGTTATAAAATATCTACTTGACAAAGGGATAGAATGTTTCAAAAATCTACTTACATTGAGGTGACAAATTGTACCAGCATTCTCGTATCGGACCTCTTATAATATCCTCACTCATTATGCCAGGGTTTGAATTCTAGCAAGGCTCAGATTATGACACATTTCTGACTCTACCCAAAGTGTGAGGATTTGGGTGTATAATATGGTATGGCTGTGCAGCTGTAATAAACTCTCAAAAACTGTCTTGGGTCCAGGGAGGCTTGTTTGTAAAGCCTTAAGCCCAACGCTTGGTAACTATGGTTTAGAGTAGCAAGGCTAGTGTATAGCATTTAACAGTACCAACAGTGGTGGTTGCTACTAGGTTGTGTCTTATCACAGGATACAAGTCCCATCCGAGACATGTAAATACTTTGTCATCCACTGTGGATATAACAATGGATAGCCAACAGGCATTCCATAATGTTCCTTTGGCATTCTTTGAAGAGGCTATCTGGTGAGTTATGTCACAATACATCACAAGCACCGAGCAGACCTCATCAGACAAACTCAATAAGAGGATTTCCAAACTGAATAGGTTTTCTGCCAAACTAAATGACTGTGTTCCAACTTGGTTCATATTTTGTCCAAAAAAAACTTCAGTCATGAGCGAAGTACTCCATTCCAAGCTCCATCAGATAGGTTAGCAGAGTAGAGTGGTCGCCTGCATCAATGCTACTGATAAATTTACAAGGATAACAGGATGACTGAGCCTGGAGGACATAAAACTAATCAGAGCATGCCCAGAGAAAATATTTATTTTTTCATATTAACAATTTAAGACCTACATAAAGGCTATTTGTAACAGGCTGCCAACATCAATAGTCTTCATATTAACCAGAAGCTTAAGGTTTAATTAATGGCAAAAGGATTGGACCACGAGGAACTCAAGAGATCTGGACAATGAGACAGTTAATGCATGAGGAGTGGAACAGCTCTGCATGTCTACCGAACCGTCGTACAAAAAACATGGCTTGAAGGAGCTCAATGTACATTTCAGGAACTGAACTCTGTTTGTATTTTCAAAGCTAATTTTTTCTTTAGTACATTAAAAATGTTTAATTATTTAATGCAAAATGCTAATGCCTACTTAAAAACAAACATTGATAGAAATTTATAAATATTATAATTCTAATAAATAAAACATGCAAGAATCCATCATAAAGCTATGAAGGATGGTTCAGCAGAACTAACTTGAAAGCACCCACAGTGATGAGAAGATGAGCTGCTTTGATAAAGCTACTTGCTGTCAGGAACACTAAGGAGAACTTCCTTGCTGCTAGATCATAGATGGCCAGGCTGTCTGCTGCTTAATAACCACAAAGTTATATTTGGTGGCAATGTGGGTTAACATTAAAGGCTGACCCTGATGAAGCAGTCAAATCTCTGAATACAGGTATCTGAGATAGCAAGATGGTCTCTAGAGGACATACTATAGGTCTAAACAACATCTGGTGTCCGCCAAAACACCGATCCGTGTTCATAAGGCAGCATAATCTTGGACACATGTTCATAGGCTGAACATTAGCCACTGAAAGGTGTATATTCCCTTAAGGAAAAGGAAGCATTATAAGTGTTTAGCCATGCAACAGTTAATGTTGTTGCACCAAGGATATTGTGCTGCATAACTAAATACTTATGGTCCCAAAGGCGAGACCTATTGGCTATGCCAATGCTTGTTTCTTTTTGTAAGCCACCTTAGCTAGCCACATTTCATATACTTTTGTACATTGGTCTTCTTAAATCTGATTGAATTGAATTCATAGGGCATTTCCGTTCCAAGAATACCCAACCCCGCAGCCAACTTCAAGCTACCAGGCTTGTTTTAGCTTTTCACTGGCTCCATTTTGGGGTTCTACACAGATAAGTGTTTAGAGATTTATTTTGTTTTGGTGCTAAATTAAGGACTCTGAACAATGGCATCACCTAACTCTTCGGTGTGGGTCATACCTTGCCATCATCCACGCAGGTCAAAGTAAATTTGAGAAGGATCCACATGTACTATTCGTTTTTTGTCTTCTCAATAGCATAGTTTCCATTTGTCCATATTTGTTCAACAAAACAATCTGTGGATATTAAGAGTGACTGAATTTGGCTGCAAAATGGGTAGTATTTCATACGACTTGAGTTTTCATATGCTGAATTTTGTATTGTTTCTTGTTTACCGGTGATGTGTACACATTTACCATGATAGCCAATTTTTGTTTTAAAGTAACTTGGTTTGGTTCCTTGGGCGTACTGATAGGTACTGTTTAATGCCAATCTTATTATGCTTGCCGGCAAGACCGGCCAAACATCACACTGGGTGCTATGGCATATAGAGAATATGCCATCGGCTTGCCATTAGCACTAGTTGGTAATGGTCTGTGGTTTCCAAGGTTAGATTGGTAGAGTCTTTTTGCCTAGTGCCAATAAGGGAGCTCTACTAACTACTCCACTTTGTAGGGTTCAAATATTTGTCCAAGCAGGGTGCTGGAGTTTTCTGGTACACAAACATGTGTAATGCACGAAATCCATTTTGAGCGTCCGTTGTTGCTTAAAGTCTGAGGTAGCCATCTAGGTCCGATGCTTTGAAGAAATGTGGCAAGGGTGGTGCCAATTAATATTAGTGTTTTTCTTGGTGGGTGCCTTGGCCCGATGTTTTTGAGTGATTAAATGATTTTGCAATTGTTGCAGAGCAGTTGCTTTGGGGTGGTGACCACAGAAGTTACCTTGGAGCACGGGTACTCATAGTACGGCCCGCGGGCCGACAGCGGCCCGGCAAGTCTTTCTTGGCGGCCCGCGGACCTTGCAGACATCGTACCTGTTTTTTTTTTTTTTTTTTAAAGTGTCAGCACGCACCGCCGGTTGCAGCAGCGGGGACTCTGAGAGACTCTGCTCTATGGGGGCCAGGTGATTCTTTAAAAGACCATTCACTTGTTAATGAGGCTTTGTTGTATTTTACCTCTTCTTAGCGCCCCTGAGTGGAGATGCAGGGGCGCTAAGAGGTGAAATACAACAATGCCTCATTAACAAGTGAATGGTCTTTTTAAAGAACTTTGAAGTACTCCGGTGCGGCTGTGTGTGTTCCCCAGAAGCTGTCTCAGCCCGGGCTGACACACACGCAGGGTGAGGTGAGATGAGAGAGGGGGTGACAGAGAGGGGGTGACAGAGAGGGGGTGACAGGGAGGGGGGACAGGGAGGGGGTGACAGGGAGGGAGACAGAGCAAGAGAGGGAGAGATAGAGAGAGGGAGGGAGACAGAGCAAGAGAGGGAGAGATGGAGAGAGGAAGGGAGACAGAGCGAGAGAGAGAGAGAGAGGGAGGGAGACAGCGCGAGAGAGAGAGAGAGAGAGAGGGAGGGAGACAGAGCGAGAGAGAGGGAGGGAGGGAGACGGAGCAAGAGAGAGAGAGAGAGAGAGATAGAGATGTGTGTATGCCAGGTCTGGTGGCTCAGTGGACGAAGGCGTCCTCTGCAGGGGCCTGTGTTCAACCTCATGGTCATATTTTTTTTTTTTGCTCTAGCCCCGCCCCCTATTTAGAAGCATTTGAGGCCATGGGTGTTGACCCCTTCGGGTTTTTCAGAAAGATAGTTATTGAAACAGATGGCATTCAGCTTGCTGCAGGCGTTCTCATTTCTCTATTGTTCGATCTTTCATAGATTCATATGCTTGAATCATACCTGTTGTCCTCCTGGGAGTCCCACAGTAGACCTAGTGAGCAGTTCAGTGAAGGCCTTAAAATAGTAAAACCTTTCTCAGCCAATCCGAGCAAACCAGTCTTCACCCTTCCCACCCATTGACCCCCCGCCACCATATTTCGGGTTGTTGAAGCACAAGTTTAAAGTGTTTTTCCATGTTGATGCTCTGCAAATACTGAAAATTGATACACTGAAGTGGCAGTAGGTACGCTTCTTGTCAAATGTGTTTTTACTCCTGCTTTGAGAGGATGACCTGCTTCCAGCGAGCTATACTTTGTTTTGATAAGTTGTCCTTTTTGTGGATGACCAAAAGCCACTAGCAGTTGGACATATTTCCAGAATTGTTTGGGAAGGTCTGTAGGAAGCTGGGTTTCTGTTGCAGTAACCCCCCACACACACACACACACTTTTTGCCATACTACTGATGCACTTTGACTTGATTTGCCCTGGGTCCCTGCCAATCAGGTTCCCGGGGCCTGTGTTCTTTCCCAAAACTGTACCTTTTACCCCCAATTGGCACCGCACTGGCCACATGTCAGTCCCTTAAAAAAGGTACCAAGGGCACTGTGGCCAGGGAAGGCCTCTAAGGGCTGCAGCACTTAATGTGCCACCCTTAGAGGCCCTGTACCTTTACACGCACGCACACTGCCATTGCAGGCTGCGTGTTTTGGTGCAGAACAAAGTGAAGAGTCGACATGGCACACATGCCTTGTTTCCGGTTCAGGGAAGACCTGGCTTGGTAGTTCGGGCTTGACTGTTCCCATGAGGCACAGGGTCAAGACTGATTTGCATATAGCTGGGTCTGAACTGAGGTGGCGAAGCGAGCTAAAGAACGATTATGAATTCAACCCAGATCTGTGACTGGGGGTGAGTGTCTGAAAAGTTTCAGCGCTTCGTCCATCTCCTTGTGTTTACACATCCCTGTGCCATGCCTACAACCCACTGCCCTGGCATAGGTCAGCCACCCCTCTAGCTGGGTGCACTATACCAGTGGTGAGGGTACAGGTGGATTAGCCCTGCACCCCTACAGTGTCTAGACCAATTCCTAGACATTGTAAGTGCAGTAATGCCATTAAGAGTATATTGTATTGTATTGTAATTGCATTTGTATAGCGCTTACTACCCCTGACGAGGCGTCGAAGCGCTTTTTCGGCGAGTAGCACGCTACTCCGGGATCCATAGAGTATTAGTGTTGAATTAGTATAGTGAAACATGCAAGTAAATTTTAAGTGGTGGATATGTTAGTCAGTTATTTGGATTCAGAAGGATAGCGGAGGGATAGAAGAGGGAAAAAAGGTTTGCATATATATAGCGCTTCTAACCCCTGATGGGGTGTTGAATTGCTTTTTTTTTTGGGCGAGTAGCACGCTACTCCGGAAACCCATAAAGGATTAGTGGTGAATTAGTATGGTGAAATATGAAAGTAATTTGAGTGGTGGATATTAGTCAGTTATTTGGAGTGAGAAGGATAGTGGAGGGATAGAAGGGAAAGAAAGGTTTGCATTCATATAGCGCCTGTTACCCCTGGTGGGTGTTGAAGCGCTTTGTTGGCGAGTAGCACGCTACTCTGGAACCCATAAAGGATTAGTGGTGAATTAGTATAGTGGAATATGGAATTAGTGAAGTGAACATGCTAGTCTGTTATTTTGATTGAAAAGGATAGTTGTGGGATAGAAGAGTGAAGGATTTCTTTTTGTAGGTCATAGCAGTAGGAGGAGGCTTTTTGATGAGTAAAAAGGGTTTTTGGAGGGGAAGAGTCAGAGGGAAGAGTTTAGAAAGGTTTGTCTTGGGCATTGGTACAGTAAAGGAGGTGTCAGAAGATACAAGGAGGGGTAGAGTAGGAGAGAGTCAAGAAAGGGTTATTTTGGGGAACATAGTAGTGGTATGGCGTTTGCGATAAATGAGAGAGTGGGTGTAGAGGATATGGTGCTGGGAGTTTGTCATTACGAACTCCACAGCACCATAATGGCTTTACTGAAAACTGGTAAGTTTGGTATCAAACTTCTCAACACATTAAACCCACACTGATGCCAGTGTGGGATTTAATAAAAAATGCACTCGAGGGCATCTTAAAGATGCCCCCTGAAAAACGACCAGCCTCTGGTGGGTTCCCTGACTGATACACACCAGCCTGCCACCACGAGACGTGTTTCTGGACCCCTGGGGTGGGAGCCTTGCTCCCTGAGCCCAGAAACAAAGCCTTTCCTGGGAGGAGATGGTCACACCTCCCCCAGGCCAGGAAGAGCCATCTGTGGCAGGGGAACTTCAAAGGCCTTGCAGCCTTTGTAATGCGACCCCCATCCTCCTGCTATCAGGAGCAGGCCCCCTTCCTGTCGCCCCTCCTTTTCGGCGGGAAGACAGGTGGGAAAAATTAGCCAGCCTAGGTGTGCCCACCTCTGCCAACCCCACCTCTCAAGTGGGGGAGGCGAGGTGAAGCCCACGCTTCAGTGCCCGCCATCTTGCACATCGCAGGCACTCCCCGATTAGGGATTGTGCTCACTCCCCCACGTGGGGTGAGCACACCAAGGGTGTAGTCACCCTAAGGTCAGTAGCCCATTAGCTACTGACCTCGCAACCCCTAAAAGCCCCCCTAAATACAGTATTTAGGGGGCAGCCCTGAACCAAGAAGACCGATTCCCGCAACCTAAGAAGAAAAAGGACGAAAGAAGATGCCCAGCAGAGGAGACTACAGAGAACTGACTTGGCCCCAGCCCTACCAGCCCGTCTGCAGTTTCCAGAGATCCTGCGCCAAAAGTCACCTTGTCCTGCAGCCAGTGACCTTCAGAACCCTGGGAGAACTGACTTCCTTCAGCAAAGACCGGATCGCCTGTGAATGGCAGCTCTGTTCAAAAGAAAACGCCGAAGACAGACTCTGAGCCTGCTGAGGACAAAGAAACCCGACGCCTGGAACCACCACTGCACCCGTCGCCTATGGCCCGAGTTCGAGTGGCCCACCGGTTCCAGCGAGGTCCCCCAGCGCTCCAGAGTCCTAGTCCACCGTGGTTTGACCCCTCCAGGACTCCCCGACATCGCCAGCAGCCTCTGCACAGAGATCCCCCCCCCCCCCAACTGCGAGTGGCCCGGTAAGGTGAAATCCGACCTCAAAAGACACCCCTGCATCCAGCCGCCCTGCACCCTTGATAAAAGAACTGAGGTGCACTTACGTCCCTAAGCCCTCCAACTTACCTGCCCAGCTGTTGGTTCCTCCCGGAAGTCTTCCTGGGCCGAGCCTGCAGCTGAAAACCGAAAATCCCCATTGAAAACAGGGCACCCAACGCCAAAACAGCACCCTGCACCCAGCCGCCCCTACGCCGCTGCGGGTGCACTTTGTGTGCTAAGCCGGATCCCCCTTTGCCCTGAGCCTAACACCAGGTGCTTTGCTCCCACAACCCAGTGGCATGCTCGTAAGCAGCCACCAACCCGAGGCCCCCTATCCCCCATTGGATAACATTGGGCCTCAGCACTCTGCACCCGGCCGCCCTAGTGCCCCTGAGGGTGTTTTGAGAGTGCACCCTCGACCCTTGTTCTAACCCCAGAAACTCAACCCCAAAGACAGAGTACTTACCTGGTAACCGATAACTTCATTTCTCTCCATAGGAATACATTGACTGTTTTTCTCTGAAAAATGTGTATGGAAACCTGAAAAATTACAATTGTGCAAAACTGATTTTACTTTTTCTCTAGGAAATGTCCCAGTGTGATATCTAGGCATATCACACTGAGTAGAAAAAGTAACTTAAAAGTAATCTAAAAAGTCATCTGTACAGTAATTTCAATACCTTGACTTACCTGTATTTCAAACAACTGCATTTGAACTTGCATTCACTTGTAAACACTGCATAATATTTTGCAAATTTTTTTTCACTTACATGTGCCAGGCTTGGCTTGGTTCTAGAAATAAAATAACTTAATACTATTTTTGATACAAACAAAATTGGTCTGAGTTGTCTTTTGAGTGTGTAACTACATTTGCTGATTGAATGCGTACAACAAATGCTTAACACTACCCTCTGATACAGCCTTACTGCTCGCCCACACTACCACAAATCGAGAGCAAGGTGCTATCTACTTTTACCTCTGCCTACCTTTGGGGTTCCACTGGACTCTGTGCAGACTATACCTCATTTTGGTCTAGTATATACAGAGCCAGCTTCCTACAAGGTCTAATAGATAGATCGTTGTATTCAGGAGCCAGGCTGACAATTTTGTGTAGATCCTAATGGAGAATATGCTAGTTGAGTCTAAAAGCAGGTTCAGCATTGAGCCGAAGTGAATCCAAGACACTTCCTAGAGAAGTAGTGCAGCGAACATGTACTTTCTGGGACACCATGGTGCTATTTGAATGAGCGGCGAAGTGGAGGAAAGGCGTAGGCATTCATTTTTGACCAATTTATCAAACTGCTCTTGCTGGTAGTGGCTGCACGCAAATGTTTGGTACTACTTGTTCTGGTTTGCAGCAAACCGATCCCATTGTGGTGCCCCAGGACCAAATAATTCCAGCTTGGGTGTAGTTTAACTCCCATTTGTGACATTCCTTAGTTGGCCTGCTGAGACTGTTGGCTCTGAGTTTATGC
The DNA here is from genome assembly GCA_963921515.1 of Calotriton arnoldi. Lineage (NCBI taxonomy): Eukaryota > Metazoa > Chordata > Amphibia > Caudata > Salamandridae > Calotriton > Calotriton arnoldi. The sequence continues at coordinate 3,046,787 of CAWUFW010000690.1, forward strand.
TTTGTACATGTTCTGACTTCATCTGAATAATGTATCGCCCAATCTCATATTCTCTGATCTTTTTTAGACAACAGATTAGATAGTGTTCCTCATAGTTTGTTGATATAGTACATTCTTGTTGGGCTATCTGTACTTATCAGCACTGACTTCCTTATTCTTGGAAGGAAAGAGAATACACCTAGTTATTGCACACATTTAGACTTTGCAGATGTGCAGTTGATCCTACCTCAGATCATTTGCCGTTTACTGACTTGTAACTCTTGCAAGTGTGCACTCCAAATCTAGCGAGGCACACGTTGTCAATACAAATTGGGCTTTTCCCTTTAGAAAAGATAGTCCGACTGTTCTTGCATTGAAGCCACCAGGTTAGAGCCAGTTTCATATGACATGTTTGTATTGGGCTGAAAGAATCCATCTTCTGTAGCCACTGCTTGTTTATTTCCTCCTGAAACCACTTCATGCAAAGGTGGGAATGTGAACTCAAAGGGATGCAGGATGATAGTTTGTCCCTTCCATAAACATACAGCTAAGGCACAGAGGCATGTGCAACATTTTTCCTCTAGCAAAGTATATGGTCCTATGTATTCTAGGTGTGCCTGCAGTGGGAATGTTATGACCTTGTGGACTTTTAAAGCTTCAATCATTATGTCCAAGGCATTTCTAATTTAGAAAACTGCTTTAAAATCCTTGTATGCACAAGTTGTGGTGGTCCAAAGTGTGGTGGCTATTGCCAAGTCTGAGTTGGAAGGTGAAGTCTTCAAATTATGAGGGATGTTTATATGCAGCTGTTATGTAGATCATCTTGGCCCTTAGCGATTGGCATTCTGGCATAGAGAATTGGCTTAAAGTGTGCCATTGAGGAATGATTTTTTTATTTTATTAATTATAGCTGTGATATAAGTGGGATATTAACTATTTTGTATATGGTTTGAAAAACCCTATTAATCGGGGGGGGGTTGGTATTGTATGTGGTGGAAGAAAGGGGGCTTATTTAGAACGTTTTACAGTTAGCAGAAGCGTTCGCCAGCAGATACTTTTTATGCAGCAGGTGGTTATAATTTAAAAAACTGACATTTGTCCAGATAGTGAGCCCACTTTTGTTTCCTTTGCTAAACATTTAATATGAATTTGTTTATATCTACATTTAATTGTATACTGTTGTCTCCTACTTAGGAAACTAGCCGTGTTGTTCATATTATGGATTTTGAAAGGGGGAAAAACCTGAGATATCAACTGTTGCAGCTTTGTGAGCCATTTGGACTGATAACAAATCATTTGATTTTGAACAAAATCAATGAGGTAATGTTATAATTTTCTTTGTGTGTTTTTAAGACCTGTATTGTGGATGTTCCTTTATCAACATCAAAGAAATGTTCTACCCACTGGGGGTAGGGGCGTTGGGGGGGGGGGGGTGTGTCTGTGTCTGTGTGTGTATATGTGTATATGTATATGTGTGTGTGTATATATATATATATATATATATATATATATATATATATATATATATATATCCATATCCATCCATCCATCCATCCACAGGTTGAAGGTCGCTCTATCCCGAGCCTCTTTGTTACGGTGTTCCGCGGCTGGGTAGCGAACCCCCATAAATCCAAGAATCGTGTCAAGTCCATTCGAGAACAGAACACACCGCGGCTCATATGCAATTTCAAGCATGCTTTAATTTAATTGCAACAACATTCCTCTACGCATTTGAGTGCTACGCTCCTTGTTCACGAGTAAATTTCACAGCAGTTTTGCTCTTGACTATATAACAAATCACGTGATTGTGAAAAACAAATACCATGGAAAACAGACTTGTACCGGTATTCACAGATGTTGAATAATTCATAATTCGGTACTACTAACCTAAAGCTAATTACAATCACCTAAAGAAAAATGACTTTTTAGCGTGATTAACTTTAACAATGAAATTTCATTCTATGTCTTGACTGGTTGGCATTCTCAAAGTTTTAAGCAGTTGACAGTTTTTCTTCCGAGTAAGTCAATCTAATATGGTCTGGTTGGCTTCAGTTTCTAGCCCTGCTTTGAGCACCACATTTCCCAAACAATGTGGTGTTCTATACATGTATCTAAGCATTTATACATCCTTACAAGGGAGTGCTGACAAGTCAATTTTTGACAGATTCATCAATTTAGAATAACGTTGTTTTATCTTATTTACGTTTTTATCATCACACCCCTGTGGACGTGCAATAAATCACTGCACGTCTACTACACAATTCTGCCCAAGTGGGCATATATGACCTATCTAAAGGTCTATGTATCTCATACACAAATCTACCCAAACGCTTTTGTTCGAATAAATTCTCAAGTCATTCGTGCCTAATATCATAAACTATATTGGTAAACTAAATGTTGCCAAACCATATTAATAATTAAATATTTATGTGCCAAAAACCAGTTAATTATTCAAAAGTCTATTTTCATTCTACCATACGATATTTGCTCTCTTGCTTTCCGTTTTCTTTCAAAAAGGACCCGGTACATCTGTAATGAAAAGGGCGAACAAAGCAAACACAGGGCGATGATGGACTGAGTGCTGAAACTTTTCAGACACTCGCCCCCAGTCACAGATCTGGGTTAAATTCATCATCGTTCTGTAGCTCACTTCGCCACCCCAGTTTGGACCCAGCCATATGCAAATCAGTCTTGACCTGTGCCTTATGGGAGCAGTCCAGCCCTAACTGCCAGGCCAGGTCCTCCCTGGACCGGAAACTAGCATCTTGGGACCGGTTTTGGGGTAACACTTAGGGCGAACAAAGCTTTGTTCACCCTACGTTGGCAGGGTATGCCCAGATGTGGGTCACTTGCTCACTTTGCCACTGGATTCAAGCTAGTCTGGCTGATGAGGGGTGTTACCCTGAAACCGGTCCCAGGATGCTTGTTTCCGGTCCAGGGAAGACCTGGCTTGGAAGTTCGGACTGGACTATTCCCATGTGGCACAGGCTCAAGACTGATTTGCATATGGCTAGGTCTGAACTGGAGTGGCGTAATGAGCTAAAGAAAGATTATGGATTCAACCCAGATCTGTGAATGGGGGTGAGTGTCTGAAAGGTTTCGGCGCTCTGTCCATTATCGCCTTGTGTTTTGTCAGGAAACTCCAACAAACATCATTAACAATACTTACAGCTCTAACATCTGCATGAGAGACATGGTACACGACCCTACTAAAGCTATCCCTAGTACATCATCAGAAGCTTCTCTACATACAAGACCTTCTCACACTCAGTGGGGCAGAGTCAGACACCCCAGTGTACAGCAACTCCATCTTCCAATCTTGCTTCTGAAGTCCTAGAACTTGAATACCTTGAATTACCAGCAGAATGTATGGACATTATCAGCAAAGCTAGAAGATCAACAAGGGCATGTTATGCAGCGAAATGGAAAAGTTTTGTTCACTACTGTGCTGCAAACTAAATAAACCCTTCTTCACCAACAGAAAAACTAATATGCTATTTGTTACATCTGCAAAAAGCACATTTAGCTTACCCATCTATATGAGTAAATCTAGCAGCCATCACTGCTTGCCTACAAAATGGGAATCATCATTTTCGTATTCCAGTTATAAAGGCTTTTATGGAGGGACTTAAAAGAGAAATTCCACCAAGTACACCCCCTGTGCCATCATGAAACTTAAACATTGTATGAACAAGGCTAATGTCTACAACCTTTGAACCCATGCACAACTGCAGAACACAATTTCTATCATGGAAAGCAGCATTTCTTGTTGCAATTACATCACTACCCAGGAGTGAAATGCATGCACTCACAATAGAAGAACCTTACTTCCAAGTGTTCCAAGACTAAAGTTCGACTACTACGTTTGGCGCAAACCCCAAGTTTCTGTCAAAGGTCGCATTACCTTTCCACCTAAATCAGACATTAAACTTGCCAGTTTTCTTTGCAAAGCCAGAAACTGTTGCAGAAAGAGGCTTGCATACATTAGATGTCAAAAGAGCTTTAATTTACTATATAGAAAGGACTAAAGCAGTCAGGAAAACACAATGTCATGCTTTCAAACCCCAAAAAGGATGCTCCAATAGCAAAATCTGGAATCGCACGATGGATAGTAAAATGTATACAAATTTGTTACGCCAAAGTGAAACTAACATTACCAACAATGCCACGGGCACATTCTACAAGAAAGCAAGCCGCATAAGTGGCATTTTTTTAGAAACATCCCACTAACAGACATTTGCAAAGCTGCAACATGGTCGAACCCGCACACATTTACCAAACACTATTGTGTGGATGTATAAGCCAGACAACAAGTTCTAGGGGGACAAACATTTCCCAGAACATTGTTTGGACAAATGCACCATCTTCTGCCTAAAGCCACCGCGAGCGAAGAACTGCTTTGCAGTCTTTGCATAGCATGTGTATCTGGAGCCAACACATGCTACGAATGGAGTATGTTACTTACCTTGTAAGCAGCTGTTCGTAGCGTGTAGTGCTGCAGATTTACATGCACCCTCATGCCTCCCCGGCAGGTATTAGATGGTGCCACATATACACAACAGCAGGTTCAACAGCATACAGCTAACTTAGCAGACTATATCCTCACTTTTCTATCGCCAGGGAAAAAACACTACAATTAACAAAGGAGCCGTTGAACATGCGCAATACCAAGAGGAGGAGGGAATTCGAAGCACGACGTCTACCATAAAGACTTTGCTCAAACAATTTGCAGAGTCCAGGCCAAACACTAGATGGTAAGAGTGTGCATAGCATGTGAATCTGCAGTACTACACGCTATGAATAGTTGCTTACAGGGTAAGTAACGTACTCGTTTAAGATCATGTGGTGATTGCATTCTAACATGCAGTATCTGGTACAGTTATGCGAGTTTTCTGTTTTTAAGGACCGTCCTTCCCCCATGTTGGACAGTTGCAGGTCATACTGCCTTTCCTCTTTGTAAGGGCGAACAACTTCTATCAAAGGACTTGAACCATTCGACACGTTTGCCCATACACAGGCTTCTTTATGACATTTTGGGCTGAGTAGCTCTGTTCTAATGCAACTTGGCAGGTTGTGTTGACGCAAAATGTTAAATGCCGTGATTCCTCATTAGCGTGGCCACGTGAGCCCCATGCTGAAGAGGGAATCCGTTGCCTTTTTGGCTGCGCTACATTACAGACAGGGCATTAGAAGGTGCAGCGCATCATAGTTGGTGATTGTCAGTGATCCCCATTTAGGCAGTTTGTTACTGCACCTGCTTACAGATGTATCTCTGTCCCAGTTTGTACGTCAGGCTGGTTGCTGCGTGCACAGTGAAGGGCGGACCAACGGCTTTAAACAATGAGTCTTGAAAGTCCCGGTCTTTGTTAGTCTCAAACTTTGATTCTGCCTTTGACTGGAAGCTGCTGTCTAAACAGGCTAAGGTGATACCTCATGGACTGTTGGTGTTACTAACTGGTTTGTATAAACAAACCTGGGCAGGTGTGCACAATGGCCAACACAAGGATTTTAGTACAGAATGGGCATCGCTGCATGTTTGTACTGTTGCTGTACATTCTTTTCGTACTTGATTTTCCTGCTTGTTTAATAATAATAATGCCATTTCTAAAATGCATGGCTATTTCACACGAAGTGTCCCAGTCCTAGGAGACTGAATACAGAAAGAGTTGCATACAACCGGGAAAACCTATCTAGAACCAAAAAGCCAGGTTTTCAGTTTTTCCCTGAAAGTCAGTTCAGAGTGGGCTAGGCGAAGTTCCACAGGTAATTAATTCCTGATTTTAGGAGTAAGGTGACTGAAGAAACAGCCATCAGTTCATGGCTTTTTCAAAATCTAGGAACGGAGGCCAATTTGGCCGTGGCCATTCTCAGATTTCTGGCTGGAGCATAGAGGTAACCATAGCCTGGAAATAAGCAGGACCTTGACCGGAAAGCGCTTTTTAACCGTAACAGAGCTGTAAAATATTTGTTTCACTGGTAACGAGTGCAATTTCTTCAGTGCTTGGTTGATGGAGGCGTATCTCGAGAGCCCAAGTTGCATAAGAGCTGCCGCATTCTGCACGCGTTGAAGCCTATTCAAACGTGCTTGGGTAACACCCAGATACTGAACGTTACAGTAGTTCAGCCTGGATAGAATTAGTGCCTGTACTACTATTTTTTGGGTGGACTCTCAAAGCACTTTCCTGTGAGGGCATTAATCTGGGCATCAAAAAGCTTCTTATGGAACCAGATGCCCAGATTCTTATCCTTGGACTTGGGAGAGGGTACAGGGCCAATGTTTTCTGGCCACCAAGCATTAAACCAGATGTTGATATGCTTGCCCAGTACCAGGACCTCAGTCTTCTCAGCATTCAGTTTCAAACAATTAAGGTCCATCTAAGTGCCAACATCCACCAGGCATGCACAAAGGCAGGAGGCCATCGCTCGCTATTGCGCAAAGTTATGATGAGCTGTGTCACAGTATGAGATAATAGTAAAATCATCCTCTTTAACGACTGCTGCTGGAGCTGACATAAATGTTAAAAAGAGTTTGATTCCGAGATGATCCCTGAGGCACTACTTGCTGCAGAGAGCAAATCGACGACTGAAATTGTTTTTGAGACACCTGGAAGGTGCGTTCCTGCAAGAATTGGGTCAACCAATGCAGTGCTGTGCCACTGATGCCATTGCTCCAGGGCCCTTGACCAAAATATTGTGAGACCGTTTCAAACTCGGCTTTGATTGTGCATAAGAATGCCCGCTGTACTGCCCTCATCCATAATCTACCTTGCAGATTCAGAGGCAAGCAGCGAGGATGACTCCGTGCTGTAGGAGGGACGAAAGCCCAATTGAGTTCTATGTAGAAGTTTATTATCCTCTAAAAAGTTGGATAGCTGTCTGTTTACATATGATTTTCTGCTAACTTGCCAAAAAGGGCAACAGTGATATGGGCTGATTTTTTTTTTTAAACAAGAGAACCACCTTGGCGAATTCCCATTGTTTGGGAACACAACCAGAGGACAGGAAGAAATCACTTCACTAACATGTTGGATAATCTCTCAGCCAAGATACATTATAGTGAGGGAAATTGGATCCATCTGCTCCATCGTCAAATCTGGTTCTCCAGTGGAAGTCAATTCAGTAGTGGAGATTGGGCGAAATTGCTGTAGCTCAACACTGGTGGCGACCGAGTCGAACCACCTCTCCAACTGCGGATGGCCCTCTAGCTTCCATGGGAAAGGAATTATAGATTTTCTCTTTCAGCAAAAAAGTACTTTAGTGCATTGCAGCCATCTTCAGAGGGCAGAGAAAGTGAGACAGAAGCTAATGATGTGATGGTATGCTCATCAAAGGTTAAACACCCCCTGCATAAATGGAGTACTTTATTTTTTTTTTTTTTATTTTTTTTTTATATATAAACACAATACTTTTGCTGGATTGCACATCTGACAGATGACACTGGCTAATACTTGCTGTACACTGGAGATTGCAAAACTTAATTGATAGTTGGCTACAACGTTCTTTTGTGAATACATGTAAAGTTGAAAATGTTACTTCGTGTCGGTGTTTAGGGGTTTTCATATTTTTGGTTCTAATCCTATTAAGGCATTTTCATGGGGTGCAACCACAATATCTGGACTATATCAAATTGGCTGCCAATTTGGAGGTAATACAGCAAGCACTTTTTGGCCAAGGGTAGTACCAGTTGTGATTCCAGGGATTAGTGGAGGCCCAATCAAAACACAGCAACTTTAAACGACATGCATTTTAAGGTGATTTTTTGCATTATGATAAGAGTAGAAACTTCTCTTCTTGAGGTGCATCTGTACTCCATGTTTGCAAAATAAAGTTGCAAGTATACCTTTCATTGCTTGAGTAGTGTTGGAAAACGAGGCAGTATCTGTGAGGCCTGCACAAATAACATGACACATTTGTCCTTCACTGGGAACCAAACACCCAATTGTAGCGCCTGACTCTCAGAGGGTAGCGTTGCAGAGCAGTCTGAGGCTTACTCAAGGGAGGTGGTGTGGGCTAGTAATCGCCATTTGCAGGTGCGCAGAGATAACACTTATTAATTCATTGTCCAGTCTGTACTTTGCTTTATAAAAGTAAGTACATTTATTAAACACACACACACACTACTCAATACTATGCACCAATTTACAAATATACATAAGCTGTTGGAATTACTTTGTGACATTGCATAACATCTCCACCCCTCCTGCAGGGGGGGTGGGGTCTAGTACCACCACTCCCATGTATGCACATCATCTTGCCCCCAATGCAGTTAGTTGAACATAACCTGGGGCGAGGGCCCTGCGCACTGGCACCATCCCAGTGGCGACCCACCCCATTATCTCAACAAGCATTTAACATAGGTAACCCTGCCTTGGTGACACACAACCCTGACTGAGCATTTCCTACTGACCATGAAGTATACACCTCTACATCTTAAGGGCTAGCAGTCTGGGTTCTTCACCTAAGCGCAGCAGCAAGAATACATGTTTAAACATCACTTTAGAATGACCGTACTCATCACATTTGTGGATCATTAGAATGCCTTGCAAATACAGCCCCTAAAGGCATCACAGATGAAATCACAGGATTACGCATATACAGCCAAACACCCTAGCAGGAATGTCTGGCAACATAACCCCACTTTGCTTATGACATCACCTTACACAGGTACTTCACATTACACATGTGACCTTCAGTCCCTCTGAAAGAAATAACATTAGTAAATGCACTACGGGTGCAATTGCACCTCTTCACCTTCAGGAGATGCCCTTCACTCCTTGAATACTTCTCAACCCTCCTCCAGCTGTAGAACAAAAGTTCCAGCCCAAGAGGAGTTAAAATGCTGGCTGAGCCCTTGAGGGGTTATTCTTTTCAAGTCCCCATGAGACTTAGGGAGGGACTTCCATTTTCGTGGCTGGGGGAGACTGCGCTTCTCCAGCAGCTCCCCCTGCCCCTTGGCATTCACTTGGTGACCCCGTTCTCCTGGGGCCACCACAAACAGAGAAACTGCGTTTTTTCCCCTTGCAGGCCGGTTCAGGCCTGCAAGGCATTATGGGTGCTGTTGCATATCAGAGCAGCGGCTCTCCCGCTGCTTCGGGGAGCGCCGCGATGTGGGCCTCCGGCCGCTGCTGGTCTCTCTTGGAGGGTCCGGTCCCACCCGGACCCCCAGGTGAGTGGTTAGGCTCGTGGAGCCCACCCCCGGCCGCTCCTTCTGTTTTTTTGGGGCCCGGTCCCACCCGGGCACCTCGCACCTCCCTTGGTCTTTCTGGGGGTCCCGGTCCCACCCGGGACCCCCGCATGCCCACTCGTTGGAGGGCAGCCCGGGGAGCCCACCCCCGGCTCCCCCTGCCGGCTCCCCGCCCGGCCAGCACCCTCGCGTGCTGCCGCAGGAGCCGGCAACGCAGTTCTGGTCTGCCTGCTTCGGTGGGCAGACGCACAGGACTTCTCCGGCTCCTCCGGTCCTCGGGGGAGTGAGACGGCACTCCCCGCATGCCAGCCTTCACTTCGGGGCCCAGGGATGGGGTCCCGGGCCCCTCTACAACTTCACGGGGAGCGCTACGGCGCTCCCCGTCTTGTCCCTTCGCCGGGGGCCAGGGTGGGCTCTTGGCACCCCGTATGGGTAAATCTTCACGGGGAGCGCAACGGCGCTCCCCGGCTTTGCTTTGGTGCCCGGGGGTGGGGTCCCGGGTCCCTTGGGCACATTTTCGCGGGGGGCGCGACGGCGCTCCCCCGACTTCATCTTCGCGGGGGGCGCGACGGCGCTCCCCCGCCCCACGGCACATTTTCACGGGGAGTGCGACGGTGCTCCCCAGCCTCATGTTCAGCGGGGGCCAGGGTGGGCCCTGACCCACCCCGGGGGCACATCATGGACCGGCGGCAGAGCCCCACGCGCTTCGTCGTCGGTCCCTCCAGAGGTCAAAGGTCGCCTACCTTCTGGGGGGCGTATCTCGGCCCCCAGGAGTCCGATTTTGATGATCTTGGCCTCCTTTTGCTCCTGGTGGCGCTCCCCAGCCACTGGGAGCACTCTTTCGCCCTCTGGGTCTCGGAGAGGGGGGGTTCAGCAGGGAGCTGTCTTCACTGACTCCCTGCGCCAGCCTTTCGCCTGGCTCTCCTCCTGGGCCTCTCTTCTCCCTGCGCAGAGGACCCTGCTTCTGCGCACTGGTCCTGATCTCTCCTCCTGGCGCTGTTCAGGATCCTGGGACAGTCAGGGGGTTGCTCCTTCCAACTGCCCATTGCGCCAGGCTCCAGCACCTTCTGCCTCTGCAGACCACACCCCAGAGAGAGCTCCTCTTCCTGTGCAAGTTCTTTTAAGAAGTTGGGGAGGGGGCTGGCAGGAAGTCTGTTTGCCCTATCACACAGCGACACATCACTTCTCTGCCCTTGCTCCCTCCTTCCTGCCCAGGCCTCTGGGTTGGTTCAAGATGGTGTCGTCCAGGGTCTCCTGCCACATGGTCTCTGAAAGCCCCTTCCCCCCCAGAGCTGCCTCCCCTTCGTGCAGCTTGGTGCCTGGCACCCAGTGACAGCTGCTGATGGATTAGCCTGCAGCTCCACCCAGCTTCTCTCCTCGGAGGGAAGGTTATCACTCCAGGCTGCTGGGGTTACAGTGGACTTTAGTGCGTGTCTGGAATTTGTAGGCCTTAGGAAAGTGACACTAGCCCATGGGCTCCACTTCCCCATAGGGCAGAGGTCTTCAAACTTTTTGATGCCGAGACCCCCCCTGTCAAAATTTTCAGGCTTAAGGAACCCTCCTCCTGACAAAAATATCTAGAACTTGGTACTCCTCATCATCGACAAGCATAAACGCCCGCAGTTCCCACGGCAAATCATTTTTATGTTGGGGAAATATTATTAAACAGTGTATAGCAAATCAAATGTTTGTGGGTGACTGTGGTTTGGAGTCAGTCTTACTACACAGTTCAAACTGAAAGTCTCCAAAAAGAATTGCCCAAAAATGCACAACAGTACTTTATCTAGGGCAACTGGAATTTGAGGCAGGGGAGGACCAAATTAAGTGGCAGTTTTAAACTTATAAAGACCAAGCTATATAAGTGCTTTGTAAGGTATGGGAGACTGCATGCATTTGTGCTTCCTGCAGACAATATTTGTGGTAGTAGCTAAGAAACCAAGATTGAAACAGTCCACCAGACCATAAAACATGCCAGCAAGCAGCTACAAAAACACTCACTGACCTGACTTGTCACCCCTTTGGGCACTGCCAGACTGCCCTATAGGCAGGGCAACTGGAATTGAGGCAGGGGTTGACCAAATAATGCAGCAGGGCTGACTAAATTGTGTGGTAAGAAAATGTAAATAATGTTATGTGATGAGGCACATTTTGGGATAATATTGCTTCATTATTTTGACATTTTTTACACACGGTAACACTGGGCAAGATTTCCCCTCATCAGTACCAGTTTATAACCAAAATACAGCAATGAACAACAGAAAGATGTCTAGTCAACCTTTGTGAAGGGCTTTCCACTCCACAGGAATACATGTCGCCACATTAGAAGCTCACCTGGCTGGGAGCAGTAGTGGTCCCTTAAATCTTGTGCAGAGTTAAGCAGTTCACCCACGCCTCTTTTCTCCCACCCCCTCCCTTCCATCCCTCTCATCTCTGTCAATTAAAGTATGTCTGACCCAGTCTCTCAATACCTAATAATCACACACAGACTAGGCTCTTCCCATTCATCCCTTCAGTGTTATGCCCCCTCCGGCCCCCACCAAGCACACTGCTTTGCTGTTAGCTGCATGATGGCAGTACCATTTCTAAAAGGGGCAAAGCACCTGCAGCCGGCACCACAGCTGCACTGCCCCAACCCTGCCTCGGAAAGAAAGTAAAAGACACTCCCCTAGCCCCCTGAGAGCTCGGGTCCAAATGCACATAATACGTGATGCCTCTGGCTGGATTCTCCTTATTTCATGTGTTGAATACTCAATGATAATGCACAATTGAATTGTGTTGGAAATGGCTAGTTTTGTCTTCAAAAACCCTTTTTGTTTGAAAAGATTGTTCCTTTCGGAGGCACAGCACCCCCCTCACCCCTCCCGTGAACCTCACCCCCGCGCCCCCACCCCCCGGGGCCTGGGATAGCCTTTGAGGGCTTTCCTCAAGCCAGCATGACAAAAACGGAAACAGGGGAGCTGCAACAGCAGGGGCAGAGCAGAAGAATACCAAAGACAGCAGTGGGGAAAAGGGTGAGTGTGAAAATAAAGGGGGTGAGGGTAGCAACAGAAAGATGGTGGAGATGTAACCAGTGCCATCAGCAGTAGAAAGCGGATTGTTTTAAATGAACAAAGCTACCAGGGGAATAAAGTATTCTGGGAAACATCTTCAGGAAAATTCTTGTAAATAAGAATGTGTGTGCATGCATGTATGTTTGTGTGTGTGTCTGAGGGGTGAAAAGCTGGGGCATGGTGGATGTGGAGGAATGCGGGGGAAGAGGCAGCTTATTCACAAGTTCTGTGAAGAACCTACACAAATGATTGAGAGTTTATACAACCCTGAGGGTTGGCATTTTCAAATCCCCACCACTTCTGTTCAACAGACAAGTACAGTTGTGACCAGAAGATTACAGGCTTGATTGTGTAAATATGTATGTCCCAAAATGAACTGCTTCAATGTACCCTACATGACAGAATTACCAACCTCATAATGTCCTCCATCAGTTAGTTACTATCATGTGAGCCCATACACTGCAAAGTAACAGAAAATACAAATTTGCTGCAGTTTGTACCCAATTCTTGGCATGTGTGAAGGCCGTCCATAGTTTTTTTTTTTACTATTTTCATTACATCACTACTATTTTGCTTGCCTTTTTTACAGTACTGAGATACAGGTCTTAACCTTGAGGCAACTTAACGTACAGAGCAATGTGACAATCCATCATATTCTAGATATGGTATTTTTCATGATCCACGGGTCATGGGCAAGAGTAGGAATGCTTTTATTGAGATTTTCCTGGTGTCTTGAACATTTAGACAACATATCTAGGTGTTGTGCCAAGTGCTATCACACCAAACTGGTGAGAGAATATGGCCTAATGGCTAGGGCGGCCGACCTCGGAGCTGGGGAACCTGGTTCGAGTCTCGGCAGGGATGCTCAACATTCTGTGATTCTGGGCAAATCACTTAATCTCCTCATGCCTAACAAAAATGTATGTGTCTGTCACATAACTGGTGCTCATGTAAAGTGCTCTGATACCTCAGGGTCTAGTTTGCGCTATATAAAACTCCACAAAAAAAACTCCACATACTGTAATCCTTAAATGGTTACAATTCAAATAAGCATACATGAAGCTGTGATAGTAAAGTCGGTTAGGCTCTGGACCCTGACCATGAACTCCCTCCTTCGTGGGCAGGTGTTCTGTTTTTTTCACTTTTTTTCATCCAACAGTATTGCAAATATTTGCAACTATTGGCTCCTGCTTCACAAATATGCTTGTCGCGGTCTATACCTTGTTGCGTTTCTTGCACTACAACTCTAACGTACACTGTTGGCATGTTTTATTGCACTCTTGAATTTATATTCAGAATTGGTGTTCATCAGCTTTGGCGCCTTACTCACTTTATAAATGAATAAATCCATGAATAAAGCAAGCAGTAATCTTTAAACTGTTTTCTGGGTATTTACCGACTAATAATGGCCAGGTAAGATGTGTGGACTGTTACTAAACATGTTTATATAATTTGACTACCAGAGGACGACAATATTTTTTTCATCTCCCATAATGGGCCAATTTGAGTGTGGGTTTATCGTTTGCATGAAGCAAATGATATTGCCTGCTCCGGTTTATCCACGTTGAAAAGAAGAGCGTTGCTTCCGTGTCATAGCCTCTAAAGACCCACTGATGCAAGATGCGGTGTGCCCTAATAAAGAATATAACTGGTAAAGAGACTGTTCATAATGCAGCCAGAATCTATGATGATAATGAAGATCAAAATATGAGTGCAGTGGAGGTATGTTCTGAGGCACAGGAGGCTCCATCAACATGTTAACTTTATCAGTGTGTCTTCATCCACCTTTTGGCTAAGAGTACTTGAACAAAACATTGGGCACATTTTTTATTTAAAAACTTAAAATACCTTCCCCACGATATACATTCAAGCCAATAAATACTATTCAGGCCAAGACATTTCAGTGCAAGGTAGAAACAATGGCACACTGCCCCTTTCTTCAGTTTTACCTCTGATGCCTGAATGCTCATTCACTTGGTATCTATATAATAGGCATATTTGCAGTGTGTCCAGCTCACCCCCAGAAGGCCCCTTGGTGCCACTGACCGATATTGGATGGGACCACGCAGAATAAGAGTAAAAAAAGCTTATGCAGTCAGTGTGAAAGTGAACATAAATAAACGGTATTTTTGTAATGTAGCCAGGTTTCGGAAATAGCATAGTTTGAAATAAAAAAGGTGAGGTGTGTGTGTGTGTGTGTGTGTGTGTGTGTGTGTGTGTGTGTCTCTGAGGGGTGAAAACATGGTGGATGTGGAGGAAGGAGGGGGAAGAGGCAGCTGACTCACCAGTTCTTTGAAGCTTCGGTTGCCTTGGGAACCAGGAAACAGCAAGGCGATCAGATACCAGGAGCAGCCACGAGGAAGATGCACGGAAAGGGCACCAGCTGGAACTACACAGCAACAACGAGGAAGTCCAGAAAAGGCAACACGGTGCAAGGCAGCGAAAAAAAAATATTGATGCACTCTATGTTCATTCCACAGGTGCATATTCATGGCCCCCAGCTCCCGGCATTTCCTGGTGTGCATCCTGCAGTTTCTCTGATTGGAGGACAGTCGTGGATGACGTTATATTCTTTTACGGTGTCCTCCAATCAGAGAGCACATTGACACGCATTATTGGGAATCCAAAACCAAACGTTTTAGATTCCGGTTCCAGGCAGGAGTGCGAACCTGAATGCGCGACCCCCTTTGAATGAGTCCACGCCCCCCCCACCCTGGGGGTCGCGCCCCACGGATTGAAGACCCATGCCATAGGGGAATAATGAAGTGAAAAACACAGTAAAACACACTGACTTTCCCTGGCATGTTTCTTCCCAGTGTATAAAGCCTATTCCATGTCACCACCCAATTCTGCATAAGTCCTGCCACACCATTCTCTTTGTATCTGCTCCTGGGCTGCACACGCCAGGAATCTCCCCTGCGCAGCCCCTACACGTGTGCACACGCATGTACACAGGTGTCTGCATGTAACCAGCCCGGTGCCCCTTACTCCAGCTGCTGCGCAGCGGCCTAGTCAAGCTAGGGGGACACCAGTAAAATCCACATGCAGTCTTTCACCATGAGTTCACTGGGGGTGAGTCCCAACTTCTGAGGCTCTCCCCCAGTAAAAGCTTACCAAATAGGTGCTCAAAAAGCGAAAAATCCGGGCGGCCTAGAGTGTCAGAACCACCTTGGGTCCCACATGTCCCTCCTCCTCCTTATTTTGAACCTGAGGAGGACCAGGGGGACTGGGAGGGGTCTGAGGACCCTCTGGCACAACAGTGTCAGTATGATGAGGACTGGACAGAGGACCTAGGGGATGCCAGTGGTCTAGATACTTCCCCTGACACTGGCATGCTGTCTCCTCCCGTGGCTACGGAGGAGGGAGCCAATTTTGCAACGGTGTTGGTTGGGCGGCTGGAGCCTTACATCTCCAACTCCCTACTGTGGCGGTCAAGACTAATCTCTTGACAGAGGTGCTTCAGCCGGCAGCCTCCTCTACGGAGACTGTGCTGCCGTTTAACGATGCCCTCACTGACGTTCTTTTGGGCGCCTGGTCCAAGCCCAACACAGGGGCTCCTGTGGATAGGAACGTGTCCCGACGCCATCGCCCAGCTCCGGGCGACCCCCTATTTCTCTCTGTCCACCCCACTCCTGAGAGCTTGGTTGTCCAGGCCTCGGCTTCCCAAACCGCCTTCCCTACCGCCCCTCCGGATAGGGAATCCAAACGCCTGGATCAATTTGGGAAGAAGGGTTTTTCTTCCTCCAGTGCTGGCTTGCGGTCCATCAACACCGCTTGTCTTTTGGGCCGATATACCCACTCCTTGTGGGATTCGGTGGCGACTGTTTTGCCCCAGTGTTCTGAGGAGGTCCAGACACTGCTTTCCCGCGCCATTGCGGAAGGAAGAGATGCGGCCAAATACACAATACGATGTGGCCTTGATACCGCCGACTCGCTGGGCAGGTCTATTGCAACGACGGTGGCGCTGCGTCGCCACGCCTGGCTGAGAACCACTGGTTTTTCAGGGGATGTCCAGAATACTCTCATGGACATGCCCTTTGATGGAGTCGGTCTTTTGGGTCCAAAGCAGACCATGCGTTGGAGCGCTTTAAGGACTCACGGGCTACTGCTAAGTCCCTGGGCCTTTCTGCTACACGCCCTCCGCTAACTTCTGCTTTTCGCCCCTATCGTGGCCACGGAAGGGCGCCCAGTCACGTCAGCAGCCCAGCCACCGGCCCGCGCAGCAGGTGTCTTCGCGTGGCCGAGGACGTGGATACCGCCGTGGCGGTTCGGGCAACCAGCGTGCGGGTCAGGCCACCACCTCCAACCCGTCCGCGGCCTCCAAGCCCTCCTAGTCCCTCCTTTCAGGTGCACAGCACGCCAGTAGGGGCAGGGTCCGCCATCACCTTCACCACTGGCGTCCCATCACCTCGGACAGGTGGGTCTTGGACATTGTCCGAAGGGGCTACTCCCTCCCCTTCGAGACCACCCCCAGCCATGCCACCTCAATTCCACCGCATGTCAGGGGATCACTTGGTGCTTCTACAGAAGGAAGTCACGGCCCTCTTGGCCAAGAGGGCCATCGAGCATGTTCCGACCCCAGAAGTAGGGCGTGGTTGCTACTCCCACTACTTTCTGGTGCCCAAAAGGACAAGGAGGACATGCGTCCTATCTTGGACCTCCGGAACGTCAATCGCTTCCTCCGGAAGGAGAAGTTCAAGATGCTCACCCTAGCTCAGGTCTTGACTGCCCTAGACCCTGGAGACTGGTTGGTAGCGTTGGGCTTGCAGGACGCCTATTTCCACATCCCCGTCCTGCCGGCCCACCGGCGTTACCTTCGGTTCACGGTAGGCCTCGAGCATTTTCAGTTCACCGTGCTCCCCTTTGGCCTTACCAGTGCCCCTCGGGTATTCACGAAAGTGATGGCAGTGGTCGCAGCTCATCTGCGCCGGGCAGGGGTTTCAGTCTTCCCCTACCTCGACGACTGGCTGCTGAAGGCGGGCTCGTCCCAGGCAGTCGTCTCCCACCTCCAGACTACGGCCGAACTCCTGCACTCGCTGGGGTTCTCCATCAATGTGCCGAAGTCACATCTGATTCCTTCTCCACAGCTCCTTTTCATCGGAGCAATTCTGGACACGACGCAGTTTCGGGCCTATCCTCCCGAACGGCGAGTCCGGGATATTCAGGCTATGATTCCGATCTTTCAGCCTTTATCCTGGGTTTTGGTACGGATGACCCTGAGGCTGCTGGGCCTCATGGCCTCCTGCATCCTGCTGGTCAATCATGCCAGATGGCATATGCGGGCTCTGCAGTGGGACCTGAAGTTCCAGTGTGCGCAGCACCAGGGCAACCTGTCCGAACACGTCCAGATCTCGGAGGGGACTGCAAAACAGTTGCAGTGGTGGCTCTCGAACCGGCAATGGGTCATGGGCAGATCCCTCTCCCTTCCCCAGCCAGAGCACACAGTTGTGACGGACGCGTCCCTTCTGGGATGGGGCGGTCACATGGGAGAGGCGGAGATCAGAGGCCTCTGGTCTCCGGCGGAGTCCCGGCTCCATATCAACCTTCTGGAGCTCCGGGCGATCCGACTTGCACTCAAGGCATTCCTTCCCTCTGTCAAAGGGAAGGTAGTGCAGGTGTTCACAGACAACACCACCGCCATGTGGTACTGCAACAAACAGGGCGGGGTGGGGTCTTGGACCCTTTGTCAGGAGGCTCTGCGCCTCTGGACATGGCTGGAACATCAGGGCATGTTCCTGATGGTTCAACACCTGGCAGGTTCCCTGAACGCCAGGGCGGACGAACTCAGCCGCAGGTGCATGATGGATCACGAATGGCGTCTTCACTCGGAAGTGGCGCAAGGCTCTTTCTACAATGGGGAGAGCCTTGGTTAGATCTATTCGCCACCGAAGAGAACGCGCAATGTCATCAGTTCTGCGCGTTGGAATTTCCAAGGCGGCACTCGCTCGGCGACGCTTTTCGTCGCGAGTGGAGTTGCGGTCTGTTGTACGCCTTTCCGCCTATACCACTTCTACCCAGAGTGTTGAAGATTCGGCACGACCGGGCCCAAGTCATTCTTGTGGCTCCGGACTGGGCCCGAAGAGTTTGGTATCCCGAGCTACTCAGTATGAGCGTAGATCCCCTGATCCGTCTGCCTCTTCGGGAGGATCTTCTGTCGCAGCAGCACTGGACGGTCCTCCACCCGAACCTGTCCAGTCTACACCTGCTTGCGTGGAGATTGAGCGGCGGCAGTTGATTCCTTTCGACTTGCCTCCCGAAGTTTGTGATGTGATTCTGGCAGCCAGGCGTCCCTCCACTAAGGTGGTATACGCCTGCAGGTGGAACAAATTTGTGGCATGGTGCACAGCAAAGGCTGTGGATCCCCTTTCTGCCCCTCTCTCTGAGGTCCTTCTGTTCCTTCTTTCTCTGGCCCAACAGGGTTCTGCCCTGGGTACCATCAAGGGTTATCTTTGTGCTATCTCGGCCTTCCTCAGGCTCCCTGATCAGCCCTCCCTTTTCAAGTCCCCTGTTGTTAACAGGTTCTTAAAGAGCATTACACACCTCTTCCCTCCTGTTCCGTTTGTGATGCCTCAGTGGGACTTGAACTTGGTTCTTACCTTTTTAATGTGCGCTCCCTTTGAGCCTCTACATAATTGTCCTCTTCGTCTTCTCTCTCTGAAGACTGCCTTTCTGGTTGCCATCACCTCCGCTCGGCGGGTGAGTGAGCTCCAGGCTCTATCTTGCAAACCTCCCTTTCTGTCTGTTCATCCAGACAAGGTTGTTCTTCGGACGCGTCCGTCCTTCTTGCCAAAGGTGGTTACTGCCTTCCACATTGGGCAGACCATCACTTTGCCTACCTTCTTTCCGCCTCCGCATCCTTCCAGAGAGGCTCCACCGTCTGGACCCAAAGCGTGCGCTCTCCTTCTATATCGACCGCACAAAACACTTCCGGGTGGATGACCAGCTCTTTGTTGGCTACGTGGGCGCCAAAAAGGTCGGGCGGTGCACAAGAGAACCATCTCCCGCTGGGTTACCTTGTGCATCAAGACCTGCTATTCTTTGGCTAAGAAGGAGCCTCCTGTTGGGCTGCGTGCCCATTCCACCAGGGCAGCGGCTGCTACCACGGCCTTGGGCCGCGGTGTTCCGCTGCCGGTTATCTGTCAGGCAGCTACGTGGGCCTCGCTGCACACGTTTACAAAACATTACTGCCTTGACAGTCAGGTCCGGAGGGACGGCTTCTTTGGCCGTTCTGTCCTCCAGGACTTCCTTGTCTGATCTTTGTTCGCAGACCCACCACCGGGGTTGGTATTGCTGGGGTATCTATTCTAAGGTAAGGAATCTGTCACTAACGTGTCTCTTTCAGATGCACAAGTTACTAACTTGTGTAACGATATATCTGTAAGAGACAGTAGTTAGTGACAGATTCCTACCGCCACCATCCTCCCGTTCTGCGAACTGATTTCTAGGGTTAAGGACATCCCTTTCAGGGCCCTAGTATTTTTCAGACACCTATGTCAGCTTCTTGCATGGCTCTGCGTTCCTGGCGCGGAAAGTCGTGTACAGAACTGACCTCAGCGCGCAGGGGCGGCGTCTAAGTACTGCCCGCGACGTCATCCCGGCGATCACGACGCCGGCGACGGACGCGGAGCCGCACGACGCCGCCTACCGACGCGCAAGGGTACTGCTACGCAAAAACTTTCCGGATCAGCCTGACGCCTGGGGATATTCTAAGGTAAGGAATCTGTCACTAACTACTGTCTCTTACAGATATATCGTTACACAAGTTAGTAACTTGTGCTTTAGGAAGTGATATCTGAAAGAGACACGTTAATGATAGATTCCTTACCTTAGAATATCCCCAGGCGTCAGGCTGAATCGAAAGTTTACGTAACAGTACCCTTGCGGCGTCGGTAGGCGGCGTCGTCGCGACTCCGCGTCGTCGTCGGCGTCGTGATCGCCGAGATGACGTCGCGAGCCTGGCGCCGCCCTGCGCTGCTGACGTCAGTTCTTCTTTTTCCGCGCCAGCAAGCGCAGATCCGGGAAGAGCAGTGCCCTGGTCAATTTTTGACCATACTTTTTGGTGATTTTTTCACTGGTTTTTCCAACTTTAAGGTGTCGTAGGGATGCCCGGCTTCAAGCGATGCGGCGCCTGTGCGCGGATGATGTCCGTCACCGACCCGCATTGGGAGTGTCTCTTCTGCCTCGGCCGAGGCCACGACACCGAGTCTTGTCCCGAATGCCAGGCCCTCAACCCGAAAGCTTTGCGAGAGCGGTCTCGAAAGCTCCTCGAGGCCCGGCATTCGGCTCCGCGGAAGCCCCGGTCGCGTGAGAGGTCCAGGGGTCGCTCGCGGAGTGCACACCGGTCGTCGACTTCTTCGTCCGGTAAGTCTAAGCACAAGAAGTCCAAGAAGCATCGTCGCTCTCGGACTTCGCCTCGCCCGATCTCGCGACTCGGCTGAGGCCCCTCCCGGCCACCGCCCCGCGGCCCCGGACTTGCCTGTGGAGTCGCCCCGTCATACCCGCCCTTCCCGGGTTCGGGGGCGGATCCGGCCAAGGTACAGGAGTTCCTGTCGGCCATGGCCCGCCTCTTCGGGCCTTCAGGCCCCTCCGGTGCGCCTTCGGGCCCCGCGGGCCCTGATGGGGTTGCTCCGGCGTCGCCGGCGGCTCCGGCGTCGCCCGAGCCTCGATCCCGGCTCCGGCTTCGGCCCCGGCCTCGATCCCGGCTCCACAACCCCCATCGACGCCGGTCGACCTCACAACACCTCCGCCGGCGCCGATGTCTCCGGTGCCGTTCTCGGCCGCCGCCCTGGGCTCCGGGCGGCGTTGTCCCCAGTTCCTTCCGGCTCCGGACATGGACCCGGAGCGGCGTCGCTCGGCGCCGGCTCCGGCGCCGATGGGACCTTGGGTCCCAAATGTCCCTCCTCCTCCTTATTTTGAACCAGAGGAGGACCAGGAGGACTGGGAGGGTCTGATGACCCTCTGACACGCAACTGTCAGTATGATGAGGACTGGACAGAGAGTCTAGGGAGGCCAGTGGTCTGGATACTTCTCCTGACACTGGCATGCTGTCTCCTCCCGTGGCTACGGAGGAGGGGGCCAATTTTGGTACGGTGTTGCGTAGGGCTGCTGGGGCCTTACGTCTCCAGCTCCCTACTTTGACGGTCAAGACTAACATCTTGACAGAGGTGCTTCAGCCGGCAGCCTCCTCTGCGGAGACTGTGCTGCCGTTTGACGACGCCCTCACTAACGTTCTTTTGGGCGCCTGGTCCAAGCCCAACACAGGGGCTCCTGTGGATCGGAACGTGTCACGACGCCATCGCCCCGCTCCGGGCGACCCCTGTTTCTTTCTGTCCACCCCACTCCTGAGAGCTTGGTTGTCCAAGCCTCCGCTTCCCAAACCGCCTTCCCTACCGCTCCTCCGGATAGGGAATCCAAACGCCTGGATCAGTTTGGGAAGAAAGGTTTTCTTCCTCCAGTGCTGGCTTGCGGTCCGTTAACACCGCTTGTCTTTTGGGCCGATATACCCACTCCCTGTGGGATTCGGTGGCGGATGTTTTGCCCCAGTGCCCTGAGGAGGTCCAGGCACTGCTTTCCCGCGCCATTGCGGAAGGAAGGGATGCGGCCAAATACACTATCCGTTGTGGCCTTGACACCGCCGACTCGCTGGGCAGGTCGATTGCAACGACGGTGGCGCTCCGGCGCCACGCCTGGCTGAGAACCACTGGTTTTTCAGGGGATGTCCAGAATACTCTCATGGACATGCCCTTTGATGGAGTCGGTCTTTTTGGGTCCAAAGCAGACCATGCGCTGGAGCGCTTTAAGGACTCACGGGCTACTGCAAAGTCCCTGGGCCTTTCTGCTACACGCCCTCCGCTGCCTTCTGCTTTTCGCCCCTATCGTGGCCACGGTAGGGGCGCCCTTCACGTCAGCAGCCCAGCCACCGGCCCGCGCAGCAGCGTCTTCGCGTGGCCGAGGACGTGGATTCCGCCGTGGCGGATCGGGCAACCAGCGTGCGGGTCAGGCCACCACCTCCAACCCGTCCGCGGCCTCCAAGCCCTCCTAGTCCCTCCTTTCAGGTGCACGGCACGCCAGTAGGGGCAGGGTCCGCCATCACCTTCCCCACTGGCGCACCATCACCTCGGACAGGTGGGTCTTGGACATTGTCCGAAGGGGCTACTCCCTCCCCTTCGAGACCACCCCCAGCCATGCCACCTCAATTCCGCCGCATGTCAGGGGATCACTTGGTGCTTCTACGGAAGGAAGTCACAGCCCTCTTGACCAAGAGGGCCATCGAGCATGTTCCGACCCCAAAAGTAGGCGTGGTTGCTACTCCCACTACTTTCTGGTGCCCAAAAAGGACAAGGAGGACATGCGTCCTATCTTGGACCTCCGGAACGTCAATCGCTTCCTCCGGAAGGAGAAGTTCAAGATGCTCACCCTAGCTCAGGTCTTGACTGCCCTCGACCCTGGAGACTGGTTGGTAGCGTTGGACTTGCAGGACGCGTATTTCCACATCCCCGTCCTGCCGGCCCACCGGCGTTACCTTCGGTTCACGGTAGGCCCGAGCATTTTCAGTTCACCGTGCTCCCCTTTGGCCTTACCAGTGCCCCTCGGGTGTTCACGAAAGTGATGGCGGTGGTCGCAGCTCATCTGCGCCGGGCAGGGGTTTCAGTCTTCCCCTACCTCGACGACTGGCTGCTGAAGGCGGGCTCGTCCCAGGCAGTCGTCTCCCACCTCCAGACTACGGCCGAACTCCTGCACTCGCTGGGGTTCTCCATCAATGTGCCGAAGTCGCATCTAATTCCTTCTCCACAGCTCCTTTTCATCGGAGCAGTTCTGGACACGACGCAGTTTCGGGCCTTTCCTCCCGAACGGCGAGTCCGGGATATTCAGGCTATGATTCCGATCTTTCGGCCTTTATCCTGGGTTTCGGTACGGATGACCCTGAGGCTGCTGGGCCTCATGGCCTCCTGCATCCTGCTGGTCAATCATGCCAGATGGCATATGCGGGCTCTGCAGTGGGACCTGAAGTTCCAGTGGGCGCAGCACCAGGGCAACCTGTCCGATCACGTCCAGATCTCGGAGGGGACTGCAAAACAGTTGCAGTGGTGGCTCTCGAACCGGCAATGGGTCATGGGCAGATCCCTCTCCCTTCCCCAGCCAGAGCATACAGTTGTGACGGACGCGTCCCTTCTGGGATGGGGCGGTCACATGGGAGAGGCGGAGATCAGAGGCCTCTGGTCTCCGGCGGAGTCCCGGCTCCATATCAACCTTCTGGAGCTCCGGGCGATCCGGCTTGCACTCAAGGCATTCCTTCCCTCTGTCAAAGGGAAGGTAGTGCAGGTGTTCACAGACAACACCACCGCCATGTGGTACTGCAACAAACAGGGCGGGGTGGGGTCTTGGACCCTTTGTCAGGAGGCTCTGCGCCTCTGGACATGGCTGGAACATCAGGGCATGTTCCTGATGGTTCAACACCTGGCAGGTTCTCTGAACGCCAGGGCGGACGAACTCAGCCGCAGGTGCATGATGGATCACGAATGGCGTCTTCACTCGGAAGTGGCGCAAGGACTCTTTCTACAGTGGGGAGAGCCTTGGTTAGATCTATTCGCCACCGAAGAGAACGCGCAATGTCATCAGTTCTGCGCGTTGGAATTTCCAAGGCGGCACTCGCTCGGCGACGCTTTTCGTCGCGAGTGGAGTTGCGGTCTGTTGTACGCCTTTCCGCCTATACCACTTCTACCCAGAGTGTTGAAGAAGATTCGGCACGACCGGGCCCAAGTCATTCTTGTGGCTCCGGACTGGGCTCGAAGAGTTTGGTATCCCGAGCTACTCAATATGAGCATAGATCCCCGATCCGTCTGCCTCTTCGGGAGGATCTTCTGTCGCAGCAGCAGGGGACGGTCCTCCACCCGAACCTGTCCAGTCTACACCTGCTTGCGTGGAGATTGAGCGGCGGCAGTTGATTCCTTTCGACTTGCCTCCCGAAGTTTGTGATGTGATTCTGGCAGCCAGGCGTCCCTCCACTAAGGTGGTATACGCCTGCAGGTGGAACAAATTTGTGGCATGGTGCACAGCAAAGGCTGTGGATCCCCTTTCTGCCCCTCTTTCTGAGGTCCTTCTGTTCCTTCTCTCTCTGGCCCAACAGGGTTCTGCCCTGGGTACCATCAAGGGTTATCTTTGTGCTATCTCGGCCTTCCTCAGGCTCCCTGATCAGCCCTCCCTTTTCAAGTCCCCTGTTGTTAACAGGTTCTTAAAAGCATTACTCACCTCTTCCCTCCTGTTCCGTTTGTAATGCCTCAGTGGGACTTGAACTTGGTTCTTACCTTTTTAATGTGCGCTCCCTTTGAGCCTCTGCATAACTGTCCTCTTCGTCTTCTGACTCTGAAGACAGCCTTTCTGGTGGCCATCACCTCCGCTCGGCGGGTGAGTGAGCTCCAGGCTCTATCTTGCAAACCTCCCTTTCTGTCTGTTCATCCAGACAAGGTTGTTCTTCGGACGCGTCCGTCCTTCTTGCCAAAGGTGGTTACTGCTTTCCACATTGGGCAGACCATCACTTTGCCCACCTTCTTTCCGCCTCCGCATCCTTCCAGAGAGGAAGAGAGGCTCCACCGTCTGGACCCAAAACGTGCGCTCTCTTTCTATATTGACCGCACAAAACACTTCCGGGTGGATGACCAGCTCTTTGTTGGCTACGTGGGCGCCAAAAAGGTCGGGCGGTGCACAAGAGGACCATCTCCCGCTGGGTTACCTTGTGCATCAAGACCTGCTATTCTTTGGCTAAGAAGGAGCCTCCTGTTGGGCTGCGTGCCCATTCCACCAGGGCAACGGCTGCTACCACGGCCTTGGGCCGCGGTGTTCCGCTGCCGGTTATCTGTCAGGCAGCTACGTGGGCCTCGCTGCACACGTTTACAAAGCATTACTGCCTTGACAGTCAGGTCCGGAGGGACGGCTTCTTTGGCCGTTCTGTCCTCCAGGACTTCCTTGTCTGATCTTTGTTCGCAGACCCACCACCGGGGTTGGTATTGCTGGGGTATCTATTCTAAGGTAAGGAATCTATCACTAACGTGTCTCTTTCAGATGCACAAGTTACTAACTTGTGTAACGATATATCTGTAAGAGACAGTAGTTAGTGATAGATTCCTTACCGCCCACCATCCTCCCCGTTCTGCGAACTGATTTCTAGGGTTAAGGACATCCCTTTCAGGGCCCTAGTATTTTTCAGACACCTGTGTCAGCTTCTTGCATGGCTCTGCGTTCCTGGCGCGGAAAGTCGTGTACAGAACTGGCGTCAGCGCGCAGGGCGGCGCCTAAGTACTGCCCGCGACGTCATCCCGGCGATCACGACGCCGGCGACGGACGCGGAGCCGCACGACGCCGCCTACCGACGCGCAAGGGTACTGCTACGCAAAACTTTCCGGATCCAGCCTGACGCCTGGGGATATTCTAAGGTAAGGAATCTATCACTAACTACTGTCTCTTACAGATATATCGTTACACAAGTTAGTAACTTGTGCATTAGTTTTTCCTTGAAAAAGTCACAATACTCGTTTGCAAAGTACAGTTTACATTTTGATTTGACAGAGGCCTACATGGTAAAGCTCTTGTAAAACAAATTAACTTCAAGATGTTTAGTGCTCGTAAGTTAAACCTACTATAACATGTCCTTAGTAGACTTCAGTCTTAAGTAGTTACCCTGTGTTTCTTCATATTTGTTAAATATACCACTTCCTAAATTTTGACAACTGCTGTTAGTAGTTCACAAACTAACTCATTTTATGTTACTAAGTCTTTGGAAAGGAAAATCTGAGACTAGTTGATTATGTTGGTATGCAGCATGTGGCTTATGATTATTTGTTATTGTCTCTTGATACCAATAATGTAGCAATAGCAGTTGCTCTATCCATTAAGGTAGCCAATAAAAAACTTCATGTCCCATTGCTAATCTTAATACCCCAAGCCATTAAATTAATTTTATATTTACTGTTGGTTGTTGAATATTTACATATACTAAAATTTTAGTGTATTAGTTTATATGGGAAATAGTCTTAATTGAATTAAATGTATAGCGTTTGTTAATTGTTTTCTTTGGTTTTTAGGCATTCGTTGAAATGTCCAACCCAGAAGATGCTGAAGCTGTAGTTGATTATTATAGAAGCAATCCAGCCTTGGTATTTGGGAATCCTGTACGAGTGCACTTGTCCCAGAAATATAAAAGAATAAAGGTAACCTTTTTGTAGTTGTGCTCACGATAGAGCAAAAAGTGGGTCTTACTGTAATGAAAAAATTACCATGGCTATTGTGAAATGAGCATCATTCATTGGATTTTACATGCATAATGTTTTAAAACTGCTTTTTTAAAACTTTGTCCTCTAATATTTACTTTCAGAAACCTGAATTAAAGCCAGGGAAAACATTTGAACCAGAACTTGGCAGAGTTATTCATCTGAGCAATCTTCCTCAATCAGGATATTCTGACAACTCCGTTCTCAAACTTTCAGAGCCATATGGAAAAATTAAAACCTACATATTGATGAGAATGAGGACACAGGTATTTCGATTGTTGGATAATGTGTGGAGTGATTTTATTTGGTTATTAATTGGTGTTTATTAAATGCATATTTAGAATGATGTGAATTCTTCAGAGTTCTCTCCCTAGACCAGGGGAACAAAGTAATAACCCACTATACATCAATACAGCCTAGTAGCATAGCTGCTCAAGAATCTGAAATTTGAGACTAAGGTTTGAACCCATGTTCAGTGAAACAGGATGCTGCAAATTTCTCCCTTAGACTTTCACGGAAAAGGAAGCTGTTTTGCTTCCATCATGGCATCTTAACTGTCAGTCTGAAATACTTGACTTAACTCCATCCACTGAATTATGGGAAACTCTACAAGTGAAATGGTCTGAGATGGTTTGGCTGTATGTTCTGCCCACTTTCGCTTCACACATTTAATACCACTCAAATTTCGACTGCTTTTTGTTTCACCTTCTCAATTTTTAAATCTCAGTTTAGAGGTGTTATGGATTTTTGAGGGGATTTCCCTGTTGCCGCCTTTACTTTTTCTATTTGTGAAGTGTTCCTCTTGTGGCAGAGTTACCCTTTCCCTGTCATAGTTTCCTTTCAGATAGATGCTTTTATGGTGAAAGAATGCTTCTTTATCCCATAGTGTTTAGAAGGATATTAAATTAGCAAAACGTTAGAAGCATGTTTTGTTCTTCGGTGTATGATCTTCTATATCTGAAAGAAACATGTAGTGATGGATTTCTTACCTTAGAATATCCCCAGGCGTCAGTCTGGATCCGGAAAGTTTTCGTCAGCAATACCCCTGTGCGTCGGAAGGTGGCGTCGTGCGGCTCCGCGTCCGTCGTAGGCGTCGTGATCGCCGGGATGACGTCGCGGCAGCTACTTAGACGCCGCCCTCGCGCGCTGACGTCAGTTCTTTATTTTTCCGCACCAGCAAGCGCAGATCCGGAGAGAGCGGTACCCCCAGTGTTTTTTGACTGGGTTTTTTGAGATTTTTGTCTTACCTTTTCGAGTTGATACGACTCCTGGTGCAGTTAGGGATGCCCGGGTTTAAGTCTTGCGAGGACTGTCATCGGATGATGTCGGTGACGGACCCGCACCGCGTGTCTCTCATGCCTGGGGCGCGACCACGACCCCAAGTCGTGCCCCGCCTGCCGGTCCATGGCTCCGAAGTCTTTGAGGGAGCGGTCCCTAAAGCTGCTTTAAGCCCGGCAGTTGGCTCCGCGCCGTGAAAGGTCCCGGTCCAGAGGGAGGTCGAGGGACCGTTCGCGGAGCCACCACCATCGGAAGTCGTCCGAATCCGAGTCTTCGCACTCGGGGTCAGGTAAGGTGAAGCGCCAAAAGAAGTCGAAGAAACGTCATTGTTCCCCGACTTCCCCTCGCGCGACTTGGCTGAGGGCGTGGGTGGTGCCAACCCCGCGGCTCCGGCGGAGCCTACGCAGTCGCCGGTGACCTACCCGCCCTTCCCGGGTTAGTCGGCGACACCGGCCCACGGGCCCAACTGGGAGTTCTCGCCCTTTGACGCCGGCGGCTCCGGCCCCGGCGTCGCAGGCGGCTCCGGCCTCGGCACCGCAGGACTCCCGTGGATCCCGGTTGACCTCGTGCCACCTACGTCGACCCCACCGGCACCACGTTTCGTGTCGCCCGGCACGCCGGACGATGTCGTTCCCGGTTTCAGCCCTGAACTGGAGACTGTGCCGGAACGGTTTGACCGACGCTGATTCCGACGCTATTTGGGAATCTGTTTCCCTATCTCCATCCTCTTCCTTTTAGGCCTGTACAACAGCATGAGGAGGAAGGGAAGGACTGGGAGGGGTCGGAGGACCCTCTCGCTGCTCATTGCGAGTATGACCCGGACTGGGCAGAGGAGTTGGGGGATGCCAGTGGGTCTGGACACCTCTCCAGACCTTGGCATGCTGTCTCCTACCGTGGCTATGGAGGAGGGTGCTTCTTTTTCTGTGGTGTTGCGTAGGGCAGCCGGGGCTCTCCATCTCGAGCTACCTACTGTGGCTGTCAGGACTAGCCTCCTGACGGAAGTGCTTCAGCCAGCAGTTCCCTCTGCGGAACCACTGCTGCCCTTTAATGACGCACTTTCGGACGTTCTTTTGGGCTCTTGGTCCAGGCCCAACAAAGGGGCTCCTGTGGGCAGGAACGTGGCCCGACGCCATCGCCCGGCCCCGGGCGCCCCATCTTCCTCTCCCAACACCCCACCCCTGAGAGCTTGGTTGTCCAAGCCTCCGCCTCCCCAAGCGCATTCCCTACCGCACCCCCGGAGAGGTAATCCAAGAGGCTGGAACAATTTGGGAAGAAGGTTTTTTTTCTTCCGCCAGTCTAGGGCTGCGGTCGGCGAACACCGCATGCGTCTTGGGCCGTTATTCTCACTCTGGGGGATACGGTGGCGCAGGTGCTGCCTCAGTGTCCGGAGGAGGCTCGGACACTACTCTCCCAGGCTATCGCTGAAGGGAGAGATGCAGCCAAGTTCACGATCCGTTGTGGCCTTGACACCGCCGATTCACTGGACAGGGCGATTTCCACGACAGTGGCGCTCCGCCGCCACGCCTGGCTGAGAACTGGCTTCTCAGGGGATGTCCAAAACACTTTGATGGACATGCCCTTTGATGGCATTCGCCTCTTTGGAAACAAGGCAAACAGTGCTTTGGAGAGATTGAAGGACTCACGGGCTACGGCCAAGTACTTGGGCCTTTCGGCCACACGGCCTCCTCAGCCTTCTGCCTTTCGCTCTTTTCGTGCTCGCGGAAGGGGCAACCCACCACGTTCGCAACAGGGCCACAGGCCGGCGCAACAGTCCACGCGCGGCCTCGGACGTGGGAACCGCCGCGGCGGTTTAGGGGGCCAGCGGGCAGGTCAGTCCACCACCACCACTGCCTCCAAACCTTCCTAGTCCGACCTTTCAGGCCCACCAAACGCCAGTGGGTGGAAGGCTTCGCCATCACCTCCCCCACTGGCGCACTATCACGTCGGACAGGTGGGTTTTACAGATAGTCCGAAGGGGCTACTCCCTCCCCTTCGAGACTACCCCTCCAGCCATGCCACTGCATATCGGGGGATCACTTGGCACTTCTCCAGCACGAAGTTGTGGCCCTCTTGGCCAAGGGGGCCATAGAGCGCGTTCCAACGCCAGAAATAGGTCGTGGTTGTTATTCCCACTACTTTCTGATTCCAAAGAAGGGCAAGGGCCTGCGTCCTATCTTGGATCTTCGGAACATCAATCTCTTCCTCCGAAAGGAGAAGTTCAAGATGCTCACACTTGCTCAGGTCTTGTCTGCCCTCGACCCACAAGACTGGATGGTAGCGTTGGACTTGCAGGGCGCTTACTTTCATATCCCCGTCCTGCCTGGCCCACCGGCGTTACCTGCGGTTCACGGTAGGCCACAAGCTTTTTCAGTTCACTGTGCTTCCCTTCGGCCTTACCAGCGCCCCTCGGGTGTTCACGAAAGTGATGGCGGTGGTCGCAGTTCATCTGCGCAGATCAGGGATTTCAGTCTTCCCCTATCTCGACGACTGGTTGTTGAAGGCGGGCTCGCTCCAGGCAGTCGTCACCCACCTCCAGACTACGGCCGACCTCCTGCATTTGCTGGTGTTCTCCATCAACGTGCCGAAGTCGCACCCGATTCCCTCTCGGGAGCTCCTCTTCATCGGAGTAGTTCTGGACACAGCGCAGTTTGGGGTCTATCTTCCCGAACAGAGTCCGGGATATTCAGGCTATGATTCCAATCTTTCAGCCCTTGTCCTGGGTTTCGGTCAGGATGACTCTGAGGCTGCTGGGCCTCCATGGCCTCCTGCATCCTGCTGATCAATCATGCCAGATGGCATATGCGGGCTCTGCAGTGGGACCTGAAGTTCCAGTGGGCGCAGCATCAGGGGAATCTGTCCGATTACGTCCAGATCTCGGAGGGCACTGCAAGACAGTTGCAGTGGTGGCTCACGAACCAGCATTGGGTCAGCGGCAGATCCCTCTCCCTTCCCCAACCGGAGCACACAGTGGTGACGGGCGCGTCCCTCCTGGGATGGGGCGGCCACATGGGAGAGGCGGAGATCAGAGGCCTCTGGTCTCCGGCGGAGTCCAAGCTCCATATCGACATTCTGGAGCTCCGGGCGATCCTACTTGCACTCAAAGCATTCCTTTCCTCTGTCAAAGGGAAGGTAGTGCAGGTTTTCACAAACAACACCACCGCCATGTGGTACTGCAACAAACAGGGCGGGGTGGGGTCGTGGACCCTATGTCAGGAGGCTCTGCGCCTCTGGACATGGCTGGAACATCAGGGCATTTCCCTGGTGGTTCAACACCTTGCAGGTTCACTGAACGCCAGGGCGGACGAACTCAGCCGCAATTGCATGATGGATCACGAATGGCATCTTCACTCTGACGTGGCGCAAGGTCTCTTTCAACAGTGGGGAGAGCCTTGGTTAGATCTATTTGCCACCAAAGAGAACGCGCAATGTCAGCAGTTCTGCGCGTTGGAATTTCCAAGGCGGCACTCGCTCGGCGACGCTTTTGGTCGCGAGTGGCGCTGCGGTCTATTGTACGCCTATACCACTTCTACCCAGAGTGCTGAAGCAGATCAGACGCGACCGGGCCCAAGTCATCCTTGTGGCTCCGGACTGGGCTCAAAGAGTTTGGTATCCCGAGCTACTCAGTATGAGCGTGGATCCCCCAATCCGACTGCCTTTTCGGGAGGATCTTCTGTCACAGCAGCAGGAGACGGTCCTCCACCCGAACCTGTCCAGCCTCCACCTCCTTGCGTGGATATTGAGCGGCGACAGTTGATTCCATTTCACTTGCCTCCCGAAGTCTGTGATGTCATTCTGGCAGCCAGGCGTCCCTCCACTAAATCGGTATATGCCTGCAGGTGGAACAAATTTGTGGCATGGTGCACAGCAAAGGCTGTGGATCCCCTTTCAGCCCCTCTTTCTGAGGTCCTACTGTTCCTTCTCTCTTTAGCCCAGCAGGGCTCTGCTCTGGGCACTATCAAGGGCTACCTTTCTGCAATTTCAGCCTTTCTCAGGCTACCTGATCAGCCCTCTCTTTTCAAGTCCCCTGTTGTAAATAGATTTCTCAAAGGCATTACTCACCTTTTCCCTCCTATTCCGTTTGTGATGCCACAGTGGGACTTGAATCTAGTTCTTACTCATTTGATGTGCGCTCCCTTTGAGCCGCTTCACAACTGTCCTCTTCGTTTATTAACCTTGAAGACTGCTTTCCTGGTTGCCATCACCTCCGCTAGGCGCGTGAGTGAACTCCAGGCTCTCATGTAAACCTCCTTTTCTGTCTGTTCATCCGGACATGGTTGTGCTACGCACACGTCCATCCTTTTTGCCAAAGGTGGTTACTGTCTTCCATATCAGGCAAACTATCACCTTGCCCACTTTGTTTCCGCCTCCGCACCCTTCCAGAGAGGAAGAGCGGCTCCACCGTCGGGACCCAAAACGTGCGATCTCATTTTACCTGAACCGCACACAATAGTTCCGGGTGGATGACCAGCTCTTTGTTGGCTACGTAGGTGCCAAGAAAGGCTGGGCTGTACATAAGAGGACTATCTCCCGCTGGGTTGTCTTGTGTATAAAAGCCTGCTATTCTCTAGCTAAAAAGGAGCCTCCGGTGGCGCTGCGCGCCCATTCTACCAGGGCAACAGCAGCTACTACTGCATTGGGACGTGGTGTCCCCCATCAAGACATGTCAGGCAGCCACGTGGGCCTCGCTGCACACTTTTACTAAGCATTATTGCCTTGACAGCCAAGTCCGGAGAGACGGCTTCTTTGGCCGTTCTGTTCTCCGTGACTTTCTGGTGTGATCTTGGTTCGCAGACCCACCACCGGGGTTGGTATTGCTGGGGTATCTATTCTAAGGTAAGGAATCTATCACTGTGTTTCTTTCAGATGAACAAGTTACTTACCTTCGGTAACGATATATCTGTAAGAAAAATTAGTAGTGATAGATTCCTTACCGCCCCACCCATCCTTCCCGTTCTGCGAACTGATTTCTAGGGTGCAGGTCATCCCTTTCAGGGCCCTAGTTCAATGCACCAGTGGTCAGTATCTTGCATGGCTCTGCGTTCATGGCGCAGAAAGTCGTGTACAGAACTGACGTCAGCGCTCGAGGGCGGCGTCTAAGTAGCTGCCGCGACGTCATCCCGGCGATCACGACGCCTACGACTGACGCGGAGCTGCAAGACGCCACCTTCCGACGCTCGGGGGTACTGCTGACACTTTCCGGATCCAGACTGACGCCTGGGGATATTTTAAGGTAAGGAATCTGTCACTACTAATGTTTCTTACGGGAAACATCGGTTACATCACAGTGTTTACACCGCAATACCTTTACAACGCGGGTATTACAACGCAAGTCATTACAATGACTTGCGCTGGATGGCGCTCTAAGATAAGGAATAGTATCATTTACTATTCCAACACCTTCCCTACTGTAACGTAGGCTGGAGTTGGAATAGTAAATCATACTATTCCTAAGTCCAGCGCAAGTCGTTGTAACGACTTGCGTTGTAAAGGTATCGCGGTGTTGTAACGACGTATGTTCGTTTCTTACAGATATATCGTTACCGAAGGTAAGTAACTTGTTCGATTGTTGTAAATGTAGAATATTCCCCCCTGTGTGTAATCCACCTGAAACACTTCAGTGTCAAGCTCATGCTATATCCATCAAAGGTGAAAGTCTGCCATTTATGAAATGCTGGCAAAGGCCTTGACTGGCTAGTTTTCCAGAAATTTCCCCTTAACTTCCCATAATGCAAAAGGGAGCATGAAGCCTGAAGTGTGCTTCAATTTATGATTGAAAGTTCTAAACTGCTCGATTAATAGTCTGTAGCACCAATAGTACATTAGATTAACATTAAATGTAAGGCACTCTGCTGTCTGCTGTTTGAAATAGATTCTGCTCCAACAGAGGTAATGGAATGTTTGTCACTGGTTGACACATTTGAGGAGAAAGGGCAGTAAATGTAGTTTCCTGTCTCCATCTCTTTTTGGCACAGATTGAGATCTACAGTACCCTTTTAGGTCGAGCCTGGGCAGCGCATGCGCTGCTCTGTGAGGCATACTGTATTGAGGTAGGGACTTGAAGCTCCGCCCATATTTTTCATTGGCTTGTGTCATTTGTGAACTGTAGCTTTTCATTGATCAATAAGCTTAGTAGTCCCTCCTTAGTACCGCCTAGTCTCATCTTATACCCTCCTTTAAGGACAGGCCGTTTTACTTGTGTTACTCTGTAGTCTTTAACTACAGCCATAGTGCACTATTTCCATAAACTGTTTTCAACTGCCTGCTGTTGCAGACAAGACACGCTCTCTCCTAACGCTTTATTATTATTTTTTTATGTAGCACTGCACGCCACAGTGGCATCCGCGCCTTTTGGTTTCTTTGCAGCGCCGAATGCGGCCACGTTTTTTTTTTTTTCTCTCCATATATTCACTTTTTTGTTTTGTTTTCAAACTCCCCATGCCGCGCTTTCACTTTAATAGAGGCCACGCCCCTTTCTTTAGCGGAGCCGCGTCTAAAGAGGTCTGCGTCCGCTATTAAAGTGAAACCGCGGCATTGGGCGGTTTTACAAAAAAGCATTTGTAAACTTGACAGACAAATGCTTTTTTGGGGGGAGGGGGAAGCGCCCCATACCGCGGTTTCACTTTAATGCCGTCCGCGCCCCTTTCTTTCCAATGCTATAGGTCTCGCATTTGCAAGAATTTAAGCTATTGTCATTTACAATGCCAATCGCTCAAAATGTGAGATCTATTGCATTTCAAATGCTTGTGTTTGAAAGTGTAGGGGCATGTCCTCTATTAAGGAAATTGCACTGGCTCCCCATCCCTCAACGCTGCGCATTCAAAACAGGCTGCCTGATCTTCAAATCCTTCACAGTCAAAACCCCAAATTTATAAACAACCTGATATTCAGGCACACCCCCTCTCGCAACCTGCGCTCAGTTCACCTTTCGCTCCTCTCCACCCCGCGTTCAAACGGAAACGTCAGGGAGGCCGCAGATTTGCAACCCTCGCCCCTAGACTGTGGAACTCCTTCCCCTTGGAGATCCGGTCTTGCACTGACCTTCTGAAGTTCAGAAGGTCCCTCAAAACATGGCTATTTGCACAAGCCTACAATTGACGTCTCCATAGGTAATGGACAGAGCCTATCACAGCGCCATGAAACCACCCGGTGTACGTGCGCTTTACAAGTCATTCTTAACATTAACATGTACGCATATTGTTTTGTAAATTACTTTTTCCTCCGATGCAATGTTACTTTCTTTTGTTAACATTTATTTTCTTTTTCATGCAAAGTAAGCGTGGTCGGACAAATGTAATTTAAACACTAACATTGAAAATAAGAGCGATAACAATCTTAAGTATGCTAATTTGCTCTTTTAAAGAACAATGTTGTCTTTTAAAACAGCTCAAAATTATTCAGTCCTGTCTTGCCCACCCCTCCCTCCTCCTCGCATCTCTCGCTTCCAAAAATATATACATCAAGCTGTGACGCTTTAAAATCAGCTTGCATGCCAGCAGCGCGTCTTTTCGCCGACAAAAAAACAATTAAAACAATATACAAACATTCTCCCTTTCCAAGCTACATAAACCCTTAGAAACAAAAGACGCGCTCCCTTTCAGATCTGCGTAAAACATACAACAAATAAACAACTATTACAGAGACATGCAGCCTTTCATCTCGTATATCGGCACATTAGTTGTCCTTTAAATGTGTTAGTAAAATACAACAACCTTTTGTTTGTGCCTCTGCTGTAGCACAATGTAAGCCTGTTCTTGTTCTTTGCCGCACGTTAACTTATTTTAACAAAATAACCCATAAATAAAGAACACAACATGAAGCTTAATAGCAACATTAAACCTACGTACAACTTGAAAACCAGGTTCCTTCCGCGCTGGGAAGCTTCCTATCCTGTGATTAAGGGCAATTCACTGAATGTTTGCATTCCCTAAACAGGCACAGATGCAGGTCACATGAGCGATGCCGAGCTTTAGGGCTATGCCGATGTTCACTTTGAAAGCGCATTGTTGACGCATTATAAATCACAGCTAGAAATATTCAGCCCTCTCCCACAACACCAGACTTAGTTGCACCCTTCCCGCTTCAAACAAACGTCTGCGCTTTTACAATCGGCTGGCGTGTGGAAAGTAGCCTAAAGGGTTGAAAACACACGAGTGCTTGTTTAACCACCTGCAGCAACTTCCAATACACCCCACAGAATTCCACTCCACACCACATACATCCTCTACACTCCAAACCAAAACAGACAGACAACTTAGGCAAAGCCGCAAAATATACGTGAAATCAACAATGGTGTAAAAATTGGTGGCATTGAAGCAAAAATAAATTTGGTCTGTTGGAGCGCTCCCCTTGTATTTATTTGTGGCTGTTTGTGCCGTTTAGTAGTGCATTAATCCCACCCTTCCCACACATCACACAACATAGGTTCAAGCTGGAAAACATCCAGCAGTGCTTTCTTTTGAGCTTGCCTTTCAGCGCTTAAATGACGTATTTTGTAATTTATGCAATCTCTTAAATATATCCTACAGCGCAACATCACCTCGGCATCAAACCAGCATCACCACAACACCAGCTGAACAGAACTCCGCACCACCTAAACACTACTGCAACATTGCAACACCACCACTCCACCATGCCTTACCACCACCACAGCATCTCTTAGCACCACCACATCACTCAACACCACCTTAGCATCATTAAGCACCACCTCCACTTTAGAACAGCCAGGAAGAAGTTGCTACAATTGAGAGGACAAAAAAACAAGACATTTTTTGTTTGTTCTTTTTTTGATTGGGTTATTCAGTTGTACATAATGTCTTCTTGGTTCTCTTCCAGGGGATACTCCTCAATAGTCATAAGCACTGAATAATCCCCGCCCACGTGCGGGACCCCGGAGCATATATAAAAATACATATATATATGTGTATGTTTAGAACCACAAGTACCTAGTACTTCCAAAACATACATATATACATGTATATACACATAAATATGCAGCCTATTATAGATCCAATAGACTAAAATGCCAAAATTACATGGATTTCTATTGCAAGAAAATAATATCACATGTAAATAGTGTAATAGAGAACATATACTGCAGTAGTGTTCCACAACAACCCTTTATTTTCATAAAAGAAAAACCGGTAATAGCAGGCAGTTTGTTCTTAGGCTGCATAGATCAATAACATCTCAGTATAATAAAAAACTGGCACCGTGTCTTTAAGACCTCCAGGAGCCCCCTGCTCCCATCATGCACCACAGGTGACACGCCAGTTCTTTTTTCCGGCTCCTTCTGTGAGGATCCTGGAGCTTGAGCTCGTCTTTTTTTTGACTAATTCTACTCAGAAATTGGTTTTCTACAACTTTATTCGACATTTGCCTTTGCTGGTATTATTTTCTAATGTTTTTCTGACAATTTAACAATCTTTTTATGTCAAATGCCAGCTTTATTTAACAAATGTCCTTCCTGTGGGAAGAAAAGCGCTAAATCTGACCCTCACTCTGTGTGTATTGTCTGCCATCCTCACACAATCCACCGAAGTGTTACTACTGCCAGCAATTTTCAAAGACAACTCTGCGTGACAGAGATAAGATCAGACTTCATGCGTCAATGGAGAGAGGAAAGTCTAAAAGTGGCCTTGAGTAATCCCAAGAAGCCCTCCTCTCATGGAAAACAGAAAAGGTGTCGATCTGCTTCCCCAGCTTCCAAAAGAAAGCCGATTCCAGATTGCTCGCCGTCAGCGTCGAAATCGGCGTAAAAAAACGAGTAAGTCACTCTGACGTCGAGGGACAGATCGCCGTCGAAACGACGAGAACCTCTGTCGACGAAAAGTAAGTCGACGTCGAGGCATACTTCGGGCCCGAAGTATATGGGTGACAACAGACCGAAATAGACGTCAAAGTATCTGTCGACGGTAAGACACCGGTCGGCGTCGAGGATCGACGAGAGCACCCTGTCAGACCCACAGACGTTTGGCGTCGAGGGCAAGATCCCCGTCGAAGTCGACGATGCCACGCACCTACCGGCATTCGACGTTGAAAAGGCCGTCACGGTCGCCGTCGAAGAGACCGACGTAGAGGGCATCACCGCATAGACCCGAATCCTCAAGTGTCTCCACAGCAGCGGTCGACGTCGATGG
The DNA here is from genome assembly GCA_963921515.1 of Calotriton arnoldi. Classification (NCBI taxonomy): domain Eukaryota; kingdom Metazoa; phylum Chordata; class Amphibia; order Caudata; family Salamandridae; genus Calotriton; species Calotriton arnoldi. The sequence goes on from CAWUFW010000690.1 coordinate 3,084,678, forward strand.
TGGCATTATCCGGGTCGTCGTCAAGGGGGAGAATTCTCGCCACTGCCTGAGACGTACCAGAGAAGCCAAGATCGACGTCTAGAACAATGCGGTCGACGTCGAGAAATGTCATCTTTTCCGGGTATCAACATTATTCAGAGCACACCGGAGGATTCTCCTGGAGCCGGAGATAAGTCTCCTATTAATGTCTCCATTATGGCTAGAAGACATACGACGCTGAAAAGTCCCACCTAGAGTTCCGGGCTCGGAATTTTCCAAATCTCTTAAGCCATCCAGAATCTCTGGGGGACCCCCTCCACGCAGGTGTCCAAGAAGATCTAGGTCCCCAGCAACACGGCGTTCAAGGTCAAGAGTGCGCTCACGATCTCGCCGTTCTCCTACACCTAAAAGAAGACTTGGATCTCCATCATCTACCCCGTCTACAAGGTCTTCCATTAGGGATTATTCGCCTACTTTATCTGCGACACCTCCATCCAGGGTGTCCCCGATTGACGATATCGGAACTTTCAATGAAATTCTCTGCAGGGGTGCCAACAAGTTAAATATCAATATGTCTGCACCTCCAGTTTAAACGTCGGTCATATTCGAAACCCTTCACCATAGGTCGTTGGCAAGGCCTCTACTTCCTTTGGTTCCAGGTCTGCTAGAGCCAGCAATGCAGACCTTCCTGACTCCGGCCATGGTGGGTTCAGCTCCCACACGGATTTCCCAAAAATATAAGGTTCCACAACAGGACCTATTTGTTCTTCGTGCAGACCCACCTCCAGACTGTCATAGTGGCTGCAGCCAGAAAGGCACATTCGGCTACATCATCTTCCACTGCCCCACCAGAGAAGGACTGCAAAAATATGGACTCTTTAGGTAAACGAATGTGCAATACATCTGCTTCGGTAATGAAGGTGGCTTGTGCTTTCGCCTTGCTGGGTCGGTACGATAGGTCTCTCTGGGACTCGTTGGCGAGATTTACAGAGAAGCTACCGAAGGAGGATCAACAGGACTTCCAGGAAATCCTGCAAGGAGGCGGACTGGTGGCTAATCAGATCATCAGTGCAGCCGCGGATACATCCGATTTGGCGGCCCATGGATATTCACATGGCATTTGCTCGAGGCGCTCAGCATGGCTTCGTCTCACTGGACTAAAACCGGATGCGCAGAGAAAAATCACGAACCTTCCCTTCAATGGATCTTCTCTGTTCGGGTCCCATGCGGACGACAATGTCCAAAATGAAGACGGAATTGGACACCATGAAAGCGGTTGGCTTGGAGAAGAGGAAAGAATTAAGGCGACGGTTCCGTCTCTGACAGACGTTCCTTTCAACAGAGGGTTCAAACCCCTCATTGGAACACGCAGAATCAAAATCAAGGTCAATCCAGGTCTCACTACCAACAGAGAAGACCCGGGAGAGGATCTACAAAACCGCAGTCTAATGCGCCTAAACAACCAACGAAACAATGAGGGGTGGCTTCCTCCATGCCCGTTAACCACTCCGGTGGGAGGAAGTGTTATGTTACATCTGGAGGAGTGGGAGAAACTAACAAAGGACAAGTGGGTTCTAAATATTGTGCGGAATGGATATCTGCTCAGGTTCAAATCCCCACCACCATCAGTTCCTCCGCGACAAGGGCCTCTCCAAGGACACCACTTGTTGCAATCGGAGGTGAATGTTCTCCTACAAAAACATGCCATAGAAAAGGTCCCTATTCCGCAAAGAAAGCAAGGGATTTATTCTCGATTTTCTGGTGCAGAAAAGCGGTCCTACCAGAGAATACAGACCAATACTCGACTTGAGACTGTTAAACAAATACATTCGCAAAGAGAAGTTTTCAATGTTGGCGCTACATCAAATATTCCCTCGGCTTCATCACGGGGACTGGATGTGTGCCATAGACCTACAGGACGCATACTTTAATGTTTCAGTGTCCAAAAAAACATTGCAAATTTCTACGTTTTCAAGTGTCATCCCAACATTTTCAGTTCAAGGTTCTCCCGTTCGGGCTCAAATCAGCTCCCCGAACGTTTTCAAAATCCATGGCAGTGGTGGCAGCGTTTCTTCGCAAGCGAAGGATATTCATATATCCTTACCTGGATGACTGGCTCCTGAAGAGCTTGTCACCTGCTCTGCTTCAGACTCTTCTCTTGTGCTGTCTGCAACTACTGAACAGGTTGGGTCTTCGTCAACTTCAAGAAATCAATCTTCAACCCAATACAGAAGATCCACTACCTGGGTGCCTCCCTGGCTGCCGCAAAAGCAAGCATGTGTCCTTCGGAGGAGAGGTTATCATCAATTCACGAGAAATGTCACAGCCTTCTTCACAAGCAGTATCCCACAGTCAGGCAGGTGTCATCACTGCTGGGATCAATGGCATCATGCATTTTCATTGTACCAAACGCCAGGTTAAACATGCGTCCTTTGCAGCAATCTCTGGAGGACCAGTGGATGCAGATATCGGGGCGCTGGGAGGATCAGGTGCTTCTCTCCCAATCGGCCAAGGAATCCATCAAATGGTGGACTAAGCGATCCAATCTGATGGAGTTCCCTTTCACTTGGACCCTCCTACCCAGATGATAGTCACGGGTGCTTCACTCCAAGGATGGGGTGCTCACGTGGGTACTCTGCAAGTTCAGGGCCTCTGGTCAGAGACAGAACAAAGTTAGCATATCAACCTCTTAAAGCTGAGGGCAGTACACTTGGCTCTCAAATCACTGTACTCTTCATTCCAGTCTCGGTCCCTTCTGATTCAGACGGATAATACCACCACCATGCATTATTTGAACAAGCAGGGGGGTAGCCGGTCGAGACCTCTCTAGAGTCTCAGACCATCTGGAAATGGCTTCTCGCAAGAGACTTAACCATTTTGGCAATGCATCTCCCAGGGACACTCAATGTCCAGGCGGACGCCCTAAGCCGGGACTTCGTCGAAGCTTACGACTGGGTTCTAAACGACGAAGTCACTCAAAGCATCTTTCGAAACTGGGGAATTCCAGACATCGACCTGTTTGCAGACGCGGTAAACGCAAAATGCCCCGTCTTCGCATCCAGGTTTCCTCAACCAGGCTCTCGGGGCAATGCCCTTTTGATAAGATGGTCTCAGACATTACTGTACGCCTTTCCACCAATTCCGTTGATTCCCACAGTGATCAACAAGCTTGACAGGACCAATACCAGAATGATTCTGATAGCCCCGGAATGGCCCTGTCAGTGGTGGTATCCGGATCTCCTTCAGCTATCGGAAGTCCCGCACAGGAGGTTATCATGCCATCCAGACCTATTATCCAAGAACGAAGGGAAGGTGTTTCACCCCCATCTCTCATCCCTACGATTGACGGCATGGCTCCTGAATGTATGAACATTCTCAAAGAGGCCAAGAGACCTTCCACTAGACTCCTATGCTTTTAAGTGGAAGCGTTTTTACTTATGGTGCATGAACAATGGACATGATCCCGTCCGGGGTCAGGAATGGGTGCTTTTACCATATTTACTACATATCGCCAAATCTGGCCTTAAATTTTCCTCTATTAAAGTCCATCTTGCAGCTATCACAGCATATAGAAAACCCCAACTCGGGTTTCCTTGGTCAAAGATTTTCTGGAGGGATTAAGAAAGGTTTACCCACCAATCAAGGCTCCTTCTCCACCTTGGGAACTCAACATTGTTCTAGCAAAATTGATGGGTGCTCCCTTTGAGCCTATTCACAGAGCTTCTTTACAACATTTGACATGGAAATCCGCTTTTCTAGTGGCTATCACCTCTGCTCGCAGAGTGAGTGAGATCCAGGCGCTGTGCTGTAAAGAGCCCTACACTGTTTTTCATGCGAACAGAGTGGTTTTAAGAACACATCAGAGTTTCTTACCCAAAGTAGTCTCTGATTTCCACATTAATCAGACAATCTCCCCACATTTTTTCCGAATCCTTCAAATCCTCCGGAAAGGTCCCTCCATTCTTTGGACCTCGAGAGGGTTCTGAAGTTCTACTTGGATAAGACAAAGAGCTTGAGGAAAACGGACCGACTGTTTATAAACTATGGGTCCATAAATACTGGTTCTGCAGCTTCTAAAAGATCTATCTCTAGGTGGATAGTGTCTTGTATATCTTTGTCTTACCAACTGGCCAATAGAGTCCTCCCGGGCAAGCCTAAGGCCCATTCTACTAGGGAAAAGGCCTCTACCACGGCTCTCCTTAGAAACATACCTATGGCAGAAATTTGTAAAGCAGCCACATGGCGTTCAGTACATACTTTCACGCGCCATTACTGTTTGGACTCTGATACACAGGCGGATGCTCAATTCGGGCAAGCCTCACTCAGAAATTTGTTTGGATGATTACATATTAGATGCTATGTTATTTGTTCTTGGTGCTGTTTGCTAGTCCGTGAAGAAGTGGGTATGGGCTTGCTACTCTATTCAGTGCTTATGACTATTGATGAGTATCCCCTGGAAGAGAAGGATAAGTTACTTACCTGTAATCCTAGTTCTCTTCCAGGGCTATACTCCTCAGTCATAAGCAACCCTCCCGCCTCCCCGGACTAGCATTAACAGTACGATAGTGTGGTGTTTGCATCTGATATCCTGGGTACTACATGTTAGTACACCGTAAAAAAGAACTGACCTAACTGTCACCTGTGGTGCATGATGGGAGCAGGGGGCGCCTGGAGGTCTTAAAGGCACTGTGTCCAGGTTCTCTGAAGCCTTAAAGGCAAGGTGCCAGTTTTTTATTATACTGTGGTGATCATCTATGCAGCCTAAGAACCAATTGCCTGCTATTACCTGTTTTTCTTTTATGAAAATAAAGGGTTGTTGTGGAACACTACTGCAGTATATGTTCTCTATTACACTATTTACATGTGATATTATTTTCTTGCAATAGAAATCCATGTAATTTTGGCATTTTAGTCTATTGGATCTATAATAGGCTGCATATTTATGTGTATATACATGTGTGTGTATATATATGTATGTTTTGGAAGTACTAGGTACTTGTGGTTCTAAATATATGTATATATGTGTATATATATATATGTATATATATATGTATATGTGTATATATATATATATATATATATATATATACACACACACACACACACACACACACACACACACACACACACACACACACACACACACACACACACACACACACACACACACACACACACACACACACACACACACACACACACCCCCCCCCTGGGGTCTCGCACGTGGGCGGGGATTATTCAGTGCTTATGACTGAGTATACCCCTGGAAGAGAACTAGGATTACAGGTAAGTAACTTATCCTTATGTACAAGGTAACAAATGCTTATACTTTTTGTTATAACTTTTCAACATGCTTTATAGCAGCCACAATGCTCTACAACATAGCTTAGAAACATTGACAAAGCCAATAGCTCTGGCTAAACCCTTATAAGGACTTATTGGCTATGCCAATGCTTTGTTAGACATATGATAAATACCCTTCGTGTTCAGTCAAATTTCCTAGAGTCCTGTCATTCATGGGAGCTGTAGAACCACAAAGAAGACTATTTTATCCTTGTTTCTGTGTAACGGACGTTGCTCTCTTACAGGAAGGTGAATAGTTGGAATGCTGGATATAATTGCGTTTTTTGCATATACCCGAGTGTCTGAATCATGACCCTCCAGAAAATCTTAAAAGCCAATTGTCAGTTCTGAGAATTGGTATCTCATAGTGGTGGTAGCAAAGGAGGTACAGCGGTCTTTCAAGAATGGCAATGGCAGACAACAAGGAGGGGTTGAGACATTCCTTGAAAAGAGGAAACTATTACAAGGAAGCTCCTTACTTTAGCCAGGTCAACCCTGGAAACAAATTTACTTGTACTGGAAAGCAGCACAGTAGCAGAAACTAACAAACAAAACCATGCTGATCAACATGCACAGCACTAAAAGCTGTGCTGAACCATGGGGAACCCTCACTCCCCTTTCCTGTTCTAGGGAGACCAGAACATATTTAGATATTCAGCAAAACGACTAGGCAAAGCCATTAAGTGTCCATTGGATACCTATCTGCGACATCTTGAGGCGGTATATACTAAAATGCAAATCCACTCAGGCTCCATCATAAGGTTGAAATAGTAATACAAGCAAACACAATAACTGCTTCCCGTCATTTTGAGATTGTTTTTGCGTAAATGTGGAGCTGCTATGATGTACGAGTTTATATACATACAGTACCTTACCCTTCCTCAACCCTTGGCAAAGTAATTTGCATTTTCATAGCCACGAACTGGATGGCAGTGCTATTCCACCACAAGCTGCAAAGCTTTTATAGGTATGTCAGCAGTTTTCCATGCACTTATTTTTTTTGTTAGCTTAAAAGAACTCCTCAAATACGAATGAGAATTGTTTTCCTCTGTTATATAAATTTGCAAACGCTTCATGTTAATTTCAAGCTTAATGTTTGATGTGAATGGCTTTCTTGCAGGCATTTATTGAAATGGAGAAAAGGGAAGATGCCCTAGCTATGGTTGAGCACTGTGAAGAGAATCCCCTTTGGTTTCAGGGCAGATGTGTGAAAGTGGACCTTTCTGAAAAGTACAAGACCCTTGTGCTTCGGGTAAGTGATTTGGAACAGGACAGTTAAAATGAAAAGCAAGCTTAAGTGTTGTAGGTGAAACTTAAGTTATAAGCTTCTTGAGAAATGTTATTGGGTAATATTAAATGTTGGCTGAAGTTCTAGACTGCTGGATTTTCAGGTGCCCACTGCCATCTGTTTTGGTATACAATTAGAGCAGGTGATCTCCAACCTTTTCTGTAGTGAAAACTGCTTCTGATTAGTGAAAATAATGGTGAGCTCAACAACCTGCAAATTGTTACCAGACGCCCCCATGCCCAGCTGCATTAACTTTAAGCCTTATGTCCATAGAGACTGATTCTATGGTTTGAACAAAATACTTTGACTAGGGGCACTATGACAGGGCGACCATGTCTGTGAGAGTGTCGTCTTTGGTCATGTATGAACATGTGTGCGTATGAATGGGATGTGTATGGGTGCCTGAGAGCCTGTTATATGTACTTGTGGCACAGGATATACCTTTCACCATATGTGGCACCGTTTAAAATGTTAAACACAAACCTACGACCATTTTGTTTAATGGGAGAAGTTTCAAATGCGGAATAAAAGCCAGACATTTTTTTGAAAATATGGATTCTTTTCTGCACTTTTTCTCCCATTTTAAAAAAGACTTCTCCAACTGTGTGTGTATAAATGTGTGTATATGTATATGTATATGTGTGTATATATATATATATATTCACTGAAAAAACCATAGGTTTTAGGGACAGTTATAGTTAGTTGGACATTTCACTCGTACAAAACCCGTGAAATTCCCCCGTTATAGTTAGTTCAGCTAACTATAACTCGCGCCCCTGCAATGCACTGCTGATGATGTCACATATTACATCACTCATGACATGGTCAGTGACATCACTCATGACATCATGCAGTGACATCATGCAGTGACTGTTTCTGTTAAGTTTAAAAATGTTTAATATATATATAGGCAAAGGCGTATTGAATGACTGGGTGTATAAGTGTCTCAATGGATGATTGAGTAGGTGCGTGACTGACTCTCCAAGTGAGTGATTAAACGTATCTTACTGAATGCATGGGTTACTGACTAAACTGTGTGAATGTCTGAATCCATTTGTCTGTTGGTGTGCGAATAGCTACATGAGTGTCTATATGGGTTATTGATTGGTTGTCTGAGTATCTGTATGGGTGCCTGAGTTTGTGTGGGTGGGGTGTGTGTGACTCTACATAGATGTGTGAGTGGGTGATTCACTGGGTGCATGATTTGAAGAGTGCATCTGTGATGGACTGCTTGGGTGAGTGTGTGTATCGGTGTGTTAGTGAGTGAATGTATATCTCAGTGGTACATGTGTGAGTAACGACATATGTAAAAGGCAGTATATATGTGTGTTAGAGTATTTAAAAGGCTATAAGTGAGAGTGTGTGATTGTGAGTGGCTGTATGGATGAGTGTGTGCTTGTATCAGTGATTGTATAAGAGCGTAAGAATGTGCTAGTAAGTGAGCTGGTGTGTGTATCACTGTATAGGTGAGTAAATGGCAGTGTGATTAATTATTTGCATGACTGACTAGGTGTGTGAGTACCTCTACAGATGAGTGGTGGTGTGTGTGTCTATGTAGGTGTATGAGTGCATATGATAGTCCTGTACTGAGTGACCGTAAGTATGAGTGACTGTACAGGTGAGTGAGTGTGTGTGTAGACCTAAGAATCAATGTGTGTATGTAGTTATTGGTGTTGGAGTGTCTATGGTTTTGAGAATGGCAGTCTGTAATTTACAGTGGGTGTATCAAAAGTTATATTAGGGTGTCATCAGTGATGTCATTTGAGATGTCATGAGTGATGTAATATGTGACATCATCAGCAGTGCATTGCGGGGGCGCGAGTTATAGTTAGCTGAACTAACTATAACGGGGGAATTTCACGGGTTTTGTACGAGTGAAATGTCCAACTAACTATAACTGTCCCTAAAACCTATGGTTTTTTCAGTGAATTTCAAAGGTTTTTTAAATGCTAATTTCTAACTATGCCTACAGAGGTAGGACATGCGAAGAAAGAAGAAAAAACGCACAAAGAAGCAAAAGAAATGCAGAAAGAAGCAACAGAAGTCCACAAAGATGAAGAAAAGTGCAGGAAGAAGCAAAAGATGTGCAGAAAGAACCAACAGAGGAGCAGAAAGAGGCCTTGTTCCAAAATCATCCTGTGCCCACAACTTTTTCCGACGTGTACTCGTGGTAACTGACTCTGACTAACCAGAGCCAGTGCTATGCTAAAACACACTTAGAATACATTGAAAACACCTACATACACTAGGGAACACTATGCGTTGGGGTACCCCTGTGATTAGCATGACCTCCTCTGTAAGTCCCTAGTACATAATTGGGCAGGGGGATTAAAACTACCTCTTAAAACGCGCTACAGGGCGCGTTTGCACAGTGGTGAAGGGAGGGGGGGGCCTGAAGTGACGTGTGCAAACGCGCCCCGTGGCAGGATTCAAGGGGACTTAATCCTGCAACTTAAAACATAAGTGTCCCTGGGGCCCAACTAGTCCCCCCAGGTACCTACAGTTAGGACCACAGAGCTGAGTTGCAGAGGCGCGTTCCGAGGCCACGCACCTTTTTTCACCTCTCTGCAACGCAACTCTGTTGTGCTTACTGAAGGTACCTGGTGGGCTAGTTGGACTCCAGGGACCCTCCGGATTGAAGGGGACTTAATCCCCGAACTTAAAACGCACCAGAGGGCCTGTTTGCACACATGTCACCTCAAGCCCCGCCCCCTCCCTTCACCACTGTGCAAACGCGCCCCTTGGCGCGTTTTAAGTTGTGGGATTAAGTCCCCTTGAATCATTGGTGTCCCTGGGGTCCAACTAGCCCACCCTGTACCTCCAGTATGCGCCATGGAGCTGCGTTGCAGAGAGGTGTACAGAGGCATCGCCCCTTTTTACACCTCTCTGCAACGCAGCTCTGTGGCGCTTTTTGGAGGTACATGGTGGGATAGTTGGCCCCCAGGGACCCTCAGGATTGAAGTGGATTTAATTCCCCATCTTAAAACGCGCCACGGGGCCTGTTTGCACACATGTCACCTGAAGCCCCGCCCCCTCCGTTCACCACTGTGCAAACGCGCCCCGTGGCGCGTTTTAAGTTGAGGGATTAAGTCCCCTTGAATCCTGAGGGTCCCTGGAGTCCAACTAGCCCACCATGTACCTCCAAAAAGCGCCACAGAGCTGCGTTGCAGAGAGGTGTAAAAAGGGGCGTGTCCTCTGTACACCTCTCTGCAACGCAGCTCTGTGGCGCTTTTTGGAGGTACATGGTGGGATAGTTGGCCCCCAGGGACCCTCAGGATTGAAGTGGATTTAATTCCCCATCTTAAAACGCGCCACGGGGCCTGTTTTCACACATGTCACCTGAAGCCCCGCCCCCTCCGTTCACCACTGTGCAAACGCGCCCCGTGGCGCGTTTTAGGTTGGGGGATTAAGTCCCCTTGAATCCTGAGGGTCCCTGGAGTCCAACTAGCCCACCATGTACCTCCAAAGCGCCACAGAGCTGCGTTGCAGAGAGGTGTAAAAAGGGGCGTGTCCTCTGTACACCTCTCTGCAACGCAGCCCCTGGTGCATACTGGAGGTTCCTGGTGGGCTAGTTGGCCCCTAGAGACCCCCAGTATTCAAGGGGATCGTTCCCCATCTGCAAACGCGCCAGGGGGCGCGTTTGCAGAGTGCTGCAAGGAGGTGGGCGTGGCCCCCTTTTTTTTTTTTTTTAAGAACGGGGGCTGTGTGGCCCCCCTTTTTCTAATTTATTGGCCCTGGGGACCCCATCCCCCGGGGCCGGCCTTTATTTTTTTTATATATATTTTTTTAAATCAAATTTTGGGGAGTGGGGCCGCGTGGCAGGTTTCCTGCTCTCTCTTCCAAAAACCAAAGCAGTTTGCTATGGAAGGACGAGAGCCGCGAGGCTCCCGCCCTGCCATAGCAAACTACAGTGTCCCGGGGGTAGGCACCCCGGGACACTGCAGGAGCCGGCCCTGGGGGGTGGCGGTCCCCAGGGCCATCACTGGCTCCAGGAGGGGGCCACGCGGCCCCCCTCCCAACATCTTGAAAGCCCGGGGAGGTGGTGGTCCCCGGGGCTCTGAGGTCCGTAACGGACCCCATATTTAAATCTTTAGTGCCCCCGGGAGGTGGCGGTCCCAGGCGTGTGGAGGCTGGAGCCCCCACACAGGTGCTTCTAATTTTAAAAGAAGCCCCGGGGGTGGCGGTCCCCGGGGCTGCGGGAGGGCCGAGAGCCCTCCCGCACCATTGTTTATTTAAAGCCCCGGGGGTGGCGGTCCCCGGGGCTTGGGGGGGCCTTAGAGGCCTCCCCATACATAAATTTGATAAACCCCGCATGCCCCCGGGACTTGGCCCATCCGGGGGCCAATTACCAACGAAGCGCGGGAGACCGCGCTTCGCTTTTTTTTTTTTTTTTATCGGCTGGATCCGCGCACCCAGCGCATTTTTTGCCCTTTTTTTTAAACATTTTTTGGGGTCCTGGGGGTCCTTGTAGGACCCCCTGAGCAGGCCTAGGGGGTCAGGGTGTTTCTAACCTGCCCCCTTTTTGCGTTTTGCGCGTTAGTTTCTCTGATTTCTTGTGCCTCGGTTCTACCGAGGCACAAGATGGCTGCCAACACTTCCTGGTTTGGAGTGTTGACAGCCAATTAGCATACAGCTCGTGATCGGGAGGGTACGCGGACCCTACTCGGCCATAGATATATATGTGATTTTAATTTTGATTTTCTCAGGAACTACTGAACGGATTTACACCATTTAAGCAAAAGGCACGACTCTGAACCAAGGGCTACTTTTTTGCCAAATTTGGTGTAATTCCGTTCAGCAGTTCGGGCTGTAGCTGCGATGAAAGGTTCCTATGGAAAATTGCATGGGGGAAACACGTTTTGGGACCCCCCTTTTTTCTCGGCCCCCGCTTGACGAATCACCCCGAGACTTTCAAGATCGGAGCGGGCCACAAAGTTTGAAAATTTCGCGAAGATTCGTCAACCGGCGCCAAAGTTATTTCAAATAGAATGTTGCGGATTTCCTATGGAAAATAGGTCCTAACTATAACTATCTACTGGCGACCGCCAGTAGATCATTTATATATATATATATATATATATATATATATATGTATGTGTATATATATATGTATATGTATGTGTGAGAAAGTGCCATCTTTCTTACATGGTATGCCCCCACTTTTTGCTGAATGGCTGATGTACTTTGACTGAGTGTGCCCTGGGCTCCTGCCAACCAGGTACCCAGGGCCTGTGTTCCTTCCCTAAAATTGCATTGATACCTACACCCAATTGACATCCCTGGCCACAGGTCAGCCCCTGGTAAATGGTACCATGGGTACCCAGGGCACTGTGACCAGGGAAGGCCCTAAGGGCTGCAGCACTTGTTGTGCCACCCTTAGGGACCCTGCACCTTACACACACACACTGCCTTTGCAGGCTGCGTGTCTTGGTGCAGGACAAAAGTGAAGAGTCGACATGGCTCACATCCCTGTGTGCCATGCCTACAAGCTCACTGCCCTGGCCTAGGTCAGCCACCCCTCTAGCTGGGTGCACTATGCCAGTGGTGAGGGCATAGAGGCATGAGCCCTGTGCCCTACAGTGCCCAAGTCCATTCTTGGGCATTGTAAGTGCAGTGCTGCCATTAAGAGTATATGGTGCTGGGAGTCTGTCATTACGAACTCCACAGCACCATAATGGCCCCACTGAAGACTAAGAAGTTTGGTATCAAACTTCTCAGCACAGTAAACCCCCACTGATGCCAGTGTGGGATTTAATGTAAACGCACTCAGAGGGCATCTTAGAGATGCCCCTGAAACCAACCCGACCTCCAGTGTCCGGACTGAGTGGCTGCCCAGGCTGCCACCACCAGACATGTTTCTGGACCCCTGGGTCGAGAGCCTCTGCTCTCAGGGGCCTGAAACAATGCACATCCCGGGACGAGGTGCCAAAGCCTCCTCCCCAGGATGGGCAGGGGGAGCTTCAAAGGCCTGCCGCCTTTGGAGTTTCCCAGACCATTTGCTGCTTCCAGCAAACTGGTCCCCACTGGTTCTACCCCACTCCTGGCGGGAGAACCGGCGGGAAAACCAGAAGCAGGAAATGGGTTGTGCCCACCTCTGCCAACTCCACCCCTAAGGTGGGGGAGGCGAGGTGAAGCACAAACTCGAGTCCCCGCCATCTTGAGGATGGGGGGACCTGGCCAACCAGGGACAGGCTCCTGCCCCCTCCCACTGGAGAGGAACAGAATAGGGGTGTACCCACCCCAGGGAAGGGACCCATTGGTCCCTGCCCTTACCTACCTGTAACCACCCCTAAATTTAGTATTTAGGGGCTCCCTGAACCTTCCTTCCGGAGTTCCCAAATCCGAAAACAAGAAGAGAAGACGAAGCAAGAAGACCAGCCGTGCAGCTGCTAAAAGGAGGCGACAACAACTGACTTGGCCCCAGCCCTACCGGCCTGTCGACCTCTGAACCTGCTCCTGCGGAATCCCGGCCTCAGCAACCTCACAAACCCCGGAGGACCTGACTTCTGTTCCACAGCCTTCGACCCAGGGACTCCCACGAGCAGTGGTACTGCTCAAAAGAAAACCTACCAAAGACCCGGCCCTGGCACGGAGCCGCGAAACCTGCACACTCTGCACCCGCCGAATCCAGCCTGTGCCTGAGTGACCAGAGACCTCGAGGACGTCCCCCGGCGATTCTGACCTGGAATCCAGTGGCCAAGGACCCTCCTCGACGACCCAGGCGACGCCTGCAGCCTCAGGACAAGGGACCCCTCCAACCGCGACCAGCAGGGGTAAGATTTCCCGACCTCAAAGACACCCCTGCACCCGGCGCCCCACGGCCCCTTGTGCCCAACTCCTGGGTGTCTACCTATCCTCCAAGACCCCAACTTACCTCCTGAAGTGTTGGTCGTCCCTGAAGAATCACCGTCCCCGAGCCTGCAGCCTTTCTTCACCTTTCACGACCTCTATTGTTTAACATTGAGCGCCCGACGGCTCAAAGCACCCTGCACCCAGCCGCCCGAGTGCCCCTGGAAGTGCAACCTCTATCCTAACCTACTTCCCTACTTGCCCTGAGCAAGTGACCAGGAGCCCAGCTCCCACAGTCGCGTGGCCTGCTTGCCAGCAGCCACCAACCCGGGGCCCCCCGCCTGCCATAGGATAACATTGGGCCTTCTCACTCTGCACCCGGCCGCCCCTGTGCCGCTGAGGGTGTAAAACTGTACTTACCTGATCCTGGGGGACCCCTGAGTCTTACCCAGAACCTTAACCCTGCCAGTCAAGTACTTACCCGAAATCCGATAACTCACTTTTCTTCCATAGGGTTCCATTGACTGGTTTTCTGCGAAATTTCTTCTAAGTGTGGAGTTCTGAAACTTTAGAATATTCACCAAAAATCAACCGAGACACGAAAACGAAAATACTCACCTAGTATTAGAAGGGGCCTCAGTGCTGGACCCGAGTGCCCAACACTGGCCCTAAAAAGTAATCGCAACGTTACTTACCGCTAACTCACTTTTCTTTCATAGGGATCCATTGACTGGTTTTCTGTGAAATTTCTTCTAAGTGTCGATTTCTGTATTTTACAAATATTCTTTAAAAATCGAACAAACTACAAAAACGTAATTACTTACCTGTTTTAAGTAAATGTCCCAGTGCTGAACCTAGGAGTCCAGCACTGGATTACAAAAGTAACGTAAACATACTTTGCTTGCACACTGTATTTCCTTTCATAGGATAACATTGGTAATTTTACCCAGAAAAGTTTCTAAGTGTCAGCTTTTGAAATATAGTAATATTCTTCAAAAATCACTACAATAACCAAAACGCGTTTTCTTACCTGTTTACAGGAAGTGTCCCAGGACTGAATCCAGGATCCAGTCCTGTGGTTAGAAAAGTGCTCTGCAAAGTAATCAATTGTAATTAAGCATAATTTTCCATTGAGCTCAATGTTATGTTATGTTATGTTATGTTATTGTATTCTTATATAGCGCGTGTATACCGACAGGTCTCTTAGCGCTTCGGAAGAAGAGAACAGCGTCAGGGCCGGGTGGTCACCATGGTACTAGAGAGAATTAGGTCATGTCTAGAGCCTCTCTAAAAAGGATGGTTTTAAGCTGCTTCCGGAAAGGGAGCAGACCGTGTTCTTTACGGAGAGTATCGGGCAGCCGGTTCCAAAGTTGTGGCAGGAGGATCGAGAAGGCTCGTCCTCCTTTGGAAACACAATTGCCCCGCGGGCAGACCAACTGGGCGGCCTCTGCTGAGCGGAGCGCCCGTCTAGGCACATATTTAATTAAACGTTCCTTAATGTACTCTGGGGCGTGACCGTAAAAGGCTTTGTGGGCAATACAGAGTCCCTTAAACTTCGCTCTTTGCCTAACCGGCAGCCAATGCAGTTTACGCAGCAAAGGAGTGGCATGGGTTCTTCTGGGTGACCTGAAAATCAGCCTGGCGGCGTCATTCTGTACCACCTGTAGCCTATTCATAAGTTTCTGGGGGAGCCCGACATAGAGCGCATTGCCATAGTCGAGTCGCGAGACGATGGTTGCTCGTACAATGGTTTCCAGCGATGAAGTTGAAAGCAATGGAACCAACTTCCTCAGTTGTCTCAGCAGACCAGTGCAAGTACCCACCACAGCGTTGACTTGATTTACCATGGAGAGCTCGGAGTCGATCTTAATTCCTAAGCTTTTTACAACTGGTACTGGGCTGGGACAAGCCCCCAGCTCTTGGGGCCAGAACAAGCCGCTCCATGGGTTATTTTTTGCCGGAATTACTAGGACTTCGGTTTTATCAGGATTGATTTTTAAGGAGTTTGCCGTCATCCAGTTTATTGTAAACCTGAGGATGTTCTGAGCAGACTCTTGGGTGCGGGCCGAGTTATCGATCTTCAGAATAAGCTGAGTATCGTCCGCATAGTTAAAGACCCGACAATCCATATCGGTTAGTGCAGCCACCAGGGGCTGCAGGTATATGTTGAAAAGGAGCGGGGACAGCGCGGAGCCCTGGGGGACCCCGCAAGAGATGTTACCCTTTTCAGATACCTGATCGCCCAGTTGGACCCTCTGCGAGCGTCCTAGTAGGAAGGATTCCAACCAATTATGGGCGTGCCCCCGGATACCCAGGTCCGATAGCCGGGACAGTAGTATTGTATGGCTGACCGTATCGAACGCCGCAGAAAGGTCTAAAAGAATCAGGGCGCTCGACTCTTTATTGTCGGCCTTAATCCTGAGATCGTCGAGTACAGACAGCATTACTAGCTCTGTACTATGGTGGGCTCTAAACCCAGCCTGGCGGGGTTGGAGTAGCTCGTATTCTTCCAGAAATGCCGAGGTAGTTTTCAGGACATGACGTTCCACAACCTTCGCCAGAAACGGGAGCTGAGAGATAGGTCTATAATTTTTAAGTTCGGCCTTATCTGCTCCCGTTTTCTTTAGTAGTGGGATAACTCTAGCCTCTTTCAAATTGGAGGGGACTAGCCCAGTTGCCAATGAGTTGTTAAGGAGGGTAAGAATCTGGTGATCCAGGGCCGGAAGGGCCATTCGAAAGATCCTAGGCGGGCACGGGTCGGCCGGGGAGCCTGATTTAATACTGTTTGTCAGGGACGTCAGAGATTCTAGATCTAGTGGAGGGAAACTGGTCAGAAACTGGCCAGGAGGGAGCAAAGGTGTAGACAGCTCCATGGGGCTCAGGGTAGTAGGAGTTTTCCCAATCTCCAGAAGGATATCTGTTACCTTCTGGAGAAAGAAAGTCTGTAATACATTGCAGTCTGAGGGTATTTCTGCAGATTTTACGTCAGGTTTCTTGCTGAGTTCAATTAAGATCTTAAAAGTTTCCTTTTGTTTATTAGGAGCCTCAGTTATGCGTGCCTCATAGTATTCGGCTTTTCTGTTTATGATGGATTTTTTATACAGAGTGAGTGTGGCTTTGTAAGAGATTAACTCAGCAAGATCATAGGTTTTCCGCCACCGTCTCTCGGCTTTGCGCAGACTCTGTTTACTCTCCCTGAGTGCCTCATTAAACCAGGGGGCCCCCTTGCTTTTAAGTCTAGTTCTTTCTCTGCGTTCCGGTGTTATTTGATTGATAGCTAATTGCAGAGTGTTACTAAGGGTTTGACTTTCTACGTCAATATTGCCTACCTGAAATTTAGGTGCGGGAAACGTCTGCAATGTGGCTATTAAATTGTCTGCCTGAATCTTGTGCCAGCTGCGAACTCTCCTCCACTCTGGCAGATGTTGCGCAGGAGGACTATCCAGCGAGGCCCAGCAAGAGATTAAGGAGTGGTCAGACCAGGCACATGGGTGGATACTTATTAGTTTGTCAAGATGGTTAGAAGACCAGACTAAATCTAGCATGTGGCCTTTAATATGAGTGGAGCGATCCACCAGTTGATGGAGCCCCAGGTTAGACATTACCAGCTCAACCTGCTTGGCCTGTGGCTCCCGTGGTTCCTTCTCCCAGTGGAAATTAAAATCTCCAACCACCAAGAGTCTTTGATATCGTGTACTCAGGTCGGACATGATCTCGGCGAAGTGGTCACTAAAACCAGGGGTTGCATCCGGGGGGCGATAGACTGCCAGAATGATGAGGCAGGAAGATTTGGATATAATTTTAACTCCCAGCATATCCGTCTTATCCATGCTCTCTGATAAAATCTTGGTGGCCGTGAGCCTGGTGTTAAAAAGAATCGCTACTCCCCCTCCTCTCTTGTTATCTTGCCTATTGTGCCAGAAGGCGTCAAAGTTGCCTGGCAGTGCCGCAATAATATCAGGGGTTGATGCATCACCTATCCAGGTTTCTGTGAGGGCAAGGATGTCAATATCCCCCTCCTGGAGAAGAGCAAAAATCTCTAAGTGATGTTTCTGAAGCGATCTAGTATTTAGCACAGCCACTTTTAAACCAGGGGGGTTCTCTGGCATACTCATGGAGTGAGGTATTGGCCCTGGAATCGTGTGGGTGTCTATCCTGGTATATCTCAGGAGGTGTTCTGATCTTAATTTTGCGGTGACAACTGAGTTCAACCTGTGGTTGCCTGTGGCAAGGGCCTGTAATTCCATTGCAGAGTATTGTTTGGGCAGGCCAGGGCTTCTGGCCCCTGGCCCCGGCTGGACGCGGACGGGCGCAGACGGGCTTGCCTTAGGCGCGCCTTCGGCGCGCCAGCGCGCGCCCGCTGCGCGCGTCCGCTGCGCGTCTGCTCCAGCGTCCCGGTTATGCTGCCCCCTTCCGCCCACCAACCAATCAGCTCTGCTGAGCAGCAGCTGAGACACCTCCCAGCACTAGACCGCGTTAAGGGATGCGGAAGTGCTCAATCAGGATATGTGGTGAAATCGCGAGAGCAGGTGGGCCGAGACCGGACCTCTCCCCGAGATTCCCCCCAAATGTGCAAAGGCTTATTTTTTTTAAAAACGTTACTTTCCCAATTCATTCCCCTAAAATCGGCATTAAAACAGTAGAAATTCGATATTTCTTTAAAAGCAGTTCTCAGTGTATCTCAGTTCTCAATATATTTCCATCAGTACAAATAACAGTGCAAGGCAATTTCGCGGCAGAGGCAGTAAAGCGCAAACACAGCAAATGACAAGGATATAATTCAAGCAGACCAGGAGGACCGCCCAACTACCTTGGCTTGCCTCTCTTACTGTCCACTGCGCGTCTGCTCCAGCGTCCCGGTTATGCTGCCCCCTTCCGCCCACCAACCAATCAGCTCTGCTGAGCAGCAGCTGAGACACCTCCCAGCACTAGACCGCGTTAAGGGATGCGGAAGTGCTCAATCAGGATATGCATTGAATTTGACCCTGTGTTGCCTCTTGCACCAACTGTGATAACCACTATCAAAAAAGTCTACTGCCTATCTGTAAGGTGAATAACCAAAGCATCTCATACTGAGAAAGTATATTTTGATCCTATTGTTGGTTCTAAAATAAAACAAGCATATATTTTTTTATATACAAACCATTGGCCTAGAGTTCAGTTCTTGAGTGTGTGGCTTCATTTGCTGACTGAGTGTGTACAACAAATGCTTTACACTGTCCTCTGATACTGCCTTACTGCTCGACCAAGCTACCACTTTGGAGAGTAAGGTTATATCTAACTTTAGCCTCTGTCAACCCTCTGGGGACTGTGGACTCTGTACACCCTGAACCTTACTTGGGTACAGTATATACAGAGCCACTTTCCTACAGTATGTATATGTATATATATATATGTATATATATATGTGTATATGTATATGTATATATATGTATATGTATATATATGTGTATATGTATATATGTGTGTATATGTATATATATATGTGTGTGTATGTCTGTGTGTATATTATGTGTTAATATATAATCGGCGTCTACTTGCCACTGGGAGCAAGAGGCCTGCTGTTTGTAAATGCCACAATTTAGAATGGGAGAAAATTTAAATGAAGTTAATCATCAAGGTAACTTTGTTCATTTTAAATTTCTCCCATTTAGAAGCATTCAGAAACATTTTGTTCTCCTGCTCCAATATTGAATTGGCAAGTGGAAGAAAGTGTCCTCTTTTTACATGGTTGACCCCTATTTTTGCCAAGCTGCTGATGTACTTTGACTGAGTGTGCCCCCGGGTTCCTGCCAAACAGGTGCCCAAGGCCTATGTTAATTTCCTAAAACTGCATCAAGACAAAACCCAATTGGCATTCTTTGTCCACATGTCGGTCCCTTGTAAATGGTACCATAGGTACCAAGGGCACTGTGGCCAGGGAAGGCCTGTAAAGGCTGCAGCACTTATTGTGCCACCCTTAGAGGCCCTGTATCCTTTTCACTTTGTTCTGCACCAAAACACGCAGCCTGCAAAAGGGGGGGGAGGGGGTGTAGTCGACATGGCACACATCCCTGTGTGCCATGCCTACAAGCCACTGCCCTGGCATAGGTCAGCCACCCCTCTAGCTAGGTGCACTATACCAGTGGTGAATGTAAAGGTGCATGAGCTCTGTACCCCTACAGTGTCTAAACCAATTCCTAGACATTGTAAGTGCAGTAATGCCATTAAGAGTATATGGTGCTGGGAGTTAGTCATTACGAACTCCACAGCACCATAATGGCATTACTGAAAACTGGGAAGTTTGGTATCAAACTTCTCAGCACATTATACTCACACTGATGCCAGTGTGGGATTTAATGAAAAATGCACTTAGAGGGCATCTTAGAGATGCCCCCTGAAAAACGACCTAACTCTAGTGTCCTGGCTGAGTGGCTGCTCGCCAGCTGCCACCACCAGACATCTTTCTGGACCCCTGGGTCGAGAGCCCGCTGCTCTCTCTGGTCTGAAACAATGCACATCCTGGGACGAGGTGCCAAGCCTCTTCCCACAGGATGGGCAGGGTCCACGAAGGGGAAGCTTCAAAGGCTTGCTGCCTTTGTGATCTACCCCAGCCCTTTGCTGCTTCCAGCAACTGGCTCCCACAGGTTCCGACCCCCACTTTGGGCGGGAGAATCGGCTGGAAAACCAAGGGAGGGAGGTGTGCCCACCTTTGCCAGCCCCGTCCCTCAGGTGGGAGAGGCGGGGTGAAGCAGAACTCAGTCCCCGCCATCTTTCAGATGAGGGGGACCCAGCCAATCAGAGGCATATGCCCCCCTCCCACTGGAGGGTGGTATAATAGGGGGTGTACCCACCCCAAGAATGGGACTTATTGGTCCCGACCTTTTTATATTTACCTGTAACTCCCTTAAATCTTGAATTTAGGGGCAGCCCTGAACCCGGCCTCCTCAGACAATAGACCAGAGTAGAAGGACCGAAGAAGCAGTGCTTAAACTAAAAAGAGGAGGACTCACACTAACTTGGCCCCAGCTCTACCGGCCTGTCCCCACCTCGAACCTGCTCCAGCTAAATCCCGGTGTGTCCTGCAGCCAGCAGTCTCAAGAACCAGAAGGACCTGCTCTGCCTTCCAAGCCGAAGAGTTTGTCTCCTGTGAGCACCGAATTTGCTCACCCATAGGCTCTGGCCAAACCGCAAGTCTACACCACTCTGCACCCGACGCCCACGGCCCGAGTTCGAGTTGCCCAACACCAGAAGGTCTCCCCGCGATCCTGACCTGAGATCTGGTGATCTGACCTGCCTCGAATCTCCAATCGACGCCTGCAGCCCCTTTCTGGAGGATCCCCCTGACCGCGACCAGAGCTGGTAAGAAAACATGATGCCTAAAGACACCCCTGCACCCGACGTCCCACGGCCTTGGGTGGCCCAACCGATGGTGTCTCAGCATCCCTAGGCATCCCAACTTACCTCTCCAACCGGTGGTCACCTCCAGAAGATCTTCGTCCCCAAGCCTGCAGCCTTTGTTGCAAACGGAGAATCCCCATTGAAATCAACAGGCCACCCGATGCCAAAACAGCACCCTGCACCCAGCGGGTGTACTTTGGGTGCTAACTTGGATCCCCCTTTGCCCAGACCTAACACCAGGAGCTTTGCTCCCACAACCTTGTGGCCTGCTCATGAGCAGCCACCAACCAGAAGCCCCCTATCCCCATTGGATAACATTGCTCCTCAGCACCCGGCCGCGCTAGTGCAGCTGAAAGTGTTTCAAGAGTGCATCCGTGACCCTGGGGGAAACCTTGTTCTAACCCCGGAATACCAACTCCCACAAATAAGTACTTACCTGCAAACCGTTAACTTAATTTCCTTCCATAGGATAGCTTTGACTGCTTTTCTTAAATTGTTCTAAAGTGTGGAGTTGCTTCGTATGGAATATTGAAAAATTGCATATGTACTGAAAGTGAATTACTTGCCTTTTGTCTAGGAAATTTATCACACGCATTTCTAGGCATATCACACTGATTAGCAAAAGTAATCTGAAAAGTAACGTACATAGTAATCTGTAAAGTTACTAAAAAAGTAATTCCGAACTGTTGACTTATCTGTAATTCAACCAACTGCATTTAACTGTAAAACTGCATACAATTTTGCAAAGCATTTATTTCACTTACCCGCACCAGGCTTGGCTTGGTTCTAGAAATGAAATAACTAAATAATATTTTTGACACACATTGGTCTGAGTTCGGTATTTGAATGTGACATCATTTCTTGCCTGAGTGTGTACAACAAATGCTTAACACTACACTCTGATAAAGCCTTACTGCTCGCCCACACTAACACAAATAGAGAGTGAGGTGCTATCTACTTTTACCTCTGCCTACCTTTGGGGTTCCACTGGGCTCTGTGCACACTATACCTCATTTTGGTATAGTATATACAGAGCCAGCTTCCTACAGCAAGGACTTTAAAGAGTTAAATACCTCAGTTCTTCCTCTGTGACTCAGTCTGGGTCCTAAATGTGACTGAGCACTGCTCCTTATCAGGCCCTGCTTTCCGCAGCCTGATGATAATAATGTAAAAATAAACAGTCTTCCCTTGACTTTAAAAGAAAAATGTGACCCTGTGCTTATTTAAAAATTAATTCAAAATCGCGAGCTACTCTAAAGGTATCTGGGAGCTAGTGGAAGCTCACTATTGACTGGTTGAAGACACCTGGATTAGAGCCCTGGACTTGAAAGGAGGCTAGCATATTCTGTAGCTTTAATACGGGGGACTTGATTTAAGATTCCAGAATAGACACCTTTATTGAAGCAGATGTTGTAGTTCAACTAGGGCAATTCTGGGCACTGGCCTTTCCTGATAGGCACTTCTATCCGCAGAGTCCTCCCCTTTTGGAAACTTTTCACAGCTTTCCTCTAAGTGACGCTGGGTTCATCTCCATGTCAGAGGGAAGTGTGAAGTCAGTGGAGCCTTTTATCAATATAGCACCACCCTGATGTCTCTTTTGCGGAAAGGGCTGTTTTGCAGTATGAATACTTTCTGGATTCACATGCTGTGCATTAATAACCTGTAAGGAAATTGGGTGTATTATATAGTATGGTAGTGCAACCTTACAGTGCAATACTTACCAACCCCTTTAGGACCCTTGAGTTTAGTCTGTCCAACCCTCGGCTAAGTTCGGAGTAGCTGTGTTAAGCATGTATACCGCACCAAAACAATTGTAAAAGAAATTGACAACATAAAACAGAAACCAATTTATAGAATAGATTGTATTTATATAAGAATTTGGACACTAGAATGAAAGATCCACAGGAGGGTTCCTGAGATTTTTCAAGCAGTAATAAATCAGTGTATTTTAATTCAAATGCAAACCAACCTTGGCATTGTTAACGAATTGGACACTTAGAAACTTTATGAGGGAAAAATGTAGTTAAATGTCCAGCAGTTCTAGTCACTTAATCCCCAGTGTAATGAATTCCTATGGAGTGGTCCTGATGCAAGGGCTTGAAGGATGCTTTACGTATGCTATGGATGTGATGCGGTTGACTGGGATCTTCCTGCAGCGATTCCTCAGTCCACGAAGCTAGTGAGGTGGGTCCTGGTTGCAGGGTCGACTTCCCACAAAGCCCTCTCTGGTCTGGGTGAAGTCCAGTTGCCACTGCACTACCAGTCTCCTGTTGTGGTCACAGGTAAATCCTTCCTGGATTGATAACTTTCTTTCTGAGGGTCCCAGCAACTCTCCAACAGCACTCCCTGGCTCTGCAGACTCTGGTGCAACTCTGTGCATTAGGTTTTGGTCCTTTGTGTGGCACAGCGGAGGCGGTAGCAGTTCGGAGACCATGTGCTACCAACTTAGCCCCAGCAGGCTTCTTCAGCTCTTGTGTCCTTGTTCAACGAACAGGAGGCCTTTCAGCTGGCCCATGGACTTCTCTTGGCTTGACTGGGCTCTGGAGACAACTTCTCCTTGAGTAGGACATGGCAGGCACAGTCCCTCTTTGCTAGCCATCAGGTGCTGCAGGGGCAGTCTTCATGGGTGCAGCCTGTTTGCTGGTCCCTCGGTGCAGTAGGACAGTCCGTCGGTCCTTCTCCCTTTGTGCCAAATCTGTGCCTTCTGGGGCCTTGTCACTAAAAAAGCGTGCTGGGGCAACTTGGTAGCCCAAAGTCTTCAAGCTGCTACCACCACTGCCGTGCAGCACAAAGGACCAAGACCAGACACACTGAGTTGCATCAGAGTTTGCTGAGCCCAGGAGTGCTGTTGTATTTGCTGGGACCCTTGAGATGCGAGTTATCGACTCGGGAAGGATTGGCCTGTGACTACAATAATGGGGTACTGATAATTATGTGGCGACTGGATTTTGGCCTGCCGGAGAGGAGTTTGTTGGACGCCGACCCTGCAACTATAACCACCCACCCCATCTTCGCAGACAGAGGAACCCCTGCAGAAAGAGCCCAGCCGGTCGACCGGGTCACGTCCACAACCTCCATAGAGTATCTTCAGCATCCTTCATTCCTTGGATCATTACCACTCTATAGGAATCCATTGCAACGCGGATAAATGCCTAGAACTGCTTCTTCTGTGAAGGTAACGGTTCTGGAGGACCTTGCTGGTCCACTTGACTAGCTCTCTGCCGGAGTTGGTTGCCCAAACTACTTTTGACCAACCACATTGTCACCTAGGGTTTTCCCTTGGAAAAGTTTCCAAGTGTCCAATTTGTTGACTTTGCAAATCTTGTTTGCGGTTGATTGCTTGTAAAATCTATCTCTACCTCTCCAGTGGTTCTTTTTCGTTCTAGTGTCTAAATTCTTATAAAAATAGTTGTTGTTTTTTTGTAAATTGGTGTCTGGTTTCTAGAGTGTTGTCGATTTTTCTACTTCAATTGTTTTGGTGCTGTTTAAATGCTTTATACTTGTTCCTCTGTGTAAGCCTCGATGCTTCGTGCCACAGCTACCCAGGGTTGATCTGAGGGTGTTATTAACAAAACCTACTGGACCTAAAAGGTTTGATAAGTGCATTGCACGGTAAAGTCTCACTGCCACACCATGTAATACATCATATTTCCTCACAATCGCCTTAGCACTCCCTCTGCACCAGAGGCTGCTGCGCCAGGCGCTGTGCTTGGGGTAACTAATCAAAAGCCCACTGCACCAGCGTGAAAGGAGAAGCAAATGGCTAAACGTTTTAACTTTGAGCCGAAGGAGAAGCGCTTGAGAGATAAAGCTGCTCAGGAGGGGAGAAGGACACGAGGGCCAGCGCATTAGAGCAGGTGTACACTAGGTAAGTGGAAAACGAATGCACTCTCTTGGAGTGTTTAAACAAAATTAAGTAGTGCCTAAAAATGTGAGCAGTGGAAGGACACCAAGTCTGTGCTCCAGGGGAGGGATTAAAGTAAGGAAGTAAAGAAGCAAATGAGTGAAAATGAAACCAACCAGTTGTAAGCAATATGCAGGCACTAAGTTAACAATGTCTCAACAGATAGCACGTGCGCAGTTTGGTAGGCAAGAACTAAAAACCATAAGATTCCTAGTTCTATAACCTGTAAGTACATGAGATTTCTTGATCATTCTACAAACCTGTCAGTTTTGGGTCTAGACTGAATAAAGGTTCTATATAGCTCTGTGGAAAAGCTGTCTGCACCTGCAGTGCTTACTTTCACTGACGTGGCTGCATCCTCTAACCCACGGGTACTCATAGTACGGCCCGCGGGCCGCCGGCGGCCCGGCAAGCCTGCCTTGGCGGCCCGCGGACCTTGCAGATACCTACCTGTGTTTTTTTTCTTTTTTTTTTTTTAAATGCCAGCAAACACCGCCGGTTGCAGCAGCGCTCTATGGGGGCCGGGCGATTCTTTAAAAAAACCATTCACTTGTTAATGAGGCTTTGTTGTATTTCACCTCTTTTTAGCGCCCCTGCATCTCCATGCAGGGGCGCTAAGAAGAGGTGAAATACAACAAAGCCTCATTAACAAGTGAATGGTTTTTTAAAGACCTGAGACTGTGAAGTACTCGGTGCGGCTGTGTGTGCGCCCGGGAAGCTGTCTCAGCCCGGGCTGACACACACGCGGGGTGACGTGACCGAGCAGGGAGACAGACAGAGAGAGGGAGACAGACAGACAGAGAGAGGGAGACAGACAGACAGAGAGAGGGAGACAGACAGACAGAGAGAGGGAGACAGACAGAGAGAGGGAGACAGACAGAGAGAGGGAGACAGACAGAGAGAGGGAGACAGACAGAGAGAGGGAGACGGACGGAGAGAGGGAGACACGGACGGAGAGAGGGAGACGGACGGAGAGAGGGAGACGGACGGAGAGAGGGAGACGGACGGAGAGAGGGAGACGGACGGAGAGAGGGAGACGGACGGAGAGAGGGAGACGGACGGAGGACAGACGGACGACAGACGGACGGAAGACAGACGGGGGGGAAGACAGACGGGGGGGAAGACAGACGGGGGGGGGGAGACAGACGGGGGGGGGAGACAGACGGGGGGGGGAGACAGACGGGGGGGGGAGATAGAGGGAGGGAGATAGAGGGAGGGAGACAGAGAGGGAGGGAGGGAGAGAGAGAGAGGGAGGGAGAGAGAGAGAGGGAGGGAGAGATATGTGTATGCCGGGTCTGGTGGCTCAGTGGACGAAGGCGTCCGCTGCAGGGGCCTGTGTTCAACCTCATGGTCATAGTTATTTTTTTTTTGCTCTAGCCCCACCCCTCCCCCACTGACCCCGCCCCCACCGGTGCGGCCCTCGGCCACAAACCACACTAAATTTGGCCCCCGAGAGAAAGTTTGTGAGTACCCATGCTCTAACCTTAACTTCATTAACCAAGTCCACTCTGAGACTGCTACACCCCTGGTGATCTTGCATTCAAAATTCTAATTTGTAATGATGGAGAGTTTCGCAATTCAATTGTAGAACTATTCAAGCTATCTGATCTTTACTACTCAAGGATCTAGCTCTATCATTCCAGCTTATTAACTAGTTTTTGGTCTGGCTTGCCATGCCAATTATCGACAAATCTTAAATTGAAGGTTTACTTTTTTTTCCTCCAGATTCCCAACAAAGGGCTTGAACAAGCTGAAAAAGAGAAACCAAGGTAAATCTTTTTCTCCAGTGAATAATACATTTTATCTTGACAGAATTAAAGTATCCTTGTAATCCAAATTATTTGTCCAAATGTTCCTGCTGCAGGAAAAGAACTCATTCTCCTGATGAGAAGGATGGGTCAAATGAAAAGAAATCAAGTAAATTGGATGGAACACAGAAAACGGATAGTGGTGCTGAAGGGAAAACTAGTGACTCTCAAGCAAGTGCCAAAACAGATGAGGCTGACATGAAAGGGGATTTAACGGAAAAAGAACTCCTTGAATCAGATGATGAGCAGCTCTTGGATGACGAGGCTGCAGCATTACTGGACAGTAGCAGTTCGGTTGGGGATGATGAACAGGATAATGCCGGAGATGTAGACAACGAAACCGTGAAAGACAAAAGTGAAAAGGCTTTGAACAAAGAAGGAAATGTGAAAGGCTCTAATCAAGCGTCAAAGAAAAAGAATAAAAAGGTCTGTTTTAATTGTCAGTTTGTGTATTGGCTGGATATTACTTTTCTGTAACATCTTAATTAAATGAATGCATATTTCCTAAAATTATTTTGGTCTAGTGAAAGTATAGAATGAAGACCTGCGGTATGAGCTGTTTTCCATGAAGTATAATTGTAATGAACTCTTTGTTTACTCATAGCGTGGTTTCCCAGGAAACATTGATGATTATGTTACCCTGGATGAAGTTGGTGATGAAGAAGACGCAGATGGGCATAGATCAGCAAAAAAGACAGTGAGGCAAAAAGGTGCAAGCGTGACAGGAAAGACCAGTGGCATTACAGAGGATAGTGAAGAGGATTCAATAGGACCTTATCAGCCAAACAAACCTGTTGGTAAGCTTTTCAATATGGAGTTTTTATGCTGCTACTGCAGAACCTTTGCCTATGAAGTTGGAAATCAATGTTGCCAGCAAATTGTCTAACCTGCAGATATTTAATCTGATTCTTCATGTATCCTTTACTGTCCTCAAATGTGTCTTCTCTCCTGAAGAAACGTAAATCTTTGGGTCACTACTTTTTTTTCTCTAAACTCTGACCTTTCATAAGGGATCCCTGGTACGTTAAGTCTAAAATTTTCATAAGATAGAATGTATTGAAATGAATTGTTCCAATATTACTCCAGTCAATCTGGACTTCAGACTTTGAAAAGCAGTGCCTGTCGCTATTTTAGTATTTTGCCTTTGATTGTGGCAAAATATTTGTTAACATAATACTTTTGAAACTGCTTCGTGTTCAGTGACTAGTACCTTGTTGCATAAACTGTAGTTTTTACTTCTGCGCATCTCTTATCTGGGATTATGATATAGATTGTGTGTAAATGGGGTGTATTTTGTGGTATGGTTGTGCGACCTCACCGTGTAATGTACTTACCAACCCCTTAAGGACAGTAAGCTTCGTTTTGTAGCATGAAATCTCTTCTTGATTCATATGCTGTGCATATTCCACCATCTAGTGGTTGGGACCGAAAGTCCAACTTTTTTTTTCTCGTCTAGACAGTCTATTTGAGATATATAAACAGACACAGGCTTACTATTTGTTCACTTCTACATCGCTCTGGTATCCTTTGTTCTAGTTTGCCCATAGCATGAATGAATCATGCCTCGCTCCTACAGCATGGACCAAGTACTAGTGTGTATCCACTGCTCCCATTTGGGAGCTACTTTTTTCTTAGAGCACTCCATATGAGTGCTCATGTTTTCACTCACTCAATCTCCTTCCACCTGCCCCCAACCCATGTCATTGTGGTGCCCTATGCAAATAACAAATCCTGGATGTAAATGCACCATCTGCGACATAACATTAATCGGTCCTGCTCACTGAGTTCTCCACGTACTTATCACGTACTTGCAACTCAGCACTGACTGCAATATGGAGCACTTCTCCTGTATTCCACTGTACAGCACTAATCTCGCAGGCTTTTATACTTAACTCTTGCAATCTCATTAAATAAGATGGAGAGGGATTTTTCTATTCGTAGCCGTATAGCTTACGAAAATGTTGAATGTTTACACACTTGCTGCCTTGCAAAGGTGATCTTGTCGACTGGCATGACATAACCACGATTTTAAGCTGACAAAAGGAGACCTGGGAAAGACCAAGGAACCACTTGTTTTTGGGTCTCAACTAGACCGCGCATGTGCTGTCAATTTGAGACATGTTGTGAACAATCAGTGGGCTACAGCCCACCCACAGGCTTACCATTTATTTGCTTCTGCGTTGCTCTCGCTAGATCGCGCGTGCTATAATGGTAAAACACATCTACATTGACAGCGCCAATGGCTCGGGCATTGCCGAGACTGATTGGCCCTGCCAATGCTTGTTTTCTTAGTCTGCTCTTGGAGTAGTGTCTGGTGAAACCAGATCCCTCTAGGGTATGCTATTAAACCCCTGTGGCCAAGCCTCCAGATTTATATTTGTGCCATGGAGCTCGAAGGTGCCTGCTATGCTGCAGAAGAAAACCAGGAAGAAGACCCCAGGAACTAACTACATTAACATGGGTGGTAGGGATAATGTTGCTGGAAGGGAACATCCTGATTTTGCGTGCTCGAGATTTCGAGCCACTTTCAGCCTGCAAAACCAAGACAACTGGACCACTCTATGCTGGCCTCTGCGGTGTTGACTTGTCGGTGAGGCCATTGCAGTTTGGACTGGACTTTTAGCAAGCCTTGGTCATGGCAAGGGTCCTGTGGTACCCTGGGTATTGGTGGAGGAAGGTTCGTGGAGATCTTGGCGTCTTCGGGTTTGGCAGGAAAACAGATCTGACCTCGTTGAGTGTGCTGACCTTCTCCTGGGCGGCTACTGCTCAATGGAAGCCGCTTCTTCAATCCGTACGTCACGGTCGACAGCAGGGGAGTAGCTCTTACTCCAAGGGAGATGCTGGCTGCTTGCCAAAGTGCTGGCATCCCTCCTGGGATTGTGGAGGAAGCGCAGCTGCAGGACAAGTCGGGTCTTTGCAATTGTCTGCTCCAAAAGTCCACAGCCGTCTTCAGTTCTTGCATGGATTGGCTCTTCAGTGTCCTCTTCTTTGTAGTCTGTGTTACTGGTGTTAGGGGCCAGCCACCTAAACTCAATTAAGGGACGTTAAGGGGGAGTGAAGGGTAGTAGCCAATGGGCTACTTACCACTGGGGTCACTACACCTATTAGATTACCACTTCCTGTGGGGAGTGGGTATCGACCTGTCCCACAGTTCCTAATTCCACTACGCTCAAGATGGCCTTCATATGCTGATTTACTAGGCTTTCTGCTGTAAGAGGTGTAACCGCCTCTTACCAGAGCAGGCACTGTTCCTGACCTCAGAACGAGGCTCTCGCCTCGTGGGGGGGGGGGGGGCAAACTATACTGGTGGCAGGCTGGACAGGACCAGTCAGCCATCACACTAGAGGACTAGTAAAGTTCAGGGGGTACCAGGTACCCTCTGGGTGCAGGTATTGATAAATCCATCACTGAAATCTGCGGGTTTATTGATACAAGGGGTTTGATACCAAACACCATATGTTTCAGTGAAGCCATTATGTAGCTCCTTTTGACCAGTACATGCCTTAAGATGGCTCCCCTTGTCACTTGCAATATCTAGTAATAGAATTGGACATTACAGAGGCATATCTGCTCATGCAGATATGTCCTCACGTAAAATATAATACACCCTGCCTTAGGGGGACAAAAGCTTGCTGTAGGGCTGACTTAATTATATTGAATGCAGTGACTTGGGCATGGCCCACAGGAGTGTGCCATGTCATGTTTTCACTCCATGGTTTGCACCATGTCATGCAGCAGTGTGTGTTGAATGTGTTGGGGTCCCTTAGGGTGGCATAAAATATGCTGCAGGCCTTATGGGACCCTCTTTAGTACCCAGGCCCTAGGTACGAGGGGTACCATTTATAAGTGACTTACAGGGGTGCTACATCCCTCTGCCAATTGTAAAACAATTAGACATTACGGAAAGAGTGCTGGCACAGAGGTCTGCTTAGCAGGTTTCAGTGAACTGTTTGAGTTAAAAAAAAAAAAGAAAAAGCATCTAGTAGCAAAATAGGGTACAAAAAGTGGAGTGGGGTACAACTCCAACAAAATTCCAGTTTCCTACAACTTTGTCTTAATTATGTTGTCTGGCATCACTGTTCGTGGCCACATTTGCTTTTTTATACACACAATTGTTAGAGGCTCCTTTAAAGGGTTTTTAGCTCTTTAAATCAGTCATCTGGGCCAGGCCTTCCTTTTCTAAAAGGAATGCAGACAATTCCCTGTTCTGTTCAGAGGCCAAAGGCACAAACACTTTTATAAAAGGAAGCAAGTTGAGGCCAGAGCAGAAACTCTGGAGCAGTTTAATGGCCATGTGTTTTTTAGGTCGCCGCCTACAAGATAGCTGCACGAAAGACATCTTGGTAACTTTCAGAAAGTTGTTTTGGGAATGCATTCCGCCCATGGCTTGCTATTGGCTTTATTGCTCCCCATGCTAAAGCGGTGTTTACAGTATTCTTCCACAAACTCGTTTTCTGTAATAAACGGGCCTTTCAATTTTGTTCTTATCTCGTCACATTTGCCGGTCATTCAAAGACTAAGGTCAAATGTCATGCTGTGTTTTTTCATAGGAGCCTGGTGTTTTATTTTGCTTTTGACTGACTTCAAAGTGAGAGCTTTTATAGGAAAGAGGAATGCTTCGTATTTTCTCCATGGAGCCTGCTTGTGCCCTTTTAAAATGTTTTAGGTCTCGCCTTAGGCAGCGCATGCGCAGTCTTTGAGACGTGGTACTCAGTCTGTGAGCTTTGAACACTTCCAGTGCTCATCATTGGTTCGTTCGTCTGCTTTTAGAAATAGCTGCTGTTCTTTGCTTAATATGCTCAGTAGTCCCTCCTTTTCTATTTTTGCAACCTCCCATGAGGACTGCCCCGGTTACATGTGCTCTTACTCGTCATATTATTTATTACTTTGTGAGCACTCTTTTTATATTTTTGCTTGTTTAGGCACAGGAACACGCACCCACGCTGGCTCCCTCTCCTCGGGCTGCAGCTCCCTCCTGTTTGTTTATTTCTTCCTGCTTGTTTTTTGGTGCTGTTCAGCATCCGCTCCCAGCCGCTCACCCACCACCTCCCGTCCCTATTTGCTATTCAGCTTTTTGCTCCCAGCCCTCCCCAGTTCATGTTGGTGCTCTATCCAGTGTTTGGGAACAATATTTCAGGGCAGGTCAACATGTGGCACAGTACCCTGGCTGTTGGTTGCACACACCGAGCCAGAGACAACCCCCACCAATCCCCGCCAATCAAAAAGATTGCTTTTCGGTTTTGCTCCCAGCTCTCCCCCAGTTCGTGTTGGTGCTCTATCCAGTGTTTGGGAACAAAGTTTCAGGGCAGGTTGACCTCTGACACCGTTCCACTGACAGCTGTCAGCGTCCAGAACCACACCTGGGTGAAGATGAAGAGGCTAATTGTGAGAAAGTGCCCTCTTTATTAAATGGTATGCCCCCACATTTTGCTGAATTGCTGATGTGCTTTGACTGAGTGTGCCCTGGGCTCCTGCGAAACAGGTACCCAGGGCCTGTGTTTCTTCCCTTAAACTGCATTGAAGCCTAAACCCAATTGGCATCTCTTGCCACAGGTGGGCCCCTGGTAAATGGTACCACTGGTACCCAGGGCACTGTGACCAGAGAAGGCCTCCAAGGGCTGCAGCACTTATTGTGCCACCCTTGGAGGCCCTGTACCCTGACACACACACACTGCCTTTGCGGGCTGCGTGTCTTGGTGCAGAACAAAGTGAAGAGTCGACATGGCACACATCCCTGTGTGCCATGCCCACAAACCACTGCCCTGGCATACCTGTCACCCCTCTAGCTGGGTGCCCTATGCCAGTGGTGAGGGTACAGGTGCATGAGCCCTGTGCCCCTACAGTACCCAGGTCCATTCCGGGGCACTGTAAGAGCAGTGCTGCCATTAAGAGTATATGGTGCTGGGAGCTTGTCATTACGAACTCCACAGCACCATGATGGCTACACTGAAGACTGGGAAGTTTGGTATCAAACTTCTCAGCACATTAAACTCACACTGATGCCAGTGTGGGATTTAATGTAAAATGCACAACAGAGGGCATCTTGGAGATGCCCCCTGAAACTCGACCAACTCCCAGTGACCTGAGTGAGTGGCTGCTGAGGCTGCCACCCCCAGACATGTTTCTGGACCCCTGGGTCGAGAGCTTGCTGCTCTCGGGGTCCTGAAATGATGCTCATCCTGGGACGAGGTGCCAAGCCTCCTCCCCC
This sequence comes from Calotriton arnoldi, assembly GCA_963921515.1. Taxonomy (NCBI): domain Eukaryota; kingdom Metazoa; phylum Chordata; class Amphibia; order Caudata; family Salamandridae; genus Calotriton; species Calotriton arnoldi. The sequence goes on from CAWUFW010000690.1 coordinate 3,117,377, forward strand.
AGGATGGGCAGGGTTCACGAAGGAGAAGCTTCAAAGGCATACCACCCTTGTGAGCCTCTCCAGACCACTTGCTGTACTCAGCAACTGGTCCCCACTGGTTTCACCCCCCCCCCCACCCCTTGGGCGGGAGACCCAGCGGGAAAAACAAAGTGAGGAAGAGAGGTGTGCCCACCTCTGCCAACTCCACTCCTAGGGTGGGGGAGGCTAGGTGAAGCACAACCTCGAGTCCCCGCCATCTTGAGGATGGGGGGACCCAGCCAACCAAGGACAGGCTCCTGCCCCCCCTCCCACTGGAGAGTGGCAGAGGAGGGGGTGTACCCACCCCAGGGAAGGGACCCATTGGTCCTGCCCTTTACCTACCTGTAACGCCCCTAAATCTAGTATTTAGGGGCACCCTGAACCTTCCTTCCTCAGATCCCGATTCCGAAACAACAACAAGAAAGAAGACCAGCCGTGCAGCTGCTAACAAGAGGACGACACCAACTGACTTGGCCCCAGCCCTACCGGCCTGTCTAACCTCGAACCTGCTCCTGCTAAACCCCAGCCTCTTCAGTGGTCGGCAACCTCGGAAACCCCGGAGGACCCGACTGCCTTGCTCAACTAAAGACTGGGACTCCCACGAGCAGTGGTTCTGCTCAAACATCTGCAACCCCAGGCCCCGGCCTGAGACCGCGGATCCTGCCCACTCTGCACCCGCCGAGCCCGGCCCGAGCCAAAGTGGACAAAGACCACGAGGACGTCCCCCCGGCGACAGTGACCCAGAATCCAGCACCCAAGGACTCACTTCGACTCTCCTGACGACGCCTGCAGCCTCAACACCAGGGACCCCTCCAACCGCGACCAGCAGAGGGTAAGATTTTACGACGCCTAAAGACACCCCTGCACCCGGCGCCCCACGGCCCCCTGTGCCCAACTCCCGGGTGTCTACCCATCCTACAGCTTCCCAACTTACCTCTCGAAGTGGTGGTCGCACCTGAAGAATCACCATCCCAGAGTTTGCAGCCTTTGTTCGTCTTGCAGCTTTCCCATTGAAATCCATTGGGCGCCCGGCGGCCCAAAGCCCACTGCACCCGGCCGCCCCAGTGCCGCTGAGGGTGCACCAACTACCCTGTTCGACTTCCCCACTTGCCCTGAGTAAGTGACCAGGAGCTTTGCTCCCACAGCCGAGTGGCCTGCCAGCAGCCACCAACTAAAGGCCCCCCGCCCGCCATAGGCTAACGTTGGGCCTACTCTCTCTGCACCCGGCCGCCCCTGTGCCGCTGAGGGTGTAACAACAGTACAAACCTGAACCTGGGAGACCCCTGAGTCTTGCCCCAGAACCTTAACTCTGCCATCAGAGTACTTACCTGAAAGTCGATAACTTGCATTTCCTCCATAGGGTAACATTGACTGGTTTTCACTTGGAAATTCAAGTGTCGAGTTTTGGAACTTTGAAATATTCACTAAAAATCATCCGAATATCAAAAACGAAATTACTCACCTGTTCTCAGGAGGGATCCCAGTGCTGGATTTAGGTACCCACCACTGACTAGAAAAAGTGATTACAACTGTGATTTTCCGGTAACTTGATTTTCCTCCATAGGATAACATTGCCTGGTTTTTACCAGAAATTCTTCTGTCGATTTCTGCAACATACAAATATTCCTTAAAAATCGCCTGTGTAACAAAAGCGATTTCTTTCAACTGATTACAGGAAAAGCACCAGGGCTGAATCCAGGATCCAGCCCTGAGTAAGCAAAACGTTCGTAAAGTAATTCTATTGCAGTTTACTTAAAAATCCCATTGAGCTCAATGTTATAGTATACCAAGTATCGTGTTGCCTATTGCAACCCCTGTACTATATTGCATTTAAAGTCTATTGTTCATTGAAAGTATTCAAGAAACAGCATCTTACCTTGAGAAAGTAATTTATGCAAACCTGTGGTTCTAAAATAAAACGACAGTATTTTTTATACAAAACAATTGGCGTAGAGTTCAGTTCTTAAGTGTGTGGTTTCATTTGCTGACTGAGTGTGTACAGCAAATGCTTTACACTGTCCTCTGATACTGCCTTACTGCTCGACCAAGCTACCACTTTAGAGAGTATGGTTCCATCTAACTTTAACCTCTGCCAAACCTCTGGAGACCCTTGGACTCTATACACACTGTACCTCACTTTGGTGCAGTATATATAGAGCCAGTTTCGTACACTAATTTACAAGTTTCCTTGCGTTCAGGTGGCCTGTCTGCTGTTTTAGAGTGTGTGGGGGGGGTGGGGGGGAGTGTGTGTGTGTCGCTACTTGCACTCTTTTCTGTCAGCTGAGGAACCACAAACTCAGGCTGGACAGTTGCCAGAGTAGTCCAGTCTTTGAGAGTCAGGTAGGACTTTACCATTGCCAACTTTGTAGTTTTCACCTACTGGTGTAGAATCTCCTTGGTCCACTATTTTTCTTTGGGGCTCACCTACACTAGTTGTAGGTTCAATACCTGCCCCCCCCCCCCCCTTCTCCTCCACGAGGACTTAATCTGAGAAATAATCCTCAAAGGCTACACTAGCAACCGCTGAAGTTACCCTAGAGGGGTTTGGTTTCTAGGACAGCAAGGGTCTTTGGATAGATGCTCTGTCTTGTTGCAGTTAAGGCACCAAGACTCCTTGTGGTCCCAGTTCTTACTCTGGTACCCATTTTTATTTTGTGAGGTGTCTTTGGCCCACCCTCCTGATCAGGTTTTTGGGGGCCTACAGAGGACTCCTTACTTATATCTTTTTCAGAGGGCCCTTCCGTTTAGGGGGGGGGGGGGGTTGTTTTGCCCTCCGTCTTTGGGTCACCCCCACTTTATCTAGTTTTGGACACCCTAATTATGACCCATCGATCAGCCTTCTTTCTCCACTCTTGAGGAGAGAGAGGACCCAGGTCGACTTTATACTGATTCAACTTTTCATTGATGCAATTACTTAAAATGTGTTCTTTCATCAGTCATGCACTTCACTTCCAGTTATCCAGCCATCTAGTATTTTTACTGAGTAGTCTACAAAATCAACCCAGGACTGATTAGAGTTTTTGTGAGCCCAACTGATTACAATTCTATATTCTTAAGAGGTGGGTCCGGCCTCCAGCTGAAGAAGCGGGAAAGCTGGTGGTCTAGTCTCGAGGCAAAAAGGTCCACCGAGAGAGGACCCAAACGATCGTTCAATATTGCAAAAATCTCCGGGTTGAGCTTCCAAAGATTGGAATCCCTCAAGGTGCGGGACTGGAAGTCTGCCTCCTGGTTCTCCCAGCCTGGAAAGTACTTCGCTGTGACAGATACTTGATGGTCCAGGCAATACTGCCAAAAGCCGGCGGCAAGGTCCGAGAGGGCTTTGGACCGCGTGCCCCTTAAGTGGTTGATATAGTGGACCGCCGAGATGTTGTCAATTTTCAGAAGGACACATGAGTGGATAGAATCTCTCATCCATCAACGGACTGCGAAAGAGCCTGCTAGAAGTTCCAAGCAGTTGTTATGTAACTTTTAGTTCTTCTGGAGACCACAAGCCTCCCGTAGAAAAAGCGCCGCATCTGGCCCCCCAGCCTACCCTGCGATCATCTGATTCTATGACCAAGCCTGGGGCCAATCCAAAGATTGCTCGGCCATTCCAGGCCTCCATGTGGTCCAACTACCACTGGATTTCTTCTCGAGCCTCCTCGGAAAGAAACACCTTGTGAGAGTAGGGACACCCTCTGCATAGATGAACAGCCTTCGGATGCTGCAGTGCCCTATAGTGGAGAGGTCCCGGAAAGATGGCCTGAATTGATGCGGAGAGTAGGCCCACTACCCAAACCAGCGGTCTGAGAGACACCTGATGTTTGGTGAGGGTACGCCTTCGCTCGTGCCGAATCTTCAACACCTTCCTGGAGGGAAGACTTAGATGAGGTGGAGTCTATTATGAATCCCAGAAATGTCAAACTCTAAGTAGGCGTTAGGAGCGACTTTTTCTCCTTGATAACAAAGTCTAAGCTCTGAAACAGATCCATCGACATTCGGAGGTGGGACAACAGCTGGCGTGGGCATGGGTCCATTAGGAGCAGATCGTCCAAGTAGACGATCATTCGTATACCCCAAGCCCTCAGGTATTCCACCACTGGCTTGAGAACCTTGGTGAAGCACCAAGGGGCTGAGGATAGGCCGAAGGGAAGAGAAGAAAACTCATACATCTGTTGCTGCCATATGAACTGGAGGAACCGGCATTGAGGTGGGAAAATCGGAATGACCAGGTAGGCGTCTTTGAGATCTAGCCGTACCATCCAATCCAAGGGCCGTAGGACATCCCTGAGGAGGTGAATACCTTCCATTTTGAAGTGGCGGTAAACCAGCCACTCGTTGAACTCGCTGAGGTTTATCACTGGTCTTTGGCCCCCGTCGGTCCTGTCGACCAGAAAAATATTGATAACGAACCCCCGGAGAGGAGAGGGAAATAGCACCCTTGGTGAGGGGGGATGCGACTTCCTTGTCCACCAGGGCGGCCTCTTGCTGTGAGAACTGGATGGGGTGTGGTATGGCTTGTTCGGAAGGTTCTCCAAGATATTCTATGTGGGATCCTTGAATTGTCTGAAGGACCCACGCGTCCCATGTGATGGAAATCCAAGTCTGGAAAAAATTCGCCAGCCACCCCCCTACCTTTAGCCCCTACCTCGACCGGCCCCGCGGAAAACACGAGGGAACACCTTTCTAATAGATGTCTGGGCTTTGTCAAGGGATGTAAAGGTGTTAACGAATTTCCCAGCTCCTTGACAAATGGCTCTCCAAAGAGCCCTCCCTACGCAATGGCCCCTGCCTCTGAATCTGCCAGGTCTCCCAGCTTGGGTCCACCTAAATAAGCAGGGAGCGGCAACGCTCAGTGGACAGCGCGCAATTTGCGTTGCCCAAAAAAATGGCTTTGTGCCTACCCTGAAAGGGTCTCTGGGGAAAATCAGGGAGCTTGTTAGCGGCCATGTCCAGGATCTTTGTGAGGGGACCCAGAGTATCTAGGGGCTTGTCCTGGCATGACCGCCAGGACCTATCAATTCCTTTCTTGGGATCTTTTATGAATTACTGTAGGAAGGTGGCCATACGTGTCAATTTCTGGGGTGAGAGCCACTTTCCCCTCTAAGGAGGAGCGAGGGCACTCGGCCTGGAGGAAGTTGCGGGCCTCTTTCTCTAGCGGCCTGCGAATGTCCCTCTCCACATAACTTGCGACTTTATCGGCTGAGCCCTTTCGGAGGACCGGGGTTGAATGATGCCGAGGGGTCGAGCATGTCTGAAGTACCCTGGGAGGTCTGAGAGGTCCACCCCCGTATCACTGATGCGTTCGGCCGGGGGTGGCGCTGTCTGCCGTAGGGGGAACTCCTCAGGCATCTGGAGGGGGTCAAGTTTGCAAATGCCTGGGCAATCTGGAACAGTCTCTCCTCCAAAGGGGTCATGGTCTCCTCCACTGCCCGGTAAATCTAGGCTCCCACAGCGTCGTAAAAATCATCGTCCCAAGGGAGGTAGGCCAGAAGGTCTTCCATCCCTTGTGAGTCCTCCTCTTAATCCATAATGGGTGTTACAAAAGGACTAGAGGTGTTCACTTAATAAAGGGGGTCTGGTTGACAGATCAAAAGGCCTTAAGAGGCGTCAAAAAATATGGGGGGGCTGGGTGGCAGCCTGAAATTTTAATGCGAGTATCTCGCAACTTTAAAAAGGGGGGGGGGTGTCTCAGCCCTTGGACACCTTCTGCTGGTGCACAATCAATAGGGAGCCGGCCTGGGTTGGTGTCCCCACAGGCCTCTGGGGCCTAAAAGATACTGACCCAGAAGGGAGTAAAGAAAGGAGCAATACGGACTCTGCAGCCAATTTTGTTTTCCCACAGGCAGCAGAGCGTTAAGCTGAGCGCGAGAGGCCTTGTAATCTGTAGGAAAAGGCTCGATCGGCTTACTGACCCCACCGGGGCGTCTCCCTCAGGCCGGCAGCTCGGGGGATCACGGCGCACTGAGTGAATACCTCTGTGAGGAAATTCAAACTTGCACGCCGTGGTCTCGCGCCACGTTCAGCGCCCTTTAGCGGCTGGAGGTCGGCAACTGGAGCCGCACCAGAACGGGCCGCGTAGGAGCAGAAAGCGCTCTTGCGCAGCAGCGAAGAAAGAGGGTGAAGGGCCAGTGAAGGACTATGTTGGGCCGATGGGCCTCCTGATTGGATGTTACAGGATTGTTTCCTGATTGGATGTTTTTTCTACTACATTTTCCCAAATGTTCATGGGAAACGTAGTTTGTGTTATCTTTAAAATGATGGCTGCTGTATAAAGTGAAGAAAGAAGGCATAATCCTCGCCTCCAATCCTGACATAGAATTAGGGATGCCTGATCGAAAAACTAATTAGGCCCATCAAACATCTTTTGAAAGTCTCACTGCCCCCAAGGCAAGTCTTGCAGGTATTCACCTGGCACCATCGCTTCCTATCACCATCTGGTCTATCAAACATTGAGGCTGGATACCTCTTGGATCGAGAGCAGTGGATTACTGACCCAGTTTAGTCCCTAAACTGGCTTCAGGCAAAAAACGGGGACTCTTTAATTACACTGCTGCCACTGAACACTTCAACTAGCCCCAAAGTCATCAGGGCCGATTTTAGCCAGTCATAACTTTCTAGACCACAGCACTATTACCTTTTTTTCGTGTAGGTTTTACAGAAGACTGCAGCAGTAGTGGTGAACCGGCAAATACTTGTTAGGGCAGCTGCATCAAAGTTTGCAGGGCAACTCTCCTGCTGATTATGGGCTGTATTCAGCCACCCAGGAGTAGAAGTTCTAAAACAACGGTCCTCCACACAATCTTTATTGGCATGTCTACAGACAATGTTGCTAAGCGGTAGACATTAGACATGTCTAATAGTGTGCCAAGTTCAGTCTATACGTTGTTAGATAGCTGGCCTGCCCATGATCCCTCATGTTTTTGTCTTCCGGGTTCCGCTGCTTGTTTTATGTTCTCTGTATGCACACAGCATTTTGGCATTCGTTTCTTTCCAACTTGTGCATCAATTCAACTACACAGTTCCACTTCAACCTACGTAATTACACTTCACACAACATATTTACACTCCAAAACACACAATTGCACTCCACAAAATACAATTCTGCAACATGCCACATAATTACACTCCACACATTTATACACTGTACCAGGCCACACAATTCCACACAGAGCCACACAATTCATCCCCACACAACATAATTACACTGCACATATCTGAAAGAAACACATAGTGATAGATTCCTTACCTTAGAATATCCCCAGGCGTCAGACTGGATCCGGAAAGTTTTCGTCAGCAGTACCCCTGCGCGTCGATAGGGGCGTCGTGCGGCTCCGCGTCCGTCGTTGGCGTCGTGGTCGCCGAGATGACGTCGCGGGCGCTACTTAGACGCCGCCCATGCGCGCTGACGCCAGTTCTTTTTCCGCGCCAGCAAGCGCAGATCCGGAGAGAGCGGTACCCCTAGTCTTTTTTTTTTTTTACTACGTTTTTTGAGATCTTTTTCTCACCCTTTTCGAGTCGATTCGACTCCTGGTGCAGTTAGGGATGCCCGGGTTTAAATCCTGCGAGGTCTGTCATCGGATGATGTCGGTGACGGACCCGCACCACGTGTGTCTCTTCTGCCTGGGGTGCGACCACGACCCCAAGTCGTGCCCCGACTGCCGGTCCATGGCGCCGAAGACTTTGCGGGAGCGGTCCCGAAAGCTGCTTGAAGCCCGGCAGTCGGCTCCGCGCCGTGAGAGGTCCCGGTCCAGAGGGAGGTCGAGGGACCGTGCGCGGAGTCATCATAGGCGATCGTCTGGATCGAAGTCTTCGCACTCGGGGTCAGGTAAGGCGAAGCACAAGAAGTCGAAGAAACGTCATTGTTCTCCGACTTCCCCCTCGCCGGTCGCGCGACGCTTCTGAGGGTACGGGTGGTGCCACTCCCACGGCACCGGCGGAGTCCATGGAGTCGCCGCCCGACTACCCGCCCTTCCCGGGGTAGTCTGCGACTCCGTCCCAGATACAGGACTTCCTGTCGGCCATGGCTCGCCTCTTTCGGCCGTCTGGTCCCGCCGGTGCGCCTTCGGGCCCCGCGGTCCTGCATGGGTGTCCTCGTGTTTCCTCGCCGGCGGCTCCGGCCCCGGCGTCGCTGTCGGCTCCGGCCCCAGCGCCGCAGGACACCCTTGGATCCAGGCCTGGATCCCGGTCGACGGCACCGATCCTGACGCCGCCCGCTCCTCGGGACGACGTCGACCTCGGATTCAGCCCTGAAGTGGACGCAGCGTCGGCCCTGCGTCGATCGATGCCGTTTTCGACGCCGTTTGGGGATTTCGATCCCCATGTCCCTACTCCTTATTTTAGGCCTGTTGAACAGCCTGAGGAGCAAGGGTAGGACTGGGAGGGGTTGGAAGACCCGCTCGCTGCAGCCTGCGAGTCTGAACAGGACTGGGCTGAGGAATTGGGGGACGCCAGTGGTCTGGATACCTCACCAGACATTGGCATGCTGTCTCCTCCTACCGTGGCTACGGAGGAGGGAGCCAGTTATGCATTGGTGTTGCGTAGGGCGGCGGAGGCCCTACACCTCCAGCTCCGTACTGTGGCCGTCGGGACTAACCTCCTGACAGAGGTGGTTCAGCCAGCAGCTACTTCTGCGGAGCCGCTGCTGCCCTTTAATGAAGCCCTTTCGGACGTTCTTTTGGGCACTTGGTCCAGGCCCACCACAGGGGCTCCTGTGGATAGGAACGTGGCCCGACGCCATCGCCCGGCTCCGGGTGACCCCATTTTCCTCTCCCAACACCCCACTCCCGAGAGCTTGGTTGTCCAAGCCTCTGCTTCCCCAACCGCCTTCCCTTCTGCCCCACCGGATAGGGAATCCAAGAAGCTGGATCATTTTGGGAAGAAGATTTTCTCTTCCACCAGCTCTGCGCTGCGGTCCGTGAACACCGCATGCCTCTTGGGCCGTTATTCCCACTGTCTGTGGGATACGGTGGCGAACATGCTCCCCCAGTGTCCGGAGGAGGCCCGGCCTGCTCTCGCCCAGGCTGTTGCAGAGGGGAGAGACGCAGCGAAGTTCATGATCCGTTGTGGTCTAGACACCGCCGACTCACTGGGCAGATCCATTGCAACGACGGTGGCGGTTCGCCGTCACGCCTGGTTGAGAACCACTCGATTTCCAGGGGATGTCCAAAACACCCTTATGGATATGCCCTTTGATGGCAGTCGCCTCTTCGGCGACAAAGCAGACAGCGCGTTGGAGCGGTTTAAGGACTCTCGGGCTACGGCCAAGTCCTTGGGACTCTCAGCAGCCCGCCTTCCTCCGCCTTCTGCTTTTCGCTCCTTTCGTGGCACCGGAAGGGGCGCCCCGCAGCGTTCGCAACAGAGCCACAGGCCGGCGCAGCAGTCATCCCAGCGCGGACGCGGGTTCCGCCGAGGCGGACAAAGGGGCCAGCGGGCGGGTCAGTCCACCACCACCCCGGCCACCACTGCCTCCAAACCTTCCTAGTCCGAACTTTCAGGCCCATCAAACGCCGGTGGGCGGCAGGCTCCGCCATCACCTCCCCCACTGGCGCACCATCACTTCGGACAGGTGGGTTTTAGAGATAGTCCGGAGGGGCTACTCCCTCCCCTTCGAGACTACCCCCCCAGCCATGCCATCTCAATACCACCGCATGTCGGGGGATGACTTGGTGCTTCTTCAGCAGGAAGTTGCGGCCCTCTTGGCCAAGGGGGCCATCGAGCGCGTTCCGACGCACGAAGTAGGTCGTGGTTGTTATTCCCACTACTTTGTGGTGCCCAAGAAGGACAAAGGCCTGCGTCCGATCTTAGACCTCCGGAATGTCAATCGCTTCCTCCGCAAAGAGCAGTTCAAGATGCTCACTCTAGCTCAGGTCTTGTCTGCTCTCGACCCACAAGACTGGATGGTAGCGCTGGACTTGCAGGACGCCTATTTCCACATCCCCGTCCTGCCGGCGTTACCTACGGTTCACGGTAGACCACGAGCACTTTGTTTACCGTGCTCCCCTTTGGCCTTACCAGCGCCCCTCTTGTGTTCAGCAAGGTGATGGCGGTGGTCGCAGCTCATCTGCGCAGATCAGGGGTCTCAGTCTTCCCCTATCTCGACGATTGGTTGTTGAAGGCGGGCTCGCCCCAGACAGTCGTCTCCCACCTCCAGACTACGGCCGACCTCCTGCACTTGCTTGGGTTCTCCATCAATGTGCCGAAGTCGCACCTGATTCCCTCCCAGAAGCTCCTCTTTATCGGAGCGGTTCTGGACACGGCGCAGTTTCGGGTCTATCCTCCCGAACGGCGAGTCCGGGATATTCGGGCTCGGATTCCCATCTTTCAGCCCTTGTCCCGGGTTTCGGTCAGAGTGACTCTGAGGCTGCTGGGCCTCATGGCCTCCTGCATCCTGCTGGTCAATCATGCAAGGTGGCATATGCGGGCTCTGCAGTGGGACCTGAAGTTCCAGTGGGACCTGAAGTTCCAGTGGGCGCAGCATCAGAGAAACCTGTCCGATCGCGTCCAGATCTCGGAGGGCACTGCACGACAATTGCAGTGGTGGCTCACGGACCGGCATTGGGTCGACGGCAGATCCCTCTCCCTTCCCCAACCGGAGTTCACAGTGGTGACGGATGCGTCCCTCCTGGGTTGGGGCGGCCACATGGGAGAGGCGGAGATCAGAGGCCTCTGGTCTCCGTCGGAGTCCCGGCTCCATATCAACCTTTTGGAGCTGCGGGCGATCAGGCTTGCACTAAAGGCATTCCTTCCCTCTGTCAAGGGGAGAGTAGTGCAGGTGTTCACAGACAACACCACCGCCATGTGGTACTGCAACAAACAAGGCGGGGTGGGGTCGTGGACCCTCTGTCAGGAGGCTCTGCGTCTCTGGACATGGCTGGAACATCAGGGCATGTCCCTGGTGGTTCAACACCTGGCAGGTTCTCTAAACGCCAGGGCGGACGAACTCCGCCGCAGGTGCATGCTCGATCACGAATGGCGTCAGCACTCGGAGGTGGCGCAAGGTCTCTTTCAGCAGTGGGGAGAGCCTTGGTTAGATCTATTCGCCACCGAAGAGAACGCGCAATGTCATCAGCTCTGCGCGTTGGAATTTCCAAGGCGGCACTCGCTCGGCGACGCTTTTCGTCGCGAGTGGAGTTGCGGTCTGTTGTACGCCTTTCCGCCTATACCACTTCTGCCCAGAGTGCTGAAGATCAGGCGCGACCGGGCCCAAGTCATTCTTGTGGCTCCGGACTGGGCTCTAAGAGTATGGTATCCCGAGCTACTCAGTATGAGCATCGATCCCCCGATCCGACTGCCTCTTCGGGAGGATCTTCTGTCGCAGCAGCAGGGGACGGTCCTCCACCCGAACCTGTCCAGCCTCCACCTGTTTGCCTGGAGATTGAGCGGCGGCAGTTGATTCCCTTCGACTTGCCTCCTGAAGTTTGTGACGTTATTCTGGCAGCCAGGCGTCCCTCTACTAAAGTGGTATACGCCTGCAGGTGGAACAAATTTGTGGCATGGTGCACAGCAAAGGCTGTGGATTCCCTTTCTGCCCCTCTTTCTGAGGTTCTACTGTTCCTTCTTTCTTTGGCCCAGCAGGGCTCTGCTCTGGGCACTATCAAGGGCTACCTTTCTGCTATTTCAGCCTTTCTCAGGCTCCCTGATCAGCCCTCTCTTTTCAAGTCCCCTGTTGTAAATAGATTTCTTAAAGGCATTACACACCTTTTTCCACCTATTCCTTTCGTGATGCCTCAGTGGGACTTGAATCTGGTTCTGACATACTTGATGTGCGCTCCCTTTGAGCCCCTTCACAACTGTCCTCTTCGTCTTTTAACATTAAAAACTGCGTTCCTGGTGGCCATCACTTCCGCTAGGCGGGTGAGTGAGCTCCAGGCTCTTTCTTGTAAGCCTCCTTTCCTTTCTGTCCATCCGGACAAGGTTGTGCTCAGGCCCCGTCCTTCCTTTTTGCCAAAAGTGGTTACGGCCTTTCACATTGGGCAGACTATTACCTTGCCCACCTTTTTTCCCGCCTCCGCATCCTTCCCGAGAGGAAGAGCGGCTCCACCGTCTGGACCCAAAAGGTGCGCTTTCTTTTTATCTCAACCGCACACAGCAGTTCCGGGTAGATGACCAGCTTTTTGTTGGCTAAGTTGGCACCAAGAAAGGTCGGGCGGTCCATAAGAGAACCATCTCCCGCTGAGTTGTCTTGTGTATCAAAGCCTGTTACTCTTTGGCTAAAAAAGAACCTTCGGTGGGGCTGCGTGCTCATTCCACCAGAGCTACTGCAGCCACTACTGCATTGGGACGTGGTGTCCCCCTGCAAGACATCTGTCAGGCAGCCACGTGGGCCTCGCTGCACACGTTTACCAAACATTATTGCCTGGACAGCCAAGTCCGGAGAGACGGCTTCTTTGGCCGTTCTGTTCTCTGTGACTTTCTGGTGTGATCTTAGTTCGCAGACCCACCACCGGGGTTGGTATTGCTGGGGTATCTATTCTAAGGTAAGGAATCTATCACTGTGTTTCTTTCAGATATATCGTTACCGAAGGTAAGTAACTTGTGCAACAGCACTCAACACCACATAATTCAACTCCCCATAATTACTCTACTCCATACCGCATAAATACACTCCACATGAATCGGGTCTATGCCGCATAGCAACACTCCACATAAATGCACTCCACACCATGCCGCATAATACCACTCAACGTAATTTACACGCCACATAAGTAAACTCCACTACATACAACTCCACAACACAAAATATCATTCCACATAATTACACTCCATAACACACAATCCCACTCCATATAATTCTAGTACACTCAATACCACATAATTACTATCCACATAATTCCACTGCACACCCTGCCGCATTATTCCATTACACAAATCCACTCCATACAATTCCACTGCACACTATCCTACAAATAACCATTCTAATCCAACCCACAAGTCCACTCCGCACCACATATGTCGACTCCACTCCAAACAAAAAACGCATAGGTAAAAAACAGTCATTTACGACGTCAATAGCTAACTCTCACAAATGCGAGACCTGTTGCATTGCAAATGCTCGTTTACCTCTTAGTTTGTGTAGGAAAGTGCCCCTTTTTGCATGGCTGCCTAATGTTGATTTACTTTGAGTGTGCCCTGGGTTCCTGCCAACCAGGTACCCAGGGCCTATGTTCTTTCCTTAAACTGCACTGCACCAACCCAATTGGCAACTCTGGCCACAAGTAAGTCCCTTGTAAAGGGTACCATAGGTACCAAGGGCACTGTGACAAGGGAAGGCCTTCAAGGGCAGCAGCACTTATTGTGCCACCCTTGGAGGCCCTGTACCTTTACACACACACACAGCCATTGCAGGCTGTGTGTTTTGGTGCAGAACAAAGTGAAGAGTCAACATGGCACACATCTGTGTGCCGTGCCTAAAACCCACTGCCTTGGCATAGGTCAGTCACCCCTCTAGCTGGGTGCACTATACCAGTGGTGAGGGTACAGGTGCATGAGCCCTGTACCCCTACAGTGTCCAAGTCAATTCTTAGACATTGGAAGTGCAGTAATGCCATAAAGAGTATATGGTATGGGAGTTTGTCATTATGAACTCCACAGCACCATCCTGGCTTTACTGTAAACTGGGAAGTTTGGTATCAAACTTCTCAGCACATTAAACCCACACTGATGCCAGGGTGGGATTTAATGGAAAATGCACTCCGAGGACATCAAAGAGATGCCCCCTGAAAAACGACCTGACTCTAGTGACCTGGTTTAGTGGCTGCTCGTCAGCTCCCACCACCCTTGGGTAGAGAGCCTGACGCTCTCGGGTCCTGAAACAAAGGACATCCTGGATCGAGGTGCCAAGCCTCCTCCCCCAGGATGGGCAGGGTCCACGAAGGGGAAGCTTCAAAGGCTTGCCGCCTTTGTAAGCTTCCCCAGCCATTTGCTTCTCCCAGCAACTGGCCCCCATCGGTTCTTACCCCCACCTTGGGCGGGAGAATCGGCGGGAAAACCAAGTTAGGAGAGGTGTGCCCCCCTTTGCCAACCCCACCCCTCGGGTGGGGAGGCGAGGTGAAGCACAACTCTGTCCCTACCATCTTAAAGATTGGGGAACCCAATGTCACTGGGGATAAACAAGATGCTTACCAATGCTCCTCAAGTTTGCTATACTTTGTGGTGATCTGTAATTCGGATCAACTGTCATGCTGCTTTTTGTTTCATACAAAAATCAATAAAATTGCTTATCAAAAAAAAAGATTGGGGAACCCAGCCAACCAGTGAGGCTTATGCCCCCCTCCCACTGGAGGGTGGCATAATAGGTGTACCCACCCCAAGGAAGGGACCCATTGGTCCCGACCTGTACCTACGTCTAACACCCCTAAATGTATTATTTAGGGGCAAGCCTGAACCTTGCCTCCTCAGACAAGGAGAGAAGGACCAAAGAAGCCTTGCTGAAAGAAAGAGGACACCAACTGACTAGGCCCCAGCCCTACCGGCCTGAGCCAACCTCAACCTGCTCCAGCGAAATCCCGGTGTCCTGCAACCTGCAGCCCCCAAGAACCCGGAAGACCTGCCCTGCCTTCCCGAACGAGACTTTGGCTCCCGTGAGCACTGGATTTGCTCACCCACAGACTCTGGCTCCGGCCAAATCCGCGAGTCTGCACCACTCCTCACCCTACGCCCACGGCCTGAGTTCGAGTGGCCCAACAACACGAGGAGGTCTCCCCAGCGATCCTGAACTGGGATCTGGTGATCCCTGACCTACCTCAAGTCTCCAACCGATGCCTGCAGCCCCTTTCTGGAGGATCCCCCCCGACCGGAGCCGGTAAGAGAAACCAGATGCCAAAAGACACCCCTGCACCAGACGTCCCACAGCCTTTGGTGGCCCAACCGGCTGTTTCCCAGCATCCCAAGACATCCCAACTTCCCTCTCCAACCGGTGGTCGCCTTCAGAAGATCTTAGTCCCTGAGCCTGCAGTGTTTATTGCAACCGGAGAATCCCCATTGAAAACAGGGCAGCAAACGCCAAAACAGCACCCTGCACCCGGCTGCCCCTCCACTGCTGTGGGCGCACAATGTGTGCTAAAGCGGATCCCCCTTTGCCCTGAGCTTAAGTCCAGGAGCTTTGCCCCCACAACCTTGTGACCTGCTCTCAAGCAGCCACCAACCTGAGGCCCCCTATCCCCCCATTGGATAACATTGCGCCTCAGCACTTGGCACCCGGCCGCCCTAGTTCCGCTGAGGGTGCTTTGAGAGTGCATCCTTGACCCTGGGGGAACCCTGGTTCATACCATTAAGTTGATAACATTGTTTTGTTCCATAGGACTGCATTGACTGCTTTCCTGTGAAAATTGTTATTAGTGTGGAGCTGGTTTGAATGAAAACTTAAACTGCATGTGTACGAAAACTGATTTACTTACCTTTTATCTAGGAAATGTCCCAGTGTGAAATCTAGACATATCACACGGAGTACAAAAAGTAACTTGAAAAGTAACTGAAAAGTAATTCAAACTGTTTTATAAACAAATGCCTTCATCCAATTGCATTCAACTGCATTCAAACTGTATTTAACTTCATAATTCTTGCCAAGTATTATACTTGCCTGTACCAGGCCTGGCTTGGTTCTAGAAAATAATAATTTTATACAAATTGGTCTGAGTTCAGTCTTTTGAGTGTGGAAATCATTTCTTGCCCGAGTGTGTACAATAACTGCTTAACACTACCCTCTGATAAAGCCTTACTGCTTGCCCACACTACCACAAATGGAGAGTAAGGTATTATCTACTTTTATCTCTGCCTACCTTTTGGGGTTCCACTGGACTCGGTGCACACTATACCTTACTTTGGTATAGTATATACAGAGCCATCTTCCTAAAGTTTGTGCAAACTTATTTATGACTGGTTCTTAACAAATCCTTTTCAGAGGTATGGCCTCTGCTTTCTAGTTTAATGTGCCTGGATATTTGAGGGAATTTCATTATAAAGAAGAAAGCATTACTGTCCTGTATTCCTGGCTGTTCCACTGGGTTACTTCTGAATTCATTAACATTCCTCCTTCCTGAAGACTCGAAACTGAGGTGATATGACTTTTTTTTTTTTTATGGGTAGGTTAGAAAGAATAGATAGAAATGCCTTTTGTTTAAAAAAAAAATTGACATTCCAATGTTCAGAGATCCATACAATAACAGTAAAGTAACTTTTCTTTGCCAACAAATGCTCTTATTTGTTGTAATTGTGTTTGGTTTTTTCCCCCAATAGGTGTGGAGTATGTAGTACCCAAGACTGGATTTTACTGTAAACTTTGTTCATTGTTCTACACAACGGAAGATGTAGCTAAAGTAACTCATTGCAGCAGCCTTCATCATTATCAGAAATTGAAGGTAAATAAAAAATTACAAAATGCTGATTGATATTGAACACTTCTGAGGGCTTGACTCACCAATTCTTTGGAGAAAGATGTATTTGCAGAGTGTATAGTTCAGTGCCAGCATTTAGTGGTTGCTGGGTGTGAGATCGTGCTTTATGAACATAATATGGTAAAAAAATAAACTTAAATTTACTTACCTCCTTTAGAGGTTTTTCTTGTATATGTCCTCTATTTTACTTGTACAAAATGTCTTGGTTTCTGAGCACATTTTTATTATTAGTATCGTGTAGATCCACATGCTTGCCATAAGCCAATAAGTGGTTGGGTCCACGAATATGTGGGCACTTTGACTGAGTGTTCTCTGGGTACCTACCAATCAGGTTCCCAGTGCCTCTGTTCTTTCCCAAAACTACCTTTGTTTTCACAATTGGCACACCTTTGGCTCACATATAAGTCCCTTGCAAAAGATACCAGTGGTACCAAGGGAATTGTGACCAGAGAGGGTCAACGCAGTCCACTTCTACGAAGGGGGATGGGTCTCACACAGGAATACTTACAAACACCTACTCTAAGGCAACACAGCACCTTTTCACCAAGGGAGCCTGCCCTCACAACACAAGTGTTTAGCACAACAGCAAAGGGCAAGTTAGCTTCAATTCCAGAAGACTGATCTTAACCACATGGTTGGGCATGGCACTCCCAGCCATTATGATCCTTCACTGGGGTAAAATGGGGGGGGGGGGAAAGGTGAGACCGCTTCGGGGGAGACTGATCTCAACCATGTTATGGGGCGTGGTGACCCCAACCAAGTGAGCCAGCTCCTGCCAGGGAGACTGATCTGGACACCATAAGGGGGCCAGCAACTCTTCAAAGGGATTTGACTGTGACTTCCAAATCTGCCACGTAGGGCCAGCAACTGGGTTTGACAGCGCCCTTTTTTTTTTTTTTTTTTTTTTTTAAATTTTTCAAAAACCTTTATTAACAAATTTGCATAGACAAATTACATTCTTGCACTAAATCACAGCACCATGCACATAATTACAGTTGCGGATCACAGAAGGTACCAATAGCACGTAACATTAGGAAGCGGCAGCGTAGCAAATGGTTTACAGGCACACCAGAACAATAAACGGTCATTGGAGTGAGGCGCACAGGGCTTGAGTGGAGGGGCAGGTCTACGGAGAGGGAGAAGGAGCAGGGGGGAGGCCGATAACTATCCTACACCAGCGGCCGCCGCGGGCGGAGTGCCGGCGGGGAGCGCGGGAGAGGAAGCCAGATGCTGGGGGGAGCGAGCAAGGAGGTATGACACAAGGGGCCCCCATATGTCGTGTGGGCGAGATCTGACTGGCATAAGGTCCCAGAACTCGGACAATAGGGTCTGGCAGCGCGATGCATCCTCGAGCCATTGAGCGAATTTAGGTGCAGGTCTGCGGCCCCAACACATGGAAACCCTGCGCCGTGCAAGGAAAAGCAGCATGGCGATTAGACGGCGGGAGGCGTCCGGGCAGAATTTAACCAAGCCAAGGAGGCAAAGCGGGGGGTCAGGCTGAACCGGAGAGGAGGTAATCTCTGCTATAGCAGAGCAGACCTCACGCCAGTAATCGGCGACCTTGGGACATAACCAGGCAAGATGTGCGAAATCCGCTGCAGGGGCGGAACAGCGTAGGCATCTGTCACTAGGGATGAGTCCCATCTTGTGCAACTGGACAGGGGTGCGGTAGAGCCTATGCAAGTATTTGAAATGAATTAGGCGCAGGCAGTAGTTGGGGGATAATCGCTTAGTCTGCTGACAACAGTATAACCAATCAGGTTGAGAGATGTCTGTGCCGAGGTCCTCGCCCCACGAGCGCTATCGGTGGAGGCGGAGGTGGCCGCCAGCGTAAGGGCATATAATTTAGTTACCAACTTCCGCGGGGAGGGAGACGAATATAGGAACTCAAGAGCGGTCATCGAGGTAGGAGGCAGGGGGAACGCGGGGGGCAGCTCTCGACAGATGGCCCTTAGCTGATAAAAAAGCAGTGTGTCCATGGGGCCAGAATTTTCAGCCAGGGAATAAAACGTATTCCCCGGGTAGAGATCTCCGATCGTATTCAGCCCCAGGCGGGTAGCATGTTTAGCCATACCAGATGGCTGAAGAGGAGGAAAAGATGGGTGCCGAACTATCGGCATCGAATTTGCAGAAAGCGAGGGGCACCGGAGAAATGACGAAGTCCCTCCCAGGCCCACCGTAAGGTCTCAACCGTATCTATTTCAGTGCGGGGAGTTTTACAGGGGCGAACAGGGCAGTAGTGAGCGGCCACGGGGCGGCAACATCCGCCTCGACCGCCACATGAGGCTGGAACGGAGTGGGATGAAGCCAAAAGTGCAAGAAGCTGGCCTGAGCACACAGTGCATAGAGCTTAAAGTTAGGGCGCTGAGGCCGCCACACGACATTGGAAGGGTAAGTACGTCGTACGCGATCCTAGGTTGCTTGCCAGCCCAGAGAAGAGAGATCAACGAGCGAATCCTGCGAAAAAAATGGGCGGTGAGGGGGACCGGTACGTTCAGGAATAAATATAGGAATTTAGGGAGGACAACCATCTTGGCGATGGCTATTCGACCAGCTAACGAAAGGGGCAGTTGGCTCCAAAGGGGGATCTTCGACTCAAGCCAGTCCACCGCATGACCGAAATTAGCCCTCCAGAGTTCGTCCACGTCCCTACTCAATCAGACACCCAGATATCGAGTGGGACCGGACGCCCAGGCGAAGGAATATTCCGAGGTAAAAGGAGTGGTGGCGTCCGTGAGAGGGAAGAGGATTGACTTGTTCCAATTGACCTGTATGCCTGAAAAGCCCCCAAACCGTATGACCTCGCGCACTAGAGGACTAAGGTGTTCCTGGGGGTGTCGGACATATAATGTGATGTCGTCCGCATACATAGAAACCAGGAGTGCGCGCGCACGCAGACCCGATGCCCCTCTGGGTGTGGTGTTGCTGCAGTCGGGCCGCAAGTGGTTCCATCGCGATGGCGAATAGCATCGGCGAAGCGGGCATCCCTGGCGGGTACCACGGCCGACAGGGAAGGGATCGGATACCATGCCGTTGATCCGTAGACGGGCGGTGGGGAGAGTGTACAATAGTGAGACTTTACGAATAAATATTGAACTGAAACCGAGACGTGGGAGAATGAAGAAGAGGAAGGGCCATTCTAAGGTGTCGAAGGCCTTGGTGGCATCAAGCAGGGCGGCCACCGCAGGAAGCGCTGGGTCAATCTGATGAAGGACGGAAAAAATGGTTCGTAGGTTGTGGGAAGTTGCCCGGCCCGGTATGAAGCCGGACTGGTCCGGACGGGCGATGAGCGGCATATGAGGGAGAAGTCGCGACGCAAGCAGTTTGGCGAATATTTTGTTATCAATATTTATAAGAGACAGGGGCCGGTAGGAGTCTCGCCGTTCGGGTTGCTTATCTGGTTTTAAAAGGAGGGTCAGCATGGCCTCCCGGAGCGAAGGTGGAAATTGTCCACACTCGAAGGATTCATTATACATGGCGGCCAGGTGTGGCACGAGTAGTGGAGCAAAAGTCTTGTAAAAGGAGACAGGCAGGCCGTCCGGACCAGGTGCCTTGTCACCTGGCATACCGTTGATGGCGGCCAGGATTTCCTCTTTAGAAAAGGGCTCGTCAAGATATTCTCGGTGGTGATTTTCGAGCCATAAGAGCTCGAGGGTATCAAAGTACTGGTCGAGGGCCTCTCGCGGAGGAGCGGGACCCGCAGTGTACAACTGAGAATAGAAATTCGTGAAACGCGCCTTGATCTCCTCGGAGGAGGTGGTGGTGCGAGAAGGGCCACCATCCCGGAGCGCCATGATGTAGGATGCTGCACGGGCCGGACGGAGAAGATTGGCCAAAGTCCTACCTGGCCGGTCTCCCTCACCAAAGCTGCGCACACGGGACTCCCTGCCAAGGAACGAGAGTTCTCTATTATCCTCCTCGGTGAACTCTGTATGTTTCTCGCGAAGACTGGCGAGTGTGTCGGGCTAGGATCAAGAGCATGAGAGGCGTCCAGGCATTTAATTTCGGATTCCAACTTAGTAAGGGTATTGCGTATGGAGCGCAGGACCCCGGATTGTTTAGAAATACACGCCCCGCGAATGACGACTTTAAAACCCTCCCAAAGAGTGGAAGGGGAATCAACAGAGCCCTCATTGAGCTCAAAGTAGTTAGTGATCGCGGTCTGGATCTCATCACAAAACACGGAATCCCGCAGAGCGTTGGATGGTAGCCTCCAGGAGAAAGCACGACGGGTGGCCTGGGGTAGACTAAGTCTGAGCCGGACAGGGGCGTGATCTGAGAGGGTGCGCGCCATGTGATCAACGGAAGTGAGCCAGGAAAGAGCGTCAGGAGAGGAGATCCAAAGGTCCAGCCGGGACCAACATCCACGAGTGCCGGTGACGCAAGTGCCCTCACGGGTCTCGGGATGTGTGTGGCGCCAAGTGTCATACAGGGAGTTCTCAGTGAGAATGGAATTCAGAAATGCCACGGCGCGGGGGTGGGAAGCATGTGGGCCAGAGCGATCCAAAGCGGGGGATAGTGTGACATTAAAATCCCCACCCCAGAGAAGCGCAGCGGGGCCAAGGGATGAAATGTGGTGCCACACCTGCATAAAGAATTCTGGGTCGTCGGTGTTGGGACCATAGATGGCAGCAATCGTGACAGGCTGGGCCTGAAGGGAGCCATGGAGGATGACAAAACGCCCCGCGGGATCAGCGATAGCGTGGGAGGTGTGCCAGGGGAGCCCCCTACGTATGAGAATCGAGACCCCCTGAGAGTAGTTGGAGTAATAAGAAGAGTGAGATTCTCCCCAGTGTCGAGAGTAATCTGGCAGCAGACGCAGGGAGCAGGTGGGTCTCTTGCAGCAGACAGATGTCCACCCTATGCCGAGCCAGATGTGCATGGACAAGTCGAGCCTTACGATGGTCGTTAAGACCCCGGATGTTCCAGGTCCAGCAGGTAATGTCAGTCATTCAGATATGGCGGGGAAAGTGATCGAACATGGAGTGGTGCGTGAGGTTTGGATCTTCGTGCGGGTGCATGTGGTAGTGCTAAGCAATTGAGAAAACGATGTGCAAAACAACAACAAAGAAGAAAACAAAGGCCACTGTGATCCTGCCACCGCAAATTGCTGGACTGCGAGGAGAAGGCGCTAGAATCAAGCCCCTGAAGGGGGATACCAGTGGCTATCAGTCCCAGTAGCAAGGACTTGGGGTAGTGTGCAGTGTAATGCAGCAAGACGAAGCAGAGCCGATGGAAAATGCCATCACAAAGTGACTTGTGGAACAATACAACACAGCAAGGCCAAAAGGGAACCCCAACTGGGAAGGGAAGAGTCCAAGTCCAAGGTGGGAATCATCCCGCAGAGGCGTGGCGAGGCTCGGCAGGCACCCCTGCCAACAGAGCAGGGTGGCCAAGCAAACAGCAATCGCAGACAACGAGATAATGAAGTTAGTGGTGAACAATGGTAGCTGATCCGGGAGTGTCACAGTGCAGGATACGCCCGCCCAGAGGTAAACGGAGTGACGTTAAATCAAGGGCAGCAAAATGGTCAGGGCACCATGGCTAGGGCCGCAGAGCGACAGTACATGAAGATGGGATCAAGCTAGTCATTCTCGCCCAGAACACCAGGTCCGAAATCTTGAGGGCAGTCAGCCAGTTAATCATGGTCACTGAGATGGTCCACAGCAGCCGCTTGAGAACCAGGTGGTGAGGTGCGAGGCGATTTGTCAAGCTTTTTAGCAAAAGCGAGGGCGTCTCTGGGATCAGGGAAGATGAGAGATTTGGCGCCCTGTCGGACCCGCAACTTTGCCGGATAAGCCAATGAGTAAGAGACGTCATGTTTTTGGAGGATTCTCTTTGCTGGAAGGAATTCGCGGCGGGCAGCCTGGACAGCGATAGTATAGTCCGGGTAGAAGGAGAGCGGGTTACCTTGGTGAATTATTTTGCCCCTTTCCCGAGCCGCTCGGAGAATGGCGTCACGGTCTCTGAAGTTTAAGATTTTAGCGATGATGGGGCAAGCAGGAAGGCCCAGGGCGCGGGCCAAGAGCGGTGAGCCCGCTCGACAATGAAGACAGAAGAGAGGACTTCACCAAAGAGTTCCCGGACGAGCTGCTCCACGTAGTCCTCCATACGAGAGATATTGGTGGATTCAGGTACTCCAGTGATGCGGAGGTTGCTCCTCCGGGAGCGCGCCTCCAAATCTTTGTTTTTATTCCGGATAACGTCAAGTATTTTGTCCATATGCAATAGTTTTTGGTGATCCTGAGTGGCGGCATCCTCGGCGTCAGATATTCTGGATTCGGCATGCAAGAGACGAGCATCGTGGGAATCAACCCGGGCCTTCACAGAGTCCAGACGGGCAGACAATTGGTCAAGTTGGGCAGCAATGCCCGTAACAGCAGACTTGACGTCGAGCATAATCGCCTTCAAGTCATCTTCATGCGCAGGCGGTGCCTCCATGGAGGACGGAGGGCCACCACCATCCGAGCACGCACCGTCCTGTCGAGTCGACCTGCGCTGATCGAAGGCGATCTTGGGCTGCTTGGGGTCAGTCTTCCCCATGGCGGGCTGAAGCAGGTAAGAGATATCCCCAGAGATCAGGAGGGGAGGATGAGCGGCTAGAAGGGGCAGCGGCAATACCCGTGTCGCGGGAGCCACTGACTAACAGCAGCACCTGACAGATGATGGCAGGGTCACCAGGCTGGATGGGCAGCGGCAGCCGGTCACTGTGCGAAGCCAGCCAAGATGGGACGACAACAGGACCCAGCAGGTGGCGAGGACCCCGGGCCGCCGATACAGCAGCGCGACAAATGCAGCTCCCACAGACTCCACGACAACTCTCCAAGAGCACACCACAGCAGCCTGAGGGCAGAGAGGCCAGCGGAGCAGATCAAGGGTCAGCAAATGGAGCAGTCCGCCGCCTAGCGCGGGACCAGCGCCACGGGTCCAGTCCGGTGAGTGCAGCAGAGGTCCAGGATCGGAGCCGGCGGACCGGGAACCACACAGGAGCACACGCCAACCAGAGCTGAGCCAATCCCAAGACCGGCGAAGACGCAGTCCACGCCACAGGAGAGCAGGCCTGAGGTCAGGGTCAGTAGCAGCAGGGGCCCAGAGGCAGTGACGGTAGGGGCCCAAGGCCAGGTGAGCCCGAGGAGCGGGGATCGGTGCGGCAGCCAGAGGCCGGGGCAACGCAGCAAGGTGCGAGAGGCCGCTGGAGAAGGCCTCGGCGAGGGAGGAGGGCTCCAGTCACCACCCAGCGCACAGCAGCGGAGAGGTCGGGAGAGCGCGCACGTCCGGGGCAATCACGGCGGGGAGACGCGGGGGGCACGCCGCTCCCGTCACCGGGCCCGGGCACATAGAACCGCCCCAGCGGGCACCAAAAGGAGAGGAGAATGGCACCGGAGGCGCGAGGAGTGCCCAGGCCGGGCGGTGCAGCACACGGACCCCCAGTCCCGCCGCAAGAAACCGCAGCGGCACTCACCGGGCAGCGAGGGACGGGTGTCCCCGCAGTCCTCCAGACGGTTCACAGGTCCATCCAGTCAGCCCAGCAGCAAGGAGAGGGGGGCCTGGTCTCGCCAGCAATGAGGCACGGGCCCGGCGCAGCGGATCTCCGCTTCCACGGGCCGCCGGGGATCAGGAGCTGCACGGGGTGATGCCTCGAGGGGAGACACAGCCGGACAGTAAGTTGTGGTGCGGCGGATTAGCTGTTGTCTGCAGGATTCTTCCGGATAATGTGCTTGGCCGGCAGAGCCCACTTAGAGTGCGGCCATCTTGCAGCCGGCCAAGCCACGCCCCGACAGCGCCCTTTAAATTCGCCACATAAGGTGGGATAACAGCCATCCATCACATAAAGCACATGCACCCACACACAGTGAACTATCATCACCTTAAAACATGCACTTGTATACTACATAGCAAGGCAAAGCTTACTGAGACCACACTATAGGGTCCCATACCATATCTGGCCCTCCAGCCAGGGACTCCTACTCAACATAATCTATTTCTGGCAATGCAAAGAAAGCACAGCTCTTTAACAGGTTGCTTTTATGTTACAGTAGATATAAACCTGAATTTGCATGTATACATATGTTGAAGTAACAATCATACGCTACTTTCCACGTTACGGTAAGGTAAGGGCTGACTACAACACGTCAGCAGCATGCACATAGCTTATGGTTGCTACCAAAAGCAGGCATCAAACAAAAAATACATACATAAAACAACCAAGCACTCAGAAACCGTTTAACCATATCTACACGAAGCATGAAGGCTTGGCCCATTACATCACGAGAACTACAGTCAGGCTCTGGTTATGTAAACAAAGAGCTAGTTGTTGGTAACTAGAATATTAAAAGGGCACTCGCAGAGTAAAATAACCAAATCACCCTTTAGCCTACTTGAATATGTATAGGCAAAGGAAATATAATGTTTGAGGCATGTGAGCTGTAGATCGCATGCTTGTCATTCTCCTGCCATCTAGTGTTGGGTCCGAATGTTTGCAAGTTGTTTTTCTTCGAAGAAGTCTTCCAGTCATGTGGTAAGGTGACTCCTCCTTTTGGTGATAGTGCGCATGGGCATCGACTCCATTGTTAGATTGTTTTTTTCCGCCATCGGGTTCGGACGTGTATTGCTGCGCTCCGTTTCGAAACCGTCCTTCGGGTTCTGTAGGAAAGTGGGTTTCTGTTGCAGTAACCCCCCACTTTTTGCCAGACTACTGATGCACTTTGACTTGATGTGCCCTGGGTCCCTGCCAATCAGGTTTCCAGGGCCTGTGTTCTTTACCCAAAACTAACCCAATTGGCATCTCTGGCCACAGGTCAGACCACAGGTATCAAGGGCACTGTGACCAGGGAAGACCCCTAAGGGCTGCAGCACTTATTGTGCCACCCTCAGAGGTCCGGTACCCTTATATTCACACAATGCCTTTGCAGGCTGCGTGTTTTGGTGCAGAACAAAGTGAAGAGTTGACATGGCACACATCTGTGTGCCATGCCTACAACCCACTTCCCTGGCATAGATCAGTCACCCCTCTAGCTGGGTGCCCTATGCCAGTGGTGAGGGTACAGGTGCATGAGCCCTGTACCCCTACAGTGTCTAAGTCCATTCTTAGACATTGTAAGTGTAGTGCTGCCATTAAGAGTATATGGTCCTGGGAGTTTGTCATTCCGAACTCCACAGCACCATCATGGCTTTACTGAAAACTGGGAAGTTTGGTATCCAACTTCTCAGCACATTAAACCCACACTGATGTCGGATTTAATGAAAAATGTTCTCCAGAGGGCATCTCGGAGATGCCCCCCTCAAAAACGACCCAAGTCTAGTGTCCTGGCTGAGTGGCTGCTTGTCAGCTGCCACCACCAGACATGTTTCTGGACCCCATGGGTCGAGAGTCTGCTGCTCGGGCGACAAACAATGCACATCCTGGGACGAGGTGCCAAGCCTCCTCCCCAGGATGGGCAGGATCCACGAAGGGGAAGCTTCAAAGGCTTGCCGCCTTTGTGAGCTACCCCAGCCATTTGCTGCTCCCATCAACTGGCCCCCACTGGTTCTGACCCCCACTTTAGACGGGAGAAATAGCGGAAAATCAAGTTAGGAGAGGTGTGCCCACCTTTGCCAACCCCTCAGGTGGGGAAGGCGAGGTGAAGCACAACTCAGTCCCTGCCATCTTGCAGATGTTGGTCCCAGCCAACCAGAGGCATATGCCACCCTCCCATTAGAGGGTGGGATAATAGGAGGTGTACCCACCCCAAGGAAGGGACCCATTGGTCCTGACCTGTACCTACCTGTAACACCCTGAAATGTAGTATTTAGGGGCATTCCTAAACCGTGCCTCAGACAAGAAGAGAGAAGGATCGAAGAAGCCATGCTGAACTAAGAGGAGGATGCCCACTGCCTTGGCCCCATCCCTACCGGCCTGTCCCAACCTCGAACTTGCTCCAGCGAAATCCTGGCGTGTTCTGCAGCCAGCAGCCCCCAAGAACCTGCCCTGCCTTCCCAAACCAAGACTCTCCTGTGAACACCGGATTTGCTCAACCCCAGACTCTGGCTCCTGCCAAATCCGCAAGTCTGCACCCGACACCCACGGCCCGAGGTAGAGTGGCCCAACACCTCGAGGAGGTCTCCCCGGCGATCCTGAGATCTGGTGATGTCTGACCTGCCTCGAATCTCCAATCGACGCCTGCAGCCCCATTCTGGAGGATCCCCCCGACTGGAGCTGGTAAGAAAAACCAGACGCCTAGAGACACCCTTGCACCCAATGTCCCACGGCCTTGGGTCGCCCAACCGACGGTGTCCCAGCATCCCCAGGCATCCCAACTTACCTCTCCAACCGGTGGTCGCCTCCAGAAGGTCTTCGTACCCGAGCCTGCAGTGATCTGCCCGAGAATCCCCATTGAAATCAACAGGGCACCCGACGTCAAACCAACACCCTGCACCCAGCCGCCCCTGTGCTTCTGCAGGTGCACCTTGTGTGCTACCTCGGATACCCCTTTGCCCCGAGCCTAACACCAGGAGCTTTGCTCCCACAACCTTGTGGCCTGCTCATGAGCAGCCACCAACCGGAGGCCCCCTATCCCACTTTGGATTACATTGGGCCTCAGCACTTTGCACCCGGCCGCTCTAGTGCCACTGAGGGTACTTTGAGAGTGCATCCTCGACCCTGGCAGAATTCTGGTTCTAACCCCAGAAACCCAACTCCCACAAACAAATACTTACCTGTGAACCGATAACTTCATTTCCTCCCATAGGATTGTATTGATTGCTTTTCTTTGAAAATTCTTTTAAGTGTGGAGTTGGTTTGTATGAAACCTTGAAAAACAATGTGTAAAAAGTGAATTCTTTACAAGGAGATACTCATCAATAGTCATGGGAGCGACCCCTGCCCAGCTTCGTAAATTTTACGAGGCGATGCATGCCATCTTTGGGCAGCCCAATCCTGCTGGCGCGCCTTCGGGCCCTGTGGACTCGGGTGGGGGTCCTAGGCCTTCTCTGCCGGCGCCGCAGGGCCCCCATGGATCCAGGCCTGGATCCGTATCAGCACCCGCACTAGATGCCGGTCGTGCCTCCGGCCGGCGTCTACCCCAGCCTCCATCCTGATGTGGACACGCCGGATCTGGCGCCGAGTGGGGTTTTCTTGCCCCTGTTAACTCCGGGGGTCCCTTTTAGACCAGATTGGCACCCAGAGGACGAGGAGGAGGACTGGGAGGGGTCAGGTGACCCTCTGACCGACCAGTTGGAGTACGATCCAGACTGGAGAGAGGACCTGGGGGATGCCAGTGATCTTGATACCTCCCCTGACCTTGGCATGTTGTCTCCTCCTACCGTGGTTACGGAGACTGGATCCGGAAAGTTTTTTCGTCAGCAGTACCTCTGCGCGTCGGAAGGTGGCGTCGGTTGGCTCCGCGTCCGTCGTTGGCGTCGTGGTCGCCGGGATGACATCGCGGCAGCTACTTAGACGCCGCCCTCGTGCGCTGACGTCAGTTCTTTTTCCGCGCCAGCCAGCGCAGATCCGGAGAGAGCGGTACCTCCAGTCACTTTTTGACTGAATTTTTCTCGACTTCTTTTCGGAGTCTATCGACTCCTGGTGCATGTAGGGATGCCTGGCTTCAAGGCTTGCGGTTCCTGTACCCGACTGATGTCGGTTACGGATCTGCACCGCCTCATTTGCCTGGAGCGCGACCCCAAGTCGTGCTCCGACTGCCGGTCGATGGCGCCGAAGGCTTTGCGGGAGCAGTCCCAAAAGTCGCTTGAGCGCCAGCAGTCTACTCCGCGCTGTTCGCGGTCCCGGTCGCGAGGGAGGTCGAGGGACCGGTTGCGGAGCCATCACTACTCGTCTAAGTCATCGAAGTCTTCGCACTCGGGGGTCGGGTAAGTCGAAGCACAAAGTGAAGTCGAAGAAGCATCGTCGCTCTTTGACTTCTCCCCGTCGGTCGGCTGACGCGACGAGGGATGCGGGCGGTACCCCTCCCGTGGCTCCACGCGCGGAGCCCAAGGAGTCGACTCTAGGCTTCCCTCCCATCCCGGGGCCCGGAGCGACTCCCGCCCAACTTCGTACGTTCTACGAAGCGATGCATGCCATCTTTGGGCGTCCCTAACCCGCCGGCGCGCCTTCGGGCCCCGTGGACTCGGTTGGGGGACCTAGGCCTTCTCAGCTGTCGGCCCTGGCACCGCCAGGCCTGGATCCGGATCGGTGCCAGTTGGCCTAATTACACCTCCACCAGCGCCGCTTCCTCCGGCACCGCAACAGACGCCGGTCGTGTCCCCGGCCAGCGTCGACCCCGGCCTCCATCCTGATGTGGACCCGGAGCCGGACCGGCGTTGCTCGACGCCGGATCCAGCGCCTAGTGGGGTTTTTGTGCCCCTGTTCACTCCTGGGGTTCCTTTTCAGCCAGATTGGCAACCTGAGGAGGAGGACTGGGAGGGGTCAGGTGACCCGTTAACTGATCAGATGGGATCTGAGCAGGACTGGAGAGAGTAACTGTGGGATGCCAGTGGTCTTGACACCTCTCCTGACCTTGGCATGTTGTCCTCTCCTACCGTGGCTACGGAGGAGGGAGCGTCATACGCAGTGGTGTTGCGTAGGGCGGCCGAGGCCCTCGAGCTCCCTACTGTGGCGGTCAGGACTAACCTGCTGATAGGTGCTTCAACCGCAAGCGAGCTCTTTGGAGCCCCTGCTGCCGTTCAATGAAGCCCTCACCAACGTCCTTTTGGGCACGTGGTCCAGGCCCAACAGGGGGGCTCCTGTGGATAGGATGATTGCCCGTCGCCACCGCCCGGCCCCGGGAGACCCCACTATCCTCTCACAACACCCCACCCCTGAAGGCTTGGTGGTCCAAGCCTCTATTTCCAAGAGCGCATTACCTAACGCTCCACCAGATCGGGAATCCAAGAAGCTGGATCACCTTGGGAAGAAGATTGTTCGTGGCATGTGAGCTGTAGTTCACATGCTTTGCATAAGATCACCATCTAGTGTTGGGTCCGGATGTTTGCACTTTGTTTTTCTGCAAGAAGTTTTCCCTAGTCACGAGGTAGGGGACTCCTCCCTTAGGTGATCGTGCGCATGGTCATTGACTCCCTCTTAAGATTGTTTTTTTCCGCCATCGGGTTCTGATGTAACTCGCTGCGCTCCGGTTCGACGTCTATCTTTCTCGGCGCGCATCACATTCACACTCGACGGTATTGTTTCTGATCGCGTTTCCCTTTGCGGATCGCTCCGGAAACCTTGTGGTAGGCCGTCGGACGTAGCCCCTGGTTCGACTCGCAGTTGATGGACCGAACTACTTTCAAGTTCTGTCCTCGGTGCCATGCGACATACCCGCTCACTGACTCGCACGAGGTGTGCAACTTGTTTGTCACCCGATCACTGCGACGCGTGCCGAGCTTTCAGCTCCAAGAAGACTTCGCGATCGTCGGGCCCCACGCGACATGCAGAGACAACAGACAGACTCCATTTCGGACCTGAATCGGAGGAGGAGGAAGGCGGCGAGCCCATCGGAGCCGGTGAGGAACAGGAAGATATCTTCATTTCCGAGCACAGCTTCGACGAGGATGAAGACATCCCGCATGGACAGCGTACCGTGAGTACAGTCCCTTCCTCGCCCCACCTTCGACTTCCATCGAAGAAAAAGACTTCGGACCAACCCGTGCCCTCGGGCCCCGGTCGGCACCGAGATAAAGCTTCCGAAGCACCGCCTTCAGTCTCGGCGCCGAAGCCTAGTAAAAAGCCTTCCGGCTTCGAAAAGCCCCATGCCAAATCGGGCACCAAGCCGAAGAAGAAATCTGGCACCGAACACCCTCCGTCGGCACCGAAACAAACTTAGGATCCGAAAACTCCGGCCAAGAAACAATCAGTACCGAAACATTCGCAACCCGAAACACACGGACACGCCAAAGTCACCTAAAAAGCATGCTTTCGGTGATACGCTCCACAAACCGGATCTGAAACAAAAAATTCTGGTTATACAACCAAAGACTGGACATATCACCACTAAAGTGACTTTAAAGAGAGGTGCTACTACACAAGAGGAATACCACATACCATTGAAAAAGAGAACTGTCGGGACAAATCCTTCCTCTCCTCTTCCTTCACCTGCTCTACCCCAGACTATACCTGTGCCAACTTCACCTGAGCACTCACCACCACACACATCTGACAATCAGGGTGATGGAAATGGGGATAATAATGATGACGATCAACCTGGAGACGTGTGGGATGACTATAATACTGATTCTCCCACTGACAATGACCCAGACAAATATCCTACCAGGCCCTCTCCACCAGATGACAGTGTAGGATTTGTTGATTTGTTAAGTAGGGCCGCTACTTACCATGGAGTTCAGCTACATAGAGAATCCCTTGAAGAGGACTTCCTTTTCGAGACACTACACAACACACGTCTACACACACGTCTACACACATGTTGCCCATGTTGAAAGGCATGACCAGACACGTAGACATTTTTAAGGATCCTTTTAGGGCATGTATCCTTACCCCTAGGGTAGATAAAAAATACAAGCCTGCTCCATCAGATCCAGTCTACATTAAGGGTCAACTACCATTAGATTTATTAGTAGTTTCTAATGCACGTAAAAGGGCAAACTCCCAGACTATTGGAGACGCACCACCCCCAGATAAAGAGTCTAAACTCATTGATGCTTCAGGGAAAAGGATAGCCTCCCAGGCTGCTAACTTCTGGCGTATTTCCAATTCACAGGCGTTGCTAGCACGTTATGACCGCGTGCACTGGGATGAAATGGAACAACTCATCCAATTTCTTCCTCAGGAACATAAATCCAAAGCGCAAGACCTGGTTCGTGAGGGACAGGTAATTTCTAATAACCAAATTAGATGCTCCCTAGATGCTGCTGATACATCTGCCAGAGCGGTGAACACCAGTATTCTTTTAAGAAGGCACGCCTGGCTACGCATATCGGGGTTTAAACTGGAAGTTCAGACTTTCATATTAAACGCACCCTTTGACAAGGAACACCTTTTTGGACCAGTGGTAGACACTTCACTGGATAAAATGAAGAAGGATACTGCAGTGGCTAAATCCATGGGAGCCCTTCAGTCTCCACAAGGGCGTGGTTCCTTTCTTCGCTCCTATCGAGCAGGATCTAAAAATACTTCCTCTGACACTGCGTCCACCTATAAGGGCAATAACCAACCCTCAGGTTCCAAAGGATCCTTTCGAGGCAACTACAGAGGTAATAACGGCAAGGGTAGAGGTTCCAATACACGTACCTCGCCCTCAATACAAAACAGTGACTTGCCCATAGTCGTCGCCCCCCCCCCGACCACTTAACACCTGTAGGGGGACGACTGTCACAATTTCTACCAAAGTGGCGGTCAATAACAACCGACAACTGGGTTCTTCAAATTATCCATTCTGGTTACTGCCTGGAGTTCATCAACACTCCTCCAAACATTCCCCCAAAGTCGCACAGACTTTCACAAGATCTAGATCTTCTCAAACAAGAAGTACAATCCCCGTTACTCAAACAAGCCATAGAGCCTGTACCACCAAAACATAAAGGGTCGGGCGTGTACTCCTTTTACTTTCTAATTCCAAAAAAGGACGGCTCTATCAGACCCATATTGGATCTCGGAGAACTCCATCTTTACATAGTCAGACCACTTCCACATGGTAACACTGCAACAGATAGTGCCTCTTTTGCAAAAAGGAGTTTTTTTTGTTGTTGTTTTTTTTCTCTACTCTAGATTTAAGACGCCTACTTTCATATTCCAATCCATCCGGCTCACCGCAAATTTCTCAGGTTTGTGGTAGCAGGTCAACACTACCAATTAAAGGTGCTCCCATTCGGAGTCACCACTGCCCCCAGAGTCTTCGCAAAATGTCTGGCGGTAGTAGCTGCGCATCTCAAGACAAAGCATACATGTCTTTCCCGATCTGGACGACTGGCTCATCAAAGCCAGCACATATCAGCAATGTCGCAAGCACACTTCAGTAACCATTCAGCTGCTTCAACAGCTAGGGTTCTCAGTCAATGTGTTAAAATCACATCTTCAGCCAAAGAAAGTTCAGGACTACCTAGGAGCCACTCTAGACACTCAAAAGGCTCCAGCGTATCCCAATGCAGCCAGAATTCGAAACATTCAGGCGCTCATTCTTAAATTTCAACCCAATCAGTCACTTCCAGCTCGAGTATTTATGCAACTGCTGGGAATGATGGCATCTTGCATCATGATGGTTTCCCACGCCAGGTTACACATGCGTCCACTTCAAGAGTGTTTAGACAGTCAGTGGAATCCGTCACAAGGTCTATTAATCGATCTAGTGTTGGTAAGCGGCCGTACTCCTCGCTCTCTGCAGTGGTGGAACACACAACCTGTCAAAAGGGTGGCCGTTCATAGACCCGATTCCACAAACAGTTAACAGTGGACGCATCCCTTACTGGCTGGGCAGCTCAACTTCAACACACAGTGCAAGGGCAGTGGAGCCTACAGCAAAGATTGCTTCACATCAATCATTTAGAACTCATGGCAATCTTTCTAGCGCCCAAAACCTTTCAAGATCCACCTGTCTGGTGCTGTACTAGTCCGAGCCAACAACATGACCGCTATGTATTACATACAGAAGCAGGGGGGAACACTCTCTCTCCAACTGTCCCACTTAGCCCAAGACATCTGGAGGTGGGCGATACACCACAACATTTATCTCCTAGCAGAACATCTCCCAGGAGTCAACAATCAAATTGCGGATCTCCTCAGCAGGCAGAGCTATCAGATACACGAGTGGGAACTTCACCCTCAAGTTCTCCACCCATACTTTCAAGCCTGAAGAGTCCCTCACATAGACCTGTTTGCAACACCCAAACGCAAAATGCCAAAGCTTCGCCTCCAGGTATCCACACCCGTTGTCCAAAGGCAATGCTCTATGGATGAACTGGTCAGGGATATTTGCCTGCGCTTTTCCGCCTCCCACTCATTCCATCAGTGGTTCGGAAACTCAGGAAAACATCACTCGCGCAAATACTAGTAGCTCCAACATGGGCACGTCAACCTTGGTTCACAACCCTGTTGGAACTCTCTCTGGTACCACACCAAAAATTACATTTAACTCCCAGTCTCCTCACACAGAGCCATGGAGAAATCAAACACCCAGATCCCAAACAGCTGAACCTTGCGATCTGGCTCCTGAAGTCGGAGTTCGGTTATCTCAACCTTCCACCAGACTGAACATTATTAGAGAGGCTAACAAGCCTACCACAAGGGCCTGCTACGCAGTCAAATGGAAGCGTTTTATTTATTGCAATAATCATATCAACCCTCTTGATGCTTCCATACAGAACATACTGTGCTACCTATTACATTTGCAGCAGTCAGCATTGGCCGATACATCCATCAGACTGCATCTTGCTGCCATAGCAGCTTACCTTCAAAATAGGCAACACATCGCTATTTCGAGTGCCGGTCATCAAAGCATTCATGGAAGGGCTAAAAAGGGTAATACCACCAAGACTTCTACCTGCCCCAGTATGGAATCTTAACATAGTCCTCACAAGGCTAATGGGTCCGCCATTTGAACCCATGCACAAATGTGAACTACAGTTCCTTACTTGGAAAACAGCTTTCCTCATTGCAATCACTTCATTGAGGAGAGTGGGTGAGCTACAGGCACTAACCATAGAAGAACCCTTTTTCCAGTTAAATAAAGTTAAAGTAGTTCTTCGTACCAACCCTAAATTCCTACCTAAGGTTGTATCTGCATTTCACATCAATCAGTCGGTTGAATTACCTTTGTTCTTCCCTCAACCTGACTCTATTGCAGAACGAGCTTTACATACCTTAGATGTCAGAAGAGCTCTTTTGTATTACACTGAAAGGACAAAATCATTTCGTAAAACCAAACTCTTTGTAGCATTTGCACCACCTCACAAAGGCAATCCTATATCCAAATCAGGAATTGCTAGGTGGATTGTTAAGTGTATTCAGATTTGTTATCAAAAAGCCAAAAGGACTCTTCACAGTACCCCTAGAGCACATTCCACTCGCAAGTTAGGGGCTACAATGGCTTTCTTAGGGAATATCCCTATTACTGATATCTGCAAAGCTGCAACATGGTCTACACCACACACATTCACCAAACACAATTGTGTAGATGTGTTAGCAAGACAAGCTAATGTAGGTCAAGCACTGCTAAAAACGTTATTTCAGACAACTCCAACGGTTACAGGATAGCCACCGCTTCCGGGAGACTGCTGTATAGTCTGCGCTAAGCATGTGATCTACAGCTCACATGCCTCAAACGGAAAATGCTACTTACCCAGTATGCATCTGTTCTTGGCATGTAGAGCTGTAGAATCTCATGCGCCCACTCAACTCCCCGGGTACCTGTAACTGTTGTAGTTCTCTGTTTTTACTATACATACTTACGCATGGATATCTCTATTCTTTACTACTACTCCATTCTCTCACCCTCTGCGGAAAACAATCTGAAGACTGAGTCGATGACCATGCGCATTATCACCTAAGGGAGGAGTCCCCTACCTCGTGACTAGGGAAAACTTCTTCCAGAAAAACAAAGGGCAAACATCCGGACCCAACACCAGATGGCGATCTTATGCAAAGCATGAGATTCTACAGCTCTACATGCCAAGAACAGATGCATACTGGGTAAGTAGCATTTTCCTTTTCTTCCGCCAGCTTGGGACTGCGGTCGGTAAACACTGCATGTTTATTGGGCCGCTATTCCCACTCTGTGTGGGACCCGGTTGCGCAAGTGCTGCCTCAGTGTCCGGAGGAGGCCCGGACAGTACTCTCCCAGGCTGTTGCCGCCTGGAGGGACGCAGCAAAGTTTGTCATCCGTTGTGGGCTGGATACCGCCGACTCTAGGCAGGACGATTTCCACGTCAGTAGCCCTTCGACGCTACGCCTGGATGAGATCGACTGTCTTTTCAGGGGATGTCCAGAACACCCTTATGGACATGCCTTTTGATGGCCGTCGCCTTTTTGGCGACAAAGCAGACCACGCTCTAGAGCGTTTCAAGGACTCACGGGCTACAGCCAAGTCCTTGGGCCTCTCCAGCCGCCCTGCGCAATCTGCTTTTCACGGTTTACGGAAGGGGTGCCCCACTACGTTCCGCCCAGAGCCACAGGCCGACACAAGTTCCCCAACCTTCGTGCGGCTGGGGACATGGGAACCACTGCCGTGGTTCAGGGGGGCCAGCGGGTGGGCCAGTCCACCAACCCCTCTGCAGCAGCCTCCAAACCTTCCTAGTCTGACATTTCAGGCCCATCAATCGCCAGTGGGCGGCAGGATCCGCCAAACCCCCCCCCCCCCCCCCGCCCCACTGGCGCACCATCACGTCGGACAGGTGGGTTTTGCAGATAGTCCGAAGGAGCTACTCCCTCCCCTTCGAGACTACCCCTCAAGCCATGCCACCTCAGTACCATCGTATGTCGGAGGATCATCTGGGCCTTCTCCAACAGGAAGTCATGGCTCTCTTGGCCAAGGGGGCCATCGAGCGCGTTCCTGCCCCAGAAGTAGGTCGTGGTTGTTGTTCCCACTACTTTCTGGTACCCAAGAAGGGCAAGGGCCTGCGTCCTATCTTGGATCTCATGGACGTCAACCGCTTCCTCCGGAAGGAGAAGTTAAAGATGTTGAAGCTCGCTCAGGTCTTGTCTGCCCTCGAGACTGGTTGGTAGCGTTGGACTTGCAGGACGCTTACTTTCACATCCCCGTCCTGCCGGCCCACTGGCGTTACCTGCGGTTCACGGTAGGCCACGAGCATTTTCAGTTTACCGTGCTCCCCTTTGGCCTTACCAGCGCCCTCGGGTGTTCACGAAAGTGGCGGTGGTCGCAGCTCATCTGCACAGATCAGGGGTTCCAGTCTTCCCCTATCTCGACGACTGGCTGTTGAAGGCGGGCTCGCCCCAGGCTGTCATCTCCCACCTCCAGACTGCGGCCGA
This sequence comes from Calotriton arnoldi, assembly GCA_963921515.1. Lineage (NCBI taxonomy): Eukaryota > Metazoa > Chordata > Amphibia > Caudata > Salamandridae > Calotriton > Calotriton arnoldi. The sequence goes on from CAWUFW010000690.1 coordinate 3,153,680, forward strand.
CCTCCTGCATTCGCTGGGGTTCTCCATCAACGTGCCAAAGTCACACCTGACCCCCTCTCAGAAGCTCTTCATCGGAGCGGTTCTGGACACAACGCAGTTTCGGGTTTATCCTCCCGAACAGCGAGTCCGGGATATTCGGGCTATGATTCCGATCTTTCAGCCTCTATCCCGGGTTTCGGTCAGGATGACCCTGAGGCTGCTGGGCCTCATGGCCTCCTGCATCCTGCTGGTCAATCATGCCAGGTGGCATATGCGGGCTCTGCAGTGGGACCTGAAGTTCCAGTGGGCGCAGCATCAGGGGAATCTGTCCGATTACGTTGCGATCTCGGAGGGCACTTGCAGTGGTGGCTCACACACCGGGATTGGTTCAACGGCAGATCCCTCTCCCTTCCCCAACCAGAACACAGTGCTGACAGACGCATCCCTTCTGGGATGGGGCGGCCACATGGGAGAGGCGGAGATCAGAGGCCTCTGGTCTCCGGCGGAGTCCGGGCTCCACATCAACCTTCTGAGCTTCGGGCGATCTGTCTTGCACTCAAGCCATTCCTTCCCTCTGTTCGAGGAAGAGTAGTGCAGGTGTTCACGGACAACAACACCGCCATGTGGTACTGCAACAAACAAGGCGGGGTGGGGTCGTAGACCCTATGTCAGGAGGCCCTCCGCCTCTGGACATGGCTGGAACATCAGGGCATATCCCTGGTGGTTCAACACCTGGCAGGTTCTCTGAACGCCAGGGCGGACGAACTCAGCCGCAGGTGCATGATGGATCACGAATGGCGGCTTCACTCGGAGGTGGTGCAAGGTCTCTTTCGGCAGTGGGGAGAGCCTTGGTTAGATCTATTCGCCACCGAAGAGAACGCGCAATGTCAGCAGTTCTGCGCGTTGGAATTTCCAAGGCGGCACTCGCTAGGCGACGCTTTTCGTCGCAAGTGGAGTTGCGGTCTGTTGTACGCCTTTCCGCCTATACCACTGCCCAGAGTGCTGAAGATCAAGCTCGACCGGGCCCAAGTCATTGTATTGTATTGTAATTGCATTTGTATAGCGCTTACTACCCCTGACGAGGCGTCGAAGCGCTTTTCGGCGAGTAGCACGCTACTCCGGGACCCATAGAGGATTAGTGTTGAATTAGTATAGTGAAACATGCAAGTAAATTTTAAGTGGTGGATATGTTAGTCAGTTATTTGGATTCAGAAGGATAGCGGAGGGATAGAAGAGGGAAAAAAGGTTTGCATATATATAGCGCTTCTAACCCCTGATGGGGTGTTGAATTGCTTTTTTTTTTTTAGGCGAGTAGCACGCTACTCCGGAAACCCATAAAGGATTAGTGGTGAATTAGTATGGTGAAATATGAAAGTAATTTGAGTGGTGGATATTAGTCAGTTATTTGGAGTGAGAAGGATAGTGGAGGGATAGAAGGGAAAGAAAGGTTTGCATTCATATAGCGCCTGTTACCCCTGGTGGGTGTTGAAGCGCTTTGTTGGCGAGTAGCACGCTACTCTGGAACCCATAAAGGATTAGTGGTGAATTAGTATAGTGGAATATGGAATTAGTGAAGTGAACATGCTAGTCTGTTATTTTGATTGAAAAGGATAGTTGTGGGATAGAAGAGTGAAGGATTTCTTTTTGTAGGTCATAGCAGTAGGAGGAGGCTTTTTGATGAGTAAAAGGGTTTTGGAGGAAGAGTCAGAGGGAAGAGTTTAGAAAGGTTTGTCTTGGGCATTGGTACAGTAAAGGAGGTGTCAGAAGATACAAGGAGGGGTAGAGTAGGAGAGAGTCAAGAAAGGGTTATTTTGGGGAACATAGTAGTGGTATAGCGTTTGCGATAAATGAGAGAGTGGGTGTAGAGGATATAGTGATAGATTTATAGGGTGAGATAGGGTAGTGAATTGGAAAAAGTAGTAGAAAGAAGTTTGAGATGAGTCAAAAAGTTGGGCTAGAAGATATATTGAGGGAAGTATAGGCTGAGAAATAGGGTAGTGCATTGGAAATGCTAAATTAGAAGAAAGTGATAAATATATAGATCCATAAGTACATTGAGAGTATATAGATGCATAAAGGAGGTAAGTATATGCAGATTAAAAATATTGATAGAGGTAGCGGATGTGAAATAGGGTAGTGCATTAGATATGCTTTTCAGGAGAAAAGTAATAGACACATTAATTAATTGGAAGATGGGCAGCATTCCTGGCCCTGGCCCGTCTCGAACAGGCTCAAACAGGCACTCACCCTTGTCCTCTCTGCCCTGAACAGGCTCAAACAGGCACTCACCCTTGTCCTCTCTGCCCTTAACAGGCTCAAACAGGCACTCACCCTTGTCCTCTCTGCCCTTAGCCTCGACGCCCGGGCTGAGGCGCCCTAACCCTGGCCTTTGATACCCCTAGTAATCAGGTGACCCCGTCAGCCAATGGGAACCCTAGCCCTAATACTATCCAATCACAACACTAGCCCTAAAAGCTAGAACCAATAGGAGATCAGGACCTTACAGCCAATCTTAGCCCTACTCCAAGCATCCAATCAGTTCAAAAACCCTGATCTCTATGTCCAATAGAGGCCCTAGCCCTACCAGTAGTCCCAACCCTAGTCCAAGCAACCAATGGGACGGGAAGCCCTAGTCACTACTTCCAATAGAAAGCCTAACCCTACTCTTAGTCCCACACCTAGTCCAGCAACCAATGACACCAGAAGCCCTAATCGCTACTTCCAATTAAAGGCCTAACCCTAGTCCTAGTTCCACCTTAGTCCCAACAACCAATAAAACAGGAAGCCCTAGTCCCTGCTTCCAATAGAAATCATAACCCTAGCCCTAGTCCCAACCCTACATTGATTGAATCACAGATCCAGAAACCAATCAGAACCCTCAAATACCCAACCAATGAGGACACTAACTCAAACCAATAGAAACATCAGATACAACCACCAATCAGTGTATACATGTAGCAGCCACTAGCAGACTATATAAGGTCCCAGCAACCTCAGACAAGGTTTGCTGCCCAGGGAAGTTGGAAGCTGCTTCTCCTGTCCAGAATCTCCTAGGAGACAGACGGGCTCAATCCACACTTTGGTTTCTGCAGGTAAAGGCCTCACAAACTTGAAATCTAACAATACTGTTTGAATACAACTTTACTCCTCTCCTGGCCAAAAAACAGAAGTGCACAGTCCCTATTAAACACAGTTTAAACAGCTCACAGAAGCACCCTCTGATGTAGAAAATCTCTGTTGCTGGAGGGGAGGCAGGGGGGCTGGTTTCACTGGCTTGATAACACAAAATGGTGGCTGGGGGTGCACTGTTTAACATACAGGTCTTGGCACAGAGCAAAGGAGAAATTTGGAGGGAAAACTGAATAGTCACCAGGAATGAGAGCGACCAACTACAGAGTTTGGACTGCAAATCCCACAATTCAACACGTTAAATGGAAGCAATCATGGGCAGGAAAACCACAAGTTTAACACACAAAACAGGTGATAAAATATACAATCACAGGCAGGTTAAAACTACATTTTTAAACTGTAACAACCACAGGCAAAGACAGTAATCACAGAAAGGGAAAATCGTTTTTAAAAACTTTTTGGAGGAGGAAGAGACAGCACTAGTCTGCCTCCTTACCACTTGCTGGACTCTGCTCACTGCAATCTGGGGCACAGGTAGGCTGCAACTCACAAGATGGAGGAGAATGATTTGGGGTGCACCCAGCAAAGCCTTAAGGGACCTGGGCAGGCGTGGAGATTGAGCGGCGAAGTCTGTGATGTAATCTTGGCAGCCAGGCGTCCCTTCACTAAGACTGTATATGCCTGTCGATGGAACAAATTTGTGGCATGGTGCGCAGCAAAGGCTGTGGATCCCCTTTCTGCCCCTCTTTCTGAAGTTCTCTTGTTCCTCCTTTCTTTGGCCCAGCAGGGCTCTGCTCTGGGCACTATCAAGGGCTATCTTTCGGCCATTTCTGCCTTTCTGCGACTTCCTGATCAGCCTTCTCTCCAAGTCCCCGGTTGTTAATCGTTTTTTAAAAGGTATTACTCGTCTTTCCTCCTATTCCCTTCGTAATGCCTCAGTGGGACTTGAACTTGGTCTTGACCTATTTGATGTGCGCTCCCTTTGAGCCGCTTCACAACTGCCCTCTAAGACTCTTAAGACTGCTTTCCTGGTAGCCATCACATCTGCCAGAAGAGTGAGCTCCAGGCTCTTTCATCCAAGCCTTCATTTCTGGCTGTACATCCGGACAAAGTTGTCCTAAGGACTCGTCCATCCTTTCTTCCTAAGGTGGTCACCTCCTTTCACATCGGGCAAACCATCACTTTGCCCACCTTATTTCTGCATCCTTCTAAAGAGGAAGACCGGCTCCACCGTCTGGACCTAAAACGTGCGCTTTCCTTCTATCTGGATCGCACCAAACCGTTCTGGGTCGATGACCAACTCTTTGTTGGCTACGTGGGTGACAAGAAAGGTCGGGCCGTACACAAGCGGACCATCTCTAGATGGGTCGTTTTGTGTATTAAAGCCTGCTATTCTCTAGCACAAAAGGAGCCTCCAGTGGGGCTACGCGCCCATTCCAACAGGGCGACGGCAGCCACTACTGCTTTGCGACGAGGAGTCCCTCTGAATGATATCCGTCAGGCAGCTACGTGGGCATTGCTGCACACGTTTACGAAACACTACTGCCTGGACAGCCAAGTCCGGAGAGACAGCTTCTTTGGCCGTTCTGTTCTCCAGGACATTCTGGTGTGAACTTGGTTCGCAGACCCACCTCCGGGGTTGGTATTGCTGGGGTATCTATTCTAAGGTAAGTAATCTATAACTGTTTCTTTCAGATGAACAAGTTACTTACCTTCGGTAGCGATATATCTGTAAGAAGCATAGGTTAGTTATAGATTCCTCACCGCTCCATCCATCCTCCCTATTCTACGAACTGATTTCTAGGGTTAAGGACATCCTTTCAGGGCCCTAGTTTTGTGCACCAGTGGTCAGTGTCTTGCATGGCTCTGCGTTTCTGGCTCGGAAAGTCGTGTACAGAACTGACAGCGCGCGAGGGCGGCGTCTAAGTAGCTACCGCAACGTCATTCCAGCGAACGACTAACGCGGAGCCGACCGACGCCACCTTCCGACGCGCAGAGGTACTGCTGACGAAAAGTTTCCGGATCTAGTCTGACGCCTGGGGGTAATTCTAAGGTAAGGAATCTATAACTAACCTATGTTTCTTACGGATATATCGTTACCGAAGGTAAGTAACTTGTTCCTTCAGCACGGTTCTTCAGTCCTTGCTTATCTGAGGAAGCAAGGTTCGGGGTCGCCACTAAATTAAGAGGCTTTTCAGGTAGAGGTCAGGACCAATGGGTCCCTTCCTTGGAGTGGGTACACCACCTATTATGCCACCCTCCATGGGGGGGAGGGGGGGCGGCATAGGCTTCTCGCTGGTTGGCTGGGTCCCCCCCATCTTCAAGATGGCTCGGACTGAGAGTTGTGCTTCGCCACTCCTCCTTCCCCTGAGTGGAGTTGGCAAAGGTGGGCACACCTCTACTCCTATCTTGGTTTTCCCGCCGATTCTCCTGCCCAAAGTGGAGTCATAACCGATGGGAGCCAGTTGCTGGAAGCAGCAAAGAGCTGGGGTAGCTCACAAAGGCGGCAAGACTTTGAAGCTTCCCCTTCGTGGACCCTGCAAATCCTGGGAGAGAAGTCTTGGCACCTCTGCCCAGGATGTGCTTTGTTTCAGTACCCCGAGAGCTGGAGGCTCTCGACCCAGGGGTCCAGAAACATGTCTGGGGGTGGCAGCTGGCGAGCAGCCACTCAGCCAGGACACTAGTTAGGTCGTTTTTCAGGGTGCTAAGATGCCCTCTGAGTATATTTTATATTAAATCCAACACTGGGATCAGTGTGGGTTTAAGGGGCTGAGAAGTTTGATACCAAACTTCTCAATCTTCAGTAAAGCCATCATAGAGCTGTGGAGTTCAGGGAGGCAAACTCCATGCCCATTGTCTAAAATGGCATCAATGCACTTACAATACCTGTGAATGGCACAGGTACTATAGGGGCCCAGGGCTCATGCCACTGTACCCTCACCTGTGATATAGTGCACCCTGCCTTGAGGCTGTAAGGCCTGCTAGAGGGGTGACCTATGCCACAGGCAGTGTTTTGGTGGGCATGGCACCCAGGGATGTGCCATGTCTCCCCCTGGCACACAGACTGCACTGGCAGTGTTTATGGGTCAGGGGAGGAGTCTCTGAGGGTGGCAAAATATATGCTTCAGCCCTCCAACTTTCTCTGGCTACAAGGCCTTGGAGTTTGGGAAACAAATTTTGTACTGCTCTCCCCTGGAATTGAGATCAGTCAATGCTGTTTTTTGGGGGGCTTGGTATAAGCATGCCCTCTGGTACATGGCCACTGAGATCTTGCCAGCTGTCAGGGAAGAACGTGTGGCCTCCTTGTCAGGTCTGCCATGTGTGGATGCGCTCCACAGGGCTCTTGAGAGACATACAGGCTTTCTTTATGAATATGCCTTTTGATGGCTCGCTGTGAAGTGAATTTTGCCTTGCAATGCAGAGTAGGATGATTGCATGCTCTGTGAAACTTCAGAGGCTATTTCCGAGCGTTGGCGTGCACACGTCAGTATCACCATCACCCCACTCCTACCTCATACTCTACAGGCACCCCAGTCCTTTCATTGTTGGGATGAGCAGGTTATCCCCAGCTTTAGTTCACCCAGTTCCACTCCCCTACGGCAATGGTCTGACGTTTCAGCTTTCCATTAGCTTCACGTAACCGCCTCGTGGAAGGTAGGATGCAGTCCATTAGGTTGCCAATCCATCACATCTTGCATATGGGTCCTCTGTTCAGCATAGTTATACCTTATCGTTTCTTTCGGCCCAGTGGCTTTTCCCTCGCACACCAGAAAGGCTCTTTGGAGGAGCACCTGTATGGCAGGAGGTGTAATCTTTACTCTCCACAGGAGCCATCAAGAGGGTTCTGGATTCTGATAAGGGCGACAGGTTGTTACACTACAATTTTCTCATGCAGACTAATGATTCATGTCTTTTGCCTACCTAAAATTCTCGCCATCTGAATGCTTTGCTGTGGAAGGGCAAATTAGAAATGCTCAAGCTGGCCTAGGTTCTGTCTGCCCTGGATCCGGGTGACTGGAAAGTGGCATTAATACTCCAGGACCTGTTTTTTCTTGTTCCTGCCTGCAGTCCGAAAGACATTACTGGCACTTGAAGGTAGGACAGGAGGATTTTCAGTTTGCTGTGCTCCCCTTCAATTAAACCAGTGCCCCTCTGGTGTTCACAAAAGTGATGGCATGGTCTCCACGTCTTTGGAGGTTGGGGTATACCAGTGTTCGAGGCATATGAGCTGTAGATCATATACTATGCATAGATCGCCATCTGGTGTTGGGCTCGGATGTTTGCAGTTTGTTTTTGTTCGAAGAAGTCTTTGTAGTCACGAGATAGGTGACTCCTTACGATGATAGTGCGCATGGGCATCGACTCCATCCCCAGATTGTTTTTTCCGCCATCGGGTTCGGATGTGATTTGCTGCGCTCCGGGTCGGTATCTTCTTCGAACCCCCTTCGAAGCGCAATCCTTCACCACTCGACGGTATTGTTCTCGATCGCGTTCCCCTTTCGACGCGCATCCTCCAACTTCAAGAAATCTTCGACCAAGCGCTTCGGCGCGGGCCATTGGGTCTACCCGCGCTGACCACGACGCCCGTCGATGGAACGGACTCAGTTTAAAAAATGCCACAGGTGTGGTGCTAAATTTCCACACAGACTTACACCAAGTGTGTAACCTGTCTCTCCCCCGAGCACGAGGAAAAGCACTGCGAGGCCTGTACCTCCTTTCGGTCGAAGAAAACCATCCGTGATCGTCGGGCTCGACAACACAATGTCCCGCGGCAGCAGCTCGATTCCAGACATCTTCGGAGCAGGTTCGAACGTCCATCCAGAACTCCAACCTGCAGAAGAGGATATCTGTGTCCGAAGCCGCCGACTCCAAGGACGAACATGCACCTTCGGAACCGAAGCCTAAGACCTAACCGGGGTCCCACACTTCATTGCCGGCACCGAAGACACCTTTGATGCCGAAGACACCGAAGCCATTAAAACACAATGCTTCGGAGCCGAAACAGGACAAACCAAAAGCTTCGGAACCGAAACAAGACAAACCGAAAGCTTCAGAGCCAAAGAAAATCTTGGATCCGAACACTCCCTCACCAAAGACTTCGGAGTCGAAAACACATACAAAAACTTCACAGCTTAACGCCGCTAAAGAACACACTACGGCCAAGCTTCCGGCGCCGAAACCAGACATACCACTAAAAGACATTTCTTCTCAAGAATCTTCGGATCCAAAGCAGAAAACACTGCATATTGACCCCGAAACTGGTCAACTTCTCACCAGACCTCCTAAAAAACGAAAATTTGACCTCCCAGAGGATCCTCCAATACCTCTCAAACGCAAGGACATTGGTACTAACCCTTCTCCCCCTTATATACCTCCCTCTCCTCCTCATCCTGATCCTAACTTATTGATTTCACCAGCTAACTCACCATCATGTACTCTCACCTGTGCCACAGGATGGTGATTATGGTGGGGATGGGGATACACTAGGGGATGACTACCTTAACATACCACAGGACCCAGACCCATGGGATGACTATAATCAAGATCCAGATCTACACAATGACCCTGTCTGTACCCCTCCAGGCCAACACCACCTGATGATAACATTGGGTTTGCACAACTCATTAATAGGGCTGATCACTACCATGGGGTGGAACTACACACTGATCCCCTAGAAGAGGACTTCTTAGTGGAAACATTAACACCCTCACAAAAATCCACCCACACCCTTCCCATGTTAAAAGGCATGTTGAAACACACTACAGAAGTATTCAAAGACCCTGTTAGAGCCCGAATACTTACACCAAGGGTGGATAAAAAATATAAAGCAGCTCCCACAGACCCAGTGTACATCAAGGGCCAGGTACCTTTAGAGACTCTTGTTGGGTCTAACGCACGCAAGAGGGCTAATTCCCAAGCTACAGGCGACGACCCTCCTGACAAGGAGTCAAAGCTTATAGACGCTTCAGGGAAAAGAATTGTGTCACAGGCTGCTAACCATTGGCGCATCGCCAATGCCCAAGCTCTCCTAACGCGCTATGACAGAGCACACTTTGACGAGCTGGAAAAACTAATGCAGTACTTACCAGACGAACACAAAAACAAGGCCAATGAACTCATTCAGGAAGGCAAACTAATAACTAACACTTTCATAAAATGCACCCTAGATGCAGCTGATACAGCATCTCGTGCCATTAACACCAGCATATTACTGCGTAGGCACGCTTGGCTTCGAATCTCCGGATTCAAGCAAGAAGTTCAAACCACCATACTCAATCAGCCCTTCGATCAACAGCATCTTTTTGGACCTACAGTCTAATCTTCATTGGAGAAAATGAAGAAAGATACAGAGACTGCTAAGTCCATGGGGGCCTTGCAACTCCCTTCCAACAGGGGTTCCTTTCGCCGCGCCTTGTACAGGGGTGGCTCCAAGACATTGTCGTCAGAAAATCCCTCCACATCTTACAAAAGTTCCAATCAATCTACCTCCCCAAAGGATATTTTCGGGGAGGATACAGAGGGAGCAATAATGGGGGAAGAGCCAGAGGTAACAACACCTGCAATTCCCCTAACACCAAGCAGTGACTTTGCTTCACTACCCACCCGACCATTCCACTCCTGTCGGGGGACGCCTCTCACAGTTCCTACCTGTCTGGAACTCCATCACAACAGACAAGTGGGTAAGACAAATTATCCAGTATGGTTATTGCCTAGAACTCTCCTCCACTCCCCCAAATATCCCTCCCAGACAACGTCCAATGTCATCACAACATCTGACTCTCCTAAAACAAGAGGTTCTCTCCCTCTTACAAAAACATGCAATAGAACCAGTCCCCTTGCCTTATCAGGGCACAGGGGTTTACTCCCTATATTTTCTAATTCCAAAAAAGGACGGCTCTCTCAGGCCAATACTGGACCTCAGACCATTAAACCTCTATATTCAGTCAGATCACTTCCACATGGTCACCCTCCAACAGGTGCTCCCATTGCTTCAACAAGGCGACTTTCTTTCCACTCTGGATTTAAAGGACGCCGATTTCCATATTCCCATTCATCCAGCTCTCAGAAAATCTCAGGTTCCTGGTGGACGGTCAACACTACCAATTCAAAGTACTCCCGTTCGGGGTGACCACAGCACCCAGAGTCTTCACCAATTGCCTCGCAGTAGTTGCAGCTCACTTAAGAAGACAACACATTCACGTGTTCCCATATCTGGACGACTGGCACATAAATGCCAAGTCACACAACGGCTGTGTTCACACCCGCAAAACAATTCAGCTGCTCCACAACTTGGGATTCACCCTAAATTTCACCAAGTCCCACCTTCAACCATCCAACATACAAATGTATCTAGGAGCTACAATAGATACTTCCAAAGCTCTAGCATACCCCCCAACTCAGTCAGAATACACAGCATACAAGCTCTAATATCGCAATTTCAGCCTCAACACTCATTACCAGCTCGAGTGTTCATGCAATTAATAGGGATGATGGCCTCTTGCATTCTAATCGTCCACATGCGTCCTCTACAGGAATGCTTAGCACGTCAATGGAACCAGGCTCAAGGTCAACTAACAGATCTGGTGTTGATAGACAGCCGCATATATCGCTCTCTGCACTGGTGGAACACACAAAACCTTTCCAAAGGGTGGCCGTTCCTCGACCCGGTTCCACAGATAGTGCTAACAGACGCATCGCTCACCGGCTGGGGAGCTCAACTCCAAAACCTTACCATTCAAGGTATATGGACTACAAAACAAAAACAATTCCACATAAACCACCTGGAATTACTGGCAATATTCCTAGCATTGAAATCCTTTCAACTCCATCTAGTAGGCAAAGCTGTCTTAGTTCGTACAGACAACATGACCGCAATGTACTACATACAAAAGCAGGGAGGAACACATTCTCTACAGCTTTCACACTTAGCTCAACGCATATGGAAATGGGCCATTCCACAAAACATATATCTCCTGGTAGAACACCTCCCAGGAGTACACAATCAAATCGCAGATCTGCTCAGTCGACAACAACAGATCCACGAATGGGAACTTCATCCTCAAGTTCTTCTTCCATTCTTTCAAATGTGGGGCTATCCAGAAATAGATCTGTTCACCACACACCAAAACACAAAATGCCCAACCTTCGCGTCCAGGTATCCACACCCGTTCTCCAAAGGCAATGCAATATGGATGAACTGGTCATTGAAATTTGCTTACGCTTTTTTGCCTCTCCCACTCATTCCATTAGTGGTTCGGAAGCTCAAACGGCATTCCCTCACACTAATCCTAGTTGCTCCCACATGGGCTCGACAACCCTGGTTCACAACACTACTGGAAATGTCAGTAGTTCCTCATAAAAAAACTACACCTCTCTCCCAAACTTCTCACTCAGAACCATGGAGAGATAAGGCATCCAATCCCAATCAACTCAACCTTGCGATCTGGCACCTGAAGTCTTCGAGTTTGGCTACCTTAATCTCCCGCCAGACTGCATGAACGTCATTAAAGAGGCTAAACGTCCTACTACCAGAGCAAGCTACGCAGCGAAGTGGAAACTATTTGCAATTTACTGTACAAACAATAAAATCAATCCATTAGACGCTTCCACTCAAAACATTATTTGCTATCTATTACACCTACAACGCTGTAACCTAGCATACACGTCTATAAGACTACATCTAGCTGCAATAGCAGCTTATCTACAAAACAGACAACACTTGTCTTTGTTTCGAGTACCCGCTATTAAAGCTTTTATGGAAGGACTTAAAAGAATAATTCCACCTAGAGAGTTCCGCCCTCTCCTCTGTGGAATCTTAATATCGTCCTTACAAGGCTCATGGGCCCACCTTTTGAACCCCTGCACAAATGTGAGCTACAATTCCTCACTTGGAAAGTAGCCTTCCTTATAGCCATCACATCTCTTAGAAGAGTGAGTGAGCTTCAGGCACTTACCATACAAGAACCATTTTTGCAAATTCATCACAACAAAGTGGTTCTCGGAACTAATCCAAAATTTTTACCTAAAGTTGTCTGCCTATCACCTTAGCCAGTCTATTGAACTACCAGTTTTTTTCCCTCAACCAGACTCAGTGGCAGAAAGGGCTCTTCACACGCTAGACGTTGAAAGAGCGCTACTCTACTGCATTGAAAGAACTAAGTCCTTTAGAAAGACTAAACAACTCTTTGTTGCTTTTTCCCCACCTCATAAAGGCAATCCCATTTCAAAAGCAGGTATTGTACGGTGGATTAAGTGCATCCAAATATGCTACCTTAAAGCCAAGCGTACATTAACCATTCCCCCTAGGGCTCATTCTACCCGCAAACTAGGGGCTTCTATGGCCTTCTTAGGGAACATTCCCTTAGATGACATCTGCAAAGCTGCAACTTGGTCTACACCGCACACATTTACAAAACACTATTGTGTAAATGTGCAAGCAAAACAAGAAGCTAGTGTGGGCCAGGCTGTCTTAAGAACACTCTTTCAAACAACTACAACAGATACAGGTTAGCCACCGCCACAAACAAAACTGCTGTATAGTCTATGCACAGTATATGATCTACAGCTCATATGCCTCGGACGGAAAATGCTACTTACCAGTAAGCATTTGTTCTTGGCATGTAGAGCTGTAGATTCATATACGCCCACCCGCCTCCCCGGGTACCTTTATCTGTTGCAGTGTTATCTTACTTGGATACATCACACATGGACATCTATTTTAATTTCTTACTAACTCCATCATCACCCTTTATGGCGAAAACAATCTTGGTATGGAGTCGATGCCCATGCGCACTATCATCGTAAGGAGGAGTCCCCTATCTCGTGACTGCAAAGACTTCTTCGAACAAAAACAAACTGCAAACATCCAAGCCCAACACCAGATGGCAATCTATGCACAGTATATGAATCTACAGGTCTACATGCCAAGAACAGATGCATACTGGTAAGTAGCATTTCCCTTTCTCTTACTGTAACAACTGTTTGTTGAAGACTAACTTGCCACAGTCTGTCGTCGTAGACCATCCCCTGACGGCAGCAAACTCCCTGACGTTTGGGTTCACAATCAAGGAGTCAAAGTCTCACCCTTGAGGCTTCCTTGTATATTAGCTGTCTTGGGCACTGCAGTTCAGGGCTTTTCTTCTGTTGCAGTGAGTCGAGGACTTTCGGGCTATGATCTCGATACTTCAGTCTTCTGTTTGCTCTCTGAGAGCAGCTCTGAGGCTTCTTAGCCTGTTGGCTTCCTCCATCCTGCTTGTCGACAGCACCATGTGGCACCTGCGGGCCCTGCAATGGAATTCAAAGTACTTGTGGGCATGTTTTCATAGGGACTGCATGCGATCTGCAGTGGCGGCTGCTCAACTGCTGTTGCACCAGTGGCAGACAACCCTCCCCATTGCCATTCTTTGATGCTGAAGTTAAAATTCCTGCCCAGCATTAAGAGTTCTTAATGACACTGCCACCGTAGCAAGCAGAGCTGATTGGGGTTCTGTGTCAGAGCGTCTGCGCCCCTGGAGTTGGCTGTAACATGAGGGTGGAAATCCTACACCAGGGCAGACTAGCTTAGCTGGTAACACTGGGTAGATCAAAAAAGATGCTTGCATCCAGAGACGTCACAAGGCATTTCCTGATTGAGTGGGAATTCTGTTAAATCTTTTTGGCCACTGTCAAACGTGCAGTGTCAAAACTTCTGTGCATTGGAGTTCCAGCTGAAACTCCCACTAGCAGATGCAATCTAGCTGGAGTGAAGCATGGGACTCCTGTAATTCTGAAGATTAGCAGCAGCTAGGTCAGAGTCATCCTAGTGGCTTCAGATTGGTCCAGCAGAGTGTGGTACTTGGAACTTAAAGGCATGTGCATTTGTCCACTGATTAGGTTGCCACTCGGGTAGTTGCCATTTTTACCGGAAAATATTTTTGCCAAGTAGAAGATAGTTGTGGTCTGTTCCTCTGCATGTGATCAGTCGTTTATGCTCCATTTGACTCTGGGATTTCAACAAGGTTATTGGGTGGCTTGGTAGTCAGGTTACTAGCGTATCGGGTATGATTACCCATTTATAATGTATGCCTCTGGGCCAACAATACCAGCACTTAAAAGAATAACTTCATCTTGTTGAAGCTTTTTATCCTCCAGGAGTACTTAAAGTCAGGAAGCTAATGCTTATTCAAGAAGGCTGAAGGATTTAAAATCCCAAGATGCAGTGTAACACAGTAAATTAGATGTCATAACACCATTGATCACTCACTGCATTACCATAGAAGTAAAGGATGCATGCAGATAAGCTAAATAGAGCATTTAAAATTAGGATGCACCTTCTGTGGCTGAGATTTTACCCCAATTACTGCTGTAGCCCCTTGGTACAATTGAGTCCCTGGAATGCAAGTGCTAAACAGCCATACAAGAGTTCTTGCCCCATGCTAGTCCTATCTGGCTAATAAAATATTATTTGCTATTGACCCCTAGTGCTGTGCTTTTCCTTGCCCAAGAAATCTGTGAGGTGGGGTGAAGGAATAGGACTGGCCAGAAAACGAAGGTTAAGTGGCCCAGATTTTTAAAGCCATGCTGAGGAATATTCTGAACACAATCGTCCCTTCATTAGTTGGGCTGAAGTCACCCTCCCTTGTTCTCTCCCCTTGCCCTCACTGAAACCATCATAATCCCTCTTCAGCAGAGTTTAGCTTTGATAAATGACATTAGAAGTGGCTGAACTTCAGTGATGTACTATTATGGAGTCGGATAATTTAAGTTTTGTTGTCTGAGTAAAAAGGATGGATGTGATGGAAATAGTGGCAGCAGCTTGAGCTGTCTTAAATGTTGAAAGATCAACTTGAATGAAGTGCTGGTATTAGTTTCGGGTATTCAGCTTTCTTGTATCTAACATGCAAGCCATGTAACAGCTATTAAATATCTGAACCACGTTTCGTTTTTTCTTACAGAAATCACTAGAAAAGCCAGCAGCAGCTAATCAGAAGAAAAGAAACCTGTAAAAGATTAGTCAGCTAGTTGGGTGCACATTATTCCTGTTTTTAAATTGTTTATTTTTTTAAAAAAACATTCTAATAGTTGATGGATATTGTACTTTATTTTCTAATAACATGCTAGTATAGCTTTCATCTGTAACGTGTCACAATTTTGTAACAATAATTTGCATCTTAAGTTGTCTCTAATTTTTGTTCCTTTAGAGCATGGGAATGATGGTGGGTGAATTTTGTAAACATTCTGCCTCTGTTCCTGTTAAAGCTGTTTAAAAGTAAATTTCCTAGGAATTTACCAATTCCAGTGTTGCTCCTTGTAAATGTAAACTACACACAGAATGAAACACAATTTTACCTTACTGTATTACTAGCTACCCAATTCCTTTGTTTTAGCCCTTAGTTGTGTTCCTTGGATGGGAGTACAAATAGATTTGTAAATGTTGTAAGAGCAGTTTTAAAAATATTTGGAATTTCATTTGCCTTCTTATTGGCTAATCTTTGGCATAGCTGTTGGCACAGTTTCATATGTTAACATGTCTGGTCTGTTTCCTCGAACTTCCCATGATTCTGCACTGTTTTACCATCCTTGGTTATCACAGATTGGTATGTCTAGATGACATACATGTGTATTTATCTTGAATTTAGACACGCATGCCTACCTTTTGTAAACTGTAGGTATTTCTGAACTTTTGTGCTTGTTTTTGAACTTGATAATATGACAAATAAACATACCCTCACCTGCTGGTTACTATATCAGTCTATGTGATGAAAGTATCATGGTGGTAGCCTAATTTGTTCGCTTTTTTTAAAACCGTAAACTTGAGGAATCTATCATTTGTTTAATACCCAGGACGTTAAAAGCATTTTTAGGTTTTCGTTGCTATCTTGCTTGGTTGCAAGAGTTACATGATGTAGAGTGGAAAAAGTATGCTTGATCTTATTGCTGGAAAAATAAAAATTGCTTATATTCAGCTGCACAAGATCATCAAGGGATCTTCACCGATTTATAAAAGTGGGTGCCAGGGAGCATGACCCACAAAACACTTAAATGTCTTTACCAATAAGTGATCTTGCCTATATTTATAACCTTGGAGTCATTCTCTACCACCAGGCTGAACCCTGGAATCACAATTTTTAAGGGCATTGGGTTTTAATTCTGGGAAGAGAGGTTGGCCATTAGGTAGCTGTAGGAAGCAGGCTCTTTGTGATATATAAAAAAGTTTGATATACTGTGTAAAGAGTCCAGGGGTTCCCTTATGAGTGGACCGGGTGGGGTGTTGTGTGGTCAAGCAGCCTGAGGCTTAACACAGAGGAGTACAAGAGCTGCCCAGTACACACAATGATCAATAAATGACACGACTCAAGAAAGAGATCCACACCAGTTTATAAAAATACCAAGTACCTTTATATTTGGTTTGGCATCAGAGAAAAATTGGGGTGAGTACACTTTTAAATATAACTTCCATTCACTGTAAAAAGTGGACAGTGCAATTTCTGAGTTCTGAAATTTTATCCTATTGAAGGAAGAACAAGTTCTGTAAACAGGTACAGTACATCGACTTACAGGTACAGTACATCCAGGAGTTAAGGTGAGTGATTGGCAAAGTCCAATGCAGTACCAACAGTACACCACCATTGGCTGTGTGTAGGGTGCTAAACCGCGTCGGGAGCACATTGTGTTTCAATGGAGGTCGGTCACTGTAAAAAGAGGCTACAGGCTCTGGCTAGGAAGCCCGTCAGGCTGAACTAGCAGGTGAGCTCAGGCCTTGTGATGTTTCGGGAGGACCTTTGGTCCTCTTCTCCAAGGCCCAGGGGCGATGGGTGCAGGGGTGTCCTTGGGTGTCAGGTGTTTATCCAGTATTAGGGTATCTTTCATAGATTCACATGCCTGAATCATTCCCCGTCGTCGAGATGGGAGTCCCCGGTAAATTAGAAAAGTAATGTCCTATTAGACATACAAAACAATAGGCCTAAGGCCTCTCATTAGTAACATATCCAGGTCCTTTTGTGAAAAGGACCAAACTCTAAAACCACAGCCAATCAGCTGTCACCACCCTTTGGAACCTTCCTGGCAGGAGCTCTGGTCCCTCAGATTTTCTACCGCACGTCGTGCTAAGGGAGTCTCCAACTGAGCTCTGCTTTCCTACTTTACAGCGTTAAATATCTCATAAGGTATTTCTTCATCCTTACTTCTGTCTGAGTGAAGTCCCAGTTGTCTTCATGTCAGACACCCAGAAAAAAGGCCTTTTTAGGCCCTGTGCATCCTGCAGGAAGAAGAGGCTGCACGTGGACGATCCCCACAAGGACTGCCTGTATTGTCTTTACCCGGACCATTCATCTAAAGACTGCAAGGTATGTCGTACCTTTTCTTCAAAAACCCTAAAAGACCGGGAGGTACAGCTTTTAATTTGGCTGCAGAGGCTAAAGGACAAACAAGACCCCTTGTCCTCTGAGGAGAGTGAGACTTCGTCAAGGGCCTCCTCAAAAACTCCTCAAAAAAGGTCTAGAGATGTTTCTCCAAGCCCTTCGTCGCAGCAACCTGCAAAGAAGACGCACAGTCTTCAGAGGTTTCCACAAGTAAAAAATTGCCATCTTCAGACCCTGCGACTCCTTCAATTAGAGTCCAGCATTCATTCAAAAAGCCCTCCTCAGGCTCGTCGACGATCTCGACGACGACGTCTCCTGTCACTGCCAGAGTTACGTCGACGACAGTCTCTACTATGTCTCTCGTCTGCATCTTGTTCATCGTCGACGACCACAACATCTTCGTCGACTGCACAAGTGGTCTTGTCGTCGACGATAAAAATCAAGAAGTCGTCGTCGAAGATTCCGTCGACGGATCAGTCGACGACGACCCCGACGACGAGCCTCCCGTCGACTGTCACAGCCACATCGACGGCGCCTCCGCCGACTATCATTTCACCGCAGACTATCATTTCACCGCCGACGACCCTTCCATCGATGACGCCCTTGCCGTCGACGAAAATTTCACCAAAGTTGAAGGCTTTACCCGTCGATGCTCCGCCGTAGACGACGAGTGTCCCGTCGACGACCCTGATGTCTACACCAAAAATGAAGGCTAAAATGACTGTTTGCCACCAAAAACTCAGCAAACACAGGTTATCACCTTCTTTAACTTCACCCAGTAGGGTCCAGGCCTTATTACCCTCTCACCTATTGGATGTGGATGATGATTCGGACGACGAGAGTGCTTTTAGGGCGGCAACAAGTCCTTCGGAACTCAATGTCAAGTATCAGGAGGTTTCACATTATGATGATCAGGACATTGATGATCAGACATTATCAAGAAGACCAAATACCTCCTCAGCAATCTCAGATGGTGTGCCTTCCGGTAGCTTTGGTATCGGATCTGCAGTTCTTGATTACAGATTATAAAAAGAGGTTCCCTGCTGCTGCTCCATCTTCAGCTCCAGAACATTCTCCACCTCCAGTGGTGCAACTTTCGTCTCAGCCCGCCTCCTCGGCAATGCTTAGACCATCTCCCCACTCTACTGATGATGAGGAGGAGGTTCCTCAGGAAGAGGGAGAAATCCCGGATGATGAATCCCATCACGATGAATGGGACGACTACGTTATACCACTTCCAGCGTCTCCATCCCCTCCTCCAGTAGACTCTCCTCCGGAGGACATAGGAGGCTTTCATAATCTCCTAGAAAGAGCAGCGAAGCGCTTTCAGTTGCCAATGCCTTCCCAACAACAAGATTGTTTCTTGTATGACTTTAAAGAGCCTTTCAAAAAGTCAGTGCGATCCATGCCTATAATAAATTATATCTGGGAACAAGGGGTCAAGATAATGAAAAATCCTTCCTCAATTCCTCCAGTCCTGCCACGGCTGGATAAAAAGTATAGGGCACCGGATGATGCCCCGGCTTGTCTTACTGGCCATCCCAAGCCAGATTCTGTTACACAAGCAGCTCAACGCCGCTCAAAAAACCCTTCTACTCCGCTTTCAGCACCACCGGATAAAGAGGGTAGGCGTTTGGACAACATCGGAAAGTGTTTCTCTTCCGTGTCTGCACTAACGGTGAGGGCTGCTAACTCATTGGCTTTATTGGGAAGATACAATAGACAGATGTGGTCTGATGTTGCACCTTATTTGGACAGCTTACCACAGGACACTAAAGAGGAAGCAAAGAAGCTGCTGCAAGAGGGCGAGAGGTCACCTTCTGAAATTATAGATTGTGCGATGGACATCGCATCTACTGGCTTCCGTCAGTTGGCGGGGCGGCAGTCCTAAGACGCCAAGGCTGGCTTAAAGCGACGACTTTCCGGCCTGAGGTCCAGACCAAGATCCTGGATATGCCCTATGACGGCAGTGCCTGTTTGGATCTCATATCGATGAGGCCCTGCAGGGGATTAAAAAAGATACGGACACCGCCAAATCTTTGGGAACCCTCCAATATAGAACTACCTCCTTTCGTGGCTCACGAGGTAGAGGTCAATCGTCCTATAGAGGAGGCTATCAACAATATAGATATCCTGGTTCCTCCTCCGCGGGCCAGCAATACAGGCCGCAATTTCAGCAGAGGCAGCAACAACAAACTGCCTACCACAAATCTTCTTTTCGAGGAAAAGCTGGTCGGCAAAAAAGAATCTGCCCGGCGTCAATGGCTTTTCCCTGCCACCGACTGCGACCCCCCCCTCACCATCCAGAATAGGAGGAAAAATATCCCACTATTTGCACAATTGGGAACAAATAACTACAGATCGGTGGGTCCTACAAATAGTGAAGTTCAGACATTCCTTGGAATTTCTTCAAACCCCTCCACCAACTCCACCTCAACCTATGGTTCACAAACATTTGAACCTCTTGCAGAGCGAAATATCATCCATGATTCGCCAAGGAGTTTTAGAGCGAGTTCCTGTTCATCAACGGGGAAAAGGCTTTTATTCCCGATTCTATTTGGTGCGCAAGAGAGACGACAAGTGGAGGCCGGTACTAGATCTAAGAAATTTGAACAAATTCCTAAGGAAGCAATCGTTTCGCATGATTACCATCCAGGAAGTCCTACAACTTCTCAATCCAAACGACTACATGGTATCTTTAGACCTCCAGGATGCCTATTTCCATGTCCCAATCCACAGACAACACAAACAATTTCTGAGATTTGCCGTCGCTGGCAGGCATTACCAATTTCGAGTTCTGCCGTTTGGGCTCAGATCAGCTCCACGCATATTCACAAAATGTCTGTCACCAGTCGCTGCGTACCTCAGACAGCAGCATCATCAAGTGTTTCCATATCTCGACGACTGGCTCGTCAAAGCACCATCTCTTCAAGGCGCGATGCAATCTTCCAGCGCTTGTCTAAAACTTTTCGAGCAATTGGGTCTCACCCTCAATGCAGAAAAGTCAATGCTTCAACCTTCTCAAAGGATCACATTTTTGGGAGCCGTTTTGGATACTGTCCACAAGCATGCTTCCCCAACACAGGAACGACAGCGCAAGCTCTCACAATTGGCAAACCGAATAAAACAAAGAAAGTCTCTTTCTGTTCGGCTATTCAAGTCCCTCCTGGGAATGATGTCCTCTTGCATCCTACTCATTCCACATTGTCGCCTTCATATGCGTCCTCTCCAGGAGGCTCTTGCCACTCAGTGGATTCAAGTGGAAGGGTCTTTCGACGACATCATACAAGTCACTCCTCAAATAATCACAGCGTTACACTGGTGGACTCGTCCACAGAATCTGTCACAAGGCCTGTCTTTCCTACCTCAAGCGTCTCCTCGGGTCAGAACTACGGACGCATCCCTGGAAGGTTGGGGAGCCTTTCTCCAGGAGCTTCAAATCAGCGAAAAGTGGTCAATAATGGAAAGGGCTTTGCACATAAACCTCCTAGAGCTCAGATCTGTTTATCTAGCCCTTCGGGCTTTTCTTCCCAGAATAGCAGGTTCTCTAGTGCTTGTCAAAACGGACAACACCACAACAATGCACTACGTGAACAAGCAGGGAGGGACTCGTTCTCTCTCGTTATCTCAAGAATCATAGAAAATTTGGAACTGGGCGCTTCAGCACAATCTCTCTGAAGGCCGAATATGTTCCGGGAAAGGAAAATACATTGGCAGATTCGCTGAGCAGACTACAAACCTCCTGCCACGAGTGGGAATTACACCAGGGTATTCTCGACCGCATTTTCTGTCAATGGGGCGAACCAAATCTCGACCTGTTCGCTTCACGACTCAATGCCAAATGCCGACGCTTCGCAAGCTGGCATCCCTAACAGGGATCTCTGGGGAATGCATTTTCAATAGCCTGGTTCGGCGTCTTTGCTTACGCCTTTCCGCCGATTCCACTGCTCCCCAGAGTCCTGAAGAAGATGAAGGCAGAGCCCTGCACACTGATTTTAATACCACCAGCATGGCCTCGCCAACATTGGTTTACAGAACTACATCTCCTATCCCAGAAGCCTCCAATTCCATTGAAGCCATTTCCGTCTCTTCTCACAATGGATCATGGGCAAATACAGCATCCGGACCCGGCCTCGCTCAGATTATCGGCCTGGCTCCTGAATACAATGAGTTCCAAGCTATGAATATCCCTCCGGACTGTAGGGCGATTCTGTCTCTAGCAGTAGCGGACAGTACAAGCAGAACTTATTCTCTCAAATGGAAAAGGTTCTGTATATGGTGTGCATCTGCTGAAGTGCATCCCTTCAAGTCCTCGCCCGAGGAGATTTTACCATACCTCCATCTCGCAAATTCGGGCCTCGCTCACGCTTCCATCAGAGGTCATCTGGCAGTGATATCCCGTTTCAGAAGATCCTCCACAGGCCCTTCTCTTTGGTCCAATAGACTCATCAAACAATTCCTCAAGGGTCTTTTCCGGACTTTCCCTCCAGTAAAGCTTCCTCCTCCAACATGGCAGCTTAATACGGTTCTAGCCCAGCTTATGAGGCACCCTTTTGAGCCAATACACAAGGTGGACCTCAAGTTCCTCTCCTGGAAAACTGCACTTCTGCTAGCCCTTGCTTCAGCGAGACGAGTCAGTGAGCTTCACGCTTTTACAATACAGCATCCATTTATGCAATTTAAGGACGATAGGGTAATTCTTCGAACTAACCCGAAGTTTATCCCTTAAGTGCCATCGCACTTCCATCTTAACGAACCCATTGTTTTGAAGACTTTCTTCCCAAATCCTCAGACACCAGCGGAGAAGGCTCTTCATTCCTTGGATCTAAAGCGATGCCTTAAATTCTACCTTCACAGGACAAGACCATTCCGAAAGTCCAACCAACTTTTCGTGGCCTACAGTGTATCTAGGAAAGGTTTCCCCCTTTCGAAGCAAAGTATCTCTAGGTGGATCTCTAGCGCTATCACTCTATGCCACCAGCAGGCTGGTCAGCCCTTACAAACTACGATTCGTGCCCATTCCACCAGGGCAGTCTCTACGTCCATGGCATTGTTTGCAGGCGTCCCTATTGTGGACATTTGCAGAGCGGCAACATGGAAGACGCCGCACACATTTACCAGGCATTACTGCTTGGATTCATAACTGACGAAGGACGCTGCAGTTGGACAGGCAGTACTACGTCATCTATTTCAATAGAGGTGAGCCTTTCTTCCTTCCCACCAACCTTTATATTACCGCACATTTCTATGATTACCTTCATGTCTGCTTATTATTATGCACTATATCTTTGGTATACTGAAATGTACAAATGTGTTTTTTTCTCAACCGATGCATGTATACCCTTTATGGGGAAAAGAAATGTGCTCACTATTGCTTGCTACTATGATTCAGGCATGTGAATCTATGAAAGATACCCTAATACTGGATAAGAAATGCGTTACCTGTAACTGCAGTTATCCAGTACTGGTATCTTTCATAGATTCACATGCAGCCCACCCACCTCCCTTGGAATGGCTCTCTTGGTTCTCTCAGTGGTACTGTTATATAGCACTCTGCTTACGAAAATCTGAGGGACCAGAGCTCCTGCCAGGAAGGTTCCAAAGGGTGGTGACAGCTGGTTGGCTGTGGTTTTAGAGTTTGGTCCTTTTCACAAAAGGACCTGGATATGTTACTAATGAGAGGCGTTAGGCCTATTGTTTTGTATGTCTAATAGGACATTACTTTTCTAATTTACCGGGGACTCCCATCTCGACGACGGGGAATGATTCAGGCATGTGAATCTATGAAAGATACCAATACTGGATAACTGCAGTTACAGGTAAGTAACGCATTTCTTCCTTACTAGAACAGTCGCAGTTGAGGGGGCCTGCATGCAGAGGCTGCAGGTGACATTGGGGAGTCCAGGAGGGGTTAAACCACGATGGGCTTGAGCTCTGGAGGGCTGGGGAACCTTGTTGGCACGATTGGCACACTTCAACTAGGGCTGGAGGTGACTACGGTGGTGGTTCTGGTGTCGGATTTTGGCGGTTCGGGAGCCCTCAGTTTTCTCTTTTGGAGATTCTTTAGAATGGGCCCACTGTTCACGGGAGGTCTTGAGTCTTTTGAAGGCAGGCAGTCCTCCCAAGTTTCTGGAGTCACAGCTGCAGGATGAGTCAACTTTGGCGCCGTTTTCGACGAGGGATGTAGACATGCCGGCAGAGTTTGTACCAGGTCAGCTGCTTTTTCCTCTCTTCTCAGCTTTTGCAGCTCTTCGGTGTCCCCTCTTATGTCGTCCGGATCTGCTTCTCTGGTTCCAGGGACTCACCTAAATACTGAAGTTAGGGGTGTTGGGGGGAGGGGAGGTTAGTAGCCAATGGGCTACTGACCCTTGGGATCACTACACCCCCTATGACCACTTCCTGTGGAAAGTTGGCATAACCTTGTCCCACGATTCCTAAGTATGCCATTACAAAGATGGCTACCTCTGAAATTGTGTCCACCTCACAGTAGCCCACCATAGGGGTGGTACTAGCCTGGAGGTGGCACGCCTACCTGACTAGCTAATTTTCCCACCTGTCCAGGTGCCAAGGGGGTTCTGGACAGGGAGGTTGGCTTCCTGTCCTGTGAGGGGAGCCAAATTTGCATTCGAAAAGCGGCAGCTTCTTTAAAGCTCGCCGGCCGAAGGAGGCTAATCAGCATGCCTTCCTATGGGAGAGGGGTGTTACACCCTCTTCCCGACATGCTTTTGTTTGGGCCTCCCAAGAGCAAAGACTCTCACCCTGCGAGGTCAGAACTGTCTCTGGTGGCAGGCTGGCAGAAACCAGTCAGCAAGGCTGGTAGGTTTTATCGGGGACACCTCTAAAATACCCTCTGGGTGCCTGTATTGATAAATCACACTCTGGCATCAATGTGTATTTACCAGTAGGAGATGTTTGATACAAAATATCCTTATTTTCAGTGAAGCCATCCTGTAGCTGGGGTACTTGTTTTCACCAGTGTCCAGCACGTTTTAAAATGACTTCCATGGTCACTTGTACTTGCAGTAATAGGACTGACCAGCACAGGGGCATATCTGCTTATGCAGGTATGCCATCACATGTAATCTTCAGTGTAGGAAGCTGGCTCTGTATATACTATACCAAAGTGAGGTATAGTGTGCACAGAGTCCAGTGGATCCCCCAAGGTAGGCAGAGGTAAAGTTAGATAGCACCTCACTCACTATTTGTGGTAGTGTGATCGAGCAGTAAGGCAATATCGGAGGACAGTGTTAAGCATTTGTTGTACACACTTGTAAGAAACTGGCTCTATATATACTGCACCAAAGTGAGGTACAGTGTGTATAGAGTCCAAGGGTCTCCAGAGGTTTGGCAGAGGTTAAAGTTAGATGGAACCATACTCTCTAAAGTGGTAGCTTGGTCGAGCAGTAAGGCAGTATCAGAGGACAGTGTAAAGCATTTGATGTACACACTCAGTCAGCAAATGAATCCACACACTCAAGAACTGAACTCTAGGCCAATTGTTTTGTATAAAAAAATATACTGTTTTATTTCTAGAACCAAGCAAGCCTGTCACAGGTAAGCATAAAAATACTTTTCAGTAGTAAATTACTTGTATGAACACAGTTCAAAATTGCAGTGTAACTTGTACTGGTTTTGGTTAGTGTTAAGTAAGCAGTTTGCAACACATTGCACGCATAGTACATTCAATTGAATGGGCTTTTTAAGTAAAATGCAGTTAATTACTTTTCAGATTACTTTTGCTAACACAGGACTGGATCCTAGATTCAGCCCTGGGACATTTCCTGAAAACAGGTGAGTAAATGCGTTTCGTTATTCGGCTGATTTTTAAGGAATATTTGTAGTTTTCAAAAGTCGACACAAACTTTTTGGGAGAAAGTGTCAATGTTATTCTATGAGAAAAAATGAGTTATCGGTTTCGAGGTAAGTAATCGGTCTTTTGAGTTGGGGTTCTGGGGTAAGACTCAGGGGTCTCCAAGGGTCAGTGATGCACTGTTGTTGCACCCTCAGCGGCACTAGGGCGGCCGGGTGCAGAGTGTTGAGGCCCAATGTTATCCTATGGAGGATAGGGGGACTCTGGTTGGTGGCTGCTGGCAAGCAGGCCACGGGGTTGTGGGAGCAAAGCTCCTAGGGTTAAGCTCAGGGCACGTTGGGGACCAAGTTAGCACCAAAGGGGCACCCTCAGCGGCACTAGGGCGGCCGGGTGCAGGGTGCTGTTTTGAGGTCGGGTGCCCTGTTGATTTCAATGGAGATTCTCCGGTGACAAAGAAACACTGCAGGCTCGGGGACGAGGATCTTCCAGCAGCTACCACCACTTCGAGGGGTAAGTTGGGATGTAGAGGGTTGGTTAGGCACCGTTTTTTTGGGCACACAAGGCCGTGGGGCGTCGGGTGCAGGGGTGCCTTGGGACGTCGGATTTTCTTACCCGCTCTGGTCGCGGTAGGGGGGGGGTCCTCTGGATTGAGGCTGCAGGCGTAGTCAGGAGGCAGGTCAGGGGTCGCCGGATCTCGGGTCAGGATCGCCGGGGGGACCTCCTCTGGGTATTTGCCCACTCGGGCCGGATTCGGCAGGTGCAGTGTTTGCGGGATTCGCGGTTCCTGGCTGGCACCAGAAGCTGCAGTTCAAACACGTCCGGTGTTCACGGGAGAAACAGCTTGGAAAGTGAAGGTAGGCGGATCCTCTGAGATTTTTGAGGTTGCTGGCCGCTGGACACGCCAGGGTTTTGCAGGAGCAGTATTTACAAATGGTAGTGGTGGTCTTATTGGTAGCACATCACTCTCTATGTGCATTGAATATTTACTTGCAATATTGGTGCCCCTCAAGGTTTAAGGTTTACACCCCACTACCTAAGGTGTTGTCCACTGTGGTTCATAAGAACTCAGTGGTGATATCAGAAAATATAGAAAAACCTCGGCACTCAAATCAGTTCAATTTTGATTCATACGAAAAGAATTTGTTCAATATTTATTATTTTTTAAAGGAACTTGAAAGCGATTCAGAATATCAACATACAAAAAAATTTTGTGGAACAGTTCATAATACCAACAAATCAGAAGTAAAATAAACACATCCAACAGACAGATTTCAACCATATGTTTTTAAAAGCAAATGGCATAGTATTTCAATGATAGAAGGTAGATACTGTAATCCTTCCACATAGCGTTGAACCGACAGCCGACACGTGTTTCGTTTCAAAAGAAACTTTTTCAAGGCTTCAATAGCTTTAGTAGATGAATTCTAAAACGTTTTCAATACATTCAGAACGTCTTCGGCTACACGACGAAACCTACGAGGACAGGGGCATATCATAGCCCGACGTTCATCGTGGAATTATCAATGCCTATCATAATATTTTTATGAAATTATGGAAACTATCTTCGTTCTGAACAAAAATACTCTTTCTAGGACTAAAACATTTTTGCTGAAAGGATTAGAATTCTTATGAATACATTGAGAATTCATCTACTAAAGCTATTGAAGCCTTGAAAAAGTTTCTTTAGAAACGAAACACGTGTCGGCTGTCGGTTCAACGCTATGTGGAAGGATTACAGTATCTACCTTCTATCATTGAAATACTATGCCATTTGCTTTTAAAACATATGGTTGAAATCTGTCTGTTGGATGTGTTTATTTTACTTCTGATTTGTTGGTATTATGAACTGTTCCACAAAATTTTTGTATGTTGATATTCTGAATCGCTTTCAAGTTCCTTTTAAAAAATAATAAATATTGAACAAATATTCTTTTCGTATGAATCAAAATTGAACTGATTTGAGTGCCGAGGTTTTTCTATATTTTTTGCAGGAGCAGGTTCGAGGGGAGACAGGCCTGTAGGGCTGGGGCCAAGTCAGTGGGCGTCGTCCTCTTGTTAGCTCTGCACGGCTTCTCGTCCTTCTCTTCCTTTTTCTTGTGGTTGCTGGATCTGAGGAAGGAAGGTTCAGGGTGCCCCTAAATACTAAATTTAGGGGCGTTACAGGTAGGTAAAGGGCAGGGACCAATGGGTCCCTTCCCTGGGGTGGGTACACCCCCTATTCTGCCACTCCAGTGAGAGGGGGGCAGGAGCCGGTCCCTGGTTGGCTGGGTCCCCCCATCCTCAAGATGGCGGGGACTCGAGGTTGTGCTTCACCTTGCCTCCCCCACCTTAGGGGTTGAGTTGGCAGAGGTGGGCACACCTCTCTTCCTCACTTTTTTTCCCGCCGGGTCTCCCGCCCAAAGTGGGGGGTAGAACCAGTGGGGACCAGTTGCTGAGTACAGCAAGTGGTCTGGAGAGGCTCACAAAGGCGGTATGCCTTTGAAGCTTCTCCTTCGTGAACCCTGCCCATCCTGGGGGAGGAGGCTTGGCACCTCGTCCTAGGATGTGCATTGTTTCAGGCCCCAGAGAGCAGCAGGCTCTCGACCCAGGGGTCCAGGTGGTGGCCTCGGCAGCCACTCAGTCAGGTCACTGGGAGTTGGTAGAGTTTCAGGGGGCAACTCTAAGATGCCCTCTGTCGTGCATTATTAAATCCCACACTGGCATCCGTGTGGGTTTAATGTGCTGAGAAGTTTGATACCAAACTTCTCAGTCTTCAGTGCAGCCATTATCGTGCTGTGGAGTTTGTGATGACCAGCTCCCAGCACCATATACTCTTAATGGCAGCACTGCACTTAGTGCCCAGGAATGGACCTGGGTACTGTAGGGGTACAGGGCTCATGCACCTGTACCCTCACCACTGGCATGGGGCACCCAGCTAGAGGGGTGAATGATGGATGCCAGGGCAGTGGTTTGTGGGCATGGCACACAGGGGTGTGTGCCATGTCGACTTCACTTTGTTCTGCACCAAGACACGCAGCCTGCAAAGGCAGTGTGTGTGTCTGTGTCAGGGTACAGGGCCTCTAAGGGTGGCACAATAAGTGCTGCAGCCCTTAGGGGCCTTCTCTGGTCACAGTGCCCTGGGTACCTGTGGTACCATTTACCAGGGGCTTACCTGTGGCCAGAGATGCCAATTGGGTTTAGGCTTCAATATAGTTTTAGGGAAGGAACACAGGCCCTGGGTACCTGATTGGCTGGAGCCCAGGGCACACTCAGTCAAAGCACATCAGCAATTCAGCAAAAAGTGGGGGCATACCATGCAAGAAAGAGGGCACTTTCTCACAACACTGTCAGCAAATGAATTCACACACTCAAAGACTGAACTTCAGACCAATTGTTTTTGTATAAAAATATTCTTTATTTTATTTTCTAGAACCAAGCAAGCCTGGCACAGTTAAGCAATAAATACTTTACAGTAGTAATGCAATTGAAATACAGTTTGAATGATAATTGTATATGCACTTTGGTTTGATTTACAGTATGGATGCAGAGAAATGCAATACTAAGTAAATGCAGTACATAGACTTGAATAGCCTTTTTAGTAAAATAGCAGGTAAGTAACTTTTGAGATTACTAGGCTTACACAGAGTAGTGTACACTACTCTGGGGCATTTTCTGAAAACGGGTAAGTAAAATCGTTTTTGTTACGTTATGCAATTTTAAAGAATTTCTTTGTTTTCAAACTCTACACTTAGAAACTTTTCACAGAATAAGTCAATGTTTTCCTATGGAGGAAAATAGTGTTATCGGTTTTGAGGTAAGTATTTGGTAGTGGGAGTTGGTTCTGGGGGTAGACTCACAGGTGTCCCCCAGGGTCAAGGATGCACTCTAGTTACACCCTCAGCGGCACTAGGGCGGCTGGATGCAGGGTGCTGTTTCGACGTTGGTTTCAATGGGGAACATCCGGTTTGCAAAGGCACTGCAGGCTCGGGGAAGAAGGTCTTCTGGGTGCGACCACCACTTCGAGAGGTAAGTTGGGAAGTTAGGGGTTGGTTAGGCACCGTCGGTTTGTGCACACAAGGCAGCGGGGCGTCGGGTGCAGGGTTGCCTTTTGGGGTCGGAACTTCTTACCAGCTCCTGGTCGCGGTTGGGGGGACCTTCTGCATTTAGGCTGCAGGCGTCTGCTGGAGGCAGGTCTGGGCTTGCCGGATCTCGGGTCAGGATCGCCAGGGTGACCACCTCGTGGTGTTTGCCCACTCGAGCTCAGGCCGTGGACGGCGGGTGCGGAGTGAGGCGGATTCGCGGTGTCCGGCCGTAGCCAGAGGTTGCAGATAAAATCCAGTGTTCACGGGAGACAAAGTCTTTGTTCTTGAAGGCAGGCAGGTCCTCCGGTGTTTTCGAGGTTGCTGGCTACAGGACGCACTGGAATTTCGCAGGAGCAGGTTCGAGGGGGAGTTAGGCCGGTAGGGCTGGGGCCAAGTCAGTGGGCGTCTTCCTCTTGTTAGCTGCTGCACGGCTGTTCGGTCTTTCTTCTTGTAGTTTCTTGTCTGAGGAAGCAAGGTTCAGGGGTTCCCCTAAATACTAGATCTGAAAGAAGCACGTTAGTTATAGATTCCTTACCTTAGAATTGCCCCCAGGCGTCAGACTGGATCCGGAAAGTTTTTTCATCAGCAGTACCTCTGCGCGTCGGAAGGTGGTGTCGGTCAGCTCTGCGTCCGGCGTTGTGGTCGCCGGGATGACGTCGCGGCAGCTACTTAGACGCCGCCCTCTCACGCTGAAGTCAGTTCTTTCTTTTTCCGCGCCAGCCAGCGCAGATCCGGGAAGAGCGGTACCTCCAGTCATTTTTTTGACTGACTTTTTCTCGCCTTCTTTTTCTCGCCTTCGACTTCTAAGGTGCACGAGGGATGCCCAGTTTCAAGGCCTGCGGTTCCTGTCATCGGATGATGTCAGTGACTGATCCGCACCGCGTCTGTCTTTTTTGCCTGGAGCGCGACCACGACACCAAGTCGTGCTCAGACTGCCGGTGGATGGCGCCGAAGGCTTTGTGGGAGCGTTCCCGAAAGCTGCTTGAGCACCGGCAGTCGGCTCCGCGCCGATCGAGGTCGTGAGGAAGGTCGAGGAGCCACCACCATTCCTCCAAGTCTTCGCACTCTGGGTCGGGTAAGTCGAAGCATCGTCACTCTTCGACTTCTTATTCTCCTCGTCGGCCGATCAGACGAGGAACGCGGGTGGTGACCGTCCCGCGGCTCCGCGATTGGAGCCCGAAGAGTCGACTCCGCATTTCCCTCCCTTTCCGGGACCCGGAGCAACTCCCGCCCAGCTTCGTACGTTCTGCGAGGCAATGCATGCCATCTTTGGGCAGACCGATCCCGCTGGCGCGCCTTCGGGCCCTGCGGACTCGGTTGGGGGGCCTAGGCCTTCTCTGCCGGCGGCTCCAGCGCCACAGGCCCCCCTTGGATCCAGGCTTGGTTCCGGATCGGCGCCAGTTGACTTCGTTACACCTCCACCGGCGCCACTTCCGATGGCACCACTACCGTGTTTGACGCCGGTCACCCCCCCAGCCGGCATCGACCCCAGCCTCCATCCCGACGTGGACACTGAGCTGGACCGGCGTCGGCCGACGCCGGATTCGGCGCCGAGAGAGCTTTTTGTGCCCCTGTTCACTCCTGGGGCCCCTTTTCACCCTGAGTGGCACCCAGAGGATGAGGAGGAGGACTGGGAGGGGTCAGGTGACCCTCTGACTGACCAGTTGGACAGTGAACAGGACTGGAGAGAGGAACTGGGGGATGCCAGTGGTCTCGACACCTCCCCTGACCATGGCATGTTGTCTCCTCCTACCGTGGCTACGGAGGAGGGAGCGTCGTACGCAGTGGTGTTGCGTAGGGCGGCCGAGGCTCTCAACCTTGAGCTTCCTACGGTGGCGGTCAAGACTAACCATGACCAAGGTGCATCAGCCGGCTGCGAGCTCCTCTGAGCCCTTGCTCCTGTTTAATGAGGCCCTCACCGACGTCCTTTTGGGCACGTGGTCCAGGCCCAACAGGATGATTGCTCACTACGCCACTGGAGTCAAGCTATCCTGGCTGATGAAGGCTGATAGCCTGAAACCGGTCCTAGGATGCTTGATTCCGGTCCAGGGAAGACATGGCTTGGCAGTTTGGTCTGGACTGTTCCCATGAGGCACAGGGTCAAGACTGATTTGCATATGGCCATGTCTGAACTGGGGTGGCGTGGTGAAGCAACATAACGATGGATTAAACCCAGATCTGTGACTGGGGGTGAATGTTTGCCAATGTGCAGCATTCCGTCCATCATCTTGTGTGTTTTCCAACAGGATGATTGCCCGACGCCACCGCCCGGCTCCAGGCAACCCCACTTTCCTCTCCCACATACACCCCCCCGTGAGCTTGGTAGTCCAAGCTTCCACTTCCAAAAGCGCCTTCCCTACCGCTCCACCGGAAAGGGAATCCAAGAAGCTGGACCATCTTGGAAAGAAAGTTTTCTCTTCTGCCAGCTTAGGACTGCGGTCCGTAAACACCGCGTGTCTCTTGTGCCCCTATTCCCACTCGGTGTGGGATACGGTGGCGCAAGTGCTGCCTCAATGTCCGGAGGAGGCCCGGGCAATGCTCTCCCAGGCTGTTGCCGCCGGGAGGGATGCAGCAAAGTTTACGATACGTTGTGGGCTGGACACCGCTGACTCTCTGGGCAGAACCATTTCCACGTCAGTAGCGCTTCGTCGCTACGCCTGGATGTGGTCGACTGGCTTTTCAGGGGATTTCCAGAACACCTTGATGGACATGCCCTTTGATGGCCGTTGCTTTTTTGGCGACAAAGCAGACTATGCTCTAGAGCGTTTCAAGGACTCACGGGCTATGGCTAAGTCCTTGGGTCTCACCCGCCCTGCGCAGTCTGCTTTTCGCCCCTTTCGTTGCTATGGAAGGGGTGCCCCGCTACGTCCCGCTCAGAGCCACAGGCTGCAGCAAGTTACCCAACCTTCGCGCGGCCGGGGACGTGGGAACAACCGTTGTGGTTCCGGGGGCCAGCGGGCGGGCCAGTCCACCAACCCCCCCTCTGCAGCAGCCTCCAAACCCTCCTAGTCCGACCTTTCAGGCCCATCAAACGCCAGTGGGAGGCAGAATTCGCCATCACCTCCCCCAGTGGCGCACCATCACGTTGGACAGGTGGGTTTTGCAAATAGTCCAAAGGAGCTACACCCCCCTCCCCCTTCGAGATTACTCCTCCAGCCATGCCACCGAGATACCACCGCATGTCGGAGGATCATCTGGCCCTTCTCTAGCAGGAAGTTATGGCTCTCTTGGCCAAGGGAGCCATCGAGTGCGTTCCTGTCCCAGAAGTAGGTTGTGGTTGTTACTCCCACTACTTTCTGGTCCCCAAGAAGGACAAGGGCCTGTGTCCTATCTTGGATCTCAGGGACGTCAACCGCTTCCTCCGGAAGGAGAAGTTCAAGATGTTGACGCTTGCTCAGGTCTTGTCTGCCCTCGACCCGGAAGATTGGATGGTAGCGTTGGACTTGCAGGACGCTAATTTTCACATCCCCGTCCTGCCGGCCCACCGGCATTACCTACGGTTCACGGTAGGCCACGAGCATTTTCAATTTACAGTGCTCCCCTTTGGCCTTACCAGCACCCCTCGGGTGTTCACGAAAGTGATGGCGGTGGTCGCAGCTCATCTGCGCAGATCAGGGGTTTCAGTCTTTCCCTATCTCGATGACTGGCTGTTGAAGGCGGGCTTGCTCCAGGCAGTCGTCTCCCACCTCCAGACTACGGCCGACCTCCTGCATTCGCTGGGGTTCTCCATCAATGTGCCCAAGTCACACCTGATTCCCTCTCAGAAGCTCCTCTTCGTCGGAGCGGTTCTGGACATGACGCGGTTTCTGGTATGTACTCCCGAACAGCGAGTCCGGGATATTCAGGCTAAGATTCCGATCTTTCAGCCTCTATCCCGGGTTTCGGTCAGAATGACTGAGGCTGCTGGGCCTCATGGCCTCCTGCATCCTGCTGGTCGATCATGCCAGGTGGCATATGCGGGCTCTGAAGTTCCAGTGGGCGCAGCATCAGGGGAATCTGTCCGATTGCGTCCAGATCTCGGAGGGAACTGCACGTCAACCTCAGTGGTGGCTCACGAACCAGGGTTGGGTCAATGGCAGATCCCTCTCCCTTCCCCAACCAGACCACACTGTGGTGACGGACGCTTCCCTTCTGGGATGGGGCGGCCACATGGGAGAGGCGGGGAACAGAGGCCTCTGGTCTCCGACGGAGTCCGGGCTCCACATCAACCTTCTGGAGCGCCGGGCGATTCGTCTTGCACTGAAAGCATTCCTTCCCTCTGTCCGGGGAAGAGTAGTGCAGGTGTTCACGGACAACACCACCGCTATGTGGTACTGCAACAAACAGGGCGGGGTGGGGTCGTGGACCATATGTCAGGAGGCCCTCCGCCTCTGGACATGGCTGGAACAGGGCATTACCCTGGTGGTTCCACACCTGGCAGGTTCTCTGATTGCCAGGGCAGACTAACTCAGCCGCAGGTGCATGATGGATCACAAATGGCGTCTTCACTCGGAGGTGGTGGAAGGTCACCACCGAAGAGAACGCGCAATGTCAGCAATGCTGCGCGTTGGAATTTCCAAGGCGGCAAGCGCTAGGCGACGCATTTCGTCGCGAGTGGCGTTGCGGTCTGTTGTACTCCTTTCCGCCTAAACCACTTCTGCCCAGAGTGCTGAAGATCAGGCGCGACCGGGCCCAACTCGTTCTTGTGGCTCCGCATTGGGCACGGTGAGTCTGGTATCCCGAGCTGCTCAACATGGCCATCGAGCCTCCGATCAGACTGCCTCTTCAGGAGGATATTCTGTCGCATCAGCAGGGGACGGTCCTCCACCCGAACCTGTCCAGCCTCCACCTTCTTGCGTGGAGATTGAGCGGCGGCAGTTGACTTCTTTCGACCTGCCTCCTGAAGTCTTTGATGTAATCTTGGCAGCCAGGCATCCCTCCACTAAGACGGTATACGCCTGCCGGTGGAACAAGTTTGTGGCATGGTGCACAGCAAAGGCTGTGGATCCCCTTTCGGCCCCTCTTTCTGAGGTTCTCTTGTTTATTCTTTCTCTACCCCAGCAGGGCTCTGCTCTGGGCACTATCAACGGCTATCTTTCGGCCGTCTCTGCTTTCCTTCGGCTTCTAGATCAGCATAACTCATCTCTTTCCTCCTATTCCCTTCGTTATGCCCCAGTGGGACTTGAACCTAGTTTTGACTTATTTAATGTGCGCTCCCTGTGAGCAGCTTCACAACTGTCCTTTAAGACTCTTGACTCTAAAAACTGCGTTCCTGGTGGCCATCACCTCTGCAAGTCGAGCGAGTGAACTCCAGGCACTTTCTTCTAAGCCTCCTTTTTTTTTTCTCTGTACATCTGGACAAAGTTGTCCTTGGGGCTCGTCCATCCTTCCTGCCCAAGGTTGTCACTGCCTTCCACATCGGGCAGACTATCACTTTGCCCACCTTCTTTCCGCATCCTTCGAAAGAGGAAGAGAGGCTCCACGGTCTGGACCCAAAACGTGCGCTTTCGTTCTATCTGGATCGCACAAACCAGTTCCGGGTGGATGACCAACTCTTTGTTGGCTACGTGGGTGCCAAGAAAGGTCGGGCCGTACACAAGCGAACCATTTCTCTATGGGTCATTTTGTGTATAAAAGCATGTTATTCTCTGGCTAAAAAGGAGCCCCCAGTGGGGCTGTGCGCCCATTCCACCAGTGCAACGGCAGCCACTACTGCCTTGGGAAGAGCAGAGTTCCTCTACATGACATCTGTCAGGCGGCTACGTGGGCATCACTGCACACGTTTACCAAACACTACTGCCTTGGCAGTCGAGTCCGGAGAGACTGCTTCTTTGGCTGTTCTCCAGGACTTTCTGGTGTGAACTTGGTTCACAGACCCACCTCCGGGGTTGGTATTGCTGGGGTATCTATTCTAAGGTAAGGAATCTATAACTAACGTGTTTCTTTCAGATGAACAACTTACTTACCTTTGGTAACGATATATCTGTAAGAAACATTAGTTATAGATTCCTTACCGCCCCACCCATCCTCCCCGTTCTGCGAACTGATTTCTAGTGTTAAGGACCTCCTTTCAGGGCCCTAGTTTTGTGCACCAGCGATCAGTGTCTTGCATGGCGCTGCGTTTCTGGCGCGGAAAGTAGTGTACAGAACTGACGTCAGTGCGCGAGGGTGGTGTTTAAGTAGCTGCTGCGACGTCATCATCCCGGTGACCACGACGCCGACGACTGAGCCGACCGACGCCACCTTCCGACGCGCAGAGGTACTGCTGACGAAAAAACTTTCCGGATCCAGTCTGACGCCTGGGGGTAATTCTAAGGTAAGGAATCTATAACTAACTAATGTTTCTTACAGATATATTGTTACCGAAGGTAAGTGACTTGTTCATTTAGGGGCGTTACAGGTAGGTAAAAAGCAGGGACCAATGGGTCCCTTCCCAGGGGTGGGTACACCCCCTATTATGCCACCCTCCAGTGGGAGGGTGACATGAGCCTGTCCCTGGTTGGCTGAGTCCCCCCCCATCTTCAAGATGGTGTGGACTGAGTTGTGCTTCACCTCACCTCCCCCACCTGAGGGGTAGAATTGGCAGAGGTGGGCACACCTCTCTTCCTCACTTGTTTTTCCCGCCTGTTCTCCCTGGGGGTCGGAACCAGTGGGGACCAGTTGCTGAAAGCAGCAAGTGGCCTGGGTAAGCTCACAAAGGTGGCAAGCCTTTGAAGTTTCCCCTTTGTGAACCTTACCCATCCTGGGGGAGGAGGCTTGGCACCACGTCCCAGGATGTGCATTGTTTCAGGCCCCAGAGCAGCAGGCTCTTGACCCAGGGGTCCAGAAACATGTCTGGTGGTGGCAGCTGAACGCAGCCACTCAACCTGGACACTAGTGATGGGTTAGTTGCCCTCTGTGTGCATTTTTCATTAAATCCCACACTGGCATCCGTGTGGGTTTAATGTGCTGAGACGTTTGATACCTAACTTCTCAGTTTTCAGTCCCAGCTAGAGGGGTGAGTGATCTATGCCAGGGCAGTGGGTTGTAGGCATGGCACACAGATGTGTGCCATGTCGACTTCACTTTGTTCTGCACCATAACACGCAGCCTGCAAAGGCAGTGTGTAAGGGTACAGGACATCTAAGGGTGGCACAATGAGTGCTGCAGCCCTTAGAGGCCTTCTCTGATCACGGTGCTCTGGGTACCTGTGGTACCATTTACCAGGGACTGACCTGTGGCCAGAGATGCCAATTGGGTTTAGGCTTCAATGCAGTTTTAGGGAAAGAACATAGGCCCTGGGTACCTGATTAGCAGGAGCCCAGGGCACACTCAGTCAAAGTACATCAGCAAAAAGTGAGGGCAACCATGCAGAAAGAGGGCACTTTCTCACATTCAGCACCTTGCCCTATGGCTGTCAGGCTTGCTGTAGGGGTAACTTACAAATATTACATGCAGTGTTAGGGACATGCCACACGGATGTCTGATATGTTGTGTTTTAACTTTTGTCTGCACCAAGACATGCAGCCTGCAATAACCGCCTTACATGGGTTTGGTGAGGAGTCCCTTAGGGTGGCACAATTTGTGCTGCTGCCCTTGGGTACCCTCTTTAGTACCTCAGTTCCTGGGGTCCAAGTGGGACCTTTTACTAGGGATATACAGAGGGTGCTAAAGGGTTTGCCAATTGGGGGAACAATTGTACAGTCTTTAGGGAAAGAACACTGGTACTGGGGACCTGGTTAACAGGAACACAATTCACTTCAGTCAAAGTTGCATCAGTTACCAGGCAAAAAGTGTGGGGGGAGGGCTACTGCAATAAAAACAGTTTCCTACAATAGCCATTTTATATCTTTAACGAGTCAACAGATGTGAGAAAATGGGGTGTATTATGTGGTGTGGTTCTGTGGCCTCTATGTAATTTTTGCCAATCCCTTTAGAACCAAAGGTAGCTGTGGCCCTGAGCCTGGCTTACACAAAGGAGCAAATGTTACTCATTTAAACATCACAACAATTATAGAAGAAATAAACGAGACACGAAATCCGACACTGTAGGAAGCTGGCTCTGTATATACTATAATCAAAATAAGGTATAGTGTGCAGAGTCCAGTGGATCCCTAGAGGTTTACAGAGGCTAAAGTAAATTATACTAAAAGCTCTATTTGTGGTAGTGTGGTCAAGCAGTTGGGCTTATCAGAGGGCTGTGGTAAGCATTTATTGTACAAACTCAGGCAAGAAATGATGGCACACTCAAATACTGAATCCAGACCAATTGTTTTGTATAAAGTTATTTGTTTATCCAGTATTGGGGTATCTTTCATAGATTCACATGCTTGAATCATTCCCCCGTCAAAGTGGGAGTCCCACTGTAATATAGAGCAGTAATTAAAAAACTTCCATTGGCTATCATGGAGGCAACCATGCATTTAATAGCCCATCTACCTCCTTTAAAACACAAAAGGACCAAACCTAAATACAACCAGTTACCAGCACCCTCTAGAACCTTCACAAGAGAGGCTGAATCCCCCATATTTTCACCGCAAGTCGTGTGTGAAGGGAGTTTCCCTGAGCTCTGCTCAGTTCTTCAAAATTTCTCTCGGATAAGTCATTTTTCTTTGAGAACGATGTCTGACAAGAAAGGACTATTTTGCCCTTGTAAATCCTCTTATGAAGAGAGTTCATAAAGAGGATGCCTACAAGGATTGCATCTATCGCCTCTATCCTCATTATGAGGCAAAACAATGCAAAATCTGCTGCACCTTTTCATCTAAGACTCTTGGAGATAGAGATGGCAGACTTTTGTTGTGGCTGAACAAGACACAGGGAGCGTCTTCTGATGAGGAGAGCAACACTTCCTCTAAATCTCATAGGTCGCCTGAGAGTGTCAAAAAACACATTAAAACCTCTCATCTGACCAAAGAAGCCTGAAAAAAGGAGAAAGAACCTAAAGTCTCCTCAGAGCCAGTCTTGTCACATCATTATGAGACTTCAAAAGCTAAACTGGAATCTTCAGGGCCTTCCAGGCATAAATCCAGCCACAGATCCCTTTCGGTGTCAATTTCACAGTCGACGCCAACTTCAACAACGCCGACAACTACTAGTCTCGTCGTTGAGGATGTCGACAGCACCTACGATATTGACAGCAGCCATCAATGCCCCCATACCATTGACGCTCTTTACCGTCTACGAAGACCTCAACGACTTGGTTGCCACCCTCAACGCCTGCAGCGACGACTACATCAGTCGACGAGGGATCCACCGTCGATGAAGGCTCCACCGTCGACTATGTCAACTATTTTGGCGTCGACAAAATCAGGGTCACCGATGGTCCCATTGTCGACTAATCAGTCGACGCCGCTCACGGCGACGAAGTCACTGCAAATGCAGTCCACACCATCCAAAACGTCGCTGCAGCCTGATTTCCAATCGCCAGGTAAGATTTCGCCTTTACTCCAAAGCTGCCTTCTAGACACAGAAGAAACGGATGATGGTCCCTTTGGGGCTACTCATAGTCCTGAACTCCATGTCAAGTGTCCGGAATAGGATGAGGACTATTATGACGAGGAGCAGTACTACCAACACTATCCAGCTCCTCCCACACAATATCAACATTTTAGTTATTATGTTGATCCACCAAGGCAAGAACCTGCTCAATTGCCTTCTTTAATACAAGATTTACAGGCCATGCTCATGGACTGCAGGAAAAGGTTCCCGCCCCAAGAGGAACACATTGCTGTGCCGCCTCCACCGGTAGCGCCGCTTACACCAATACTGCCTCCTCCAGCTACTCCTAGGATGACGCCACGTCCCATCATCCCTGTTCCTCCCAGCGAAGATCCATCCTCTTCGGAAGAAGAGCCTGAAGAGGGAGAAATTCATGATCCTCCTCCACCCACTGATGAATGGGATAACTATATCATACCTACACCATCCCCTCCTCCTTGTCGTCCTTCTGACTCGCCTCCAGAGAACATTGGAGGTTTTCATAACCTGATGGACAGGGCTACGTCCAGATTTCATCTGCCCCCAATAGTCAAGCAATCAGATTGTTTCCTTTATGACTTTAAAGAACATTCAAGGAAGTCTGTAAGATCTATACCCGTTATAGACCATATCTGGCAGGAAGGCCTTAAAGTAATGAACTCACCGGCCACTGTAGTGCAGGTACTGCCAAGATTAGACAAAAAATGGAAGGCGTCTGAGGATTCCCTCGCATGCCTTAATGGGTCATCCCAAACCGGACTCTGATTTCCCAAGCGGCTCAGAGGAGATCAAAAAATCCTTCCACTCCCATCACGTCTCCACCGGATAAGGAAGGATGCTGCTTGGATTCCATTGGGAAGAGATTCTTGCCCATGTCCGCGATCTGTCAGTGCTGCTAATGCACTGGCCATTCTGGGCCGCTATGATTGGCAAATGTGGTCCGATATCTGGGCCATGCTAGATTTTATACCGGAGGAAAATAAACAGGAATTTCGTATGATCCTGGCTGAGGGAGAGCTCACAGCGGCCTAAATATAGACTGTGCCATGGACATAGCCACAACAGGTTTTCGACAACTAGCTGGCGCGGCTGTTTTAAGATGTGTGGGATGGCTTAGGGCAAAGTCTTTCCGTCCAGAAGTGCAATCAAAGATGCTGGACATGGCGTACAATGGAGACAGTTTATTTGGAAAACATATAGACGTAGCTCTACTAGCCTTCAAAACTGATACAGCCACAGCATTAGGTACCCTACAGTATCGTAAAGTGCCCTTTCGGGGACCCCCCTCGTCTTCACTTACTCAAACAGGAAGCGAAGATTATGCTACTGAAAAGGGCAATAGAGAGGGTTCCAGTAACACGAAGAAAAGGCTTTTACTCCAGTTTCTTCCTGATACGCAAGAAATGGGGAGAGTGGAGACCTATTTTGAACCTCAGACAGCTAAACAAATTCCTCAAATATCAGACCTTCAGAATGGTTACACTCTCAGACATCCTTCAGCGCCTCAACAGCGGGGGACTACATGACATCGCTGGATTTAGAGGATGCTTATTTCCATGTTCCTATACACCCCAAGCACAAAGTTGCTCCTATTCACAGTGGCTGGTACCCACTATCAGTTCCGAGTCCTACCTTTCGGCCTCAAATCTGCTCCGCAGCTTTCACCAAGTTTCTGGCCCCAGTGGCAGCAGCATTGCGGAACCAGGGTCACCAAATATTTCCACATTTGGACGATTGGCTCCTGAAAGCTCCATCGGCTCGTCTGGCGACTACAGCTACAGGAGATTGCATGGATCTGTTCAGCAAATTAGGCCTTTCTATAAACCAACGAAAATCATTGTTTTTTCCCAAGTCCGACAATAACGTTCCTAAGGGCCGACCTGGACACCGTTCAGAACAAAGCTTTCCACTTGCAGGAAAGGCAGGAGCGGTTGAAAACCGTGGCGCTCAGACTATCATAATGAAAGTACACTTAAGTGAGGACATACAAATCTCTACTGGGCATGCTCTCCTGAGCAATCAACTTAGTGCAACTAGCTTGTCTTCACATGAGGCCTTTGCAAGAGGAACTTCAATGTCAATGGATTCAAACTACAGGATCCTTCAACGTAATAACGATCACTCAACGCATGAGGGAGGCTTTCGAATGGTGGACTTTGGAGTCGTATCTTTCTCAGGGCCTCTCTTTTCTGCCTCTGATCCCGAAATTCATAGTCACCACCGATGCTTCCATGGAGGGTTGGGGAGGTCATCTTCAAGACCTTCAGATTCATGGGAAAATGGTCCTCTTCCCAGCGTCTGATGCATATCAACAGGCTAGAGTTGAAGGCCATTTTTCTCTCCCTGCAAGCTTTCCTCCCTCGGATAAAAGGTTCATCGGTGTTGGTCTGTACGGACAACACCACAAGCATGTTTTATGTCAAACAAGGAGGAACCAAATCTTACTCTCTCAGGACGCAATCCAGCTCTGGAACTGGCTCGCACTTCACAGAATATCCCTAAAAGCGGAACATGTTCCAGGGCTTCGTAGATCTCTGGCAGACACCCTTAGCAGGACCAAAGACAACTGCCACGAGTGGAAGCTCGAACAAGACCAATGGGACAGGATTTTTTCACATTGGGGGAAACCAGCGCTGGACATGTTTGCAACCCACACCAATTCCAAATGCTGGTTCTTCGCAAGCAGATTCCCTCTCCCAAACTCTTGGGGGAATGCCCTTTCAGTGCATCGGTCAGGAATATATGCTTACGCCTTTCCTCCCGTTCCACTGATACTCAAGATCCTGATGAAAATGTAACACTGCCTCCTTCTTCTGATAGCCGCCAGATGGCCCAGGCAGCACTGGTTCACGGAGCTTCTCCTCCTCTCGGAAGCCCAGCCCATCCGTCTGCTACAGACACAAACTCTGATTAGGAACCAAGGTCAGATGTGTCATCAGGAGCCAGCATCTCTTCGATTGCATGCGTGGCTCCTGAATTCTTTGAATTTAAGGATTTGCCTATTGCGGAAGACTGTAAAGACCTTATTGCCAGATCTCGTGTGGATAGCACCAACAAGACATAGACTAAAATGGAAGCGGTTCTGCCTTTGGTGTCTTGTGAGAAAGTGCCCTCTTTCTGCATGGTTGCCCCCACTTTTTGCTGAATTGCTGATGTGCTTTGACTGAGTGTGCCCTGGGCTCCTGCTAATCAGGTACCCAGGGCCTATGTTCTTTCCCTAAAACAGCATTGAAGCCTAAACCCAATTGGCACCTCTGGCCACAGGTCAGCCCCTGGTAAATGGTACCACAGGTACCCAAGGCACTGTGACCAGAGAAGGCCTCTAAGGGCTGCAGCACTTATTGTGCCACCCTTAGAGGTCCTGTACCCTTACACACACACACTACTTTTGCAGGCTGCGTGTTTTGGTGCAGAACAAAGTGAAGAGTCTACATGGCACACATTTCTGTGTGCCATGTCTGCAACCCAATGCCCTGGCATAGGTCAGTCACCCCTCTAGCTGTGTGCACTATACCAGTGGTGAGGGTACAGGTGCATGAGCCCTGTACCCCTACAGTGTCTAAGTCCATTCTTAGACATTGTAAGTGCAGTGCTGCCATTAAGAGTATATGGTGCTGGGAGTTTGTCATTCCGAACTCCACAGCACCAGAGTGGCTACACTGAAAACTGAAGTTTGGTATCAAACTTCTCAGCACATTAAACCCACACTGTG
This sequence comes from Calotriton arnoldi, assembly GCA_963921515.1. NCBI lineage: Eukaryota > Metazoa > Chordata > Amphibia > Caudata > Salamandridae > Calotriton > Calotriton arnoldi. The sequence continues at coordinate 3,196,148 of CAWUFW010000690.1, forward strand.
CATTTTTCATTAAATCCCACACTGGCATCACAGAGGGCATCTTAGAGATGCCCCCTGAAAACTAACCTACCACTAGTGTGCAGGCTGAGTGGCTGCTTTCAGCTGCCACCACCAGATATGTTTCTGGACCCCTGGGTCGAGAACCTGCTGCTCTCTGGGGTCTGAAACGATGCACATCCTGGGACGAGGTGCCAAGCCTCCTCCCCCAGGATGGGCAGGGTTCACGAAGGGGAAGCTTCAAAGGCTTGAACGCCTTTGTGAGCTTCCCCAGGCCACTTGCTGCTCTCAGCAACTGGTCCCCACTGGTTCTGACCCCCACTTTGGGCGGGAGAACCGGCGGGAAAAACAAGTAAGGAAGTGAGGTGTTCCCACCTCTACCAACTCCACCCCTCAGGTGGGGGGAGTCCAAGTGAAGCACATCTCTCAGCCCACGCCATCTTGAAGATGGGGGACTCAGCCAACCCGGGACAAGCTCATGCCCCCCTCCCACTGGAGGGTGGCATAATAGGGGGTGTACCCACCCCAGGGAAGGGACTCATTGGTTCCTGCCTTTTACCTACCTGTAACTCCCCTAAATCTAGTATTTAGGTGCACCCCTGAACCTTGCTTCCTCAGACCAGAAGAAACTACAAGAAGAAGGACCGAACAGCCGTGCAGCAGCTAACAAGAGGTAGACGCAGACTGACTTGACCCAAGCCCTACCGGCCTGTCTCTCCCTCGAACCTGCTCCTGCGAAATCCCGGTGTGTCCTGCAGCCTCAAAAACCCCGTAGGACCTGCCTGCCTTCAAGCACAAAGACTTTGTCTCCCGTGAACACCGGATTTGTTCATCTGCAACCTCTGGCTCCGGCCGGACACCGCGAATCCGCCCCACTCTGCACCCGCCGTCCACGGCCCGAGCTCGAGTGGGCAAACACCATGAGGAGGTCACCCCGGCGATCCTGACCCGAGATCCGGGGAGCCCAGACCTGCCTCCAGCCGACGCCTGCAGCCTAAATCCGAAGGTCCCCCCAACCGTGACCAGGTTCCCCATTGAAAACAACAGGGCGCCCGACGTCGAAACAGCACCCTGCACCCGGCCGCCCTAGTGCCGCTGAGGGTGTAACTAGAGTGTATTCTTGACCCTGGGGGACCTGAGTCTACCCCCAGAACCTCAACTCCCACTACCAAATACTTACCTCAAAACCGATAACACTATTGTTCGAGGCATATGAGCTGCAGATCGTACACTGTGCATTAGATCGCCATCTGGTGTTGGGCTCGGATGCTTGCACTTTGTTGTTGTCTTGGAAGAGTCTTTGTAGTCACGAGATAGGTGACTCCTCCTTTGGACGATAGTGCGCATGGGCATCGACTCCATGGTTAGATTGTTTTTTTCCGCCATCGGGTTCGGATGTACTTTGCTGCGCTCCGGATCGACACCGATCGGTTCCCCTCTCGACGCGCAGAAAACTCCCACCGTTCGACGGTATTGTTTCGACCGCGATCCTCTCATCGCGTCTCCACTCCAACACTGTTTCGAGTCCGGTCGACTCCATTTAAAAAATGCAAGTGTGGGGCTAAATTCCCACACACAGATCTCCACGAGGTCTGTAATCTTTGCCTCTCTCCTGAACACGAGAGTCGACACTGCCAGGCCTGTGACTCCTTCAGGTCCAAAAAGACCATCCGTGATCGCCGGGCCCGACGACACGAAATGTCCAGGTCAGCCGCTCCCGCACCGGACGACATCTTCGACACAGGCTCCGACAACCCAGACACCGGAGATCTGCAAATCGACACCTCTGGAGCCGAAGACTCTGGGTCCGACGACCAAACCCTCACGCCGGGCCAACGTACTGTGAGTACTGACGTCGATGCCCCTCTCCCGAAGAAACAAAAGGCTTCGGTCACGCCTTCGCCTTCCGGCCTAGGTCTGCACCATCACAAAGCTTCAGGAGCCCCGCCTTCCGGCTCGACTCCGAAGCACCCAAAGCCTTCTGGCAGCTCGGGATCGAGCCAGCCACATCCCGGTGCCGACAAACACCCATCGGCACCAAAGCACAAGGACCCTTCGGCGCCGAAGACCAAGGTCCCCGACGCCTCGACACCGAAGCCTAACAAACCTTCGGAGTCGGCAGAAAAACTTTCGGTGTCGAAAACTTCACCAAAGGACACCAAACAACCTCGCAAGCATAAACAACACTCGGGCCGAAATCTTCGATGCCGACAAAACACGCTAGCACTGAAGAACTCTCTGTTCCCATCGACCCAAAGCAGAAAACTCTGCACATTGACCCCACTACCGGACAGGTCCAATCCGTAATACCTCACAAAAGGAAGCTACAGGAACCAACAACACCTGAGCCACCTCTCAAGAAAAAGACTCTTCCACATCACCTATAAGGTCTTTTTCTCCACCTCCACAACACTTTAGCCCTATACACTCCCCGCCTCACTCTCCCCCACCTTTCTCTTCACCACAAGGGGATACAGACGGGGATGATCATGATGATGACATACAGTCACCTCACAACACAGATACTGATGACGACCTTCACAGTATCCCACCCCAGGACCCCTGGGACAATTATGATCTCCCAGATATACCCGTCCCTGACCCATACCCATCCAAACCCTCACCCCCAGATGATACTATAGGGTTTGCACAGGTCATAAACAGGGCAGCACAATTCCATGGTGTCAAGTTACACTCAGACCCCTGGAAGAAGACTTTTTATTAGAAACTTTTAGCCAGCCTCAAAAGTCTACACATACTCTCCCTATGCTTAAAGGCATTATTAAACATGCCCCTGAGGTCTTCAAGGACCCAGTTAGAGCTAGGGTTCTTAACCCAAGGATTGAGAAAAAATATAAGCCTGCCCCTTCTGACCCCACTTATATTAAAGGTCAACTCCCTCTGGACTCTTTAGTAGTTGCTAATGCACGAAAAAGGGCAAACTCGCAAACTACTGGTGAGGCACCACCACCAGATAAAGAGTCCAAATTGCTCGACGCATCTGGCAAGAGGGTTGCGTCTCAAGCAGCTAACATGTGGCGCATCGCCAATTCACAAGCCTTACTGGCGAGATATGACGGGGCACATTACGATGAGCTCGAAAAGCTCATTCAGTACCTTCCAGATCAGCATAAGACCAAGGCTAATGATCTCATACAGGAGGGCAAGCTTGTCACAAACACCTCAATAAAGTGCGCCCTTGACGCAGCAGATACAGCATCACGCGCAATAAACTCAAGCGTTTTGCTACGCAGACACGCGTGGTTACGCATATCAGGCTTTAAGCAGGAGGTACAATCTACCATCCTCAATCAACCCTTAGACCAAGAACACCTGTTTGGGCCTAATGTGGACACTTCTCTAGAAAAGATGAAGAAGGACACAGACACAGCCAAAGCTATGGGAGCTCTGCAAGCTACAACTAGTAGAGGTTCCTTTCGTCGCTCCTTATACAGAGGCGGGTCCAAAACTACTGCCACAGACACCACCTCTGCTAATTATAAAAATACCACCCAAACCTCCTCTAGTAGAGGTTACTCCAGAGGTAATTACAGAGGTAACAACAACAGGGGTAGAGGACGCGGGTTTAACACACGCACCTCCCCTACCACCAAACAGTGACTTCCCTCCGTTTCCCCCGATCATTCCACTCCAGTCGGGGGAAGACTATCAAAGTTCCTACCTGCGTGGAATTCCATCACCACCGACAGGTGGGTAAGACAAATTATCCAGTATGGTTACTGCCTGGAACTCACTTCTACTCCTCCCAACATACCACCCAGACAGCGTCCCATGTCCACAGAACATCTAACGCTCCTCAAACAGGAGGTTCTCTCTATGCTCCAAAAGCAAGCAATAGAACCAGTCCCTCTACAACATCACGGCACAGGGGTTTACTCACTGTATTTTCTAATCCCCAAAAAGGACGGTTCCCTCAGGCCCATACTGGACCTCAGACCCCTCAACTATTACATTCACTCAGATCATTTCCACATCATCACTCTTCAACAAATACTTCCACTACTCCAACAAGGCGACTTCCTTGCCACACTAGATCTCAAGGACGCCTATTTCCATATTCCCATTCACCCTGCGCACAGGAAATACCTAAGGTTCACAGTGGACGGACAACATTATCAGTTCAAAGTCCTGCCATTCGGGGTGGCAACAGCACCAAGGGTTTTCACCAAGTGCCTAGCAGTAGTAGCTGCGCACTTGCGAAGACAACACATTCACGTGTTTCCGTATCTAGACGACTGGCTAATAAAAGCCAAGTCACACAATCAATGTGTACAGCACACATTCCAAACAGTTCTGCTACTACACAATTTAGGGTTCACAATAAACCATACCAAATCTCATCTCCATCCCTCCTACATACATCAGTACCTAGGAGCCACAATAGATACCTCCAGAGCTCTGGCATACCCCAATCCGACCAGGATAACAAGTATGCAAGCCCTCATCAAAAATTCCTACCTCAACACTACCTTCCAGCTCAAGTGTTTATGCAGCTCGTAGGAATGATGGCCTCGTGCATCTTTATTGTCCCTCACGCACGACTTCAAATGCGTCCCCTGCAAGAATGCTTAGCACGTCAGTGGAACCAAGCTCAAGGCCAGCTTACAGATCTGGTGTTGGTAGACAGCCGCACTCATCGCTCTCTGCAATGGTGGAACAAACAAAACATTTCCAAAGGGCGGCCGTTCCTAGAGCCAGTTCCACAGATAGTGCTCACAACAGACGCATCTCTCACTGGGTGGGGAGCTCACCTCCTTACCCACACAACGCAGGGCAACTGGACCAAGTCACAAAAACTGCTCCACATCAACCACCTAGAATTATTAGCAATATTTCTAGCGCTAAAGTCATTCCAACTGCATCTTACTCACAAAACTGTCTTAGTCAAAACAGACAACATGACAGCAATGTACTATATACAAAAACGGGGGGACACACTCTGCAGCTGTCTCGCCTAGCGCAAGACATATGGAGATGGGCCATTCCTCAAAGCATATACCTCCTTGCAGAACATCTTCCAGGAGTTCACAATCACCTTGCAGATCTGTTAAGTCGACAGACACAACAGATTCACGAATGGGAACTGCATCCGCAAGTTCTGAAACCTTTTTTTCAAATGTGGGGCCATCCACAAATAGACCTGTTCGCCACACAAGAAAACACAAAATGCCCAACCTTCGCCGCCAGGTTCCCACACCCGTCGTCCAAGGGCAATGCAATATGGATGAACTGGTCAGGCAGATTTGCATACGCTTTTCCGCCTCTCCCACTCATTCCCCTAGTGGTACGCAAACTCAGGCAACAGTCTCTAACAATGATCCTAGTTGCTCCCACATGGGCAAGACAACCATGGTTCACAACACTTCTCGAACTCTCGGTGGTTCCACACCACAAACTGCACCTCTCTCCACACCTCTTAACTCAGAACCATGGAGAGATCAGACACCCCGATCCAGGTCAACTGAATCTGGCAATCTGGCTCCTGAAGTCCTAGAGTTCGGTTACCTTATCCTCCCACCAGAATGTATGCATGTCATTAAGGAAGCCAGACGTCCCACTACCAGAGCTTGTTATGCAGCAAAATGGAAGAGGTTTGTTATTTATTGTAATAACAACAATATCAACCCACTAGATGCCTCCATACAAAACATTATCTGTTACTTGCTGCATCTACAAACATGTAACCTGGCATACTCATCCATCAGATTACATCTTGCTGCTCTAGCCGCATACTTACAAAACAGACAGCATTTGTCACTGTTTAGAGTACCTGCAATTAAAGCCTTTATGGAAGGCCTTAAAAGAATCATTCCCCCTAGATTGCCACCCTCTCCAGCATGGAATCTAAATATTGTCCTCACCAGGCTCATGGGTCCCCCATTTGAACCTCTGCACAAATGTGAGTTACAATTTCTTACATGGAAAGTAGCCTTCCTAATTGCAATCACCTCTCTCAGAAGAGTCAGTGAGATTCAGGCTTTAACCATACAAGAACCTTTTTACAAATCCATCGTAATAAAGTAGTTCTCAGACCAAACCCCAAATTCCTACCTAAAGTAATTTCTGCTTTTCACCTTAACCAATCAATAGAGTTACCTGTCTTTTTCCAAGACCCAGACTCTGTAGCAGAAAGAGCTCTCCACACACTAGATGTCAGAAGAGCCCTACTTTACTACATTGACAGGACCAAACCTTTCAGAAAGACAAAACAATTATTTGTAGCTTTCTCCCCACCACATAAAGGTAATCCCATCTCAAAAGCTGGCATTGCTAGATGGATAGTCAAATGCATTCAAATTTGCTACCAAAAGGCTAAACGCACCTTAATAATTCCCCCTAGGGCACATTCCACACGTAAACTAGGGGCTTCTATGGCATTTTTAGGGAACATCCCCCTAAATGACATATGTAAAGCAGCAACATGGTCTACACCACATACCTTTACCAAACACTACTGCGTTGATGTACACGCAAAGCAACAAGCTGCTGTGGGCCAAGCTGTTCTTAAAACACTTTTTCAAACTACTGCAACGGATACAGGTGACCACCGCTAGGGAGACACTGCTATACAGTCTATGCACAGTGTACGATCTGCAGCTCATATGCCTCGAACGGTAAATGCTACTTACCAGTATGCATCTGTTCTTGGCATGTAGAGCTGCAGAGTCGTACTACGCCCACCCGCCTCCCCGGGACCTGTATCTGTTCCAGCATAATCTTAATTAGATACATTCACATGGACATCTTTTTCTTCTTACTGACTCCATCTTTTCCCATCATGGCGAAAAACAATCTAACCATGGAGTCGATGCCCATGCGCACTATCGTCCAAAGGAGGAGTCACCTATCTCGTGACTACAAAAGACTCTTCCAAGACAACAACAAAGTGCAAGCATCCGAGCCCAACACCAGATGGCGATCTAATGCACAGTGTACGACTCTGCAGCTCTACATGCCAAGAACAGATGCATACTGGTAAGTAGCATTTACCTTCCTCCATAGGATAACATAGAAACTTTTCCAAGAAAAACAGTCTAAGTGTGCAGTTTGAAAACCTAAAGAAATTCTTTAAAATTGCACTAACTAACAAAAACGATTTTACTTACCTGTTTGCAGGAAATGTCCCAGAGTAGTATCCAGGTATACTACTCCGAGTAAAAAAAGTCATCTCAAAGTAACTTACCTGTAATTTTACTGAAAAGCCCATTCAAGTCTATCTACTGTATTTACAAAGTATTGCATTTCTCTGAAACCATACTGTAAGTCAAAACAAAGTGCATATACAATTTCAATTCAAACTGTTTACAAACTGCATTACTACTGTAAAGTATTTATTGCTTACATGTGCCAGGCTTGCTTGGTTCTAGAAAATAAAATAACTAAAAGAATATTTTCATACAAAAACAATTGGTCCGAAGTTCAGTCTTTCAGTGTGTGAATTCATTTGCTGACTGAGTGTGTACAACAAATGCTTAACACTGTCCTCTGATACTGCCTTACTGCTCGACCACACTACCACAAGTAGAGAGTGAGGTGCTATGTAACTTTACCTCTGCCTACCTTTGGAGTTCCACTGGACTCTGTGCACACTATATCTCACTTTGGTATAGTATATACATATCAAGCTTCCTACATGTGTGCAGAGCAAGGTACATCCATATCTCTGCTCCAGAACAAATCCTACCGTACTTAGTGTCTCTGGCTAAATCTGGGCTGGTATACTCTCCAATTAAGGTTCATCTTGCAGCTAACTCTCGATATAGATGCTCCCCAAAACGTCTATCTCTCTGCTCTACCAGAGTTACAACAATTCAGGAAAGGCCTATTTCATACTTATCCACCTGTTCAAGCCCCACCCCTGAGTGGCACTTAAATGTAGTCCTATCGCAATTGATGAAGCAACCCTTTGAGCCCATCCATAGGGTGGACATCAAGTACCTGACGTTGAAAGTAGCTCTCTTGCTCGCCCTAACATCAACTAGAAGGGTTAGCTAAATACAAGCTTTCACCATAAAAGATCCTTTCCTTCGTTTTCCAGATGAAATGGTTATCCTCAGGACGAATCCCAAATTAATTCCTAAGGTTCCTTCGCAGTTCCACTTAAACTAACCTGTCATTCTCAGGACTTTCTTCCTTGATCCTTCTACACCTGCTGAACGAACTTTACACACACTAGACATCAAAAGGTGTCTTAAATTCTACTTGAAAAAGACTAAGTCTATCCGGAAGACAGATCAGCTGTTCGTAGCCTATGGACAAGGGCGTCTGGGCACTGCGGTTTCTAAAGCTACCATCGCAAGATGGATTGCAGCCACAATACAGTTTTGCCACGATAAGGCAGGCAAACCTTTGTCAAGGACAGTGAAAGCGCACTCTACAAGAGCAGCCTCTACATCGGCTGCCATGTTCACTGGGGTGTTACTGGATAAAATCTGCAGAGCTGTGAAGTGGAAAACGACGCATATGTGCATATGTTCGCGCAGCACTACTGCCTGGAGTCGACACAACGGGCTGATGCAGCCATGGGACAGGCAGTACTACGTCATTTATTTCAGTAAGGTGAGCCTCTTTAAGTAGAGGATTTCTGTTCTGTTGTCAATATTGATCTGCATTTGAAAATGTATCTTTATTGGTTATAGAGGTAGGTATACTTGTCTAAGCTGATAATAGAAATGTTTATTTCACATGCCAGTGCCTTTATATGCATTTACTTTTACACCAATACTTTCACAAGACACTCCTTTTGTGAATACATTTTGAAATATTATTGGCACTACCCGCCATCCACTAAGGGTGCTTATTTGTTTTACATTACTGCTTGCTATTCTGATTCAAGCATGTGAATCTATGAAAGATACCCCAATACTGTATAAGAAATAAGTTACTTGCCTGCAACTGCAGTTATCCAGTATTGGTATCTTTCATAGATTCACATGCAACGCACCCTCCTCCCCGGAGAGGCTCCCCTTGCAGTATTACTATCCACACTTGTGCTGGAAAATCTGGGATTCAGCCTCTCTTGGGAAGGTTCTAGAGGGTGCTGGTTACTGATTGGTTGTATTTAGGTTTGGTCCTTTTTTTAATTTATTTAAAGGAGGTAGATAGGGTATTAAATGCATGGTTGCCTCCATGATAGCCTATGGAAGTTTAATTACTGCTCTATTTATATTACTGTGGAACTCCCACTTTGACGGGGAATGATTCAAGCATGTAAATCTACGAAAGATACCAATACTGGACAACTACAGTTACAGGTAAGTAACTTATTTCTTTTATTTCTAGAAGCGAGAAATAATCAGTTGTAGGTAAGTAACAGTTTTCAAAACAGTAATACTTTTAAAATTGCAGTAAGAATTGTTTTTGCAAGACAGAAGGAATGCTTTACAGTCTTAGACATACTTTTGTATTTGTGACTCAGAAACAGTAGCACTTAGAAATCTGAAAGATAGACCATTGTATACAATAGATAGAATGGAATACAATCCTATGGGAGGAAAACCATGTTATTCAGTATTGGGGTATCTTTCATAGATTCACAAGCTTGAATCATTCCCGGTCGTCATAAGTGAAAGTTCCATGGTACCATTGTAAGCAGTAAGACTTGTACCATTGGCCATAATGGCAATAGAAGACAATGTATAGCCTAATTAGGTCCTTTTAGTAAAAAAACTAAACTTGACGTATAGCTAATCAGGCGACAGCACCCTCTAGTAGAACACTCAAGACTGAGGCTGAGTTCCCTCATATTTTCTACTGCACGTTGTGTGAATTGAATCTCCCTGACCTCTGCTCCGTATTCTTCAGAATTTTGTGTGTATATATATATATAATCTACTGGCGGTCGCCAGTAGATAGTTATAGTTAGGACCTATTTTCCATAGGAAATCCGCAACATTCTATTTGAAATAACTTTGGCGCCGGTTGACGAATCTTCGCGAAATTTTCAAACTTTGTGGCCCGCTCCGATCTTGAAAGTCTCGGGGTGATTCGTCAAGCGGGGGCCGAGAAAAAAGGGAGGGGGTCCCAAAACGTGTTTTCCCCAAGCATTTTCCATAGGAACCTTTCATCGCAGCTACAGCCCGAACTGCTGAACGGAATTACACCAAATTTGGCAAAAAGGTAGCCCTTGGTTCAGAGTCGTGCCTTTTGCTTAAATGGTGTAAATCCGTTCAGTAGTTCCTGAGAAAATCAAAAGTTAAATCACATGTATATCTATGGCCGCTTAGGGTCCGCGCACCCTCCCGATCACGAGCTGTATGCTAATTGGCTGTCAACACTTCAAACCAGGAAGTGTTGGCAGCCATCTTGTGCCTCGGTAGAACCGAGGCACAAGAAAAGACAAAAACAAGGACGCAAAAAGGGGGCAGGGTAGAAACACCCTGACCCCCTAGGCCTGTTCAGGGGGTCCTACAAGGACCCCCAGGGCCCCAAAATCTTTTTTTTTTTTTTTTTTTTATTTTAAATCGGCAAAAAACGCGCTGGGTGCGCGGATCCAGCCGATAAAGATTAAAAAAAAAAAAGCGCGTTTGCACAGTGGTGAAGGGAGTGGGCGGGGCTTGAGGTGACATGTGTGCAAACAGGCCCCGTGGCGTGTTTTAAGTTGGGGGATTAAGTCCCCTTCAATCCTGAGGGTCCCTGGAGTCCAACTAGCCCACCAGGTACCTTCAGTAAGCACAACAGAGTTGCGTTGCAGAGAGGTGAAAAAAGGTGCGTGGCCTCGGAACGCCTCTCTGCAACTCAGCTCTGTGGTCCTAACTGTAGGTACCTGGGGGGCTAGTTGGGCCCCAGGGACACTCAGGATTCAAGGGGACTTAATACTGCAACTTAAAACGGGGCGCGTTTGCACACATGTCACCTCAGGCCCCCCCCTTCCTTCACCACTGTGCAAACGCGCCCTGTAGCACGTTTTAAGGTTTTAAGAGGTAGTTTTAATCCCCCTGCCCTATTATGTACTAGAGGTCATGCTAATCACAGGGGTACCCCAACGCATAGTGTTCCCTAGTGTATGTAGGTGTTTTCACTGTATTCTAAGTGTGTTTTAGCATAGCACTGGCTCTGGTTAGTCAGTCAGTTACCACCAGTACACGTCGGAAAAAGTTGTGGGCACAGGATGATTTTGGAACAAGGCCTCTTTCTGCTCTGTTGGTTCTTTCTGCTCATCTTTTGCTTCTTCCTGCACTTTTCTTCGTATTTGTGGACTTCTGTTGCTTCTTTCTGCATTTCTTTTGCTTCTTTCTGTGCGTTTTTTCTTCTTTCTTCACATGTCCTACCTCTGTAGGCATAGTTAGAAACTAGCATTTAAAAAACCTTTGAAATTCACTGAAAAAACCATAGGTTTTAGGGACAGTTATAGTTAGTTGGACATTTCACTCGTACAAAACCCGTGAAATTCCCCCGTTATAGTTAGTTCAGCTAACTATAACTCGCGCCCCCGCAATGCACTGCTGATGACGTCACATATTACATCACTCATGACATGGTCAGTGACATCACTGACGACATCTCAAATGACATCATCCATGTGATAATTTGATGCATCCTAATATAACTTTTGATACACCCACTGTAAATTACAGACTGCCATTCTCAAAACCATAGACACTCCAACACCAATAATTACATACACACTCATTGATTCTTAGGTCTACACACACATCCACTCACTCACCCGTACAGTAACCCATACTTATAGTCACTCAGTACAGGACTATCATATGCACTCATACACCTACATAGACACTCACACACCACCACTCATCCATAGAGGTACTCACACACCTAGTCAGTCATGCAAATAATTAATCACACTGCCATTTACTCACCTATACAGTGATACACACACCAGCTCACTTACTCATACAAATACTAGCACATTCTTACGCTCTTATACAATAACTGATACAAGCACACACGCATCCATACAGCCACTCTCACAATCACACACTCTCACTTAGCCTTTTAAATACTCTAACACACATATATACTGCCTTTTACATATGTTGTTACTCACACGTACCACTGAGATATACATTCACTCACTAACACACCGATACACACACTCACCCAAGCAGTCCATCACAGATGCACTCTTCAAATCATGCACCCAGTGAATCACCCACTCACACATCTATGTAGAGTCACACACACCCCACCCACACACACTCAGGCACCCATACAGATACTCAGACAACCAATAAATAACCCATATAGACACTCATGTAGCTATTCGCACACCAACAGACAAATTGATACAGACATTCACACAGTTTAGTCAGTAACCCATGCATTCAGTAAGATACGTTTAATCACTCACTTGGAGAGTCAGTCACGCACCTACTCAATCATCCATTGAGACACTTATACACCCAGTCATTCAATACGCCTTTGCCTATATATATTAAACATATTTAAACTTTACAGAAACACAGTCACTGCATGATGTCACTGACCATGTCATGAGTGATGTAATATGTGACGTCATCAGCAGTGCATTGCGGGGGCGCGAGTTATAGTTAGCTGAACTAACTAAAATGGGGGAAGTTCACGGGTTTTGTACGAGTGAAATGTCCAACTAACTATAACTGTCCCTAAAACCTATGGTTTTTTCAGTGAATATATAGAGAGGTGTGTGTGTGTGTGTGTGTGTGTGTGTGTGTGTGTGTGTGTGTGTGTGTGTGTGTGTGTGTGTGTGTGTGTGTGTGTGTGTGTGTGTGTGTGTGTGTGTGTGTGTGTGTGACTGTGTGTGTGTGACTGTGTGTGTGTGACTGTGTGTGTGTGTGTGTGTGACTGTGACTGACTTGATTGCACTGTGGGGACCTAAACCCAGGTCCCCACAAGGCAATATCTTTTAAATGATAAAAAATGGCTTCAGGAACATCTGTGTCAATTTTTACAACTTTTTAAAAAATTGCCTTGTGGGGACCTGTGTTTCATGAAGTGTGTTTATTTTTCTGCTCAGGTCTGCCCCTGTAGACAGGAGGTGGTACTGCAGTCTTAAACACACTTTGCATTTAAACACACTTTGCTCACCAGAAGCAAACATTAGCAGCAGAAAGGACAGACATTTCAATGGGAAAGCTGCATAACACCGTCTTTATCCAAATATTTTTCATGCAACTAAGTTTTTCTCTATTCATTAAAATAAAACTTTATTTACATGAAGTATTTAATTTAGACGTTTTGCGTCTGGAATATTGTTATTGGTTTTTAAATATTGCTAAAAGCAAATTGAGCCCAGAATACTTCACTATTGTAATTTGATTCTTAACTGCAATTAAAGAATGATGGTGCACTCGCTGCGATAAATAGAAATTGGTTTTATCGTTTTTGGCAAATGACTAGAGGCATCAATGCTTATTGTTACATTTGAATGCTTGTATCAGGAATTCAGATTCTTTATGTTGCCTTTGTAATTTTAGCTTCTTTTGGGGGTAGGTAGTGGTAAAGGGTGGGCAGGGTAATTTTAGTGTTTAGGGGTGGTAAGGGTATTTTTAGGGTTTAAGGGTGGGTAGTGGCAGAGGGTGGTAAGGGTAATTGTGAGGTTAAGGGGTGGGTAGTGGTAAAGGGAGTGAAGGGTAATTTTAGAGTTTGGGGTGGGTAGTATTAAAAGGTGGTACGGGTAATTTTAGGATTTAGGGGTGGGTAGTGGTAAAGGGCGGTAAGAGAAATTATAGGGTTATGGGGTGGATACTGGTAACGGATGGTAAGGGTAATTTCGGATTTAAAGGGTGGAGATATATATCACAGCAGCATGGCCATAATAAACTAGTAACCTGAAACCACCTCTGGAGTGTGAGTCTTACTGGCGTCTCATTGATTCTGAGACACGGGTGCTGCTGTGATATTTTACAGGGTCCTGTGTCCTGCAACTCGGCACCGGCCTCGCGAGGTGGATGTGGCCGGGTAAAGTACACAGGGAGAGTGAGACGCACATATATATATATATATATATAGTGAGATTTACTTACCTTAAATATACTTACCATTCGAGGTAAAGGCCTCTGCGTGGTAAAGACATGCGTAATAAAGGCTGCATTGTAAAAGCATGTGTGGTAAAGGCATGCGTTGTAGTGTCATACAACCTGGCTAGATGCATTTTACACAGCTTGCACCTAGCATCACTTTAATCACGAATTTTACAATTTGCGCCTATCAAATGATTGTTATTCCCATTAAAGCTGAGCTTGACAGTTTCTTGGCATGTGCAGACACTGAGTAGATACAGTGTATCTCTCAGTTATCTCCTTCTCATTGGCTTTACGCACTTTAAGTGACATAACATTTGTGTCAGAGCTTCTGGAACATTGCTGCAATGCAGCACAAGTTCTGATTTAGGGTTCACTAAACTACATGGCATACAAATGTACATTATGCACATAGATACACACAGGCTCAGATTTACAAAACTGTCACACAGTGCACCACAACACCCAAAGTTGCTGCACTGCATTGCATTGCATGAGAAGGAGAGAGCAGGAAAGAACCAAATCTACTAAGATATGGTACTGTTCTACTCCCTCCCTAGTGTTGGCGCACAATTAGGCTGCTGTGCGCCATGCACACACCTTTGATTCATAGTGCATTGTTGTCTGTGTGAGTCTTGCATAGGTTTTGTATTGGAAGGATAACCTTCCAGTACAAAATACTATGCCTAGACAAACTTTAAAAAGTTCCCACTTAGGATGTGTGCAAGTACAGTGCAGTACATATGAAAGGTGGGAAGTTAGGAGAAATAAAAGCATTTCTACTTTTTAATGCTTGCTTCAAAATGTGCTCTTTTTTGGTGAAAAACCCTGTCTATTCTTGTTTGTAAGTAGGATTTTGCATAAAAACTGTGGGTGGTTGCATGGGAATGCCCATGTACCACCCATGGCACACCCCCTTGATGCAGAGTAATACAAAGTAGTGCCTTGCGCTGCTTTGTTTGATTTTGAGGCAACTTTTCAAGACAAAACAAGTTTTGTGCTGGAAAGTAAATCCATGAAAAAACATTTTGTGCAGGTTTGTGTCACTTTTCTGATGCAAATCCAGAGCAAAATTTTGTAAATCTGGCTCAAAACATGTGTAAACTCTGCATCTAAATTGAAGTTTTACAGCACAATCTATGGCATTATTTCTAGCATTTTTTCCATTTAAACATACACTGTTATAAATAGGATTCCAGTGTCGAAAATGAAAGTTAAGTACATGTTCAGCAAATGATAATCAAAATTTTATTTACCAAGAAAATAGTTGGTTCGTTGTGCATGTGTGTACCAGTACGCCAATGTATTACTCCGAACATCCCATTTATGTTTTAAATGGTGTCTTCAATATTGAATGTACCCTACGTTCTCACTACTGGGCGTCGGTAAGCATCTCTTCCAAGTAGGAAACAGGCCTGATAAACTGTACAGTACATCATTTATTTATTATAGTTATGTCTCTCAAGGGAGCACATTGAAATTGAAGCCATTTAATTTTAAAAGAGAAATGTGCCATGTTCGGGATTCTTCTAAAACCTGCGAGCCCTCTTGAGAAAAAGTTATTTATTTACAGTAGAATAGCGCATGTAATGTAAACATGGATTTCCCACCATATAACACAAAACAATTTCATGACGAAGAATGCGCTTTCGTTCAGACATCCTTGGAGTTAATACACTGAAGTCCAGCCTTCATAGGAACCTCAAGGCAGGACTTCAGCGGGACATGCAGGAGATGTAAATTCTTCCTTGCACATAACAAAAGGGCCATTAGCATCACAAGAGACCTGTGTGCTCTTAACCTTAGAAGTCGACCACCTTCCCAGACTGGGGGATGGGGCTAGCACCTGACAACAAACCTTTCTGGTAGGCCGCATAGGATGACATTGACTTGAGACCCTGAGAGCAACAAGGATGGGGCCGAGGCGCTCAAACAAAGGCTGTATCTCAACAAAGATTCGATCCCCCAGCAGTTTTATAATAGCAACAATTAAGAAAAGTGTTCGATTCAAAGGGCATGGCTTATTTTAATATGCACTTTCTTATATTTTTAATTAATGAACTGCAGCTTTTTCGTGACTTTGGCAAATCGAAAGGTTTCAATATCTCATAGAGCCCTCCACAAGGCGAACACTAAGTTACTGTATTGCGTTTCCCTAAGCTGCTCACATCTTCCACAATCTGCAATAAAAATTGAGATATTTGGGGAACGAAAAAATGACCGGGCAAGGAACTTGAACATATAAGGCGGAGATCATAGAGAGACATGACAGAAGAGAACATGGGATGTTGGGGAGTGCGATATGACAAGTGTGAATGCGTGGGAAGTGTATGGAACTGGATGAGTGCATGGAGGAAATAGAAAGATTAGAGCAAGGAGGAAGTGGAAAGGCTGAAGCAGAGAGAGAATTACAGGAGTGGCATGGGAAATATGTAAGGCAATTCAGATGGGGAGCTTTGGGGTGATTTTTTAAGGGCAAGAGGCACCTTACATCTAACATTTGCAAACACCCAAGAGGAAGATTGGAGATTTAAGAAGGCAATGTATTGGCAAATGGAACTACATATTGATAGCCTGATTATGAGTAGTGTGGTCCAAGGAGTTCAAAAATACTGGACCAGAATGTCCATTTCTGGCTAGTTATTTCTCCCCTGCACCACAATATTCTGAGTTCTTAGGCCCGGAATAGGAACTAAATGCATGGACTATAATTACCAATCCATTTTTTACTTGCAGAGGAGTCGTGATTCTAGTCCAGTTTCCATACCCATTTTGCTCTGCTTTGACCAGGAATGAAACATGCATGGAAACGTGGTTTTACTGAGTGTATTAGTGCACCCGGTAAAACCTGGAATCAGACGGGGTGGTATCTCCTTGCGGATAACACACTACTTTTTACAAAAAAACTTTGTCATTTTTTATATAGTACAACTACAACAACAAATTGGCATAACGTACAGCAATATACCGTTGATAGCACGGGTGACACAAGTACAGATGGCAGCCTGGGGGAAGAAGAGACATAATGGGGGACAATATTCGTGGAGAAACAGGCTACAATGCAAAAAAGGAAAGCTTAGGACAAGCACAGTGTACAATGTGCAGCACACCGAGGGCTACCCCCGGCCCCTCAATTCAGTTAGGTGTTTCATCGCCATCGGACCCGCTCCCCCCACCACCAGAGCTGTCCGGAGAGGAGGGCCCCCCTCCGCCAACCTAGAAGTGCACATTTCGCGCCAGACCAGTAGGTCGTCCTCCAGCTTCACATCCCTTCGGGTGAGTTTCATGTGAGCTTCTTCCGCTAGAGACCACTCCCGAACATCCCTAAGCCAGATAGGGACCTCTGGGCTCAACTGCCCCATCCAAGTAATTGCTATTCTGCGCCTAGCAAGCACCAGCATTAATTGCAGGAGCTTATAGGGAAGTTTCTATTTTTTTAGGTTTCCGGACAGACGACAGCAAGCAACTCAAGGGTGCTATTTCCACCTGGATACCTGTCACAGTGATAATCTTGCTCACCACCGCTACCCAGAACTGTTGAACCCTGGGACAATCCCATGCCATATGTAAAAAACCTGCTTTCTCCGCAGCGCATCTGGGGCAGCGGTCTCCCCTGTCACCTGGGAGACGGCTCAGAGATACCGGGGTGAGGTAGGTGCGGTGCAGAAAGTTAAAGTGCGTCAATTTAAATCTGGCATTACAGGAGACTGTACGTGTGAGGGAGCCTATGTGTGCCCATTTTTTCTCGCCCAGGTGGACCCCAAGGTCTGCCTCCCAGGCCACCCGCGATGGTGGGACCGGGGGGGTGGAGTCCTGCTTCATAGCCGCGTAGAGAAGGGAGATCAATTTGCGACCCGAACCACATGTAAGTAGAATATCAAGGGTGTGGGTCGGGGTAGGAATATCTAGGTACTGAGGCCAGGTGGTTTTCACCACATCTTGAAGTCCGCGATAGTGTAGAAACTGTCCTTGGCCAAGGCCAAAGCTCTCCTCCGCCTGTTCAAAAGTAAGGAAAGTCTCACTGGGAAAGAGGTCTGCCAGTACCTCGCATCCACCCTCCCTCCAAGATTGAAAGGACATGTATTGTCCCATGTCTATAAAGGGAGCCAATATCCAAATCGAAAGCTCCCTATGGAAGGGGGCCCTTCGTAAGATCCTCTCAGCAAATCGTTGCCACACACCTGCAGTGTGTCGTACGAGGTAGGGAAGAGATGCCTCCGACCCCCTGCCCCGCATCAGCGCCTCCTGTAATGCCGGGGTATCTGCTCTGCCAAAGAAGAGGCGTTTCTCCCAGTTATCCTCATCTGTGAGCCACCGCGCTACAGGCTGTAATTGGGCCGCGTAGTAGTATAGATCGAAGCGTGGGGCTTCCAGCCCACCCTCCTCATAACTTTGTGAGATAGTCTTGAGAGCTACCCTGCTGCGGCGGCCCGCCCACAGGAGGGACGTGAGTAACGTGTCCAAAGTTTTAAAGACGCGCGAAGGCAATGGGCATAAAGAGTTCTGAAGGACGTAGAGTATCCTAGGGAGCATCACCATCTTAGAGATGGCCAACCTGCCCATTAAGGACAGGGGGAGAGTATTCCAAAAGGTCACCGATTGCCGCAAAGAAGCAAGGGTGCGGTCGACATTCCGGGTCAACGCTTGCACGTCCGTCGGGGCCACCCGGATCCCCAAGTAACGAAAGCCCGCCAGTTCCCAGCGCAGTCCCACGTCCAGTAGCTCTTCCGAGGGCACCGAGGTCAATCCCGCCAGCGGGAAGACCAGGGACTTGCCGCGGTTAAGCCGCAGGCCTGAGACCTCTCCAAACCGGTCCAACTGGTGCAGTAATATCGGCAACCCGTCCCGGGGAGAAGCCAAGTAAAAGAGGGCATCGTCGGCATAAAGGGAGTTAACGTGGCTCGTGTCGCCTACCCTGATCCCCCATTGGTCCATCTCGGCCCTGATCCGGACCGCAAAAAGTTCAATAGCCAGGGCGAACAACAAGGGCGAGAGGGGGCACCCCTGACGAGTGCCCCGACCCAGTTGCCAATCCTCCGAGCGCGCGCCCGCAAGTTTAACCCTCGTGCGGGGTGCCGTATAGAGGATACGAATCCAACGACAGAAGTTGGGACCCAACCCCGCAGCGCGGAGAACCTCGAGGAGATATCCCCAATCTACTGTGTCGAACGCCTTGGCGAGGTCAATAGAGACCAGGACCAACTGGTCCTCCCGGTCGCGTACCTCATGGAGGACATGGTTGAGCCGGCGTAGATTCATGGCCGTATTGCGTCCTGGTATGAACCCACACTGGTCCTCGTGGACCAAGTAAGACATATAGGGCGCCAAACGGGTAGCTAAAAGTTTGGATAAGATTTTGATATCCGTATTGATCATGGTGATCGGTCAGTACGATGAGGGCTCATGAACATCCCCTCCTGGCTTCGGGATCATACAGATTTCCCCCTGTGTCATGCTGGGCGGGAGTTGTCCACTCTCAAAGGCTTCAAGATAGACCTGCAGCAAGAGACGGGGGAGAGTAGCCGCGAATGCCTGATAAAATTCCGGTGGGAACCCATCACTACCCGGGGACTTGGCACGTGGAAGGTGCTGCAGAGCGGACTGTACCTCTCCCAACGTTAGGGGTACGTCAAGTTCCTTCCGCGTCGGTTCAGGAATAGATCGTAGGGTCAGGTCCTGGAGATAAGGGAGATAAGCGGCCTCGGTGATGGCAGGGTCCGCAGCATACACTGCCTGCAGATGTGATCATAGGACTCGCAACAGCCCCACTTCCGAGTGGACAAGGCCACCCGCGGGCTCCCTCAAAGCCACAATCGCCACCGGGGCGTGTTCCTGCCGCAGCACCCATGCCAAGAGACGGCTCGATTTGTCCCCCTCTCTATGAAGGCGCTGTCTATAATTCGTGAGTGTATATTTGTCGAGTCTATCCCAAATGTCGTGGATGCGTTCCCGGATGCCATGTTCCCTATCCACCCCCCCTGTGTCTAGGGTCACGGAGGTCTGTACCTCCAAGAGGCGATGTTCCTCTCCCTGGAGCTCGCGTTGGAGCTGCTTCCGCACCCCACATGTGAGACTCATACATGCCCCTCTCACTACTGCTTTCAGGGCGTCCAATTGAGGTCAATATAATCCGTTATGGCCGTTTCTAGATGGTGTTTCCCCACAGGGTCCTCGAGGACCTCTGCCAGGAGCCTCCAGACTCGTGGACGGTTAACCGGGCGGCCCCAACCAACCACACATGCGACCGGGGAGTGATCAGATGGGAATCGCGCGTGATAGGTCACCTTGAGGGACATGGCCATGCTCGGGTTTGCGATTAAAAACCGGTCTAAGCGACTGTATGTATTGTGAGTGGGTGAGAAACAAGTGCAGACTTTCTGAGTGGGGTGTCCCTGGCGCCATATATCCTGAGCCCCAATATTTTCCATGACCTCACGGAGTTTCACCGTCATCCTTGGTTTTGTTCCAGTACGGGGTGGGGACCTATCTAGATCGGAGTCCAGGACGCAGTTAAAATCCCCCATCCAGATCAACGGGACCTCTAATTCGGACACCAGGACCTCCTGCAGGGATTGAAAAAGTCTGGATCATCTGTGTTGGGTGCATAGGTATTCATGATTGCAATGTCTCTCCCGTCAAGCTTAGCTCTGAGGAGCAAATATCTCCCATGAATATCAGCTTCTACATACTGGAGGGCAAACGGGCTCCCCGGGGCCACCCAAACAAGGACTCCCCTGGCGTAGGAAGAGAAGGAGGAGTGAAAAACCTGATCCCGCCATTTCTTCGCTAATTTCTGAGCCCCTTCATCGGTGAGATGCGTCTCCTGGAGGCACGCTATCGAGACCTGGTGTCTGAGGAGGAAGGATAAGACTCTGTATCTTAGTGCACGTGTCCACTCCCCTCACATTCCAGCTTAAAAATGTAAACCCCCTGGATGTTAAGGTGGCCATACGTCATGTGTTCTCCACCCCGCGCTGCCCTGCACCCCCCGAGCCTCCGGATCTGTACATGCAATGCCTAAAAAAAGAACCCCAACACTCCCACCTAGAAGAACCCACCCCCCTCCCCCGAGCAATTTACTGACAACACATGCAGAAATGCCCTTCCCACGCTGGTGCCAGGACGTGCACAGCTGCCCCAATAGCCAAACCGGGGCCAAAGTTACAAAGCAAAGAAAAAAACACATAGGAAACACCCCCTCCTCCCCCAATTCGGACTCCCGACGCAGGCCAGCCACCGCTTAACCTACGGTCATAACCGTTCCGCCCCAACTAGCATGTAAAGCCACAGGACCAAATTAAGTGGCAGCGCCCACGAGGCGCAGCCGCCATATGCTCAGCTGAACGTTCCCACTCAAGCCCCCCAGGAAGGGAGAAGAGAAAAGAAACAGGATAATAAAGGGGTAAAGGAAAGAGGTGGGGAGGAAAGAGAAAGTGAGGTCAGACCGAGACATTATCACGGCAAGCATGTCTCCAAGGGCTCTGCGATACCATAAGCATTGGGCCCCTAATGTCCGGCCTTCTGCCGCCCCAGCCTCATGAGCGAGGAAACAGGAAAGAAAGAGTAGGGTACCATCTTCAAGCCGGGTCTGTTAATAACGTAGGTGGGTCCATGACAGTCTCTGGAACCTCATGACTAGGCGACGGGAGTCTCTGGCACCAGTCTCCCTTCAGGTGTAACCGTCGCTGGCCGTGAGGGAGAGCCTTCTGGATCCGAAGAGTCCACTCGCAGGGCTCCATCGTCTCCCACCGTGATCCGCCGGTGCTCCTCCTGAGCATCGCCTGCTGAGCGATGCCTGCGCCTGGACCTGCGGCTTCTCGGGGGTCTGGCCCCCAGTTGCTCCGGGAACCTCTTTGTTCATGTTGCGGGAGAACCTCTCCTCTGACCTCAAGCCACTCCCACACCGCCTCCGGGGAATCAAAGAAATGAGCCCTGCCCAGGGCTATCACCTTAAGTTTCGCAGGATACAGTAACATGTACTGGAGGTGAAGTTCCCGTAGGCGCTGTTTGATACCCAGGAAAGATTTCCGTTGGTCTTGGACTTGGCGGGTGTAGTCCGGATAGATGGAGACTTTAGCGTTATCGAAGGTGAGGTCTTTCGATTCTCTTGCCGCTTTCAAAATACAGTCTCTATCTCGATAGTTCAGAATTTTGGCAATGAGTGCCCGAGGAGGCGCCCCCGGGGGCGGCGGCGGGACCAGCCCCGATGGGCTCGCTCTATCACGAATACATCAGAGAGGCCCACGGGGCATAATTTAGTGCGTACCCAGTTCTCTAAAAATCGCTCCGCATTTCCCTGTTCCGCGCGTTCTGGAATACCTAGGACCCTGATGTTGCTTCGACGGGCCCTACCTTCCGCCTCCTCCGCTCGGCGCTCCAACGCCCCGGCAGTCTGGGTGAGCTGAGAGACCTGCTGTTTCAGGGAGGCCACATCCCCACGAAGCTGAACAATATCTCCTTCCGCCTTTGAGACCTTATCCGCCACCTTTCGAAGATCAGCTCGCAACAGGCTCACATCGATGGAGACTGTCTCTATTTGTTTCTCTAGGGCAGTGCGGGATCCCTGTATCGCCTCCAAGAGTTCAGCTCGAGGCGGCTCGTCCCCATCCAGTCCCAACTGGCGCGTGATGCGCTGCGTGGGGATGCGTTGTGTAGTATGACTGCGTAATAGTGTTGGGGTTAGAGGCACGGGGCACCTTGTCCTTACCCATGTCGCAGTCAACTAAGGAGCCTGCAGGGGTCCGCAGGCGCCGCAGTCCCCAGGCCTAGATTCACCTCGGAAGGCCTCAGTCACCACGCACACGTCCGTTTCACAGGCGGATCATCCGGCAGCGTGGGGGATCGCAGTTCACAGCGCACCAGGACCAGGCCGACTCGGAGGGCCAACCACGAGCCCAGGACCACAGGGAGGCACGCGTGGTCAATGTCCCAGGGATCCAGCTGGTGGTCCCCGCCTCAGGGCAGGGAGGGCTCTCCCCTCACACAGCAGTCGCCTCCAGGCAGAGGTTAGATAAGGCCTGCCAGGGCCGTAAAGTACCGGCAGGGCAGGCCAGCCAGGTGCCACAGGAAGGGGGCCCGCAAGTTGGTCCGTCCCGCCTCGTCGCCGATCCACCGGGGGGGGGCCACCAGCAGGTGCCACCTCACGGAGTCACAGGTGCTTCACCCCCGTCAGGAGGATAAGCGACCACCCGATATCCCAGGGCGGCCACCACCAGCCATCAGGCCCCCGACTCCCCAGGGCCGGCACGGGGGCGCAGGGCCAGAGCGCACCTGACACTCCCTCCACAGGCGCCGAGTCCACAAGGTCAGGCAGGGGTAGGTCCGGACCCTCGATTCATCTCCGGCAGGGACGGCACCCCCCGCCGGGCCTCCCGCCGCGATGTCCTGCGCGGCGCAGGTGGGTGGAGGCCGGATCCCCGGCCTCGCGTGGATACAGGCTGGTAGTGCGGCGGGCGCAGCGCCGCTCCCAGGCTGGCACCCGATCTCCTTCCCCCTCCAAGGGGGCTCAGCCGCCGGTAGGATCCTCGCCGGGATCAATCCAGGGACAGTGTTCTAGAGCCCGGCTCCCCCCCCCACAGGCATCGGGGCCACCAGGGCAGGCAGAGGACGGTCCGGGCCTCCGATGTTATGTCAACGGGGGTGGAACGTCCCGCAGGGCCCCCCGCCGCGATGTCCGGCGCAGATCAGGCAGGTGTAGGCCGCAGCCCCGGCCTCACGTAGAATCGGGCCGCAAGCGCGGCGGGCTCGGAATGTGCCGCGCCGCCCCCAGACTGCTCCCCGGCCCCACTCCCCCTCCAAGGGGCACCAGCTGCGATCGGGGTCTCCGCCGCGTAGAATCTACTCGCGTGGGCAGCGGTAGAAAGGATGATGCAGGATTAATTGGGCTGGCCGGTCGGGAGCCGAAGGAGCTCACGTCCTGTCGGCCATGCTGCTTGGCCACGCCCTCGGATAACACACTACTTGATTTGTAATTGACCCAATAGTGACTTTTTATGTGAGAGCGAGGAAATAAATCCCAGAGGAAGAACGTCCATTAAGATATCAAATATCATCAGTTTAAATATATGGAGTCGTCCTCTATGAAATGGAGACAGCAATGGAATAGGTAAAAAAAAATCTCAAGAATGATAAAAACTTGGACTGGATTTCGGAAGGGGTAGGATGACCTCATAATTTTTTGCTGGCTATGTATGTATTTATATGTATGCATGTATCTGGTAATGTACAGGGTCAATGACGAGCATAAAGGGCCTTATTCAGATTTCGGTGGATGGAATAGTCTATCACAAACGTGACATATGTTTTGTCCGTCGTATTACGATTTCCATAGGACATAATAGGATCGTAATACGGCGGATGGGATATCCGTCACGTTTGTGATGGAGTATTCCCCTCCGCCAAGATCAAAATCAGGCCCAAAGTCAACAACTCATAGGAGAGACAGCTGGCTTGTAAACAGTTAAAGGAGTGCGATGTAGTGTTTCGTAAAGAGGTGAGTCTTCAACTCTTTCCTAAATTGAAGCAGCGTTGGTGCGGTTCTGAAGGATATAGGGATGTTGTTCTAAATCCTGGGTGTATACATGGAAAAGGCATAATGCCTTGTGTTTTTTCTTATATACATTCCTTATTCTACAGTCTGATGGTGTCCTGGCTGTGCATGTGCTAAGAACCACCAGAGATAGTGAGCTTGTCTGAAAAATAACCGGAGGCGCCGGTCGCGTGGCTTTGTAAAAGATGCCACTAGTTTTGAAGATGGTGCGGGCCAGCAATAGGACCCAATGTAATTCCATTAGGATGAAGGTGATGTGATCATATTTCTTCAGGCCCTGGATGAGATGTGCTACGGTGTTTGGATGCTCTTAAGGGGTCCCAGTGGGGAGTCCAGTAGGCCATGGAGCAGGGCTTTACCACCATTCATGCAAAAGTACGAAGGCTTCAACAGCAGTTTTGAAGTTGCTTTCTGGAGGACGCAGTTTCTCTTTCTTCAGAAGAGAGAGCTAGTACCAGGCCACTTTTTTTTTTAAACGTGTTCCTTGAGGATGTGGTTGGTGTCCAGGGTGAATCAAAGTGACTTGGCATTCGGTGAAATGTTTAGTTCAAATCCGTCAAGGTTCAAGTCATTGAGCCAGGTTTGTATGGTGTCAGGTGCGTTGCTGCATTCCTGTCTTAAGCATTAATTCAATAAGCTAGTGTATATTGGGACTTGCACTGAATGTAATTCAGTTCAAACATTTGCACTAAAGTTCTAGATTAAAGTGGTTTGTATAATGAAAAATGTATTTTAACATGTTGTCCCCATGTAACCATAGAGGAATTAAGATTGCATTTCATTTTTTGATCCTAGTTCTTAGGACCTACAGAACTTACTGGATACCCAGTTTACCTGGTAGTTTTGGAAGTTGCTTCTTGCTGTGTGTTGCATCTATGCATCTTCTTGGTAGAAATCATAGACTCGTGGTTACCTTTTAGACCTCTAGACCATAAAGTGCCTCTGTGGACCAATAGATACTTAGGTACTCAGTGGGTTCTGGAAGTAGAATTTTTCAGTGAGTTGCAACTTTATCTCATCTGGACCCTACAGACTCTTTAAGTATTTTGTATTTGTTCAAAACAGCATCATGCTTTTAGCATGGGCATGCTGGACCCAAGCCCAGGGTGCTGAGGTGAAGAGGGGTGCAAAGGGCTATCTTCATACAGATTATGCAGCAGTCTCCCTATGACCAGGCTCCAAAGAAAAGTGTGCTTTGTCACCTACCACTGTACAGCTCATCTCTCAGCTCTGCACTAATAACTTGAGGTATGAGGAAATGCAACAGTTAGTCACACCTTCAAAACAAGCAGAGGACGAGAGGAATATTTCTCAGTGAAAAAAGGGGGAAGGTAGGCACCAAATTGGGGTTTCCTAGGGAGCTATCTGCGTAAAGTTGAGCCCTGGCCAGTCTCTATGAAGAACATCAGCTACCGGATCAACAGGCATTCAAACACAATGATGTCAATGTCCACCAATGCAAAAACGCTGTGCATCTAATCTTAATGACTCTCTTCTGACCCATCCCTCCTTACCCCTTTAGCTGCTCTGTCCCTCTTCCACCTTGCCTACTTCATTCGACTGTGTCTCCTTCCTACTTTGCCCTCTCTAGTCACCCATCTCCTCTCACTAACAGATCAGTCTATCTTCTACAACAATCTAAAAAAGGTTTGAGATGCATTGGCAATGTTGTTCCATAGACGATTCTAGCCAGCGCAAACCTTTGTTAGATTGTTGTATCCATAATTATAAAATTCTTGTAGCTTATATGTAAGAATTATCATGAAGTAAAGAATATTTTTTCTACTGCAACAGTTGGAAGTTTTGAGAAATCATTTGATACCTAACAAAAGTGGCATTACATATATTTCAAGCCATTATATTCACTGTACTGGGACCTTAACACTAAAGGCAAGCCCGTCTGCGCCCGTCCGCGCATGGACCGCGCCCAGCGTCAGAACCCCTGGGCCGCGCGCCCCCGCTCCAGCCTCGAGGACCGATGCCGTTACGATGCCACCACACTCCACGCTCTCAACCCCGGACGGAGACACAACTGCTTCAAGGCCGCCCCGAAACGCACACATGGCCCCTTCACCTGCCGGAACTGCAGATACACCAGCCTCAGGGCCACCGAAGCGCCCGCCAAGAAGGACCTCAACCACCTCCGATGCATCCTACTGAACACCCGCTCCGCACGCAAACACGCCGTCGAGCTCTGGGACCTGCTCGACTCATCACCAGACGTCGCCTTCCTGACAGAGACCTGGATGAACGACTCCCCCGCACCCGACATCGCCATAGCCATCCCAGACGGCTATAAGATCACCCGCAGAGACCGCGCCAACGGAGTAGGAGGAGGAATCGCCATCGTCCACAAGAACTCCATCAGGGTCTCGACCAGCATCGACGACGTTCTCTGCACCGCCGAACACATGCACTTCCAGATCCACACGGACCCCAACACCACCCTCAGAGGCACCCTTGTCTACAGACCCCCTGGGCCCCGACCCCAGTTCAGCGACTCCATCGCCGACTTCATCAGCACGCACGCCCTGACTTCTACCGACTACATCCTCCTCGGAGACCTGAACTTCCACCTGGAGAACAACAACGACAGCAACTCCACCACCCTGATCGACAACCTCGCCAACCTCGGACTGAGACAGCTCGTCACAACACTGACACATTCCGCCGGCCACACGCTCGACCCCGTCTTCTCCTCAAGCTCCCACGTCTCCTTCACCCACACCACGGAACTCCTCTGGACCGACCACCGCTGCATCCACTTCACCTTCCAGAAACCCACCGCACCCAACAGATCCCACGCCGCTGCTGGAGCAAAGTCACCGAAGACCAACTACGGGCAAACCTCGCTCTCAGCCCTCCCTCCGACCCATCCAACACCGACGACGCTGCCTGCAACCTCAGACGATGGATAGACGACTGTGCCAACACCCTCGCTCCGCTGAAAAAACTCACCTACAGCGACACCACCAAAAGAGCCAGCTGGTTCACCCCGGAACTCCTAGCTTCCAAGCGTACCTGCCGGAAACTTGAGAAGAAATGGCACAGTGATAAGACACCGGACAGCCACGCAGCCCATAAAGACGCCATCCGTAACCACCACCACCTCATCAGGTCCGCCAAGAGAATCTCCTTCAAAGACCGCCTCGACAACAACGCACACAACAGCAAGGAGCTCTTCAACATCGTGAAGGAACTCTCCAACCGCAGCTCCAACACCAACGACATCCCGCCGTCGCAAGCCCTGTGCGATTCCCTCGCCACCTTCTTCCACCGCAAGATCGCCGACATCCACGACAGCTTCAACACCCAGACAGCCCCCACCAAGATAGATACTCCAGACCCGCCGCACACCATCGACCATGACCCCTTGCCAGCCTGGGCCAGCGTGAACATCGATGACACCATCAAGACCATGGGCACAATACACTCCGGTTCCCCGTCAGACCCTTTCCCGCACCACATCTTCAACAAAGCCAGCAGCTCCATCGCACCCCACCTGTGCAACGGTATCAATCTCTCCTTCGAGACCGCGACCTTCCCAGAGAGCTGGAAACACGCAGAGATCAACGCCCTACTCAAAAAACCCAAGGCGGACCCAAGAGACCTCAAGAACTTCCGGCCCATCTCCCTGCTTCCGTTCCCAGCCAAGGTCATCGAGAAGATCGTCAACAAACAGCTAACCCGATACCTAGAAGAAAACAGCATCCTGGACCCATCCCAATCAGGGTTCCACAGCAACCACAGCACTGAGACTGCCCTCATTGCCGCCACCGACGACATCAGGACCCTGCTGGACAACGGTGAGACCGCAGCCCTCATCCTGCTGGACCTCTCTGCCGCCTTCGAAACTGTCTGCCACCGCACTCTACGCGCACGCCTCCACGACGCAGGGATCCGAGACAAGGCCCTGGAATGGACCACCTCCTTCCTCGACGGCAGAACCCTGAGAGTCCGCCTCCCACCTTTCCGATCCGAAGCCTCCGAGATCATCTGCGGCGTACCCCAGGGATCCTCCCTCAGCCCAACACTGTTCAACATCTAAATGGCCCCGCTCGCACGCATCGCCAGACAGCACGACCTCAACATTATCTCCTACGCCAACGACACTCAACTGATCCTCTCCCTCACCAAGGACCCCCTCGCCGCCAAAGCCAATCTCCATGAAGGAATGAAGGCCGTCGCCGATTGGATGAAGATCAGCCGACTAAAGCTGAACACAGACAAGACGGAGGTCCTCATCCTCGGCTCCAACCCCTCAGCCTGGGACGACTCCTGGTGGCCAACGACGCTGGGAGCAGCCCCGACACCCACCGACCACGCACGCAACCTGGGAGTCATCCTCGACTCAACGCTCTCCATGGCCAAGCAAGTCAACGCAGTCTCCTCCTCCTGCTTCAACACTCTCCGCATGCTTCGCAAGATCTACAGGTGGATCCCGACAGACACAAGAAGAACAGTCACCCAGGCCCTCGTCAGTAGCAGACTTGACTATGGGAACGCCCTCTACGCGGGAGCCCCGGCCAAGCTCATCAAGCGACTGCAACGCATACAAAACGCCTCCGCACGCCTGATCCTCGACGTACCACGCCACAGCCACATCACCCCCCACCTGAGGAACCTGCACTGGCTCCCCGTCGACAGGAGGATCACCTTCAAACTCCTCATCCACGCACACAAGGGACTCCACAAAACTGGCCCAGCCTACCTCAACAGACGACTCTTCTTCTACGTCCCCAACCGCCAGCTCCACTCCGCCGACCTCTCCCTCGCCACCGTCCCTCGCATTCGAAGAACAACCACCGGCGGCAGATCCTTCTCACACCTCGCCGCCAAGACCTGGAACACCCTTCCACTAAGCCTACGACAGACCCAAGACCTGCTGACCTTCAGGAGGCTACTCAAGACCTGGCTGTTCGACCAGTAGCAGCACCCCCCCCCCTTTCCCTCTCCCCAGCGCCTTGAGACCCTCGCGGGTAAGTAGTGCGCTCTACAAATTCTGTGATTGATTGATTGAATATAACTGATATACTATATGAGTGCTCCACTATTCTCTTTTTTTCATTTATCTGGGCAGGAATGCTCTTTGATACAGATATACACTTCTTGGCAGCAGTGGTGTTGTAGTGTTTTGAGCACCATTTGTTCCCATCACTTCTCCAACAATAGAGAAGTGCGACTATTGTACCACTGTGGCTGTTTCTTTTCTATCTATACAAGCTGGTTCTTCAGACTAGGGCATCATTCTTATCAAAGGTGGTAACTCCATTCTATGTAGGCCAGTCTCTCACTTTGCCTGCCTTTTACACCCCACCACATCCTACTAAAGAGGAGGACAGACCCCACCACCAGGACCCAAAAAGAGCATTGTCGTTCTACCTTGATCGTACCAAAGAGTTCCAGGTGGACGATCAACTCTTCATAGGATATGACAGTGCCAATAAAGGGAAGGAAGTGCAGAAACGTACCATCTCATGATGTATCGAATTGGCCAAAAAGCAGCTCCCTGAGGGCTTGCATGATCATTCCACCAGAGCCAAAGCTGTGACTACTGCATTAGCTTGTGGACCCTGTCCTGGACATCTGTCAGGCAGCAATGTGGGTGTCTCTGCATGGCACTGTGCCCGTTTGGTCCTGGTGGATTTTTTAGAATAATCTGTTTTGCAACCCCACCTCTGGGGAGGTATTGCTTGTGTATCTATTCTAAGGTAAGGAATCTGTGGCTAAAAGTCTCTATCAGATGAACAAGGTAATTACCTTTGGTAACACCTTATCTGGTAGAGACTCTATTGAGCTATAGATTCCTTACCAACCCTCCCATCCTCCTCGCTCTGAAAACGGATTACAGTTAAATGTTTACCCTTCTTACGGGCCCTAGACATGCACACCACTGGTCAGTGTTCTTCATGGCTCTGTGCTTCTGTCGTGGAAAGTCGCGAAAAGAAACTAACAGCGCGCTGGGGTGGCACCTGTATAGGCACCACACACGTCACTTCTGATGCGGACAATGCCGAACACGCCACGAGGAGCCTAACTATGCCACCTACTTACACGCAGGGTTATTGCTCAAAAAAGTTTTCAGCTCCAGCCTGATGCCTGGGGAAAAGTCTGAGGAACGGAACCTGTGGCTAGAAAGAGACTCTACCATATAAGGCATTACTGAAGGTTAGTAGCTTGTGATTTTTTTGCTAATTCTGTTCAGCATGCGCAATAATCATTTTTTTTCTTCTTGATGATCACCAAAAGAAGAGACCTATTGCCTTTGCTAGTGCTTGTTGTTTTTTGGGGGTTTTGCATTGTGGCACTTGTGATCCTATATTTGTAACGAAAAATAAAAATACAAGTTTCAGATGTGTTTATGTGCTAATCTAAGCCAATGCAGAGAAGTTATACCTGCAGCATAGGAAGGAAAATCACACACATTTTACCTATAAAATTAAAATTAGGTAAAAAGTTCACACTCATACAAAGTACTTTACATTGTGAGCATTTAAAAAATACTGCTGCGTTAGTGCATGAGTAGAAATAGATCTGTTTTAAAAGAACTGTTTAGAGAATTTAATATAAAAAATGTTTCTTTCACACAGGATATGAAATTCGTTTTCATATGTGAATTTCATTATATTCTTGAAAGTGTCTTGCATTGGGTTTCCAAGTCAATTCATTAAGGTACTGAAATGCCCAGGAATGTAGGTTCCCACTCTTCATTTTCGGATAACTCTCCTAACCTGAAATATGCAGGCACGGTATTTAGTGCCCCAGCCCTCCCAGCTCACCTGTCATATGCAAGTTGGGAGCTTCTCCTCGGCTTCTGTTGTTATGGCGATGGCTCAGGGTTAGGTGCGAATGCGCTCTGACCCAAGTTCAGCATAACAAAGGGCCGAGAGCTTGACGCTCTCGGCTCCTTTCAGGCCTGTTCGCACCCTGGCACCAGCGCATACACTGAGTGAGCATTCCTGGGGTACACCTGCAGCACGGGGCTGTAGTAGTGGGGGAGGAGATCCAGTGAGGCTGATGTGTTGTGCTGATTTCTGCCTCTCAAACGAAGCTGTCTGCAGATGAGTTTAGCAGACAAAAATGCCGGGTTTTAACTAACTGGAATAACCTTGAATTAAGGAGGGCATGCAAGATTACAGCACGCTCTTTACTGAAAAACGAACTTTTACAGAGCTGCATCTCTTGAAATCTTTAAACTTTTACTATTAGAAAATACTATGCGTACTTCCGAGGTAAAGGAAAGGAAGGGAGCTGTTCCCACATATACAACACTATTTTATGTTTTTCTGTTTGGAGACAAACTTTAGTGCTCTTTCTCCACATGTAAAATACTTTGATGTTTGCAAGCTGATGCTATCAAAAATAACATTTTACAATAAATATCTTAAAATTGTAAAATGGTTATTGATCTGATGATGGGGGATGACAGCAGCAATTTGATTTATAAAACCTAAACCAGATCATTTGCAAGAAGGTTGTGCATTCACAACCGTAGCATACTGCAACTACTGCAATTCTATGTCTTTAAAAAGTCCATACACTAAGAAGCATTCAAAGCTATAAATATAGATGGTGAAGAGTGAATTATTAATTTTGTTATGAAAATTTAAGTTCATGGTTTTGAACCGCAACACTTTGGGGCTCATTTATGAGAAAGTGACGCCGCGCAGCAGGTCACCTTGCTGCATTGCACTTTGTAACAGGGAGAGGCCAGGAATGGCCGTATTTAAGGCAATACAGTGCATTCCTGGCCTTTCCACTGCGCTGGTGCTGCCTGTGTTGTCAGCAGTATTGTTTTTGTGCAAAAAGGAGCACCTTCCTGCACAAAAACAATATCAGGAGACATATTCCTCTTTCTATGTGTGCCGTACACCTAGAAAGAGGAAGAAACTAAGAGAAATAGAGATATTTCTCCTCGTCATACCTCTCGTGGAAAGGCGTATCTTTTTGGTGCATTCCCAGGTTTATCAGTATTGGTAAATCTGGTAATGCATCAAAAACCATGAGAGTTGCATGGGAACATCCATGCAACATCTTCCCAGGGCAGGGTAACGCAATGCAGCGAATTGCGCTGCGTTGCGTTACTACAGATTTTTGGAGCCACTCAGAGCCATGCAAAGTGGCTTTGCATGGCGTTAGAGGTTTGCGTCATGCATGTACCATGCTGCATGGTGCAAACGCAATGCAAGCCTCTCATAAATGTGCCCCTTTGGTTTTAACAGTGCCTTCTGTGCCAGACTAAAACATTTTGCAGATCTGAGGAAGTCTCTTTATCTCCATTGGTGACTGTCCTTATGTTCTGCAAGTTCCTATCAAGTCCTTGTTTCTGTAATAGTCACTACTGGTGCTGCCCACATTTTATTGTGTGCAGCACCTCATATTCGAGATGCTCCTGCCAAAATAAAAGTGTTTCCTGTATATTGGCCTGCTTTTCCTGAAAAGTATAGGTCTGCCCTTCATTGAAGACAAAAATAATGCAATGTGGGAAAGCTTCCTTTTGCTGATGTTTTCCATTTTGCCACTGCAGATAGACACTTAGGCAGAGTTTAACAGTCTCTGTCTGTTATCATTCTGAAAATGTCACTAATACTCAGTAATGCTGTCCAAGCGCTGGGTGGAATCCGCACTGAGAGGTGTTTTGTAACTGGTTTTGTTTTCAGTACACTTGCAATGGTGATCCTACTGGGTTCTCAATGATCTTGCGCAATGTGAGATAACATGGTATGGGCCGATAATTATTAGGGACTTTTGGATCTAAGTTGGGTTTTATTATCAATGGTGTGATTGTTTACCACAAAATAAAAGGCTATGGAAAACCTAAGTAGCAGAGATCATGGAATAGGGCCACGGGGAAGTTCTGTAGGTCTTTCTTTAAACAGGTGATCAGGTCCTCTTTGGCGCAAGATTTGAAATCAAAAGGTGGTAGTAAGGTAGGTGGGCTCTTTTGACATAACGTGGTGTAACACTTGGTATTACTTATCATGAAGACCTTATCTCGGCGGAGATGGAGAGAGGCAGGCAGGTGTACCGGCACAGCTAAATGGGAGAACCCTCCCGACTGCCCTCACCAATCTCATGAGGCTATAATTGTATAAATAAGGGAGACGCTACTCCCTCTCAATCTAGCAGCACAGGTCAAATCCAGGCCGCTAGTGATACTTAAACTTACCTTGGTCCTGAAGAAACGCTTTGGATCTCCTCCTGAGGCCACAGAGAGCGTGAAACATGTCGACCACCTTATACGCCCATTAGAGACGTATATCTAGCTACAGAGGGACAAAATATCCCCAGAGCAGCACCACACACCTTTTAACAATGACAGAGGGATCACCTTAATAAATAGTATTCACTCCCCCTCCAGTCATTTTTTAGAAAAACACTACTTGAGACCTCACTACCACTCACACGCAAGCACCCATACGGCTTCTTCATCAAAAGATCTCCGATAAAGAGACCCTTCGGGGACCCGTAGGGCATTGCAGCGCCGGCCCGGCGAGGAGCAACAAGCCCTATGATGAAGCATGACATCCTTCGGGGTGTGTGAGGGCATCATGATGAGGACACACTATCTCCACACATAGAGTAGCACAGGACAAAACTTCATTCTTTTACTTCCTTTTACAAGGAACAGTGACTCCCTTTATTGTACTAATCTCACCACATAGTCCTTGTGAAGAAGCTAAGGCAAAGGTAATATGGTAATTTTGCAAGATGATGAACACAGACTTCAACAATGTTTTTCACAGTACTTATTTTATTTTCCCAGTATGCAATTTTTGTGATTACTACTGTTCTGATAGATTTACATGCATCCTTTATAGTGTGTTATTCCTGTCCTCTTATTTCATCATAATTTCCGTTTCACTACTTTCCATTTTTTCCAGATGTTTAAGCTTCCAGCATGTGTTTGCATTTTTCTTTGTGCTTCAGTGAGCTCTCAATGCCACAGGTGTATTCTTCGGTTGTGCTGTCATTTTATGAGTGACACTGCATTTTTCCTGAATTACTAGAGTTTGCTGGGTTGCACATGTGGGTGTGTAAGACTTGCTAAGAGAAGGTCACAGGGCCAGCAGGGGATACTGGGCTACAAGTCTGGTGGTGTGGTAATCTGCCTTTGGTTTCCTGTAGTTCTTCACACTATTGATCAGCAAACTGGGCCAGGCACACCTCTTCCACACTAGACTCTCATGGTAGTGAGGGCCAGCAATCAAAATCTTCTTAGGGAAGTAGTGTAGAACTAGAGACACAGTACTCAAGTAGTCAAAAAGCAGATATATTAATTCACTATCCAGTTCAGAGCTTGTCTTATTAAAAAGTGAAGTACTTTCATTTCACAGCAAAATTATATACTGCACACATCACTGGGGGTTCAGCAGAGTCCCAGACACAATCTCTCAGTTTCTAGTTTTAGGCCTCTTGTTACCTGAGATGCAGAACAGCACAGGAGTTAGTGGTGCACCATTCACAGTCGCACAGTCAGTGCCTCAGTCTGAGGGCACAGGATTGAGGGCAGCAAGCAGACTCACCTCTCCATATGCCAACTAATTCTTGGGTCTGCACTATATCGAGCAGTGTATTGTTGAGAAATCACATGATGGCGAGCTCTATTGTTTGTGATATCCAAAATATTGCACAACAGGTTGAAGCCCACCCCATAGTATGGTACTAGGCTGAAGGCGAGTACAACGTGCCATGACCATGCAGTAGAAATTTGGGTCATCATGATTGGGTCCATAGATATTGATGAGATGAGTATGTTGTAGGGTACCCTGGAAATCAGATAACGCACCTCTGCATCAGCACCACCTAGGGTCTGAAGCACTGAGTGCAATTAACTACAATGGCAACCCCCACTAGAATAGGTTGAAAATGTAGCAAAGAATCAATGGGAGCTCCACTTCTTGGCAACATGCTGGCTTTAATGGCGTAATAAGCAGGGGTGGCTCCTCCATTGGTGCGGAGGAGCGTCGCCCGACTTAAATGCCTCCAAAAGCCCCAGAGATGAAAAATAAAATGGTACTTTATTACCATTTTATATTTCATCATCCCGTCCTCAACCGAGTGTTAGGACGGGGCGGGCCTGCTGAGCGGCAGCAGGGAGGAGTGGTGGGCAGAGTGCTGCCTGTGTACTGTTTAATAGGAACGTGTCTCTTTGGCCGGCCGTCTTGCGACACCCCGCCAGACATGCGCACTTTAAACCTTTCAACCCAGCAGTCTTAAGACAGCTGGGTTGAGAGGAAGTGCAGGCCTCCGATGCACTGGGGAGTGCCTAGAGAGGCTTCTCCTCCAATCAGGGTGCTGCTCTCATGCTGGTTAGTAGCATGTGAGCAGCGCCAGGATTGGTCAAGGGAGTTTTCTGGGGCCCGCACTGCAGTCTCAGCAGAAGAGGTCCGGAGCAGGGAGGGCATTGTGTTGCCTGGATTCAGTAAGTGTTTTAATTTTTTTTAAAAATTTTATTTGCACATGCGTGCACCCACCCATTTGCCCGCCTCCCACCTCCATAGATGCCAGTCACCACTGGTGATAAGTGTGTCTCCTGAAGTAGGAGAATGTCAATCAAGTGTCTCATAGCATAGGCCAAGACCTGACATGTCTTTTTAGGATTATATAGGCCTCGCACGTTTCACGTCATACATTTTACTAGAAGGGGTTTCCTCTCGAGGGCCAGCATGCATTAGCGTGTGTCAAAGAAGTGGTCATTCTGTGTGTGCAAGGGTCACTCTCAAAGCTATGTAACTGTTTTGACCACATCTCCCCCATAAAACCCCCTTCCCACACTGAAACCTATCTGGTCAGCGACACATCCCAACCGCCCCCACCCATCTTCCCAAGATCCTTTTTCATTCCCAAACACAGGGACTTATTTATGAGCCCCTTGTGCTGCTGGAGCGTCACTTTTTGTGATGCTCCAGTGGCACAAACTACGAAATCATATTTATGAGGTCACGCAAATCCACTTTGCATGGCTTTGAATGGTCTCATAGATATGGAGTAAGGCAAGGCAACACAAATCGCTGCGTTGCCTTACTATGTGCTAAGGAGGTTTTGCATAGGCATTGCAGTGGGTGTTCCCACGCAACACCCATGGATTTTGACACTTCCCCAGATTTACAAGACCATGTAAAACTGGGGATGTGCCAAAAACTTACGCCTCCCTAGGAGAGGCACAACGAGGAGAAATAACTATTTCTCCTTGTTTTTTCACATATATATTTTTCTCTCTCCTCTACACCTTTACATTTACCCTGTACTACCCCTTATTCTTACCCATGCCTAAACCTTAAAAAAACGAATAAACTCTTACAACCCTTACAACCCTGCACTACCCCATACCCATTACTAACCCATACACTTACTATAAGAAATTGGGTTACTGGTTGAGGGGGTGAAATCCTACTCAAGCAGGAACCACAATCCTTGTCAGGCTGAAGTCACCAACAAACCCCAAATAGCCTGTGCTTGACCCTCTAGTAGCTTGGCAACGAACAGTCAGGCTTATTTAGAGGCAATGTGTAAAGTCTAGGGCCTGGAAAACCACTATAATCACACTCTATGTGGAGACTAGAACATGCCAATATAATTACATTATCTCTTGATATGAACATCATTATCCTCACACACTATCTGTGTGTGAAATTCAGCCCTGTCTTCACAGACAATTACACTGAGGATGTGAACACAATTTTCTTCACACACTATCTCTTTGGGTGCTTGAAAATCACTATAAATCACACACTATCATTTTGGGGGATTGAACATCACTATAATCACATACTATCTCTGTGGAGTCTTGGAAATCACTATATTGACACATTATCTTTATAGGTACTTGAAAATCACTCTAATCACACATTATCTCCGGGGACTTGAACATCACTGTAATTGTTCTCTGTCTTTGTGAGAACTTGATCATGATTGCCTTAATACACTATCTCTGTTGGGACTTGAAAATTCCTATGATCACACACAATCTATGTTTGAACATGAACATCATAATGTGGATTGAAAATTGTCTTTACACACTATTTCAGAGAGTATGTGAACACAATTGGCTTCACACACTATCTCCATTGGGAGTTAAAAATCACAATAACCACACACTATTTTTGGGAGGACTTGATGATCAGTTTAATCGCACACTATCTCTATGGGTATTGAACATCACTACAATCATAAACTATCTTTGTTGAGACTTGAAAATCACTATAATCGCACACTATCTCTGTGGTGACTTGAACATCACTGTTATCACACACTATCTCTGTGGGGACCTGAACTTTCCTATAATCACATACAATTTTTATGTGGACTTCAACATCCCGCTCCTCATATTCTACTTGTTTGGACACTTGAACATTGTCTTTATACACTATTTCAATGGGGACTTGAACAATATTATCTTTACACACTATATCCGTGGGGACTTGAGCATCACAGTAACCGCACACTATCTCTGTGGGGACTTGAATATGTCTATAATCATACACAATCTATGTTTGGGCATGAGCATCATAATGTTCACACACTTCTTGTGTGGATTGAACATTGTTTTTACACTCTATTTCAGGGGGACATGAACATAATTGTCTTCACACACTATCTCGATTGGGAGTTAAAAATCACAATAACCACACGCTATCTGTATGAGGACTTGAACATCACTATAATCACACACTTTCTCTGTGGGAACTTGAACAGTACTATAATCACGCACTCTCTCTGTGGGGACGTAGACATTACTATAATCACACACTATCTCTGCGGGGGCTTGAACATCACTATAACCATGCACTATCTTTGTGGGGACCTGAACATTCCTATAATCAAAAACAATTTATCTCTATGGGGATATGAACATCGCTACAATCACACACTATCTTTGCGGAGACTTGAAAATCACGATAATTACACTCTTTCTCTGTGGGAACTTGAACATCACTATAATCACACACTATCTCTGTGAGGACTTGAACATTACTATAATCACACACTATCTTTGTGGAGACTTGAACATCACTATAATCACACACTATCTCTGTGGGGACTTGAAAATTACTATAGTCACACACTATATCTGTGGGGACTTGAACATCACTATAATCACACACTATCTCTGTGGGGACTTGAACATTAATATAATCACACACTATCTCTGTGGGGGCTTGAACATTAATATAATCACACACTATCTCTGCGGGGGCTTGAACACCACTATAACCATGCACTATCTTTGTGGGGACCTGAACATTTCTATAATGAAATACAATTTATCTCTATGGGGATATGAACATCACTACAATCACACACTATCTTTGTGGAGACTTGAAAATCACAATAATCACATACTTTCTCTGTGGGGACTTGAACATCACTATAATCACACAATATCTTTGTGTGGACCTGAACATTCCTTTAATCAAATACAATTTATGTGTGGGCTTGAACATCCTTAAATTCAAATTGTTTGGAGTCTTGAACTTTGCATTTATACACTATTTCAGTGGGGACTTGAACAATATTATCTTTACACACTATCTCTGTGGGGAATTGAGCATCACAATAACCACACACTATCTCTGTGGGGACTTGAATATGCCTATAATCACATACAATCCATGTTTGGACATGAACATCATAATCTTCGCACACTTCTTGTGTGGATTGAACATTATTTTTACACACTATTTCAGAGGGGACGTGAACACAATTGTCTTTACACACTATCTCCATTGGGAGTTAAAAATCACAATAACCACACGCTATCTTTATGAGGTCTTGAAGATCACTGTAATCGTACACCATCTCTATGGGGATATGAACATCACTACAATCACACACTATCTTTGTGGAGACTTGAAAATCACTATAATCACACACTTTCTCTGTGGGAACTTGAACATCACTATAATCACACACTATCTCTGTGGGGACTTGAACATTACTATAATCACACACTATCTCTGTGGGGACTTAAACCTCACTATAATCACACACTATCTCTGCGGGGACTAGAACATCAATATAACCATGCACTATCTTTGTGGGGACCTGAACATTCCTATAATCAAATACAATTTATGTGTGGGCTTGAACATCCTTATCCTCACATTCTACTTGTTTGGAG
Source organism: Calotriton arnoldi (assembly GCA_963921515.1). Taxonomy (NCBI): domain Eukaryota; kingdom Metazoa; phylum Chordata; class Amphibia; order Caudata; family Salamandridae; genus Calotriton; species Calotriton arnoldi. The sequence continues at coordinate 3,235,803 of CAWUFW010000690.1, forward strand.
ACTTGAACTTTGCCTTTATATTCTATTTCAGTGGGAACTTGAACAAGATTATCTTTACACACTATCTAAGTGGGGCTTGAGGGTCACAATACCCACACATTGCCTCTGGAGGGAACTTGAACTTTTATGTGGGGCCAGTCCTATATTCACACACAACCTCAGTTTGTACTTGATCATCATCATCATATTTACACACTGTCTGTATGGATATTTGAACATTGTCTTCACACACTATTACATTTGGTACTTGCACAAGATTATCTTCACACACTACCTGTGTGGGGACTTAAACATCACAATAAGAAAACCATATCTTTGTGGGTACTTGAACCAGTTTAATTTAATCTCTGTGAGGGATATAACAGTCCTATAATCATGAACTACCTATGTGGAGGCTTTAACATCATTATCTTCACACACTCTGTGTGTGGACTTGAGCAATGTCTTTATACACTATTTCAGTGGGGATTTCAATACAACCATCTTCACACAATAGTTCTATAAGCCATGAACATCATTTTACTCACACAAAATCTTTGTGGGACTTGGGCATGATTAGCACCATTTCTGTGAGGACTTGAACATTCCTATAATTATACACTATCTCTGTGGGGACTTGAGTATTATTATCTTCACAATTGACCTCTGTGGGTACTTTCGTCAATATTTTTGTAGACAGCATCTCAATAAAAAGTCCATGGTGATACTGTGATCACAAATCACCTCTATATGCATCATCTCACATCATCCCTTAGCAGACATTAACATTACATGCCATTTCTAGGAAGATGTGGCTAATAGCTAGTTTGATAAAAATGTAAGTAACCAAACAAACTCTTGGTTCCAATTGATCGACTGCTTTATTACATCAATAATTTCTCTATGTAATGAAATGCAGTTTTAAGAGTAATTTTTCTGTAATTATGATATATGATATTTTCTGACACATTATTAGCATTATTCATTTTTTGCGTACCCCAAGGAGATGTGCCGCACTACATTTATGAATAGGTGATGGTGTTTATTTTGTATAGTGCTGTTAAAATAAACATTTAGTCATGTGCTTTTGACTGTATTCAATCGCTAATGATAATTATTGAGTAGGTCCCCACAAGGATGGTAGCACATGTTCAAGTCCCCAGAAGGATGGTTCTGTGCACACGATTTAATAACACTATATTTGCAAATTTGAAGCAGGATCCTATATTATGAATTTTTTCTTAACATTTTTCTGTTATTAGTATGTTTTAAAAACATTGGGATAGGGTAGTCCCCACAAGGCAGGTATACACACATAGTCCCCACGGGGGGGGGGTGTGTGTGTGTGTGTGTGTACACGTGTGTGTGTGTGTGTGCGTGTGTGTGTGTGTGTGTACACGTGTGTGTGTACGTGTGTGTGTACGTACGTACCAACCAGTCTACCATGTCTGATTCTTCTAAAACTGGTCTCTTCAAATCCGACTCATCCTGTGGGGAAAAGACTTCATGTTGATCCACATAAAGACTGCCTCTACCCTCAACACCAAGTCAAGGAGTGCAGGATTTGTCGCACTTTCTCTACAAAGACTCTGAGATTGAGAAGGACGCCTTCTTATATGGCTGAAGAAGTCAAAAGCCCAGACAACAGCGCTTCTGGTGAATATAGTCACTCTTATCCAGTATTGGGGTATCTTTCATAGATTCACATGCTTAGAATCAATCCCCGCCATCGAGGTGGGAGTCTCGCGGTACAAATAAAAAAAATATATATTAGTAATAAACATTGTACAATAGGCTACAATGGACAGTAAAGTCACTACATTAGCCTATCCTAGTCTTTTTGTAAAAAAGAACCAAATCTGGAACACAGCCAATCAGGCTCCAGCACCCTCTTAGAACACTCCACAGAGAGGCAAACCCTCAGATTTTCTACCTCACGTCTTGTGACAGGGAGTCTCCCTGAGCTCTGCTCAGTTTTTTCTTCACCTTTGGCTGAACTTTGTGAGTAGCTATGTCTGATTCTTCAAAGAAAAGCTTGTTTTTGCCTTGTTCCTCCTGTGGGAAGAAGAGATTGCGTTTTGAGGATCCCCACAAGGAATGTATTTACTGTCTTTATCCGGTTCACAAGGTTAAAGACTGCAGAATTTGTCAAACCTTTCCTGCCAAAACTTTAAAAGACAGAAGGAAGATTGCTGGTTTGGCTTGAGAAGTTGAAAGCTACATCTGACGTTGTTTCAGGAGATGATGGCAGTGTTGGTCCTCAGGTGTCCACCCCTCTAACCAAGAAGAGGGATAGATCTGTTGATCCCCCTGAGCGACAGAGTAAGACCCTGAAAAAGCCTCATTCCGAGACTGGTCACTCTTCCTCTAAAAAAGAGATGCCTTCATTCTCTTCAGAGGAAAAATCAGGAGAAAAAGGAAAAATTCCACAGAAAACTGCCTCTAAGCATCCAAAATCTCACTCTGAGTCTCTCAGGATTCCATCGACGTCGAAAAAGACGCCGTCTGCGACTCAATCTCCTCAGACGGTGAGTGCTTCCTCTTCGTCGACGAAGACCATCCCGTCGTTGACGATCGCACCGTTAACAATCGCACCGTCGACAGCAGCACCATCGACGACGGCACCGACGACGAGTCATTCCTCGTCGACGACGAGTCCTCTTCTGTCGACGCTTCCACCGTCGACGACAGCAGCTGCTTCGATGACAGCATCGTCGACGATGGCTTTTCTGTCGACGTCGATGATAACGTCTATGGTAACTTCTGTGATGGCTGTTTCTGCTGGATCTAATTCACCGTCTTTGTACATCTCGTCGACGCTGAAGCATAAGAGGCCTACCTCTCTACAAATAACACCAGTTTTAACATCAAGGCTATCGTCTACGCTCTAGTCTTCGAGAAGCTATTTCCAGGACGTTTCTCATATTTCATTCTTGCCTCCTAGTCACTATTTGGAGGAATCAGAGGACGATGAACTTTTTAGCCCAGCACGCAACCCTTCTCAACTCCGAATTAAATATCAGGATGAGGAGGATGAGGAAGAGTACTATGAGCCTTGTGAGTCATTACGAAGTCCTCAAGCGACCTCTTTGCAACAGGAGCCTATGGTGCAAATGCCTATAGCCTTGGTGCAAGACCTGACTGCTATGTTACAGGACTATCATGCACGTTTTCCACCAGCTGCGCCTGTTCCGACACAGCCTACTACCCCTCCTGTCTTGCAGATTGTAAGCCCCTATTCATGAACCTCAGGATGTTTTACCTGTACAGCATCTAATCCAGGATGATGATGACGATACTGTTGCTGAGGATGGTGAGCTACCAAAATCGCCCACGACTGTGGATGAATGGGATGACTACCTGGTCCCTACGCCATCTTCGCCAGTTCCTCAGGCTGTAGATTCCCCATCTGAGGATATTGGAGGGTTTCATGCTATTATGGAGAGGGCAGCGATCCGTTTTCACCTTCCTGTTACAGTGAAGCAATCCGATTGCTTCCTTTACGATTTTAAAGACCAGAGCAGGAAGTCCGTCCGCTCTATCCCTATAATAGATCATATCTGGGAAGAAGGAATCAAAATAATGAAAAATCCATTTTCAGTGTCTGCGATTCTTCCTAGAATCGATAAAAAATACAAAGCACCAGATGATGCCCCTGCATGCCTGTCCGGTCATCCTAGACCGGATTCTGTTATTTCGCAGGCTACTCAACGGAGGTCTCGGAATCCATCCGCTCCAATTACAGCACCGCCAGATAAGGATGGGAGGCGGCTTGATAACATCGGTAAGCGGTTCACCACCATGGCGGGTGCTTCGGTTTGTGCCACGAACTCCCTGGCAATTCTAGGGAGATCTGACCGCCAGCTATGGTCGGACATTGCTCCATATTTCGAGTTCTTACCTGATGAAAAGAAGCAGGAGGCAAGGAAAATTCTCCTGGAAGGAGAAAGGGCTGCATCTGAAATAATTGATATTTCTATGGACTTAGCCTCCTTAGGCTTTCGCCAACTAGCTGGAGCGGCAGTCCTCAGACGTCAGGGATGGTTGAAGTCTACCACCTTTCGTCCTGAGGTCCATACAAAGATTTTGGACATGCCATTCGATGGAGATGCTCTCTTTGGCAGGCACATAGATGAGGCTCTGCAATATAGGAAGATTCCTTCTCGAGGATCCTGTGGCAGAGGATCTTATTCCTTTCGTGGTGGCTATCAAAGATACCAGCCCCAAGGCTATCAGGGAAGGTATAATTATCAACAGAAGCAGCAGTCATAAAGGAACCCTCCGGCTGCTGCTTATAGACAGCAGAATAGAAGACGACAGCCCCAACAGGGCAGGGATGCTGCTAAAAAGCAGTGACGACTTCCTAGCACCTGCAGCAGCTCTGCCACATCCTACTTCCCTGACTCCAAACATATCCCAACATCTCAACAATTGGAAACGATTGACCACCGACAAGTGGGTCTTGGATATTCTCAAATTTGGGCACACCCTGGAATTTGTCAGCATTCCTCCCCCTCACCCACCATTAAGGAAGCATCCACCACATCTTGCTCTTCTCAGGATGGAAGCAAAGACCATGCTCTTGAAAAGAGCGATAGAAAGAGTGCCTCGCTCGCAGGTGGGGAAGGGGTTTTATTCCTGCTTTTTTCTAGTAAGAAAAAAGTCAGGGGAATGGAGACCTATCCTGGATTTAAGAAAGCTGAACAAAATATCTACAAAAGAATTTTTTTTGCATGGTCACACTTCAGGAGATCCTTCAGCTTCTGGACCATGCAGACTTCATGACAACGTTGGATCTCCAGGATGCATACTTCCACATCCCTATCCACCCCAAACATCGGAAATTCCTCCGTTTCACTGTGGCAGGTGCTCATTTCCAATTCAGAGTCCTCCCCTTCGGTCTCCGCTCTGCCCCAAGAGTCTTTACAAAATGCCTGGCCCCAGTGGCTGCTCACCTCAGACTTCAAGGCATACAGCTTTTCCCATATCTGGACGATTGGCTGATAAAGGCTCCTTCTTTTCGGCAGGCCTCTCAAGCAACGGCCACGTGTCTTCAACTGTTTCAATCCCTGGGACTGTCCCTCAACAGCCAAAAATCGAATCTTCATCCTTCTCAAAGGGTTCAATTTCTGGGGGCAGTCTTGGATACTATCCAGGACAAGGCATCCTTGTCCAAAGAAAGGCAATCACGTCTGATTTCTCTGGCGTCAGACCTCCGAAGAAGACAGTTCGCTTCTGTGAGGATCATCAAATCTTTCCTAGGAATACTATCCTCGGCAATACTGTTGGTTCCTCACACCCGTCTCATGATGAGGCCTATCCAGGAGGAACTAGACAGTCAATGGCTGCAGATCTCAGGGTAGTTCGATCTAGTGAGGATAAGTCCAACTATGCGGGTAGCCCTGCTTTGGTGGCAGCGCTCCAGGAATGTCTCAACCAGGCTTACTTTTATTCCTTCTATGCCGGAGTTCATTCTGACTACAAATGCCTCTTGTTAGATTTGGGGGTCTCTAGTTGGCAGAGGTATGTACCTTTGTCCAAATAGGGACCCTTGAGTCTAGTCAGGGAAAGTAGGTACACTCCTGAAATAACCCCTGCTCACCCTCTTGGTAGCTTGGCACGAGCAGACAGGCTTAGTTCAGAGGCAGTGTGTAAAGCATTTGTGAACACATACAGTAATCAGGTGACAACACTACAAATGGACACCACACAGGTTATATATTTATAAAAATAGGTATACTTTATATGGATTTATCACAAGACCATAAACGACAAAAATAATCCACAATACTGTTAAGAATGCTTAGTTCTGATCAAAAAGGCTTAATTCAAGGTTCTGTGCGAGTCGGTAGCCTCCTCCGGCTACGGCGATGTCGAGAACAAACAGAGTCTAACAAATCCAGCTGACCGCGTCGAGACGGGCCAACACAGCGTAGACAGACTCGGTCACAGTACCTTTTACTTGAAGCGGCAGGCACGGGCGTGCGAGCCGGATGGCTGTTCGTCGCGGTCGCGACGCAAAAATGGAAGCGTTGCAGGACGCGTTGTCCCTCGATGCGGTGCAGGCAGCGGCTCGTTGACGTCGTCGAGACGGAGTCGGTGAGACCAGGGCCGTGCGTTGCAGGGCGAGACGGTGCTTCGATGCGGTGCTGGCAGGTTGCGGTGCGGCGACGGAGCCGGATTCAGGAGCTGGCGTCGATCAGTCCGGACAGCGGTGCGAGTCGGGCGGTGCGTCGCAAAGCGTGCGAGCGGTGCCCAACTCCGGTGCGGTCACAGGACTCGAACTCAGCAGCAGTGACCGTGTCGGTCGGACCAGTTCGATTCGGCGTAGCGAAGCGTTGCAGGACGCGTTGTCCCTCGATGCGGTGCAGGCAGCGGCTCGTTGACGGAGTCGGTGAGACCAGGGCCGTGCGTTGCAGGGCGAGACGGTGCTTCGATGCGGTGCTTACAGGACACCGAGTCGGTCGTGAGAGTCGGTCACAGCTCCCTACCTCTGCAGCCACTGAAACAGAGTTTCCAGCAGCAATTCACAAAGGGGGTGAAGTCCAATGGTCCTGGGACTTCGGTCAGGGGCAAGCTCTCTTCCAAGCCCTTGGAGATCCTTCACAAGTTGATGAAAGTCACAGCAAAGCAAAAGTTCCTTTCTCCTTTCTTTGGCAGTCAGGCAAACCACTGCAGGCCAATCCCCCAAGCAGCACTTCAGGCTTAGGGATAGTCTCTCCTCAGTTTCTTCTTGGTTCCGCTCCTCAGCAAAGGTTTCTTCTTGTTCCCAAAAGTGATCTAATTTTCCTGGGGTCTGGGTGCCCCTCTTATACCCTGATTCTCTTTGTTCTCTGGAGGCAGAGAGGCCTCTGCCTAGTCCAAAACCAGTTCTGGTCAGTTCTGGAGCACTTTGTTTTTCTGACTCCTTCTTTCCTTTCAGAATGTGGGGCAGAGTGCTCAGCCGCCCGGCAGGAGGTGGAGCCAGCATTGTGGAAGGCAGGCACAGCCCTATTCAGACCCAGGTGCAACTCCTCCCTCCACTCTGGATGCAGATCTTTCTATTCAGCCCTGCGCTGACTCACCCTGTCTCCTGTAGCCACCCCCAGCCCCTGTCACTCAATCTCCAGACAAGGAATACACAACCTAGCAGAGGCAGGCTTGGATAGTTAGGCAAGAAAATACCCACTTTCTAAAAGTGGTATTTTCAAACACAGAATGTTAAAACCAACTTCACTAAAAGATGTATTTTATCATCCTGAGTTCAGGCATACTAAATTCGTTTTTCTACCATGTTCCCGGGGTCAGTTCTGACTATAAGGTGTAATAGTCAGTCTGCCCATTCTGGCCTATGGGGAGCAGGTAGCCTTGCAATAGTGAAAAACGAAAATGGCTGTAATTCACTATTAGGACATGCCACACACACCAGGGCATGTCCTACCTTATACTTACAATGCACCCTGCCCTAGGGCCTACTTTAGGGGTGACCAACATGCAGTAAAGGGAAGGTTTAGGGACTGGTAAGTGGGTGTACTCACCAAGTCGACATGGCAGCCCTAGGCTGCACACAGGCTCTGCGATGGCAGGCCTGAGACACATTTTACAAGCCGCTTCTGTGGGTGGCACAACCAGTGCTGCAAGCCCACCAGCGGCATTGGATTTACAAGCCCTGGGCACACTGAGTGCACTGTACTAGGGACTGACAAGTAAACCAATCATCCAATCATGGAGTCACTAATACATATATCAATTAACGATAGGGAGCACTTGCACTTTGGCACTGATTAGCAGCGGCAAAGTGCCCATGAGCATCTAGTCCAGCAAAAACATATCGGCAACATTGGAGGCATTACGAAAAAATGGAAGGGAGACCCACGCCAAGGATGCCAGGTCTAACACGTGTCCCCTCCAGCTGAAATGTGGGGAGAACTATCCTACCCCTAGGAAGTTCTCATCGCTAAGGCGGAAAAATCTGGACAGTCCATCAGCATTGGCGTGTTCTGTACCAGGGCGGTGTTCCACCGTAAAGTCCATCCCCTGTAGGGAAATGGACCACCTCAACAGCTTTGGATTCTCACCCCTCATCTGCATCAACCATCTGAGGGGCCTGTGGTCTGTCTGAACCCGGAAGTGAGTCCCAAAGAGGTATGGTCTCAGCTTCTTCAGTGCCCAGACCACAGCAAATGCCTCACGCTCAATAGCACTCCATCTCTGTTCCCGGGGAAGTAACCTCCTACTGAGGAAGGCTACAGGTTGGTCTAGGCCCTCCTCATTGATCTGTGATAGAACAGCCCCTACACCATGCTCTGAAGCGTCCGTCTGAACAATGAACTCATTGGAGAAGTTGGGTGCCTGGAGCACAGGCGCCGTGCACATGGCAGTCTTCAAGGTGTCAAAAGCTTTTTGACAGGCGTCAGTCCAAATCACTTTCCTGGGCTGCTTCTTGGAAGTCAGCTCTGTCAAGGGGGCAACAATGCTGCCATACCCCTTGACGAATCTCCGGTAATACCCGGTGAGTCCTAGGAAGGCTCTCACCTCTGTCTGGGTCTTGGGGGCTCCCAAGCCAGAATGGTATCAATTTTCGGTTGGAGGGGCGCCACCTGGCCGCTCCCAACCTGGTGTCCCAAGTACACCACAGAACCCTGCCCAATCTGGCACTTACTCGCCTTGATTGTGAGGCCTGCCCTCCGCAGCGCCATCAACACTTCCCAGAGGTGACGCAGATGTTCTTCCCAACTGGCACTGAACACTGCGATGTCATCCAGGTAGGCGGCACTGAAATCCTCCAGTCCAACCAACACCTGGTTGACCAACCTCTGAAAGGTGGCAGGGGCATTCTTCATCCCAAAGGGCATCACCCGGAACTGGTAGTGCCCATCTGGTGTGGAGAATGCTGACCTCTCTTTGCCCCATCAGTCAAGGCGATCTGCCAGTACCCAGACGTTAAGTCAAACGTGCTGAGGTACCGCGCAGCCCCTAACCGATCTATGAGCTCATCAGCTCTGGGGATGGGGTGGGCGTCAGTCCTGGTGACGGAATTGAGTCCCCTGTAGTCCACACAGAACCGGAGTTCTGGTGTGGCACCAGGCGCGGCAGCCTTTGGAACCAAGACCACGGGGCTGGCCCAAGGGCTGTTAGAGGACTCAATCACCCCTAGCGCAAACATCTTGGAGACCTCCTCCTTGATGCAGGCTCTGACCCTGTCAGTCACCCTGTAAGCCTTGTGCTTCACAGGAAGACTGTCCCCAGTGTCCACCTCATGGACGCACCAATGAGTGACACTGGGAACCAGGGAGAACAGGTCAGGGAACTGTCCCAACAGTTGGCGACAGTCACCCTGCTGCTCAGGTGTCAGGGAGGTAGAGAGGTTTACTCCCTCCACTGATCCATCTTGCTCTCGGGCTGACAGGAGGTCAGGAAGAGGCTCGGTCTCCTCCTCCATTCCATCATCTGTAGCTAAGAGCATGCCCACTTGGGACCTCTCCAAGTGGGGCTTCAGGCGGTTCACATGCAGGACCCGCAAGGGGTTCCTGGGAGACTGCAAGTCCACCAAATAGGTAACTGGACTCTTGCGCTCCACCACCGTAAAAGGGCCGGTCCACCTGTCCTGGAGCGCACAAGGCTCCACCGGGGCCATGACCCACACTTTCTGACCAGGCTGAAGCTCTACCAGAGTGGCATTCTGGTCGTACCACCGCTTCATCTCCTCCTGGCTGGCTTCCAGATTTGCCTCAGCAAGTTCTCTGAAACGCCTAGTCTGGTTCCTGAAGGCCAGCATGTAACTGTATACATCCTGGGGAGGTTTCCTGGGAGATTGCTCCCAGCCTTCCTTGACCAAACTCAGAGGTCCTCGCACCGGGTGTCCATAGAGGAGCTCAAAGGGACTGAACCCTAGAGACTTCTGTGGCACCTCCCGGTATGCAAACAACAGGCATGGTAAGAGGACGTCCCATTTACGCCTCATGGGTTCTTCCAGACCCATAATCATGCCCTTGAGGGTCCGGTTGAATCTCTCAACCAGACCATTTCCTTGAGGGTGGTAAGGAGTGGTGAACTTGTAAGTTACACCGCACTCCTGCCACAGGGACTTCATGTACTTGGACACGAAGTTGGTACCTCTGTCAGACACCACCTCTTGAGGGAATCCCACACGTGAGAAAATTCCCATCAGTGCCCGTCCCACCACGGGGGCCGTCACTGTCCTCAGAGGGATGGCTTCAGGGTACCGGGTGGCATGGTCCACCAAGACCAGGATAAACCTGTTGCCCATGGCTGTCTTGGGGTCCAGTGGCCCCACAATGTCAATACCCACCCGTTCAAAGGGGGTGCTGACCACAGGGAATGGCTGGAGAGGAGCCTTGTGCTTCCTCCCACTCTTTCCACTTGCCTGGCAAGTCTGGCATGTCCTGCAGTGAGTGGCGGCACTCCTGCGCATCTGGGGCCAATAGAAATGGGTAACAAGCCTGTCAAAGGTCTTGTCCTGCCCCAGATGTCCTGCTAACGGTACATCATGAGCCAACCCCAGTAGGAAGGCTCTGAAGCGCTGGGGTACCACCAGCACACGGGCTGACCCAGGCTCAGCAACCTTAGGCTCTGAATACAGGAGACCATTCTCCCAGTAAACCCAATGTAATCCAGACTGATCACCTGCTGCCTGGTCTGTGGCCTGTTGCCTCAGACCCACGAGAGAGGGGCATGCGTTCTGCTCCTCGCAGATCTCTTCCCTGGAGGGTCCTCCTTCTTGCTGCCAATGGGTCAGCTCAGGTGGGTCCCCCAGTTCAGCTACCTGTTCCCCTGTAGGCTCCAGGGCATCCCCCTCAGGGTCTGCCTCCTCCTGGACCGTGGGAACTTCGGGGGCCGGTTTCCCGCGCCCCCTGCCTCCTCTCTCTCTCCGGCAGGCACCTGGGCCTCCCTCTCAGGCTCCAGGTCCTCTGGAACACCTTTAGCTGCCATTGACCGGGTGGTCACACATGCCCAATCAGGCAAGCCCAACATTACTAAATGCGCACTCCGCTCCACCTTAGCCCAAGGTGAGCTCTCCAAATCGTTCCCTAACAAACAGTCAACAGGCATGGCTGGCCTCACAGCTACTTGAAGAGTACCCGAGACCCCCCCCACTCAAAGGGAACCTGAGCCACCTTGCAGTGACTCTCTGTGTTGTCAGCGGCAACAACCGGATAGAATGCATCAGGAATAACCTGCTCTTTAGACACCAGGTGACACTTGACAGCTGTCACACTGGCTCCTGTGTCTCTCAGAGCCTCCACCCTATGGCCATTGATGGTCACCCACTGCCTGTATTTCTTAGTGTTCTCAGGCAGCGGGGTCCTAGGGACCATCTCAGGTCTCCTAATGAGACAAGGGAAAACACTGTGGGATCCCCCCACCTTGGGCACCCAACTCCTCCCCCAGGGCTACACTAGCCAACTGCCGGGGGACTGCACTGGTGGGTGCTGGTTTTCCATGCAAAGGGCAACGAGGATCGTTTGCCTTGTGGCCAGGGGCGCCACACTTGTAACATACCAGTGGTCCCTGGTGAACAGGGGGCCTGTCAGGGCCACTGGCTTCTTCTCAGGGGGAGGCTGGGAACCTTTTCCCTTGGGGTTTACTTTGGGGCCCTTTATGGAACTCCTTCTGTTTACCCTTGTCCCCCCACTCTTCTGCTGGGGACCCTGCCCACCCTTGGCGGAGTCTCCCACGTGACCCTTGTGGACCCGGGTACTCACCCAGCGGTCCGCCTCCTCAGCAAGCTGCCTAGGGTTAGTCAGCTTACTATCAATCAGGTGCTGGCGTAGCTCAGGAAAACAATTACCGGACAAGTGCTCCCAGGCAATCAAATCAAAGAGCGCCTGAAAATCAGTCGCTTTGCTACCCTTTACCCAACCATCCAAGGCTCTGCAAAAGAAGGTCACATATTCAACCCAGGTACTGCTTTCAATCTTACTACAGTTCCTGAACCTTTGCCTATAAAGCTCAGGGGTCAAACCATACCTAGTCATTAAGGCATCTTTCATGTGGCTGTACGAATTATAGACTTCAGAGGGCAAATCCAACAAGGTATCCCGCCCTTCACTGAGGAACCGTCCCCACAACCCCGCTCCCCAATCCTTCTCAGGGACCCGGTGGGAAGACATGGCTACCTCGTAGGCTTTGAACCACTGCCCAATGTCATCATTTTTTAAAAACTCCTTCACCACCTCTTTGGGAATATACACCCTAGCTTCAACAGGCACAGGCGGTACACTGCCACCAGAGGGAGTAATCTCTAAGCTCTTGGCCTTCCATTCCAACTCCCTCAAAACTTTCTCATGTTCAAACTGCATTTTCTTTTCCTCTAGGGCTAATTTCCTAGTTTGCATTTCGAATTCTAACTGCCCATTCAGCTTGAGCTTGGTCAGCTGCATTTCGTGCATCCTACTCTCCTTCCTGTCCTCCAACTCCTCTGGAGACAGTCCTCTGGCAGAAACACTGCTACCTACTGGGGAAGGTGGTCTTCTAGCCCCTAGACCCAATAGCCCCTCCAGCTGCCCTTCTGCATTCTCAGCCCCCTCCACAGGGGCACTCCTTGATTCGACCCAGGCCCTCAGCGCCTTTTGAAGGTCCTCCTTCCTGGAGAGTCCGGTCATGGACACTTTAAACTTTTTGCAGAATTGCCTGAGCTGTTTGAGGGTGTAGCATTCTAGCCTCTCTTCTTCCCAATCACACTCAACAGAGGCTACTGATGCTGGTTTCTCCATAGTGACTGAACTTGGCATTTGCAAAAATAGGAAATTCCAGAAAAAATGCTATAAAAGTATGTGGTTGCGTTTTGGTCTGCACTCACTAAGTAGTGTTCACCAATCACTGTACATGAGTCACAAATGCAAGTCCAGAATCCTCACCGCTGACCACCAATGTTAGATTTGGGGGTCTCTAGTTGGCAGAGGTATGTACCTTTGTCCAAATAGGGACCCTTGAGTCTAGTCAGGGAAAGTAGGTACACTCCTGAAATAACCCCTGCTCACCCTCTTGGTAGCTTGGCACGAGCAGACAGGCTTAGTTCAGAGGCAGTGTGTAAAGCATTTGTGAACACATACAGTAATCAGGTGACAACACTACAAATGGACACCACACAGGTTATATATTTATAAAAATAGGTATACTTTATATAGATTTATCACAAGACCATAAACGACAAAAATAATCCACAATACTGTTAAGAATGCTTAGTTCTGATCAAAAAGGCTTAATTCAAGGTTCTGTGCGAGTCGGTAGCCTCCTCCGGCTACGGCGATGTCGAGAACAAACAGAGTCTAACAAATCCAGCTGACCGCGTCGAGACGGGCCAACACAGCGTAGACAGACTCGGTCACAGTACCTTTTACTTGAAGCGGCAGGCACGGGCGTGCGAGCCGGATGGCTGTTCGTCGCGGTCGCGATGCAAAAATGGAAGCGTTGCAGGACGCGTTGTCCCTCGATGCGGTGCAGGCAGCGGCTCGTTGACGTCGTCGAGACTGAGTCGGTGAGACCAGGGCCGTGCGTTGCAGGGCGAGACGGTGCTTCGATGCGGTGCTGGCAGGTTGCGGTGCGGCGACGGAGCCGGATTCAGGAGCTGGCGTCGATCAGTCCGGACAGCGGTGCGAGTCGGGCGGTGCGTCGCAAAGCGTGCGAGCGGTGCCCAACTCCGGTGCGGTCACAGGACTCGAACTCAGCAGCAGTGACCGTGTCGGTCGGACCAGTTCGATTCGGCGTAGCGGAGCGTTGCAGGACGCGTTGTCCCTCGATGCGGTGCAGGCAGCGGCTCGTTGACGGAGTCGGTGAGACCAGGGCCGTGCGTTGCAGGGCGAGACGGTGCTTCGATGCGGTGCTTACAGGACACCGAGTCGGTCGTGAGAGTCGGTCACAGCTCCCTACCTCTGCAGCCACTGAAACAGAGTTTCCAGCAGCAATTCACAAAGGGGGTGAAGTCCAATGGTCCTGGGACTTCGGTCAGGGGGCAAGCTCTCTTCCAAGCCCTTGGAGATCCTTCACAAGTTGATGAAAGTCACAGCAAAGCAAAGTTCCTTTCTCCTTTCTTTGGCAGACCGGCAAACCACTGCAGGCCAATCCCCCAAGCAGCACTTCAGGCTTAGGGATAGTCTCTCCTCAGTTTCTTCTTGGTTCCGCTCCTCAGCAAAGGTTTCTTCTTGTTCCCAAAAGTGATCTAATTTTCCTGGGGTCTGGGTGCCCCTCTTATACCCTGATTCTCTTTGTTCTCTGGAGGCAGAGAGGCCTCTGCCTAGTCCAAAACCAGTTCTGGTCAGTTCTGGAGCACTTTGTTTTTCTGACTCCTTCTTTCCTTTCAGAATGTGGGGCAGAGTGCTCAGCCGCCCGGCAGGAGGTGGAGCCAGCATTGTGGAAGGCAGGCACAGCCCTATTCAGACCCAGGTGCAACTCCTCCCTCCACTCGGGATGCAGATCTTTCTATTCAGCCCTGCGCTGACTCACCCTGTCTCCTGTAGCCACCCCAGCCCCTGTCACTCAATCTCCAGACAAGGAATACACAACCTAGCAGAGGCAGGCTTGGATAGTTAGGCAAGAAAATGCCCACTTTCTAAAAGTGGTATTTTCAAACACAGAATGTTAAAACCAACTTCACTAAAAGATGTATTTTATCATCCTGAGTTCAGGCATACTAAATTCGTTTTTCTACCATGTTCCCGGGGTCAGTTCTGACTATAAGGTGTAATAGTCAGTCTGCCCATTCTGGCCTATGGGGAGCAGGTAGCCTTGCAATAGTGAAAAACGAAAATGGCTGTAATTCACTATTAGGACATGCCACACACACCAGGGCATGTCCTACCTTATACTTACAATGCACCCTGCCCTAGGGCCTACTTTAGGGGTGACCAACATGCAGTAAAGGGAAGGTTTAGGGACTGGTAAGTGGGTGTACTCACCAAGTCGACATGGCAGCCCTAGGCTGCACACAGGCTCTGCGATGGCAGGCCTGAGACACATTTTACAAGCCGCTTCTGTGGGTGGCACAACCAGTGCTGCAAGCCCACCAGCGGCATTGGATTTACAAGCCCTGGGCACACTGAGTGCACTGTACTAGGGACTGACAAGTAAACCAATCATCCAATCATGGAGTCATTAATACATATATCAATTAACGATAGGGAGCACTTGCACTTTGGCACTGATTAGCAGCGGCAAAGTGCCCATGAGCATCTAGTCCAGCAAAAACATATCGGCAACAGTGGAGGCATTACGAAAAAATGGAAGGGAGACCCACGCCAAGGATGCCAGGTCTAACACCTCTCTAGAAGGGTGGGGTGCACACCTTCAAGATCTCTGCATAAGAGGAAAGTGGTCCGCTGCGATGGCGAAAATGCATATCAACTTCTTGAAGCTTCGAGCCATTTTCCTGGCGTTGCAGTCTTTTCTCCCAAGGCTTCAAGGGTCCTCAGTTCTCATCAGAACCGACAACACCACTTGCATGCACTACCTAAACAAGCAAGGAGGTACTCATTCACACATTCTGTCTCAAGAAGCTCAAAGCATTTGGGAATGGCTCCTTTCTCACAACATCACGATAAAGGTGGAACATTTGCCAGGGATTCACAACAATCTGGCGGACACTTTCAGCCGGACCTCGAAGTCCTGCCACGAATGGGAGTTAGATCAGTCAGTTGTGGAACACATATTTCAGATGTGGGGCAGAGCAAACTTGGATCTCTTTGCCTCCGAAAACAATCGGAAGTGCCCATTCTTTGCCAGCTGGGAACCGGAGAAGGGCTCGTGGGGGAACGCCTTCATGATGAGATGGACAGGGGTCTTCGCATACGCATTTCCCCCCTTTCCGTTGCTCCCAAGACTTCTGCGCAAACTCAAAATGGAACCATGCTGCATGATTCTCATTGCTCCGCGATGACCGCGTCAGCACTGGTTCACAGAGCTTCTCCTACTGTCAGAAGGCAGACCGTACCGCCTGTAAGAAAGTGGCTCTGTATATACTGAACCAAAGTAAGGTTCAGTGTGCACAGAGTCCACAGTCCCCAGAGGTTTGGCAGAGGCTAAAGTTATGTATAACCTTACTCTCTAAAGTGGTAGCTTGGTCGAGCAGTAAGGCAGTATCAGAGGACAGTGTAAAGCATTTGTTGTACACACTCAGTCAGCAAATGGTCTCACACACTCGAGAACTGAACTCTAGGCCAATTGTTTTGTATATAAAAATATATTGTTGTTTTATTTTAGAACCACAAGTAGGTATAAAAATACTTTCTCAGAATGAGATGCGTTAGTTATATACTTTCAATACACAATAGACTTTTAAATGCAATAGCTACAGTTGTTGCAATAGGCAACACAATTCAAACACAATTATAACATTGAGCTCAATGGGGAATTTAAAGTAAATGCAATATCAATTACTTTGCGTATGATTTTCTTACTCAGGGCTGGATCCTGGATTCAGCCCTGGTGCATTTCCTGTAAACAGTTGGAAGAAATCGTTTTTGTTACACAGGCGTTTTTTAAGGAATATTTGTTGGTTTCAAAAATCGACAGAAGAATTTCTGGAGAAAACCAGGCAATGTTATCCTATGGAGGAAAATCAAGTTATCGGTAAGTACAGTTGTAATTGCTTTTCAGGGTCAGTGCTGGGCACCAAGATCCAGCACTGGGATCTCTCCTGATAACAGGTGCGTAATTTTGTTTTCGTTGATCGGGCGATTTTTAGTGAATATTTTAAAGTTTCAAAACTCAACACTTAGAAGAAATTTCAGTGTAAACCAGTCAATGTTACCCTATGGGGAAAATGTAGGTTATCGGTTTTCAGGTAAGTACTCGACTGGCAGAGTTAAGGTTCTGGGCATAGACTCAGGGGTATCCCAGGGTCAGGTAGGTACAGTTGGTACACCCTCAGCGGCACAGGGGCAGCCGGTTGCAGAGTAAGTTAGGCCCAATGTTAGCCTATGGCGGGCAGGGGGCCCTTGGTTGGTGGCTGCTAGCAGGCAGGCCACGCGGCTGTGGGAGCTGGGCTCCTGGTCACTTACACAGGGCAAGTGGGGAAGTAGAATAGGATAGGTGTTGCACTCCCAGGGGCACTCGGGCGGCTGGGTGCAGGGTGCTTTTGAGCCGTCGGGCGCTCAATGGATTTCAATGGAGAATTTACCAGACGAACAAAGGCTGCAAGCTCGGGGACGGAGATTCTTCAGGTGCGACCACCACTTCGAGAGGTAAGTTGGGAAGCTGTAGGTTAGGTAGGCACCCCGGAGTTGGGCACAGAGGGCCGCAGGGCGCCGGGTGCAGGGGTGTCTTTTCGCGTCGGGAAATCTTACCCTCTGCTGGTCGCGGTTGGAGGGGTCCCTGGTTCTGAGGCTGCAGGCGTCATCAGGAGCGTCGAGGAGGGCCCTTGGGTGCTGGATTTTGGGTCACAGTCGCCGGGGGGACGTCCTCGTGGTCTTTGTCCACTCAGGCACAGGCCGGGCTCGGCGGGTGCAGAGTGGGCAGGAGTCACGGTTCCTGGCTGGCACCAGGGGTTTGTTACTTGCTTTGAGCAGAACCACTGCTCGTGGGAGTCCCAGTCTTTTAGAGTCACAAGGCAGTCAGGTCCTCCGGGGTTTTCGAGGTTGCTGACCACTGGAGACGCCGGGGTTTAGCAGGAGCAGGTTCGAGGGTCGACAGGCCGGTAGGGCTGGGGCCAAGTCAGTTGGTGTCTTCCTCTTGTTAGCAGCTGCACGGCAGGTCTTCTTTCTTCTTGTTCTTCTTGCTTGTTTCGGATTCGGGATCTGAGGAAGGAAGGTTCAGGGTGCCCCTAAATACTAAATTTAGGGGCGTTGCAGGTAGGTAAAGGGCAGGGACCAATGGGTCCCTTCCCTGAGGTGGGTACACCCCCTATCCTGCCACTCTCCAGTGGGAGGGGGGCAGGAGCCTAGTCCTGATTGGGCAGGGCTCCCCATCTTCAAGATGGTGAGAGCCCGGAGATGTGCTTCACCTCGCCTCCCCCACCTGAGGGGTGGGGTTGGCAGAGGCTGGCACACCCCCTTTCCTCACTTGGGGTTTCCCACCAGTCTTCCCGCCAGAGTGGGGGCTAGACCCGGTGGGGACCAGTTGCTGAGTACAGCAAGTGGTCTGGGGAGGCTCACAAAGGCGGCATGCCTTTGAAGCTTCCCCCTGCCCATCCTGGGGGAGGAGACCTAGCACCTCGCCCAGGACGTGCATTGTTGCAGGCCCAGGAGAGCGGATGGCTCTCTACCCAGGGGTCCAGCAACATGTCTGCTGGGTGGCAGCCTAGGCAGCCTCTCAGGCAGGACGTGGATGGTGGGTTCGGTTCAGGGGGCAACTCTAAGTTGCCCTCTGTCGTGCATCTTACATTAAATCCCACACTGGCATCAGTGTGGGTTTAATGTGCTGAGAAGTTTGATACCAAACTTCCCAGTCTTCAGTGTAGCCATTATGGTGCTGTGGAGTTCGTAATGACAAACTCCCAGCACCATATACTTTTAATGGCAGCACTGCACTTAGTGCCCAGGAATGGACCTGGGTACTGTAGGGGTACAGGGCTCATGCACCTGTACCCTCACCACTGGCATAGGGCACCCAGCTAGAGGGGTGACTGATGTATGCCAGGGCAGTGGTTTGTGGGCATGGCACACAGGGATGTGTGCCATGTCGACTCTTCACTTTGTTCTGCACCAAGACACGCAGTCTGCAAAGGCAGAGTGTGAGTGTCAGGGTACAGGGCCTCTAAGGGTGGCACAATAAGTGCTGCAGCCCTTAGAGGTCTTCCCTGGTCACAGTGCCCTGGGTACCTGTGGTACCATTTACCAGGGGCTGACCTGTGGCCAGAGATGCCAATTGGGTACAGTTTTGGGGAACGAACACAGGCCCTGGGAACCTGATTGGCAGGGACCCAGGGCACATCAAGTCAAAGTGCATCAGTGGTCTGGCAAAAAGTGGGGGGGTTACTGCAACAGAAACCCACTTCCTTACACTGCCTTCCTGCAGTCCCGACCCTGTTATCAATGAGCAAGGGCCAGATTATTCATCCTCATCCAGCTCAACTGCATCTACATGCATGGTTTCTGAATTCACTGAATTCAAGGAGCTAGTTTTGCCACAGGATTGTAGAGATATACTTGCAAGGGCAAGAGCTCCTTCTACTCTAAAGACTTATGCTCTAAAATGGAAGCGATTTTGTTCTTGGTGCAATGACAAAGATATTCATCCATTGAAATGCTCTCCAGATAAAGTTCTACCTTATCTTCTTTCGCTAGCTAAGTCTGGTCTGATGTTTACATCAGTTAAGCTACATTTAGCGGCCATCTCGGCCTACAGACGTTCTACAGGAACTGGATCCCTTTGCTCTAGTCGTTTGATCAAACAATTTCTAAAGGGTCTTTTCAGAGCTTTTCCACCCATCAGAGCTCCTCCTCCAGAATGGAGGCTTAACCTGGTTTTACAGCAGCTCATGAAGCATCCATTCGAGCCTGTTCACAAGGCTGACCTCAAGTACCTCTCCTGGAAAATGGCTCTTTTAGTGGCACTAACCTCTGCTCGGAGAGTCAGTGAAATTCAGGCGTTTACTATCAAGCAACCTTATTTGAGATTCACCAATGATTATGTTCGCCTCAGAACAAATCCGACGTTTATTCCGAAGGTTCCCTCTACATTCCATCTTAATGAGCCTATTATACTGCGCTCTTTCTTTCCCAATCCGTCTTCCTCTGCTGAAAAGTCTTTGCATGTCTTGGATGTGAAAAGGTGTCTGAAATTCTATATTTCACATACTGTGTCCATCTGAAAATCGGATCAATTGTTTATTTCTTATGGTGGTCAGAAACCAGGAACAGCGGTCACTAAATCCACTATTGCAAGGTGGATTGCATCTGCGATTCAATTCTGCCATACTAAAGCTGGGCATCCTTTGTCTGTGAAACCCAAGGCTCATTCCACAAGGGCAGTCTCCTCATCTACTGCTCTTTTCGCCGGAGTACCTTTGGAGAAGATTTGCCGTGCTGCGACCTGGAAAAATGTGCACACTTTTACACGGCATTACTGTCTGGATTTGGCGACAGAGGCTGAATCAGCTTTTGGTCAAGCAGTGTTGCGAAACCTCTTTAAGGTAAGCCTCTGTAAGGAGGTGATTGTCATTACATGTTTACGAATACAAGGTGTATTGTTTTCTTTTCTATTTCAATACTGTTGTTCTCATATATATAATGTCTTCCCTTCTTAGGGTTAGAAGGTTATATTGCATTACTGTATTGGTATTACGAGGTATCTAATGTATTTCTTACGGTACCCACCATCCGCTATACAACTAAGGATTCTACTGCTAACTATTCTGATTCTAAGCATGTGAATCTATGAAAGATACCCCAATACTGGATAAGAAAACGAGTTACTTACCTGTAACTTCAGTTATCCAGTGTTGGTATATTTCATAGATTCACATGCGACCCACCCTCCTCCCCGGAGAGTCTTACCTTATTGCTATTATGTACTTACTGTCACTTGTGCTACGAAAATCTGAGGGTTTGCCGCTCTGTGGAGTGTTCTAAGAGGGTGCTGGAGCCTGATTGGCTGTGTTCTAGATTTGGGTCTTTTTTACAAAAAGACTAGGATAGGCTAATGTAGTGACTTTACTGTCCATTGTAGCCTATTGTATAATGTTTATTACTATTATATATATATATATATATATATATATATATATATATATATATTATTTGTACCGCGAGACTCCTACCTCGACGGCGGGGATGAATCTAAGCATGTGAATCTATGAAAGATACCAACACTGGATAACTGAAGTTACAGGTAAGTAACTCGTTTTCTTCTCATGCCACCCTAAAAAGGTCCAGATCCTCAGACCATCGGGCTGCTGAAGGTAGTAGGAAGGCCCTAAAGAAAGATCCCCTTAAAAAGGAGAAATCACATCTTGACTCCAAAGGTACGGCCTCTTCCCATCCGCTACTCCTGAAAAGGAAAAGACCAAAGTCTCCTTCCTCAGAGCCGTTGACATAAAAACGGCAAAAATTGACGACGACCCCATTGACGCCAAAAACGTCAACAAAAGATGACATATGTTTACATCATCAAATCGATGGCAGCGACTCCTGCCGTCACTGCAGTGATTAAAGCACCGTCAACGGAAGCTGACTCTTCCAAGTCGCCTGTCGACGAAAGCCGCCTCCACAGCGCTCCAAAAGCCAATGCCGAAGTTATCGATGAAAGCACCATCGTCGTCGGCAGTTATTATGCCGACGAAGGCACAGTCAACGGACACATTGAGACCTATATTGTAGACGAAGGCATGGTCGACAGATTTTTCTTCGGCGCCTTCACAGTGCACAGAGATGCAGTCGGTGGAGGTACCGTCTATCTCACCATCGACGGAGGAGATGAAGACGGCAGAGAAGACTATTCAATCGTCTACATCAATACAGAAGCAAGGCTCACCATCGACCAGAATAAAAATTGCAAAAACTTCTTTCTCCAAGAATGACATCTCCGAGCAAGCTATCTCCTTTTGCCTAGCCATTTGCTGGGTATGCAAGACTCTGAAGAAGGGTTTTATGGGGATGCATACAGTCTTTCTGAACTTGGTGTAAAGTGTCAAGAGGATGACCGACAATGATGACCATTGCTCATCAAATTATGGTTCTCCTAGGTATTATTAACATCCCAGGAGAGTTGAGGTACTCATGCCCACCACATAACTAAATGACTTGCAGGCTATGTTAAAGGACTATAAAAGGCGCTTTCCTGACAATCCACAGGCTCAACCTCCAGTACATCCCCAGCCTGTACCACCAGCTACACCAGTAAATCAGGTACCCATAGTACCTGTAATGTCGCCTACACCTAATGAGCCAACCTCAAGACAGGACCTTACTTCCTCAGAGGATGAAAACGAGGAAGGTGAAATTCAGGAACACCAACCACCACCTTATGAATGGGGAGACTATTTGATTCCTATGCCATCTCCTCCCATGCCTCATCTGGCAGATTCTACCCTGGAGGACATTGAGGGCTTTCATAACTTAATGGACAACAGCTGCAAGATTCCATCTCCCCAATTCTATCAAGCAATCCGATTGCTTCCTGCATGATTTTAAAGAGCAGGCTAGAGAGTCCATGAGCGCAATTCCAATCATTGATCACATTTGGGAGGAATCCAGCAACGGTTGCCCCTGTACCACCTCGCCTTGATTAAAAAATTTAAAAAATACAAGGCCACAGATGAGTCTCCAGTCTGGCTTGTTGGCCATCCCAAGCCAGATTCTGTAATTTGACATTCTGTGCAATGGCGTTCTAAAAATCCGTCCTCTCCTATTTCAACGCTTCCAGATAATGAAGGAAGACGCCTTGGTAATACAGGGAAGAGGTTCTCTCTTATGTCAGCAATTACAGTCCGCACAGCAAATTCCCTAGCTATATTAGCGCGGTATGACTGACAAATGTGGTTAGATGTGAGTACGCTTCTTGACCTCATTCCTGAAGAAGAGAAAGCGGCGCAAATGAATATACTTTAAGGAGAGTGCACTTCAGAAATCATTGATTGCGCTCTAGACATCGACTTCACTGGTTTTAGACAGTTAGTAGGTGCAGCTGTACTAAGATGTCAGGGCTGGCTCAAGGCCACAATGTTTAGACCAGAGGTACAAACAAAAGTGCTGGATATGGCCTACGATGGTGAGTCCCTATTTGGGAAACATGTCGACGAAGCACTGCTGGCGATAAACCGATCCGGACACCGCCGGATCCCTTGGCACTTTGCAATATCACAAGTTTCCCTTTTGTGGTGCCAAAGGAAAGAGTTTCTCTACCTATAGAGGTGGATATGAGCAACAGCAGTAGTATCGGCCGCAGTTCCAGTATAGAGCAGGCTATCAGCAACCCTACCACCAGCTACCTTCTGCAGCCTACAACAGCCAAACCACGGTGTAAACAAGCTTCTCGGGGTCGCCACACTGGTCGTAAACAGTGATCACGTTCAGGGACTGGCTGCTGCTCCGGCCAATCAGGTGAGTGGAAACATCACCAATGGCCTCCCACAATGGCAGGAGATAACATCGGACAGATGGATGTTGGATTTGGTAGCATACGGACACCCTGGAATTTGTGCAGAAACCTGCAGCCAAACCCCGAAAAGGGGCGCATTCACCTCGCCTTCACTTATGGAAGGAAGTTCTGATAGCAAAAAGAGCAATAGAAAGAGTCCCTGCTCCAGAGAAAAACAAGGGTTTCTACTCCCGTTTCTTCCTCATTCGAAAGAAGTCAGGGGAGTGGAGAGCCATCTTGGACCTCCGCATTTAACAAGTTCCTGCACACAGTCTTTCCTTATGATTTCCCTTTCCGACATTCTCCATCTCTTGGAACAGCGGAGATTTTATGACTTCCCTGGATTTACAGGATGCTTATTTTCATATCCCCATACATCAGAAGCATCGCAAGTATCTCCGTTTCACTGTAGCCGGGGCCCATTGTCAGTTCTGAGTCCCTGCTTTCAGACTCAAATCAAATGTCTTGCCCCAGTGGCAGCTCCACTTCGCAAGCAAGGTCATCAGGTATTTCCCTACATCGACGACTGGCTGCTAAAACCATTCACACAGAAACAAGCTTCCAAGACTAGAGAGGCATGTTTGGAATTCTATGTCCGGAGGCGAGGATTAGGCTGAACTTTCAGTGCTTTATTTTCTCCAGCAGCCATCTTTAAACAAGTAATCAACACTACATTTTCCGGGGGGCGCTAGGTGGCACACATCCAAGATGGCCGCACACCTGTGAGGCTCGGGAAGCTTGACGAAGTAATCCAGCAATTATCCTGCTATTTACCAGCTACCACTATGATTTGCCACTGCCTACCTATTCCTTAGACCATCCGGTCGCTCAAGGGAAGAAATCGCGGCTCTCGTGGCCCCAGGAAACAATCTATGCTACCTTACATGCTGCGGGCGCCTTCGGTGGTGCACTAGCTGGAGGCCCGGACGGCAGCCGCCTTCACTCGAGCTCCGAGGATCCCACGTGGCGCTAGGCCTGGCCCGGGACGGATCTGCTCGGGGTCTTCCTTCACGAACAACGGCTTCCTCCTCGCCGGCACGCTTCCTGCCGTGCTGCTGGCGCTCCAACTCATAGCGCTCACAATTGCAACCAGCGGAGGGACGGTGAGATGCTTGACGGCTGAGAGGTGCTGCTCTTCGGCTGGCGACGCGCCATTTTCTCTGTCCACACTCCCGCAGCAAGCACGACGGAGTCAGCGTGCATGAAAGCCTGCCTCAGATTATTGCTGTATGCTGTGCCACTCCGGAGAGCTTCTAACAGACGCACTGACACGGGCGACACTTTAGATGGGTGATTGGCGCACATATCTCCCCACCATAGTCTCTCATTGAGAGCGGGTATCTCCTCTGCCCTGCTTAGACGCCATTGGACTACCTGACTTCAAATCCACCACAACTCCTTTGTCGCCGCACGTCCCTACTTCACTGCGGCAATAGGGCAGACAGCAAAATAATCCTAGATGTGACCACATTAGAGGCTGATTCTACACCTATGTACAGACCTCCCAACACACGTTGAGGCCTCACCAGAACTTCTGCCTCGGCATATCGAACTGTCACGCTCTAAGGCACTCGCCGTTCACCCCTCACCCCGAACTGACACCTGGAACCATTATAGGCAGCAAGGGCCCGAGCAGGGGTCTGCTTTGATACGTGCTGACTAACCAGTAGACCGCACTCTATCATCTGCATCCAGAAGGTGGCTGCCCTCCTCCCACTGTTGACCTACTCTATCTTACTTCATCACCAGGCGGTGTCCCCTTGCAACGGTCTGGTACGATACTGCCCGCAATCGCAGAATCTACATCTCGTCCAGTCTCGTGGTCGAGCGGCGACTATCCATCCATACTGCGGCGGCGCCTGGGCACGTGGGGAGGAGAGATGGGGAAACCTGATGGCCGTCAGCCTAGATTGACTTTTGACACCAAGAAAGCCGCAATACGATCGACCTCCGCAGATCCCGAACATACCAATATGGACCAAGCACAATCATCCTCACAGTCCTCCGGAGATGACGTTAAGACCCTACTCCTAGCCGTCCAGCATAGTCTCTCTGACCTCCCCGGAAAGATGGAAACGATGAACAATCGGCTAGACTTCCTTGTGCAAAAAGTAGACAAACATGATGGGCAATTGAAGGAGGCTGAGCGCCGCATATCCGAGAATGAAGATACCACTTTTCAGGTGCAAGCTCAAGTGACGCAAATGGACAAATTGCTGAAAGTTATTGCGGCCAAGAATGAAGACATTGAAGCTAGAAGTCGCCGCAATAATATTCGTATAATAGGTATACCTGAGAGTACGAATACGGGGCGCATGGAGGACTATATTGAGCGTCTTCTGAAAGTCTCCTTCGGTGCAGATTCCTTTTCGCCACATCTGGTGGTAGAGCGTGCACATCGCTCCCTGGGCCCCCGACCCCCACCAGGTGAAACTCCGAGACCCATCATTGCCCGTCTCCTTAATTATCGAGACCGCGATGCTGCACTGCAGAAAGCCCGCGAAATGAAACCACTGCAATTCGAAGGGAATACATTCACCATCTACCCCGACTTTACTATGGCGGTACAGGAAGCACGCCGAAAATTCCTTACTGTCAAACAGAAACTTCGCAAGGCTCAAATAGAATATGCCCTCCTGTACCCTGCAAGACTTTGGATTACACATCACGGCAAACACATCTTCTGCACGAATCCGCAACAAGTGGAAGATTTTCTAAAAACTAACTTGAGACGTTCGCCGCGACGGGATCGTACTTCCAGGTCTCCTTCACCATCCTTGGACTGAAAGTGACAGTGGGTCATATGCTGTGATAACCCGATGTAGGGCCCATTCGCCTCTGGTGAGCTCCGCTGTGCTCTACCGCGACAATGCTGCCGTGCACACCGCTTGCCTCTCCCTGATGGGAGACGTGGTAACCCCTCAAGATGGAACTTTTCTCCTACAGGATGGTCACGGACATAAGTGCCCTTTGGGCTTTGAACATTGTCTGTGGTTTATGACTCAATACTTAGGCTATTTTGTTCTGCTGTTGGTAGATCTGAATAACACATCGTCAAGCACCCTTCCCCCCCCCCCTATTCCCCCATCTACTGTGACATCTGGGGACTGCAATGCAGCAAGAGTTGGGACACGGGAAGGTTTTACAGCCCACTGGCGCCTCCCCTTATGGGAGATCCCTCACGCTACCTCTGTTTTTTTTTTGTTTTTTTTCTCTTGCTTTGCTGGCCTTATCTGGTTAGGGTAAAATGGCCACATTGCTGGATGGTAATGGGTGGGCAACTTAATACCGGCACGATTGGGGTGCTGTTGTGGGTGGGGGTGGTATCGTTGTTAGTTAATTGTTCTAATGCTAACTCACTGGAGCTATTTTTTGGGGGGATGGGATGGGAATGTTTTGTAGTGCTTTGTTATATATTGGACAACAGCATCTCGACATGTCAGCCACTGTAGGCGTGGGCACACTACCTTTATGCAGCACCATACTCACCATACTGCCATATCATACCTGAAATGGCAACACATTCTGACCAACTTCGCATCAAATTGATTACATGGAATGTCAGCGGTCTGCGTGACCCTCGTAAACGGAGACAAATATTGGCGTATCTGGATAGGCATCACATACAAATTGCAATGCTTCAAGAAACACACATGGACCCTCGACGTCCTCCCTGTTATGGCAGTAAATGGGCCTCTGCACGGGCGTTCTCCTCCTACTCGACATATTCACGTGGCACGCTCATATTAGTAAAAAGAAATACACCTTTCATACTGGGGGGCACATACAGCGATCCCTCCGGCCGAAGCTTCATGCTCTGGGGTACATTGGGCACGCAATCGGTCACCCTAGCTTGCAGCTATGGCCCTAACGCAGACGACCCTGACTATTTCACCGCCCTC
Organism: Calotriton arnoldi; assembly: GCA_963921515.1. Classification (NCBI taxonomy): domain Eukaryota; kingdom Metazoa; phylum Chordata; class Amphibia; order Caudata; family Salamandridae; genus Calotriton; species Calotriton arnoldi. The sequence goes on from CAWUFW010000690.1 coordinate 3,262,697, forward strand.
TGGGGCCACATACTTAAAGTAGGCTCCACACACGTCATATGGGGTGGAGATTTTAATACTGTCATATGCCCATCCATGGACCGATCCAACCCCCTTCCTCATCATTATACCAATGCCCGGGATGCCCTATCTGGGTTGTTTATGGAGCACGGTCTCATTGACGCATGGCGTTACGTACACCCCACTGACAGGGAAGGCACGTTTTATACAGCGGGGCACTCAACTTGGTCGCGACTGGACTACTGGGTTTGCTCACGTGGGGTGGGCCCTTGGATTCAGTCGGCAGAACACTTGGCTCGCACGTACTCGGATCATGCGCCGGTATACCTGGAAATAACTCTCCCTAACTTAATTGCCACCCCGAGATGTTGGAGGCTGGTACCGGAGGCGCTATTGGACACTGTCTTTCAGGCTGAAATAGGGGAAGAAATTACTGAATTTTTTGCTAGAAATAAGGGCTCTGTCACGCACGTGGGCACGATATGGGAAGCTTTTAAAGCCACTATCGGAGGCGCATGCATGTCAAAAAGCTTTGGGTTACTCAGGGATATTAGGAGAAATTTGAGACGTCTGGAAACCGAGATCAAGCAACTTGAAACAGACATGTGGAGTGCAAACTCTGGTACCCAAAAGGCCACACTCCGGGAAAAACTCACAGACTACACCGCCACTGCAGAACGAGAAGTCAAATTTAGAGGTAAATATTTTACCGCCCGTCGATGCGGCAAAAGCGAGAGACCTGGCCGAGCACTGGCAAACGATATTAGACAACCTCGTTTTTCTAGCTACGTCTTGGATGTGATGGATGGAGACGGGATACATCACAGGGATTGTCTCGAAATATTACATACATTTGCTACATACTATGCAGACCTATATAGTTTGCAGCGCCCTTCTCTCTCCCCCCCCGACTTCACTCCCTATCTTGAAGATATAGCTCTTGGGTGGCTAGGTGATCATCAGCGGGAATTCTTGGCAGTGCCATTCGAAGATGATGAGCTGCGGGCAGCCATCATGCAAATGAAATCAGGAAAAGCACCGGGATCCGATGGCCTTCCCATCGATTTCTATAAAATTTACATCGATCAGCTTCTCCCTGTATTGAAAGAAGTCTTTCTAGAGGCCCAAGAAACGCAGATTCTACCTGCCTCGATGAGAGAGGCACTAATTACGTCACTATTAAAACCAGGTAAACCAGCAGACCGCTGCGAATCCTATAGACCACTCTCTCTCATAAACTCAGATGCAAAAATCCTTGCTAAACACTTGGCGAATCGTCTTAGTCTCCTGATGGAGAACCTCGTTCTCCCAGATCAGGCTGGGTTTATCCCTGGAAGAGCTACTTCCCACAATCTTAGGACACTCTTTTCCATCTTGCAGACTGTAGATCCGCAGCTGGCGCTGGTGGCGGTATTCCTCGACGCCTCCAAAGCCTTTGATTCGGTTGAATGGGACTACCTTTTTACTATATTGCAGTGTATGGGACTTCCCATAGGCTCCGTCTCTTGGGTCCGACTTTTATATACCTCACCAACGGCAAAAGTTTTGATAAATGTGCATACCTCACCCTCGATCTCACTTTCTCGGGGGCACTCGTCAGGGATGTCCACTATCTCCCCTACTTTTCGCCCTAGTTATGGAACCCTTGGCAGCTAAGATTAGGCAACACTACCAACATGTTGGTCTCCGGTGCTTCCTCTGTCCAATACTTATTTCTCTTTATGCCGATGATGTCGCCCTATACATTAAAGAGCCGCACCAAAACCTCAATCCGCTATTGCGTGAGTTCGTTAAATTTGGAGGCCAATCAGGCATTCATATCAACTGGGCCAAATCCCAGATCTTCCCGTGGACCACTTCCGCCACTCCATTTGAAACGGATTTCCCCATCATGTGGTGCGATGATGATGCAAAATATTTGGGGATCCGAGTTACGACAGACCGCGATGAGCTAATGAGACTCAATTATGGGTGTGCAATGGAATACATCACAGGCTGCATCAATCGATGGATTGCCCTTCCTTTAACCATGGCTGGACGCATTTCCCTCATTAAAATGATAATCCTCCCCAAATTTTTGTATTTATTTCTTAATATCCCCTACGACCCTGGCCGGCATTTTTTCGCCTCCCTTCGGTCAGAACTGATCCGATTAGTGTGGGGCGGTAAGCAACCGCACATACAATGGGACACACTCATGCGACCATACTCACAAGGAGGTTTTGACATTCCCAATTTTGAATTGTACTATATATGTGCCCAGGCACACTTTGCTCATTTTTGGTTTCATCCACCTCGCTACACACCCCATGTGGCTACTGAGCATTGGCTTGCTGACCCTATTCCACTTGAAGGCGTCCTCTTGTCTAAGGTTGAGCCCCGTGGGCGTTGTCCATCTTCCGTAGACTGTACGATCAAAGCCTGGCCCCGCATTATCAATCGCATACACGCACCCTGCCTATACTCCCCCCCATACTCCCCCGCCCCCCCCCCACTTCCGCTTTCCTACCACCCAGAGATATCATTACTGCAAGAAGGAATATTTAAGAAAGTTGCACATACACGAAACATTAATTGTTGGGGAGACCTGTACCTTAACGGCAAATTTCGCGCACTCCAACAACTATGCCCTAGCCCCCCACCTTCCGCTATGGAGACATTTTTATACGCTCGCTTGCGGCATGGGATTCAAGCCTGTAACTCTTCATACCCATCGGAGCCTGCAGCAATGGCCCCTTTGCATCATGTCTTACGCGCATCCACTGCCTCACACTTGGTGTCCACGCTATACCACACTCTATATGTTGATACTGACTATCCTCCATGTGCAGCCCGCGATAAATGGGTGATGGAATGACACAGGACATCACTGACACACAATGGTTGTTCTGTTGCAAACAGACGGAGCAGGTTTCCTCCAACAGTAGACTGCGAATCATTCACTATAAATTCCTTCACCGTATCTACTACACTCCGGTCAAACTTCATAGCTTTGGCTTACGCGACACAAACAGATGTGACGGATGTAAGGCAGAGGCCGCTGATTTCCTCCACCTGGCCTGGGAGTGTCCAGAGATACACACATACTGGTGGCAAGTCCTCACGGCGCTAGACTGCATGATTTCTACGCCTATTTCGAGGTCCCCACTTGTGGCCCTACTAGGATACACTGAGCAAATCCCTGCCAAACATCGTAAATTTGTGTCCTTTAGCCTAGTACTGGCCAAGCGACGAGTGGCCTGTAGATGGGGTCGGGGGCGAGCGCCCAAATTCAAGGACTGGCTGGGGGACATGATACTATGGCAGGACCTAACCTGTACATATGCTGAACTTCTCCCTCGCTCCTCACGCCCTCGTGACATCTGGGGCCCACTACAGACGTATCTGTTGGAACACCCTGACAGTACTGCAGGCGCGTCCTGATGCCAACTTTCACTATCATATGACTGCTCATGTCATTGCAAGATATGTTACCTCCCCACATGATCCCTGACGAGCCAAACCCACCTTATTGACCTACGTTGTACTCCCTGACATTCCAAATATACCACATTCCGAAGTGGCGATTAGGTGAACTTATTCTAGAAATGTACAATTGTCCTTACTGCCTAACTGTATTGGATTATAATGGTACGCATGTCATCTGATTTATGATTATCCATATTTGCTTATGTTCTGCTGTATGTCCACTGCATATGCTGAAATTGTAGTTGTGCACTATTTATGAAAAGCTTCAATAAATAAATTAATTAAAAAAAAAAAACACTACATTTTCCATCAGACAATGGACTAAGAAAAACGAACCAGTCCACCAATCAGAGTGGCACTAGTCCTCCAACAGTGTCCGTCGCTGCTCTAGCCTCCTCTTTCTTTGCTGCTCCAGGAGCCCCAGATAAGTGTTTCTTTGCTCCATGATTTTGTGTATTTAGTACGTTGTTTGCGATTATGTTGTGCGTCTGTTGTATTCATTTAATGTCTCCCACGTTGCGGGTGTGTGTTCTGAGTGTCAACCCATCATAACCGAGCACCTTGATTGCGGAAACGGTTTCCGCTACTCCTTGATCAGTGTCTCCTTGACAAGCTCTTCGCGCGGTGCTGTCATCTGACCGCTAGGGGGCCTTGCAACTCTGCGCGTCAGAACCCCACACGTGTGTTTTTGAAAATGCGGGGAAGAGAAATTTGCCTTTTTCCAGTCTTGGCTTACTCGGGAGAGCAACTGCCTGGAGCGTACACCAGCGATACAGATAAGATAATTGTCAGGCACAGTGGGGACTCGCCCAGGTGGTCAAGTGGAAATCTCTTCAGAGATTTTAGGGAGAGATAGTCCCCAGGCCACTGGCCTATTTCTTACTTGCTGTTACCCCCCACCCAGTGTGTTAACCCCTGGTACCCGCATAACCTCCTTAATACTAGAGCAGAATGGGGGAATATGGGGATTATGAGGAAGAGGACGTTCAGGACCTTCCTATTGACTACGACTTTTGTCAAATAATGGATGTGTCCATTTTCTCAGCTGTTACCCAGGTAGTGGCGCCCTTTGAGAGGAATTACAGGCTCAGTGCCCGAGACCCCTTGAACAAAGGGAAGAACCTACTGGGTCTCAGACCCTCTTGGCTCCAGGGCAGCCCATACCGGATCCTGTCACCCAACGCAAGCACCCAGCAGAGGCTGGGGTTGATCTAGATGCCTTCACCCGCCTCAAAAAGGCATTCATGGAATCCCAACCTTCCACCCCCACCTTCCCAGACGTCTTGGGGGACCCCTCCCTTCCAGATCCTACACCTATATGGGGGGGAGGGTGGGGATTCCCCCCATACCTCAGATGGTGATGGGGATTCTGGAAGACCTTACGCACCCTGAATGGATGATACGGGGATCAACCGGCTGGCCCCTCTGATATGCTTGATCCAGATGACCTTCTACACTTGCGCTCTGCGGAGTGGGTCCCAGCCCATAAGGTGGCTTCCTATATAGCCGGACAGCTGCGCAAACCATTAGACCAGGCGATGCGCAGATGCCCTAGACAATCCTTAGAGGGCAGAGTAGCCTGTGCCCTGGAGATCAGTCCTAAAATGGTGACCTTTCTAAGTTTTTTTCGCGAGCCTAAAAAGGGTATTGACCGTTCTTGACAATCCTGCCAAGACAAGCTGCTGGACGTAGTCTGCCCCATATCCAAAATCTTGGATATGGCGGAGGATGCGAAGGCATTGGGTTCACTTATTGCCCTGAAGGCCTTCATTCTGCTAGGAAATGCAAGTTGTGCACTTTCTACAGAGCGTTGCAGGTCTCTGTTGATTAAGATCGACCCCAAGTTGGGGGAGGTTGCGATCTCGGGGGCAGGTCCAATTTATTTGGTGATCCTTTTCTTAAGGAATTGGAGAAATTCGTGACTACATTCACATCCCTTGAGAAAGCCCAGACTTCAAGCTCATATTCACCACATGTGTTTTTGCCGGAGCTGGTCGTGGCAGAGGGCACTCGACCGGCCGCGCATTCTATCAGTCTTCGAGCAGAGGTGGAGATAATCGCCGTGGACAATGGCAAGACCCAGAGAAATTTGGTACCTTCTACAACACCAGAACCTATCCCCGACATCGAGGGTCGAGAGGAAGAGGTAACGGCCAACATCAGACCCAATCAGGTGAGAGTTCAATCTTCCATGGGGATGCGCTTGGTGGGCAGGTTCACACTTCAAATGTGTGGGTACTGCAGACGATTCAAGGGTTTCAGATGGAATTTTCATGTTCTCCCCTTCAACCGCCTCGTCTGATTCCATTGAGTTTTTCTCCAAAACAGACCGCCCTGGTAGAGGAAGAGATCCTCCAGTTGCTGTGAAAGGGGGCCATCGTAGAGTCCACCCTCTATCCCCCTTACTCTGCAAGGAAGTCAAGTCTCTCTTGGCCAAGGGAGCTATAGAGAGGATTCCCAGGCCTGAAATAGGCTGCGGTTGGTATTCCCATTATTTTCTGGTTCCAAAGGAGGACAGAGGCCTTTGTCCTATCCTCGACCTCAGTCAACTACTTCCTCAAGAAGTAGTTGACTCTGAGGTAGAGGATAGGACTTCCACAAGACTTCCTCAAGAAGTTCAAGATGCTTACCCATGCTCAGCTCCTGTCTGTCCTAGACCTGGGAGACTGGATGGTAGTGTTGGACTTGCAGGTCGCCTATTTCCACATCCCCATTCTGCCAGCCCATTGCCACTTTCCTTCGGCCTCACCAGTGCCACTCAAGGTGTTCACCAAGGTGATGGCGGTGGTCGCAGCCCATCTACGGGGCTCAGGGGTCCCAGTGTTCCCCTATCTCGATGACTGGTTGTTAAAGTCGGGCTCGTCCCAGGCAGTCTTCTCCCACCTCCAGACTACGGCAAACCTCCTGTATTCACTGGGGTTCACTATCCATGTGCCAAAGTCACACCTGACTCCCTCTCAAGGGCTCCCTTTCATTTGAGCTGTTCTGGACACAGTGCAGTTTCGTGCTTATCCTCCCGAGCGGCAAGTCCAGGATATTCTGGCTATGATACTAATGTTTAGGCCTCTAACCTGGATTTTGGTGAGAATGGCTCTGAGGCTGCTGGGCCTCATGGCCTCCTTCATCCTGTTAGTAACACATGCCAGATTGCATATGCGGGCTCTGCATTTAGACTTGAAGTTCCAGTGGGCACAGCATCAGGGGAATCACTCCGTCATGGTCCAGATCTCAGAGGGAGCTGCATGAGACCTGCAGTGGTGGCTAACAAACCGCGATTGGTTCAGAAGCATACCCCTCTCCCTTCCCCAACCACATCTCACAGTAGTGATAGATGTGTCACTCCTGGGATGGGGGCGATCGTCTGGGAGAGGTGGAGATCAGAGGACTCTGGCTTCTAGTGAAATTGAGATTCCACGTGAGATTCCACGTCAACATGCTCTGAGCGATTTGCTTGCATTGAAAGTCTTTCTACCCTCCATCAAAAAAAAGGCTAGTTTAAGTATTCACAGACCACACCACCGCCATGTGGTACTGCAACAAACCGGGTAGAGTGTGGTCGCAGACAATCTGTCTAGAGGCCCTGCGTCTCTGGACATGGCTGGAACAGCAGGGCATTTCCCTGGTGGTTCAACACCTGGCAGGTTCCCTGAATGCCATGGCGGATGAACTCAGCTGTCGGTGCCTAGTGAATCACGAGTGGTGTCTCCATCCGGAGGTGGTGCAAGGTCTCTTTCAACAGTGGGGAGAGCCTTGGTTAGATCGGTTTGCTTCCGCGAGAACATGCAATGTCAGCAGTTTGCCGTGCTGGAGTTTCCAAGGCGTCTCTCACTCTGAGACGCTTTTTGTCTCGAGTGAAGCTCAGACCTCCTGTACGCCTTTCCGCTCATACCCCTCCTGCCTAGAGTTCTCAAGAAGATCAGGAACGACCAGGCCTAAGTCATCCTTATGGCTCCGGACTGGGCAAGGAGAGCCAGGTATCCCGAGCTCCTACAGTTGAGTATTGCTCCTCATATCAGGCTCGCAGTAGCAGGGGAGGGTCCTCCACCCGAAACTGTCAACTCTATGCCTTCTTGCATGGAGATTGAGTGGTGACAGTTGATAGCTTTCAACTTTCGTCCCATAGTCTGTATGTTATTCTGGCAGCCAGGCATCCCTTCACTAAAACGGTGTAACCTGCTGATGGAAGAATTTTTGTAATATATTGTACAGAAAAGTCTATTGACCCTCTTTCTGCTTCCCTTTCTGATGTTTTGCTTTTTATTTTGACCCTTGCCCAGCAGGGATCTGCTCTGGGCACCCGTAAATGGTATCTTTCTGCTTTGTCTTGCTTACTGAGGCTGCCAAACCAGCCCTCCTTATTTAAGACACCCATTGTACATAGATTCCTGAAAGGCCTTGTACATATGTTCACACCAGCCCATGTCAACATGCCTCAGTGGGACCTTAATTTGGTTCTCACCTTCCTCATGTGCACTCCTTTCGAGCTCCTGCATAATTGTCCCCTATACCTCATGTTGGTATAGTATATACAGAGTCCAGTGGAACCCCAAAGGTAGGCAGAGGTAAAAGTAGATAGCACCTTACTCTCTATTTGTGAAAGTGTGGGCTAGCAGTAAGGCTTTATCAGAGGGTAGTGTTAAGCATTTGTTGTACACACTCTGGCAGCAAATGATGTCACACACTCAAAGACTGAATTCAGACCAATTTGTTTGTATAAAAATATTTAGTTATATTTATTTTCTAGAACCAAGCAAGCCTGGTACAGTTAAGTGTAAATGATACTTTTCAAGGCAGGATGAACAATACAAGCAAGCTGAATGAAAATGATTGTTACAGGTTTGTAAATACTTTCAATACAGTGGAAATTACTGTTAGATCACTTTTGATTACTTTATGGATTACTTTTTCTACTCAGTGTGATATGCCTAGATATCACACTGGGACATTTCCTAGAGAAAAGGCAAGTAAAGCAGTTTTTAGATATTTGCAGTTTTTCAACTTCTTATACAAAACTAACTCCACACTTAGGACTGCATTGACTGCTTTCTAGTGAAAATTGTTCTATGGGAAGAAATGTGGTTATCGGTTTCAAGGTAAGTACTTGGGTTTGGGAGTTGGTTTTCTGCAGTTAGAACCAGGGTTTCCCCAGGACAAGGATGTACTGTCAAAGCACCCTCAGCGGCACTAGGGCAGACAGGTGCAGAGTGCTGAGGCCCAATGTTATCCAATGGGGGATAGGGAGCCTCCGGTTAGTAGCTGCTCACGAGCAGGCCACAAGGTTGTGGGAGCAAAGCTCCTGGTGTTAGGCTCAGGGCAAAGGGGGTTCCGAATTAGCACCCAAAGTACACCCGCAGGGGTGGCTGGGTGCTGTTTTGGCGTCGGGTGCCATGTTGATTTCAATGGAGATTCGCCGGTTGCAACCAAGACTGTAGGCTCTGGGACGAAGATCTTCTGGAGGTGACCACCGGTTGGAGAGGTAAGTTTGGATGCCTGGGGATGCTGGGACACTGTTGGTTGGGCCACCCAGGGCTGTGGGACGTCGGGTGCAGGGGTGTCTTTAGTCGTCGGGTTTTCCTTACCAGCTCCGGTCGGGGGGATCCTCCAGAAAGGGGCTGCAGGCTTTGCTTGGAAATTCGAGGCAGGTCAGAGATCACCAAATCTCAGGTCGGGATCGCCGGGGAGACCACCTCGTGGTGTTGGGGCCACTCTAACTCAGGCCGGTTGCAGAGTGGTGCAGACTCGCGGTTTTGGCCAGAGTCTGTGGTTGAGCAGATCCGGTGCTCACGGGAGACAGTCTTGGGTTTGGAAGGCAGGACAGGTCCTTCGGGTTCTTGAGGCTGCTGGCTGCAGGAAACACCAGGATTTCGCTGGAGCAGGTTCGAGGTGCGGACAGGCCGGTAGGGCTGGGGCCAAGTCAGTGGGCGTCGTCCTTCTTAGTTTCAGCACAGCTTCTTCGGTCCTTCTCTTCTTCTGGTAGGTTCTTGTCTGAGGAGGCAAGGTTCAGGGTTGCCCCTAAATACTAGATTTAGGGGCGTTACAGGTAAGTAAAGGTTGGGACCAGTGGGTCCCTTCCTTGGGGTGCGTATACCCCCTATTATATGTAGATAACAAGGACCCCCTGTATATATAGATATACTATTCCTAGGACAGGGTAAACAGCCAAGAGAAAATATATAGTTCCTAGGTAATAGAAAAACAAATCACAATAACTGTAATAAACAATGAAAAGACAATGAGAGCAGAAGATAACAATGTAGATAAAAACTGTGATTATTTATTTATTTAATATTCATATATAAAAAAAAAAAAACAGAATCAAAGAATTATTTTCAATAAAAAAACAAATTATAAATAACTTATACATTCATGTACTCTGATACATTCATAAAATATACATCAAATTTAATAAAATACAAAATACATATAAAAAAATTCCGAAGTGGCAACAGATAAATCTTCGACGCGCGTTTCGGCGCACGTAGCGCCTTCGTCAGGAAAAGCCACAACAACCTAAAAATTAAATAAAAACATGACTGAACCTTCATTGTCATAATTTCAACAATATTTACAATAGTAGTAGTAGTGATACATTTATACGTGCCTTCAAATATAACTACAAAGAATTAGAACAAAGACCAGAGTGCCCATATAGACGAATTTAATTAAAAGACAGAATGAAGAAATAAAGTGCATGGAAGAAAATGGAATAAGAATAGGGATAAATAAAGTGCAGTAAAGCTACTCCCAGAACCAATTTCCAATAGAATGGAATGTGGGCTTACTTGAGAACTAATGCGGCTCAACAAAAATAAACGAGGCTTGGTCACTCGTTATTGTGTTATGCGATGGAACATCTGCAATAACGTATATAATACAAAATTATTAGGGTATTTCCAAATATACCGATATACATGCATGAAGCGCATTATATATCGTATTTTGTATCTAGTTCTATTTGGAACTATTTTATAATCGTAACAAATATATAGTGCTTACCGATAAATAAAACATATAGGAACCGATGTAAACACTAAGATGAAAACGTACACAACGATACTTTTAGGATATTGGTTAGCGATGTAGATAAAACTAATTTTGTAAGATGAAGGAAATAGAGCGGACCTTACTTTATATCAATACTGACAATGGTCACGTCCTAAGAAAAACATGAAAATAATGTCAGTAAATCTAAATATACCGACTGCAGACAAAAGTGTGAATCAAACTAATGACATGATAAAAGGCAAAAAATATATATAACCTACTTGTATATACAATGATCCTATGAGTTGCCAGTTCTACAAGAAAAAGCAAACGGACAATTGAGTATTCAAAGAAGGGGGCAACCCTATACCCTAAAAGCAATGAGGAAGATTAAATCTCGAAGAAAAAGCTACTAGCTAGAGGACAACTTACTTGTATAAGGATGCCGCCGCGTAAGAAACGTCTGGCGTTCTGTCGAGCGAGATTCGCTTCTAAATAACGCTCGTGAAAAATCGGCAATTTAAACACTGAAGTCAAATGCCTGTTCCGGTCATGTGATGTGAGGCTAGCGAATACCAAGAGCGCTTCCTAATATCGGTTCATACCGTGAGTTGACCAATGAAAAAAGCAATCTCTCTCCGAAGCTTAGACAGTATGGGCAACCGGAGGTGACTGAAACGCTAACCTCTATCCTAATCGGAAGTTCAAACTAATAGTTATTGCAGGTTCTCCTAGTCACTGACAGATACAGGAAACAAATTCCGGTCATGTGATGTCGAGCTATGAAATGAAACGGTACTTCCTAATTTTATTTCTTATCGTGAACTATCTAAGAAAAATACAATCTTTGTTTAATGTTGTAAAGATATGTAACGGTAGCGTCAAAGGTCGTAAATAAAAATTGAATAATAAACAAAAGCTAACTTGTATCATGACTGGAAGTAGCAGTAGGAATATAACAGGATCTCCTCTACTGATTATATAGTGGGAAACTTAACATGAATGCATTAGGTATTGAGAACTAACCCATGCAAAATACAGAACATATTCTGATAATCAGGGAGTATTACATAGTGGTGATGACAAAGAAAGCACTAACAAATTTCTAAGTCGATTACATAGACTGAACTATAGAGTTACAGTTCAGATAAAATAGATTAAACTTAAGGACAGAATTCCATAATATAGTATGTGAGGATTAAACAATGGCATTTTCCCAAGGTATGTCGCTGTTTAATCCACATTTATAAGTGTTAAGAGAGAATATCCAATAAACCTCTCTTTTTTTACGGATTGCCAATCCACCTTTCTCGTCTGGTAAACTGATCTTTTCTAAAATGCGCCACCGCATTTCGTCCGGTTTGTGATTAAAATCCATGTAATGTTTAACTAAAGGTGCTACCAGTTTCTTTGTTCTAATGGCTGAACGGTGTTCTGTAAGCCTAGTTTGAATTGCTCTGGAAGTTTCCCCTACATACCCCAATTGACAGGGGCACAAAATCAGATATGACATTTTGAGTCTTACAGTTCCATAGCTGTTGGGCTTGTATAACAAACCCATTGAATTTAAAGATGTCACCTGTCATCACGGTGGGACATGATTTACAGGTAGAACATTTAATGGTACCTCTAATAGGTGTTGCACCATGAATAGTTTTCTGAATAAAACTTGGAGTGAAGTTCATGGATTTAAATCGTGAATGTACAATCTTATCTCTGATGTTTTTATTGCGACGATGCGCAAATAGGGGTTTTGCAATCTTGTTTTTTTGTTCAGGGTCACTATTTAAAATATGCCAATTGGTATTTATAATTTGTTTTAGTTTATTGTTCAAAGTGGAATGTTTGATGACACAGACCAGTTGGGATTTTTTGGCATTGTTGGTATTTCTAAGAAGCTGATCCCTGTCATAAAATCTAGCACGTTTAAATGATTGCCTCACCAGCCGGTGGGGGTAGCCCCTTTCCAGGAACTTAGCCTTCATTATGGTTGCTTGGGCATCGTAATCTGCTATGTTAGTGCAGTTACGCCGTACTCTCAAAAATTGTGAGAATGGTATACTATCTTTTTGAGCACGCGGATGGTAACTTTTATAGTGTAATAGGGTGTTTCTTGCTGTGGGTTTGATAAATAAGTCAACCTCCAATTTACCTAAGTGATGTTTAATCAAAATGTCCAAAAATTCCACCTGCTGTACACTAGGATGTGCCACAAACTTAAGATTGGTATCTGCCAAATTAAGCCACTGTAGGAACTCCAGGAGGCTATCTTCCCCATTGGTCCAGATAAAGAAAATATCATCTATATATCTGGACCAATGGGAAACTGATTCACAGAAAGGGGCCACTTCATTAAAGATATGTTTTGCCTCAAATAAAGCCATGTATATATTGGCTATTGAAGGTGCTACCGAAGCACCCATACTCACGCCTTTTATTTGGCGAAATAATTGTGATCCAAATTCAAAAATGTTTTCAGTTAAAACTATGTATAGGCATTGCAATAAAAAGGATTTGGAACAGGGGATCTGATATTCTTCAATAAACCATTCAGTGGCTTCTAAGGCCTCTTGCTGTGGTATATTACTATATAGTGACTCTACATCGAGAGTCACTAAGATGTCAGTATGGGGATTGAATAGTAAATGTTCTACTTTATTTATCATCTCTCCTGTATCTTTAATATAAGATCTAATTTTGGGTATAAACGGTCTTAATATCTTATCTATGAACTTTGATAAGGGTTCTGTGACTGTTCCAATTGTTGAAACTATTGGACGATACGGAGGATCTTTCTCATTTTTATGTATCTTTGGGATACCATAGATACATGATGTTTTATTATTTGAGAAATTTAGATAATCAAATTCTTTTTAGTGATACTACCAGTATTCAGAGCCTGATTAGTCACAGATAAGATTTTTTCAGATATTTTGTGTATGGGATTAGATGTAATTTTGGAATAAAATGTCCGGTCAGCTAACATAACAGACATCTTTTTTCATAGTCATCAGTGTCGATGACTACAATGCCACCGCCTTTGTCGGCACTTTTGATGGTTAACTTGTTATTTTGAGATAAAGATTGCAATGACAAGAATTCTTCTTTGTTTAAATTATATGTAGGTTTCGGAATAAATCGAAGTGCTTCTTCTAATCGCTTAAGGACTACGTGTTCAAAAACAGACACTTTAGGGCCTACTTGATCCAATGAGGGTGTAAAAGTAGATGGCAAGGTTAAAATATGAGATATGGGTGATACAATATTTATGTCTTCAGTGCTAGAAAAATATCTTGATGTACTTCAAAAATGTTAGCAGATGTGTGAGGTACATATGATAAACCTTTAGAAAGAACACTTATACTGGCAACTCATAGGATCATTGTATATACAAGTAGGTTATATATATTTTTGCCTTTTATCATGTCATTAGTTTGATTCACACTTTTGTCTGCAGTCGGTATATTTAGATTTACGACATTATTTTCATGTTTTTCTTAGGACGTGACCATTGTCAGTATTGATATAAAGTAAGGTCCGCTCTATTTCCTTCATCTTACAAAATTAGTTTTATCTACATCGCTAACCAATATCCTAAAAGTATCGTTGTGTACGTTTTCATCTTAGTGTTTACATCGGTTCCTATATGTTTTATTTATCGGTAAGCACTATATATTTGTTACGATTATAAAATAGTTCCAAATAGAACTAGATACAAAATACGATATATAATGCGCTTCATGCATGTATATCGGTATATTTGGAACTAGTGCCGACAAAGGCGGTGGCATTGTAGTCATCGACACTGATGACTATGAAAAAAAGATGTCTGTTATGTTAGCTGACCGGACATTTTATTCCAAAATTACATCTAATCCCATACACAAAATATCTGAAAAAATCTTATCTGTGACTAATCAGGCTCTGAATACTGGTAGTATCACTAAAAAGAATTTGATTATCTAAATTTCTCAAATAATAAAACATCATGTATCTATGGTATCCCAAAGATACATAAAAATGAGAAAGATCCTCCGTATCGTCCAATAGTTTCAACAATTGGAACAGTCACAGAACCCTTATCAAAGTTCATAGATAAGATATTAAGACCGTTTATACCCAAAATTAGATCTTATATTAAAGATACAGGAGAGATGATAAATAAAGTAGAACATTTACTATTCAATCCCCATACTGACATCTTAGTGACTCTCGATGTAGAGTCACTATATAGTAATATACCACAGCAAGAGGCCTTAGAAGCCACTGAATGGTTTTTTGAAGAATATCAGGTCCCCTGTTCCAAATCCTTTTTATTGCAATGCCTATACATAGTTTTAACTGAAAACATTTTTTAATTTGGATCACAATTATTTCGCCAAATAAAAGGCGTGAGTATGGGTGCTTCGGTAGCACCTTCAATAGCCAATATATACATGGCTTTATTTGAGGCAAAACATATCTTTAATGAAGTGGCCCCTTTCTGTGAATCAGTTTCCCATTGGTCCAGATATATAGATGATATTTTCTTTATCTGGACCAATGGGGAAGATAGCCTCCTGGAGTTCCTACAGTGGCTTAATTTGGCAGATACCAATCTTAAGTTTGTTGCACATCCTATTGTACAGCAGGTGGAATTTTTGGACATTTTGATTAAACATCACTTAGGTAAATTGGAGGTTGACTTATTTATCAAACCCACAGCAAGAAACACCCTATTACACTATAAAAGTTACCATCCGCGTGCTCAAAAAGATAGTATACCATTCTCACAATTTTTGAGAGTACGGCGTAACTGCACTAACATAGCAGATTACGATGCCCAAGCAACCATAATGAAGGCTAAGTTCCTGGAAAGGGGCTACCCCCACCGGCTGGTGAGGCAATCATTTAAACGTGCTAGATTTTATGACAGGGATCAGCTTCTTAGAAATACCAACAATGCCAAAAAATCCCAACTGGTCTGTCATCAAACATTCCACTTTGAACAATAAACTAAAACAAATTATAAATACCAATTGGCATATTTTAAATAGTGACCCTGAACAAAAAAACAAGATTGCAAAACCCCTATTTGCGCATCGTCGCAATAAAAACATCAGAGATAAGATTGTACATTCACGATTTAAATCCATGAACTTCACTCCAAGTTTTATTCAGAAAACTATTCATGGTGCAACACCTATTAGAGGTACCATTAAATGTTCTACCTGTAAATCATGTCCCACCGTGATGACAGGTGACATCTTTAAATTCAATGGGTTTGTTATACAAGCCCAACAGCTATGGAACTGTAAGACTCAAAATGTCATATATCTGATTTTGTGCCCCTGTCAATTGGGGTATGTAGGGGAAACTTCCAGAGCAATTCAAACTAGGCTTACAGAACACCGTTCAGCCATTAGAACAAAGAAACTGGTAGCACCTTTAGTTAAACATTACATGGATTTTAATCACAAACCGGACGAAATGCGGTGACGCATTTTAGAAAAGATCAGTTTACCAGACGAGAAAGGTGGATTGGCAATCCGTAAAAAAAGAGGTTTATTGGATATTCTCTCTTAACACTTATAAATGTGGATTAAACAGCGACATACCTTGGGAAAATGCCATTGTTTAATCCTCACATACTATATTATGGAATTCTGTCCTTAAGTTTAATCTATTTTATCTGAACTGTAACTCTATAGTTCAGTCTATGTAATCGACTTAGAAATTTGTTAGCGCTTTCTTTGTCATCACCACTATGTAATACTCCCTGATTATCAGAATATGTTCTGTATTTTGCATGGGTTAGTTCTCAATACCTAATGCATTCATGTTAAGTTTCCCACTATATAATCGGTAGAGGAGATCCTGTTATATTCCTACTGCTACTTCCAGTCATGATACAAGTTAGCTTTTGTTTATTATTCAATTTTTATTTACGACCTTTGACGCTACCGTTACATATCTTTACAACATTAAACAAAGATTGTATTTTTCTTAGATAGTTCACGATAAGAAATAAAATTAGGAAGTACCGTTTCATTTCATAGCTCGACATCACATGACCGGAATTTGTTTCCTGTATCTGTCAGTGACTAGGAGAACCTGCAATAACTATTAGTGTGAACTTCCGATTAGGATAGAGGTTAGCGTTTCAGTCACCTCCGGTTGCCCATACTGTCTAAGCTTCGGAGAGGGATCGCTTTTTTCATTGGTCAACTCACGGTATGAACCGATATTAGGAAGCGCTCTTGGTATTCGCTAGCCTCACATCACATGACCGGAACAGGCATTTGATTTCCGTGTTTAAATTGGCGATTTTTCACGAGCGTTATTTAGAAGCGAATCTCGCTCGACAGAACGCCAGACGTTTCTTACGCGGCGGCATCCTTATACAAGTAAGTTGTCCTCTAGCTAGTAGCTTTTTCTTCGAGATTTAATCTTCCTCATTGCTTTTAGGGTATAGGGTTGCCCCCTTCTTTGAATACTCAATTGTCCGTTTGCTTTTTCTTGTAGAACTGGCAACTCATAGGATCATTGTATATACAAGTAGGTTATATATATTTTTTGCCTTTTATCATGTCATTAGTTTGATTCACACTTTTGTCTGCAGTCGGTATATTTAGATTTACGACATTATTTTCATGTTTTTCTTAGGACGTGACCATTGTCAGTATTGATATAAAGTAAGGTCCGCTCTATTTCCTTCATCTTACAAAATTAGTTTTATCTACATCGCTAACCAATATCCTAAAAGTATTGTTGTGTACGTTTTCATCTTAGTGTTTACATCGGTTCCTATATGTTTTATTTATCGGTAAGCACTATATATTTGTTACGATTATAAAATAGTTCCAAATAGAACTAGATACAAAATACGATATATAATGCGCTTCATGCATGTATATCGGTATATTTGGAAATACCCTAATAATTTTGTATTATATACGTTATTGCAGATGTTCCATCGCATAACACAATAACGAGTGACCAAGCCTCGTTTATTTTTGTTGAGCCGCATTAGTTCTCAAGTAAGCCCACATTCCATTCTATTGGAAATTGGTTCTGGGAGTAGCTTTACTGCACTTTATTTATCCCTATTCTTATTCCATTTTCTTCCATGCACTTTATTTCTTCATTCTGTCTTTTAATTAAATTCGTCTATATGGGCACTCTGGTCTTTGTTCTAATTCTTTGTAGTTATGTATCACTACTACTACTATTGTAAATATTGTTGAAATTATGACAATGAAGGTTCAGTCATGTTTTTATTTAATTTTTAGGTTGTTGTGGCTTTTCCTGACGAAGGCGCTACGTGCGCTGAAACGCGCGTCGAAGATTTATCTGTTGCCACTTCGGAATTTTTTATATGTATTTTGTATTTTATTAAATTTGATGTATATTTTATGAATGTATCAGAGTACATGAATGTATAAGTTATTTATAATTTGTTTTTTTATTGAAAATAATTCTTTGATTCTGTTTTTTTTATATATGAATATTAACTAAATAAATAATCACAGTTTTTATCTACATTGTTATCTTCTGCCCTCATTGTCTTTTCATTGTTTATTACAGTTATTGTGATTTGTTTTTCTATTACCTAGGAACGATATATTTTCTCTTGGTTATACCCCCTATTATGCCACCCTCCAGTGGGAAAGGGACGTATACTTCTCTGGTTGGCTGTGTCCCCCATCTGCAAGATGGCGGGGACTGCGAGTTGTGCTTCACCTCGCCTCCCCCACCTGAGGGGTCGAGTTGGCAAAGGTGAGCACACCTCCCTTCCTCACTTAGTTTTCCCGCTGATTCTCCCGCCCAAAGTGGGGGTCAGAACCGGTGGGTGCCAGTTGCTGGACGCAGCAAAGGGCTGGGGTAGCTCACAAAGGCGACAAGCCTTTCAAGCTTCCCCTTCGTGGACCCTGCCCATCCTGGGGGAGGAGGCTTGGCACCTCTTCCCAGGATGTGCATTGATTCAGACCCCCAAGAGCAGCAGGCTCTCGACCCAGGGGTCCAGAA
Organism: Calotriton arnoldi; assembly: GCA_963921515.1. Lineage (NCBI taxonomy): Eukaryota > Metazoa > Chordata > Amphibia > Caudata > Salamandridae > Calotriton > Calotriton arnoldi. Next base: position 3,281,156 of record CAWUFW010000690.1, read on the forward strand.
ACATGTCTGGTGGTGGCAGCTGGCGTGCAGCCACTCAGCCAAGACACTAGAGTTAGGTCTTTTTTCAGGGGGCATCTCTAAGATGCCCTCTGACTACATTTTTCATTAAATCCCACCCTGGCATCAGTGTGGGTTTAATGTGCGAAGGAGTTTGATACCAAACTTCCCAGTTTTCAGTAAAGCCATTATGTTGCTGTGGAGTTCGTAATGACAAACTCCCAGCACCATATTCTCTTAATGGCATTACTGCACTTACAATGTCTAAGATTTGGCTTAGACACTGTAGGGGTACAGGGCTCATGCACCTGTACCCTCACCACTGGTATAGTGCACCCAGCTAGAGGGGTGACTGACCTATGCCAGGGCAGTGGGTTGTAGGCATGGCACACAGGGATGTGTGCCATGTCGACTTTTCACTTTGTTCTGCACCAAAACACGCAGGGGGGGGAGGAGGAGGAGGAGAGAGAGAGAGAGAGAGAGACAGAGAGACCGACCGACCTCTAAGGGTGGCACAATAAGTACTGCAGCCCTTAGAGGCCTTCCCAGGCCACAGTACCTATGGTACCATTTACAAGGGACTGACCTGTGGCCAAAGAGTGCCAATTGGATTTTGTCTTAATGCAGTTTTAGGGAAAGAACATAGGCCCTGGGTACCTTTTTGGCAGGAACCCAGGGTACACTCAAAGTACGTCAGCAGTTTGGCAAAAAGTGGGGGCAACCATGTAAAGAGGGCACTCTCTTAAAACCATCAAAACAGCCTCTTTAGTGGCAATTATATCTGCCAGGAGTGTAAGTGAGCTGCAGGCTTTGTCATCAAAGCCTCCCTTCTTGACAATATTCCTTGACAAGTTGGTGCTTTGCACTAAAGCCTCTATCCTGCTGAAAGTGGTAACACCTTTCCATGTGTTTGATTCGGTCACCTTGCCCACATTCTACGCTCCGCCACATCCCTCTAAGAAAGAGGAGCGACTCCACTGTGTGGTCCCAAAAAGAGTGTTGTCGTTCTATCTTCACTGCACAAGAGTTCTGGGTGGACGACCAAGTCTTCGTAAGGTATGTTGGTGCGAAGAAAGTTTGGGCAGTGCAGAAAAGAACCATCTCTCGATGGGTCATTTTCTGCATCAAGATTTGCTACGCTCTGGCAAAGAAGCAGCCTCCTGGAGGCTTAAGGGCTCATTCCACCAGGTCTAAGGCTGCTACCACTGCATTAGCATGTGGAGTCTCAGTCCTAGACATCTGTCAGGCAGCAACATGGGCATCCCCTGCTCAGGCTTACAAAACATTACTGCCTGGATAGTTGGGTCCACACGGACGCCCATTTTGCCCGTTCGGTCCTGCAGGACTTCCTAGTCTGAAATTTGTCTGCAGTCCCTCCTCTGGGGATGGTATTGCCTGGGTATCTATTCAAACCTAAGGAATTTGCGACTAGATGTCTCTATCAGATGAACAAGTTACCTTCGGTAAAGATTTATCTGGTGTAGATAATTTAGCTGCAGATTCCTTAGCGACCCACCCATCCTCCCCGCTCTGCTGATGCACTGGCGTAGCAAGGGGGGGGCGGAGGGGGCGGTACGCCCCGGGCGGCACGAGATTTGGGGGCGGCAGGTAAATTTATCGCCAGCACCCCCCCCCCCGGCTCTTAGGCGCTCGGCGGCGGCAGAAGGCAGGGACCGCCACAGGCGGCAGAGTGCCTAGCTACGCCTCTGTGCTGATGTGTTAATAGGGTATGGGCTGGTCCCTTTCAGAGACCTAGTGGAAAGTTGTGAAAAAGTAACTGACGTCAGTGTGCTGAGGTGGTGCCTATATAGGTGACGCCGACGATGCCACATGTAGCTGGCCATTGCCACCTATCGGAGGGCAGGGTTATTGCGCGAAGAAAAATCTTCTGGATCCAGTCTGACGCCTGGGAAATTCATAGGTAAGCAATCTGTGACTAGATCATATCTGATAGACTTCTAGCTGCAGATTCCTTACCTTTGAATTTCACAGGCGTCTGGCTGGATCTGGAAACTTTTGCTCGAGCAATACCACTTGCGCGCTCCGTCAGGTGGCTCCATTCTGTACCACATGAGGTCATCTGTGTCGTTCGCATTGGTTATGACGTTGCGGTCGCCTATATACGTGCCACCCAAGCACCCTGACGTTGGTTCTTTTCTTTCAGTGTTGCTTTTTGACAGGCCTTTTTTTTTTACTTCGAAAAAAAAATTCCATCATGTGTGAGGATGTCTTCGAGAAAGACAGGGTTTAAACAGTGCGGTGCCTGTCACCGCATGATGTCCGTTACTGACTTCCATCTCGTCTGTCTCTGGTGTCTCTAGCGCGACCACGATTCGAAGTCGTGCTCGGAATGTCGGGCTATGGCTCCGAAGGCCTTGCAGGAGCTATGAAGCTCCTTGCGGCCTGACAGTCAACACCATCCAGTGAGACTCCGCAGAGGTCCTGGTCACGTACGAAGAAGAGGTGGTTGCTGGACTGCTCCCGGAGCCAAAAGTTGTCTTTGTCCCACTCTGGGAAGAGGCACAAGAAGGTCTCGACTGTCGTCCATCAACAAACGAGGTAAGTAGCACCGACGCTCTAGGCACGGTTCCGCAGAACGGAACAGAACGGAATTCCCTTGCTGGGAGCCAGAGTGACCCCTGCTCAAATGAAAGATTTTTATGAGGGCATGAGCCGCTTATTTGAGTGGGCTGACCCCTCTGGGTCAGAAGTGGCCCCATCGGATTTGACACAGGCAGCTCCGGCCACGGCACCGGTGGGGCCTCATGGATCTGATCCGGGACGGCGCCGGTTGTGCCATCGCAACTTTCCCCAGCGCGGACCTGAAGTCGCTGCCTTCGGTGCTGCAGGCGCCAGCCCCATCCTTATCCCTGACGACACGGAGTCGGAGCGGCGCCGCTCGACGCCAATTGAACCCAGAGGGTCTGTGTTGTCGCATGAACATTTTGATGATGTTTTAGGCTCGGGAGAGGATTGGGAGGGGTCTATGGACCCTTTAGAACACCAGGATTTTTCTGCAGATGGACTGGTATGGGGAGGCCAGAGGACTAGACACTTCCCTAGATACTGGCATGCTCTCTCCGCCAACTGTGGCTACGGAGGAATGGGCATCTGATGCCATGGTGGTAAAGAGCAAAAGAAACAATTGATGTACGGAACATTGAACAATGCAAACATTCACCCCCAGTCACAAGGATCTGGGTTTAATCCATCATTCTTTTGCTCACCACGCCACCCCAGTTTGGACCCATCCATATGCAAATCAGTCTTGACCCTGTTCCTTATGGGAACAGTCCAGCCCAAACTGCCAAACCAGGTCCTCCCTGGACCAGAAACAAGCATCCTGGGACCGGTTTCGGGGCATCACCCCTCATCAGCCAGGCTAGCTTGAATCCAGTGGCTTTGTGAGACGTGACCCACGTCTGGGCTTACTCTTCCCATTTAGGGCGACAAATGGAAAAGAAACAATTGATGGACGGAATGCTGAACAATGCAAACATTCACCCCCAGTCACAAGGATCTGGGTTTAATCCATCGTTCTTTTGCTCACCTGGTGGTCACGAGAGCACTTGAGGTCCTTAGACTGGAGTTGCCCTCTGTGCAGGTCAGAACTAACCTCCTGACCCAAGTGCTTCAGCCTGGGGTTTCGACCTCTGAACCCCTTTTGCCCTTCAATGAAGCACTTACTGATGTTCTTCTAGGCACGTGGTCCAAGCCTAGCACATGGGCTCCTGTGAATAGGACAATTGCAAGCCACCATCACTTGGCTCCGGGTGACCCAAAGTTCCTCAGCCAACACCCCACCCCTGAAAGCTTGGTGGTGCCGGCTTCTACCTCCCAGGGCGTGTTCCCTCCCGCCCCGCCGGATAGGGAATCCTCCAGCCTGGCATTGCGGTCGGTGAATACTGCATGTTTATTGGGATGTTTCTCCCACTCCCTTTGGGAGACAGTTGCGCAAGTGCTGCCACAAGTCCCGGAGGAGGCCCTGGCTGTCCTCTCTCAGGCGGTTAAGGACGGAAGAGATGCAGCAAAATTTGCCATAAGGTGTGGCCTTGACACGAATGATTCCCTGGGCAGAGCAAATTTGACAGTGGCCTTGCGGTGCCACGCCTGGCTTAGAACAGCTGGCTTCTCCGGCGATTTCCAGGCAAACTTGATCGATATGCTGTTTGTTGGATCCGGCCTTTTTGGCGAGAAGGCAGACTCTGCTCTAGTGCGGTTCAGGGACTCTCGAGCTACGGGTAGATCCTTGGGCCTCTCCAACTCCTCGTCTCCAGTCTACCTTTCGCCCTTTTCGTGGCAACGGAAGGGGTTTCCAGCCACGTCATCCCTATCCCTGCCACCGACCTGCACAGACTTCCCAAGTTGTGCGTGTACGTGGATGCGGTTCATTCTGACAAGCAATGGAAGCCAGAAGTCGTCTGCCACCCTGCCCTTGGCAGCTGCAGCCTCCAAGCACTCCTAGTCTGACTCTGCAGGACCACACCACTCCAGTTGGTGGGAGAATCCATCATCATCTCCCCCCACTGAAGGTCCATAACATCGGACAAGTGGGTCTTGCAGATCATTCAAGAGGGCTATTTTCTGCCTTTCTGTTCCTCCTCCATTTCTGCCAAATCAAGAACGGCTGGCGGAGGACCATTTAAAATTGTTCCAAGAGTAAGTTACAGCTCTCCTGGCCAAGGGAGCTATAGAGAGGGTCCCGGTTACTGAAGTTGGCAGTGGCTGTTATTCCCACTACTTTCTGATTCCGAAAAAGAACAAAGGGTTGCGGCCCATTTTAGATCTTCGGTCCGTCAATCTCTTCCTCAAGAAGAAGTTCAAGATGCTTGCTTTAGCTCAAGTCTTGTCTGCCCTAGACCAAGAAGACTGGATGGTAGCTTTGGGCCTGCAGGATGCGTATTTGAACATCCCCCTTCTGCCGGGCCACAGACGTTACCTGCGGTTCAAGGTAGGCCACAAGCACTTTCAGTTTACCGTGCTCTCCTTCGGCCTTACCAGTGCCCCTCAGGTGTTCACCAAGGTGATGGCGGTGATCGCAGCTCATCTGCGCAGGTTAGGGGTGTCTGTCTTCCCCTACCTTGATGACTGGCTGTTGAAGGCGTTTTCGCCCCAAGCTGTCGTCTCCTACCGACACAGACTACGGCGAACTTCCTGCATTCGCTGGAGTTCTCTATAAACTTGCTGAAGTCACACCTGATTCCTTCTCAGACGCTCCCTTTCATCGGGGCTGTTCTGGCACAGTGCAGTTTCATGCCTATCCTCCCGAGCAGCGAGTCCAGGATATTAAGGTTATGATTCCGATGTTTCAGCCTCTATCCTGGATTTCGGTGAGACTGACTCGGAGGCTGTTGGTAAAGCATGCCAGGTGGCGGTTGCGGGCTCTGCAATGGGACCGGAAGTTCCAGTGGGCGCAGCATTGGGGAAATCTCACCGACGTGGTCCAGATTTCGGAAGGAACTGCGAGAGATCTGCAGTGGTGGTTGACAAACCGCTATTCGGCCAACGACAGACCCCTCTCCCTTCCCCAACCAGATCTCACAGTCGTGACGGATGCGCCACTTCTGGGATGGGATGGCCGTCTGGGAGAGGTGGAGATCAGGGGAGACTAGTCTCCGGCTGAGTCGGGGCTCCACATCAATTTGTTGGAGCTTCGAGCGAGTCGATTGGCATTGAAGGCATTTCTTCCCTCTGTCAAGGTGACGTTTGTGCAGGTGTTTGCAGACAACACCACTGTCATGTGGTATTGCAAGGAGGTGTGGGGTCGTGGACCCTTTGTCGAGAGGCCCTGCGTCTCTGGACATGGCTGGAACAGCAGGGCATAACCCTGGTGCACACGTGGCAGGTTCTCTGAACACCAGGGCGGACGAACCAGCCGGCGATGCCTAGCGGATCATGAATGGCGTCTCCAGTCTGAGGTGGCGTGGTTAGATTTGTTCGCCTCCGAAGAGAACACGCAGTGTCAGCAATACTGCTCGCTGGAGTTTCCAAGGCGGCCATCGCTCGGTGAAGCCTTTTTTTCGCGAGTGGAGCTCAGGCCTGCTGTATGCCTTTTCGCCCATACCACTCCTGCCCAGGGTTCTGAAGAAGATCAGGCACGACTGGGCCCAAGTCATTCTTGTGGCTGTGACGTACTGGGCAAAGAGTCTGGTATCCAGAGCTTCTGAAATTGAACATTGATCCTCTAATCAGGCTACCCCTTCGGGAGGATCTTCTGTCGCAGCAGCAGGGGAGGGTCCTCCACCCGAACCTGTCAACTCTACCCCTCCATGCGTGATGATTGACCGGCGGCAATTGATGGCTTTTGACCTTCCTCCCGACGTATGCAATGTTATTTTGGCGGCCCTCCACTAAGACTGTATACGCCTGCAGTTGGCAGAAATTTATATTATACTGTCCAAAAAGGTCTATTGACCCTCTTTCTGCATCTCTCTCTACTGTTCTTTTTATTCTTACCCTTGCCCTGCAGGGCTCTGTGTTTGGTACTCTCAAGGGTTATCTCTGCTCTATCCGCTTTTATGCGGCTGCCAGACAAAATCTGTCTCTCTCTCTCTTTAGGTCTCCAATTGTAAATAGGTTTTTTAAAGGGCTGGCTCACTTGTTTCCGCCACGCCCTTTGTTATGCCTCAGTGGGACCTTAATTTGGTCCTCACTTTTCATAAGTGTGCTCCCTTCGAGCCTTAACACAGCTGTTCCCTCCGGCTGATTACCATCGAGATAGCCTTTCTGGTGGCGATAACATCTGCCCGGATGGTGAGTGACTTGAAGGCGCTATCTTGTACCCCTCCCTACATGATGTCCTTTCCATATAAAGTGGTGCTTTGCACCCATGCTTCATGCTTGCCGAAGGTGGTGACCCCATTCCATCTGAGTCAGTCTATCACGCTGCCCACCTTCTTTGCTCTCCCGCATCCCTCTAGGGAAGAGGAGTGTTTCCACCGCCTGGACCCAAAAAGAGCGTTGTTCTACCTTGACTGCTCAAAAGAGCTCTCGGTGGACGACCAACTCTTTGTGGGGTACGAGGGAGCTAAGAAGGGGCGGGCAGTGCAGAAAAGGACCATTTCTTGCTGGTACGTTCTCTGCATTAAGATCTGCTATGCCCTGGATAAGAAGCAGCCCCCTGAGGCATTAAGGGCCCATTCCACCAAAAAAAAAGGCTGCGACTACGGGCTTGTCTCGGGGTGCCCCGGTCCTGGACATGTCAGGCAGCAACGTGGGCATCTTTGCACACGTTTGCCAAGCACTACTGCCTGGACAGTAAGGTCCGCAGGGACTGACATTTTGCTTGTTCGGTCCTGCAAGACTTCCTAGTATGAGGAATTGGTCCGCAACCCACCGTCGGGAGAGTATGGCTTGGGTATCTAATTCAAACATAAGGAATCTACAGCTAGAAGTCTCTATCAGATGAACAAGTTATTTACCTTCGATGACGCATTATCTGGTAGAAACTCAGGCTAAAGATTCCTTACAGGCTCACCCATGCCTCCCCTCTTTGCAAACTGATTTTGTTAGGGCTAGGGTTACTCCACTTTCAAGGGCCCTAGTTTTGCACACGACTACGTCAGATACTTCGTTGCTCTGCGCTTCTGGCGTGGAAAAAATAAAAAGTACTGATGTCTGCACGCCTGGGTGGCGCCTATATAGGTGACCGCGACGTCATAACTGACGCTAACGATCTCACGCGGAGTCGAATGGAGGCACCCGACGGCGCGTGCAAAGGGTATTGCTCGAGCAAATGTTTCCGGATCCAGCTTGATGCCTGGAAAATTCGAAGGTAAGGAATCTGCAGCTAGATAGTCTCTACCATATAATGTGTTACTGAAGGTAAGTAACTTGTTCGTCTCTACCAGATGAGGTGTTACCGAAGGTAAGTAACTCGTTCGTTTGGTTCCTGGTGGAGGATGAATGTGGACCCATTACTTGTGCAGGCCACACAACTAATGGTCAGTTTCCTCTCACTGGTGGCAGCAGTGGGATACATTAATATCCAGTTCCTATACACATTGGTAGCATTTGCTAAGTCTAGTTTTGGCACACATTTAATGAGCAAATAGAGTGCAAGGCTCCGAGAGGGGTTCAAAGGTTTTGTTATTTGAACTAAAGGTATGGTAAAGGAAAGCCCCCACACACATTACATGTGAAGATATTGAGGTTTAATCTTTAAACTGAGTTATTATTATTATTGGTTGACATTTACAGATGTTATGGCTGAGTGGGGCTTTCAAAGAATTTTCCATGAAATTGTTCCTGGCCATAGTGTCCTTATGAACCCCAACACAAGATGTGGGATTTAGGGGTGGGCTTTGCTTCTTGATTAGGAGGCTCCAGGAAATTCCTGCACTTGTCAGGGGCAGAGCAAGTTTCTAGAGAGGGAGTCCGAAACTAGTCATTTTCTCTGCAGAAATGTTCCTGCCATTGGCACAGGCCAAAACTACTGGAAAGGTGTGGCATGAGGGTTCCCAGAAGTAGTGGCACCCCTGTGGGTTTCCCACCAGGAGGATGGGGTGGTCACAGAAATTTTCCCACGGTGGGGGGTGCGAGAAAGTTGTGGTTCCCTAGGTCCCTGTATGTTTGGTGGGGAGGGTGTGCTATCCAGGGGCGTCCCCAGAGGGGGTTGGTTCCCAAGATAGGTGGTGGTGTAGTATCACCTAGGTTCCCTAGTTGGGCTAAGCGATTAACCCTGAGGACACCTGAGGGGGGTGGTGGATTCTCTAGAATGCGGGGACGGGTTAGTAGTAGACCCTGAGGTGTCAGGGTAGGTGACTGTCTAAGGAGAGCAAAGGATATCATCCTAGAGTGTTGCCTGTTTTGAACTTGAGGCGGTGACTGGAGCTATGTCCAGCCAAGTGACCAATCATGTAGGTCTGGTGAGGTCAAACCCAGGAGAGGGGGTTGGAATGCCATGTATTTTAGCAATTATGCTCTGAACTGCCAAAGAGTAATAGGCTGCAGAGGCTCTGTCTTACCGGACTCATGTCTGGTGCACTTTACATTTACCAGCCTTGGGGTACATCTCTGGGGTCACTTGGAGTGATTTGGATGGTGCGGCCCTCAGCAAATTTGATACAGATGTCAGGGCTGCTCGCAGTGGCACAACCAGGAGACCAGGTGGGGCCTATCTTAAATGAAGGGACCCTGAACTTCAGTCTGGATTGGTGCAGTAACTTCTGTACAGGACTGTTCCTCTGAGCTGCCACAGTGGCAGGCTGTAGAGGACTTTGCCCGGCAGACTTCTGAAGGGTGCACGGTAGGTGTACCAAGTATAGGGCAGGTGTTCTAAAGTGGAAGGTGACAGCGTGCGGCTGCAGGGTCACCTGTCAAATTCCAAAGGGATCTTTAGAATACCTAGTTGGTCTCCAGCTGGACTCCTGAGATGCCAAGTAGAGGTGCCTGAAGAGCGTGTATGGTGTTGAAGCTGACCTGGGACCCATAGGCTCTCCTAAGCAACCCTGAAGCATTGGGCAAATTCCTAGGGAAGGTAGGGATTGAGTCTTCTAGAGAAGAGGGGTTGAGAGTTACTAAGCCAGGGCACTGTAACCCACCCTGTTCTCGCAGTGGAGAAGAAAGAGGTGTTCTAGATTCTCGAGGTGGTGCCTGTGTGGGGCTACCTAGGAGGAGTATGCTGCAGGTTTGCCCGATTATCAAATCTCAGCCCTCTACACATTGCCAGCGTGAGGGTGAGTCATGGTCTCAATTCCGGTGTCCCAGCCAGGCCAAGGGTGCTTTTCTGTCGGGAGGTTACCAAGTGTTGTGAGCGGGCTGTTCTTCCTTTAGGGAAGATAGTTCTCTCGCAAGGGTAATGGCAGCTATAGACCCCCGTGTAAGTGCTGTGAATGAGGGTCCAAGAAGTTTGCAACTTTAGGGTGTAGAGACCGAAGGAGAGATGGTACTGTGTTGAGTAATCTCCAGTGGGAGAGCAGCCAGTGACCAGGGAGATAGGTTTTTAGATCTGTCAAAGAGTGTGAGGTGGGTGTAGTGTTACGTGACCCAGGGCAAGGGTCATCCTAGATACTCATTGGTGACACCTGGCCGAGATCTACTTAGTCAATGTAGGCTTTTAGTGTCATAGATGCATTCAATCTAGACCCAGAAGAGTTCATAGTGCAGTCTTGGTTCCTTGTAGGGAGCGGTCGCCTCCTGGTTAGGTTAGGTGGGTGGTCTTGGCCGCTGTGACACAGCAAGGGTAAGGAGCACTTGGTTGGTTACACGTGTGGGGGCTGCATGTGTGACACTACAGTTGTGCACAGCCAAGTAACTGCGCCCGGGTAGCCTGGCGCAGAGGGAACTCTGCAGGGTTAAATGTTGACATGGGGCAGGCCTTATGCTATAGGACACTCATACGGAAAGTTTAGTCTGCAGTGACACTTTATTATATGCATAGCTGGAAATCTGCCTTCGAGTGCTGTTTCGCTTCCTTTTGGCCTACAAAGTCCAGTGAGGTATTAAACTGGGGTGGAAAGCATGCACCAAGATCACACATGCAGGTTCCGCAAAGGTATCTGTACAGCTTATGGCTCATCCAGAATTGTCATATTTCTCTGGTTCAGCTCCGGATCAGAGCCCGGGCCTTTTGTCACCAAATTGGGCCAAGTTAATTACATTGCTCTCCAGCAGCAGTAACTAAGGCCTCCACACACAGAGGAAGCAATTAACAGTGCTTAACTCCGCTCCTGAAGAGGAAGGGGTGGGGAAGAAAATCTGCATCCATTAATTTGATGGCACACTGTACCAGGGATGGGAGAGCTGAGGCCGCCTGAACAAAGCAGGGAGCCCAGACCTCTGGAGCCATCAAGGAAGGAGGCTCCTCTGAAGTTTTGGTAAGAAAGGCCCTTGCAGTGATCAGAATAGCATAAGACTAAAGGCGGCTGACCAAGGTTGCAGCACCTCAAACCCAATATTTAGAAGAAATATAATAGTTCTGTGCAGACACTTCTGGAGCCTGCCACAACTAGGCTCCTCTGCGTTCCAGAAATATCAAAATTCTTTACAAAACGAAGGTGCACCAGCATAGAAGTCCACAAGGATCCAAACGAGTCCAAATTAGTCTTCTTTATTAAATATCAAAATTATTTAAAATGGCAATCAGCCAACGCGTTTCGTTCCACAATGGAACTTCATCAGGGCTTTAACGGATACAAGATCGTTGTTATCAAATGTGTAACCAAAGTCAGAATAACATTTCCATTATCAAATGGGGCACACAGCCAGTCTTCCTCAAAATATCAATTGTGATTACATATTGGTCACTTTCTTTGAGGAAGACTGGCTGTGTGCCCCATTTGATAATGGAAATGTTATTCTGACTTTGGTTACACATTTGATAACAACGATCTTGTATCCGTTAAAGCCCTGATGAAGTTCCATTCTGGAACGAAACACGTTGGCTGATTGCCATTTTAAATAATTTTGATATTTAATAAAGAAGACTAATTTGGACTCGTTTGGATCCTTGTGGACTTCTATGCTGGTGCACCTTTGTTTTGTAAAGGCCCTTGCAGTGATGTCAGTGAGGGGGCCGAGCTGAGGCTCCTAGAGATGTGACCAGTGACTCTTGGATGGCGCCATCTTGAAATGTCCCAGCATGCTGTGTAGGAGGTTTGGGGACAGGAGTGGAGAGGTGATGTAGCATTCTAAGATTGGCCAGGGGCACCTGGCTTCTAGAACTTTCTGCCCCCACTTAAAAAGTCTTGCTCGGGGGGGTCGCTCGGTCGGCTTTTTGTTGTAGCTGGGACTAAACTGTGGCAGCCATGGACAACTGGGAGGAGGAACCCGCTGTTGCCCACATGGACTAAAGACTCTATCTACAGTTAACTCTAGGACCAGTGCCCCCCCCCCCACAGGACAAGGGAAGCTGGTCCCCTTACACTCCATAAGGACTAGTTGGGGGAAGAACTGGACTTTTGCACCTAGGAGGATAAAAGCACCAGAGGAGAAAAAAGCGGCAGGCTGGTGCAAGGAGCCAGGGGAACTAGCTCCCTGCAAAGTGTATCCCCTTAGAGGCCAGGAAACCTAAGGAAAAGGCTCAAGGTGGCTAGGGTTTGCCACCAGGAGCACAATTGAGGCCAAGATCTTACAAAAAGGCCCATCAGTGCCCGAGATATGCGAGGAGAAAGGATAAGACATCTGACTCCCCTCCCCCCCCCCCACCCCCCCTCCCCTTTACAGGGGAGCGGAGGCGTGGCAGCCGGGAGGCCCGGGCCCAGGGCTTGACACGAGGAGCTTTTTAAATTGAAATCCAGGGTGGTGGCTTTCAGGTGACCCCCCTTCTCCAGAGCTTTGGAGGCCTGGGAATCCCAGCCCCTGTGCCAGTTTTTGTATCATGGGGGCCTGGAACCCCATCTCTGGGCCCTGCTACCAAAAAGGAACGGCAGAGCGCTGTTTAGCCCCCCCAAAGAAGCAAAGAAAGGGGACTGGTATTCCCAACTCCGGGCCCCCAAAGCTGCCAAACCGAGGGGATAAGGAAGGGCATGAGGATGAGGTGGGCCTGGGACCCCATCTTTGGGCCCCAGCACCAACTGGAGCAGGGAGAGTGCCTGTTACGCTCCCCTTGACGGTGGTGGATCTGTCCCTCAATTCCCTGTGCCCTTGTCTGGGGGGAGCGGAGCAGGCACCACAAAAGGACAAGAACAGTGCTCCTGGCTCACGCGGGAGCCAGCTGGGGGTGCGAAGCCACACAGCAGCAGGCCAAGAATGCGGCAGTAGCTGCTACTCCTATATTCACGCTATCCCTAAAGGAGCGCCCCTTAATGCCCTGCAGGGCTTTGCAAGCCCAGCAGTTCATACCAATGTGGTGATCCCAGGATGGCAGAAGCACCACCCATGGCAGTAAAAGGATGTGAGGGCTGCAGGAGTGCAACAGCTCCCCCGAAGGAACGTTTTTGAAACGGGGATGACCCTAAGTTAGGGTGGTCCTAATTTCTTTGACCCTCCTAAGCTTTAACTGCCCTTTCAAGCACCCCCAAGCCTGGGGCTTTTGCTCTACAGCTGAGATTACAGTGCTCTTTAGGGGCTGATTCTATGACAGCATTCTATGTGGCCTAAGCTTGTTTTTTTATTATTTTATTAGAATTATTTTTATTGCAAATATGCTCAGCACAGAAGAATTCACATCTGGACATGTCGCATTACATAGTACAAAACACTACAAATGACAGAGACCAACCTTGTAGAGCAGTAGAGTAATCAAGCCTACACAAGCTCTTTAACGGCCATGGACGAAGCTTGTTTAACTCCTTCGCTGCTAGGCCTTTCCCCCCCCCCTGTGCTAAGCCTTTTTTTGGCTATTTGGGGTAGTTCGCGCCTAGGCCCCTGTAACTTTTTGACCACATAAGGTATCCACGCCAAGTTTGTGTCCTTTTCTTCCAACATCATGGGGATTCTAAAGGTACCCAGGGTTTGTGGATTCCCCTGGAGGGGACCCAGAAATTAGCCAAAATACAGCTAAATTGTGGGTTTTTTGGGAAAAATGGGAAAAAAAGGGCTGCAAATGAAAGCGACTGGGTTTTTTCCTGCAAATGGTATCAAAAAAGGATTTGTGGGGCTGAAATCACCATTTTCCCAGCTTTTAGGGAATGACAGACCTTTGTCAGAAAACCAACATTTTTTACACAGTCTTGGCATTTTTCTGGGACATAGCATATTTTTGCTATTTTTTGTGCTTTCAACCTCCTTCCAGTTAATGGTAGAGATGGGTATGAAAGCAATAATGGATCCTGGAAAGCTATACATTTTAGTAAAGTAGACAAAATTCTGAATTCAGCAAGGGGTCATTTGTGTAGATCCTTCAAGGTTGCTTTATAGAAACTAACAGTTAAATATAGGAAAAATTGAAAATTAGTTGAAAAAAAGCCTTTTGTGTCAACGGTTTCACCTGTAACTTCTTCTAATTATGACAGCTCTTTGACAGCAATATACCGTTACATCCGCGGGACCTTAGTGGTTGTGGGGATATATAGGACTTGTAGGTTCACCAAGAACCCGACGAACCCAGAGCCAAAAACTGAGCAGCGACTTGCAATGGTTTTTTATTATGTACCGGGTATATAGCAATTATTCTGGGAAAATGTATACATGGAAAAATCGGTATGAAAGACACCTATGTATTTCTGAAATGGGAACAAAATATAGAGTTTAGAAACAGTAGATATTTGCACATTTCCGAAATTGGGAATACTCATACTAGCATGAGAATTATCGGTCATTTTTCAAAATGACTTCTTTTTTACACATGGTCTTTCATTTGGAAGGCAGAAATGCATTGAAAGTCAATAGGTAATAACAGTTGCTTTACAAATCTGAATTACCCTAAGTCTCCCGATAAAAATGGTACCTCACTTGCGTGGGTAGGCCTAGTGCCCGCAACAGGAAACGGCACAAAACGCAACGTGGACACACCACATTTTCACAGTGAAAAATGACCCTTTTTTGGCAAAGTGCCTAGCTAAAGTTTTTGAACCCTAGCTCTGCCGGCACCTAGGGAAACCTAGCAAACCTATACATTTTTGAAAAATAGACACCCAGGGGAATCCAGAATGGGGTGACTTGACTGGCTCCCACCAGGTTCTGTTACCCAGAATCCCTTGCAAACCTAAATAATTGTCCAAAAAAACACATTTTCCTCACATTTCTGTGGTGGAAAGTTTTGGAATCTGCGTGGATCCACAAATTTCCACCCACCCCGCGTTCCCCAAAGTCTTCCGAGAAAAATGGTACCTCACTTGCGTGGCTAGGCCTAGTGCCCGCGACAGGAAACGGCGCAAACCACAACGTGGACACACCACAATTTCACAGTGAAAAATGACCCTTTTTTGACAAAGTGCCTAGCTGTAGTTTTTGAACCCTAGCTCTGCCGGCACCTAGGGAAACCTAGCAAACCTATACATTTTTGAAAACTAGACACCCAGGGGAATCGAGGATGGGGTGACTTGTCTGGCCCTCACCAGGTTCTGTTACCCAGAATCCCTTGCAAACCTAAAAAAGTGTCACAAAACCCACATTTTCCTCACATTTCTGTGGCGGAAAGTTTTGGAATCTGCGTGGATCCACAAATTTCCACCCACCCCGCGTTCCCCAAAGTCTTCCGAGAAAAATGGTACCTCACTTGCGTGGGTGGGTCAAGGACCCGTGACAGGCAAGGGCCCAAAACCTATTGAGACAACATCAAAATTACCCATCACAAACCAACCTGGTTTTGCAAGGGGGGTCCCTGAGTTTTTGGCCCGGGGCTCGGCGGCCATCTAGGGAAACCTACCAAACCCACACATTTCTGGATTCTAGACACCCGGGGGAGTCCAGCGAGGTATGGCTTGCGTGGGTCCCCCAACATTCTCCTACCCAGAATCCCCTGCAAACCTCATTTAGCTGAAAAAAATCACTTTTTTTCTCAAATTTCTGTGTGGGAAAGTTCTGGAATCTGCGTGGATCCACAAATTTCCTTCCACCCAGCGTTCCCCCAGGTCTCCCGAAAAAAATGGTACCTCACTTGTGTGGGTAGGCATAGTGGCTGCAACAGGAAATGGCCCAAATCGTACTGTGGAGACTTCACAATTACCTATAAGAAAATTACCTGAGATTTTGGCCCCGGGATTGGCGGCCATCTTGGGAAAGTACCAAACCCAAACATTTCTGAAAACTAGACACCCGGGGGAGTCCAATGAGGTATGGCTTGCGTGGATCCCCCAACGTTTTCCTACCCAGAATGCCATGCAAACCTCATTTAGCTGAAAAAACCACATTTTCCACATATTTTTGTGTGGAATCACCGTGCCGCACAAATGTCCTACCCCACAGCGTTCCCCTGAGTCATACTGGTTGGATTTGGCACGAGGGTGAGTGGTGGTTCAGTATATACAGTTGTATTAACCAGAGATTTCACAAAAATGAAATGCACTGTTAATAATTGAAAGGACGAGATACTGAACCATTGACTCACAACTCGTGAGCTGTAAAGCCACGACAAGGCACCAACCTCTTTACAGGCCATTCATACACCTTTCATACGTGTGACACATACAAAAGTATTCACACCGCCAGCCGCGGGCCCAGCACATTACAACACTCACACCAGCAGACAGCGCCATTCAAGGGCCCATCACTTTCACACGCCCACATTCCTGACACAGCAACCACACCAGCTCACGGATTGCATGGAGTGGCGTTTGGCTAGCAGTGTGTGTAGTGACCAGCAGCAAGTCACTACTCACACACCGCCAGCCAAGCGCCCGTCCACGCACACCGCCAGCCAAGCACCAGTCCACACACACCACCAGCCAAGCGCCAGTCCACGCACACCGCCAGCCAAGCGCACGCACACCGCCAGCCAAGCGCCAGCCCACTCACCGCCAGCCAAGCACCATTCCACGCACACTGCCAGCCAAGCACCAGCCCACGCACACCGCCAGCCAAACACCAGCCCCCGCACACCGCCAGCCAAGCGCCAGCCCGCGCACACCGCCAGCCAAGCGCCAGCCCGCGCACACCGCCAGCCAAGCGCCAGCCCACGCACACTGCCAGCCAACCGCCAGTCCACGCACACCGCCATAATTTTTTTTTAAACAAGAAAGAAAACACAAACCAATTGCAACTAGATACAAAACTATAACTACAAAAACAACAGCAGTAACTAAAGAAATCATTCTATTGCCAAACGTAAAACTGAACTATATAAAACCATACAGACCATGCAGTACACTATTAGACTCACGGTTGCTCCCAAAAACTCTTTTTAGTGTGATACAATCTGAAACATGAGGGCACACGCAGCCCAGGATTAGAAGGACAATTGGCACAGTGCATACGACTCTCCTTCCGCACACCTCTTCGCAAGCAGACTCTACATCTCTTACAGGGATTGTTTTTTGGGGCGTGGGAGGAATTAAATCAGGAAAGTGGCGATCTTTCAATCTAGCCACATCCTCCACCACTCCAACTCTAGGAACACTTGCCTGTTCCACAACAACAAGGCTGCCTATCACAGACTGCTGAAACTGAACAAAAGTCAACTTTGACTCAGGAGAACACTCCTTGTACACAACAAAAGCATTGAAAGTTGCTAAATTGAAGAGATGGATGGCCAACTTTTTATACCAAATGTAAGCCTTACGAATAGCAGTGTAAGGTTCCAACCTCTGATCTACTCTATCAACACCACCCATGTGCTTATTGTAGTCTAAAATGCACACAGGTTTGCGTACTTCAGCAAACTGACCCCAAACAGCCACAGGTGAAGTACTCTCATCATGGATGGTAGTCAGCATGTACACATCCCTCCTGTCCACAAATTTCACAGCTAGTAGTTCATCACTACGCAAGGAACTGCACTGTCCCCTCTGAAGTTTTTGGGAAACAAGCTTTTTTGGATAACCTTTACGGTTAGAGCGGATTGTGCCACAAGCAAAAGTGTCCACTTTGAACAATTCCTTAAACAATTGCACTGCAGTGTAGAAGTTATCAAGGTACAAATGGTGGCCTCTGTTAAACAGTCCTCTAGCAAGATCCCACACAATTTTCTCTGAAACTCCAAAAGTGGACGGACAACCAGGGGGGTCAATAGTGGAATCCCTACCAGTGTACACACGGAAATTAAAAACATATTCTGTCCTACTCTCAGACAACATATACAGCTTAATTCCATAACATGCCCTCTTGCTAGGGATGTACTGCCTAAAAACCAAACGGCCCTTGAACAGGACCAAAGACTCGTCAATAGATATTTCTTTCCCCGGAGTATAGATCTCTGAAAATCAATCTACAAAGTGATCAAGAACAGGCAGAATCTTAAAAAGATGGTCACAGTCAGGGTGATCTCGTGGCAACGCCAAAGTATTATCAACAAAATGCAGCATCCGAAGCAAAAGTAAATACCGATCACGGGTCATAATCACTGGAAATATGGCAGTTGCCATCAAGGGACTGGTAGACCAATATGAAGCCATGGACGGCTTCCTTATCAAGCCCCTCAAAAAAGTCAAACCCAAAAACTTCTTCATCTCATCCAGATTTGTGGGAGTCCAGCGGGTAGCTCTAGAGTGGGGCTTAAGTGTGGCACTGTTGTCCCTCAAAAACTGTTCAGCATACAAATTAGTCTGCTCCACAATCTCAGCCAAAAATACATCATCCATAAAGAACTGAAAAAACTGTATAGGCAAAAAAAAATCGCAATCCACTCTACACCCTTCATCCACACTAAAGGCAGGCAGCACCGGCTGCACCATGTTTGGACCCAACCCAGAGTCCAGCACTTCCAGTAGGAAGCCTTGCAGCCTCACGCTGCAATACCGATGTCTCTTGCTGCACCATCGGCACATCAGTGTCCCCCTCTAAAACAGGCACTTCATCCGCACTGAGAGTATCTTCATCCGCACTGAGAGTATCTTCATCATCCGATGATTCCATGTGGAGAGAAGACTCACTGCCTGAATCTTCCCCTCCCTCCTCTCCCTCAGACGCACTGTCAGTCTCCTAATTCTGCTCAGAGGAAGATTCAAGAAGCATACCAACCACCTGCTGAGCAGTCATTCTACGGCTAGCCATAATCCTTACTAATAAAGGTAACTTGTCAAACAAGTCAACAACAACAAACACTTTGTAAAATAAGTAATAAACAAAATGCGTCTTTATCAGAAAGACCTATATACTCCAAAACGATACCACTCACTTGCCAGAAGCAGCTAGACTCACCACCACCTACTTTGCACAGACACAGTAAGGATCAACAATATCCCACTAAAAAAGAAAAGAAAATTACACATAAGACAATGCAAAACACATCGCAAAGAATTTCATGCTCAAAACACTAACTAAATATGCTGCCATTATGACACCACTTACAAAAAAATTCATTCATGCATGACAATAATGCTCATTTGGATTAAATACAACAATGTTTTTCTTACCAAAAAAATGCAACTACGCAAAACTGCAGAACAACCACTGCCGAAACCGCAAACAGGAATCAAAAGCTTTACACTAGAATAAAAAGGAGAAATAAAACATTACAATCACATATGCAAGTAATGCACTAGTCCACATACTATCCACCAGCCAAGCAAAGGTGGTAGGTGGGCCTAAAAGCATAAGGCTGCTCTGCCCCCACAGGGAGCAGAAACAGCCAAACAATTCACCCTCATAAAGGGGGAGCGACCCTTGCCCAAGGGGTCACTCCCCAACACAAATTGGGCAGACCCAACTGCAGATATTGTTCCCCCAAGGGGAGCGACCCTTGCCCAAGGGGCCGCTCCCCGACACAAATTGGGCCATTTAAAAAAAACAAAAAAAAACGAGCATTCCTGCTGCACGATTGCGCCCCAGGCGCGATCATGCAGCAGGAATGCTTTTTAAAAGACATGGGAGGAAAGGAAAACCCTTTCCTTTCCTCCGATGCCTTTTAAAATATACCCTCCACAAGGAAAAACTCACCCGTTTGTTTCCCGACGCGCTGGAAGCAAATGGCTTCCAGCGCGTCGGGAAACAAAGGGAACCCTCCAATGACCTCAGCGCGCCTCGCACGCTGACGTCATTGATGACGTGGAGGGGGGAGGCACGAAGATCGGCGTCCCACGGGGGGAGCGCCAGCGCTTCCCCGTGGGTGGGTGTCACGACGACCGGGAGCCGTCATGAGCACACGCCCACTGTGTGTCATGACGGCTCCTGGCCGTCGTGAGCACCGAAGGGGTTAAGAAAGACAGACACATGGTCCCCTGCCTCAACTGACTGCAGTAGGCAGGCTTGCCTCGGGCAGTAATTACCCACTTCCAGACTATATAGAACCTCCTAACATCTTTGGGGTTCACTATCAATGTGCTGAAGTCACTCCGCAAATGCTCCCTTTAATTGGAGCCATTCTGGACACTGTGTCGTTTCACACATTTCCACATATAAGAGTGTCCTGGACATTTGGGTTATGATCCTGATGTTTCAGCCTTTGTCCTGAATCTCAGTGAGGATGTCTGAGGCTGCTAGAATTGATGGCCTCCCGCATTCTGCTGGCTAAGCATGCCAGGTGGCCTATGTGGGCTCTGCAGTAGGTTCTGAAGTCCCAGTGGGCGCAACTGGGCGGGGGGGGGGGCATTTCTTTGTTCACTACAGTGTTTCACAAGAGGCTGTAAAAGATCTGAAGTAGTGGCCGCTGGACCGCAATTGGGTCAGCAGCAGACCCCTTTCCCTACCCTACCCAGAGCTAGCAGTGGTGACCGATGCATCGCTTCTGGGTGCGGAAGGTCACTTGGGAGAGGTGGAGATCAGAGGCATCTGGTCTCCAGGGAGGCTTGGCACCACAACAAGCTTTTGGATTTGTCGGCCTTTTGCTTGGTGTTAAATGTCTTTCTACCATCAGCATAATGCAGACCAAGCGGTCTAGCCTTACTTACTGCACCACAACATTGCTCACATCATATCTATACATCAGAGTCGCCTGCAGACCTATTCAACACTCAATCTCCCTTCAGGGTTATCTCTCCCAGCTTACACGTCTGTCAAATAATGTCTCGCAGGCGTTCCATTTTTCTCATTTGGCAATGACATCTGGGAAGTAACATGGCATACATCTCAGGGTACATGCTACACTGGGTCATATGTTTTATCTAGGTGGGTTCCACCACACCATTCCAGGTCATTGCCACATGTCTTCCCCAACAATAGGGCTATGTTCTCAAATTTTCGATACGTTTGTCCCCACCTTGTTTTTATTACTGTATTTCACATTGCTCAGTATACATTATGTCACACTTGGTTACAGTATACTAGGATGGTGACAAAAAACGTCTTATATACATCCTAGTATCCCCACCGTACCCGCAAGAGTGGCCCAGAGCATAGCCCGTGGGCAACACCATAATGCACACTTTTCCGTGACAGATGTGCTGTACAATTCCAATGAACTAAATCATGAACAATAACAAAACAGATAACCAACCTAAAATATTGGCAGAGGCGACATATCCTCTAATTTCCTAAGTCATATAGACAGGCTTAAGTATATGCTGGGGTCGATCCCCCCCCCCCTTCCGGGGTGGACCCTTGGCTTACGCAGTTGTAGGTCTGCAGGAATGTAATATGGGCTAACAAGTCAAGGTGGTACCTATCCGCAGGCATAGACATAAAGCATAACGAATATCCAAAAACAGTCTCACAGGGGGACCAGCAGACTGACTCATGGGAGTCATTTAGGATTATGACCTGTCCCAGCGCAGTCTCCAATGTATCGATTGTCTCGGACAGCGCTAACTTCCCACTCACCCCTTCTCATTCAATAACTTTCTATAAGTTTAGATACTTGTCTTAC
Source organism: Calotriton arnoldi (assembly GCA_963921515.1). NCBI lineage: Eukaryota > Metazoa > Chordata > Amphibia > Caudata > Salamandridae > Calotriton > Calotriton arnoldi. The sequence continues at coordinate 3,302,433 of CAWUFW010000690.1, forward strand.
ATAACCCAGGAAATCCTGCATTGGGTCTGCTGCCAATATCAATTCTGTCATCTCATTTAATGTGGAATATAGTTGGTACCAGAACTCAACTATTTTCGGGCAGTGTGATGCTAAGCACATAAAGTCTGCTTGCTGGGTGTGGTACTCAGCACATTTATCCTCCCATGCTCACTAGCGTATGGTACAATTGGTGTATATACTTAGTGAAGTAATCTATGCCTACCATTTATAGACACTTGTTTAGTTTGCTTGTAGTATTCCTATGCTCGCTCAAAATTTCAGTTCCCATATCCTTCATCCAGTGTTCTCTGGGGCTGTTATCTTCAGATTTCAGGTCTCTCAGTACCATAATTATACATTGTGACAAACTTCCTAGGGGCTGGTCCTGGTGTTACAGGGTCAGCAGGTTCCATTCCTCTGATTATTGCAGAAATGATAGAAATGCATCCCTGATCAATTCTCTTAATCTATGATAATCATCAAGGGGGAGGAGCTTCCCTTACTCATATAATTGGCTCTGGAGATAACTTGTTTATCTTTGTATAGGTCCCCTAACCTGTAAAGCTGTCTCGACTGTAGCTCAACCCTTGGTAGCTAAGGCTCTGAGCAGCAAGGCTTACACTAAAGGAACAAGTGTAAAGCATTTAAACAGCACCAAAACGATTGAAGAAAATATTGACAAGACACCAAAGAAATCTGACACCAATTATACAAATAGACTGTATTTTCATGTATTTTTAGACACTACAATGAAAAAGATCCACCTGAGGATTCCGGAGATATAGAATTTACACAGTATGGTAAATCAAAGCATTTCAATCAACAGTGAACAGGCATTGGTAAATTCAACGAATTTGACACTTAGAAACCTTTTCACTAAAATGTTTGGGTTAGTTGTAACGCGGTCACTTGGAGTCACTTTAGATGACCATCTCCAGAAGAGAGTGCTAAGCCCTTCAACTGCTGCATCCCTGTGCTGCTAACAGGAGGCCAGTCAGCTGGTCCTTGGAATCTCTTGGCTTTGCTGGGCTTTGAAGACAACTTCTACTTGAGTAGGATACAGCAGGCACAGTCAATCTCCCTTGCTAGCCACCTACAAGCAAGTTACTTCATGCCAAATGGGGACAAGCGAATTATACATGCACCATTTTAAGGGTCAGAGCACATGCACTGAGCTCTGTTTAGCTCGGCTTAGGGCATTTCAGAGCCATTACGCCAGTGCCTAGTAGTTAAAATGGGGCAAAAAATGGGGGTAGGCCAGCAAAAAGCCTGTTTCCTTACATTAACCATATGTCTTTCACATGTGATCGCCACTCTAGGATTGCATTGTGAGGGTATGTACGGTGTACACATCTGCACAAGTCTGGCCCATGCCCAAATAGTACAGTGTGCCGTGTGGATTTTGCCTCGAGGTCGAGTAGGAAGTTTTAACAATATCATCATAAGTGAGTATGGGTCCGCCAGGTCCATTTCCAGACCCCTGTGGGGTGACTGTCCTGTGAAACCAGTGTGCTGCAAATTGTGCCTGGGCTATCAGATAGTATGCCTCGAATTTGGTTGCTGCAAATCCACCCTGTTCGTAATGCTTTTGAAGCATTTCAGAGTAGTGTGAGGCTGTTTCCAGGCCCAAGCAAATTGTTTTTTGTTGCTAATAATCTTTATATTGAAAGTTTTCACAGATCCAAACAATGTTGAACTTAGGACACTAGTAGCGTAAGAATGCGTCATCCACGTCACCATGATTGCAGTTATACAGCAATAGAAGGGAATATGATACTGTAAACATTGAGCGAACAGTACTGCCCAGGCACAGCACGTTGAACAAGAGGGTGCATTGAGCGCGATGACTATTCAAGTGTCCTCTGAAAATGGAACATAAGTTGCGAGCAAACAAAACATTAACAAAGGTCGGAGAAGTACACTACGAGACCACCCGAGTGCAGATGTATCCTGATGCTGTGTAAAGAAGGAGAGTCTGGGGACGGGGGAAGCGGGGGCATGCAGGGTGCAAGTGGTTTAGGGGTTTGCCGCTATAAAGCCTAGATCGCTTTGCAAACAAGTATCCAAGTAAAGAGTTGGAGTGCTCTGAGCCTGGGATGTGTAAAGCAGGAGTGTTCCAGGCGAGTGAAATAGTCAAGCAGTGGTTGATACAGGCAAATTTAATAGTGTGTGCTGTCTTGTGGTATAGGAGCTCCATGGCCATCACATGCTACAGGCACATGAAACACTGGGCCGTAGGAGAGGCGAAGGGCTTCTTCCAGTAAAGTGCTATGAGCTGCTTGGCAGTGCCTAGCATATGGCTTACGAGGTGCCAGTCAGTGTAAGTCATTGCCTCCAACTCTACAGAGCATATGCCTAGGACAGCTGTGTTGTAGGAAGCCAGGAGGAGAAAGCCTATCGTGCCTTTGATATGTCCAAGGACTTCCTTCCAATATGTTGTTATAATGGAGCATGACCACCATATGTGGCAGAAGTCCTCAGGGCCGCGCCACACTGCCAACAGAGGTCAGAGGAGGCAGGCTAAACTGCGCAAATGTGGGTCGGTGTGCAGCAACAAGGAGTTATCAGTTTGTATGCTGTCTTGTGCTGTGGTATGCTGCTATACGTTTTATGGATGTCCATCCAGAGTGTTTCCCATTGCTTCTGGGAGATGCCCTCAGCAGTGTCATCCTGCCATTGCAATTGATATGGGTGGGTCCTGACCTGCTCTGAGTGTTGAAGTACCTGATAAGTGCGCAATATCAGTCCCCCTGGGCCAGTGCCAGTACTTCAAAGGGAGTGTGTATTGCATCGCTCCTTGGACGTTGGAGGGGTGAAGCGCCCAGTGATGTAGTTAACGGTATTGCAACCGGGCCGTTTCGGAGATCTGGAAGTCTGCTTTGCAGTGATCAAATTTCTTAATTGATTCACCCTTAAACAAGTCATGCAAGGTGCAGCATTCATCCTCACCCCAGCTGTAAAATGAATGCGCCTTGAGAGCAGGCATGAAGACCGGGTTGCGGGCAATTGTAGTGTTTGGAGAGGGGATGGTGGGCAGTCCCCTTTTGGTCACTATCTTGTCCCATATCTCCAGGACAGTCTTGGTGAGGGTGGCAATGTAGGCGCTTCATGGTCTAGTGTGTTTAGGGAGCCAGACAAGATCCCACAGGTGACAGAAAGCCACGGCCCGATCCATGTGGAACCTGTGCTTCTCACTTTGGGGGGCTACCCGTTCAGAGATGTAGTGGAGATGTGCCACCTAATAATATTCGAGAAGTTTAGGACAAGCCAGACCCCCCTCAGTCCCTGGGAAGCATCAGAACAGTGTTGTAAAACCTAGGGTGTTTGCCCCCCCCAAATGAAGGTGTGATTGTGTCGCTGAAGGCACAGAATGTCATCATGCTGTATGGGAGTGGGCAAGGACTGGAATAGGTAGACAATCTTTGGAAGAATGTTAATTTTAACTGCATTGAGTCAGCCCAGCCATGACGCATGTAGTGGTCTCCACTGGCGGAAATCCTCAATGCTGGACCTGTGAAGTTCCGGCCAGTTACCCTGTGTCCAGTAAGCCAGGGTTGGAGTAATATTGAGGCCGAGGTAGCAGACGGATCGCAGGGCCCACTGGGACGGTGCTAGACTGTAGGGCGGGGAGGTCTGACTTGGGTATCATGAGATTCAGGGCATATGATTTGGACATATTGACCTTAAAGCCAGAGGAACGCTCAAAGGCTGTGAGGGCGAATATCACTGTGGGGAGTGAAGTGGCAGATTGGGTTAGGGTAAGCAAGAGGTCATCCACAAAGAGACTAAAGTTTCTGTGGGTGGCCGCCAAATGGGATGCCCGCTATGGCCTCAGTCTGTTGTATGGGGATGGCCAAGGAATCCACCGCCAAAGCAAACAACAGGGGTGAAAGCGGGCACCCCTGTCAAGTGCCTCTTGCTAGGCGGATTAGTTCAGTGTGCTGATAGTTGACCCGGATTGCAGCCGTAGGGGAGACATAGACGGCCATGATACGATTGATCATGCCCGGTCCAAGGCCAATCTTCTTGAGGACTGCCCGCAAGAAGGACCAGCCGACCCCTTCAAATGCCTTCTCCGCTTCGAGTGAGATAAGGCTGGAGGGGATGCTGTGGCGATGGGAATACTCCATCAGGTGCGCGATGCGGCGGATATTGTCAGCTCCTTGTCGATTATGGATGAAGCCCATCATTGAGACTGGGTAGGTACTGCTGCAGCCGATTCGCCAAGATTTTGGTGAAGATCTTAGTGTCTGTGTTCAGAAGAGCGATCAGGCGGTAGGAGGCGCACAGAGTGCGAAACTTACTGGGCTTAGGAACAAGGGCAATTTCAGCTGCCACCATTGTGGGAGTAAGTCCTGTATCCGAAGTGAGCGATTTCAATAATTTCAGCAGATGGTCTTGAAGGTAGGGCAGAAACCCTCTGTAGAAGGAGACCAGGAGCTCATCAGGGCCAGGCGTCTTGCCGATGTGGAGCTCCCTCGGGGCCTGCGGCAACTCAGCAAGGGTGTTCGGGGCTTCCAAGAGTTCAGTGTGCTGGGGCTCTAAAGTGTCCCATTTACAGGCTTTGAGGTACGAGTCTATAAAATCTCGGGGAGCGTCCTCCCCTGTACACGGAGCCTGATAAAAGCTATAGAACGCCTGCTGTTTTGCTTGCTTGGTGGTAGCCCATGTCGAGTCACGTACTCTGATCTTGGCTATTTGGGGCTGGGCCTGCTGTCTGCGCAGCTTGCAGGTGAGGAGCGCGCCAACCTTGTCACCCCTTCATAGAACCGTTGTTTTAGGGCGAGGAGGGACTGCTCAGCCTTATTTGTCCTGTGGGCCCTCAGCCGGCCCCACAGCAAGGCCAGTTGCCATTTGTTGCACTGGGACGGAGCGGACTGATCAAGATGCTCAAGGTTCTTGATCTCGGCAGTTAAACCCTTCCCTAAGAGTCGGCCCTCCCTCCCATGTGCAATGGTGATGGATGTTATGACCCCTCTGATGGTGGCTTTGATGCCATCCCAGAGCGTGTGTGCCGATGTCCCAGGGAAGTCGCATAGCACAAAATAGTCTGTGGATCTCAGCAGTATTGACTGGGTCCCTGAGGAGGTGCGGGGAAAGCTCCAATGCAGCCAGGCCTGTCCGCATTGACAGGCTGAGAGTCGGAGGATTCCATGACTACTGTGGATGTTTTCTGCCACAATGAGGTAACCGGGTTGTCTTTAAGTGGTCCATGTACTGCTTCCTTTATGGAAGTGCCACATGGCATGACAAGCAGCATTGGGAGACCCAGGGAGGTGCTCAGTTTGGATGATTTGCGCAGTGTGGCAATTGGTGGCCGCCTCTGGGATAGCATAAGAGCAGAGTAAGGCAGTGTGCGATATGATAGGACCATGTGGTTGGGAGCAGACCAGGGCTTCAATGGGATAAAGAGGTCTCTTCCGATATACCAAGTGAAGAGCAAGTTTGAGGGAGAGGCGTCACAATGTTGAAGGATGGCGCCTCAAGTTGGCAACTTCGCTGAGCCCTAGCCAAGGTTTTCAGGCCCCCTTCAAAGGGTCCAGTAATGACAGGTGCAAGCCAAGGAATGGCCAGGGTCTTTCCAGGAGTGCGGTGTAGTCCAGTCTAGGCTGTGTTGTGATGCTGGTGAGCGGTGTCCTCACAGATTTCGCCAAGTTTATACACTGTCTAGACAATTGTCCATGGTCTGTAATCTCATCTGTCAATTGGGTTAGGTTAAGATCTCTGTTTCTAACTATCAATAAAATATCATTGGCATATAATGATATGAGCACTCTGTTGGGTCAAAACTGAATACCTCTGTCACCGTGAAACTCCCTGAGTAAATACGCTAGCAGTTCTATCACTGAGGCAAATATGATCAGTAAAAGTGGCCAGCCCTGACGAGTTCCCGGTTTTATTGCTACTGGGTCGGAGAGCCCGTCGTTGATTCTAATTCTGGCAACCGGTTTACTGTAAAGGAGTATAACCCATTTTATTATTGCTTTGTCCAGTCTGTCTATTCAGCACTGTCAGCAAATATGACCATTCAATGGAATCGAATTCCATTGTGGCATCTAACAATACTTCTATTGCCCTAACGTCCGGTCTTATCTGCTGAGTAACCGAGAACAAGGTTTGCAGATTATCTGCAGTTGATAGCCCTGGTATGAATCCGAACTGGCCCAGTGGAACCAGTCCTTTTAGTAGCAGCAGTAGTCTAGTGGCAATTATTTTTACTGAAATTATATTATCTCCGTTAAGGACAGTGGCCTGTAGGCATCACATAATCACACGTCTTTGCCTGGCTTTAGTAGCATTATCACAATGGCTTCCCTAATCTAGGGGGAGTGTTCATCTTTCTGAATCGCTTTGCCATACATGTTTAATAAGTTAGGCACCAACTGCTCTACATATTTTTTGAAAAATTCCCTGGATAGTCCATTACCGCCTGGTGCATTTCCATTTTTTTGATCCCTGATTGTGTTTTTTATTTCTTCTACAGTGAATGGTGCACAAAAGGCTTCCCCCTCTGCTTTTTCCACCCCAGCAAGAGTAGCTCTCTCAAGGTAACCATTAATATCCTCTGTAAACTTGCCATAGAGGGAGTCATAGTTTTTGATAGTACTGAACAAGCGTACTCAGTATTTCTTCAGCTTGGTAACATGTGCTCCGTCTTAAATTTGTATCTACACAATTTGGTCTGACACCCATTTCAGTTTGATAACCCCTACCAAAGTCCTGCTGGGCCACTCACCAGCTCTGTATCGTCTAGCAACTGCATATTTAACCAAATAATTAACTACCTTATCCACTTCTTCACGGAATTCAGGTAGTTGAGATTAGATTAAAGCCATCTTGGCTGGGTTATGGTCATGTTTGTGTTCTAGAGTCTGGGGTTCATGCTCCAGCCTATCTAACCTGTCCCTTTTTACCTTTAAAATGCCATGTCTCTTGGATATACATTTTCCTCTGATCGTCGCTTTGAATGCTTCCCACAATACCCAACTTCCTGGACTGAGTCAACGGTTATCTCAAAATATGTTTGTGCAGCTTGTCGAATTTCCTCACTAAATACGGTGTACAACAACATAGTTGGCTATTGCCATAACCTCTGCGTGTTCGGGGTTTTGGGATACACAGTGTTAACTTTATGGGGGCATGGTCTGAGTATATGCGGGGCAGGTGCTCCACACCCACCATCCAATCAGTTACATCCTTAGTCCCAAGTTGGTCATTTCTGATTCTCTAGAGAACTACCAGATCATTTTGTTGCATTACATCCAGCAATGCAGCTCACGCAGCAGGGTGATATCTGTCTCTGTTGTTGGTGCTATCCAACGTACAGTGTTGTCACATTATGGTCTCTCTCCTCATACAATTGGGCAGGCATGAAGTGCTGTGCATTGTGTCTTGACATTCAGAAAGAAATTGGGGTCATCATGGGTTGGGCCTAAGCCGTTCACTATTGTTACGGGTGACCCATTCAATAGTCCCTGTACTACCACAAATCTCCCTTCATGATCTGATACCGACTAACGGGCTTATATACAAGCCCCTTGCGCCACTGGTGCGTCACTTTTAATATAGGAAAAAGTGATGTACCGGTGGCACAAGGGGCTTGTAAATAAGCCCCTGAATGTGTCTGTAGTGGGTGCTTTTTTACATAAATGTGGCATCTCCGCGAGAGTAACAACAATATGCAGATGAGTTTCCTGTAAGAGCAATGATGTGTCTATTGGCATATGCTACAATTTGATTCACCTTCTGCCGATCATTGGGCCCTTCTTTGTTCCTTGACATACTTTTAACCATAGGCTGCCTCAGATTGTCTGTGTCGTGTGGTTCTCAAATGGGCATCCAGAGTCTGATGACTACTTTAAGGAACAATAATGTAAACATAATTCCCCCCCCCCACACTCACACACTGAACCCAAACATTCCAGCAGTGATCCCAACTTGAGCTATCCCCATGAATCCAGATTCACTCTGTATGAAGCTGACTCTGCATATACTATACCGAAGTAAGGCATAGTGTGCACAGAGTTCAGTAGATCCCTAGATGCTCTACAGAGGCTTAAGTAGATAGATAATTCTAATGCTCTCTTTTGCGGCAGTGTAGGCGAGCAGTTAAGCTTATCAGAGGGCTGTGTTAAGCATTTGTTGTACACACTCAGTCAAGAAATAAATACACACATTCAATTACCAAATCTGAGACCAATTGTTTGTAAAAATATTACTTGTGCATGTTTATTACTTAGAACCAAAGTTACTTTGTAGCAGTAAAATAAGTTTTGCAATATCACAGTTTTTCAGTATAAAAAGTGGAAACTGCATTTTACAAGCAGTTCAATGTTAACCTACGGAAGGAAAACAATGTTGTAATTTCACAGGTAAGTGCACGACTTACAATTCCAGTCTTCGGGTTTTAGGACCAACACTGGACAAGGGTCAGATAAATGTAGACAGCGGCACTAGTACAGCCGGGTGCAGAGGTCAAGTTCTGTCACTGGGACCCAATGTTGGTCAATGGAGACTGGAGGCACACAAAGAGGTGCCGGATACAGGTAGGTAAAATTGAAGTTGGGGGTCAATCTCCAGGGGCTAGGACCACCACTGGGGGGGCATGAGGCAGCACCAAACACACCCCCTCAGCGACACAGAGGCGGCCGGGTGCAGAGTGCTAACACAGGATCGGGCGCCCAATGCAAAGCAATGGAGACTGAATATTTCGAACAAAGGCTGGCGGCTTGGACCAGGAGCCTGGACGAAGGGAAACGGTGGCTCTGGAGGTAAGTTGGGATGTTGAGGGACACCTGGGCACCATCGGTTGGGCTCCCCAAGACCTGGGGGCTGTTGGTGAAGGGATGTTCTTTGAGGTCGGAAGATCCTTACCAGAGCTGGTCGCAGTTAGGGGACCCTTCGTGTTGAGGCTGCAGGCATCATCGTGGAGTTCAGGAGAGGTCACTCTAGGGTTGACTCGAGCTCAGGACCATTGGCAAACCTTCTTGGGTCCGGTGAGCCACTTCGACTCGGGCAGGAGTTGTCAGGTTTAGAGGTGAGTCTGGAGGTCAGGTTGTTCAGTTCAGCAGGGCACTGGAGGTCTTCTTGTTGGTTTCTTTGTGGACAGGGCCTCTGTCCTCGGAAGTTCTTGGTCTTTCGGGAAGGCAGGCAGTCCTCCAGGGTTGTAGAGGTCACTGGGCCTGCAGGACGAGTCACTATTTGGCGCAGGTTTCTTCGAGAGCTGCAAACAGGCCCGTGGGGCTTGGGCCAAGTCATTTGTCATCTGGAGTCTTCACAGCTGGTATGGCTCTTCTGTCGTTCTTCTTTAGGTCACCAGGAATCTGAGGATTAAGGTTCAGGGGTGCTCCCACATACTCAATTTTGGGGTGTTACAGATGCTAGAAGGTAGCAGCCAATGGGCTACTTACCTTAGGCTGACTACACCCTATGCATGTCCACTCCTTCTGGGAAGGGAGCATACCCCTATCCCTATTGGCTAAAATTCTCCAAAGCAATATGGAGGATTTTCAAAGGAGTGTGTCTCTTCAGCTCAGGACACCTTAGGGATGGTCCTGGCTGAGAGGGGACACACCTCTCCTGCTTACTAATTTTCCCACCGACCTTGATGCAAAAAGTGGGGCTTGGTCAGTGGAGCAGGCATCTCCACTGGCAGGAGAGGCCCTGGCTGGCATAACAAAGGGCAGGAAGTCTTTGTGGCTCATCGCCCTTCAATGCTGTTCCTGCTTGGAGGTAGGTGTGAAGCACCTCCACCCAGAGCAGGCTTTGTTTCTGACCCACGAGAGCAAAAGGCTCTCACCTCAGGGAAATGGAAACATGTCTAGAGGTAGCAGGCTGGTGCAGACCAGTCAGGCACACACTAGCATTTTGGTAGGTTTTCAGGGTGCCCCTCTGAGGTGCCCACGGAGTGCATTTATTAATGAATCCAACACTGGCATCAGTGCGGACTCATTAATCAGAGATGTTTGGTACCAAACATCTTGGGATTCAGTGAAGCCATCATGGAGCTGTGGAGTTCATATTGACCAGCCCATGAACTCCGTATGGCATCACTGTGTACTTATAATGTCTAAGAATGGACTGAGATACTATAGGGACATATCTGCTCATGCAGTTATGCTCTCACATGAGGTATAGTACACCCTGCCTTAAGGCTGTAAGGTCTGCTGTAGTGGTGACTAATCGATGCCTCATGCAGTTCTTGTAGGTCTAGCACACAGGGATGTGTGCCGGTTCGACTCTTCACTTTTATCTGCACCAAAACACACAGGCTGCAGTGGCAGTGTGCATGTGTTTGGTGAGGGGTCTCTTAGGGTGGCACAAAAAATGCTGCAGCCTTTAGAGACCCTCTCTGGTCACAAGGCCCTTGGTACCACTGGTACATTTTACAAATGACTTATATGTGAGCTATAGGGTTGCCAATTGTGGAAACAATGGTACAGTTTAGGGAAAAGAACACAGGTACTGGTGTCTGGTTTGCAGGGACCCAGTACACACTCAGTTAAAGTTGCATCAGATACCAGGCAAAAAGTGTGGGAGGGGGTACTGCAACAGAACCCCATTTTCCTACACACCCCTGTACCAAATTTCCCCCACTTTAACTGCAAATGCGCCAGGGGTTGACCTGATGAGTATCTGGATAACACAGTGTATAAACAACAACATTATCAATCTGTTCACTAATCATAGCAATTGCTCCAGCCGCTCATTAGTCTGCCAGCCCCAGAGGGGGCTGACAGGATCGCCAAACAGGCATACACCAGCACGATCCCAGGCTGGATATACTGATCCGCAGTAGCATTATGTTGGCTGCAGTTGTGATTTTTAACCATTGTGTCCATTTGCAAGTCCATGTCAGCCGTTAACTTCTCCTCTGCCCACACTTCCAATTCGGGCGAGTTGTCACCCTGCACGGGTATCCTACAGGTAAGCTGGGATTGCAGACGTCATGTGAGGTAGAACAGGCTAGTTGTTGTCGCTGAGCCCATGGCTCACATCTTCTGTTGTAGCACTCTGGTCTTTGTTGGTTTTTTGCAACTTTTATTTAGAAATTTGGCCTATAGCTGGTGATCAGAAAATATACATGCTCTTTCCCATTTAACCTAAACCGCAATCCCGCAGGATAAATCATGGCAAACGTGATGTTGAGTTCTCTTAGTTTCCGCTTAATCAACATTATTTTCGTCTGGCGTCCAGTACAGCTTGTGTGGTCTGGATAAAAGGTTATCCAAGAGCCTTCATGTGTGAGTTCCCCCTGTTTGCATGTGAGGGCAAGGATCCTGTCACAGTCTCTTTAGTTTCAAAGCTTGGCTGGGATAGGGCGTAGTGGTGCTCCTGGCACCGGTTGCATCCCCAGGGTGCGGGGTGCTCTCAAGTTAGAGTGGGTTTGTGGACTCTCTGTCAGGAGGCTCTGCTCTTCTGGCAGGGGCTGAAATGCATGAGGGTGTTCCTTGTGGTACATCATCTGGTGGGATCTCTAAATGCCAGGGTGGCCAAACTCAGCCACCGATGCCTAGCGGATCACAAATGTCAGTTACACCTGGAGATGGTGCCGGGTCTCTTCCGCTAATGGGGAGAACCTTAGCTTGATCTTGTTGCCATTGCTGACAAGGCGGAATGTCAGCACTTTCGTGTGTTGGAGTTTCCAAGGCATCTCTCAGCCAGAGACACATTTCACTTAGAGTGGAACTCAGAACTCCTGTATACCTCTCCTGCCCAGAGTTCTGAAGATTGAGAACAACTCGGTCCAAGTCATCCTAGCTGCTCTGTATTGAGCAAAGAGTGTGATGTCCAGACCTCCTAGGTATGAACATCTGTCCTCAGATCAGGCTGCCACAGGGCAGGGTCCGGGGCCTGAGCAATCTCCACCTCCATGCTTGGAAATTAAGCAGCAGCAGTTGACTGCTTTTGATCTTTCTCCTGAAGTTGTTGTCATCTTGGCAGCCAAGCGTCCCTCAACTAAATCTGTATACCTTTGTCATTGGGACAAGTTTGTGGCTTGGCGCGGCACCTGCCTGATTGACCCACTACAGGCCTAGCTTCCTGTATTGTCTTTAGCCCAGCAAGGCCTTGCTTTCGGCAGAGCTAAAGTGTATTTGTTGGCTCTTTTGGTTTTTCTGAGGTTTCCAGATCAGCTTCCTTTGTTTCACTCACTTGTGATTCAGTTTCTGAAAGGTTTGCAACACGTTTCCTCCTTCTCTGTCTCAATGGGACCTAAATTTGGTTATTGCATTCCTTATGTGTACTCCCTTTAAACCTATGACAACTGTCCTGTATGGCTACTTACCCTCAAGACAACCATCTTCATCGCCTTAACGGCATGGTGGTTGAGTGATCTGCACGTCCTCTCCATCAACCGGCCATACACAATGTTGTATTAGGGTAAAAAAATCACCCCATCACTGTTCTTTTCTCAACTTCATCCCTCCAAGCGGGATAGCCCCCCATCAACTGGATACGAAAAGAGCCCCTTGTTTAGATATTGATAGTACCAGAGAACACCATGTGGACGATCAGCTCTTTATTGGATTCGCTGGAGTAAAAAAGGTCAAGGCAGTGCGGAAGAGAACCATCTCTTGTTAGACTGTACTACACATTAAAATCTCAACACATTGGTTATTAAGAAGCAGTGGCGGCTGGTGAAATTTGAAAGTGGTGAGGCGTAAAAAGTGTTCCTGGCTTGCAAGGAGCATTGAGTGTGATGAAATATAAGCTTGTGGTGGCTGTCTAGTGACGCAGCAAGGGGGCCATCGGTCAATCAAGGAAAATGGGCCCCCTCTACCACATGCTTCATTCTATTAAAAAACACCACAGCTGGGGGGGCTTGGCTTGGACGGCAGCGGTAATGGCTGCCTAATCCCGTCGCTCGGAGCAAGGAGGAGCGATATTGGCGCGATTCTGGAGGATAAACGATCGTGAGAGGCGGAGGACACCAGAATTCGATATCGGAAACTATGTGGAGCCAGTAGTGACAGGAAAATCTGACTTGTGTGGCGTGGAGGAGCCATAAATCAAGAGAGCTGACTGAGCCTTTCACCCGACTCGACATACAAAATGGCGGCACCTGGAACGCATACAAAACGGAGAGGAACATAGTCAAATATAACGGCAATACCCAAACCCACTTGCCGTGAAGTATCCGCTGTTCATGAAGGTGGGTGCATTTAATTAGCGGCGCGTGCAGTAGCTGTAGCCCTGACTCAACGCATAAGCTACACAAAATCGCACTGCCTGACCTGACAATGGCGCGCGAATATACGGACTGCCCGCTTTAGACCTCTCATGCAAGGACACCAGTAAATCTCCATGTCCTGCGGCACCCGGACTCTAGGAGCGGATGACCAGCGGAGATACCGGTTTTGTGATCTTTGTAGCGCCGGGCAGCCAATTAAGTGTTTGTTAGTCACGATGTGCCTGGCTTCAAAATGGCGTGCAAGTAGCTACTTCGGCAGGCAACATTAAATTTAGCCGATATTCAGAAGACTGAAATCCCACCAGCACTGTTCTTCATCCATCTGGAGTAGCAAATGTGCAACGCTATTCGCAGTTCTACATCAAGGCACCTATGCTAACTTTTTGCGATCGTATCCCACGTGTGGCAGGATACATGGCTGTAACAACTTTCATGTTCTGCAGCCTTCACTGTCACTAATGTGGACCCCAACTCAGCCTGTGCAACGCGAAAATAGTGCTACTACTCACCGATGTTATCAAGGTTTTTATGAAAGACTCCAGTGTTGCCTGCTTCCCTCTCAAAGCCAACCTAAGTCACTCTGCCACTTGGTAGGTCTCACATGCCAGGCCAGTCCAGAGCGCTACTCAATAGGGGGTGATACCAACGAATTTCGAATTGATGCTACGGTGTTATTGTGTTACTGTGTTATACTGTGTCATACGCTGATCAGTTGTCTCAAACACCAGTGCACATAAACCGGTTTGAATATTAGGGGACACGGCTTGTCCTTACTTTTCGCCTACTGGTACCCATCTACTCACAGAAGCGATACTCACCAACTTCAAGCGCACACAGGTCTCAAACTTAGACGCAAGATGGCGGATAAAGAACACAGAGGTCTAAACAAAAAATCAAAGGCTGAGCCTGGGCTCTCAGACTCCCAAATCAAAGCTAAATCGGACATGCACAGCACAATGGACATGATCTTAAAGAAACTAGCCGACGTTCATGACCTGGCTAAATCCACCAAACAAAACACAGACTCCATGCAACTGGAACTCACTGCCATCAGAGCAGATATGCACGCGCTCAACTCAAAGCTCACGGATGCTAAGCAGAGAATAAGTGACGTGGAAGATGTAACTTCCCAGGCCGGAAAAGAAATAAAATATCTCAGAGACACTACGAGCGAGCTCAAGAGACAAGCAGCCGAATTGGAAGACCGTAACAGGAGGGGGAACATACGCATTTTCGGTATTCCGGAGGGGTCGGAAGACTCGGCAGACTCTTGCGGAGCATTTTTAGAATCCTGGATCCCCATGATAACAGGCATTAAATTCCCTCAGGCTCTAGAAATGGACAGAGCTCATAGGATCCCAAAGTTCAATTCCTCACACAGGAAAACGACTCGACCAATAATATGCAAACACTTGCGCTTTCAGCATACGGAGATAATCCTCAACTATGCGAGGAAGAATCACAAAGTTACCTGGGAAGGCCATTAGATAAACTTCTCACAGGACTACTCCAAGCAGACAGTAGACACAAGAAAGGAGTTCCTTCAGCTGAGAGACAAACAAAGAGAGACAAAAACATTCAATTCTCCTTTACTGGCCCGGCAAAATTTAGAATTTTTTAACATGGTAAACCACATTTTTTTACGAACCCTAAAGACCTGGAAAGGCATTTGGAAGCTTCCCCGGTGCAGGAAATGGATATCGCTGCCGGTCCTTCATTCAAACGGAAAACATGAAGTCCAGGGACACAACACCATTTGGTCTAAAATAGTCCGGATACACTATGGTGTTAGTCACACGTGCGTGTGACCTACTCGAGACACACTACTCTGTTAATGGGTTCCTTTACTGTGGTCATTGACGCTGTTGTCACACGATACTTTTAGGTTATTGTTCATATCTTCATGAGTCACAAACCTAGAGTTTTTCAGGTGTAGTACTACTTAGCGTGCCAGGCTCGCTCTGTTCCTAACGTCCATTGTGAACAATGCAATAAGGGCGAGTACCGGTGGGGGGTTGTTTCACTTTAAAGCAGGGGCGACACCTCTTTTAAACAGGTGTCGTGATTGTCTATTTTACAGGTATAAGATTGCTATATATTGTTTAAGATGTTCCAACAGTGACCTGGGTTGGTCACTATGGCTAAATCACTTTCTTTCTCACAGGTAGTTATGAAGATCCTGACAGTTCCTAGTTAAAATCCACCCAGATTAGGTTTAACCAAGTTTATAACCTCCCGGCTGCTAGTTGACGGATCTGCCGTCGCAGCGCCTAATCTCGAATTTTTCAGGAGGGGAGGGGGGATGGGACGGGGGATGGGACAAGGGTAGGGGGGAAATGTGTGGTTGACTTTCTTGTATATTTTGTATTGTATGTGCCTTGTTCATTTTTTTGCTTTTTTGTAATTACTGCAATGACGAGTATACTTCATTTTAGATACAGACTCATGGTTAGGGCCCAGATGGTCCGCAATGGTAGAAACCGCTGTCGCCCTTTGGTTCCAATGATGCTAAGTGTACTCATGTGGGGCTCTCACAGTGAATTAGATGTAACCCTTAAGAGTTTGCCCAACCAGGCTATCAACTATGAGATAGAGGATGGCTCACAATAAAAAAATAACGGAGGATATCAACATTGTATCCTTAAATGTGAAGGGGCTTAACCACCCTATTAAACGCCGGAAAGTCTTTGACTACCTGGCCAAAACAAAAGGGGACATTATTCTTCTCCAGGAAACGAAGTTATCAGAAGAGGACACCAGTTTTATTAAGCACAATTGGATCTCCCATATCTCCTGTTCGCCAGCCGATCATAAAAAGAAAGGTGTTATCACTCTCATAGCCAGAAAATCAAACATAACTACTATCTCTCACACTCATGACGATGAAGGGAGACTGCTAATAACTCATTTGAAGAAATGGGAGGATGCAATCCATGTTCTTAATATTTACGGCCCTAATTCTGATGAGCCCAGCTTCTGGGAAATGATATCAGAAAAGATAAATAGCCTCCCTCAAGATGAACTCGTCATCGTAGGAGGGATTTCAATCTACCACTTGACCCCTAATTGATCGACAATCTAAATGTAGGTATCAAGCTACCCGTTCACATAAGATTCTCCACGATATCTGCTCCAAATTCAACCTCAAGGACTCCTGGCGCCTTCAGCACCCAGACACACGCGATTATACCTTTTATTCAGCCCCACACAACTCCTATACTAGGATTGACTATATTTTAATATCAGGCTATTTTACCCATCTTATTGAACAGACAGTCATTAACCCCATACTGCTGTCAGATCATTCTTGTATCAACACAAAACTAGCAGGCACTCACCCCACACTTCCCCCTAAACGGTGGAGATTTAATGAGGAGGTACTCTCCGACCCAGCCGATAAAAAACAGATTGAGTGCGCTATACATGAATACATTAGGCACAATGACCTCCCAGACACGGACACGTTCACCTTATGGGATGCACTAAAGGCAACTATCAGGGGGATTCTCATTGGCATCAAAGCACGAATTAATAAGAAACTCAACTCTGAATTAAATGCTCTAGAAAAAGAGATCAAACTCTTGGAATCATCTCATGCCAATGCGTTAGATAATAGACACATACTCGATCACTTGTTGAAGAAAAAGTATCTTTATAACAAAATAGTAAGTAAAAGGGCGGGGGTGTGGATTAACAAATTTAAGGCACTGAAACTTTGTGAAGGAAATAAAGCAGGGAAACTACTAGCCTCCTATCTTAAACACAAGCAGCGACAATTCACCATCTCCTCGATAAAAGACTCCTCTAACGCCATCCAAAATAAGCAAAAAGAAATTCTAAACGCATTTAAATCTTTTTACGAGGATCTTTATAATAATAAACAAGCTGTAGACTCGGAAGAATGCGCCAGATATCTTGATTCTCTAAAACTTCCTCGCTTATCTGGCGACACTCTGGGCAAACCCATCACAGAAATAGAATTACTAAACTCTATTAGGTCCTTGAAAGGTAATAAAGCCCCGGGTCCGGATGGATTTTCAGCATCTTTTTACAAAACATTCAGCGACTCTCTCCAATCAACCCTGTTAAAAGTGTTCAACACTATGGCCCAGGAAGGACGTATTCCCAAATCAATGAAGGAAGCCACTATCATTGTCATTCCCAAAGAAGGGAAAGATCCACTTTTGCCTAAAAACTATAGACCAATCTCATTGATTAATGTGGATTGCAAAATCTATGCCAAAATTTTAGCAGTAAGATTAAATGCGGTCCTCCCTAAAATAATTAGTAATTCCCAAGTTGGATTTCTCAAAAACCGTATGTCTAATGACAACACCCGCTTGCTATGCCACATTCTTGAACAGGCAAAGCAAAAACCTGACCCGTCGTGTGCCATTACCCTGGATGCGGAAAAGGCGTTTGACAGAGTCTCATGGTCATTCTTAAGACACTGTATGCTATCTTTCAATCTAGGCAGTTCGTTCGTCACCATGGCTATGGCAATGTACTCAGAACCAACTGCACGCATAGCGATAAATGGAACACTATCTGATGCCTTTACACTTGAGCAGGGCACTAGACAAGGTTGCCCCCTTTCCCCTTCTCCTAGCCCTTGAACCATTACTGCAAGATATTAAACAAAACCATGCAATTAAAGGTGTGAGCTTTAAAGACCTCCGGGTGAAACTGGCCGCTTACGCGGACGACATTCTCATAGTCACAGAGGATCCATGCCCTTCAGTAGCAGCCCTGATGCAAACCATTGAAGTCTACTCATCCCACTCCGGCTACAAATTGAACAGAGATAAGTCAGAAGTCAAACCCCTCAATATTTACTGCACTAGGGAGATACTAGGCGACTCGGGCCTTGCCTGGCAGCCGGGATTCATTAAATACCTAGGGATGGAATTTGGCAGCACTATCCTAGAGTCTTTACAACGTAATGAAACCACCACTCTGGAGAAAATTAAAAAACATCTAGATACATGGTCCCCAAGATTCATCACTTGGTGGGGGAGAATCGAAGCCATCAAGATGATGATTACGCCACTCGTGAACTACCTAATAACCATGCTCCCTCTTACACTGTCTGAGGAGTTCCATCGGAAACTAGATATCCTCATCTCCAAGTTCCTATGGCAGGGGAAAAAGGCCAGAATTAGCCTGAAAAAACTCAGGCTGGACAAATCTCTTGGGGGAGTAAATCTGGCCGACTTTAAACTCTACCAAACCGCGTTCTTAGCAAAACAAGGCTTGTATTGGTTTGTTCCTCCCGTGGGATATACTCCAGTCTGGCTGGAGATTGAGAAGTCGTTGCTCAGCAATTTGGCCCCAGCTGCCCTACTTACCTCCAAATTTACACATATCAGTTGTTCAAAATCCATATTTAAGAACACTAAATACGCCCTTCTGAAATTAGATAAAAATCTAGATGTCAGTATAAGGCACTCGCACTTAGAGTCACTGTGGGACAATTCTAAAATACAATATAGGGGGAGAACCATACACTATAATACATGGATAGACAAGGGTATCACCTTTCCTCATCAACTGGTAGACCCAGTAGAACCCATCTCCTTTAAAGACCTACAGATAAAATGTAATCTAGATCATAGAGAATTCTACAGCTTCCTAAAAATTAAGGCGGCAATCACGAAAGCTAACCTATCGCCTTCTTCCCCGCTATACATAGCGAAAATAAATAAGCTGGGACACCAAGTATCCTGGATTTATAAATTGCTTCGCCCTAAGCATTCAAACCTCAATAAAAAGCTCACCTCCTATTGGGAATCGCTATCTTCTTCCCCGATCTCTGAAAAGGTCTGGTCCAAAACATGGACCTCAGTCTCTAGAAATAAAGTTTCTCCAGCCCTATCACAGACAAAATTTTGGCTCTTACACAAAGCATATTGGACACCAGCTCGCCTACATCTACACAAGATTAGAGAGGATTCCAAGTGTTGGAACTGTAAGGAGGATACAGGAGACTTAGCACACCTGCTTTTCTACTGCAAATGCGTTAAACATTTTTGGGACAGTATTTTTGATTTTATCTCAAAACTTCTCTCATGCTCCCTTAAAAGAGAATTCACCACATTGGTTTTTGCTTCCCTTATTGTGGAAGATCTAAACGACAATGATAGGGCCCTTTTGGACCTTCTCCTGATAGCAGCAGTTAAAGTTATACTAAACAACTGGAAGAATACAAATAAAGCTTCGTTTAAATGCTGGTTAAATTGGGTAACCCACCTCAGAGGCGCTGACACAATTGCCCTCCAAAACTCACCTTGGAAACCTCACTAGTGCCAGTCTGACATCCAGATACAGCAAAAAGGCATTGATTAGTGAACTCTCTTGTCCTTTCAAGTTTATAAAAATACCAGGAATTACCATTTTAGGGTTGAAGCAAATGATAGATTACATGAAATAAAACGTATAAAATGCCATCAGCAATTAACATCCCCCATGAACATATTTATCTTTCATCATTTATGTAGAAAATCATTTCATTTTTGAAGAAATAATGTATACATCACCTTTGACAGCCTTTGCAAGTATGTTTTCATTCCAATTTAATTAGTGACAAATTATAACCGAAACGCACTTGTTTCTTGCTGCAAAACAATATTAACTCACTGTGACTTCGAAAAATTCATCTCATCCAAGGATGTAAGGGGCAGTGAGAGCCGAGACCTCCCTCCGCGGGCCCCCTCCAGGGTGCAACCGCAGCGCAGATGGAAGAAAAGGTGATGCACCGGAGAGAAATCAAACCAGTCTCCACACCAACCTTACACAGTTCTTTGCACCTGAACCACAGGAGGGCAGTGTTATATCCGTGCAGTGTTAGAGTTATACCAGGTATGCACATACCTAAAACACGACTACGAGGGTGAGGACGGACCTTCCAAGCTGCTGCACGACTGCTGTGCAGTGTATATTAAACGGCAGCGAAAAATAATCAGAGGCAAAAGAAAATATGCCCACTTTTTCTTGCCTGGCTCAACTGTCTTCCATTACCTTGACTGTGATGTCTCTTGCTGTCACTGTTCTCTGTCGACTTGATGATGATCAGTCCGATGAGGGAGGCTGTTGATGCAGACACGCACCTGAGGGTGCCCACCACCTTCTCTTCTTCGTCCTCAGCTCCGGGCAGACACCGGAGCTGCTAATGATGGTATCCAGGCATGACACAGGCCTGCAAATAGCAGCGCAGGAAGTAAGCACACCTCGAGTCTGTGCAGTGAGTCTTCAAAAGTCCTGAAGACAAATTGCGCAGACTCAATTTTTCAGCTTCCCGCGCTGCCTGCCGCCTCTACCCCACCCATTTCCAACTTGTCACAGGGATGGACTCACCCCCTGTGACGAGTTGGGAAAGGGTGACGTGAAGCCCCTGGTGCTACAGGGCTTCAGCCTGAAGCGCCCGGGGCTAACTTTACTCTCACATCATTAGGGAGTGGAGACTGGTCCTCGAGGCTATGTCTTTGCTGAGCTGATGACCTCACAGGCCTCAGGGCTGTGAGCTCGTCAGCCCAGCAAATACTATTGGCTCAGGGCAAGTCCACAGGGAATGCAATGCATCAGCGTGATGCTTAGGCATTACTGTGTGTCATGTGACTCATCACAGCAACAAGCCCCGGCTCCAAGCAAGAGGTGAGAGTATATTTTTAAACTAGACAACTACTTTGCCGACCCTGGGGGGGGGGGGGTGTTAAAGTAAAGGGGGCGGAGCCCTGACACCCTGATTCAGAATCCGCCACTGTTAAGAAGCAATCTTCGGAGGGATTGCGTGCTCATTTCACCAGAGCTAAGGCTACTATTACTGTGTTGGAATGCGGAGTGCCTGTTCTGGACATTTGCCAGGCTGCTACACGAGCATTGCTCCACACGCTCACATAGCATTACTATCTAAACAGCCAGGTAAAACATGAAGGCCATTAGCCCGCTCCGTTCTGCAGTAAGTTTTGGTATGAGCCAGTTCACCGACCCACCTCCTGAATGGTACTGCTTTGGAATCTGCTGTTAGAAGTCTCTATTAGAAGGACAAATTACTTACCTTAGGTAACACCTTTCCTGATCGAGATTCTAATTGCAGATACCTCATCGACTCACCAATCCTCCCCGTTCTTTGGACTGTACCCTCTTCCATCTGAAAAAGTCCCACTTTAGAGATCTGCACACTGGTCTAAGTTAGTCTGTGATCGGGCTTCGCTTCAGAGTGTGCGGCTATCTCAGAAAGCAACTGACATCAGCACGCATGGGTGGTGCCAATATAAGACTCCGGACATCACTTCCAGAGCAGAAGAACACCGCAGCAGAGTTGCAGAACGAAACCACTGTGGAGTTGTGCAACACCACCTACCGGCGCAGAGGGGCACTGAAGAAAATGTTCTGGATCCAGCTTGGGAAATGTTTAAAAGGTGAGGAGTCAGTGATTAGATAGAATCTCTACCGGAAAAGGCGTTACAGAGAGTAAGTAACTTTTGTTTAAATTCTTTTATTTATTAACTTAAGTTACAGTCTTTTACAAATCAGTACGAATCGTCATAAATAATAAACAAAAATAGCGCCCCAAATAAATCTTTCAACAAACAACAAAAAAGAGCCCTGGCATACATTACAATATCCAGAGAATTCATGTATAAACAGGAAAAACTCAGCATTTAATCACACAAGAGAACTTATAATGGTCAGACACAATAATTTCTTTAAAAAACAAGCAAATCTAAAGTCCTAAAGCATATCCCGAAGGTATGTAACTTGTTTTTTTTTCTAAAGGCTTGTAACCACAGATTCCTCACCTTTTGAATATCCTGAGGCGTCAGATTGGATCTGGAAACTTTTGCATAGCAATTCCCTACAGTGTCAGCAGGTGGCACTATACGATGCTGTTACCTCGGTGTAGTATGTGCGTATAAATCCAAGGCGAAGCAAAGAACACGTGAATAAAAGTTTATTACACATACAGGACCCACGACCTCCAATATCCACGGCACAGCAGTTCTTTTACCAAGAATCCCGAATCCCCAGAACACTAAACAGTTCCACATTCCAATATAGAGTTGTACCTTAAAGTAACACACACTTACAAAATAT
This sequence comes from Calotriton arnoldi, assembly GCA_963921515.1. Taxonomy (NCBI): domain Eukaryota; kingdom Metazoa; phylum Chordata; class Amphibia; order Caudata; family Salamandridae; genus Calotriton; species Calotriton arnoldi. Next base: position 3,324,718 of record CAWUFW010000690.1, read on the forward strand.
ACATTACCTTACATATTACACCCCCCCCCCTTTTCTTAACAAATAAAAAAAAAAAAAAAAGTTTAGATCAATAATACACATAGGGGCCGATTCCGATCTCGGCCGGTAGGGCTCCGAATAGGATTCGGCTTTACCGGATCCGATTCGGAGCCCTTTTTCCCGACCGAATCGTACGCGGGTCCGGCCGAGCGAGTACGATGCGGGTCGCCGACCGACTCGTCCGGGCGACCCGACCGCTCCGACCGACTCGTACCCGGATCGTACCGCTCCGACCGACTCGCTCGGACCCGATTCGCACCGCGCAATGGAGACGTTTTCCGGCCGGGTAAGTACGATGCGCACCTCGACCGCTCCGACCGACTCGCGCCGTCCGACTCGAACTCGCTGTCGGAGCCGTACTTTGGGGGTCCGTGTCGGACCCCCCTGTACGCGTACCCGTGCGAGGCTTCGCGGCGTACTCGCTTTAGGGGGCGCCCTTGTCCGCCTCGCACCCATTGAGGCAATGGGAGCCCGCGTACGCGTTGTACGACCGGCTCCCATTGAGTTCAATGGGAGTCCGACCGACTCGTGTCCGGTGGCATACGAATGCATCGGACTCGTTCGGTCGGACTGCACGGGTCCGATTCGGTCGGAAATCTCTCCGGGTCCGGCTCGGTCGGAGAGATTTCCGGCCCGAATCGGAATCGACCCCATAATCTCTGGAATGCATAGGAGCAGATCTCACTCTTGAACTACATCTTGTTAAGTTGTCACCACCAGCTCCAGAAGTAGCACTAGACCACACCCCACCAGCATCATTGGATACCATATCACCTCTATCCAAGTTACAATGAGATGAACTTGCTCCAACAGTTCCCAAATTCTCATTGTAACTTGAATGTGTCAGAATGTCAAGATCAAACCAATCACGATCCCCATGCTCTTCTGTTGACCTAACTCTTTGTAAAATTATTCTTGCTTGTTCTTCTGTTACTTTAACTAAGGCATTTCTACTCCACCATCCTTTATTCTGCAGCAGAACAGCAGTATTAGTAATCTTTAAAACTTTCACTGGTTCAGAAAATTTTGACTGTCCCTTACTGACTCTATTTGGCTTCCTTATTAGAACCCAATCTCCAACACTTAAGGTTCCTTCTTTTACATGCATTCTTTTGTCATAGTTTAATTTATACGCCTTCTGTTTCTCTCTAATGTGTGCTCGCACGTCTTGTAAATCAATATTATGATAACGTTCCACCTTGTCTAATAACCATGTTGGGCTAATAGCAGAAACAGGTTTCCTTCCTCTTAACAAAACAAACGGCGCAACATCTGTAGTGCTTTGTGGGGTGATGTTGTAATTCCAAACTTTAAAATGTAAGTACTCCACCACATCTAGATTGTTGGCAACAGCAGTCTGAACACCATCTTTTATCAACCTATTCGCCCTTTCCACTAAGCCGTTAGAAGCTGGACTATATAAAGGTACGCGAATGTGTTTAACATCCTGTTTGTCAAGAAATTTAGTAAACTCCTCCGAAATAAAATGAGACCCGTTATCCGTAACCACCTCCTTGACTCTACCTTCAACATAAAACAGCTGCCTCAGGAACGAAATAACTGAAGAAGAATCAGCACATTTAACAAAAGTAAAATATAACCACTTTGAATAATAGTCAATTGCAACTATCAAAAATCTTTTGTCCCCACCTAAAACACTGAACGGACCTGTGAAATCAAGACCTAACTTCTCCCATGCATTATTCGGCCAACTCACTGGGCATAAAGGAACAGTAGAAGTTCTCCAATGTTTATCCGAGCATAAACATTCAGCACATGTTTCAACATATCTTCTAACCTGACCATCAATCCCAGGCCACCAATACATTTGTTTGATTTTTTTATAGTAGCTGAAATTCCTAAATGTCCCTCATGAGCCAGTGAAACAATTTTGGACCTGAGACCAATGGGAGGAACAAACAAATCTTGTCTAACTAATATATTGTTGATTAGAGATAATTCAGAAGCTACTTGCCAATTTTTTTTAGATCAGTGGACATACACCTGTCACCTGGCCAACACTCAACAAGAAACCTCTTCACCTGCACAATACAATCATCTTTGTCAAAATTCTCTAACCATTCATTTTCAGATATCTTGAGATGTTCGTTAATATCACTGACAGTGAACACATACTCCAAATCCTCCAAATCCGTTTTCTCACAACCATTTGTACTGTCATTAAGCACTGGTAAACGTGATAGACAGTCTGCTCTAACATTTTTGCCTCCTGGGATGTATTTAATATCAAAATTAAATTCCTGTAGTCTCGACAGTAATCTTATTAATCTAGAAGAAGCCTTATTAGAACAGCTATCTCCTAACATATAGATTAGGGGTTTATGATCCGTGTGCAACTCATACTTTGTTCCCCAAATGTACATTTTGAATTTCTCGGATGCCCATGAACAGGCAAGTGCCTCCCGTTCGATGGTACTATAGTTCTTTTCAGCATCATTAAGAGTACGTGAAGCAAATGCAATAGTGCATTCCTGAATTCCCACCATTTGACTTAAAACTGCACCCACACCTTTGGCACTTGCATCGACAGTAATTATACATTTTGCTCCATGTGTAAAAGGTCTAATAGCTGGGGCCGTAGTGATTAATTTCTTCACTAACTCAAACACTTCTTGACATTCATCAGACCAGACATACTTGGCATTTTTTTTAAAGATTCCTTAAAGGTTGAACCATGACCGCATATCCCTGAACAAATCTTGCGTAATATTCACTTAGGCCCAAAAAAGCTCTAAGCGAATCTTTATCAGTGGGAACAGGAGGCTCATTAATTCCCTTTAACAGGGATACCTTAGGTTTAATACCTTCCTTTGAAATATTATGCCCCAAATAATTGACTTCTTGCGCCACGAATTTGCATTTGTCAAGGTTGACTGTCATACCATGAGATCCCAATTTACCTAGTACTTCCTCTAACAAAGCTATATGTTGATCCAACGTCTCAGTGTGCACTAAAATGTCATCTTGGAAGGCTTGTATACCTTTCTGATGCCCAAACATCTGATCCATTAAACGTTGAAACACACTGGCAGCGGATGCCAATCCAAATGGCATACGCAAATACTGGAATACACCAAAGGGTGTTACAAATGTAGTCAGATGTTGGGAATCTTCAGATAAAGGTATCTGATGATACGCGGATCGCAAATCAATCGTTGAAAAATACTTGCTACCTCCTAATTTGGCTAACATTTCATGAATTCTTGGCAGCGGATGGCAGTCTACCAGAATATTTCTATTAAGCACCCTCAAGTCCGCACATAGACGTATATCCCCAGAACTTTTCCGTGCGACGACGGCAGCGGAAACCCATTCTGAGGATTCCACTTGTTTGATAATACCTTGTGAGCACATGTCATCAAGTAACTTCTTAAGATCTTCCCTGGCGGAAAGAGGAACGGGTCTAACTTTTTGTATAACAGGAGTAGCCTTACTTTTCAAAATGATGGTATGTTGGAAATTCTTAATAACTCCAACCTTGTTAGAAAACACTTGTGGAAATTTAGTGTGCAAGCTTTTAGTGATACTTTCATGTGTGTAAGTCTCTTGAATCGCTAAAACAGGAAAATCTCCCAATACTACTGGTTCAGAATGCCCAGGTCTAAGTATAATTCCAAGTTTAGCTTGATCCTGCCATCCCAATATATCACGTCCATTGACTGCAACGTAAATTTTTGTAAAAATACTTCTCCCTTTGAATATGATACTATCCTCAAAGTAACCTTTCATAATTATATCATACTCACCAAAAGCTTTAGGGTTAATAGTAGTAGATTTCAACAATTTTCCAGACCAAAATTTGTTGAATGTGTTCTCAGCTAAAATAGTAATAGGAGATCCTGAATCTGCCATAATACCTAAATTAATAACCCCAATTTGCACCTCACATATGGGACCCTTGCATCTTTTCTCTGAGTCCCCTAACGCATTAACCTCAACTGATAATGACACATTACTGATTGCTTCTGACAGAATGTCATTTTCCACATCAAGTTGACTAACTTTAAATTTCGTTTTGTTGGAATTACAAACAGTGTAAAAGTGACCAATTCTCTTACAGTAGCTGCATCGCTTCCCTTGAGCAGGACAATTCGGAAAATTGCCTATATGAAACTTGGAACCACATCTGTAGCACGTACCACCCCCTTTTCTCTCACCACCTTTCTTAAATGCATTCTTGTGTGCAATAAAATTAACATTTGTGTCTCTGTTACTAGATGTTGTTTCTACCGTAGCCACACTTGAAGTGTCTGCAGATCTGGTGATGGAGGATTCCGTAAGTATTTTTGAAGAGACAACAGAACGTTCTATGCTTCTAGCAATATCCATGACCTCATCAAGAGACGGATTTTTGCACGTCAAAATGCGTTCCTGAATTTTCTTGTTGAAACAATTAAAAACTAATTGATCGCGTAAAGCTGTGTCTAAATAATCTCCAAAAACACATTTTGACGCTAAAACACGCAACACAGCTAAATAATCTTCTATGGACTCCTCAGAAGATTGTTTACGTTTGAAGAATTTATGTCTCTCTACCATTACTGACGGTTCATCGACGTATTGTTTACCAATCCGTGCCAAGGCTTCTTTGAAGACATCCCACGAATCATCACCAGACGGTGCTTGGACTACTGGTAAATTATCGAAAATTTCTTGACCTGCATTGCCCAAATGATTAAATAATAGTGCTTTTTTTCGTGAAGCAGAGTATTGACTAGCATCTATAGCTTCAAGATAGTTCTCAAAGACTCTAAACCATTTGTGCCAAGGTTTTGCAGGTTTTCCAGGCAGTTCAAGAAATGGAGGAGGTTGCATGACATTGTTGCTGTTAGAAGCCATAGTGTTCAAAAGAGTAACGTTAAAGTGTTAAATAGTTTGCATGCAGCATAGAATCAAAGTAAAGAAGTGGAGACTTGAAGGATTTCTTTCTGATTCCCAGAAACAGTACTGCCTTTCTAAACTGTTTCCATGTTCGTTTTCAGTGTTAATAAAGGCACGAGAAAAAAAAAGAAAACGAGAAGAAAAAAATGTTAAAAATGGCTTCCTGACGTGCTTTGCGTGGTTTCTACAGCTGGTAGAGGGTGTTGCAGCAGCGTAAGAGAGCGTACTGACGTGCAGGGGTGAAATGAGCACAGTTAAATGCGCGTGCTGAAATAGATGAATGCAGTTGGAATTCAAGCACAATGACGGTCGCTCGAGCGCAAAGAGGTAAGCGCGAGATTCTATTTTGAAAGATGCCGGTGAGAAATGCCGGTTTTCCACACTTAGACGAATAAAGCGAGTGAAATAGACAGTACGTTACGGACGTTACTTGAAGGAGTCGTATCCTTTTAAAGCCTTTCTTCAGATCCACAGCTTTTCCGTTCACGTGTATCGAAGGAAGCAGGAAGACATAGTCTTCACGTAGAAACTCCTCTTGTCGGTGGGTCCAGAAGAATCGTCGCCAAATTATGTAGTATGTGCGTATAAATCCAAGGCGAAGCAAAGAACACGTGAATAAAAGTTTATTACACATACAGGACCCACGACCTCCAATATCCACGGCACAGCAGTTCTTTTACCAAGAATCCCGAATCCCCAGAACACTAAACGGTTCCACATTCCAATATAGAGTTGTACCTTAAAGTAACACACACTTACAAAATATACATTACCTTACATATTACACTCGGGCTGATCTGTCTTGTGTGGATGTGACGTCAGGACCAATATATATGTCACCTGCTCACTCTGACATAATTTCCTATTTTTCCTTGCCAACCAAAGCGGAGCCGCAGCTTCAACTGTCATTTCACAGATTTGCGATTTTCTTAATTTTTCTCTACAGTGTGCACTAATGTCACCTAAACTGGTAGGATTTAAACTATGTGTGACCTGTACCCGACATATGTTGGGTGCAGATCGCCATGAGACTGCCTCTGGTGTCTTGGCTCCAGCCATGACTTGAAGTTGTATTCGTCATGTGCCAAGAGGAACGGGAAGCCCGTCCGTAAACTCCAGGCCAAGCTGTCTGTCGTGGAGATGAGGAAATTGAAGACCCGTTCCCGATCGGAGTCTACACAATGGTCCTGGTCGCGGGTGAGGACTCGCTTTCGTTACAGAGGTCATTGGTGTGATCGAACCTCCCCCAAATCAAGGAAGCCATAAGAAGCATGTGATGTCAAAGCATGGCTCCTCTCCGGGGTCTTGTCACTTGCACCCCTCACAGTCACACGATGCACCTGATACTTATAGGCCATGAAGCCATTTTCCTCTTGCAAGAGTGACTGTTTCTGTTCCAAATTCCTTCGGGCTAGTTTTAAACGCCGGGTCAACTCCAACAGCTAGCTATGGAGAAACCTTTTGGGGCCATACCGGGTCCCCCTGGTGTCCTTTCGGGCCCCTTGGTTCCGAGGAGGTCTACAGCGGATCTGTTCTCTACGCCAGCGGTGCCTCTTGATCATATTCAGAGGTTGAGCCCAGTGCAGGGTGCATTAAATCTGGACCAAACAATATCTTTGGCTCCATCCTCTGTGTCATATATGACACCCAGTGCTTTAAATGGGCCGGCACGGAGTATTGGCACTTTTTTATTTTGAGAGGGAGAGTACCGGCACTTCTAAAGAGAGACGTAATACTTTTAATTGGAGAGTACCAGCACTTCTCAGAAACAAGCAGGTACTCTGCTACAGAGTACCTGCACTTCTATTTTTCCATTTCAAGCACTGAAACACTGAGGTTGCCACATCCGGCTCCAATATCGATGTTACTGATGCCGATATCGACGTTACTGAACATGGTTGAAGATCTGATTATATTGTCAAAATCTGAGGCCAATGCTACTCCTACCACTAGAGTTTATGCTCAGTCGGAGCCTGATTTTTCTAGGGAGGAGTATCTGTTTGGATATCAGCCTTATACTATGGATAATATTGTGAAGGATTTAAGGAATGCAAGTGTATTAGACACTTCAACTGAAATTGGACTGGCATCAGCTAATCCTGTGATGGCCACCAAAGAGGAAGCCTCCTTTATCACAATAATAGGGAGGGCAGCAGAAACCCTTAATCTTATTCTGCCCCCTCAAGAGGTCAAAAGTACTTTGTTGATGGAAGTGTTGGACCCAGCAAAGTCTTTGCACACTGTAAGGAAATTCCTCTTTTTGTATGGTCACCCACAAGTTTTTTTGACTAATGCTGCCGGTTTTTCGACTCTGAGAGTGCATTGAGGCCTGCTAACCAGACCTCAGTGCCTGTGAACTTACCCATAAACTGATATGTCGAAATGGCTCTTACATAATTGGCTAACCTAACTTACCTGTAAGTCCCTAGTAAATGGTACCCAGGGTACCCGGGGCATGTAAGTTGGAGGCTTCCCCCAGGGATTGCAGCACTGGTTTTGCCACCCTGGGTGGAGCACTAGTAAACCGAGACTCCCAGCCTGACCTTTGCAGGCTGGATGAGCAGTTTTAATTGCTAGCCAGACTTTGTCATTTAAAGTCGTGGCAAAGCCAGACTTCCCCCTAGTATATGTTTAAGTCACCCCAATGGCAGGCCTATCTAGTCCTAAGGCTGGGTGCCACATATCCCACAGGCAGAACATGTCATTTTACACGTCCTGGTATCAAAAACGTGAAACTGTTGTTTTTACAGAGTTACACGCTGACCTCTCAGCTGTGCTAACTCTGGAACGGTGCGACCAAAGTGGGTCATCCAAGGTATCAAACAACTCATTACATTAACCCCGACTTGATTCTCAGGTCGAAATTAAAGTAACAAATTGCAGTGTATAACTTTAGTAAAGTTGCCACTTTGTTGTCTTTAGTCCCCTGTGCCCAAACCGGTTGCACATGGGGTCCTGTCGCAGAGGCAGTTTTCTGCCCTCCTGGGAAGACATGCTAATGACTCCCAGGAAAGAATACAATAGAGGCCTTCTCTGGAAGGAGGTGTCGCCTCCCTCCTGTATGAAGCCACCCAGTTGTTGGCCCAAATGGCGAGCTTCAAATGAGAAGCCGCCTTTGAAGGGCAAATGGTAACACTTGGGAAAGGGGCTGCTTTATTGTTCAGGCAAACAGGCTGTCACTTGGGACAGGAGAGAGAAAAGTAGTTGCCAAACCAGTTTACCAGGGGCGTACAGTCTCCTTTGGTTGCCACACATCTGGGTTGGGCTAGGGAGCTCCACATGTCAGTAGAGGAGTCCTGCCATCTTGGAAGTGAGCAGAAATGATGCATCCTGAGATGCCCAGATGCCACCCTTTCGAAGGAAGTGGTCATCAGGTGGGAGGGAGCCTTGCACCCCAATGGCCACCAACTGCATCCAATCCCAAGGGCATTTTCGAAGCATAAGTAGGGCACTCCTGGCACACCAAACTCAGATCTCAACTGGACTCGAAGAAAGACTATCCTGGTGCACCGTGGACCTGGCAAAGAGAGGCTGCACCGGCGTGGACTGCACCTGCTGAACCTGGTTGCTAGCAAAGGAGAGGGACTGTGCCTGCTCTGTCCTGCTTGAGGAAAAGTCATCTCCAGAGCCCAGCCAAAGCTAAGAGACTCCAAAGGTCAGTGATCTGGTCTCCTGTTCAGAGCACAGGGACACAACAGCTGAGAAGCCTCCTGGGGCAAGTTGGTAGCCCAAAATCGCCAACCCGCCACCTACCGCCTCGTGCAGCACCAGGGACCAGGACCCAACACGCAAAGTTGCACCTGAGTTTGCTGAGCACAGGAGTGTTGTCAGAGTGCAGATGGGACCCCCAGAGTACAAGTTATTGATCCAGGGAGGATTCGCCTGTGGCCTCAATACTGGGCAACCGGTAGTCCGGTGGGAACTGGACTTCCGTCAGCACCAACAGGACTTCGAGGGATGTTGACCCTGTGACGAGGATATCCTCACCCCCTTCGTGGACCAAGGAGTAGTAGTATCCTTTACGCATCTTAAGCATCCTTCATCCCTTGCATCAAGACCACTTTCATAGGAAAGCCCTGCAAAGGATTAAAGTGCTTAAAACTGTATGAAGACATCTTCTTCTGGTGAGGTAACTGTTTCCGAGTACCCTGCTGGACCCCCTGACTGGTTCTCTATTGGAGTTGGTCACCCAAAGTGACTCTAAGTGACTGCATTACAGCTAGCCCAAACGTTTTGCTGAAAAGGTTTCTAAGTGTCAAATTAGTTGAATTCGCCAATGCTTGTTCGTTGTTGACTTAAAGGCTTTGATTTACTATACCTTGTAAATTTTATATCTCTGGAACCCTGAAGTGGATCTTCATCATTGTAGTGTCTAAAAATACATAAAAAGCAGTCTATTTGTATAAATTGGTGTTGAATTTCCTTGGTGTCCATTTCTTCTTCAATTGTTTTGGTGCTGTTTAAATGCTTCACGCTTCTTTCAAGGAGTAAGCCTTGCTGATCTGAAAGAGACACGTTAGTGACAGATTCCTTACCTTAGAATATCCCCAGGCGTCAGGCTGGATCCGGAAAGTTTTTTGCGTAGCAGTACCCTTGCATGTCGGTAGGCGGCGTCGTGCGGCTCCGCGTCCGTCGTCGGCGTCGTGATCGCCGGGATGACGTCGCGGGCAGTACTTAGACGCCGCCCCTGCGCGCTGACGTCAGTTCTTCTTTTCCGCGCCAGTAAGCGCAGATCCGGGAAGAGCAGTGCCCTAGTCACTTTTTGACTACCTTTTTTGTGAATTTTTCACTGTTTTCTTCTACGAGTCTTCACGACTCCTAAGGTGTCGTAGGGATGCCCGGCTTTAAGCCCTGCGAGGTCTGTGCCCGTATGATGTCCATCACGGACCCGCACCTCGAGTGTCTCTTCTGTCTCGGCCGAGACCACTACACGAAGTCGTGCCCTGACTGCCGGAAACTTCATCCGAAGGCTTTGCGAGAGCGGTCTCGAAAGCTGCTCGAGGTCCGGCAGTCGGCTCCGCGCTGCACCAAGCCCCGGTCACGGGAGAGGTCGAGGGGCCGGTCGCGGAGCCCCCATTGTTCGTCGGAATCCAAGTCTTCGCGCTCCTCCGGTAAGTCGAAGCACAAGAAGTCTAAGCGGCGTCATCGCTCTAAGACTTCGCCTCGCCGGTCTCGCGACTCGGCTGAGGCCCCTGTCGGCACCGTTCCCGCCCCCGGACGTGCCTGTCGAGTCACCCCCGCATTACCTGTCCTTCCCGGGTTCGGGGGCGACTCCGGCCCAAGTACAGGAGTTCCTGTCGGCCATGGCCCGCCTCTTCGGGCCTCAAGGTCCCTCCGGTGCGCCTTCGGGCCCCGCGGGCCCTGATGGGGTTGCTCCGGCGTCGCCGTCGACTCCGGTCCCGGCGTCGCCTGTCCCACCAGCCTTCATCCCGGCCTCGGCTCCGGCCCCGGCCCCGATCCCGGCTCCGGTGGTGTCGCAACCCCCATCGACGCCGGTTGACCTAACCACGCCTCCGCCGACGCCGATGTCCCCGGACGGCGTTGTTCCCCGGCTCTCTCCGGCTCCGGACATGGAGCCGGACCGACGTCGCCCGACGCCGGTTCCGGCACCGATGAGACCTTGGGTCCCTAATGTCCCTCCTCCTCCATATTATGAACCTGAGGAGGACCAGGAGAGCTGGGAGGGTCTGAGGACCCTCTCACACAACAGTGCGAGTTTGACCCGGACTGGGTTGAGGAACTTGGGGATGCCAGTGGTCTGGACACCTCCCCTGACTCTGGCATGCTGTCTCCTCCCGTGGCTACGGAGGAGGGGGCTAATTTTGCAACGGTGTTGCGTAGAGCTGCTGGAGCCTTGAATCTCCAGTTGCCTACTGTGGCCGTCAGGACTAACCTCCTGACTGAAGTGCTTCAGCTGGCGGCCTCCTCTTCGGAGACTGTGTTGCCGTTCAATGATGCACTCACTGACGTTCTTTTGGGTGCCTGGTCCAAGCCCACCACAGGGGCTCCTGTGGATAGGAACGTGGCCCGACGCCATCGCCCTGCTCCGGGCAACCCCCTGTTTCTCTCCCAACACCCCACCCCTGAGAGCTTGGTTGTCCAAGCCTCTGCATCCCAAACCGCCTTCCCTACCGCCCCTCCGGATAGGGAATCCAAGCGCCTGGACCACTTTGGGAAGAAGGCTTTCTCTTCCTCCAGTGCTGGCTTGCGGTCTGTCAACACCGCTTGCCTCTTGGGCCGATATACCCACTCCCTGTGGGATTCGGTGGCGACTGTTTTGCTGCAGTGTTCTGAGGAGTTCCAGACACTGCTTTCCCGCGCCATTGCGGAAGGGCGTGATGCGGCTAAATACACCATATGCTGTGGCCTTGATACCGCCGACTCGCTGGGCAGATCGCTTGCAACGACGGTGGCGCTGCGTCGCCACGCCTGGCTGAGGACCACTGGTTTTTCAGGGGATGTCCAGAATACACTCATGGACATGCCCTTTGATGGAGTCGGTCTTTTTGGTTCGAAGGCAGACCATGCGCTGGAGCGTTTCAAGGACTCGCGGGCTACTGCCAAGTCCCTGGGCCTTGCTGTTGTGCGCCCTCCGCTCACGTCTGCTTTTCGCCCCTTTCGTGGCCACGGGAGGGGCGCCCAGTCACGTCAACAGCCCGGCCAACGGCCCGCGCAGCAAGCGCCTTCGCGTGGCCGAGGACGTGGATACCGCCGTGGCGGTTCGGGCAACCAGCGTGCGGCTCAGGCCACCACCTCCAACCCGTCCGCGGCCTCCAAGCCCTCCTAGTCCCTCCTTTCAGGTGCACAGCACGCCAGTAGAGGGCAGGGTCCGCCATCACCTTCACCACTGGCGTCCCATCACCTCGGACAGGTGGGTCTTGGACATTGTCCGAAGGGGCTACTCCCTCCCCTTCGAGACCACCCCCCAGCCATGCCACCTCAATTCCACCGCATGTCAGGGGATCACTTGGTGCTTCTACAGAAGGAAGCCACGGCCCTCTTGGCCAAGAGGGCCATCGAGCATGTTCCGACCCCAGAAGTAGGGCGTGGTTGCTACTCCCACTACTTTCTGGTGCCCAAAAAGGACAAGGAGGACATGCGTCCTATCTTGGACCTCCGGAACATCAATCGCTTCCTCCGGAAGGAGAAGTTCAAGATGCTCACCCTAGCTCAGGTCTTCACTGCCCTCGACCCTGGAGACTGGCTGGTAGCGTTGGACTTGCAGGACGCTTATTTCCACATCCCCGTCCTGCCGGCCCACCGGCGTTACCTACGGTTCACGGTAGGCCTCGAGCACTTTCAGTTCACCGTGCTCCCCTTTGGCCTTACCAGTGCCCCTCGGGTGTTCACGAAAGTGATGGCGGTGGTCGCAGCTCATCTGCGCCGGGCAGGGGTTTCAGTCTTCCCCTACCTCGATGACTGGCTGCTGAAGGCGGGCTCGTCCCAGGCAGTCGTCTCCCACCTCCAGACTACGGCCGAACTCCTGCACTCGCTGGGGTTCTCCATCAATGTGCCGAAGTCGCATCTGGTTCCTTCTCCACAGCTCCTTTTCATCGGAGCAGTTCTGGACACGACGCAGTTTCGGGCCTATCCTCCCGAACGGCGAGTCCGGGATATTCAGGCTATGATTCCGATCTTTCAGCCTTTATCCTGGGTTTCGGTACGGATGACCCTGAGGCTGCTGGGCCTCATGGCCTCCTGCATCCTGCTGGTCGATCATGCCAGATGGCATATGCGGGCTCTGCAGTGGGACCTGAAGTTCCAGTGGGCGCAGCATCCGGGGAACCTGTCCGATTACGTCCAGATCTCGGAGGGGACTGCACGGCAGTTGCAGTGGTGGCTCTCGAACCGGCAATGGGTCATGGGCAGATCCCTCTCCCTTCCCCAGCCAGAGCACACAGTTGTGACGGACGCGTCCCTTCTGGGATGGGGCGGTCACATGGGAGAGGCGGAGATCAGAGGCCTCTGGTCTCCGGCGGAGTCCCGGCTCCATATCAACCTTCTGGAGCTCCGGGCGATCCGACTTGCACTCAAGGCATTCCTTCCCTCTGTCAAAGGGAAGGTAGTGCAGGTGTTCACAGACAACACCACCGCCATGTGGTACTGCAACAAACAGGGCGGGGTGGGGTCGTGGACCCTCTGTCAGGAGGCTCTGCGCCTCTGGACTTGGCTGGAACATCAGGACATGTTCCTGATGGTTCAACACCTGGCAGGTTCCCTGAACGCCAGGGCGGACGAACTCAGCTGCAGGTGCATGATGGATCACGAATGGCGTCTTCACTCGGAAGTGGCGCAAGGACTCTTTCAACAATGGGGAGAGCCTTGGTTAGATCTATTCGCCACCGAAGAGAACGCGCAATGTCATCAGTTCTGCGCGTTGGAATTTCCAAGGCGGCACTCACTCGGCGACGCTTTTCGTCGCGAGTGGAGTTGCGGTCTGTTGTACGCCTTTCCGCCTATACCACTTCTACCCAGAGTGTTGAAGAAGATTCGGCACGACCGGGCCCAAGTCATCCTTGTGGCTCCGGACTGGGCTCGAAGAGTTTGGTATCCCGAGCTACTCAGTATGAGCGTAGATCCCCCGATCCGTCTGCCTCTTCGGGAGGATCTTCTGTCGCAGCAGCAGGGGACGGTCCTCCACCCGAACCTGTCCAGTCTACACCTCCTTGCGTGGAGATTGAGCGGCGGCAGTTGATTCCTTTTGACTTGCCTCCCGAAGTTTGTGATGTGATTCTGGCAGCCAGGCGTCCCTCCACTAAGGTGGTATACGCCTGCAGGTGGAACAAATTTGTGGCATGGTGCACAGCAAAGGCTGTGGATCCCCTTTCTGCCCCTCTTTCTGAGGTCCTTCTGTTCCTTCTTTCTCTGGCCCAACAGGGTTCTGCCCTGGGTACCATCAAGGGTTATCTTTGTGCTATCTCGGCCTTCCTCAGGCTCCCTGATCAGCCCTCCCTTTTCAAGTCCCCTGTTGTTAACAGGTTCTTAAAAGGCATTACACACCTCTTCCCTCCTGTTCCGTTTGTGATGCCTCAGTGGGACTTGAACTTGGTTCTTACCTTTTTAATGTGCGCTCCCTTTGAGCCTCTCCATAACTGTCCTCTTCGTCTTCTAACTCTGAAGACAGCCTTTCTGGTGGCCATCACCTCCGCTCGGCGGGTGAGTGAGCTCCAGGCTCTATCATGCAAACCTCCCTTTCTGTCTGTCCATCCAGACAAGGTTGTTCTTAGGACGCGTCCGTCCTTCTTGCCAAAGGTGGTTACTGCCTTCCACATTGGGCAGACCATCACTTTGCCTACCTTCTTTCCGCCTCCGCATCCTTCCAGAGAGGAAGAGAGGCTCCACCGTCTGGACCCAAAACGTGCGCTCTCCTTCTATATCGACCGCACGAAACACTTCCGGGTGGATGACCAGCTCTTTGTTGGCTACGTGGGCGCCAAAAAGGTCGGGCGGTGCACAAGCGAACCATCTCCCGCTGGGTTACCTTGTGCATCAAGGCCTGCTATTCTTTGGCTAAGAAGGAGCCTCCTGTTGGGCTGCGTGCCCATTCCACCAGGGCAACGGCTGCTACCACAGCTTTGGGCCGCGGTGTTCCGCTGCAGGTTATCTGTCAGGCACCTACGTGGGCCTCGCTGCACACGTTTACAAAGCATTACTGCCTTGACAGTCAGGTCCGGAGGGACGGCTTCTTTGGCCGTTCTGTCCTCCAGGACTTCCTTGTCTGATCTTTGTTCGCAGACCCACCACCGGGGTTGGTATTGCTGGGGTATCTATTCTAAGGTAAGGAATCTGTCACTAACGTGTCTCTTTCAGATGCACAAGTTACTAACTTGTGTAACGATATATCTGTAAGAGGCAGTAGTTAGTGACAGATTCCTACCGCCCACCCATCCTCCCCGTTCTGCGAACTGATTTCTAGGGTTAAGGACATCCCTTTCAGGGCCCTAGTATTTTTCAGACACCTATGTCAGCTTCTTGCATGGCTCTGCGTTCCTGGCGCGGAAAGTCGTGTACAGAACTGACGTCAGCGCGCAGGGGCGGCGTCTAAGTACTGCCCGCGACGTCATCCTGCCGATCACGACGCCGACGATGGACGCGGAGCCGCACGACGCCGCCTACCGACGCGCAAGGGTACTGCTACGCAAAAAACTTTCCGGATCCAGCCTGACGCCTGGGGATATTCTAAGGTAAGGAATCTGTCGCTAACTACTGTCTCTTACAGATATATCGTTACACAAGTTAGTAACTTGTGCTTCAGAGCCACAGCCTTCTCGGGTTGAGCTGAAGGTTTGACATATGAAACCTAAGGGTCCTAAAGGAGTTGATAAGTGTATTACACAGTGAGGTTGCGCAACCTCGCTATATAATACACCCCATTTCCTCACATTGGTGCCTACTGGTAGAATCCAGAACTTGTGTTTAGCAGTACCATACAGTTGTTGAAAGTGAAACACCGAGAATTCGCCTAAAGGTGACACCCAAAGATAAGTTCTTCTGCCTCCCAAGCAGCTGTTGAGTGGTTGTCGACTCCAAAAGGACCGTTCCAAAGAATTGAAAAAACATTTTCAAGGAGTGAGAAAAGTTTGGTAAGTTGTGGCAAAGTTCCTAAAATGTTGAAAAGTTTGAAAACGTTTTCAAAAGGTTTAAGACAAAAATTTAGAAGCCACTTCCCCCCAGCAAGGAAACAAGGAGCTCGATATAGCCAACTTGTCCTCATACAAGAGAGATTAGCTGAGAGCCTTCTGTAGGGACAGGAAGATCAACATGGGAGCCAAGGCCAGGAAAATGAGTTGATCTGGGCCCTCAAAGCTTGGGAAGAGGCCCACAGAGTACCTCCATGCATGGACAGGGAATTGCCCCAAAGTAGTGGGGAAGAAGATCATGTGGAGGAATATGTCATGAGCATCCTGAGGGGAGCAGGTGGTGGCCTGCCCCCCCCTATACCAGACCAAGGGTGGTTTCTAGAGCAGGCTAAATCACTACCAAGATGGCAGCACTGGGCCTAGAGGAAAGAGACATAGCCTTGGCTTAAAGAAGGCTGCCACTGGAAGAGGGGAGGACCAGACGGGGATTTGACCCCACAGAAGATGGTGACAGCAGAATGGTAACTGGAGATGCTGATAGGGGTGCCCCTGATGTAAGGTTGCCCACAAGGATTGTCCCTAGTTATGTCCAAGGGGATGACATAGACAAGTGGCTGCCTTATATGAGAGAACTCTCAGATGAGGAAGGTGTGTACACAGCACTGGGGGATACTACTGTGGGAGTTCGTGCCAGTGGTTGGTAGGGATAGATTTTTAACACAGGAGGATGAGGTAGCAGAATACTACCCACACATTAAGGCAGCACTTGACAAGTTGTTTGGTCTCACTCCTGAAGAGTATAGATAGAAACTCAGGGCAACACAAAAGGTGGCAACACAAACATGGGTGGACTTTGTTGACACTTCAGTTAAGAAACAAAATGGTTGGATTAAGGGCAAGAAAGTAGACACATTTGAAGGGCTCCACAATGTAATTGTTAAGGAGCACAATTTGGCAAATTGACCAGCATCTGGTGGACTCTAAATTGTCTATTCCCAGGGAACTCTGCAGAGTTTCCAGCCAATCACAGCGTGACGGCCTCCTGCGGATCCGGTTCCCGACCCAGGTCCAGCACACCGAAAATCGGCCGCCTCTGGCATCGGGTGCTTCTTCTTCAGCAACGGCACTGCTGGCCGTCTCCCACGTCCCGGTCCTGGAAGACCGGTTCTTGCCAATCGGGGATCCACTCCAGGGCCCGACCTGTTTGCAGACCACTAGGACACCAATCGTGGCCCCTTCTGTTTTAGCCACCGCCGCCCTCGGATTCTTACTGAACCGGGCTGACATTCACTTCCCGGTCCCGGAGACCGGTTCCTGCCATTCGGGGATCCATTCCATGGCCCCTATGTGCCTGCAGAATTTCTGGACACCAACCGCCACCGCCGCCCTCTAATTCCTTCTGAACCGGGCTGCGCCTCAGCCTTCTTCACATCCCTTGAAGAGTGTTCTCATTCATGAAGATCCTCTTCTCTCGCTGCACTTCACCCCTTTGCACCTTCATTCAGTAACCCGGTCCTGATGATGATCCTCAATCACTAGGATCGAAACGCCGTCGACATACCAGCGCAACTTCCGGCGCCTTCTCTCTGTGGTTCACTAAAAATGTTATAAAATTGATGTAAATAATTAACTGCGAACCACAAGTGCTTTTGTATATATATTTTTTGTCATTCATCCACTCTGCGCCACCGCTGTGTTCTTCACTTGTCACCTGCGCCGTCCACCCTTGAGTGTCACAAGCACTTGCGTGCACAAAGTTTTCGGGTTACTTACGCAACAATTGCTTACAGTGCTGATACAACTGTTTACAATTTTCACAACCCTTGTCTTTATTGGTTTTTCCAAAATCCTGTACTCCGTTAAATATATGATGCCTTTGGCACTCTTAAAATCCTCTTTGAGTGTCTTCCTACTTTCCTTTCTTGAAATGTTTTGTGCATGCTTGATAACTAGCCTTCTCAATAATACCGGTTGAGATATTGTTGTTTGTTTATACTTCCTCACCCAGATCTCAACCTGGTCTATGGGTGTACTCCTGTCGTATATACTAACACTTCAGTTAAGGCACAAAATGGTTGGATTAAGGGCAAGAAAGTAGACACATTTGAAGGGCTCCACAATGTAATTGTTAAGGAGCACAATTTGGCAAATTGACCAGCATCTGGTGGACTCTAAATTGTCTATTCCCAGGGAACTGGGCAAAATAACGTATTAGTGGTTCATACCAAGGTCCCCAAAAAGTCACTAGCAGGTGACTAGAAGAAAGGTGGCCAGGACCTCCTTCAGGGGAAAGAGGGGTGAAAAAGATAAAAAGAAAGATCGCCCCAAAGACCTCCCAAAAGATACCAAACGGGGGTAGTCCGAGCCTCATCACACTCAGAGGGGAGGGGGTATCAGGGAAAGAAGTTTGACTCCTTGAAGGCTGGGGTGTGTTTTCACTGCAATCTGCCAGGACAGAAGAAGGGGAGATGCAGTGAGCACTACAAAGGCACCCACCAGTGGCCATTCCAAGGGTTTGGTCAGTGTAGGGATGGGGTGGGAGATTGCCCCTAGAGATCCCAAAGGATACACAGAGGCTACCTTTGTGTCCCTGGGTGGGGAGAGTATTAAACCTTTGGCTTACTGGCCTCCAAGTATGGAGAAATACCAACAGTGGCAAAAAAACAATTTGGTGGAGGTGAAGGCTCAGAGGGATTCAGGTGCCAGTGCAACCATGGTTATGGCCAAGCTGGTTTCCTCAGACCAGATCCTACCAGAGGAGGTGCACGAGATTGTCAATGCTGACAATGTCACAAAGTCACACCCTATGGCTGGGTTTGACTTTGAATGGGGAGGAGTTACTGGCCCTAAGGCAGAAGGTAACTGTGCCCCCTTCCATCCCTGTAGATTGCTTGCTGGGGAATGACCTGGAAACCTCTACTTGGGCAGAAGTAGAGAGGAGAATCAACGCACCCATGCTGGGTCTACCGGAAAGGATGCGTGTTACTACCAGAGCACAGAAGACCCTGAAGGAGAGTCAGGGGATCCTGGAGCCGGAAACTATGTACTAGGGGACAAATATATCAAACTTTCACGTAACGCAGCAAGACACCTTGCTGCCCTGCGGTGTGTGAAAGGAAAAGGGCAGGAATGTACCATATTTAACGCACTTTTGGCTGCCTAGCGCCAACGCAGGTACCCTTGTGTCATGGTGCGATAGTGCTTGCGTTTCAGGCAGGATTGTTTTTGTGCCAGAAGGGATACCTTCCTGCACAAAAACAATCCTCTGAGGCTTTTCCCTCTTTCTACGTGTGCTGCACATAGAAAGAGGAAAAATAAAGATATTTCTCTTCATTATGCCTCCCCTAGGAAGGCGTAGCATTTTGATGCATCCCCAGGTCTATCACTCATGCTAAATCTGGAAATGTGCCAAAATCCATGGGTGGATGCATGGGAACACCCACACTCCACCCATGGAACGCCTTTCCAATGCGGAGCAACACAAGCCAGCAACTTGCACTGCCTTGCTTTACTCCAGATTTACCAAGCACTGAAGGGCCATGCAAGGTGGCCTTGCATTGCTTGGTAAATCTGACTTTAGTGTTGCGCAGCTCTTACGTTACTTGTGTGACACCGGGGCAACGCAACACTGTGAAAAATCTGCCCACAGGTCCCTAAAGCCAAGGGGAGGGGCGCAAGGCTGGCCACCCAGCTTTTAAAGGTCCACAGGCTTAGAAGGAGTCCAACCCTCAGGGGGATGGCTGGTGCCTGCTGGAGAGACTGCTCCTGGAAACTTGCCTGAGCTGGCAGAACTCCATGGAGCAGGGATCCCTCTAGGGAGAACATGAGTAATGGACAACGGATCTGCCATACTCTAGAAGACCTGCAACAGTTAGCTGTCAGACAGGAACATGGGCATATCAGGGGTACCCATGAGGTATACTGGGAGGAGAGACTCATGTACAGCGAGCCAAGGTATCCAAACCAGTGGCATCCAGGAGACTGGTGGTCCCTCAGCAGTACAGAGAGTTCTTCCTTAACTTGGCCCATGATACACCCTTAGCTGGGCACATGGGGCAGACCAAGACCTGTGAGAGGCTGGTCAGCTGCTTCTACTGGCCCCAGATGTCTGAGAAGATCAAGGAGTTTTATCACTCTTGTCGCATTTGCCAAGCCGGTGACAAGGCAGGGGGAAACCCAAAGGGCACCCTGATACTATTACTCTGAGAGGGTGAGGTTGACAATATTGGTCCCCTAGAACCTCCAACAGCCTCAGGGAATAGATATATCTTGGTGGTAGTGGACCATGCCACCAGATACCCTGAAGCTATTTCCTTTAGGGCAGTCACTGCCCCTGCAGTGGCTAGAGCCCTCCTTGGAATCTTCACTACTGTTGGATCACTAATGAGGTGGTCTCAGATAGAGGCAGTAATTTCATGTCTGCCTATCTGATGGCCATGTGGGATGAGTGTGGTGGGACTTATAAGTTCCCCACCCATACCATCCTCAAGGGAATAGTTTAGTTGAAAGATTCAACAAGACCTTAAAAGGCATGTTCCTGGGGTTACCTGAGAAACTCAGGAGGAGATGGGATGTCTTTTTCCCATGCCTACTATTTGCCATAGGCAGTTCCCCCAAAAAGGAGTTAACTTTAGTCCATTTGAGCTACTCTTTGGATACCTTGTAAGGGGTCCACTAAGCTTGGTCAGAGAGGGTTGAGAGAGACTCCTCAAGGAACCAAAACAGGCCACAGTGGACTGTGTGCATGGCCTCTGCTTCAGTATGGCTGAGTATATGAAGAAGGCAAATAAGAATTTGGATGCCAGCCAGGAGCTTGTGCACACTGGTATGACCAAAAGTCCTCTTTGGTTAAATACCAGCCAGGAGAGTTGGTGTGGGCTTTGGAGCCGGTGGCTCCTAGGGCACTACAGGACACGTGGACTGCACCATAACCCATCATAGAGAAAAAGGGGGAAGTCACCTACTTGGTGAACTTGGGTACCCTAGGAGCTCTCACAGGGTCGTCCGTGTGAATAGGCTCAAGTTGCACCATGACAGGGCTGACCTCACCATGCTGATGGTAATAGATGGAGGAGAGGAAAAAGAAGTGAACCTTTCCCTGATCTCGTATCCTCTAATGCCCAGGGTGGAAGTGTGGAAGGAGTCGTGCTCTCCTCCACCTTAACAGAACAGCAACAAGGGGACTGCCATCAGTTAGTGAGGCAGTTTGCTGGACTGTTCTCTTTGACTCCAGCTCTGACAACATAGTGTACACATGATGTGGACACTGGTGACAGATGATCTGTCATAAAGCAAAATATACAGAGTGGCTGACCAGGCAGCATCAAAGCTGAGGTTGATAAGATGCTGGAGTGGAGGGTGTTATTTTCTGAGGATTTGTAGAGCGTGCTTATCACCTCAGGGCTATCTAGGTGCTGGAGTAGATGAATAGGCTGATTGGGTTCCTAGTTGAATAGCCAGGTCTTAAGTTTCTTGCGGAATTCAAGAAGGCATGAGGAGGTCATGATGTGGTGTGGAAGGTCGTTCCAGGATTTGGCGGTGATGTAGGAAAAGGAGCGTCCTCCTGACTTGCTCCTGCAAATGCAGGGTATTTGCATAAGGTAGAGCGAGGCTGAGCGCAGTTGCCTGGTGTGTTGGTGTGTTGGTGGAAGTTGAGACGGCGGTTGGGTTAGGCAGGTCCGATGTTGTGGAGGGCTTTGTATGCGTGGATGAGCAGTTTCAATTAGCATCGCTTCTGGATGGGTAGCCAGTGTGAATCTCTAAGGTGGGGAGTGAAGTTTGCATTGCGGGGTATGCTGAGGATGAGTCTAGCGACAGCGTTCTGGGTAGTCTGGAGTCTTGGTGTGAGTTGATTCATGATGCCGGTGTAGAGTGCGTTGCCATAGTCTAGTCTGCTGGTGATGAGGGCCTGGGTGACCATGCGTATGGTGTTGGTGGGGAGCAAATGGAAGATTTTGCAGAGCATACGTAGGATGAAGAAGCAAGACGAGGTGTTGGTGTTCACTTTTTTGGCCATCTGTTGTCCACGATGATGCAGAGGTTTTTGGCAGGGTCGGTGGGGGTGAGGGTTGCCGTATGTCCCATGTCCATTGGCCACCAGGAGGAGTCCCATGGAGAGCTCCTGTTTCCTAAGATCATAACTTATCTGTGTTGAGCTTTAGGCAGTTCTGTTTCATCCAGTTTGCTACGTAAGACATGCAGGTGTTGAAGTTGGTCCTGGTGGTGTGGTTGTTGTCTGTGAGGATGAGCTGGGTATTGTCTGCGTAGGATACAATGTTGATTCTGTGGGATCTTATGATGTGGGTGAGTGGCGCCATGTATACGTTGAAAAGGGTAGGGCTCAGCAATCATCTTTGAGGTACTCCGCAGATGAGGTTCTTGGGTTCAGAGGTGTAGAGCGGGAGTCTGATTCACTGGGTCCTGTCGGAGAGAAAGGCGGCCAGCTAGGTCAGGACAGGACCATGTATTCCGGAGTTGTGGACTCTTGTGATGAGGATGTTGTGGGAGACGGTGTTGAAGGCTATGGAAAAGTCGAGTAGTATGAGTGCAGCAGTTTCTTCTGTGTCCATGATGGTCTGGATGTTGTCAGTTGCTGCGATGAGAGCAGTTTCCGTGCTGTACTTTTTGCGGAAACCAGACTGCAAGACTGCAAGATGTCTAGAAGGTAGTGTTGTTCGAGATGGTTGGAGAGTTGTTTGTAGATAGCTTCTCCACGACTTTGGATTGAAAGGGCAGGAGTGAGATGGGTCTGTGGTTGCTGAGCTCTTTTGGGTCTGCTGTGGGTTTTTTCAGGAGAGCTGTGATTTGTGCGCTGTTTCCAGTTGTCCGGGAAGGTTCCACTTTGGAACTAGGTGGTGGTGATGGTGGTGAGGTGGGATCTGATTAGAGTTCCTCCTAGGTTGAAGATATTGTGGGGCAGGGGTCAATGGGGGCCCCAGAAAGGATTATTCTCATGATTTCAGTGGTGTCTTCTGGGGTGAGGGGTTTCCAGTATGTGATCTGGTGGTCCGATTTGGCAGTGGTGAGCAGCTGGTTGATGAGTTCTTGTGTCTTGCGATGGAAGTCGAAGTTGCTGTAGATGTAGAGGATTTTGTTGTGGAAGAAATTGGAGAGGTTGTCCCCGAGGTCTTGCAGAGGGGTGATGGAGTTGGTGTCGGCTTTAGGGGTGGAGAATTCTTTCACGATGTTGAAGAGTTCTTTGCAATTGTTGGAGCCGTTTTCCAGTCTGAGAGCTAGGGCTGTTTTTCTTGCCTCGTTTCATTCAATCAGTCAATCAATCAATCAGGATTTATACAGTGTTGTTAATCACCCAATAGGTTATCCAGGCACTTGCCAGTCCCGGAGGCTCAATTGAACAGCCAGGTCTTGAGGGCCCTTCAGAATTCCGGAAGTGAGGTAATGGTCTTGAGCTGAGAGGGGAGGCTGTTCCATGGCTTTGCTGCGATGTAGGAGAAGGAGCGTCCTCCACTTCTGCTTCTGTAGATTGGGAGAGTGTGAACCAGTGAAAGGGAGGCAGGGCGTAATCTTCTCGACGGTTAATGGAAGTTCAAGCAGTGGTTGACGTAGGCGGGTCCTTGGTTGTGTAGAGCCTTGTGTGCATGGGTATGCAGCTTGATTTGGCATCTCTTCTGGGAGCCAGTGGAGTTGCCTGAGGTGGGGTGTGCTGTGGGTTAGTCGGGGAGGTTGAGGATGAGTCTGACTGTGGTGCTCTGTATGGTTTGAAGTCTCTATAGGAGGTGTGCTGTGATTCCTACGTAGAAAGCATTGCCGTAGTCCAGCCAGCTGGTGATGAGGGCCTGTGTCATGGTGCGTCTCATGTGCAGGGGAAGCCATTTGAAGATTTTACGTAGCATGCGCAGAGTGAAGAAGCAGGCAGAGGAGACGGCGTTTTTATGGGATTTCATGGTGAGCTTGTTGTCAATGATGATTCTGGGTTTCTGGTGTGGTTGGAGGGTGTGTGTGCGGGTCCTAGGTTTGATGGCCACCAGGAGTCATTCCATGGGTTGCTGTTGTTGCCGAAGATCAGTACTTCCGTAAGCGTCAGTTGGGTGATGTATTTCATGAGCAGGGACTTGTAAGTGTTTCTTGCGGTGGTGTCGTGACTGGTTCTCCATTTTCTCTCTAGTAGTTTGCAGAGTCGTTTGGAATTTCTAATGTCTTTGGTGTACCAGCTGACTTGTGTGTTGGTTCTTGAGTGTCTAAAGTTCTTCAGGGGGGCTAGGGTGTCTGCGCTGGTAGCAATCCAGTTATTAAAGGCTTTGATGTCAGCATGCAGGTCGACAATGAAGTTTGGTTGGTGGGCAGTGAGTGTGTTGGTCCAGTCTATGTCCTTTATCTTGTTCCAGCTACATCTGAGGTTGTAGGTAGTCTTGGCAGAGGAGGGTTGGGGTGCATCGATAAAGTAGTGGATGATGGAGAGGTCTGTCCAGGTGAGTGGAGTGAGGTGGCTGAACTTGACTTTGTTGCTGGCTGTTAAGATGGGATCGAGGGTGTGTCGATTTGGTTGAGTCCAAGGATCTCGAGGCTCTCGAGTTGGGCCAAGGAGCTGGGATCTTTTTGGTCATCGAGATGGAAGTTGAGGTCTCCGAGTAAGATAAATTTGTTCGAGCTGATGGCAACGGGGGCGATGAAGTTTATGAGGAGATTGCTGGAGGTGGCGCGTGGACAGGATGGTTGGTAAGCTAGGGTGCCTTTGATGGAGGTGGAGTTGCTGGTCTGAAATTGAAAGTGCATGTGTTCCATGAAGGTTGTGTCCTCGTCGGTGGAGGTGATGCAGGTGATGGAGTCCTTGTGTATGACTGTGTGCCCTACTCTTGGTTTGTTTGGTCTGTCCTGGCGGGAGATCTTGTAGCCCAGCGGATAAGCTGTGGCGATGGTGAGTGCTGATGTGGGGTTTAGCCACATCTCTGCCAGGAAGAAGATGCCTGGGGAGTGCATTTCCATGGTGTCCCAGATCTAGGTGGCATGTTTGCTGCGAGATCTGGTGTTGAGGAGCATGCATGCCAGATGGCGTGTGTGTCGCATGGGGAGTGTGTGTTGGTGCAGGTGAAAGGGCATTAAGTGCATGAGAAAGATCCTACCATGGAGCAAGGTGAGGCTTGGGAGCAGCTGATGTGACGGCATCCGGTGTTGAATGCACGTAAGCTGTGTAGCAGCGGTGTTCGGTAGGACCAAGGTGTATGGCACTGGGCGCGGTCCAGGCACAGACGGGCTTGACTTTGGTGCGCCCAGTGCACAGTCATGCAGTGGCCACCATTAAATCGGTCCTGGGAGGACCAGAGGGCCGGGCACAAGAGGTGGGAGAAGGCATGCGATGGAGATGCAGGTAAGGAGCGAGGGAGGTGGGAAAGCGCGGGAGGGGGTAAGCACAGGAGTAACAGGCTCAAAGAAAAAGGGAAAAAAGAGTCACAAAGAGAGAGAGGGGGAAAAACGGCCACAAAGAGAGAGAGTGGTGAGTGGAAAAACAGGCACAAAGACATAGAGTGGAAAACGGGCACAAAGAGAGAGAGTGGAGAGTGGAAAAACAGGCACAAAGAGAGAGAGTGGAGAGCAGAAAATGGGCACAAAGAGGCATGAGAAGAGAGAGTGGAAAGTGGAAAATAGGTACAAAGAGAGACAAAAGGACAGAAAGAAGGTCGAGAGAAAGGAGCAGAGTGCAAGAGAGAAGAAGGAGCACAAACAAGGCAGGGCCTTGAGGCAGCAACATGACCGTCTCAGCAAAATGATGCCTATTAAACATTTGCGACGAGACAGATCCGAACCGCATGGAGTGTACATGGATAACCTTGGGATTGGCAGTAGCCAAATGAAACATTGCAAGATTGTGGGGGGTGGAACAGGCACCACAGCTGGGGTACTGGAAGCGAGACATGGATTGGTGTATGAAGGCCATGATTACCCCAGAAGTGGGCAAAAATTTGGGGACAATAGAATGGCTACGGTGCAACATTTGTAATTATGTCTCCCACACCGATCTAGAGGGGATGCGTACTAGAAACTCTGTATCAAATATTAATGTTAATTGTATCAGGGGAGATGGGAAACAGATGCAGGGGATGTCAGATGTTGAGATGATACTGAAGTTGTTCGAAAAGCCAGTGCACAGCAGTGTCTTGTATTTGTTCTTTATCGAAATGTCAATAAAAAAGATTTATAAAAAAAAGATTTGTTTAAGTGAGACTATTCCACAGAAAGGGGAGGAGGGAGGGCAGACGAGGAATCTGCAGTTAGAGTTTCTACCAGAAAACTACCAGACACTCAAGAAATCCAACACCAATTTATAGAAATAGGTTGTATTTTTATGTATTTGTAGATACCTCAATGAAAACGATCCACTGGAGGGTTCCGGAGATATAGAATTAACAAGGTATAGTAAATCAAAGCATTTAAATCAACCACAAACAAGCACTGACAAATCCCAAAAAATAGACACTCAAAAACTTTTTCAGCAAAAAGTTTGGGCTAGCTGTAATACAGTCACTTAGAGTCACTTTGGGTGACCACCTCCAATAGGAAGCCAGTCAGGGGGACCAGCTATGTCCTCAGAATCAGTTACCTCCACAGTTGAAGCAGCCTCCAGGCAGTTACAGTCACTTTATCCCCTTGCAATGGATTCCTCTGGAAGAGGTCCTGATGCAAGGGATGAAAGGTGCTCAAGGGTACCGTGGATACAATGCGATCGACAGGGGTCTTCCTGCGGCTACTACTCAGTCCACAAAGGGGATGAGGGTGTCCTGGTCACAGGATCGACGTTCCTCAAAGTCCTCTCAGTGCTGGTAGAAGTCCAGGCACCACTGGGCTGCCAGTTGCCCGGTATTGCAGTCACAGTCAAATCCTTCCCTTGTCGATAACTCAGCTTCTGGGCGACCAAGGTGCACTCCAACTCTCCCGGGCTCAGAAAACTGGACTACAACTTAGAGCATTGGGTCCTGGTCTCTGGTGCTGCCACCATAGCATTGGTCTGTTGATTCTGGGCTCCCAACTTGCCCCAGCAGGCTTTTCAGCTGTTGTGGCCCTGTGCTGTGACCAGGAGATCAGCCAACTGACCTTTGTAGTCTCTGCTTTGGCTGGGCTCTGGAAATTCCTTCTCCATGAGCAGGACCCAACAGGCACAGGCCCTCTTCTTTGCTAGCCACCAGGTTCAGCAGGTGCAGCCTCTCTTTGTCAGCTCCACAGTGCAGCAGGGCAGTCCTTTTAGCAGTACAGGCAAGATCTGAGATCTGGGTGCCAAGGTTGCCCTATTTATGCACAGAAAATGTCCTCAGGGTAGGATGAGGTTGGTAGCCAATGGTCTACCAGGCTCCCTCCCTCCTGATGACCACTTCCTGGGAAGTGTGGCATCTGGCTATACCAAGATGTGTATCAAAATAAGGGAGGACGAGGAGATTTTCGGTCCAGTATACACTCTCCAAATATCTGTATCTACTTAACAAAGTATACTGTTCCATATTTAACTCTAGAAAAACTCTCTTTAGAGCATATGACAGGTTACTGGGAGTGTGTGCTCTTAGGAACAATTGCCATCACCCACCCGAGGGTGGCATGCTTCATCATCGGGCTTTGCTCCATGTCGGGCTGGCACTGCTAAGATGCACCATCCTGCCCACTTCCAACATGGCAGAACCCTTCTCTCAGCGTTCAGCGCTCCCTAGCCCAACCCAGAGGTGTGGCTACCACGGGGGATACCATGCCCTTGAAAAACAGTTTGACAACAGGTTTCCCCTCTCTTTCCTGGGTGCAAGCCAGTCTGCTTAAACATTGGGGCTGCCTCTCTCCCAAGTGTTAGCCATTTGCTCTTCAAAGACGGCTTCGTCTTTGAAGCTCCCCTTTGAAGCCAGCACCTGTGTGGCTTCCTGCATGAGTGAGGTAACATCTCTCTCAGTGTAGGCCCATGTTGTCTCCTTTCCTGGGAGTCATTAGCGCTTCTACCTAGGAAGGCAGAAAGCTATCTTGGGCTCAAACTCCTTGTCTAACTGTTAAGGGCACAAGAGATTGAAGGCAACAAAGAGGCAACTTTGTAAAAGTTGCACTCTGTTACTTGTTACAATAAATTCCAACTTGAGAGGGAAGTCGGACTTAATGTAACAAGTTGTTTGATACCTTGGAGTATCAACTTTGGTTGCACTGTTCAAGAGTTAGCACAGCTTAGGGGTCAGTGTGTAACCCTAAATTTGCCAATGGGGCGACCAAGTCTCTCCACAGTAAAAACAACAGTTTGACATTTTTACTTCCAGAACATGTAAAATACATGTTCTGCCTGTGAAATATGCTGCACCCTCCCTTAGGGCTTGGTAGTCCTGCCATATGGGTGACTCACACATTGTAGGGGGAGGTTTTGTCTTTGCCATTGGCTTAAAGGGCAAAGTCAGGCTAGCAATTTGAAACCGCTCTTCCAGACTGCAGTGGTGGACTGGGAGAGTGGGTTTACCTGGGACACACCCAGGGTGACACAACCAGTGCTGCAATCCCTGGGGTGACTATCTGACACATTCCCAGGATACCATATAATAGGGGCTTACAGGCAAGTTAGCCGCTGCCAATTGGGTATAGCCAATGTACCATACACATTTTGGGGTCAGGGCACTGACACTGAGGTCTGGTTAGCAGGCCTCAGTGCACCCTCAGAGTCAAAAAACCAGCAGCATTAGTCCAAAAAAAACGTGGGGGTGCATCACTCGCATTTGCCTGAGCCGGCGCAGAGCAAAGCCACATTTCTCGATCTAAGTCGCGAAGTTGGCCAACTTCGGAGTCAATACCGCAGCTGGTTCCGGCACAACCAGAGTTTTCTTGGCCTTCAGCCATGTTGCGTCAGATCGAAGACTTTCCGAAGCCATTCTCCAGCTTTTTGGATCCCTACTGACTCTCACTGGCGCGCTTCAGGCCCTAAGGAGCCTAGAGACCTTCCACCTGGGAAACTGCCGGCAGGTTCGCCCTCTGCTCCAGATGGGTCCTCCAAGCCTATTTTGCCTCTGGCTGTTGGTCCGACTCCGCTTCTGGTGTCCAAACCCAAACCTGGCAATTCAACACCGATACTGACTTTACCGCCTGAGGAAGCAGCCCTAATTGTTCTCTCCGCCATCGATCCGACGTCCTGCCCGAATCCACCTGGTGCACCGCTTCCCCCACTTGAGCTACTACAAAGTCAACAAGACTCTGCATTCCCTTTTTGGAATTTACTGAGATAATGACTGTGACCCAAATGCTGAGTTTTGTTCAGCCCTACCAGGATGACAATTGTCATGAGGAATTACAGGAGGCTAATGGCCTGGAGACAGGCTTTTTTTCTCCCCATGGACCGATCACAGAGGAATCTGCTTCTTACGCCATAGTGATGCGTATGGCAGCCGAAGTACTTGACATCCAGCTCCCCACTTTGGACGTTAAAACAAAGTATTGACAGAAGTCCTCCACACATCTTCTGAGCCCATTCTTCTAATTAATGAGGCAGTGACCGATACCTTATTGGGGGCTTGGGCCAAACCTTGTTCTGGCCCCCCAGTCAATCAATAAATTGGCAGGCGCCATTGCTCTACTCCTGACAACCCGGCTTTTCTTTCGCGGGACTCCTCAACAAAAAAGCTCAGTGGTGCACGCTTCCACCAGTCGCTCTAATCCCAACACATATCCCACCACTCCCCCTGATACGAAACCTAAGCAAGTGCAAACATTCAGCAAATGTGTCTTTTGTTCTACCAGCTTGGCCCTCCAATCTGTTAATCCCACCTGTTTGGATGCTACTCACACCCTTTGGGATTTGGTGGTGTAGGAAACTGGCTCTGTATACACTATACCAAAGTAAGGTATAGTGTGCACAGAGTCCAGTGGATCCTCAAAGGCTTACAGAGGTAAAAGTAGATAATACCCTACTCTCTATTGGTGGTAGTGTGGGCGAGCAGTAAGGTTTTATCAGAGGGTAATGTTAAGCATTTATTGTACACACTCAGGCAAGAAATGATGTCACACACTCAAAGACTGAACTCAGACCAATTATTTGTTTTAAAAATATTTCTTTAGTTGTATTTTATTTTTAGAACTGAGCAGGACTTGGTACAGGTAAATAGAATTTTACTTTTCAAGACAGACTGATCAAAACAAGCAAGCTGTAAGCTTGTTTGTAACAGTAAGTACTGTAATTTCTTTGTGATTACTTTTCAGATTACTTTTCTGATTACTTTTTAAGTACTTTTTGGATTACTTTTTCTACTCAGTGTGATATGCCTAGATTTCACACTGGGACATTTCCTATATAAAATGTTAGTAGAACACTTTTGCAATAAAACAGTTACTCGGGTTTCCACAACTTTTTCAGAGGAAAAACAGTCAATGCAATCCTATGGAGGAAAATGAGGTTTTCAGTTTGCAGGTAAGCAATCGGTCTTTGAGGTTGTGTTTCTGAGGTTAGAAAAAGGGTTCCTCCAGAGTCAAGGATGCACTCAAAGAGCACGCTCAGCGGCACTAGGGCGGCTGGGTGCCGAGTGCTGAGGCCCAATGTAGCCTATGGAGCCGTTGGTTGGTGGCTGCTCTCGGGCAAGCCACAGGGTTGTGGGAGCAAAGCTCCTAGGGTTAAACTCAGGGCAAAGGGGGATCTGAGTTAGCACACAATGTCGTGTAGTTCCTATAGTACCCCTGCAGGACCTGCGCGTTTGGATAACATAAACTGTGGGTTTGGTGGCAGACTGGCTCTGTGCACCCCCACCGCGTATGTTAGCTGGATTTGCATTAGCTAGCTCACAGTGCCACTAGAATCTCCTCTTATCGGGGAGAGAGTAGTTCCTGGCAACCTTAGATCATGACAACCCTGATCCCTCAGAATCGTGGAAACAATGTACTACTTTTCGCTCAGTCACTCGTGCTTACTTATTCGGTTTGTCTCAGAGAGTTACACGGAATAAACAGTCTGGGCGTTTCAATAAGTATTTATCGAACAGTTGTTATTCTAGTGTAAAATATATGTGCTGCAGCAACCAGCAGACAATAGCAGAGATATATTATCAGCAGTACGATAAAAGTGAAAGGATAGTACAGTTCTACCATATTGCAATAATCATGAATACATACATGAATATATGAAATGCATTATAAAAGTGCGCGTACTCCTACGATGCCTAACTAGATGTACCTAAGTGTACCTAGCATGTGTGTAGGTCTAAAAGCCTAAGAGCCAAGAATCCTTCTAGGATTTAGTCGAACCCCATTACCTGAATAGAGAGAGTGTGGGACCCCGTCCTGGTCTCGAGTTGGACACCCCGCAAGGGCTGTGTTAGACCGCTGTCAGCTGGAGCGACTGCATGCAGGAGCCTCAGCGTCTCTGGTCAGTGTGTCAGCATGGAAGTCTCGGTTCCCTCTGTCTTACTGTGGCAAGATGTGGTGTATTTATACCCTAAAGTGTCTCGTCCCTTAGTATGGTATTGGTCTTTGTTAGACATGAGGAAGACGTCAGGGGTGAACTTTGTACATACATATTATGTGGGAGATGTAGCTGGTGAATGCTCATGCATAATTTATGAGTACATTGTAGGCCTGTGTTCGGGAAAAACCCTGCAGTGTTCTAACCACAGACTAGATAACGTTCAACCCTCAGTTTGTTGTGTACTGTAGGGAACTAATGTAGGTGAAAGATCATGCCTATATTAGGGCATAGGAGATCATGACTATAATAGGGCATAGACGGTTATGACCATAATAGGGCATATACGAGTATGACCATAATAGGGCATATACGATTATGACCATATACGGCATATATGAACGTGTCTATATTAGGGCCTCTATACGAAACGTAACACCCACTCCACTTTCGAATTGGATGACAATGACCATACTTAAAATCTGGACGATTTAAAATTCTTTCTTAAAAACAGCTAAAAACATGGTTTTAAAAGGACAATTAAAAATGTTTAAAAATGTTAAAAATCAGCTATTCTTTAGTTGCCACTTGAAAAAGTCAATTCTGTCTCACTTATAAAAGTTGCATTACTACAAGCAGAAGAAAGCCATTCTTTCTCAAGTGAAAGTGTCAATTTAGGAAATGTTCCAAATTTAGTTCGTTTATTTATGAAGCGAAGTGGAGAAGCCGAATTCTTTCCCAGGACGTGATGAGCCAATTCAAGATTAAGTGTCCTGGCTTGGAGATACAGCATAATCGGTGTTAGCTACTAAAGACGACAAATCCAACGCCTCACAGAGAACGTCAATCGCACATAGATGGAATTCAGCACTGCCAACAGTCGGTGCTGCAGCAGTTGTTACCTGAGTGCCTGTGGAGGAGCCACCTAACCCAGCAGGAGCAAACGGCACCTGTGGATTCTAAAGGAATGCGTTCATCAGAATTGGAAGAGGCTGGGGACAACGCAGAGCATAGGCCTTTAGGGGGTCCAGCATAGCATCCATGTCCGGAGGCGTATCTGAAGGAAACGTTAGACAGAGATCCAACGTGCATTCTTCTCCGCAAAACAGGCATCGAAGAACAGGTAAGATGCAGTCCACCCAGACTGGTCTAAGCGATAGAAATCAAGAGGCGTTCAGTTCTCTTAGGCAAGGTATACCCAGAAGCTGCACCATGCGTTCACGGTATTTCCGCTCCATGAGTATGTTCGCCGTTTCCTCGGAAATTGGGCCGTCCATTGCGTAGCACTAAGATTACAACCAGGACTCCTGCAATTAGGAACAGGATAGGCGGGAGATCTCCAAAGACGCTTCCCAATACGGAGTGTATAAAATTTGGGATTACTCCGAGGACTGTCTGAAAGGTTCTTAATAGTCCTGACCCTATGGTCTTAAATAGGTGTACAATACCGCTCGTATCAGACATGTTAAAGATACGACCCACCATTTCTGCGAAATGAAAGGGGCAGTTCGTAAGTATAAGCGCCTGTATCTCAGTCGAGGTCCTTGCAACTTGAAGTTCAAAGGTTTCTCGAGCGGAGGTTAAGGGCACGGGTTGCTGTAAAAGCATGGCTTTCAGTCTGCTCAAAGTATCAAATTGTATAAAGGAAACATTCAACGAAGGCCATAACGGCACCTCCCTGACTGTGTTCAGTGGCGGAAACAATACTTGCATACAGCAAGTAACCCTGGAGTTAACAGTGACCAGATAGGTGACGCCCGGAAGCATCCCACAGCAACCTTGATCGTTTAGCATCAAGTAACTCCCATTCGAGAGCAGCTGGAAAACCGGCGTGAATATGGCCGCTAGGGGCCCTGACATGTGACACGAGAAGTTCGCTACCGAGCCACTACATGCTCCGTGCAGAAAAATATCCTGACACATGAGAGAACCGCTTAAAGCGTTCTTGCAGTTTGTACCACTCAGATATACTTCTCGATCCCCATTCCGTCATCGATATCTATATGGTAACTCCCAAGTTTCCTTAATGTAACCCTTACCCATTTTTCCATATTTGCCTGCCTGCCTCTGCTCAAGGCAATATTGAAACTGAAACGTAGTGACCAGCAGAGTGATTTGTCCATGAATTAGCCATTCAGTTGATGGTAATTCGGCTACAGCGAATGGTAACCTTTCCAGTTTCTCAATACGCAGCATTGAATATTTGCCTCCCCTTTGTGCCATTTCTGTCTGTTTATCAGTTAGATTGTATTCTGAAAACAGAGACATTGTGTTTATAAAACGCCAGGGCACATAGCCTGCACGCAAAGATTGCAGCGTCCAGCTTAACATCATAATAGAACGTAATTGGGATTGCCCGTATTCTAACAAGGCCAGATCTTGTTCTAATATGTCGATTGCCGAAGACACAATGTTGCCTAAGGAGTAAATTCTGGTGGTCAAAGTCGTTAACCCATTATCCACTACAGCTAATGCCTTCTCTAGGTTAATACGGTCTATTTCCCGTATTCTTTCTGTGGCCTCCTGTTGGGATATTTTCCAGTTTTCATTATAATAGGCATAAATGCCAGCATATTTGAAACGTTTCTGACTTGTTTTCCTTGTGCCTGACAAGAAATCCCTAAGGTCCACATCAGGTGTGAGTAAGGTCAAGTGATGTTTTACTTCTGTGAGTGTGAGTGTTGAGGTCTCTAGCCAATCAAGGCACAACTTCCCAACACTATAGGATGTCACTACCCCTGGGTGTTGTCTTTGTACATAGCGTGTATCTGGCCTACTGATACTCAACCCCTCAGTTATACCTAGGAACCTCTGTTGACATGTGTTTGTGTCAATGGGCCAAATCAGCCATTCTGTCCAATTGGGATCTGACCTGTTGTACTGGAGAATGTCATCTAATCCTACCCCATGTGTAGTTGAATTCTGCCCCCCACCCATCTGTGATGGTGCTGGAAACCCAGGTGTGTTCATTTCCTTGTTCTTGGCCAGTCCAAGACAGGATGTCTGTTGCACAGTGTCATTTAGAAATATCATCTGCTGTGGAATGAGGCATGCTCTAAAAAGCGCTTCTGTTCCCTGGATCTGCCAGTCCCTAGAACCCCAGATTGATTTTAAATCTATAGTGTCCTTCCATAGGTCGAAACCCTGTGTAGACAACTGGGCCATAAAGGAAGCAGAGTAAATCTGTTTGGTGTTAGTCAACATAATTTTCTGTGCTGATGTTGTTGCCACTTTGTAATAAAATGATTTCGGGTCAGATGTATTAAACCCTGAAAAGTATGTGAATTTCTGTACAAAAGTTTGCGAACTACCTTTTGGAGGTGTTGGGCAGTGTTCCCACTGGTGGTATTCAAATACATTTCTCGGTGTTATGGATTTGTGCAAGAAATGATGACCATAATGTTGGTAACAGTACAATGTATCATTGTCTGAAGTACCTTCTAACATTTCATTGCTCGTAAATGCTGCAGTTTTTTCTAAATCAGACATCATATTATTTACAGTTTCAGTGTCCCAATCATCAGACAATGTACTGGAGGTAATGATATCACTTAAAGAAATTTTAAATACATGTTTAAGCTTTAAAAGTTCAGTCGGACCGAATATATCGAAATCAATCTTGTCCCATACTATACCGTCCGGTATAGGAACTGCTGTGATGTTAACTGAAAACAAGTCTCTTGGTTCACGATGTGAAGACTGGTGTGGCTTTAAAATCAAATTGACTCTTTGGGCTGTAGAGCTCTGCTGGAGATATCGTCCATTAATAAGCATACTTAAAGTTATTGTGTCTGAACTGGGGTGGCAAAGTGAGCTAAAGAATGATGATGGATTCAACCCACATCTGTGACTGGGGGTGAGTGTTTGAAACGTTTCAGCACTCCGTCCATCGTCTCCTTGTGTTTGCATTGTTAAACATAGCCAGAAAAGAAAAAATTGTATCCCAGTGATATACCATAGTTCTATCCAAGGTGACACCAGGTAAGTCTTTTTAAAAAAGTTCAAAAAGTCAATGAGTTTATGTTTGTGTGATTTTTTGGCTGGTGTCGTTTCCGGCTCGCTTGGATCCAGTGAAAACGTATCAAAGTTCATGAAATAGCCAGAAGCAGTTCGATCAATTGTTGGAATTGCATCGGGATTTGTTAAAATTGGATTATGCTCTTGACGAGGCATGTTGACGTAGACGTCTGTAGTCGGTCTTATTGCAACTTGGTTGTTAAGTTGATTTTCTTCTTGAAGTTGAACTTCTTGTTGAAGTGGAACGAGTTCCATAGCATTGTTGCTTAGTCCTTCATTCCGTACAGGTGGCTCTTCAAACGAGATGAGTCTTTCTGTTTGAACTTCTTGGATTGTAGCAAGAGGAGGGCGTCTGCTACTGTGGAGACCACGAGGCCTACTGTTTAGTATCGGCCACATAGTGTGGTTTGATTAAGTAAATTG
Organism: Calotriton arnoldi; assembly: GCA_963921515.1. Lineage (NCBI taxonomy): Eukaryota > Metazoa > Chordata > Amphibia > Caudata > Salamandridae > Calotriton > Calotriton arnoldi. The sequence continues at coordinate 3,360,025 of CAWUFW010000690.1, forward strand.
AGACAAATCTTTTCTCCTTTTTCCCGGCAAGAGGCGGCAGAAGTACAGTTCTTGTGCCTTGGATTGCTAGGACCGGTACAGCTGTTCTGTAGGATGGTCCGAATTCTTTCTTGTCTGCAATCTTCTCTCTGACCAGATCTCCAACTTTTGGGATCCAGACAGGTCTTGCCGTTACTGCCTTGACTTCCTCAGTGGCTGTCTGTTTTAAGTGGACGTTGCTTTGTTGTGTCCTGGATTCATTTAGATCCTGTAAATCAGCCAAACGATCATGGATATCAAATGGTTTTTCATCCGCCACTGTGCCTCCACAATCAAGATCAGGTACCCACATTCTTGTCCCAAATAGGACCTCGTAAGGAGTGACACCCCCTAGAGAGCTTCTTGGCTGGTTGTTTATTAATCTTTGGACCCCATAAAGGTGACTGACCCAACTACCGCCCTTGCCTAATACCCTAGCTGTTAAAGATTGCTTTAAGTCACGGTTTTTCCTCTCCACAACAGAATTTCCTTCAGGATGGTACGGAGAGGAGTACCGCAATGCTATGCCCATTCCTTCCATGGCCTCTTTGTAGGCCCGAGAGCTAAACGCCGAGCCACGGTTAGAATGTAACGTGCCAACTGCGTATGTGCCGATAAAGACTCGCAAATCTTTTATAACAGTTCGAGTGTCAGCCGAGCGCTGAGGCCAAACCCATAGGAATCTAGAGCAGGAATCCACTGCAACCATGATATATTTCTTGGCCCCATCAGATTGAGGGGGCCGCAGTGGTCCAAATACACACATGCGAGAGGTTTGTCTGATTTTAGTAATGGTGTTTGTGCTGGGCGTGCTACGGTGGAGCCTTTCATCTGCTGGCAGATGTCGCACTTTAAGACATAGTCTTTGGTCTGCTTTGTTAACCCTGGCCACCAGTAGCGCTGTTTCAGTAAAGAAATAGTCGCTGTAACGCCTGTATGCGCAGAACCCAAACCCTTGTGTGCTGCTAGAATTAAGCCTTGCCTACGATCCATATTTGGTATTACTCTATCCCCACTCCAGGAATCTGAGCATATGGAATGTTTTGTGCATCTAACTTGTAGGAGTACTTGAGTGGAAATTTTTTAGGTACTGCTGTGCTGCCTTTGCGTGAAGCATTGACAGCTACCAAAATCTCGCCGTCTATTCTCATTTTTGAACGAGTGATTGCAGCTACAGACGCTGTGCGTACAGCCCCCTTTGCGGCTTCATCAGCCAATGAATTCCCTTCAACGTGAACGCCATCATGCTGATGACTCAGTGTATGTATCACGTGAGCCTTTGGTAGTTCGTTTCTCAACTCCACTACCTGTTCCCATAGCATTTTATGCTTAATTGTGCCACCTTTCGCATCTTTAAACCCGTTTTGTTCTCAATGATGTAAATATTCATTGTACGACTGTACACAGTAAAAGGAATCACACACAATTAGTGTGGGGAATTCGTGTTCCGTATTTACGAGTGCCAGTATTAGTGCTTTTAATTCTGCCAACTGAGCCGTGCAGTCTCCTAGAGATTGCGTTTTAGTGCAACTTGGATGGAACTTTCCATCGCGCATGCAACCTTTAACGATTGCACACGCTGCGCTGTAAGCTTGCTTACTCCCTATGGCCGGTTGAGCAGATCCGTCAGTGTAAATAATGTATTCATACTGATCTAGAGGCAAAATCTCATTTGGTAGAGGATATTCTTGTTCGTATTGCAGAAATGCTTGTGTTTTTAAACTTGGATCAAATCTGTATTCAACATCCGTTGCAGTAAGAGAATTAGCCCATTGTATCCATCTGGGATGTAAGGCTTTCGCATTTGGAATGCTAGCCTTTGTAACAGCCTCTAAGGCTGGTACTAGGGTCACGACTATTATCCGCTTTCCCTGAGCCAGAGCTCTTTCTCTTACTACAGTGGTCTGCACTGCTGTCAGGATTTTTTCTGTTGAAGTGAAACGCATCTCTCGTTTGTGTACAGGTGTGATTTGTATGCGATTGGTACCGTTTCGCCTTCATTGAAAGTTAAATAAGTGTACCCACATTGACCCGCTATTACTCGGATCACTAAGTTGCGTACGTTCTGCGCGTGTCTGTAAATGTTTTGAAGCTATCATGTCTTCCTGTAGTGAACGTAGGATATTTGTATGTTCCTGTGTCCATTGTCTGACTGAAAAATCAGGTTTTATTAAGTCGTAGAAAGGTTTTACTCTTTCTGCGTAATCCAAAATGTATGTTCGACCAAAATTTAGTAATCCCAGAATTGATTGTAAATTCTTTAATGATTTTGGAGGTAGGAGCAGCACACACTTTTCTAAAAGTTAGTTGCTAGGCTTTTTCCTTCACTTGACAGCTCATACCCTAAAAATAGGACAATGAGATGGGCAATTTTTTATTTTTTTAAATTAAATTTATAGCCCTCAGAGGCGAATCCCATAATAATAGTGCTCACCCTGGACAAGTGCCTCGGTAAGTCATCGTCCGTCAGATAAATATCATCTACATAGGACAATGCTTCTTCATCCAAATTTTGGAGTAACTCTGTTACCCTTGCTGAAAACAACCCCGGGCTATTCTTATACCCTTGGGGCAAACGACAAAATTGCCGTTGCGACCCTAGCGCTGAGAATGCGGTCAAATACCTGCTTTCAGGCACTATATTTTGGCAGAAAAAACCATTTGAGATATCAAGTGTTGTTTTGTATTTTTGTCGCACAATGTTATTCATTAATGCGGCACTGTGTGCATTTTGAACTGCAAATGTCTTTGTGCAAGTGTTTAAATGTCTGTAATCTAAAACTAGACGATATGTGTTGTCGGGTTTTGATACGGGGAACAAAGGATTGTTCATAGATGAAGTGCAATTGTCTATCACCCCCTGGTATTCAAGTTGATCTAGGATCTCCCTGACTTGTTTTTTAGTTTCCTGCTTTATAGGGTATTGCCTCTGAGCATTTGGGGAAACTTTTAACGGGATCACGTGGTGGGTTGAGTCTTCATCCCAACCAGCATGATTTTTGTACAATGCTGGAGCTAGGGCAACCGCCCACTCCTGCGCATATGCATGTTTTAAATGTATGGGAATGAGGTCGGAAAATGCTGGAAAAATTACCTTTTCTCCCTTAGGGCACTCCATGACGAATGCTGGCGGCCAGTCTTGCTCTGCTAATAGGATGTCATATCCAGATGACAGATTTTTCCAAAATAGACCTTTAACTTTCCTGGGCTTGTCCCCCTCCATCCGGAGTGTTATCTCATGTAACTTATGTGGGACACTTACCCGAGTATCAGGTGTTTCCACCTTGATATACTCACTCAACTCCGCTGTCACCAGAAATTCCTTCAGGTTCTGGCGAGCTATTGTTACTTCTGCCGCGCTGTTTAGCATCGTCAGAGCCCATTCCCCGTTCAGAAACTGTGTCCTCAGAATTCTGGGCATGTCTGATCTTGAGACCTGCTACCTTCTTCTTTTTGAACTGAGGTTTTGATTTTTGTTTATCTTCTTTTTTAGGTGCGTAGTCCGCAGCGCGTTGCGTCTCTCTGGACTTTGTTCGCTCCTCTTGTCTTTGTTCTGACCGTCCTTCCCTCTCTGAGTTTTTTGATGAACCCTGAAAGGAACGAGAGGAACGTGTATCAGTATCCTGAAAGCCTGTCAGGTTTCCTAATATTATCCCTATTCCTGAGGTTATACCTCCTTTCAGAGGGCTCCTGTTGAGGAGACCTACCTCTGGATTGAGATCTGCTGTCTTTAGACTTTTGTTGTTTTTTATTTTCCCACTTCTTTTTAGAAGAAGTAGGTGTCTGCTTTGTAGTGTCCTTTTCAGGACTGCCCACCAGTTGTGGTTTTAACGCTTTCCCACCTAGACTGTCTCTGCCTTGTTCTGCATTTGCAGTTTCAATTATTTTGGGTAGTTCGTGTGGTTGATCTACTGGACTGAACTCCCTTAGGCGTTGGCGGATCCCCACTGAATCTGCTTCCCCCTTAATGTTAGCTAGTATTATGGCTGATACCTGTTCGTAGTTACCTAGTAACTTCATCCCTAAGTTAAGGGCAGGCTCTGCTCCGTACTCATTTTGTATCTCTCTCAATACATCAGGTACTAATGCTAATGACGGGATACCATGTGTTCTGGTATATATGGCAGCAAAGACTGTACCCCAAGAGGTGCAGTCCTCTATTTGTGGTGTGATCCCCATGGGCAAGCAGATTGTTATTCTGTGTTTATCACAAGAGGTAGTATTCGGGAATACCGCCTCAAGCTGAGTTATTTTCTGAGCTATCCAGAATGGTATTTGTTCGCGTTTTGCGGGCATTTTGCCCATTACCGCGTGTAATGTTTGAGGAGTAATTTTATTTCCTGTACCCTGAGCTGGAGTACTATTTGCTGCACCTGGTGCAGGTTGGATTGTTAAAGTCCTCATGACAAATTGTGTCAGGTTTCTGTAGATTTTAATTAAATCTGTGTGTTGGGTGAGTAAGTCTGGCTGTGGCATTGTGCCAATGTCAGGATGCAGTGTGTAAGCCGCTAGTATCGGCCATGTGGCTCCGTCTCCTCCGAGTGGGCCTAATCTTACTCTTTCTCGTACGTGGGGTAGGGCGCCATTAAACCAGTAATAATGTTCCTGGTAAGTGAGTGGAATCTCTATGTCCTCAAATGGACAATATTCCCGTAGTGCATCTCCTTCTATATAGTAGTGAAATGTCTTTGTTATTGCATTCGCTGCTGGGTGTGTAACCCATGAATAGAATACCTCTGTTTTATTTGATTCGTGTGCCTCAATCACGAAAACTACAATGCCTCCCTTAGCTTGTAAACCATTTTCTAATAGTCTTATGGTGGCTGTCCTTCTGAATTTTGGTGCAATCTGTATTGCATCCTCAGGATCTTCGTCCTCCTCTGACGGGGGCAGTGGCATTCGTAGTGGATCTAAGACCGCGGTAGTCATCGTGTATAGAACACAGACTAATGTTTCAAAGAAACTATGATAAGGTTTTAGGCACAATTTTAGGAACACTATGTCCTTTCAAGCTTGAATAACCAACAGCCAATAAATAGTATTTTAGTACTACTCAGCTGCGGCGGATTTTGTGCCCACCCACTCCAGACGACTCTGGTGTTTTGTGAGTAGGTTCTCTGAGAATAGCACGACTGAACTACTAAGATTCTATTGTTAAATAAGTACCCAACCAACGTTGGTGGCGCCATGTCGTGTAGTTCCTATAGTACCCCTGCAGGACCTGCACGTTTGGATAACATAAACTGTGGGTTTGGTGGCAGACTGGCTCTGTGCACCCCCACCGCGTATGTTAGCCGGATTTGCATTAGCTAGCTCACAGTGCCACTAGAATCTCCTCTTATCGGGGAGAGAGTAGTTCCTGGCAACCTTAGATCATGACAACCCTGATCCCTCAGAATCGTGGAAACAATGTACTACTTTTCGCTCAGTCACTCGTGCTTACTTATTCGGTTTGTCTCAGAGAGTTACAGAGAATAAACTGTCTGGGCGTTTCAATAAGTATTTATTGAACAGTTGTTATTCTAGTGTAAAATATATGTGCTGCAGCAACCAGCAGACAATAGCAGAGATATATTATCAGCAGTACGATAAAAGTGAAAGGATAGTACAGTTCTACCTTATTGCAATAATCATGAATACATACATGAATATATGAAATGCATTATAAAAGTGCGCCTACTCCTACGATGCCTAACTAGATGTACCTAAGTGTACCTAGCATGTGTGTAGGTCTAAAAGCCTAAGAGCCAAGAATCCTTCTAGGATTTAGTCGAACCCCATTACCTGAATAGAGAGAGTGTGGGACCCCATCCTGGTCTCGAGTTGGACACCCCGCAAGGGCTGTGTTAGACCGCTGTCAGCTGGAGCGACTGCATGCAGGAGCCTCAGCGTCTCTGGTCAGTGTGTCAGCATGGAAGTCTCGGTTCCCTCTTTCTTACCGTGGCAAGATGTGGTGTATTTATACCCTAAAGTGTCTCGTCCCTTAGTACGGTTTGTATTGGTCTTTGTTAGACATGAGGAAGACGTCGGGGGTGAACTTTGTACATACATATTATGCGGGAGATGTAGCTGGTGAATGCTCATGCATAATTTATGGCACAGGGGCGGCCGGGTGCAGAGTGCTGATGTGGCGTCGGGTGCCTTGTTGTTTTCAATGTGAGTTGGCGGTTTTGGATTTTGGTTGCAGGCTCGGTCCAGGAAGTCTTTTGGGGGGAACCAACAGCTGGGCAGGTACGTTGGAGGGCTTGGGGACGTATTTGCACCTCAGGTCCTCTTCTCCAGGGTGCAGGGCAGCTGGATGCAGAGTTGCCTTTTGAGGGCGGATTTCACCTTACTGGGCCACTCGCGGTTCCTGTGCAGAGGCTGCAGGTGACGTCGGGGAGTCCTGGAAGTGTCAACCCATGGTGTACTTGGACTCTGAAGTGCTGGGGGACCTCGCTGGGACCAGTGGGCCACTCGGACTCGGGCATAGGCGACGGGTGCAGTGGTGGTTCCAGGCGTCGGATTTCTTTGTCTTCAGCAGGCTTGGAGTCTTTCTTTGGAGATTCTGTTGAACAGAGCTGCTGTTCACAGGCGATCCGGTCTTTTTTGAAGGCAGTCAATCCTCCCAGGGGTTCTGGAGATCACTGGCTGTAGAACAAGGCAACTTTTGGCGCAGGATCTCCGGAAAGTGTAGACGGGCCAGTAGGGCAGGGGCCAAGTCAGTTCTTCTCTGCAGTCTCCTCTACTGTGTGTCTTCTTTCATCCTTCGTCTTCGTACGTTGCGGGAATCTGCTCTATGGGTTCAGGGCTGCCCCCTAAATACTGTATTTAGGGGGCGTTTTAGGGGTCTCGAGGTCAGTAGCCAATGGGCTACTGACCTTAGAGTGACTACACCCTTGGTGTGCTCACCCCAAGTGGGGGAGTGGGCACAATCCATAACCCTGATCTGCAAGATGGCGGGCACTGAAGAGTGGGCTTCACCTTTCCTCCCCCACCTGAGGGGTGGGGTTGGCAGAGGTGGGCACACCTTCTGGGCTGTTCTAATTTTTCCCACCTGTCTTACTGCCAAAAAGGAGGTGAGACAGGAAGGGGCCTGCTCCTGATAGCAGTATAGGCTATGGGTTGCGTCGCAATGGCAGCAAGGCCTTTGAAGCTCCCCTGCCACAGATGGCTCTTCCTGACCTGGGGGAGGTGTGAACACCTCCGCCCAGTAAAGGCTTTGTTTCTGGGCCAAGGGAGCGAAGGCTCCAACCCCAGGGGTCCAGAAACTTGTCTTGTGGTGGCAGGCTGGTGTCTACCAGTCAGGGAACCCACCAGAGGCTGGTTGTTTTTCTGGGGACATCTCTGAGATGCCCTCTGAGTGCATTATACAATAAATCCCACACTGGCATCAGTGTAGTATTATTACGCTGAGAAGTTTGTTACCAAACTTCCCAGAATTCAGTAAAGCCATTATGGTACTGTGGAGTTCGTAATGACAAACTCTCAGACCATATACTCTTCATGGCTTTACTGCACTTACAATGTCTAAGAATGGACTTAGACACTGTAGGGGTACAGTGCTCATGCAACTGTACCTTTACCAGTGGTATAGTGCACCCAGCTAGAGGGGTGTCTTACCTATACCATAGGCAGTGGGTTGCAGGCATGGCACACAGGTATGTGGGCCATGTCGACTCTTCACTTTTCTCTGCACCAAAACACACAGCCTGCAATGGCAGTGTCTGTGTGTTAAGGTACAGGACCTCTAAGGGTGGCACACTATGTGCTGCAGCCCTTAGAGGCCTTCCCTGGTCACAGTGCCCTTGGTACCCATGGTACCTTTTACAAGGGACTTCCATGTGGCGAGAGAGGTGCCAATTGGGGGTACCCAGGTACAGTTTTGGGAAAGAACACAGGCCCTGGAAACCTGATTGGCAGGGACCCAGGGCACATCAAGTCAAAGTGCATCAGAAACTGGCAAAAAGTGGGGGGTTACTGCAACAGAAACCCACTTTCCTACAGGTGGCACAAGTCCTCCCTGGTGTGCCTGAAGATTTTGCCCTGTGCTCTTGCAGGAAATTCAAGATGGTTGTGATGTAGACAAATTCATGATTCATTGTGGCTTAGACACCACCAATCCCATTGAGTGGTCCAAAGCCACAAATGTTGCCATTCGCTGCTAAGCCTGGTTGCGGTCAATTGGATTCTCCGGTGATGTCCAGCCATCCCTGATGGACATACCCTTTGATGGGACTTGCATGTTTGGGGACAAAGCTGATTCCGCTCTCGAGTGTTTAATGTAGGGCAGGTCTACCGCTCGCTCTCTGGGCCTTTCCGCCCCACCTTGCCAACCTGAGCAGTTTCATCACTCCTTTTGCAGCTTTAGTCGAGGTGTTCCTTACTGCCAATCTGTCCAGCCCCCAGAGGGAACCCATCTGTTTTACTGTAGAGGCCGTGGTGGCTACCACCCCTGCCGCCAAGGTCAGCCTGCCTCACAGTCTACCGGCCCACCCCCTGTAGCCTCATCTGCCAAGCCTTTTTAGTGTGCCCTTGCAGAGACACAGCCACCTGGTGGGAGACACTGATTCTTACCAGGCTGGCAAGTGATCACATCACACAGGTGGATCCTGCAAATTGTTTGCAGGGACTACGCTTTCCCCTTTCTCTCTTCTGTACCTCACTTTCCACTGTTCCCTCAGTGACTGAGTACCATCTCTCCATTTTGCAGCAGGGGATTCAAGCCCCTTTAGCCAAAGGGACTATCAAGAGGAAAAGGGTGGCAGTCTTTCCCTACATCGATCACTGGCTGTCTCGACCCAGGCAGTCGTCATCCATTTCCAGATTACGGCAAACCTCCTAACATCTTTAGAGTTCACTATCAACGTGTCGAAGTCACATCCTTCTAAGACGCGCCCCTTCATCCGAGCCACTTTGGACAGAGTTCAGTTTCATGCCTTTCCCCCGGGAAAGAGAGTCCAGGACATTCAGGCTATGATCCCGATATTTCAGCCTCAGTCTTGGATTTCAGTGCGGTTGTCTCTGAGGCTGCTGGGACTGATGGCATCCTGCTGGTACTGCATGCCAGATGGCATATGCAGCTCTGCAGTGGGATTTGACTTCCCGGTGGGCCCAACAAAAAGAGGACCTCTCCGACCACGTTCAGGTTTCAGAGGAGACTGCAAAAAGATCTGCAGTGGTGGTTGCTGGACCATGATTGTTCAGTGGCAGACAACTTTCCCTTTCCCACCCATAACTGACAGTGGTGACCAATGCATCACTTCTGGGTTGAGGCTGCCATCTGGGAGAGGAAGATATCAGAGGCCCCTGTCTCCATCAGAGTCCCGGCTCCACATCATACTTCTGAAGCTGAGGGCCATCTGCTTGGTATTGACAGCCATGTGGTACTGCAACAAACAGGGCGGGGGGGTCACGGACTCTGTGCCAGCAGGCCATGCACCACTCGAAATGGCTGGACCACCAAGGAATTTTCCTGGTGGTGAACTACCTGGAAGGCTCCTTAAATGCTAGGGCAGACAAGCTCAGTCATATATTCTTAGTGGATCATGAATGACTGTTACACCTGGAGGTGGCGCAAGGTCTCTTCAGTGAGTGGGGAGAACCTTGGCTCGATCTTTTTGCCACTGCTGAGAACGCGCAACATCAGCACTTCTGTGCTTTAGAGTTTCCAGGGTGTCTCTTGCTCAGAGATGCATTCTGCCTCGAGTGGAACTCTGGACTCCTGTATGCCTTTCCACGAATACCACTTCTGCCCCGAGTTCTCAAGAAGATCAGGACAGACCGGGCCCGAGTCATCCTAGTGGCTCCAGATTGGGCACTGAGAGTGTGATATTCAGAACTTCTGGGCTTGAGCATATGCCCTCTGATCAGGTTGCCCCTCCTGGAGGACCTGCTGTTGCAACAACTGGGGAGGGTTCTGCACGTGGAACTTCGTACTCTCCAACATCATGCTTGGAGATTGAGCAGTGTCTGTTGAACTCCTTCGGCCTTCCTCCGAAGGTGATTGATTTCATCTTGGCAGCCAGGCATCCCTCAACGAAAACTGTATATGTCTGTCGTTGGGACAAATTTGTGGCTTGGTGCTGCGCATGCCAAATTGAACTCCTCCAGGCCAAGTTATCAGATGTTCTGTTATTTATTCTGTTTCTTGTTCAGCAAGGCTTTGCTTTGGGCACAGTTAAGGCTTATCTTTTGGCCTTCTTACGGGTCCCAGATAAACCCTCTTTGTTTAAGTCACCAGTTGTGATGTGGTTTTTGAAAGGGGTACAACATATCTTGTCCCTTTATCATTCCCAAATTGGACCTAAATCAAGTCCTGACTTATTTGATGTGTACTCTTTTCAAGCCACTTCACAGTTGCTTTTTACAGCTCCTTACTATCAGAGCTGTGTTCCTCATCGCCATTACTTCCCTTCGGCATGTGAGTGAACTTCAGGCTCTTTATGTGAATCTATCATACACTTCCTTCTTCCCAAACAAACTAGTTCTGCAGACTCGGGCATCCTTCCTGCCGAAAGTTGTGATGCCATTTTATGTCGATGAAACCACCCTGCCGGCATTTTATGCTCTATCTCACCCCTGTAAGGAGGAGGAGATACTTCATTGCTTGGATCCCAAGAGAGTGCTGAGATTCTACATAGATCGTACCAAATGCCACTGTGTGACGGATCAGCTTTTTTGGGGTTTTCTGGAGCAGAAAAAGGCGAGGCAATGCAGAAGAGAGCCATCTCGCACTGGATTGTGCTCTGCGTTAAGATCAGCGGTGCATTGGCCAAAAACAGTCTTCAGAAGGACTGCATGCCCATTCCACCAGGGCCAAAGCTGCTACCACTGCGGTGGCATGCTGAGTCTGTATCCTGGACATTTGCCAGGCGGCTACGTGGGCGTTCCTCCATACATTCCCAAAGCACTATTGTCTGAACAGTCAAGTTCACTGAGAAAATCATTTTGCCCACTCAGTCCTGCAGGACTTTCTGGTTGTTGGAGTCCATTTACAGATCTACCCTCCAAATAGGTAATGCTTTGGTATCTATTCAAAAGGTGAGGAATCTGCGGTTAGAAGTCTCTATCAGAAGAAAAAGATACTTGTCAGGATTCCTGCCACAGCTCACCCCTCTTGACTTTCACAATAATAGCTAGCTACAACTGTTGTTCCCCGTTTTTTTTAAAAGGCTTACTAGCTTTTACAAATGTTTTACCATGCATATGCAGGGCCAGGTTTCAGGGGCCACGGAAACATCCAGAAAATCCACCAGAATAAGCATTAAGCAACCGGCATAGATGATCTCAATGTGAACCTTCTGGAAGACAGCCTGTGTCTTCCCCACTCTTCTTTGTACCCAAGAAGAATGGGGAGTTGAGGACTTGTGTGGATTATAGGGCGGTCAATAAGGTGACTATTAGGAATCGCTATCCTCTTCCGTTTATTCCGGTACTACGTGATCAGGTCAGAAATTCCACCATTTACACTAAACTAGATTTGCGGGGAGCTTACCACATAATCCGTGAACGAGAAGACGATGAATGGAAAACCGCCTTTAGGACTAAGTTTGGGCTGTTTGAGTATACTGTTATGCCCTTCAGGCTATGTAATGCTCCGGCAGCATTTCAATATTTAATTAACGAAGTCTTGAGGGAGTTTTTGGATGTTTGTACAATCATCTACATAGACAACATTCGATTTACTCAAACTCAGAGCAAGAACATGTGCAGCATGTATGTGCCAACTTGCAGCGCCTTAGGGAAAACGCTCTCTTTGCTAAATTAGACAAATGTTCCTTTGATGTACAGTCAGTAGAGTTTCTGGGGTATCACTTATCTCTGACAGGCATCACTATGGACCCCAAAAAGGTAGAAGTCATTACCAATTGGCCAACTCCAACAAATGTCAAGGAAATTCAGCAGGTACTTGGCTTCGCCAATTTTTATCGTCATTTCATCCCGCACTTTTCAGAGATAGTGGTGCCCATAACACAGCTGCAAAAAATGGGGCAATTATTTGCGTGGTCTCTAGAAGCTAATTAGGCGTTGCAACTGTTAAAAACTAAATTTACCACTGCACCCATTCTTCAACATTCCAATCTGGACCAGCCCTATTATATCGAAACTGATGCTTCGCAGGTAGCCATAGGAGGAATTTTATCTCAAAAGAACCCAAGAACTGGCCACATGCATCCCATAGCCTTTTATTCCCAAAAACTTCTACTAGTGGAGCAAAACTATACGGTGGCTAAAAGAGAACTTCTGGCCATCAAACTGGTGTTCACTGAATGGAGGTTTTTACATACAGGGGGCTAAACATACAGTCACAATATTCTCATATCATAAAAATGTACAATTCTTTAGCTCCGTTAGGGCTCTCACCCCCGTCAAATGCGATGGCTGCATTTCTTTAGTGGGTTCGATTTCATCATCACTTATTGTCCAGGGACCAAGCAGTTACAGTCTGATGTTCTTTCTAGTACTGGGGTATACTCACTCTTCCCATTCCACATCAGACTCCCCTACTATCATTTCCCTGGAAAAGTTGGTCGCAGTCAGCGAGGGTGACACCTTTACGGCGGCCTTACATGAAGAATATAAAAAAACTAAAGGCTGAAGAATGGATCAAAACACCTAACCATACTATCACAAACAAGCTGTTCCTTCACGCTCAGAAACTGTACATCCCTATTATAGAATTAAGACGTCCGGTAATTCAATGGAATCACGACACAGCATTAGCAGGGCACCCTGGTATAACGAAAACCCTAAGGACTTGTCAAAAAGCCTTCCGGTGGAACAACATGCAGAGGGATATACAAGAATACGTATCTGGTTGCCTAACTTGTGCATGAAACAAGAACACTCATACTGCTCTTGCAGGCTTATTACAGCCTCTGCCAATACCCCCCATTTCCTTGGTACACCATTAGTCTGGATTTTATTACTAATCTTCCAGCAAGAAATACCTTCACTACCATTTTAGTAATTGTTGACATGTTATGAAAAATGGCACATTTCATCCCCCTCAAAAAGATAACCACTGTCACAGAATTTAGCCAAATATTGATTGATCAGATCGTAAGACTGCATGGTCTACAGACTAAAATCATCTCAGATCGCGGTGTTCAGTTCACATCTAAAGTTTGGAGAACACTCTGTGATAAGTTAGGGATAGAGATAACTTGCCATCTGCCTTCCACCCACACACCGACGGGCAAACTGAACAGGTCAACCAATCCCTAGAAACTACACTAAGATGCTTACTATCAATGTACACAGGTGAATGAGATCAGGCCTTACCCCTAGCTGAACTCACTTATAATAACAGCACCCACAAACCACACACCCTTCTTCTTCATGTCAGGACCCTTCCCATTGATATACTACTGATTCTACTGTGCTACCTTCAGTCACAGAAAGATTAGATCAACTGCATGAGATTCAAAAGCACGTTAGGGCAAGTTTATCAAAAGCCAAATTGGTCATGAAGGCACAAGCTGACAAGCATGGAACTCCAGCACCTATATACAAGTAAGGAGTCAGGGTATGGTTATCAACACGACATCTACAACTAGAAGGCCCAAGGAAACTATGACCACAGTTTATAGGTCCTTATGACATTATCAAGGTAATTAATCCAGTCACTGTCAAGCTACGGCTTCCCCCTGAATACACTATCCACCCAGTGTTTCACGTTTCACTGAACAAGCCATACCACCCCGCCACACAAAAAGATACCTCACCCCCACTCATTCTGATTGATGGCCAACAAGAGTACGAAGTTCACCGTATCCTGGACTCTAAACGATCTGAGGGAAAACTATATTACCTTATAGATTAGAAGGGTTATGACCCTTCAGAGCATTCCTGGGAACCGGCCACCTCGGTTCATGCCCCCCATCTGGTGAGAGGGTTTCATGCCCTCCATCGCACCAAACCACGACCTGTAAGATTGCCTTTGGGAGGGGTGACTGTCGGGATTCCTGCTACAGCTCACCTCTCTTGACTATCACAATAATAGCTAGCTGCAGTTGGTGTTCCCTGATTTCTTTGAAAAGGCTTAATAGCTTTTACAAATGTTTTACCAAGCATATGCCAGGCCAGGTTTCAGGCGCCACGGAAACATCCAGAAAATCCACCAGAATAAGCATCAAGCAACCGGCATAGATGACCTCAAAGTGAACCTTCCAGAAGACAGTCCCCGTCAAATTAATCTCCTGCACCTGTTCCTTGCTGTAAGCAATTAGAATGCGACCTTTGTAAACATTCTAAAACACCTTCTAGAAGACAACCTCATCAAATTAATCAGCTGCACTTGTTCCTTGATATAAGCAATTAGAACACGACCTTTGTGAACATTCTAAAGCACCTTCTAGAAGGCAGGCTCATCAAGTTAATTATCTGCGCCTGTTCCTTGTTAAAAACAAATAGAATGTGACCTTTATGAACGTTCTAAAGCAGTGTTATTTAAAGACCGTCCTCACTCCTCCCCTTCGCTTAGCCTCTTCGCCTGCCACTTACCTGTTTTGCGGCTTCCAGGACTCTGTCTTGACAGCTCCCTTGATCCTCCCGCTTCGACCTCACCACAAAGAACGTCCTGCATTAGTCTTGGACCTGGATGGAAAATAGAACAAAAAGAATAGGAGAGACGCATTAATATACTTGATTTTTCTATGCGCTGAGCTCAGTCGCAACATTGCGCTGCAAACAAGGGTAACCATTGTTTTTGTTCAACTTGTACATACTGTTGGCGGGGCTCTGCCAGAGAGGACTTGGGTGAATCTAACCCTGTCCAAATATGCTTGTTGGTTTGATGCTGAAATCATACTCACTACAGTTTCGAACATTTTGATAAAGGAGCCTCTACGGAAAATCTAAATGAAAACAAAACAACAACAAAACTAAAGGTTGGTTGAGATTTGAAAAGCTTTCGTGAAGTGATACCTTAAGAGATAGAATTAATACTAGACTAAAGCCTTATTATTTGTTTGTTCATAGGTACCATATCTGCCGGTACCATTCATCAGACTGGTGTGAATACCTGCTGCAGTGTTGCTGTTGAGTAGATGAGCTACAGCATCTTTGACTCTACATGCTCTCTCCATCCCAACCCCCTTCCCCTGGGATTTGCCACCGGAGCAGTGTCGCCTCCTGTAAAGTGAAGGCAAGTTTTGGGAGTATTCGGGAACTAGCTTCGCCCCCCCATTGGAATTATCTGGGATCTAGGTAGGTGGCTTATGACATTACTTACCTTTCGTAACGCTCTTTCTGATAGAGACTCCGTGTAGGTGCAGATTCCTCACTAACCCTCCCCTTCTTGCTGTTCTGTGACTGGACTCTATCCATTAGTAAGATCCTAAGGCTTGGAATCTGCACACTGTCTACCAATTTGCTCTTGGATCTCTGCATCTAGGGGCGCGGACAATCTTGTCATCAGCTTGCGATAGTTGTGCCTATATAGGCCCCTCACGTCATTTCCCGAGCATAAAGTGTCAGTGCGGAGCTGCTAGAGCGCCACCTTCTCGCCCGCAGAGGTCCTACTGAAATGTTTCCGGAACCAGTCTGACGCCAGGGGGATATTGAAAATGTGAGGAATCTGCTGCAAGATAGTCTCTACCAGAAAGAGAGTTGCCAAACGTAAGTGACTTTTTCATTCTTCACTGCCTCTGCCAGTCTCCAGAGGGGTCCCCTTTCTCAGGTTCTCAACAAGGCATTCCCTACAGACTGTTTGATCCCTACGATCAGCCATTAATTAGGAGAGGGACCCACAGAGGACCCATGGGGCGGTACAATATGGATCTCCTAGATGACCCTCACCTAGACTACTGTCCCATCAGGGTCTTAGACCCCCTGATTATACAGCAGGGTATCATGAGGTCAAACGGTGGGCAGCCAGATACCATAAGTGGGACATGCATATTATCCAGGACAGGCTTCTCCAACAAATAGCTTGTGAGCAACTGGTAGCTCCCCATCAACCTGTCAGTAGCTGTCCTGTGTGCAAGCCAGCCTACTAAATTAGACACTTTTGTTGGGTTGAATTAATATATGTGTACTTAAATTTAAAAGCTTGTATTTGATATGAAAATGTGTGAATTTTTAGAACCCATCATTTCCAAATATATTTAAAGCTGATATTTGAATGGCAAATCATGCAGCATTGGGAGACTTATTCCTAATAATAGTACCCTGGTGCCAGGCGGCATTGCAGCTGTGGCTGTTATGTACTACCTTTGTAGAGGCATTCCAAATAGACTAAACCTTTTTTACATCACTGCTTGCAATCCTGCACTGAAGTGATCACACTGGTAATCTTTCATACAGTGGCCACTAATAATATTAGTAGCTCGGGATGGTTTTCATTGAACATAAGTATCTCCTGTTGGATATCCCTGATCCAGGAGTAGAAGGATTTTCTTATGGAGACTCTCCCTAAATCTGAATGCTCAGTACAGTTCCTCCCTATGCTAAAGAGGGTGTTATCTGCCCCTGAGAACTTGAGAGCCAGTCATGGGCAGGGTAATCACCCCAGGGTGGAAAATAAGTTCAAAACCTCATCCAGTGACTCTATGTACAATAGTGGACAGGTCCCTCCAGATTCCATAGAGGTTCACACACTCCCCAAGTGTGCCTTCACCCAAGCCACTGGTGATGCCTCTACTCCAGGCAAGGAGGGTAAAAAATGGACACAGCCGGCAAGAGAGGGGAGCTGCTACCTGTTGGCAGATAGCCAATTTGGTCACTCCCCTATCCAGATATGACAGAGCACAGTGGGAGGAGATGGAGAAACTCCTTGAATACCTCCTAGAACAGTGGTGGATGGTGGAGGAAATAGTGTCGGATGCCAAAATCACTTTCGGCTGCAACATCTATTACACATTGGTTGCCACAGACACAGTGTGATGGTCTACCCCGGCTGGGACGCCCCCCCCTGAGGTGCGCAGGTATGAAGCAGGGACGTCGGTTTAGGTGTGAGGTGTTTATTTAGGCGTTCAGGCTCTACGGCTACACAACATGAAGTGTACAGTGCTGGGTGGCTCAGTCCTCCTTCTCCCAATAGTTTCTCGGTCGATGGGGATCCGCTTTCACTCCTCGGCGTCTCGGGCTGTCTTGTCCGGGTTGCAGCAGTCGGGGATGAAATGGCAGGGCAATAGGGGAAAGAAAGGAAATCTTTAAGGCAACTGTCCTGTTGCTCTAACATCAAAGGGGAAAGGGTTTGTGCACCACCACCAGTGTCCCTATTTGTGACGTGTCTAGGTGAGGGGTAGTCGAGGTGTCGAGCTTGGTGTGGCCCTCAGCCCAGCCCACCACCCCTTTAAGGTAAACGGATGCGCCGCAGCCACTTGCCTTGAACCACGACCTCCGGGGCCGTGGTGCGGTGAGAACCGTCCTCCTTCTCTCTCCTCGGAGGGTCGGTCTCGCTCGCGGTCAACTGGAAGTCGTCTCCCGGGTTCTGTGGTCGGTCCGCCTCGTTGTCCTCGTCCGCGCCGTCCTCCGCTTTTCCTTCGCCTTCTCCAGTCGCGTTGCTAGCCTCTCGCTTCCTCTCCTCGGTCGGCATTCGATCGCGCTCCTCTCCGTCCTCGCTGTCCGTCTTTTGTCCTGGCTCGAGGGGTGTGGTCTCGGTGTTCCGAGCCGACGAGACTGGACCGTAACTATCGTTTCCTGTTGGAGTGATCTCGGCGGCCATGTTGGAGTGCCCGGGGCTCCCCACGTCAGAGAGGGATGGGGCCTCGGCGGACTCATCACACTGCCGTCCCCCTAGGAATGGACGTGTGGGCCATTCGGTCATAGGGCACCTCGAGAGGAAATCCACGTTGCCCTGCAGACGTCCCGGAACATGTAGGGCGGAAAACGTGAAGGGCTGTAGGGCAAGAAACCATCGGAGAACCTTAGGGTTAGTGTCCTTATGGAGGGCCAGCCAGGTGAGGGGAGCGTGATCAGTAAGCAGTAAGAAGTGGTGACCCAGGAGGTAATACTGAAGGGCCTCCACCGCCCACTTGATGGCCAGGCATTCTTTTTCAATAGTCGCATAACCCACCTCCCGTGGAAACAACTTACGGCTAAGGTAGAGGATGGGGTGGAGATCACCGAGGGCATTGGGCTGGGACAGAATGGCTCCTAAACCCCTGTCCGATGCGTCCGTTTGTAACACAAAGGTGGAGCCGAAGTTTGGACAAGCAAGCACAGGATTGTGGCAAAGGGAGTCTTTCAGGAAGCGGAAGCTCTGTTCGTGTCTCTCGTTCCACTGTATCTTACTACTAGAGTGTGCCTTGGCAAGGAGGTCTGTGAGTGGACTGGCTACTTCGGAGAAAGCCGGAATAAACCTTCGATAGTACCCGACCAGCCCGAGGAAGGAACGTATGTCCTTCCGGGAGGTGGGACAGGGTACTCGGGTAATGGCCTCTATTTTGTTCACTTGGGGTCTGATCTGTCCAGCCCGGATGTCGTATCCTAGGTATTCGATGTGGTCAGCCCCCAGTGTCGTCTTTTTGGGATTCATTGTAAGGCCTGAGTCTTGCAGAGTTTTTAGGACGTTCTCTAGGTGTTGTAGATGGGTCTCCCAATCGGGGCTATGGATTACGATATCGTCAAGGTAAGCCATGGCATAAGACTGGTGGGAAGAGAGGACCGAGTCCATGAGTCTCTGAAAAGTGGCTCGAGCCCCATGGAGACCGAATTGAATTGAAACAAGCCAACGGGCGTGGAAAAGACGGTCTTGTCTCTGATGTCTGGTTTCAGCGGTATTTGCCAATACCCCTTTGTGAGGTCGATAGAGGATAGTATCTTGGCGTTACCGAGTTTCTCGATGAGTTCGTCCACCCGTGGCATAGGGTATGCGTCGAACTTAGACACCACGTTAAGTCTGCGGAAGTCGATGCAGAAACGTATGCTCCCATCGGGTTTAGGGACTAACACAATCGGAGAAGACCAGGCGCTGTGGGAGGGTTCGATTATGTCTGCCTCCAGCATCGCCTTTATCTCCTGTTCTACGGCCCCTCTCCGGGCAGCCGGGATCCGATAAGGCCGCTGTTTGATCGGTTGGGTGGTGGTGGTAATAATGTCGTGCTCAACCAGGGATGTCCTTCCGGGAATGCCGGACAGGACGAACGGGTACGACGCACACAGGGCCCTCAATTGGCTTCTCTGTTCGGCTGTGGTTTGGGAACCCCAGTTAGGCTGGGGCTGTTCGGTGGTCTTCTGGGGTGTTAGGGTTACTTCCAGGGGTTTATTCGGGGCAACATGGAGTATAGGGGCAGTCACGTACCCCGACACCGGGACCGGTCCCTCCCACGCCTTCAGCAAGTTGACATGATATATTTGGCTTGTCTTGTTTCTGTGGGGGACGGCTACCCTGTAGGTAACAGGGGTTACTCTACTCAGGATAGGAAAGGGGCCTTGCCAAGTGGCTAACATCTTTTTTTCTGTGGTGGGTAATAGGATCAGAACCTGGTCTCCTACCTTGAATTCCCTTAGTTTGGTGTTTCTGTCGTACCACCGTTTTTGTTGGTTCTGGGACCTTTCCATGTTTCTTTGTACCTCGTCCCATAGCAAGGACAAAGTGTCCCTAAGGTACGCGCTATATTGTAGTAGAGGTTTTGCCTCGTCCTCTTCCTCGGTCCACTGCTCACATGTCATGTCCAGGAGGGTACGGGGTCTCCTTCCAAACAACAACTCAAATGACGAGAACCCCGTAGACTTCTGTTCATGGGATCGTATAGCAAAAAGGACCAGGGGCAGTTGTCGGTCCCAATCCCTCCCGGCTCGGTCGATGCTCTTTCTCAGCATCGTTTTGATGGTCTTGTTATACCTCTCCACAAGTCCATCCGTTTGTGGATGGTATACCGCTGTCCTTATTTGCTTGATACCTAACAGGTCGCACACCTGTCTCATCAACCGGGACATGAAGGGAGTTCCCTGGTCCGTCAGGAGTTCGTGGGGGAACCCGACACGAGAGAACAGAGTGACCATGGCTTGGGCTACTGCTTTTGTGGTGGTGGTCGTCAAGGGGAACGCTTCCGGATAGCGGGTGGCGTAGTCCACAAAGACTAGTATGAACCGGTGGCCCCTGGCAGAGGGTATTAGGGGACCTACCAAGTCCATCCCTACTCTTCTGAACGGGACATCGATGACCAGAAGAGGCTCGAGAGGGGCTCGGGGTAATACGGGCTTGTTTACCAACTGGCATCGCACACATGCGGCACAGTACCTGGCCACTTCCTGATACACGCCAGGCCAATAAAACCTCTCCAGTAGATACTTGAGGGTGTTTTCCTTCCCATAGTGGCCTCCCCCGGTTTGACTATGGGCCAGAGACAGCACCTGTTCGCGGAATGCTTTAGGGACCAATAATTGCACCTTCCCATGGTTATTCTCATGTGTGTGCCTGTACAGAAGGCCTTTTTTTTACTGAAAAATAGGGACCTACCTTCCCTGGTTGTTCGTCTTGGGCTTGACCCCAGGCATGTTGCAGGGTAGAGTCGTCTCTCTGGGCCTGATGGAAGTTCTGAGGTGGCTCTTGAGGTGTCTCTGGGGAAAGAAGGACAGGTACGGGTAGCACGCATTTAGACTGGCTGTACAGTGCTCTCTCCTCCCTCCTTTCTCTCCGAGTTTGTGCTCTTTTGGTAGCTGGAGCCCTTATGTCGTCATTTGAAAAGGGTGCGCTTTCTAGCCATCCCACTAGGGAGGTTGGGGAACTCAGGGAGTGGAGGTATTCGTGGAATCTAGGTAAGTCGGTTCCTAGGAGCACTAGCTCGGGTAATGTGGGGACAACCCCTACCTTCCTCAGCTGGGGCTCCCCATTGATCTCCAACACTACTTCGGCCAAGGGATATAGCTTTTTCTCCCCATGAACACAGGTGACCTGAACGAACTCGCCCGTCACTAGTAGGGACACAGGGATTAGCTCTTTGGAGATGACGGTGTAGTGGCAATCCGTGACCAGGAGGGCTGTTACCGCCTTCCCGTTTACATAAGCCTTTATCTTGTATCGGAGGGGTTTGTCTCCTGTGACTAAAATCCGCCCGCGTGTAAATCCCACCTCCATGGGTTCCGGGCCTGGGTGGCGTGTAGGGCAGTTACGGGCTATGTGCCCCCACTCAGCACAGTGGAAGCATTGTGGTCCCTGTGTCGGGGTTGTGATGGGGGCTCTTAAGGGGGTCTTTGGCAGAAAGGGACCCTTGGGTTCTGTCTGAGGTGTGGGGGTTCTGGTTAGGGGTTTCGGGGATGAGACGGAGGATCGATGGGTTGGGGATTTGAATTCAGGAGAGCGGTGGTATGCGCAAGCCAGATCTACTGCTAAAGTCACGGACAGATTGGGGTGCTGTTTGACCCATGCTCGGGTGTTATATGGGAGGGCGTCGAGATACTGCTCCAGGTAGATCTTCTCTGTTATATCATCCGGGGTTGCTATAGAGGGTTGCAGCCAACGGTTTCCGAGATCCCGGATGCGAAAATACAGTGCTCGGGGATTGTCCCCCAGGCTCCATCTCTCTTTCCTGAACCAGCTGCGGTAATACTCTTGATCGCATCCCAGCCGTTCTAGGATGGCTTTCTTGACGTCGGGGTAGCTGGTGGTCCCTGCCGGATTGGCGGCCTGGAAGGCCGCTTGTAGCTCACCGGAAAGTAGGGGAGCAATATATTGACCCCATCTTTTCGGGGGCCAGGAGGCGGTTGTAGCTACACGCTCGAAGTTGACAAAGAAGTAGTCCGGATCGTCCCCGCTTTGGAACTTCTGTAAGACTGACCCTGGCATGTTGGGATGCACCCTAGCACTTGAGATAGCGTCCGTCAATCGTAGAATGGCCGTGTCCTGTACCTGCTGGTTATTGGTCATGAGGGAGGCCTGGTCCTTAAGAGCTGTGTGCAGTTCCTCTCGGTCATGTTTAGCCTGTTTGGTCTGTTGCTCGATGACCAGTTGCAGGTGTCGTTGCCCCTCGGCGAGTTGGGTGATGATGGCCTCCATGGTCACGGGTTGGGTCATTGTATCAGGACCGCAAATCCCTCTTCTGACACCACTGTGATGGTCTACCCCGGCTGGGACGCCCCCCCTGAGGTGCGCAGGTATGAAGCAGGGACGTCGGTTTTGGTGTGAGGTGTTTATTTAGGCGTTCAGGCTCTACGGCTACACAACATGAAGTGTACAGTGCTGGGTGGCTCAGTCCTCCTTCTCCCGATAGTTTCTCGGTCGATGGGGATCAGCTTTCACTCCTCGGGGTCTCGGGCTGTCTTGTCTGGGTTGCAGCAGTCGGGGATGAAATGGCAGGGCAATAGGGAAAAGAAAGAAAGGAAATCTTTAAGGCAACTGTCCTGTTGCTCTAACATCAAAGGGGAAAGGGTTTGTGCACCACCACCAGTGTCCCTATTTGTGAGGTGTCTAGGTGAGGGGTAGTCGAGGTGTCGAGCTTGGTGTGGCCCTCAGCCCAGCTCACCACCCCTTTAAGGTAAACGGATGCGCCGCAGCCACTTGCCTTGAACCACGACCCTCCGGGGCCGTGGTTTGGTGAGAACCGTCCTCCTTCTCTCTCCTCGGAGGGTCGGTCTCGCTCGCGGTCAACTGGAAGTCGTCTCCCGTGTTCTGTGGTCGGTCCGCCTCGTTGTCCTCATCCGCGCCGTCCTCCGCTTTTCCTTCGCCTTCTCCAGTCGCGTTGCTCGCCTCTCGCTTCCTCTCCTCGGTCGGCATTCGATCGCGCTCCTCTCCGTCCTCGCTGTCCGTCTTTTGTCCTGGCTCGAGGGGTGTGGTCTCGGTGTTCCGAGCCGACGAGACTGGACCGTAACTATCGTTTCCTGTTGGAGTGATCTCGGCGGCCATGTTGGAGTGCCCGGGGCTCCCCACGTCAGAGAGGGATGGGGCCTCGGCGGACTCATCACACACAGACTCCAGGGGTGTCAATGCTAGTGTTATATTTAGATGCAGAGCCTGTCCTTATCTCCGGGGTCAAACTAATATATACATGTGACTGATTGGGACATTATGTTGTTATGAACAGCACTCATAATATGGGTGTCGAAAACCACAATCAAGATTTAAAATCAGTCCACATATGTTAATCTCACCGTTCTGACCACTTGGTACAATTACATAGGACAGGGTCATCATCAGGACAGAGTAAGAACAGGAGACACCTAAAAGTAAAAGAAGCATGTATCAATTTCTGTCATTGTGTACATTGTAACGTCATTTCAAGCATGATTTTAATGAAAAACCTAAGTTTACATACCAGAGGACTGGGGCAAATTTGTCCACAACCGTAAATGTATCAATCGCAGTTTCGTGGGAAAACCTCAGTGAACTGCATTAAAGTAGCTGCAATTAAATAAACTAAGTTCAAACCAGGCTGCATCCTGAATCTAAATGTATAAAGTCATAAGATCCTAAAGGCTACCAAGGGACTATATGGCCATTTCTTGCAAGCATGGCTGACACAGACGATCTACTAATGCTCATGTCTAGATTGAAGGCTATAAAAGGTAGAAATATTTAGGAAAATGTATCCAAATGGTAATACAGATATGTAAGCGTGGAGAGCCACAATCCAAAATTAATTGTCAGTGCAATTGGTTGGTCAGAAGAGCCAGAAAAAGAGCCTGGTACAGCCATCGAGAAGATCTCCTAGAACCAAGAACGAGGGATAATGCAACTGATAAAATTGTTTGTGCCACCACTTTCAGTCCACTCAGTAATGAGGTGAAAAAGATTATAAAAAGACACTCCGGGCTAGTGTAGGAACACCTCACCAGCAAGGACACACCTTTGTTCTACTTCAAACAGGGTAGGAAGAATCTCAAGGACACCCTAGTTAGGGCTGAGCTTCCCCAACCACCCAAAACCACTGCTAGGCATCCCCCCCGTGCTAAGCTTTTTTTTTGCTATTTGGGGTAGTTCGCGCTTAGGCCCCTGTAACTTTTTGACCACATCCGGTATCCATGCCAAATTTGCGCCCTTTTCTTCCAAATTCACGGGGATTCTAAAGGTACCCATGGTTTGTGGATTCCCCTGGAGTGGACCCAGAACGTTTTTTTAAAAATGGGAAAAAAGTGCTGCAAATGAAAGCGTCTGGTTTTTTCCCTGCAAATGGTATCAACAAAGGGTTTGTGAGGCTGAAATCACCATTTTCCCAGCTTTCAGGGACTGACAGACTTTTGTCAGAAAACCAACATTTTTTCCACAGTTTTTGCAGTGGCGTAACGAAACTTGAGGGGGCCCACCTGCAAAGTGCAAGAAGGGGGCCCCCTCCGACCACACTCAGGAGCTCTGCTGACAGGGTACGGGGCCGAAGGGGCCCCCTGGAGCTCGGGGCCCCCCCGCACCGCGGCGGCTGCGGGGGCCTTTGTTACGCCCCTGAGTTTTTGCATTTTACTGGGACATAGCCTATTTTTGCTATTTTTTGTGCTTTCAATCTTCTTCTAGTTAATGGTAGAAATGGGTATGAAAGCATTAATGGATCCTGGAAAGCTATACATTTTAGAAAAGTAGACAAAATTCTGAATTCAGCAAAGGGTCATTTGTGTAGATCCTTCAAGGTTTCTTTATAGAAACTAACAGTTGAAAATAGGAAAAATTGAAAATGAGTTGAAAAAAACAGCCATTTGTGCCAACGTTTTCACCTGTAACTTCTTCTAATTATGACAGATGTTTGAAATCAATATACCGTTACATCCGCTGGACCTTTCTGGTTGTGGGGATATATAGGACTTCTAGGTTCACCAAGAACCAGACAAACCCAGAGCCAATAACTGAGCAGCATCTTGCATTGGGAAAATATATACAAGGAAAAATCGGGATGAAAGACACCTATGTATTTTTGAAATGGGAACAAAATATAGAGTTTAGAAACAGTAGCTATTTGCACATTTCCGAAATTGTGAGTACCCATACTAGCATGAGAATTATAGGACATTTTTCAAAGTGACTTCTTTTTTACACACTGTCTTTCATTTGGAAGGCAAAAATGCATTGAAAGTCAATAGGTAATAACAGTTGCTCTACAATTCTGTGTTACCCTAAGTCTCCTGATAAAAATGGTACCTCACTTGTGTGGGTAGGCCTAGTGCCCGCGACAGGAAACGTCTCAAAACGCAACTTGGACACACCACATTTTCACAGTGAAAACTGACCCTTTTTTGCAAAGTGCCTAGCTGTAGATTTTGAACCCTAGCTCTGCCGGCACCCAGGGAAACCTAGCAAACCTATACATTTTTGAAAACTAGACACCCAGGGGAATCCAGGATGGGGTGACTTGTCTGGCTCTCACCAGGTTCTGTTACCCAGAATCCCTTGCAAACCTCAAACTTTGACAAAAAAAACACATTTTCCTCACATTTCTGTGGTGGAAAGTGCTGGAATCTGCGTGGATCCAAAACATTCCACCCACCCCGCATTCCCCAAAGTCTTCCAAGAAACATGGTACCTCACTTGTGTGCGTAGGCCTAGTGCCCGCGACAGGAAACGGCCCAAAACGCAACGTGGACACACCACATTTTCACAGTGAAAACTGACCCTTTTTTTGCAAAGTGCCTAACTGTAGGTTTTGAACCCTAGCTCTGCCGGCACCTAGGAAAACCTAGCAAACCTATACAGTTTTGAAAACTAGACACCCAGGGGAATCCAGGATGGCGTGACTTGTCTGGCTCTCACCAGGTTCTGTTACCCAGAATCCCTTGCAAACCTCAAACTTTGACCAAAAAAACACATTTTCCTCACATTTCTGTGGTGGAAAGTTCTGAAATCTGCGTGGATCCACAAATTTCATACTACCAAGCATTCCCCCAGGTCTCCCGATAAAAATGGTACCTCACTCGCGTGGGTGGGTCAAGTACCCACGACAGGCAAGGGCCCAAAACGTATTGAGGAGACATCAAAATTACCTATCACAAAACAACCTGGTTTTGCAAGAGGGGTCCCCTGGGTTTTTGGGCCCGGGCTCGGCGACCATCTTGGGAAACCTACCAAACCCACACATTTCTGAAAACTAGACACCCGGGGGAGTCCAGCGAGGTGTGGCTTGCGTGGACCCCCCAACGTTTTCCTACCCAGAATCACCTGCAAACCTCAAATTTAGCTGAAACAAATCAAATTTTTCTCAAATTTCTGTGTGGGAAAGTTCTGGAATCTGTGTGGATCCACAAATTTCCTACCACCCAGCGTTCCCCCAGGTCACCCGATAAAAATGGTACCTCACTTATCAAACCCTTCAAAAAAGTCAAACCCAAAAACTTCTTCATCTCATCCAGATTTGTGGGAGTCCACCGGGTAGCTCTAGAGTGGGGCCTAAGTCTGTCACTGTTGTCCCTCAAATACTGTTCAGCATACAAATTAGTCTGCTCAACAATCTCATCCAAAAATACATCATCCATAAACAACTGAAAAAACTGTATAGGCAAAAGATTTTCACAATTCACTCCACACCCTGCATCACCACTAAAGGCAGGCAACACCGGCTGCATCATGTTTGGATCAACCCAGAGTCCAGCACTTCCAATGGGAAGCCTTGCAGCCACAGGCTGCAATCCAGATGCCTCTTGCACCATTGACACATCAGTGTCCTCTTCTAAAACAGGCACTTCATCCGCACTGAGAGTAGCTTCATCCGCACTGAGAGTAGCTTCATCATCAGATGATTCCTCGTGGACAGAAAACTCACTGCCTGAATCTTGCACTTCCTCCTCTCCCTCAGATGCACTGTCAGTGTCATAATCATGGTCAGAGGAAGATTCAAAAAGCATACCAACCACCTGCTGAGCAGTAATTCTGCGGTTAGCCGTAATCCTTACTAACAAAGGTAACTTGTCAAACAAGTCAACAACAACAAACACTTTGTAGAATAACTAATAAACAAAATGTGGCTTTATCACAAAGACCTATATACTCAAAAACTATACCACTCACTTGTCAGAAGCAGATAGACTCACCACATACTCTGCACAGACACAGCAAAGACCAACAATTTCCCACTAAAAAAGAAAAAGAAAAGAAAATTACACATAAGACAACGAAAAAGACATCGCAAAGAATTTCACGCTCGAAACACAAACTAAATATGCTGCTGTTTTGACACCACTTACAAAAAATTCACTTGTGCATGACAATAATACTCATTTGGAGTAAAAACAACAAAAAATGTTTTTCTTACCAAATAAATGGAACTACGCAAAACTGCAGAAACCGCAAACAAGAACAAAAAGCTTTGCACTAGAATAAAAGGAGAAATAAAACATTACAATCACATATGCAAATAATGAACCAGTCCACACACAATCAACCAGCCAAGCTGGAGGGTAGGTGGGCCTAAAAGCAAAAGGCCGATCTGCCCCCCCAGGGGGGCAGAAACAGCCACAATATGTCCCCCAAAAGGGAGCGACCCTTGCCCAAGGGATCGCTCCCCGAATACATTACAAATAAAAAAAATAAACTCAAATTAAAAAAATCCCTGCTGTCTAGTGGGCATTCCTGCTGCACGATCGCGCGATCGTGCAGCAGGAATGCTCAAAGAGACATCGGAGGAAAGGAAAACCCTTTCCTTTCCCCCGATGCCTCTTTGTTTGCAAAATTCCCCCCTCCCCGAGGAGAAACTCACCTTCTCCTTCTGGACGCGCTGGAAGCAAATGGCTTCCACCGCGTCCAGGTTCATCTAATGATGTCGGCGCGCGATGCACGCTGACGTCATTAGATGATCTGGAGGAGGGGGTGGGGGGCCGGGGGGGCAGCGGAAGGGCTTCCACTGTCCTTCCCGGTGGGGGCAGCATGATCGGCGGTCCACGGGGGGAGCGCCAGCGCTTCCCCCGTGGGTGGGTGCTAGGACGGCCGGGAGCCGTCCTAAGCACACGCCCACCGTGTCTCAGGACGGCTCCTGGCCGTCCTGAGCACCGAAAGGGCTAACACAATGTGGGGACTCCTGGAAATAGTGGGCCACTTTAAATGTAGCCAATGTGTGACATGTAAATACAGCCTCAGTACCAGCAATTTCACCCACCTAGATGTGGATGTTTCCCTAACGAGTTTCCGCAACTGCAATACTCATGATGTGGTGCAATATGGTGTCCATGCAACCTACTTTATGTAAGACAAACAACACAAAAAGTAAAATGAAGAATTCTGCAACACAGAAGCAGAATTAAATGTGGCACTATAGGAGCACCACTTGTCGGACACTACCGGACCCAACTCCATAGCAGCGAGGACATAAAGTGGCAAGTAATTGAAAAGGTCACAATGAGACCCAGAGGAGGGGACAAAGCAGGTCTGCTTTCCAAATGGGAACTTTTTTGGAAGGGCAAATGCAAAACGAACACTCAGTGCCTGAAATCCCTCAACGATTGGAGGCATGCAGCCTTCATATGAACATTAATCTCAATGGACAAAGGATAAATGTTGACGTCATTTGTAAAATACGAACATGGAATTCCATCAGCAAGTGCGAACTATGTTTATTATAAATTTTGCGGTCTACTGACCTAATACAAAGCCTTTTCGAGAATATGATTGACTGTGTTATATGCATTTCCATAAAATCGTTAGGAAAGTATTGTATGCCTTTCATATGAAGCCTGAAAGAAAGTATCTCCACCTCTTTTCTCATATATGTTTCCAACAAAGAGGTTGTTCTTCATTTGTTTCTAGTGTTTCAATCCTTCACCATGTCATTGTTTCAGCTATTTGATCCCTGTTATAATAGTCCACTGTTTTAGATGAGCCAGCTTCATGACCATGGTCGGTGTCGGTGACCATGGCTAATCCCTTTATTTAATATATTGAATGAGTATTTATTCAAAATTTCACTTTTTAAATATGTGGAACATTTCCCTTTTTTAAATTACAAGGGCTGAATATACTTCTGTTTTTTTAATAATGGGATACTCTATTGCGTACAGGAATAGAGCAACTTGATTGTGGTTTTCGACACCCATATTATGAGTGCCTTTCATAACAACATAATGTCCCAATCAGTCACATGTATATATTTTTGTATATAGCACAAGTGCACTTTTTAATCACTCTATTCACTCTCACTGCGCTGTAACTTTGTAGGAGTACCTTGTCTTTCGAGAAATGTAAATGTTGTGTCATATTATTATGAACTGTTTTTGCATTACATGAACGGAATTGGCAAAATAAATGCAGTTATCGCATAACCAAATAACTTGCAGAGGAGTTTCTTTATGACACTCTTGCAGTGGAAGTCCGAGGCTACACTTCCCCCATAGGGACCACCTTTTTTGATAATAATCACTCATACCAGAGGCAGCAGCAGGTTAAGCACCACAAAGACAGCAAGAGGTATGTATAGAAGGGGCTCTTACAGAGGGTAAAATAGGAGGAGCTAAGGAGGTTCCATCAAGGGGTCTGTCTCCTCCAAGATGTGATGTGCCCTTGCAGTCCCTGTCTTCAAAGGTGGCGTTCCTTGAGCTACCACCTTGCTTAGGCGCATCTGCAAGCACTCACGATAAAGGAACCATTGATCCGTCCACAGGGATAGGGTCATTCTTAGAAATTAACCTAAGTTCCCCCTAAGTAGTGTCACCCTCCCACCTTAACCAAAGTATAGAGTTTCATTTCTTGCCGTAGCCAGACTCTGTGGGGGAAAGAGCACTGCACACAGTCCCTCATACACTACATTGATCGGACCAAATCATTCTGTAAGTCAAACCAACTCTTTGTTTCCTTTGCTAAACCTCACAAAGAGCAGCCTGTCTCCAAGGCTGTCATAGCCTATTGGACTGTCAAATACATTCAAATGTGCTACCTTAAGACGAATAGGGCTATGCCTGACCAAATTCACCCATCCCTTAGGGCACCCTCTACTTAAAATAAGGGGGATATTATCACCTTCTTAGGCAGCATCGCCGTAGCTAATATCTGTAAGGTAGCTACCCGGTCAATCCCACAGACTTTTACTAAACATTCTGCGGACACCTTGGCCTGTCAGCAAGCTCTAGTTGGTGAAGCTGTGGTAAGGACAATATTGAAGACATTGCCTCATCCACACACTAAAAACTGTGGATTGGAGGGTACTGCTATACAGTTTATGCCCAGCAAGTGTATCTACAGCCACATGCTGCGAACAGAAGATGCTATTTACCCTGTAAGCATCTGTTTGTAGCGTGTTGTGCTGTAGACTCACATGCTCCCGAAGTCCTCCCCGAATGCATGTGCCTCTTTCAGATCATCTCATTTTTTTAGACTTATTTTACATTATGCTGACACATCATCTCACCCACTGTGAGAAAAGTAATCTTTCTCATGGATACTTCTAACCACAGATTCCTCCCCTTTTGAATATTCGCCAGGTGTTAGACTGGATCCAGAAATGTTTAAGCAGTACCCCTGTGTGCCTGTAGGTGGCGTTGTACACACATGAGTGCCCCCAAGAGCACTGATGTCAGCTCCTTTCTTTCTGCACCATAAGACGTATATCCAGAGTTACTCACTTGGGCGTCGACTTTGCTGCACCGGACGCCATTGGTATCTAATGGAAAAGAAACGCATCGCTTTGACATGACAGTGTGATAAATTGGTGCTATCAGAAGTACTCGCTGTATTATCGGTAGTAGCACTAGTCACTATAGATACATCGAAGAATGTCAAAATTGACGTCTGGGGACCCTTGAACATATGAGGCATAGAGAATTACCCACACACGGGGTTGTTAACCCTTGATTCAGTTGAGGACACAAACTTCAACAGGAGTGCTCATCATGGCAAGGCATTGGTGAAGTTGCCCAATAAGGAGAAATTCTCGTATTTACTTGGAGGATCCGCCAACAAAAGAAAGTTTGCTAGCTAATCACTAGCATCGTGATCTACTGACTTACAAAGTATTTGTCCTACAGCATATGAATTGAGAAGGTCCTGAAGAAGGTGGTCAAGATAAGGCTTATTCCACCGAAACGCGTGTCACCTAGTCATATGCGCTCAGCCCACGATATGGTCATGGAAACCTCAAACACCGCTGTCCCCTTCTGACCAGGATGTATATGTGGTTCAGGGCTGATTGTTAGTGTGTATGGTATGAGTGAGAATGAATGTGGATATAGTTGAGTGATTTGATTTGCTGGTACGAATTCAGGGGTTTGTATTAATGATATGTAGAAAAAAGAACAATGTGAAAAAAAGATTTTGAAAATAATATGTATGTCTTGTAGGAAAATGATTTTTATTCACCTTTTGCTATTATTGATGAAAAAAAGTATAAAAACATTTAACAGAACTAATAATAAAAATATTCTTTTGATATAATATTGGTGTTGAGTAGATAATGTCTCACAAAATTTATTTTTTTCTAGAATGAGCCCGTAGGAGTAGATTTAGCCCTAATGTCAAAGAAATAGAGGTCAAGTGGGAGGTTGTAGAGTAGTATTTTTGTTGTGGTTGTTCCCCCTTTTCTCCCAGACCTTACTTACCTTTAGAGGAGGCCCCTTCTATAGAGCAAAAATATCCAGTTACTCATCACCTTCCTCATAGCAGTCATTATCAGAGTCAGTGATGAAAATATTGTGAATGATTTGGGCCGTTCTTTGAGGGAAGGATTTGCTTTGGAGTCGCCTTAGGTTCCAGAAACTCAGGTTGCCCCAGCATGAGAGTCAGAATCGATTCCGAAGGAGACCGAGTTCGAAAGCAAGACCAAAAGGCACATTTATGCCCTTGTGCTGTCTCATGTGACGGGAAGGGGCTGAGTCCCGCTTGGAAACAAACATTTGTGGTTTGGTGCCGTACTTGCCACTTCGAGCCAAACTATCAGGAATGTTGCTGTTTGTGTTATCCCTAGCCCAGCAAGACTTTGTTCTGGGCACATTTAAAGGTTATTTGTTGGCACTTTCAGCTTTTTGTGGCTGCCGAACCAACCATCCTTACTTAATCACCTGTTCTGATTCCTTTTTGAAAGGACTTCAACATTTGTTTCCGCCCATACACTTCTTCATGCTCCAGCGGGAATCTGATCCTTACATTCCTAATATTGACACCCTTTGAACCACTGCACAGCTGTCCATTGTGGGGTCTTACTTTAAAAATAGTTTTCCTCATTGTCTTCACATCGGTGAGGCACATGATTGAATTTCAATCCCTCCTTGTCAACTCGCTGTAAGCTACATTCTTGGTGTTGAGGACCCAAGCCTGTTTTCTACCAAAACTGGTAACTCCTTTTCATGTCAGTCAAAACACCACCCTCCCAGTGTTCTCTCCTCCACCTCACCTTTCTAAGGAGGATGCAAGACTACATCGGCTGACTCCCATAAGAGTCATTGGCTTCTACATTGATCGTGCCAGGAAATATCAAGTGGATGACCAGCTCTTTGTTGGATTCGTTGGAGCGAAGAACGGCAGAACAGTGCAAAAAAGGGCCCTTTCTCATTGGATCACACTCTGCATCAAAATCTGCTACACAATGGGCAAGAAGCAGCCCTAGAAGGCTTGTACGCTCATTCCACTAGAGCTAAAGCTGCTACCACCGTGTTGGCATGCCAAGTGCCTGTTCTAGACATTTGTCAGGCTGCTACATGGGCGTCACTCCACACATTTATGAAGCACTATTGTCTGGACAGCCAAGGTGCGAGAGGGAGACATTGTCGCCTCAGTCCTGCAGGACTTTTTGGATTGTGTCAACTCCCAGACCCACCATCTTGGGAGCTACTGCCTTGGTATCTATATTGAAGGTGAGGGATCTTCAGTTAGAAGTATCCATCAGAATAACAAATTAATTGCCTTTGTTAACATATGGCTACTCTAACCACAGATTCCTCACCGACCCTCCAGCTTTCCCTTTCTGTGAACTTCTCATTTCCGTAAAAAAAAAAAAGTCCAGAGCCTAAAGATCTGCACACTAGTCAAGACCAATCTGCTGCTGGCCTCAATGCGGACAACCTAGAAAGCAACTGACATCACCGCGCTTGGGTGCAACTTTTCTGCGGCGCAGCATGTTCAGAGTGGAACGATTTCAGCGCAGAGCTGCACAACGCCATCTCCTGGCATGCAGGGCTACTGCTCTAAAGTTTCCAGATCCAGTGTGACAACTGGGAAGTATTCAAAAGTTGAGGAATCTGCAGTTAGAATATCCACTAAAAGAGCATTACTGAAGGTAAGTTTCTTGTTCTAGATGGATTCTGTGCCCATGAGCAATGTGTGCCAAGAGAAGTCACAGCACATTCCATGACTACATACAAATGTCCAAGCTCAACACTAGATGACAGGAGTGTGTTAAGCATGTGAATCTAAAGCACTACATCACTACATGCTATGAACCAGAGCTTACACATCAAGAGGCATTTTCCATATTATATATATATATGTATATATATATATGTACACACACACACACATATATATATATATATATATATATATATAGAGAGATAGATAGATAGATAGATAGATAGATAGATAGATAGATATTCACTGAAAAAGTCAAAGGTTTAAGTGATGTTATGATTTTATAGCTAGGCCATGTAATAATATAAAAACTTTCGTTTTAAAACAAAAAAACGCTGACATTCACCATTTACAGTTTACTGAGCTAACTATAACCTGCGCCGCCACCATGAACTGCTAATGGCCTCACATATTACTTCACTCATGACATGTTAAATGACATCATTGATGACATCACTGATATCTCAAATTACATCATTGATGACATCACTGATAACACCATAAACATATACAGCATAGAGTTACTAAGTGTATATGTGTAGGCCCGGGTTCATAGCATGGAAATATCGTAAGCCCTGGATGCAAGCATAATTGCTCATGTTGTAAATTATGTGCTGCACCGTTTACAAATCACTATAGTTTAGGGTGCAAGTATTACTCTCTGTTAAACAAGATAAAGTCTCAGCTCTCCTAATGTGGGATGCAGAGTTACATTTGAAAGTAAGTTGAGGCTTAAAGCCATAGCTTATTCCAAAGCATCTGAGAAAGGCCAAACTGTCTGTTCACAATAGATAATCCACAAGTCGATATTTAGGCACATGCCCATATTAAATAGTTTTAATGCAGTGCTATAGACAGATTCTATGCAGGGAGGACGTTTATAAAATGTGGATGTTTATTTCCAGAGTTTGCTGGAGATTTTGAAGCATTGGAGATTGTTGAGAAATGTATAGTGTAGGGTGTCCCAATTAAACGTTCTTTATCGCTCACTGGTTTAACAAGGGCTGTAAGATTGTA
This sequence comes from Calotriton arnoldi, assembly GCA_963921515.1. Classification (NCBI taxonomy): domain Eukaryota; kingdom Metazoa; phylum Chordata; class Amphibia; order Caudata; family Salamandridae; genus Calotriton; species Calotriton arnoldi. The sequence goes on from CAWUFW010000690.1 coordinate 3,394,166, forward strand.
TGCCATTGTGCCCATCCAAAGAACATGTTTAGTGTATGTTACTAAATAACAATGTGTATTCCATAGGGCCTGGAATTTTTCTTCTTTATAGTGGCAAATGTATACCTGTCAACCTCTTAACTTAAAAAAGTATTTAAGTGGGTAAGCCCATTAAGGTCAATAGACAATTTTCCACACCTGTAGTGTGTAGAATTATTTCAAAGCCGAAACCTTACTGTACGGTGTCCAATGATTGTATGATGTCATCACTAATGTCCCACAAGGTGGCTATGCATGTGGTGCAAGAGGAAGAAGACTTCCTTGTGAAGACTCTCTACAAACGAGAGAGGTCCTTCCATTTCCTTTCCATGTTAAAGCTGATGTTCAAATCTGTCCCGTAAAACTTTAAAGACCCAGTTAGAGCCTGGGGCAGTCACTCCTTCGGTGGAAAATAAAGTAAACACTCCCACAATGACTGCATATGTAATGGGCAAATTTCTCTGGGCTCACTAATCGCCCACACTGTCCGTAAGTGTGCCTCTGCCAGGGCTAGTGGCATTGCTTCTCCCGACAAGGAGTGTAAGAGGATAGGCACAGCAAGTAAGAGGGTGGCTGTAGCATCAGCTACTCACTGGTGAGAAGCAAATTCAGTAGCTCTCCTAACGCGCTATGATCGAACACACTGGGTGGAGATGGAGGATCTCCTCAAACACCTTCCAAAGCAATACTGCAAAAGGGGGGAGGAAATAGTGTCGGAAGGCAAGACAATTTTAAACACCATATATGTTGCACATTGGATCCTGCAAACTTTAGGGGTGTAAATACAAGCATGAAATTACAGCACCATGCCTCACCCCGTATTTCGGGTTTTAAACCTGAAGTACAACAGCATCTACTTAACCATAAACTTCACAAAAATCCCATCTCCTGCCGTTCTAATTCCAACCTTTCCTCTGCTCTATACTCAACACCCTAACCAGCAATGCGTATCCTAGCCAACAAAGGATTGCGGCTCTCCAGCAACTGCTGCCTCTTTTTCAATCAAACTGTCATATTCCAGTGTGCACAGTCATGCACCTTGTCCAGATGGTGGCATCCTGCATCATAAAAGTCCTATACACAAGGTTGCACATGAGGCCTATGCAACAGTGTCTGGCAGTTGAATAGTAACAGGCTGAGGGTCAATGGGAAGACCTAGTGTTGTTTCAGGCCAAAGCACACCACTCTCTGCAATGGTGGACACCCACTAACATGGTACAAGGCAGGCCTTTTGAAGACTCCTGGAAGTGACCATTACCACGGATGCCCCTCTCCTGAGATAGGGTGCTCCAGTATCTCGCAACACAATACAGGGGCAGTGACTGTCTCAATATCAAGGTTGCTACACCAGTTTCCTAGAGCTCTTGGCAATACAAGTCACTCTCAAAGCCTTTCTCACAATCATTCAGGGAATGGTAGTTCTAATCAACACAGACAACTTGACAGCGATGCATATCATACAGAAGGAAGGGGGCACACATTCACTAAAGCTCTCTCACATCGCACAGACCATCTGGCATTAGGTGATTTGTGACACGGTTCACCTAATGACAGAACATCTCCCAGGAGTAGCCAACAACTTTGCAGACCTACTTAGCAGGATGTATCAACAAGTTCATAAAGGGGAACTCCTTCACACATCCAGCTGTGGGGCACTCCACAAATAAACCTCTTCACTACAGTCAAAAACCCAAAATGCCCACGCTTTTCTGCCAGATATTCATACCCACAGTCCATGAGGAATGTACAATGGTTGAACTAATCACGGATATTTGCCTACACTTTTCCACCTCTCCCATTGCTTCCATTTGTGATGTGAAAGCTCAGGCAGATGTCTGTCACCCTTTGCACATACCTTGGACAGGTAGCCCTGGTTCTCCACTCTACTGGAACTCTCAATCAGCCCCTCATCAGACGCTTCCTATCAGACGAGATTTGCTAACACAGAGACATGGATAGATCAGACACCCAGACCAAGCAAAGCTCAATCTTGCGATTTGGCACCTGAGATCGTAGAGTTTAGGTACCTGCACCTACCCCTGTTGTGGGATTCAACAGGGCCATGCAAAAAAGCGTCCATCTTGACTTACACATTCAAAATTTTCATCTTTTTAGGCTGTGACTTTTTACATGCTTTGCACGTACATGATAATATACTCAGAAAGTGTTCTGCTTGCAAGCACATTTCTTCGTAAGCATTTTATCATGACACTGTATATTCTGTTCAAGGATAAAGTACACTGAGCATGCTGCCCTTATATTTTGTTGTCAGTTTGGAGACAGCTCTGAATCAGAAAGACAAACAATAACACCAGAAGTGGACCACAGACAGAGTAAGAATGGAAACAGTTTCTATTATATAAACTTCTTCTGAGCTTAGCTCGTCTGAGGAGCACTTCCATGGATTATCCTGGACGTTCGCCCATGACTGGATTCCAGCCCTGCTGACTCCCATCACTACCCTGCATAGGATGGCGGCCTGTTCTACACCAGAGTGGCTTCCTAATACATCATGCACAGGTAATGGGGAGCTAGGTTGCTCCAAGCGATCTGCCAGAACGCATTAACATTATGGCTATATTATAGGTAGTGTTAGGTAGGAGTATCATTATGATATATATTTATGTATTCTTATCATCACTGCAATAATTATAATGGTATAATTATTCCTCTTTTTCATCATTCTTGTAATGCTGGTAACAATGCTATGTTTCCTTCTGCTAATAGTTGCAGCTCATGTATTTTACACAAGAATCATATTGCTTCAATAAATGTTTGAAATGCCAATTTGTGTATTTTTGTATCTCCCTTTGGGCATGCCTATGGTAACAATGAAAGGGTAGATCTGTTTCCACAATTTCCTTAAGGAAATTAGAGTGGTTATTTTCTGAGGTTGCAGATACCATCCAGTACCCTGTCAGGTTTAGGGGTCCAGATGGCGCACTGTGAGCTAGCCAGGAATTAGGCCAACATATTCTGATTATGTGAGCGGACTCAGTCCTCAAATTTTGATGCATATGTTGTCCAAATGCACAGTTCTACTTAATTAGAAGGAACCGTATGACACCCCAAGAATGCATGTACATCCCTAAAGAGGATAGGTGCCCTACAATTTGTTATGCAGAAAAGAGGAAAAGATTTGTCCATTACTGCATCACCAATACATCTGACCCTTTAAACCCTACAGTACAAGAGATCGTTACCTTCTCCACCTACAAAAGGTGAGTTTAGCTTACTCCTCCTCCATCTAACTGCAGTCATTACTTACATGCTGAACAGTCAACATATGTCTTTGTTTAGGATACCAGTGGTGCAGGCATTTGTGGAGGGTCTAAAAAGAGTAATACTTCCATAAGCCCTCCAGCCACTGTCTGGTACCCTGACAGAGTCCTTACCAGACTTGGGCCTTCATTTGAACCACTTGAAAGGACCAGGATACAGGTAAGACCCTGAGGCTGTTGAACCTGACAGATAACTGTCCCCGTTGAACTGAGTGGTCATTGTGACTGGCTCATAACCTGTTGTGGCCCATCCAAGAGAGTTGTAGTAGCCGTTCTAGCTCGTTGGCTCAAAACTGTTAAGCTTTGCAATGATTTGTAGCATTCTGAAGATTGAACAAAAGTGATTTATTTTAACTTTGAAAAATCATATCTCAGGTTTCCCTCAATACATTTTTGCCATTTTGGTGTCTATCTAAAGATAAAAATATACTCTATTATTGTAAATTGGTGACGGATTTTTATTGTGTCGTGTTTCTTACTTATTGAATGTTTTGGTACTTCTAAATGCTTTACATGTGTTCCTTTGATTAAAACTGACTGCTGTGTTCCACAGCTACCCTGGGCTGAGCTAAAGGTTTTAATAAAGAACCTAACTTTACCCAGTAGAGACTGTGGGCCTGATTCACAGAACTAACTTACGTCAAAAACGTAAAGTTAGTACTTTTTGGTATTCACAGAATACACTTACTCATTTGGTATTCACAGAATGAACTTACTCATTTCGGTATTCACAGAAGTTAGTAGCCCTAACTTTAGGACTCCTAAATGCCTTCTGTGAATACCGAAAGTCTTAAAGTTAGGATTTTCTCAGTTTAGGAGTAGTAAAGTCCTAACTTTACTACTCCTAAACTGAGAAAAATCCTAACTTTAAGACTTTCGGTATTCACAGAAGGCATTTAGGAGTCCTAAAGTTAGGGCTACTAACTTCTGTGAATACCGAAATGAGTAAGTTCATTCTGTGAATACCAAAATGAGTAAGTGTATTCTGTGAATACCAAAAAGTACTAACTTTACGTTTTTGACGTAAGTTAGTTCTGTGAATCAGGCCCTGTGACATTATTATATGGTGAGGTCTCACAACCACACCACATAATATTCCACTTCCCTACATTGATGTTTTAGCAGTGGTATCCGGAACTTGTGTTTAGTAGTAACACTCAACTAGTTAGCAAAGAAAATAAAAATTGTCCAAATGTACATAAGGCAAAAATATTTTTGGGATTTTTAATTGGGTCACTTTTTAATTTTTTCAGATTACTGTTGATTCTAATTTATTCACCTTTTTAAAGTAAGGGAACCAGGGAGTTGGACCTAGACAACCTGTAATCTCTCAAGACAAGTGAACTGAGAGCTCTGTGCACGGACAGGGGAATACATCTAGGCTACTTGACTAAGAAAGGCAATTTAGAAAGGCCCTTAGGGCCTGGGAAGAGGCTTTCACAGCCCCAAGCCTCCTAGAAGTGGAGGTTACCCCAGAGTCTGTATGAGGAAGATGACCTGTTTCAACACACTGTCACAGTAGCACCTCCCAGGGCTGGAGGTGAAAAACGTTTAGCCAGCACAAATACCTCAGAGATGGCCCTTCGACAAAGAGAACTTGAGGCCCAATTGGCACTTGTCCCTGGAGGAAAAGAAACTGGCTTTGGCTGAAAAAAATTGGCTTTAGAAGAAAGAAAGGTCAGCCTGGGTCTGAATCCCAAAGGTAATGTTGGCAGCACAAATGAAGGTGTGTCTAAAAAGGGGGTCACCTGATTCTCGACCGCCCAAGGGCATTGTGCCATTGTTTGTGGTTGGGGATTACATAGATGTAGGAAAGTGGGTTTCTGTTGCAGTAACCCCCCACCTTTTTGCCAGACTACTGATGCACTTTCACTTGATGTGCCCTGGGTCCCTGCCAATCAGGTTCCCAGGGCCTGTGTTCTTTCCCCAAAACGAAGCCAATTGGCATCTCTGGCCACAGGTCAGCCCCTGGTAAATGGTACCACAGGTACCCAGGGCACTGTGACCAGGGAAGACCTCTAAGGGCTGCAGTACTTATTGTGACACCCTTAGAGGCCCTGTACCTTTACACACACATACTGCCTTTGGAGGCTGCGTGTTTTGGTGCAGAACAAAGTGAAGAGTCGACATGGCACACATCCCTGTGTGCCATGCCTACAACCCACTGCCCTGGCATGAATGAATGAATATAGCATTTCTTAAGCGCGTAGCTACCCGAGGGCATCCCAGCGCTAGTAGCAGCACATCCAGAAAGAACGGCAGGCAGCATTAGGGAAAGAGCAATGTTTTAAGCGATTTCCGAAAGGTCAGATGGTTAGCTTCAAGACGAATATGGAGAGGAAGAGAATTCCATAACCTGGAGGCATTATAGGAAAATAGAAGGCCTCCACTTCTTGCCTTTCTTATTTTAGGAACTGCGGCCAGACGACGATTGTCCGAACGTAAGCCACTGTTCGAACAATAAGGCAAAATGAAGCATTGAATAATGTGCGGTCCCTTCCCTGATAATGTCTTATGTACGAAACAAAGAGCCTTAAACTTGATTCTCTCCTGTATGGGAAGCCAGTGGAGAGTGGCAAGAGCTGGCTTCACAGATTGGTGATTGGGAATCCGCAGGAGCATACGCGCGGCACAGTTTTGAACAATCTGTAGTTTAGTAATGGTATCACGTGGTGCTCCTAAATAGAGAGCATTCGCGTTGTCCAGGCGAGAGAGAATCAATGCCTGGACCATAAGTCTTCTGGAAGAGAATGGAAGAGGAGAGAGAATTTTTCGCAACATCCTAAGGATTCCATAACAACTAGCTGCCACCTTCCGTGCCTGCTCCTTAAAATCCAAGTTGCGGTCAAGCCAAATGCCCAGACTCTTAATCTGGTCCTTAGGAATGGGAGCTGGACCAAGGCAGACTGGCCACAGTGTACCCACGTTGAAAGTAGGAGCGTTGCCTAGGAGCATCAGCTCCGTCTTGACCCCATTCAATTTCAAATATGAGCATTCCATCCAGTTTGCTACCTTCTCCAAACACAGGCCTAAACCAGGCAACGTGTTAGCGAGGTGGTTGAGAGCAACAACAAGCTGTGTATCATCGGCGTAGGTGACAATCTGGACTACAAAAGGCTTCACTATCTCTGCCAAAGGGCTCATATAAACATTAAACAAAGTGGGGCTCAGGGAGGACCCCTGTGGGACACCACAGCTGAGGGGCATATGTTCTGAAATAGTGTCTCCTTCAAAGACCTGGAAAGACCTACCCTCCAGAAAGGATTGCAACCACTTTAAGGCCCCCCCGGTCACTCCATCATCCCTAAGTCTCTGGATCAGCGTATGGTGGTTAACAGTGTCAAACGCTGCACTGAGATCCAAAAGGATAATAGCAGCACAGCCTCCGCCATCTAAGATTTTCCTAGACTCTTCCACCACTGCTAGGAGGGCGGTTTCAGTACCTTGTTGGGGTCTAAATCCAGTCTGTGAAGGATGAAGGTAGCTATGAGACTCCAAGAATATAGAGAGAGCTGAGTTAACATGCTTCTCAGGAATCTTACTGATCCCTGGCAGCAATGAAATGGGACGATAATTCCCCAGAAGATCAGGGTCAAGATTGTTTTTTTTTAGCAGCACCTTTACCATGGCGCATTTCCAAAGGGGGGGGGACAACTCCCGTCGAGAACGAGGCATTAATCAGTTCCAGTATAACTGGGGACACTGTTTCAAAAACTTGATTCAGGATGGAAGGAGGAACTGAGTCTGTAGGAGACCCAGATTTTAATCGGTCTGAAATACTTCGTAGTGATTTCAGGTTCAAAGGGGGGGTTTCCTCCAGGGAGTGTTCACAGATTTGAGAAATGTTATCCAATGGTGGTGGGGTCTGCTGGGCCGCCACCTGGGGGAAGGAGGTGTAAATATCTTGAATTTTATTAAGAAAAAACTCTGCCAATCGATTGCAGCGAGAAGAAGCATCATCAGATATAGCAAGAGGAGCGGACAGTTTAAGGAGTGCTTTTGCAATGCGAAAAATTTCGCGGGGGGAATTAGATGCCAACGTAATTCTCTCTTCATAATATAAAGTTTGAGCAGATTTAATTTCTTCTTTATAAGTTTTGATCGCTTCCCTGTATTTAACTTTATTGACAGGGGAGAAGTCCTTTCTCCATATTCTCTCCAGTTTTTTGCAGGTTTGTTTGAGCATAGATCAGTCACCCCTCTAGCTGGGTGCCCTATGCCAGTGGTGAGGGTACAGGTGCATGAGCCATGTACCCCTACAGTGTCTATTTCCATTCTTAGACGTTGTAAGTGCAGTGCTGCCATTAAGAGTATATGGTGCTGGGAGCTTGTTATTACGAACTCTACAGCCAATAATGGCTACACTGAAAACTGAGAAGTTTGGTATCAAACTTCTCAGCACATTAAACCCACACTGATGCCAGTGTGGGATTTAATGAAAAATGCACACAGAGGGCTTCTTAGAGATGCCCCCTGAAAACTAACCTACCACTAGTGTCCAGACTCAGTGGCTGCTTTCAGCTGCCACCACCAGACATGTTTCTGGACCCCTGGGTCGAGAGCCTGCTGCTCTCTGGGGCCTGAAACAATGCACATTCTGGGACGAGGTGCCAAGCCTCCTCCCCCAGGATGGGCAGGGTTCAAGAAGGGGAAGCTTCAAAGGCTTGCCGCCTTTGTGAGCTTCCCCAGGCCACTTGCTGCTTTCACCAACTGGTCCCCACTGGTTCTGACCCCCACTTTGGGTGGGAGAACTGTAGGGAAAAACAAGTGAGGAAGAGAGGTGTGCCCACCTCTGCCAACTCCACCCCTCAGGTGGGGGAGGCGAGGTGAAGCACAACTCCCAGTCCCCGCCATCTTGCAGATGGGGGGACTCAGCCAACCAGGGACAGGCTCATGCCCCCCTCCCACTGGAGGGTGGCATAATAGAGGGTGTACCCACCCCAGGGAAGGCACCCATAGGTCCCTGCCTTTTACCTACCTGTAGCGCCCTTAAATCTAGTATTTACAGGCACCACTGAACCTTGCTTTCTCAGACAAGAAGAAACTACAAGAAGAAGGAGGACCGAACAGCCGTGCAGCAGCTAACAAGAGGAAGACGCCCACTGACTTGGCCCCAGCCCTACCTGCCTGTCTCCCCCTCGAACCTGCTCCTGCGAAATCCCGGTGTGTCCTGCAGCCAGCAACCTCGAAAACCCCGGAGGACCTGCCTGCCTTCAACCCCAAAGACTTTGTTTCCCGTGAACTCCGGATTTGTTCATCTGCAACCTCTGGCCCCGGCCGGAAACCGCGAATCCGCACCACTCTGCACCCGCCGTCCACGGCCCGAGCTCGAGTGGGCAAACACCACGAGGGAGTCACCCCGGCGATCCTGACCCGAGATCCGGCGAACCCTGACCTGCCTCAAGCCTCCAGCCGACGCCTGCAGCCTAAATCCGGAAGGTCCCCCTAACCGCCACCAGGAGCTGGTAAGAAGATCCGACCCCAAAAGACACCCCTGCACCCGACACCCCACGGCCTTGGGTGGCCAAACCGACAGTGCCTGACCAACCCCTAACTTCCCAACTTACCTCTCGAAGTGGTGGTCACACCCAGAAGACCTTTGTCCCCAAGCCTGCAGTGCCTTTGCAAACCGGAGGTTCCCCATTGAAAACAACAGGGCGCCCGACGTCGAAACAACACCCTGCACCAGGCCGCCCTAGTGCCGCTGAGGGTGCACCTTTGGTGCTACTTTGTTTCCCCATTTGCTCTGAGCTAAAGTCCAGGAGCTTTGCTCCCACAACCAAGTGGCCTGCTTGCCAGCAGCCACCAACCGGAGGCCCCCTATCCCCCATTGGATAACATTGGGCATCAGCACTCTGCACCCGGCCGCCCTAGTGCCGCTGAGGGTGTAACTAGAGTGCATCCTTGACCCTGGGGGACCCCTGAGTCTACCTCCAGAACCTCAACTCCCGCTACCAAATACTTACCTCAAAACCGATAACACTATTTTCCTCCATAGTATTTTCTCCAACTGTGAAAAGTTTCTAAGTGTGGAGTTTGAAAACATAAAGAAATTCTTTAAAATTGTACTGTTTAACAAAAACAGTTTTTACTTACCTGTTTACAGGAAATGTCCCAGAGTAGTATCCAGGTATACTACCCCGAGTAAGAAAAGTAATCCAAAAGTAACTTACCTGTAATTTTACTGAAAAGCCCATTCAAGTCTATGTACTGTATTTACAAAGTATTGCATTTCTCTGAAATCATACTGTAAGTCAAAACAAAGTGCATATACAATTTCAATTCAAACTGTTTACAAACTGCATTACTACTGTAAAGTATTTATTGCTTACCTGTGCCAGGCTTGCTTGGTTCTAGAAAATAAAATACCTAAAAGAATATTTTTATACAAAAACAATTGGTCTAAAGTTCAGTCTTTGAGTGTGTGAATTCATTTGCTGACTGAGTGTGTACAACAAATGCTTAACACTGTCCTCTGATACTGCCTTACTGCCCGACAACACTACCACAAATAGAGAGTGAGGTGCTGTCTAACTTTACCTCTGCCTACCTTTGGGGTTCCACTGGACTCTGTGCACACTATACCTCACTTTGGTATAGTATATACAGAGCCAACTTCCTACATTGGTGGTAGCGGTGGGATATATAACTTTGCCTTTGTTGTACTACTTGGTTACCACCTGATCACATGACAGAACTCTTAAATTATCTTTAGAATTCTGATTTTACAAATTGGCAATCTTTTGCAAAATTACTAAAAGTCTTGTTAGGGCCTTGGTTAAGTCCCTTTACAATTTTAGAAAACTAAAAGTCACTTTAGCTAGGGTTAGAGGTTTTAGAAGTTTTTTAAACAATGTCTCAAAACAAGAACCCAGCTGTTAGTGAGAATAACCATAATAACATAGAGGACATGGTTGAGGAGCTTGACCTCACCCCTTACCTTCACTTGTCTTTCAAGGAGGTAAGGTCCCTATACAAACTTAAAAACATAACTATGGGGTCCCATCCCACCAAACAAAAGCTCCAGGAGCTGTTGGCTGGGTATGCTAAGGACCACCCATCTGAAAATGGTGAAGACCAGTCAGATGAGGAAGGAGAGGAAGGGGATGACCTGGTAGATCAACCCCCTCTACTTCCTAGGGAGAAAAGGGTCCAAGTACCCTTGACTCCAAGAATCAACCTCTCAGCACCTAGAAGCCACACAGGTGGATCAGGTACTACTGAGGACATTGAGGACAGCCTCAATGAGGAGGACATCCTGCTAGCCAGGTTGAGCAAAAGATTAGACCTAGAGACCAGACTCCTGGCTCTAGAAAAAGAAAGAGCAGAGATGGGCCTAGGACCCATCAATGGTGGCAGCAATTTAAAAAATATAGAAAAAGAAGGATCCTATGATCCCAAAATCCCCAAAGGGATTGTCCCTAAATTTGAGGAGGGTGATGATATCACCAAGTGGTTCACAGCCTTTGAGAGGGCTTGTGAAGCCAGAAGGGTGAAGAAAACTCACTGGGGGGCACTCCTTTGGGAACTGTTCTCTGGTAAGTGCAGAGACAGACTTCTGACACTTAGTGAGGCAGATGCTAGGTCTTATGACCTCATGAAGAGAACTGTGATTGAGGGATTTGGACTCACAACCGAGGAGTATAGAATTAGATTCAGGGGGGCTCAGAAAACCCAGAGTCAGCCGTGGGTAGAATTTGTAGACTACTCAGTTAAGACACTAGATGACTGGTTGACTGGAAGCAAAGTACAAGATTATGATGGTCTTTATAATTTGTTTATGTAAGAACACATATTAAGTAATTGCATTGATGAAAAGTTGCATCAGTATCTGGTAGACCTAGGTCCAATTTCTCCCCAAGAATTGGGAAAGAAGGCGGACCATTGGGTCAAGACAAGGGTAACTAGGACGTCCACTGGGGGTGACCAAACGAAAGGCGTTACAAAACCTCCCCAGAGGAAAGACAGTGAGCCTCTAAAAGATAAAAGTAAGGAGCCCCAGGTAGCCCCCCAAAAACCTGACCAGGAGGGAGGGCCCAAAGACACCTCACAAACTAAAACTGGGTACCAAGGTAAGAATTGGGATCCCAACAGGGTATGGTGTCACAACTGCCAAAAGGCAGGACACCACACAAAGGACCCTAGCTGTTCTAAAAAAAATTACAGCCTCTAGTGTAGCTCCAGGGGTTGCCAGTGTAGCTTTAGAGGGTGCTTCTTCAGATGAGGAAGCCCTCCTAGCCTTCAACTGGAAAATGGGCCCAAAAGGTGAGTTGGAGATTCCAGAGGGGAGTAGATACTTGCACCACCTACTGGTGAATGGAATCCCAGCCCTTGCCCTGAGAGATACCTGTGCCAGTCACACTGTGGTGCATGACAGGTTGGTTCTCCCAAACCAGCATGTTCCAGGGGGAACAAAAAGAGTAAGGACTGTCCCAGGGGGTGTCACTGTTAGGCCTGTGGCTGTAGTGCTCCTAGAAATAGCTGGGTCCCTTAGATGGAGAAAGGTGATAGTCAGTAAAGACCTCCCCCTTGATTGTCTCCTTGGGAATGACCACCCAGAGGTTGGTCTGAGCCAAAGAGAGGTACTGGTCCAGTGCCAGACCTCATCCAAGAAACCTGGGAGGGGGGGGGTTCAACCTGCAGTTGTTGCAGCTAAGTCCCAAAAGAAAAAGAAGAGACAGTGTAGAAAAGGTGGACAACAGTTAGCCACAGTTCCAGTGGGCCAGGGAGATTCTATCCCAGTAAGGGAGAACTCCAAAATTGGCACTGGTGAAGTCCCCCCTAACCAACAACAAGACCTGACTAGTCAGGCAACTGTCCAGCCTGAGTTGGTGGCTCCTCAGCTGGTAGAACAGAGGGTGGAAGAAGGGTGTTCACTACCAAGTGTAGTGACCCCCTACCCTAAAACAGCAGACAGGCCACCATCACCCAAAGAAGCCTGTGAGTTAGCCACTTCACCTACCAGTGAGGGGCTAAAGGTGTGGTTCTGGACACTGACAGCTGTCAGTAGCCTCTGCTGGGTGTTAGCCTTCATGGCAGCACTGTCCTTGGCATGGTGGCCTAGCCCCCTGCCAAATAGCAAGTTAGGCCTCCTGACCCTATTGGTCATGGTGGGGTTGCTCAAGCTGTGGGTAACCTCTGTGGGTAAGCTAGGCTTTGCCCTAGCTAAGTTAGAATTTGCAGAGGTAGGCACCTCTGAACCCAAACTAAAAAGATGGGGTGAAGACACTAAAGAGCTAGTAAAGGAACATTGGGAATCTGAAAGAGACACGTTAGTGACAGATTCCTTACCTTAGAATATCCCCAGGCGTCAGGCTGGATCCGGAAAGTTTTTGCGTAGCAGTACCCTTGCGCGTCGGTAGGCGGCGTCGTGCGGCTCCGCGTCCGTCGTCGGTGTCGTGATCGCCGGGATGACGTCGCGGGCAGTACTTAGACGCCGCCCCTGCGCGCTGACGTCAGTTCTTCTTTTTCCGCGCCAGCAAGCGCAGATCCGGGAAGAGCAGTGCCCTAGTCATTTTTTGACTAACTTTTTTGGTGAATTTTTTCACTGTTTCTTTCATATTGACTCCAAGGTGTCGTAGGGATGCCCGGCTTTAAACGTTGCGACGCCTGTGCTCGGATGATGTCCATCACAGACCCGCATCTGGAGTGTCTCTTCTGCCTCGGGCGAGACCACGACACGAAGTCGTGTTCCGACTGCTGGTCCCTAAACCCGAAAGCTTTGCGAGAGCGGTCTCGAAAGCTCCTCGAGGCCCGGCAGTCGGCTCCGCGCCACACCAAGCCCCGGTCGCGTGAGAGGTCGAGGGGTCGGTCGCGGGGTCCTGGCCGGTCGTCGGGATCCAAGTCTTCGTCGTCCGGTAAGTCTAAACACAAGAAGTCCAAAAAGCATCATCGCTCTAGGACTTCGCCTCGCCGGTCTCGCGACTCGGCTGAGGCCCCTCCCGGCACCGTCCCCGCGGCCCCGGACATGCCTGTGGAGCCGCCCCCGCAATACCCGTCCTTCCCGGTTTCGGGGCGGATCCGGCCCAAGTACAGGAATTCCTGTCGGCCATGGCCCGCCTCTTCGGGCCTCAAGGTCCCTCCGGTGCGCCTTCGGGCCCCGCGGGCCCTGATGGGGTTGCCCCGGCGTCGCCGATGACTCCGGTCCCGGCGTCGCTCGTGCCTCCAGCCTCGGTCCCGGCTCCGGCTTCGGCCCCGGCCTCGATCCCGGCTCCGGTGGTACCGCAACCCCCATCGACGCCGGTCGACCTGACCATGCCTCCGCCGGCGCCGATGTCTCCGGTGCCGTTCCTGACGCCGCCCGGGGCTCCGGGCGGCGTCGTCCCCATGTACTCTCCGGCTCCGGACATGGAGCTGGACTGACGTCGCTCGACGCCGGTTCCGGCGCCGATGAGACCTTGGGTCCCACATGTCCCTCCTCCTCCTTATTTTGAACCGGAGGAGGACCAGGAGGACTGGGAGGGGTCTGAGGACCCTCTGGCACAACAGTGTCAGTATGATGAGGACTGGGCAGAGGAACTAGGGGATGCCAGTGGTCTAGATACTTCCCCTGACACTGGCATGCTGTCTCCTCCCGTGGCTACGGAGGAGGGAGCCAATTTTGCAACGGTGTTGCGTAGGGCAGCTGGAGCCTTACATCTCCGACTCCCTACGGTGACGGTCAAGACTAATCTCTTGACAGAAGTGCTTCAGCCGGCAGCCTCCTCCTTGGAGACTGTGCTGCCGTTCAACGATGCACTCACTGACGTTCTTTTGGGCGCCTGGTCCAAGCCCAACACAGGGGCTCCTGTGGATAGGAACGTGTCCCGACGCCATCACCCAGCTCCGGGCGACCCCTTGTTTCTCTCTGTCCACCCCACTCCTGAGAGCTTGGTTGTCCAGGCCTCGGCTTCCCAAACCGCCTTCCCTACCGCCCCTCCGGATAGGGAATCCAAACGCCTGGATCAATTTGGGAAGAAGGGTTTTTCTTCCTCCAGTGCTGGCTTGCGGTCCATCAACACCGCTTGTCTTTTGGGCCGATATACCCACTCCTTGTGGGATTCGGTGGCGACTGTTTTGCCCCAGTGTTCTGAGGAGGTCCAGACACTGCTTACCCGCGCCATTGCGGAAGGAAGGGATGCGGCCAAATACACCATACGTTGTGGCCTTGATACCGCCGACTCGCTGGGCAGATCTATTGCAACGACGGTGGCGCTGCGTCGCCACGCCTGGCTGAGAACCACTGGTTTTTCGGGTGATGTCCAGAATACCCTCATGGACATGCCCTTTGATGGAGTCGGTCTTTTTGGTTCCAAAGCAGACCATGCGTTGGAGCGTTTTAAGGATTCACGGGCTACTGCCAAGTCCCTGGGCCTTTCTGCTACACGCCCTCCGCTACCTTCTGCTTTTTGCCCCTATCGTGGCCACGGAAGGGGCGCCCAGTCACGTCAGCAGCCCAGCCACTGGCCCGCGCAGCAGGCGTCTTCGCGTGGCCGAGGACGTGGATACCGCCGTGGCGGTTCGGGCAACCAGCGTGCGGGTCAGGCCACCACCTCCAACCCGTCCGCGGCCTCCAAGCCCTCCTAGTCCCTCCTTTCAGGTGCACAGCACGCCAGTAGGGGGCAGGGTCCGCCATCACCTTCACCACTGGCGTCCCATCACCTCGGACAGGTGGGTCTTGGACATTGTCCGAAGGGGCTACTCCCTCCCCTTCAAGACCACCCCCCAGCCATGCCACCTCAATTCCACCGCATGTCAGGGGATCACTTGGTACTTCTGCAGAAGGAAGTCACGGCCCTCTTGGCCAAGAGGGCCATCGAGCATGTTCCGACCCCAGAAGTAGGACGTGGTTGCTACTCCCACTACTTCCTGGTGCCCAAAAAGGACAAGGAGGACATGCGTCCTATCTTGGACCTCCGGAACGTCAATCGCTTCCTCCGGAAGGAGAAGTTCAAGATGCTCACCCTAGCTCAGGTCTTGACTGCCCTCGACCCTGGAGACTGGTTGGTAGCGTTGGACTTGCAGGACGCCTATTTCCACATCCCCGTCCTGCCGGCCCACCGGCGTTACCTTCGGTTCACGGTAGGCCTCGAGCATTTTCAGTTCATTGTGCTCCCCTTTGGCCTTACCAGTGCCCCTCGGGTGTTCACGAAAGTGATGGCGGTGGTCGCAGCTCATCTGCGCCGGGCAGGGGTTTCAGTCTTCCCCTACCTCGACGACTGGCTGCTGAAGGCAGGCTCGTCCCAGGCAGTCGTCTCCCACCTCCAGACTACGGCCGAACTCCTGCACTCGCTGGGGTTCTCCATCAATGTGCCGAAGTCGCATCTGATTCCTTCTCCACAGCTCCTTTTCATCGGAGCAGTTTTGGACACGACGCAGTTTCGGGCCTATCCTCCCGAACGGCGAGTCCGGGATATTCAGGCTATGATTCCGATCTTTCAGCCTTTATCCTGGGTTTCGGTACGGATGACCCTGAGGCTGCTGGGCCTCATGGCCTCCTGCATCCTGCTGGTCAATCATGCCAGATGGCATATGCGGGCTCTGCAGTGGGACCTGAAGTTCCAGTGGGCGCAGCACCAGGGCAACCTGTCCGAAGACGTCCAGATCTCGGAGGGGACTGCAAAACAGTTGCAGTGGTGGCTCTCGAACCGGCAATGGGTCATGGGCAGATCCCTCTCCCTTCCCCAGCCAGAGCACACAGTTGTGACGGACGCGTCCCTTCTGGGATGGGGCGGTCACATGGGAGAGGCGGAGATCAGAGGCCTCTGGTCTCCGGCGGAGTCCCGGCTCCATATCAACCTTCTGGAGCTCCGGGCGATCCGACTTGCACTCAAGGCATTCCTTCCCTCTGTCAAAGGGAAGGTAGTGCAGGTGTTCACAGACAACACCACCGCCATGTGGTACTGCAACAAACAAGGCGGGGTGGGGTCGTGGACCCTTTGTCAGGAGGCTCTGCGCCTCTGGACATGGCTGGAACATCAGGGCATGTTCCTGATGGTTCAACACCTGGCAGGTTCCCTGAACGCCAGGGCGGACGAACTCAGCCGCAGGTGCATGATGGATCACGAATGGCGTCTTCACTCGGAAGTGGCGCAAGGACTCTTTCTACAGTGGGGAGAGCCTTGGTTAGATCTATTCGCCACCGAAGAGAACGCGCAATGTCATCAGTTCTGCGCGTTGGAATTTCCAAGGCGGCACTCGCTCGGCGACGCTTTTCGTCACGAGTGGAGTTGCGGTCTATTGTACGCCTTTCCGCCTATACCACTTCTACCCAGTGTGTTGAAGAAGATTCGGCACGACCGGGCCCAAGTCATTCTTGTGGCTCCGGACTGGGCTCGAAGAGTTTGGTATCCCGAGCTACTCAGTATGAGCGTGGATCCCCCGATCCGTCTGCCTCTTCGGGAGGATCTTCTGTCGCAGCAGCAGGGGACGGTCCTCCACCCGAACCTGTCCAGTCTACACCTGCTTGCGTGGAGATTGAGCGGCGGCAGTTGATTCCTTTCGACTTGCCTCCCGAAGTTTGTGATGTGATTCTGGCAGCCAGGCGTCCCTCCACTAAGGTGGTATACGCCTGCAGGTGGAACAAATTTGTGGCATGGTGCACAGCAAAGGCTGTGAATCCCCTTTCTGCCCCTCTTTCTGAGGTCCTTCTGTTCCTTCTTTCTCTGGCCCAACAGGGTTCTGCCCTGGGTACCATCAAGGGTTATCTTTGTGCTATCTCGGCCTTCCTCAGGCTCCCTGATCAGCCCTCCCTTTTCAAGTCCCCTGTTGTTAACAGGTTCTTAAAAGGCATTACACACCTCTTCCCTCCTGTTCCGTTTGTAATGCCTCAGTGGGACTTGAACTTGGTTCTTACCTTTTTAATGTGCGCTCCCTTTGAGCCTCTACATAACTGTCCTCTTCGTCTTCTGACTCTGAAGACAGCCTTTCTGGTGCCCATCACCTCCGCTCGGCGGGTGAGTGAGCTCCAGGCTCTATCTTGCAAACCTCCCTTTCTGTCTGTTCATCCAGACAAGGTTGTTCTTCGGACGCGTCCGTCCTTCTTGCCAAAGGTGGTTACTGCCTTCCACATTGGGCAGACCATCACTTTGCCTACCTTCTTTCCGCCTCCGCATCCTTCCTGAGAGGAAGAGAGGCTCCACCGTCTGGACCCAAAACGTGCGCTCTCCTTCTATATCGACCGCACAAAACACTTCCGGGTGGATGACCAGCTCTTTGTTGGCTACGTGGGCGCCAAACAAGGTCGGGCGGTGCACAAATGAACCATCTCCCACTGGGTTACCTTGTGCATCAAGACCTGCTATTCTTTGGCTAAGAAGGAGCCTCCTGTTGGGCTGCGTGCCCATTCCACCAGGGCAACGGCTGCTACCACGGCCTTGGGCCGCGGTGTTCCGCTGCCGGTTATCTGTCAGGCAGCTACGTGGGCCTCGCTGCACACGTTTACAAAGCATTACTGCCTTGACAGTCAGGTCCGGAGGGACGGCTTCTTTGGCCGTTCTGTCCTCCAGGACTTCCTTGTCTGATCTTTGTTCGCAGACCCACCACCG
Source organism: Calotriton arnoldi (assembly GCA_963921515.1). Lineage (NCBI taxonomy): Eukaryota > Metazoa > Chordata > Amphibia > Caudata > Salamandridae > Calotriton > Calotriton arnoldi. The sequence continues at coordinate 3,411,990 of CAWUFW010000690.1, forward strand.
GGGTTGGTATTGCTGGGGTATCTATTCTAAGGTAAGGAATCTGTCACTAACGTGTCTCTTTCAGATGCACAAGTTACTAACTTGTGTAACGATATATCTGTAAGAGACAGTAGTTAGTGACAGATTCCTTACCGCCCCACCCATCCTCCCCGTTCTGCGACCTGATTTCTAGGGTTAAGGACATCCCTTTCAGGGCCCTAGTATTTTTCAGACACCTATGTCAGCTTCTTGCATGGCTCTGCGTTCCTGGCGCGGAAAGTCGTGTACAGAACTGACGTCAGCGCGCAGGGGTGGCGTCTAAGTACTGCCCGCGACGTCATCCCGGCGATCACGACGCCGACGACGGACGCGGAGCCGCACAACGCCGCCTACCGACGCGCAATGGTACTGCTACGCAAAAACTTTCCGGATCCAGCCTGACGCCTGGGGATATTCTAAGGTAAGGAATCTGTCACTAACTACTGTCTCTTACAGATTTATCGTTACACAAGTTAGTAACTTGTGCATTAGGTCCTGAAACTGTTGAGGTAAGCCAGCTCCCCAAAGAGACTGCCCTGGACAGAAGGATGTAAGGCAGAGTAGGCCCTGTAACTTTCAAACCACTTCCTCTACTCTTCCTCACCTGAAAAACTAGGAAGACTCTCCCAGCTTTGGCTGAGTATCCTGGCCTTTGGGCTGGGGGGGGGCTTGTGTAGGAAAGTGGGTTTCTGTTGCAGTAACCCCCCCACTTTTTGCCAGACTACTGATGCACTTTCACTTGATGTGCCCTGGGTCCCTGCCAATCAGGTTCCCAGGGCCTGTGTTCTTTCCCCGAAACTAACCCAATTGGCATCTCTGGCCACAGGTCAGCCACTGGTAAATGGTACCACAGGTACCCAGGACACTCTGACCAGGGAAGACCTCTAAGGGCTGCAGCACTTCTTGTGCCACCCTTAGAGGCCCTGTACCTTTACACACACACACACACTGCCTTTGCAGGCTGCGTGTTTTGGTGCAGAACAAAGTGAAGAGCCGACATGGCACACATCCCTGTGTGCCATGCCTACAACCCACTGCCCTGGCATAGATCAGTCACCCCTCTAGCTGGGGGCCCTATGCCAGTGGTGAGGGTACAGGTGCATGAGCCCTGTACCCCTATAGTGTCTAAGTCCATTCTTAGACATTGTAAGTGCAGTGCTGCTGTTAGAAATGGGATCTCTGGTTGGCTCAGGCTTGCGCCAAAGCCAGGCAGAGACCACCACTCTAGTCAGGGCGAGGGAGTTACACGCCGACGATAACCCCTGCTCACCCCCTTGGTAGCTTGGCACGAGCAGTCAGGCTTATCCCGGAGGCAATGTGTAAAGCGTTTGCGCAGCACACTCACACAGCAGCAACACACTAGGCACACCACAAAAGGAACTCCACACAAGGTTATATAAAAAATAGCCTTTGTATTATCATAAATACCTTAGAAACATAATCACATAATATACAGTGCGCCAACTGGCACTAGGCAATATTCACAGGGGAATTATATACAGGACCAGGCCAATCGGGCCACGGTCAGAACCATCAGATCAGGTAAGTAAATGCAAATAATACATGTAGCGCACAACCAGTAATTACTGGTACAGGTAGGAACTTAGCACGAGATCCTGTAACCGTCAAGATGGGACACCTACATCACATTAGGCATAAATCACATGAGGCAATAGGCCTCGTAAGCCTAAACACAGTGTGCCCCAATCGGGGGCACAATGCACTGACACTGGCCCCAGGCCAACTGGCCTCTCACCGTGGCTCAAATGCCCACTGTCCAGAATGTCCGGGCTGGCTGCACAGGCAGCAAAAGCAAAGTGCGCAATTGCACAAGCCTAAACGTGGCAGCTGCCCACTACTTGCTGGGCAGCTGTGAATAATTAACACGGGCACCGGCGTGCCCCCTGAGCCCCTCTCTGGGACTCAATCAACAAATGTCCCAACGTTGCAGCTGCCCGCTCTGGTGCGGCGCAGCTGTGAGCAAAGCGAAGGGGCCTCTAAATAAAATCACCCCCTCGGTGCAGCTGCCCTCTGCAAGCGGGGCAGCTGGGAATGGCACGGGCACCACTGTGCCTTGTGAGCCCCACTGGGACTCCACCACAAAAGAATATGCCCACTGTCAGGCGGGGCCGCTTGTGGCAAGGAAACTGGCACTAACGTGCCTCTCAGCCCCCTCCGGGACTTCTACAATAATGCCCCCAAAGCGCTGCCGCTGCCCACTGTCAAGCGGGGCAGCGGGAAAGAAAACTGAGCACGGCACCTGCAGCGCCCGAGGCTTGGTTACGGGGGCGGGCACCGAAAATGTGCCCCGACGCACCAACAATACCCTTACTGAGCCCCACTCACCGGGGACTCCTCTCGCGGCTTCTCCTCACACGGGGGGCCGTCTTGTAGACCCCTCAGGACTCTGCAGCATGCGGGGCTCTCTTCCACGCCGGGGAGCTCTGCTGACGACTGCAGACCTTCTCCGCTTCCCCTCCGCACACGTGGGACTTCCCTCTGGGCAGCGGTCGGGGCTCTCTCAGCTCACGAGAGCCCCGTGCAGACTTGCCCGCTTCTTCGTTCGGCCCGGGACGCCCTGGGAGGCGGGGTAGGCTCCCGTCCTCCCTCCTGGCCGCAGCTTCCGCCCAGGGCGCGTGGCTCCACCCCCAACCAGGCAGCTCGTGCCTGGCTTCCGGGTCGCGTTTCACCGCGGCCCGGCGATTTCTCTCGGCGGCTTCCTCTTCACTCGGGTGCAAGGCGGGGTGGGCTCCCGCTGTAGGCAAAGCACTGGCGGGGTAGGCACCCGCTCGAGAGCACAAATACGCGGGGTGGGCTCCCGCTCGAGTGCACGCAAATGCGGGGGAATCCCTACGTCGGGATTCCCTCAAAATCAATCGCAGCTCAGCGCTGCAGGGAAAACAGGCTCCTCTCAGCAACAAAGAGCAACGCGCTCTTCAATAATAAAAGCAAAGCGCTCACAAGGCGCTAGAAGCAGCACAAGCTCCAGCAGTGGCCCCAAAAAGGTCAGAAGAAAGAGTCCTTGGTACTGGGGGGACCACAGCACAGCGCAGCCAGGCAGGCCAGCACGCAGGGACCCCCAGGAAACAGCAGCTGGGTCCCGCGGCGGTTCCTCCTGGCAGAGTGTCCCCTGCAAGTCAGCACAACAGAACAGAACCTCTTCATGGGGTCACAGCCCCCTCTTTTATACACCCTTTTCCTTTGTCACATAGCACAGGGCTGGGGAAAAACCAGGTGCAACTGGTTTTGGGGGAGCTTTGGAGCACTTTGTTTTGCTCAGCTCCTCTCTCCTTTCACAGGACAGGCTAGGGACATCAGACGCACCACAGGGGGTAGAGCCAGCATTGTGGAGGGAAGGCACAGCCCTATTCAGGTCCGGGGTGCAACTCCTCCCTCCCATCTAGATGCAGATCTCCCTATTCAGCCCTGCGCTGACTCACCCTGCCCCTCCTGGAGCCACACACACCTCCCAGCCCCTGTCACTCACAAAGCCAGACATGCAATTCACATCAGGCAGGCAGACACAGAGCACACATAAATGCCAACTTCTAAAAGTGGCATTTCCACACCAGTCATAATAAATCTGCGCACACCATTGCGCAGCATTTATTCTCACGAGTTCGCACATACTAAACTCGCCCCTGCACTCCTCTCACACCAGGAATTACCATGGACACACATATTCCCCATGCATTCCTATGGGAGGGCAGGACAATCTCACCACATGCACTCAGCGTGCGCCCGCACTTTACACTGGGACACAGTGCTAAAGTGCGCAGAGGCCTAAAACCACCAACACTACACAGGGAAAAGGCTAGGAGACGAGCAAAAAGTTTAGGGGTGAACCTGCCAAAAGGGCCAAGTCCAACACAACCCCCTTCCAGCCAAAACGCAGGGCAGACCAATCACCACCGTGATGGGCTTCCCTGCTTGGGGCGATAGAACACGGACGCGGGCCCGCAACTGCAGGGACACCCTCCGGTTCTACGCCACGGTGAACCCATGTGGTTCCTTCTGAAAAAGCTGTCTGGACCAACTGGGCTACCCCACTGGTACTCCCTAGCTGTCCGCGGCCAGGACCAGGCCCTAGGCCATCCAGATGCCACTGGTCCTTGCCCATTCACAGAGTGGGGGTAGTAACCCCTGGCACATAGTAGCCATTCTCCACTCTTCCCCTCATCAGGGCAGGTCTAGACTGCCACTGATCCTCCAGCCTAGGGTCTGCACCCTCAGGCGGACCAGAAGTCACGGGTGAGGCTCTCCTCCCCCTACCTCTCCTTCTAGGGTTCCGCCCTCTCCTCCTGGGAGAAGCACCCTCAGAACACAACTCTCCCACCAGTTCAGGACCTCTCTCCAAAAACTGGTCTCCCAACCTAGGGTCTAAACCCTCAGGTTGCACCGGGGTCAGAGGCGAGGACTCCCTCCCTCTGCACCCCCTTCCAGAGTTCTGCACCCTCCCAACTGGAGCGGTACCCCTGGAAGATGAACCGGTCAGGACACTGGTTACAGATGTCCCTTCCTCCAGATCAGGCGGATCCTGAACCTGGCCTCCCAACCTTGGGGCTGAACCCCACGGCTGAGCATTTGCCTGGCACACCAGGACTTCCGGGGGCGCACTCAGCAGCCCCCGAGGGTAACACATGACTCATGTGTTGCGTGACAGTCTGCGTGGCGCAGACCTCCCGACCCCTGTCCATCTGACAGTGCGCAGAGATCCCCCACGACAGAAGTGGTGTCACCATGGTCACTTCTAGGAGACTCAGCCCTTCTGGCTGGCCCCTGACCCACTGGTTCTTCCACTGGGGAACACATCCCCCTCTCACCCCTCAATCCGGACTTCTGTACCCTCCCAACTGGAGCGGCACTGCCAGACACCAGAACCACTGGAGCTCTATTTACAGATGCTCCAGGTTCTCCAGACACTAGGAGATCCTCCTCAAATGGACTAACAGGACAGCCTAGGCTCCCAACCTGGTGTTCCCTGAAGAAACCATCCAGGCTCTGAGACTGGGTTTCGGGCACCTGGGGACACTCAGTCCCACACTCACTCCTACTCCACTGAGACAGGACGTGAGCCCCTACACCCCTCCCACTACACTGGGACCTAGCTGGGCTACACTGAACCTCTTCCCCAATACAGGACTGGAAGATACCTGAACCATTACTTTTGGGATCACTCCCTAATGCCTCTTCAGAACCTTGGGCCTCCACCCAGAGGTCTGCTTCCTCTGCAAGATCCCATGGATCAGGGTGCCCACACTCCAACAGGTGTTGGCGCAACCCTGGAAAACAACAACTGAGCAGGTGCTCTTTAATAACCAGATTGAACAGTTCTTCAAAATCCTGTTCCGTGGTACACTTTACCCAGTCAACCAGTGCATCATGACAGTCATCCACAAACCTCCCCCAAGACTGGTGAGACAGTTTCCTACTGCCCCTGAACTTCAACCTGTACTCCTCTTCCTGGGAGCCAAGTACCATATTCTGGGAACTGGGAATGGGACTTCCTGCACTGGACTGTATATTGCTGCCACCACTGGACTCCACCCTCACTGGGGAATCCAGAAAACTAAAACTACACTCAGAGGACGTACCAAGAGCTAATTTCTCCTTGGTGAAGGCCCTCTCAGCCTCCGCCATCCTCTCCTGTGCTAGGACCCTCTCGGTCTCTAGCTTTTTCTCCTCCACACTCAGCTGCGCTATCTCCTTGGTATGCTCTAACCTGAGCTTCTCCAAAGCCAGCTGATGCTCCCTTTCTTCCCTCCTATCCACCCACTCCTCTGGGGACAGGAAAAGGGATGGGGCACTGCCCCCAACACTGGACCCAGCAAGGGACTCCCTATCTATGGGGTCCTCACTATCTACTGGCGTCCCTGTCCTGTCACTTTCTTCCTCCTCTTCAGACTCCTCAGGGCTCCCCTCAGACCCACCACCCTCTTGGCGTGCGGCCAGGGCCCTCTTCTCCTCATTGCGCTCACAGTCCCATTCATCCTTTTGCCATTGGATCAGGTTGTCCCTCAGTTTTGACTGGGTGTCTGACCCACTCACTGCTATGTCTCTCTCCTTACAGAAGTCCACCAACTCCCACATGCTGTATCTAAACAGACCACAAAAATTAAAAGCAGACTCCATTTTGGCAGGACGCTCAGGGACACGTGCAACACAGGAGACCTAGGTTTCTGAGCTGAAGCAAGAGTACACAATTTACAAATGACACTTTTAGGAGAAGAATTAAAACAAAACTCAGAACAATAATCCCCACACACGTGATTATCTAAATGTAGAGTTTGTAGTGCAACCAGTTGTCGCTGTGGTACTGCGCAAACGCAAGTCCTATCCCCACCGCTGACAACCAATGTTAGAAATGGGATCTCTGGTTGGCTCAGGCTTGCGCCAAAGCCAGGCAGAGACCACCACTCTAGTCAGGGCGAGGGAGTTACACGCCGACGATAACCCCTGCTCACCCCCTTGGTAGCTTGGCACGAGCAGTCAGGCTTATCCCGGAGGCAATGTGTAAAGCGTTTGCGCAGCACACTCACACAGCAGCAACACACTAGGCACACCACAAAAGGAACTCCACACAAGGTTATATAAAAAATAGCCTTTGTATTATCATAAATACCTTAGAAACATAATCACATAATATACAGTGCGCCAACTGGCACTAGGCAATATTCACAGGGGAATTATATACAGGACCAGGCCAATCGGGCCACGGTCAGAACCATCAGATCAGGTAAGTAAATGCAAATAATACATGTAGCGCACAACCAGTAATTACTGGTACAGGTAGGAACTTAGCACGAGATCCTGTAACCGTCAAGATGGGACACCTACATCACATTAGGCATAAATCACATGAGGCAATAGGCCTCGTAAGCCTAAACACAGTGTGCCCCAATCGGGGGCACAACGCACTGACACTGGCCCCAGGCCAACTGGCCTCTCACCGGGGCTCAAATGCCCACTGTCCAGAATGTCCGGGCTGGCTGCACAGGCAGCAAAAGCAAAGTGCGCAATTGCACAAGCCTAAACGTGGCAGCTGCCCACTACTTGCTGGGCAGCTGTGAATAATTAACACGGGCACCGGCGTGCCCCCTGAGCCCCTCTCTGGGACTCAATCAACAAATGTCCCAACGTTGCAGCTGCCCGCTCTGGTGCGGCGCAGGTGTGAGCAAAGCGAAGGGGCCTCTAAATAAAATCACCCCCTCGGTGCAGCTGCCCTCTGCAAGCGGGGCAGCTGGGAATGGCACGGGCACCACTGTGCCTTGTGAGCCCCACTGGGACTCCACCACAAAAGAATATGCCCACTGTCAGGCGGGGCCGCTTGTGGCAAGGAAACTGGCACTAACGTGCCTCTCAGCCCCCCTCCGGGACTTCTACAATAATGCCCCCAAAGCGCTGCCGCTGCCCACTGTCAAGCGGGGCAGCGGGAAAGAAAACTGAGCACGGCACCTGCAGCGCCCGAGGCTTGGTTACGGGGGCGGGCACCGAAAATGTGCCCCGACGCACCAACAATACCCTTACTGAGCCCCACTCACCGGGGACTCCTCTCGCGGCTTCTCCTCACACGGGGGGCCGTCTTGTAGACCCCTCAGGACTCTGCAGCATGCGGGGCTCTCTTCCACGCCGGGGAGCTCTGCTGACGACTGCAGACCTTCTCCGCTTCCCCTCCGCACACGTGGGACTTCCCTCTGGGCAGCGGTCGGGGCTCTCTCAGCTCACGAGAGCCCCGTGCAGACTTGCCCGCTTCTTCGTTCGGCCCGGGACGCCCTGGGAGGCGGGGTAGGCTCCCGTCCTCCCTCCTGGCCGCAGCTTCCGCCCAGGGCGCGTGGCTCCACCCCCAACCAGGCAGCTCGTGCCTGGCTTCCGGGTCGCGTTTCACCGCGGCCCGGCGATTTCTCTCGGCGGCTTCCCTCTTCACTCGGGTGCAAGGCGGGGTGGGCTCCCGCTGTAGGCAAAGCACTGGCGGGGTAGGCACCCGCTCGAGAGCACAAATACGCGGGGTGGGCTCCCGCTCGAGTGCACGCAAATGCGGGGGAATCCCTACGTCGGGATTCCCTCAAAATCAATCGCAGCTCAGCGCTGCAGGGAAAACAGGCTCCTCTCAGCAACAAAGAGCAACGCGCTCTTCAATAATAAAAGCAAAGCGCTCACAAGGCGCTAGAAGCAGCACAAGCTCCAGCAGTGGCCCCAAAAAGGTCAGAAGAAAGAGTCCTTGGTACTGGGGGGACCACAGCACAGCGCAGCCAGGCAGGCCAGCACGCAGGGACCCCCAGGAAACAGCAGCTGGGTCCCGCGGCGGTTCCTCCTGGCAGAGTGTCCCCTGCAAGTCAGCACAACAGAACAGAACCTCTTCATGGGGTCACAGCCCCCTCTTTTATACACCCTTTTCCTTTGTCACATAGCACAGGGCTGGGGAAAAACCAGGTGCAACTGGTTTTGGGGGAGCTTTGGAGCACTTTGTTTTGCTCAGCTCCTCTCTCCTTTCACAGGACAGGCTAGGGACATCAGACGCACCACAGGGGGTGGAGCCAGCATTGTGGAGGGAAGGCACAGCCCTATTCAGGTCCCAGGTGCAACTCCTCCCTCCCATCTAGATGCAGATCTCCCTATTCAGCCCTGCGCTGACTCACCCTGCCCCTCCTGGAGCCACACACACCTCCCAGCCCCTGTCACTCACAAAGCCAGACATGCAATTCACATCAGGCAGGCAGACACAGAGCACACATAAATGCCAACTTCTAAAAGTGGCATTTCCACACCAGTCATAATAAATCTGCGCACACCATTGCGCAGCATTTATTCTCACGAGTTCGCACATACTAAACTCGCCCCTGCACTCCTCTCACACCAGGAATTACCATGGACACACATATTCCCCATGCATTCCTATGGGAGGGCAGGACAATCTCACCACATGCACTCAGCGTGCGCCCGCACTTTACACTGGGACACAGTGCTAAAGTGCGCAGAGGCCTAAAACCACCAACACTACACAGGGAAAAGGCTAGGAGACGAGCAAAAAGTTTAGGGGTGAACCTGCCAAAAGGGCCAAGTCCAACAGCTGCCATTAAGAGTATATGGTGCTGGGAGCTTGTCATTACAAACTCCACAGCACCATAATGGCTACACTGAAAACTGAGAAGTTTGGTATCAAACTTCTCAGCACATTAAACCCACACTGATGCCAGTGTGGGATTTAATGAAAAATGCACACAGAGGGCATCTTAGAGATGCCCCCTGAAAACTAACCTACCACTAGTATCCAGGCTGAGTGGCTGCTTTCAGCTGCCACCACCAGACATGTTTCTGGACCCCTGGGTCGAGAGCCTGCTGCTCTCGGGGGCTTGAAACAATGCACATCCTAGGACGAGGTGCCAAGCGTCCTCCCCCAGGATGGGCAGGGTTCACGAAGGGGAAGCTTCAAAGGCTTGCCGCCTTTGTGAGCTTCCCCAGGCCACTTGCTGCTTTCAGCAACTGGCCCCCACTGGTTCTGACCCCCACTTTGGGTGGGAGAACCGGCGGGAAAAACAAGTAAGGAAGAGAGGTGTGCCCACCTCTGCCAACTCCACCCCTCAGGTGGGGGAGGCGAGGTGAAGCACAACTCCCAGTCCCCGCCATCTTGCAGATGGGGGGACTCAGCAACCAGGTACAGGCTCATGCCCCCCTCCCACTGGAGGGTGGCATAATAGGGGGTGTACCCACCCAAGGGAAGGGACCCATTGGTCCCTGCCTTTTACCTACCTGTAACGCCCCTAAATCTAGTATTTAGGTGCACCCCTGAACCTTGCTTCCTCAGACAAGAAGAAACTACAAGAAGAAGAAGGACCGAACAGCCGTGCAGCAGCTAACAAGAGGAAGACGCCCACTGACTTGCCCCAGCCCTACCGGCCTGTCTCCCCCTTGAACCTGCTCCTGCAAAATCCCGGTGTGTCCTGCAGTCAGCAACCTCGAAAACCCCGGAGGACCTGCCTGCCTTCAACCCCAAAGACTTTATCTCCCGTGAACACCGGATTTGTTCATCGGCAACCTCTGGCCCTGGCTGGAAACCGCGAATCAGCACCACTCTACACCCGCCGTCCACGGCCCGAGCTCGAGTGGACAAACACCACGAGGAGGTCACCCCGGCGATCCTGACCCAAGATCCGGCGATCCCTGACCTGCCTCAAGCCTCCAGCCGACGCCTGCAGCCTAAATCCGGAAGGTCCCCCTAACCGCCACCAGGAGCTGGTAAGAAGATCGGACCCCAAAAGGCACCCCTGCACCTGACGCCCCACGGCCTTGGGTGGCCTAACCGACAGTGCCTAACCAACCCCTAACTTCCCAACTTACCTCTCGAAGTGGTGGTCGCACCCAGAAGACCTTCGTCCCCGAGCCTGCAGTGCCTTTGCAAACCGGAGGTTCCCCATTGAAAACAACAGGGCGCCCGACGTTGAAACAGCACCCTGCACCCGGCCGCCCTAGTGCCTCTGAGGGTGCACCTTTGGTGCTACTTTTTTTCCCCATTTGCCCTGAGCTAAAGTCCAGGAGCTTTGCTCCCCCAACCAAGTGGCCTGCTTGCCAGCAGCCACCAACCAGAGGCCCCCTTCCCCCCATAGGATAACATTGGGCCTCAGCACTCTGCACCCGGCCGCCCTAGTGCCGCTGAGAGTGTAACTAGAGTGCATCCTTGACCCTGGGGGACCCCTGAGTCTACCCCAGAACCTCAACTCCCACTACCAAATACTTACCTCAAAACCGATAACACTATTTTCCTCCATAGGATAACATTGACTGTTTTTCTGTGAAAAGTTTTGAAGTGTGGAGTTTGAAAACCTAAAGAAATTCTTTAAAATTGTACTGTTTAACAAAAACGATTTTTCTTACCTGTTTACAGGAAATGTCCCAGAGTAGTATCCAGGTATACTACTCTGAGTAAGAAAAGTAATCCAAAAGTAATTTACCTGTAATTTTACCGAAAAGCCCATTCAAGTCTATGTACTGTATTTACAAAGTATTGCATTTCTCTAAAACCATACTGTAAGTCAAAACAAAGTGCATATACAATTTCAATTCAAACTGTTTACAAACTGCATTACTACTTTAAAGTATTTATTGCTTACCTGTGCCAGGCTTGCTTGGTTCTAGAAAATAAAATACCTAAAAGAATATTTTTATACAAAAACAATTGTTCTGAAGTTCAGTCTTTGAGTGTGTGAATTCATTTGCTGACTGAGTGTGTACAACAAATGCTTAACACTGTCCTCTGATACTGCCTTACTGCTCGACCACACTACCACAAGTAGAGAGTGAGGTGCTATCTAACTTTACCTCTGCCTACCTTTGGGGTTCCACTGGACTCTGTGCACACTATACCTCACTTTGGTATAGTATATACAGAGCCAGCTTCCTACAATAGACAAATGGTTTGCTGCATTTGAGAGGGCCCACAGCATGAGAATGATAGGCTCTCGGCTCTAGGGATCTTAGTTGTGGGGACTAGTCCCAAAAGTTGGGAGGGATAGGCTATTGACCTTGGAGGACGATGTAGCAGAGTCCTAGTGCACACGAAGGAAAAGCAAAGTATGGCCTTACCCCAGAGGAATACTGGAAGAAATTTGGAGATATGCACAAAGATGCACATCAGTCCTGGGTAGACTATGTAGACATCTCAGTAAAGGTACTGGAAGGTTGGTTAAAGGGCAATGTAATTACTACTTATGGTGGGCTATACAGTTTAATTGTGAAACAGCTCATTTGAACTAATTGTTCCTCAGAAAATTTAAACCAGATTCTAGTGGATTCTAAGCTATAAAGCCCCAGAGAGCTGGGTAATGTCGCTGATGAATGGGTATGCACTAGGGTGCATAAGAAGTCCTGGGGGTGATCTTAAGAAAGATAGTCAGGCCCCTAGCAAGTGAAAGAGGGAGGCAAATACAAAAATGAGTTCTTAAAGGGCCCCAAAAGTCTGCACAAGAAGGGGAGTCGCAAAACCCATCAAAGTCCAAATGCAGTGGGAATCAGGGAAAAAATTATTCCCCGTCAGATGCTGGGGTGTGCTATGACTGTCAGCAGCCAGGGCACAGGAGAGGAGACTCAGTGATGGAGTGCAGGGGGTCAGCCAGATACAGAAGCAAGTCATGTGCGTAGCAGGAGATAATGTCCTCCCAGTCTGGGCTCCATCGTAGTCCCCGCAACTGGGACTCCATTTGCAGCCAACATGCCAGGGGTTCTATAGCTACGGCAAACAGTAGAGAGGAGAGCGGGCAACACTGCCTCATTCTTCTCCCCAAGACAAATCCTCCTGACAGGTATCCATTGACCGAGCCACTGGCCTGCCCTACCAAACTCCATCTTGCCCAGCACCTCCAACAGGAATCGCCAATTGACTGAGTCGAGGGCTTCTTTGGCATCTAGGGCCAGCAGGACCGGAGGCTCTTCCAGAGCTTGTCTTCTCAATAGGTTGCAAAATATGCATCGCAGGTTGCGTCTGGTGGATCATATGGGCATGAATCCCGACTGGTCAGATTCAACTAGTTTATCAATTACCTGTAGCAGACAATTAATAAGTATTTTGGGCAAAATGTTGACTTCCGTGTTCAGTAGGGTAATTTGCCTGTAGGAGGCACACTGGCCTGGTGGTTTTCCCTCCTTGTGAATGAGGACAATAGTAGCTGTTCTTAGATCCCCAGGTAGATGTCCCCTCACCCTGGCCTCATACAGCATTTTGCGGAGACGGTCACATACTAATCTCGTGACACAGCAGAAACATTTGGGAGGGACGCCATTAGGCCCAGGAGTTTTTCCCCTTATGGAGCTGATGTTTGGCAACCCTAATTTCTTCGGTGCTGATTTCCCTGTTGAGTGTCTTTGAGCCATCTCGGTCCAGAACAGGGATTGGCAGGTCTCTCACAAACTCCTGGAGATCAACACATCCTACCTCCAACACAAGACTGTAAAGACCCACAAGATGGGCTGCGAAGGCCCCCAAAATCTCCTCCGCAGACTGCAACCCTTCTCCCCTGGCTGCTACCTGGTATATCCAGTGTCTCCTGTCCTCCGGGCTCACCAACAAAGCTAACGGTTAACTGGATTTTTCCACTTTATATAGTTTATGATGTTTCGACGGAAAGTGGGATTTCGCCTCTTTTTCCACTAAGCATCTATACTCTTTCCTAATAAGGGATATGTGGTGCAGGAGTTCGGGACTTGGTTAAATCGAGTACTCCCTTTCCTATTCTTTAGGCTGGCTTCTAGTTCAGCTACCTCCTGTAGTTTCTCTCTCCTTTTCCCTGTTTTGTGGGATATCAGGATCCCTCTCATAACCGCCGTATAGTCTTCTCAGGTCACCATTTCCACTTTCATGGACCCCACAGTCTCCCTGAAATAGGTCTTTTGCTGGTTGTCAACAACAGTCTAGCGGTCCTGTCACCCAGCTACCATGGGTCCAACCACTATTCCGTCCCTTAGAGGACCATTGCGCCAGGTGAGTGTACATTAGGGAGTGGTCTGACATACCCCAAGGCAGGTATCTATTGTCTCTGTACCAACCCTCCTGTGCCTGGGGAACCAGGAGGTAGAACTACCTGCCTCCACAATGCCTGGGGTGTCTGTTGTCCTGTCATACCCAACATCAAACCTGTTTTTTAGATTAGATTGTCCACTAGTCTCAATACCATGTTTCTTGGGGGGAGGGCAAGAGGGAGGGCAACTTAAAGTTCTGTGTACAATCTCAAGTCCCAGCACACGTCTCGCCTCTGGTCGCCACTGCACTTGTTCCTCATGTCAGTCGTCAGCTGACTTGTCTCTCCCCCAGACCCTGATGTTGCTTCCTGATGGAGCCAGACCATATGATCCGCTGTGCCGGCGGAACTCCAGGACTCCCCGGGGCCCTATTACACATAGGATGCATTTTCCCTGTTAGTGCCATGGTGCACCTTAAAATAGGTGCGCCGGGGGAAACAGGGATATGGTGCCCTATCACATTGAATGTGCTGCCCCCAGGGCAGCTGCGAAGTTGTGTTGCCCTGGGGTCAGCGCATTCAGGTGAAAAACGGAGCAGCTTTAAAGCAGCCGCTCCATGTTTCACAGACCAGGTGGTAAGCTGTCTGCACTTTTAAGAGGGAGAGAGATCCCCTTGCAGGCGGGTGCAGTGAGTGATTGCACCTGCCTGCAAGGGGAAGTCTGCGGAGTCCATAGGACCCCCTTTCCCCTTCCAGAGGGCTGCCATCAGGGGGTGCACTGACAGTGCACCACCTTTTATATGGCACACTGTCAGTGCGCCTCCTGACAGCTTCTTTGCTTCTGCGCCCATGTCTATAATAGGGCGAGGGCGCAGAGGCAAAGGGATTCCCTCATACTCATGGGTCCATGCCCCCATGCAAATGAGGGAACACCCTCTGGTGATAGCAGTGGCGCTATATGTGCGCCAGCACTATCTGTATAACAGAAAGGTCTGCACAAGCGTCTTTGGCTCTTTCTGTAATACCAAAGTGGCCTGGGAGTGTGCAAAGTGGGCGCACATGCCCGTTGCGCCCCGGGGCACTTTCCATAATACAGCCCCTGGTCGTGATTTCCTTGCAGAATGCCATCCCTACAGCCGGTCCAAGGCCTCCTCTGGGGTGGAACAGAACCATGATTTCCCTTCATCCAGGATTTGCAATTTTGCTGGGAATTGCATGGAGTATTGCACGTTGCGTTTCAGGAGTTCTTGCTTGACCTTGTCGAATGATCGCCATTTAGCCTACACTTCTTACATGAAATCTGCAAAGACCATGACTGTCTGTCTCTCGAATTGCATTGGGCCTTGTTGTCTAGCCACGGTCCTTGAAATGGAGGAATCGGGCTATTATTGATCTGGGTATTGCGCCCGGCCAGAGTGGTGCCCTGGGCATTCTGTGGGCTGTTTCTGTTAAGTGTGTAGATAGTTCACTGGCTGGTATTCTGGTGGTCTCAATCTTCAATACATTTCTCCACATTGAAACACTCTGCTTTTTCGGATATACCTCCAAAACGCACATTGATCTGCCTTCCGCGTCCTCCACAATTGTGTGTAGCAGCTGTGTAGTGTGGCAGACTTAGGGCGTTAGGGTTTTGATGGAGGCTTCATGTTCCTTCAGAGAGGCTTCAGTGGCTGTGACCCTTGCCATGATCTTAACCATGTTGTTCCTGATCAGTGTGACATACACCACCACAGTATCACTTTATTTCCAGCGCCATTAGAGTATAGGGCCTCAGTCCTCTGTCTCTACACCCTCCCTAGCCTCCGCATTAGCCTTAAATGTGTACTTATCCAGGAGGTTGGAAGGGGCCACCTTATGGCTCTGGTCGCACACCGTGGCGGGAGTTCAATGGGAACCATAGCCTATTCCAGGGGCCGGAGCCAGAGTAGTGTGAGATAGTAAGACTATTCTGGTCAGCCACCCTACTTTCCAGTGTCCACAACTGGGGGACCGGGGAGTATCACCCCAGTCCATGGGTCCCTGTCTACCCCTCCCCATCTTTCCCTGGTACCTGCTCGTGCAACACTGGCTGCAGGTTTCAGAAGAGAAAGGGGGGAACCATGCAGGAAGCTGGCTCTGTATGTACTATACCAAAGTAAGGTATAGTGTGCACACAGTACAGGGAGTCCCCAGAGGTATAGCAGAGGCTAACTTAGGTAAGTACTAACAGCTCTCTATGTGGTAGTGTGGGCGAGGAGTTAGGCTTATCCAGAGGGTGTGTTAAGCATTTATTGTATTCACTCAATCAAGACTGATGGCACACACTCAGAGACAGAATCCAGACAAATTGGGTAAGTATAAAAAAGGTATACTTAGATTTTATTTCTAGAACCAAGCAGGACTTGATACAGGTAGGTAAAATATACTTTCAATTGTACACCTTTTACACAGAGATGCAATTGAGGAGGGATTTGCAATTGTTACAGGTTGCTATATTGTCAAAAAGCAGCTTAAATTACACAGAAATTACTTTTAGAAAACATTTTGATTACTTTGACTACTGGGGGTGGTATGCCTAGATACCACACCAAGGGATCTCACAATACAAGGTAAGTAAGACTTTTCTTGGTTTAAGTTATACTGACAATTGTCTCCATACAAAACAACAGTTCAACACTTAGAACATTTTAGGCCCAAAAACTCCTAACATGGTTTCCTATGGGAGAAAAATGGTTATAGTTTTCACAGGTAAGTAAACGTCTCACGAGTGGGAGTTTTGGGGGTTAGGACCAAGGTTGCCCAAGGTCAAGGTAGGCACTTGAGTTGCACCACCAGCGGTAGTGGGGCGGCCGGGTGCAGAGTGCAGGGGACCAGTGGTAGCCAATGGGCCTATTGTGGCCTTCCAAGCAGGCCACTGGGCTGTGGGAGCAAAGCTCCTAGGGTTAAGGTCAGCACTGCAGGGGGCAACAATCAGCACAGGAGCTGCACCAACAGCGGCACTGGGGCAGCCGGGTGCTGGGTATCAAGAAGACGTCGGAGACCCTGTGATTCTGAATGGAGTCCTTTGGTTCGGCAAAGTTGCTGCCGGCTCGGGCAGGGAGACGTCCTGAAGGCGACCATCGGCTGGAGAGGTAAGTTGGGTTCCTGGGGGATGCCTGGTCACCGTTGGTTGGGCCACCCAAGGGCGTGGGGCGTCGGGTGCAGGGGTGTCTTTTGGCGTCGGGTTTCTTTACCAGCTCGGTCGCGGTTGGTTTTCCCGCCGATTCTCCCGTCCAAAGTGGGGGCCAGAACCGGTAGGAGCCAGTTGCTGGGGCAGCAAAAGGCAGGGACAGCTTTCAAAGGCGGAAGGCCTTTGAAGCTTCCCCTTCGTGGACCCAGCCCATCCTAGTGTAGGAGGCATGACACCTCTAGCCAGGATGTGCTTAGTTTCTGGACCCAGAGAGCGGAGGTCCAGAAACCTGTCTGGTGGTGGCAAATGGTGGGCAGCCATTCAGAAACCATACCAGGGCTAGTCGATTTTCAGGGGGCATCGCTAAGATGCCCTCTGAGTGCATTTTAAATCAAATCCCACACTGGCATCAGTGTGGGTTTAATGTGCTGAGATGTTTGCTACCAAACTTCCCAGTTGTTAATAAAGCCATTACGGCGCTGTGGAGTTCGTAATGACCAACTCCCAGACCATATACTCTTTATGGCTTTACTGCACATACAATGTCTAAGAATGGACTTAGACACTGCAGGGGTAGAGGGCTCACACCACTGTACCCTCACCTGAGGGCTAGTGCACCCTGCTAGAGGGGTTACCTACCTAGGTCTCGGGCAGTGGGCTGTATGTCGAATCTTCGCTTTTTTCTGCACCAAAACACGCAGCCTGCAATGGCAGGGTGTGGGTGTTAAGGTACAGGGCCTCTCTAAGGGTGGCACAACAGATCATGCAGTCCTCAGAGGCCTTCCCTGGTCACAGTGCCCTTTGTACCCATGGTATCTTTTACAAAGAGCTAACCTGTGGCCAGAGATATGCCAATTGTGGGTACAAAGGTACAGTTTTGGTAAAGAGAACAGGCCCTGTGAACCTGATTGGCAAGGATCCAGGGCACATCAAGTCAGGCTGCATCAGATGTCAGGCAAAAAGTGGGGGATAACCATGCAAAAAAGGGCACTTTCCTACAAACCAGAAATGACGTAGTCAACCTCCTCTGGCACTGCTCATACCCCAGTGGTGTGCGGCCCATCCTGGGGCCCCAACAGTCTTCGCTTCGTTAGGGGAGCCAAAAAAGGTCCAGACTAGTGTCTCCACTGCTCTGCTCAGCCTCCTCAATGTCAGCGGGGTCTCTGGTACTTGGCAATGCCTCTATCAAAGACTGACATCCTCCACTGCCGATGTGGCCCTTGGCAGTCTGCGGTATTTCTCCAGGGCCCCAGTACTCCTCTGCCTGGCCGCAGTCAAGAAGAGCTCAGTGCTAGGACATTACAGTCCCTGTATGGCTCCCGATGGCAGCAGGCGCTCACCGCACCTGGTAGCAAACAAGTAATTTGCGTTGCCCCGGGGGCCCCCAGCCTCACCGATTGCTCAGACAGATACTTCAGAACATGGGATTGGGGCAGTGTTGTCCTAGGTAAATGATGAGGGCATGGAAAAAACAGTTGCCTTTACAAGTACGTGACCCCTCTCCAGGAAGCAGCAGTGGAGTGCCATGGAGAGGGAATCCTTTGCTGTGGTTGGGTCCCTGAAGAAGCGAAGATCCTACTTATTTGGGACTCACTTCAAAGGTCAAACTAACCACAGATCTCTCAAACGGCTCATGTAGATGAGAGGAAAGAACCCCAAGCTGTTGAGATGGTCCATATCCCTACAGTGAATGGACATTGCAGAGGAACATAGACCTGGAAGTGACCATGCCAATGCAGATGGCATTTCCAGATTCTTCCACTTCTATAATAAGTACCAAGGTATAGGTTAGTTGCTCATCACCATTCAGCTGGAGGGGGGCCATGTAGGAAAGTGCCTCTTTTTGTACGATCAAGACCCCAGGTTTTGGACTGATGCTGCTAGTTGTTTTACTCTGCAGTGCACTGGATCCTGCTGTCCAAGCCCCAGTACATGTGCTCGGACCCCTCGATGTATGTGCCCAATTGGCTAATACCAGATTGGCATATTATACTTACCTATAAGTCCTTGTTATATGGTACAAGGGGTACCCAGGGCTAGAAAGTTAAATGTCACTGGTGGACTGCAACACTTAATTGTGCCACCACTACAGTGACAAAGGTGAAAAACGTTACAACATAAGAATACCTCTCTGACCATAGATCGTAAGTTTTTTCGGTGGAGTACTGCAGAAGTATTCTCCACAGCTGCTCACTCAATGAGCCCTGAACTGAATTTCTCCCCTATAAGAGACAAATAAAGGTGAAAAACGTGACACTAGGCCTGCCACTGCAGCCTAGTCGGGCAGCTCCCAAACTGCCAACTCGGCGTGGCAAAATAAACCCTCTTGCCAAGTCAAAACCTTTGATTTTAATATTAATAAGTCAACCCTAGGGAAGGCCTTGGTAACCTGCAAGGCAGGGTGCTAAATATTAAAGAGAAAGGCATGTTCCTCTCGTATTCGGCATGCTCTGACTATGAAAACTCAAAATTGTCATTTTCTCTGCAGTAAGACTGGCGGCCCCTATTGGCTAACATAGATTTACACTAGCCACCGTGCTCAGTACTAACTTTCATTTGGGACCACCAAAGATATTACTACAGGGTATCAAATAAATTGTTCCATTAAACCCGACTCATTGTTGAAATAAGATTTAAAGTCACTTTTAATAGAAAGTCACCACTTTGTTCCCCAGGCTGCTGGTAGTCCTTTCTGACTATCTGCAGCAGTTAACCAGGACAGCCTGCAACTCCACCTACCCACCCCCCTCCAGCAGGATGGCTACCGGGCGGTGGCCACAGATGGCCCAGTTTCAAAGAGTCTATCACCTCAGTGAAGCAAATGCGTTTCATACCTTAGCCTACCTGCTCCTTTGTGTAGGCAGACAGACTGGCATCTCCAGAGGGGGAAACACAGTTGTAGAACCGTTTTCCCAAGAGGAGTGGCTCATTGTGCTGAGTATACCTTAGGGACGTGCCGAGAGCTCCACATGGGGAAGAAGGCTTGAGCCATCTTGGAGTCAGGCAGGGAAGAGTACTCTGGGATTGTTTCTGGCAAATCTTTAGGAAGTGATGCAAAGTGGGAATGGTTGCTCTGTCGGAATTGCAGCCCCATTGGCTAGTGAGTCCTTCATGAACACAAAGACAAAGTTGACATAAAAGTGGAACCGCCAGCAGTAAGATCACTACTGTACTGGAAAGAAGACAGAAGAAGGACTTAGCTTTCAAATACACTATGAACATTTATTTTAAAAAAGGAAATGGCTTAATATTCACCTTTTGTTGAATCGCAAAGAGCCTAAAAGGCCCATTGTTTGCTCCACTACTAGCAGTCATAAAAGCAAAGCTTATGCCGACCGTGGCCTACACAAGTGAAGTTCAGCATGGAAAAGATGCAACCTTGGAAAGTCTGTAAACACGGACATATAAAACAGTATTCACCCTACCTTGGAATTCTTCACTAGCGCAAGTCCAGTTGGAATGTAGACTGCAAAAGCAGCATTTACAAAAAAGATATGTTTCAATAAAAACATGGTATAAAATCTGGATTAACCGACAAAATGTACTTACTAACGCTCTATGGAAGGCGCAAGAAGATGACCCACAATCAGCTTACACCAAGTACTTACAGTCATCTTTAAAGCTAACGAACAAGACAGACCTCTGACAACAGAACCTACCAATCTTGTCTTTTCAGCAAATATTGAAAATAGCTGCAAGAATGCACTCACTAATGGATGACAAAATCATTTTAAACAAGCGTGCGCATGCATGGATGATCCTGCAATCATATACAAAACCAAAACCTGCAACATACTTGGGTCTGACCTACTCTCCCTTCTTAAAAATAAAGCTGCAAGCAATACGATTCGGCTCGCTACCTTCTAATGCAGATCAACCTAGCTGGAAATACAGTGGACCCAAATCATGTGGCCTCTGTGGTGCATTAAATCAGGATTTATTCACCTAATATGCATCTGTCCAGGTTTAAAACAACATCAACGTTTATTGTTAAAAAAAACTTTTTAACATTAGGGGTATCCGTACCTGCAGATCTGCAATATTAAGATGTCTCGACCTGAATGACCCACAGCTTAATTGTAATCTGGCAAAATTTCTACTTCAATGTGAAAAACTAGTAGGAAATAGACTGAAGGGGAAAGCACAAAAGCACTTTAAGTCAACGCTGCACTAAATGGACCCTGCACTATTTTTAAATTTATACACTTTCAGCATCTTAAAACCGTTTTTAATATGTATATTAAGTCGGTATAACTCACTTAGTTTTATCGGTATATTGTTATGGTTTTTATTAACTTAAACTATAAAGATTAAATCTGAATCTGAAAGCCATGCTGCTTCTTGGATCCTGTAAAGAGAGGCTGCATCAAGGACTGGACTGCACCTGCTGCATCAGAGAGACCTGCAAAGAGGACAGTGCCTGCTGTGCCCACTTGTGGAAAAGATCTCCACTTGTGCCAGGACAGCAGAAGTGACTCCAAGGGCCAGGTGGCTAGCATCTTGTTAAGTATCATGACTATAAAAACTAAAAGAAGCCTGTAGCATTGAGAGCCCAGCTGCCTAGGAACACATGCCTGCCACTAGACACCAAAGTGCAGCCTGGCAGGCCAAGTCTTGACCATCACATGGGGCCCTCAAGTTTGTTGGACCGGTGACCGAAGCCAGAGTGGACTCTGAAACTCAGACAAGAGAGATTTGCTTACCTGCAAGGAAACAAAAGACACACAATTGAAACAAGCATCCTAGGACCGGTTTCGGGGTTTCACCCCTCATCAGCCAGGATAGCTTGAATCCAGTGGCACAGTGAGCCCGGGACCCACGTCTGGGCATACCCGGAGCACTAAGGGCGAGGAAGCAAAAGACACACAATTGATGGACGGAATGCAGAACAAATCAAAACATTCACCCCCAGTCAAGAGATCTGGGTTAAATCCGTCATTCTTTTGCTCACCATGCCACCCCAGTTTAGACCTGGCCATATTCAAATCAGTCTTGACCCTGTGCCTCATGGGAACAGTCCAGCCCGAACTGTCAAGCCAGCTCCTCCCTGGACCGGAAACAAGCATCCTAGGACCGGTTTCAGGGTTTCACCCCTCATCAGCCAGGATAGCTTGAATCCAGTGGCACAGTGAGCCAGGGACCCACGTCTGGGCATACCCGGCGCACTTAGGGTGAGGAAGCAAAAGGCACACAATTGATGGACGGAATGCAGAACGAATTAAAACATTCACCCCCAGTCAAGAGACCTGGGTTAAATCCATCATTCTTTTGCTCACCATGCCACCCCAGTTTAGACCTGGCCATATGCAAATCAGTCTTGACCCTGTGCCTCATGAGAACAGTCAAGCCCGAACTACCAAGCCAGGTCCTCCCTGGACCGGAAACAAGCATCCTAGGACCGGATTCGGGGTTTCACCCCTCACCAGCCAGGATAGCTTGAATCCAGTGGCACAGTGAGCCCGGGACCCACGTCTGGGCATATCCGGCGCACTTAGGGTGAGGAAGCAAAAGACACACAATTGATGGAGGGAATGCAGAACAAATCAAGACATTCACCCCCAGCCAAGTGATCTGGGTTAAATCCATCATTCTTTTGCTCACCATGCCACCCCAGTTTAGACCTGGCCATATGCAAATTAGTCTTGACCCTGTGCCTCATAGAAGAGTCAAGCCCGAACTGCCAAGCCAGGTCCTCCTTGGACCGGAAACAAGTAGCTAGGACCGGTTTTGGGGTTTCACCCTCATCAGCCAGGATAGCTTGAATCCAGTGGCACAGTGAGCCCGGGACCCACGTCTGGGCATACCCAGCGCACTTAGAGCGAGGAAGCAAAAGACACACAATTGATGGACGGAATGCAGAACAAATCAAAACATTCACCCCCAGTCAAGAGATCTGGGTTAAATCCATCATTCTTTTGTTCACCATGCCACCCCAGTTTAGACCTGGCCATATACAAATCAGTCTTGACCCTGTGGATCATGGGAACAGTCAAGCCTGAACTACCAAGCCAGGTCCTCCCTGGACCAGAAACAAGCATCCTAGGACTGGTTTCAGGGTTTCACCCCTCATCAGCCAGGATAGCTTGAATCCAGTGGCACAGTGAGCCCGTGACCCACGTCTGGGCATATCCGGCGCACTTAGGGGGAGGAAGCAAAAGACACACAATTGATGGAGGGAATGCAGAACAAATCAAGACATTCACCCCCAGCCAAGAGATCTGGGTTAAATCCATCATTCTTTTACTCACCATGCCACCCCAGTTTAGTCCTGGCCATATGAAATTATTCTTGACCCTGTGCCTCATAGGAACAGTCCAGCCCAAACTGCCAAGCCAGGTCCTCCCTGGACCGGAAACAAGTAGCTTGGACCGGTTTCGGGGTTTCACCCCATATCAGCCAGGATAGCTTTAATCTAGTGGCACAGTGAGCCCGGGACCCACGTCTGGGTATACCCGGCGCACTTAGAGCGAGGAAGCAAAAGACACACAATTGATGGACGGAATGCAGAACGAATTAAAACATTCACCCCCAGTCAAGAGACCTGGGTTAAATCCATCATTCTTTTGCTCACCATGCCACCCCAGTTTAGACCTGGCCATATGCAAATCAGTCTTGACCCTGTGCCTCATGAGAACAGTCAAGCCCGAACTACCAAGCCAGGTCCTCCCTGGACCGGAAACAAGCATCCTAGGACCGGATTCGGGGTTTCACCCCTCACCAGCCAGGATAGCTTGAATCCAGTGGCACAGTGAGCCCGGGACCCACGTCTGGGCATATCCGGCGCACTTAGGGTGAGGAAGCAAAAGACACACAATTGATGGAGGGAATGCAGAACAAATCAAGACATTCACCCCCAGCCAAGTGATCTGGGTTAAATCCATCATTCTTTTGCTCACCATGCCACCCCAGTTTAGACCTGGCCATATGCAAATTAGTCTTGACCCTGTGCCTCATAGGAAGAGTCAAGCCCGAACTGCCAAGCCAGGTCCTCCTTGGACCGGAAACAAGTAGCTAGGACCGGTTTTGGGGTTTCACCCCTCATCAGCCAGGATAGCTTGAATCCAGTGGCACAGTGAGCCCGGGACCCACGTCTGGGCATACCCAGCGCACTTAGAGCGAGGAAGCAAAAGACACACAATTGATGGACGGAATGCAGAACAAATCAAAACATTCACCCCCAGTCAAGAGATCTGGGTTAAATCCATCATTCTTTTGTTCACCATGCCACCCCAGTTTAGACCTGGCCATATACAAATCAGTCTTGACCCTGTGGATCATGGGAACAGTCAAGCCTGAACTACCAAGCCAGGTCCTCCCTGGACCAGAAACAAGCATCCTAGGACCGGTTTCAGGGTTTCACCCCTCATCAGCCAGGATAGCTTGAATCCAGTGGCACAGTGAGCCCGTGACCCACGTCTGGGCATATCCGGCGCACTTAGGGGGAGGAAGCAAAAGACACACAATTGATGGAGGGAATGCAGAACAAATCAAGACATTCACCCCCAGCCAAGAGATCTGGGTTAAATCCATCATTCTTTTACTCACCATGCCACCCCAGTTTAGTCCTGGCCATATGAAATTATTCTTGACCCTGTGCCTCATAGGAACAGTCCAGCCCAAACTGCCAAGCCAGGTCCTCCCTGGACCGGAAACAAGTAGCTTGGACCGGTTTCGGGGTTTCACCCCATATCAGCCAGGATAGCTTTAATCTAGTGGCACAGTGAGCCCGGGACCCACGTCTGGGCATACCCGGCGCACTTAGAGCGAGGAAGCAAAAGACACACAATTGATGGACGGAATGCAGAACAAATCAAAACATTCACCCCCAGTCAAGAGATCTGGGTTAAATCCATCATTCTTTTGCTCACCATGCCACCCCAGTTTAGACCTGGCCCTATGCAAATCAGTCTTGACCCTGTGCCTCATAGGAACAGTCCATCCTGAACTGCCAAGCCAGGTCCTCCCTGGACTGGAAACAAGCATCCTAGGACCGGTTTCGGGGTTTCACCCATCATCAGCCAGGATAGCTTAAATTCAGTGGCACAGTGAGCCCGGGACCCACGTCTGGGCATACCCAGCGCACTTAGAGCGAGGAAGCAAAAGACTCACAATTGATGGACGGAATGCAGAACAAATCAAAACATTCACCCCCAGTCAAGAGATCTGGGTTAAATCCGTCATTCTTTTGCTCACCATGCCACCCCAGTTTAGACCTGGCCATATGCAAATCAGTCTTGACCCTGTGCCTCATGGGAACAGTCCAGCCCGAACTGTCAAACCAGCTCCTCCCTGGACCGGAAACAAGCATCCTAGGACCGGTTTCAGTGTTTCACCCCTCAT
Organism: Calotriton arnoldi; assembly: GCA_963921515.1. Taxonomy (NCBI): domain Eukaryota; kingdom Metazoa; phylum Chordata; class Amphibia; order Caudata; family Salamandridae; genus Calotriton; species Calotriton arnoldi. Next base: position 3,436,941 of record CAWUFW010000690.1, read on the forward strand.
CAGCCAGGATAGCTTGAATCCAGTGGCACAGTGAGCCCGGGACCCACGTCTGGGTATACCCGGCACACTTAGGACGAGGAAGCAAAAGACACACAATTGATGGACGGAATCCAGAACCAATCAAAACATTCACCCCCAGTCAAGAGATCTGGGTTAAATCCATCATTCTTTTGCTCACCATGCCACGCCAGTTTAGACCTGGCCATATACAAATCAGTCTTGACCCTGTGCCTCATGGGAACAGTCCAGCCCGAACTGCCAAGCCAGGTCCTCCCTGGACCGGAAACAAGCATCCTAGGACTGGTTTCAGGGTTTCACCCCTCATCAGCCAGGATAGCTTGAATCTAGTGGCACAGTGAGCCCGGGACCCAGGTCTGTGCTCTTCATGCCACTGGAGTCAAGCTATCCTGGCTGATGAGGGGTGAAACCCCGAAACCAGTCCTAGGATGCTTGTCTCCAGTCCAGGGAGGACCTGGCCTGGCAGTTCGGGCTGGACTGTTCCCATTGGGCGCAGGGTGAAGACTGATTTGCATATGGCTGGGTTCAAACTGGAATGGCATGGGGAACAAAAAAACGATGGATTTAGGCCCAGATCTCTGTACTGGGGTGAATGCATGACATTGTTCTGCATTCTGTCCATCAATTGTTCTTTTTGTACCTGCAAGGAAATGCTGAGATCGCTGTAATCAGTAGACCAGTTGTGAATGGACTTGCGCTGGACTCCACTGGTGCATCTTGGGAAATCGAGACCACCCCTGACGGTCATGGACCCCAGGGTGGCCACAGGAAAACTCACCACTCTTCACAGCATCCTCAGCATCTGACTGTTCTGTCACACCTAACCAACACTGAGCTAAAGGGTTTATTAAAGAACCCAACTGGACCTGGTAGAGAGAGACTGTGCCATCATTACATGGTGAAGTCTCACACCCACACCACATAATAATCCACTTTCCTACAACTTCTAAGCCTTCTTCGGCTCCAAAACCCTCATCGGCGCCTTAACATTCATCGGCACCAAAGCAGACATTGGCTCTGAAGCCTTCGTCAACACCAAAGCCACTGTTTGCTCTGAAAAGCAAAGGAAGGACAGACAACTGCATCAACGCACATTGAGGAGGACGCCAAGGCTCCAATTTTGGAAAGGCTACAGCAGGAGGTGAATGCAAGACAATGGCGCCTCTTCCTTCTCCCGGTAATAGGCATCTCTGCAAACCACCTCTGCTGGTTCCACCACCACTTTAGGAGTCTATGCCTTGCAAGAGTAAACTTGATTTTGAGGAAGAGTCTGCTTCCATGCCTTCTCGCCAGGATCTGCACCCAACAGACTCAAGGACACAATCACAAGTCCTGACTTTAACCCATTTACACCCTCACCTCCACCAGACCCACCTTATGCAACACTTATGGTGCATTTGACCTGTATAATCAGCCATTAGGGGAGGGTCCCACTGATAACCCCTGTGACGATCATAATCTGGATCTCCCAAGAGACCCTGTCCTAGACCACTACACAGTCAAGGCCACGCTTGGCTCTGTATCTCCGGATTCAAACCAGTGGTGCAGCAGCTTCTCCTCTACCTCCCGTTCACAGGTAGCACCTTTTCGGGCCACAGGTTGATGAAATGCTCAAAGATAAAAGAAGGATACAGAGAATGCCAAACATGGGGACACTCCAGTCTACACCATACAGGAGCTCCTTTCGGAAACAGACCGGGGGAGCAAGACCATCATGCCTGAGGAGCTGCACTCATACCAAAAGCAGCCCTAACTTACCATCACCAACAAGCCTCCAGGGGGTTGAATAGGGGCTCCTGTAGAACAATAGGAGGAGAGGCAAAGGAGGCTCCATCAAGGGAGCTGCCTCCTCCAAGTAATGACGTGCACTGCCTTCCCCGATCAAACCACATGCCAGGGGGAGATTTCGTAATTTCCTCCACCTCTGAGGGACGATCACATCAGACAGATGGGTATTAGCCATCATACAACATGCTTACTGTCTCAAACTACATACCACCCCCGCCATCCAGAAACATACCACCATGGTTATACACACTCAGCAGTGAACACCTTTCCCTCCTCCAGGAAGAGGTGCACACCCTTCTACAAAAGGGCACTATTGAAAGGGAATTCCCACAACACCAAGGGACTGGGGTAGTATACTTGCTGTGTACCCTAATTCTTAAGAAGGACGGCTCTTTCAGGCCCATTCTCAATCTCAGGCCTCTCAAACACTACATCATATCAGAACATTTTCGGATGACAACCCTGCAAAAGGCCATTCCCCTCCTCCAAACGAGAGGTTATGATGATGTCTCTATTCAAGGACGTGTATTTCCACATTCCCATGCACTCAGTCAACCGGACGTACCTACACTTTGTGATAAGTGGACAACAATGCCAGTTAAAAGAATTTCCCTTTTGGTCATCACTGTCTGAGGGTCTTCACCAAGTGCCTGGCAGAGGTGCCTGGTCACTTGCAAGGGAAAGGCATCCATGTCTTCCGCTACCTGAATGATTGACTGATCAAGAGGAGCAGCAGGCTACAGTGTCTTGTGCACACTCAAGTGGTGATGTCTTTTGTTTCACGACTTGGGTTTACTATAAATGGCAACAAATTATATCTGCAACCTCTTCAAAAACCGCCTTTCCTAGACTCCATCTTAAATATGAACACAGACAAAGTACACCCCAATGAGCAAAGGGTCTCAGCTTTCCAGAACCTGCTGCCTCTTTTTCAGCCCAGTCTTCTGCTCGCAGCTCGCTTTGTCATGCTCCTTCTGGGAATGATAACATATTGCATCATGATTGTTCCCCATGCTCAGCTACACATGCCCCCAACCCCGTCTTCGGGGCAGGAGTGTCTGGCAGCCCAAATGTCTCATGTGGAGGGTCAATGGGACGATCTAATGTTGGTTCAGGCCAAAGCGCACCACTCTCTGGTGAATGGTAGGCCTTTCGCAGATCTGGTCCCACAGATGACCATCACCATGGATGCCTCTCTCACGGGATGGTGTGCGCATCTCAACCAGTACTCAGTCCATGGATAGCGGCTCTATCAGCCCCAGGATTGCCAGATCAATTACTTGCAACTGCTTGCTGTAGGAAGCTGGCTCTGTATACACTATACCAAAATGAGGTATAGTGTGCGCAGAGTCCAGTGGAACCCCAAAGGTAGGCAGAGCTAAAAGTAGATAGCACCTTACTCTCTATTTGTGGTAGTGTGGGCGAGCAGTAATGCTTTCTCAGAGGGTAGTGTTAAGCATTTGTTGTACACACTTAATTAGCAAATGATGTCACACACTCAAAGACTGAACTCAGACCAATTTTGTTTGTATCAAAATATTATTAAGTTTTTTTTATTTTGAGAACCAAGCCAAGCCTGGAACAGGTAAGTGAAATAAATGCTTTGCAAAATCTTATGCAATGTTTTACAATTGAATGCAGGTTCAAATGCAATTTATTGAAATACAGGTAAGTTAAAATGTCGAAATTCATTTTCAGATTACTTTTCAGTTACTTTCAGATTACTTTTTAAGTTACTTTTTCTACTCAGTGTGATATGCCTATATATCACACTGGGACATTTCCTAGAGAAAAGGTAAGTAAAATCAGTTTTGCACAGTTGTAGTTTTTCAGGTTTTCAAACAAATCAACTCCACACTTAAAACATTTTTCAAGGAAAAACAGTCAATGTATTCCTACGGAGAGAAATGAAGTTATCGGTGAACAGGTAAGCACTCAGTCTTTGGGGTTGGGTTTCTGGGGTTAGAACAAGGGTTACCCCAGGGTTAAGGATGCACTCTCAAAGCACCCTCAGCGGCACTAGAGCGGCCGGGTGCAGAGTGCTGAGGCCCAATGTTACCCAATGGGGGGTAGGGGGCCCATCGTTTGGTGGCTGCTCACGAGCAGGCCACAGGGTTGTGGGAGCAAAGCTCCTGGTGTAAGGCTCAGGGCAAAGGGGGATCCTAGTTAGCACCCAATGTACACCCGAAGTGGCACAGGGGCGGCTGGGTGCAGGGTGCTGTTTTGGCGTCGGGTGCCCTGTTGATTTCAATGGGGATTCTCCGGTTTCAACAAAGACTGCAGGCTCGGGGACAAAGATATTCTGGAGGTGACCACCGGTTGGAGAGGTAAGTTGGGATGCCTGGGGATGCTGGGACACCAACGGTTGGGCCACCCAAGAGCCGTGGGGCGTCGGGTGCAGGGGTGTCCTTAGGCGTCGGGTTTTCTTACCAGCTCCGGTCGTGGTCGGGGGGATCCTCGAGACAGAGGCTGCAGGCTTCGCTGGGATATTTGAGGCAGGTCAGAGATCACCAGATCTCAGGTCAGGATTGCCGGGGAGACCTCCTCGTGGTGTTGGGCGACTCGAACTCGGGCCGTGGGCGTCGGGTGCAGAGTGGTGCAGACTTGTGGATTCGGCCGGAGCCAGAGCTGTGGGTGAGCAAATCCGGTGCTCACGGGAGACAGAGGGGGATATTCTCAAGAACGTGTGATAACTACTGCAAAAGTAGCGTAATGCAACTCTCCACATCGCAGTCTATCGCGGGAAAATAACACTGTGGAAACGCGGCATTCCCAAGCCGGCGGCACCATGCGATAGGCTCACGATATCGCGTCAAATGTCCGCGATGAAGTCAACGCGACGCCGCAAAAATGCAAATCACGAACGCAAAAAAAGCAGCGACGAGGCCAAGCGCGATACAAAAATCAGCGAAAACCAGCAACAGGCCTGCAATTCCCACGCGTCATGCGGGAAAATGCACCATAAAAGGAAAAAAAAAAGAACACACCAAAACCAAATCAAACTGCGTAGCACCATGGATGCACCCGGACCGAGTGCAGAGGACAACCCGAACCCCACAAACCCCACGGAGGACCAGCAAGGAACCCCGTGCTCGGGGAAGGGCAAGGAGAAGAGGAAGAGGAAGACGGGGTTCAGTCCGCAGGAAGACCGGATCATCGTCACGGAGGTGATAGAACACTACCAACAACTGTTCACCTCCACTACGTCATTGGCAACACAAACGGAAATATGGCAGTCCATCGTCAACAACGTGAATGCAGTTGGAGTGTCGAGGAGGCCAATGGAGGAGGTCAAGAGGCGCTGGCATGAAGTGCACAGCCAAACCAAGGAGAAACTCGCTGCCAACAGGAATGCAGCAAAGGCGACTGGAGGTGGGACTCCTGCGCCACAGGAGGAGCTGGATGAGCTGGAGGAAATGGTGGCCACAGTCATCAGTGCGGAGACAGTGCAAGGAGTTGGTGGACTGGACACAGCTCGATATGACCTGACCCAACAGCAACAGGGTGAGTAACGACCAGGGCCTGGGGGGACGGAGGGAGATGGGCACAATGGCACACATGCACAATCATGTGCAGCACACTGCACACCCACAATGAGTGTGGAACATGTCCCTGATACCCTTGGCACACTGCAGCACACATAGAAACACCAAGTAGGCCCCCGCCACAATGTGCACAAATGGGCCCCCCGCCATATCACCAATGCCACAACCTACCCATGCACATGTGCTGAATCCAGAAAAGCAGCGGCTCTGTGAGCCACACGGACTATGCAAGTGACACTGCATGACAGATAGCATGGCTGCAGTCACAATACATGACATGGTGCACGAGACGACTTTGAGGTGGCTGAGTATGGACCACATCCGTAAAGGAGCAGGTCACACTCTGACACATCCACGTGCACCTACAACCCATGACGTCAAAAACACATCTGCAGACAAACAATGCACAAGAGTACAAAATATGTCCAAGAGCACAAATGACCCAAGTCGCAAACATCACAGCACCCGAAAAGCACACAAGTGAAAGGCACACCGACTCAAAGGGATGAGGGGCCGCCAAATAAGAGCTGCAGGGCAGACTCGCCAACAATGCAGCACACACACATAGCAATCACAGCACATCAACATTGACGACAATGTGGTACAAAGTGCAACACTTACGCGACAGAGGACACAACTGGTGCCGCCCGTGCATAGAAAATGGCCAGTCACATCTGGCATTGCATGACACTGTGAGATGATAATGTACGAGTACAACCTCACATCCGTCATGTAGTCGAAATGTCCACTGTCTCCCATCAAATAGCCAGTTCCTCCAAAACAGTCACAATGTACATTGTCATGCAGTTTGTATGTAAACATGTACAATGCGTGAATATACATGGAACACACTGTTAACCTGCATCTCCCCGTTACATTGCAGAGGGACAATCAACACCTCCTGCAGAGCAGACCACACATCTCTACAGTGATGATGAAGAGGACACCCTGCACATTTGCCCAGACACCCTCCAACGGCTCGTGGACAGCCTCCGCACCCCATCCCCAGGAGCAGGGCAGCCCAGCTGCATCGCCGTGAGCCCACACCCTGCACAGACCACACAGCAGGAAGCACACACCACCACGGCTGGCCCACAGGACCCACACGACCAACACATGGAATTCCAACGCCGTGTGTTAGCGTGCCAGGAGGAGTTGGCTGATCTGCTGCGGGTGGGTTTCGACCTCGTGGCAGCCAAACTCGATACCATACGTGGGTGTCTGAGTCCCATCAGGGACCACGTACAGTCCCTAACGGACACCCCCTGTCTGCACCATGCTCACCGACAATCCCTGGCTGACCTTGCTGGGGCCATTACTCGGATACAAGAACTGTCTAGTCAGACAGGCTCCAGCGATGACAGCACAGAGTTGGCACAGATGCGGAGGACAATGGAGACCATGGAGCGGATGCAGGCTGGAAGTAGGGCTGCCACGGCTGAACACCAGCGACATGTATCTGGGATCTTCCAGGCCTTGCAGATCCTCATCTTGCCATTGCTGCCACAGAGCCTGTACCAGATGACTGCTGCAGGAACTTCGACACACACATCGCCACCCCCTGATGTGTCATTGGCACACAGTGATGCGGCCATTACACCACACACACACACCTGACACACCGGACACAGAAGACGTCTCAGAGGAGTAAGATGTGGAGGGTCATGACTGTGTGAGGAAGGAGGCAGTAGCATCCGTACCCGCCACATGGCCTGTCCCTGCATGGTTCAGCCCTATGCATCATGCCCTGGAACAACACCTCCCACTGTCCCCCGGAACACTCTGTGACATTCCCCTGGACCCCGACATGGACTGCCATATCTGCTCTTGTACCAATGACACAGCAATCCGGCTGAGGACTGTACTCTTCCTCTTCAGATTAACTTTGCATTCCCCCAAGGACTCTGGTTGGCCCACCAATGGGCAACCACTCAATGTGGGCTTGAACTGGCCATGTACCCCTCCAGCTCCGAGACTCCCCAGAATGTGAATAAACATTCCAAATCACACAGATGTGTTATGTCTATGTTCACTCACGTGTACAAGTACGGAGAAATATAGGGACGTTGATTGCACTAAAAGGTACACCCTGGTAAATGTCATCAATGCGCATGTTTGAGCCTGACCCACAGGGCCAATTAGTTGAATGTGAAGGTGTGAACTAGCTGTGGCCTCATTGCACATGAACAACAATCTCGCATCCCCCAACGTAGCCCCACGTCCATGTATCATATAGGGATGTGTGTGTAAATGTCAGAATCGGTAGCCCGCCTGGAGTAGTGTCCCTCATCGCATGTGGCTACAGAACATCTCTTCGCATGGCGTACTCACACACATCAGTGTGGACACAGTCTGTTTGAATGGATCACATTGATCCACATGGCAAGAAGTTGGACCCCATACTCACATTGCTGAAGACACGTAAGAGCACAGGTCTACCAGCAACTATCCCAAACACAATGTCTGGCTCACAGAGGTGGAGCTGCCAATAGGGATCCACCACCTATGTACCAGAGGCAGTCTGTCCCTCCCTGTGTACGGACAATGCTCATTGAGGCACCCGATTTGTCATACTAATCAACACTCATCACAGTTGTACACTGATGAAGTTGCGTAGACTTTATTAGCATGTGCGTGTCAGTACGGGCAAGTGATGGGCTACAACAGGCAGACAAATGCTTAAGACACTCACAGGCAGAATGGGAACGTGTCGAGGTGCAAGGAATGGGGTGGCAAAAATGAACACATATCCTTACGGTTGGCAACGGTCTCAGCCCACCTTGCCTTGCTGGTCGAGTCATGTGATGTTTGGCGTCTGCTCATTGCCCCGTGTCAGGGAACACTACTCACAGCCCATGGGATCTGCATGGAGCTGTACCACCGGACTGCGCCGACTGTGTGCTCTGCTGACAGTGAGCAGGTGAAAAGGACCAACAAGGTCACATGTCGTGCTACATTGCCATGTGTGTAGTCTCCCTCCAGCAGTATGTCAGATTTAGGAACTTTGCCAAACGATGCTGTGCAGCTCCGCCCATGGGGCTGCAGCACCTTGCACAGGTGTGTGACAACACGCGTAGGTGCATGCACATGCATTCTGAGTCCGAGCGAATGCAGACATGTCCACTGTTGTACTGGCTTATGGGACCATTCCTCCACGATGCAACACGGTGTTGGGACCTGTGCTCTGGGTGTCAATCAGTTGTGGCTGCAGGAAGGTAGTTACTCGTCCATGAATGCGAGCGCTGCTTCATAGGCAATCAGTTCCAGAAGTACGTCGTTCTCGAATTCAAGGAACACGAGGGCGAGCCAATCCATTAACTGGTCCGGACAGATGTGCTCCGACCACGCGGTTTCACCAATCCGCAACACAGCCCAATAGGAGAGCGCCTTGATGTGGTCACTGCACACGATGACTTGTGCAATCTCCCATCCACTGCTGCCGGCACAGACACCACATATCAAGGCATCCCATGCCAGGGAATCCTGGTTGCACTCCTGTTCATGGGCCAACAGGGGGCGCACACACAAGTCGTAATTCAGTTCAGCTACCGTTGTGTTGGATAGGCAGACCTCCATGGGCCACTCGAATGTGCATGATCGACAGTGGAACCATGGCTGGACGCATGTGACGTACGCAAGCCGGAAACTCAGACGGTAACTGATTCGCAAAACTCCCATTGGCAGTGATCCCAACAGATGCAGCATTCGTGCACGGTACAGTTCCACGTGACTGGGGTTGTGCATGTGCCCGGGATTGACTGCCATTGCGTTTGTTGGTCTCGTACCACCGGCACTCCTCAGACCGGCGGCAGTTCTGTGGACGATATGCCACAGCTCGGAGTAATGAGTCGTATGTGTGTTCAACGTTTGGACGTATGGGTTGTCTTTTTTACCGATGTGTTGGGGGCATGCCATGCAGGTGTAGCTCGAGCAGGGACAAGTGTGTGTGGGGTGTGGACACGTTGCTCTTTCATTAGCGCAGTTCGTGGTGTGGGAGTCGCCAGAGTCTGGCATGGTATCTCAGTCAGGGGGTGCCGGGCGCATTGGAGACCAAGGTCGGAGGTTCGGATGTCCTTCCGCCTTGTGTATCGGGACAAAGGAGCCTTCATGCCGGATTTTAGTCTGACTACTGCTTGCATTTCTGAAATGTGATGTGGCCTTCGCGCTGAAATTGTTGCCAGGCCTTGGATTTTGGGTGCACCAATTGCGAGACACACACAACAGTTGGCATGTATGTGCCAAGGGCCGATTGTCCTTGCGCTCCTTGTTCAGTCTCTCTCTCTCTCTCTCTCTCTCTCTCTCTCTGTCCTCTGATGAGTGCCTGACACACCTTCTTATCTGGGATATTGTCTTGCAGGCTGTCACTTACGCATTGTCCAGGGATGACCCGCCATGACTCTTCCAAATAGTTGTTTGGTGTGAAATTTGATTGTGATATTTTGTTTGGACTCTCAATGGTGAATGATTGATTCTGCTTTTTCTGTACTCACATGGCTGTTAGTTGTTGTGATTCTGCGGCATCACGCGAATGATTTTGTTCATGATTTCGTGACGTTGATGTGCAATCTCTTGGTCCGGGGGAGGTGGGGGGTGCCCGGGGTGGGGCCCCGGGGGGAGGGGGGGATGCGGTACGTGGGTGGGTGGCGGTGGGTGTTGTGGCCCTCTTGGGTGGTCCGAGCTGCATGATCGTTGGCTCCATGGCATCTGTTGTTCTTCAGGTGTGGCTCTGGGCTGTGCTCCCTTTGATGGTGCAGGTTGTAGTCCGACTTTGCACAAGGTCAGAGCAGGTGTTAATTTCCTGCAGCTAATGCGACTTATCGCATGTTTTGTGTTCTCATCGCCGATCTGGCTGGTCTTTGAGAATGTTGAGGTGTGGTGTTGTCGGGGCTTTTTGCATGGGAACGCCTACTCTGCATCTCATTAGCGATAGTTGCCGGGGTCATTCGTGGCGGTGATTTTAGCGGCTGCTATCGCAGGTAAACTGGTGGTATCGGCTGTTTGCACCAGCTTGTGAATGGGGCGGTAAATTTATCGCGACTTTGGCTGTGATAAAGTGCCGATAACTCGGCGATAGATCTTTGAGAATATGCCCCAGAGTCTTTTCTGTGGAAGGCAGGGCAGGTCCTCGGGGTTCTTGAGGTTGCTGGCTGCAGGAGACACCAGGATTTTGCTTCTGCAGGTTCAAGGTGGGGACAGGCCGGTAGGGCTGGGGCATAGTCAGTGGGCGTCCTCCTCTTCTTAGCTTCGGAACGGCTCTTAGGTCCTTCTTCTTCTTTTCTTCTTGGTCGGTTCTTGTCTCCGGAGGCAAGGTCCATGGGTGCCCCTGAATACTAGATTTAGGGGCGTTACAGGTAGGTAAAGGTTGGGACCAATGGGTCCCTTCCTTGGGGTGGGTACACCCCCTATTATGCCACCCTCCAGTGGAAGGGGGGCATATGCCTCAGTCTGGTTGTCTGGGTCCCCCCATCTGCAAGATGGCGGGGACTGAGAGTTGTGCTTCACCTCCCCTCCCCACCTGAGGGGTGGGGTTGGCAAAGGTGGGCACACCTCCCTTCCTCACTTGGTTTTCCCGCTGATTCTCCTGCCTAAAGTGGGGGTCAGAACCGGTGGGGGCCAGTTGCTGAAAGCAGCAAAGGGCCTGGGGAAGCTCACAAAGGCGGCAAGCCTTTGAAGCTTTCCCTTCGTGGACCCTGCCCATCCTGGAGGAGGAGGATTGGCACCTCGTCCCAGGATGTGCATTGTTTCAGACCCCGGAGAGCAGCAGGCTCTCGACTCAGGGGTCCAGAAACATGTCTGGTGGTGGCAGCTGGTGAGCAGCCACTCAGCCTGGACACTAGTGTTAGGTCGTTTTTCAGGGGGCATCTCTAAGATGCCCTCTGTGTGCATTTTTCATTAAATTCCACACTGGCATCAGTGTGGGTTTAATGTGCTGAGAAGTTTGATACCAAACTTCCCAGTTTTCAGTAAAGCCATTATGGTGCTGTGGCGTTCGTAATGACAAACTTCCAGTACCATATACTCTTAATGACATTACTGCACTTACAGTGTATAAGAATTGGCTGTAGGGGTACAGGGCTCTTGCACCTGTACCCTCACCACTGGTATAGTGCACCCAGCTAGAGGGGTGGTGACCTATGCCAGGACAGTGGGTTGTAGGCATGGCACACAGGGATGTGTACCATGTCGACTCTTCACTTTGTTCTGCACCAAAACACACAGCCTGCAAAGGCAGTGTGTGTGTGTAAAGGTATAGGGCCTCTAAGGGTGGCACAATAAGTGCTGCAGCCCTTAGAGGCCTTCCCTGGCTACAGTGCCCTTGGTACATGTGGTACCATTTACAAGGGACTGACCTGTGGCCAAAGAGTGCCAATTGGGTTTTGTTTGCAATGCAGTTTAGGGAAAGAACATAGGCCCTGGGTACCTGTTTGGCAGGAACCCAGGGCACACTCAGTCAAAGCACATCAGCAGTTCAGCAAAAAGTGGGGGCAACCATGCAAAAAGAGGGCACTTTCTTACCCCCTCCCCCAAACGAAAGAGGGTGAGACTAACCTTTCCCTAGAGAGTCTTCCTTGTTTAAGTGGAAGAACCTGGAAAGTCCATCTGCATTGGCATGGGCAGTCCCAGGTCTGTGTTACACTGCAAAGTCCTTTCCCTGTACAGAGATGGACCATCTCAAAAGTTTAGGATTTTCACCTTTCATCTGCATTAGCCATTTGAGAGGTCTGTGGTCAGTTTGAACTAGGAAGTGAGTACCAAACAAGTATGGTCTCAGCTTCTTCAGGGACCAAACCACAGCAAAGGCCTCCCTCTCAATGGCACTCCAACGCTGCTCCCTGGGGAGAAGCCATCTGCTTATAAAAGCAACAGGTTGGTCTTGGCCTTCATCATTGGTCTGGGATAGGACCACTCCTATCCCTAGCTCAGAGGCATCAGTCTGCACAATGAACTGCTTAGTATAGTCTGGAGCCTTGAGAATTGGTGCTGAGCACATTGCCTCTTTCAGTGTGTCAAAAGCCTTTTGACAGCTAACTGTCCAGTTTACCTTTTTGGGCATCTTCTTGGAGGTACGTTCTGTGAGGGGAGTCACAATGGACCCATATCCCTTCACAAACCTCTTGTAGTACCCAGTCAAGCCAAGGAATGCCCTGACTTGGGTCTGGGTTGTTGGATCTGCCTGGCCTTGGGCTGTAAGAGTGGCACTTGGCCTCCACCAACAAGGTGGCCCAAGTATACCACAGCTCCTGCCCTATCTGGCATTTGGATGCCTTGATAGTTAGGCCTGCAGTTTGCAGGGCTTTTAAAACCTTCCCAGGGTGGATCAGGTGATCCTGCCAGGTGGAACTAAAGACAGCAATATCATCCAGATAAGCTGCACTAAAGGACTTCAATCCAGCAAGGACTTGATTCACCAACCTTTGGAAGGTGGCAGGGGCATTCTTTAAACCAAAGGGCATCACAGTAAACTGATAATGCCCATCAGGTGTGGAGAATGCTGTCTTTTCCTTTGCTCCTGGTGCCATGCCAATCTGCCAGTACCCTGCAGTCAAGTCAAAGGTACTTAGAAATTTGGCTGCACCCAATTTGTCTTTCAACTCATATGCTCTTGGGATAAGGTGAGTATCTGTCTTGGTGACAGAGTTGAGCCCTCTATAGTCCACACAGAACCTCATTTCTCTCTTTCTTCCCTGTGGGTGAGGTTTGGGGACTGGAACCACTGGGATGGCCCGGAGGCCCTCAGAGGGTTCAATAACCCCTAACTCCAGCATCTTGCTGACTTCAGCTCTGATGCTTTCTTTGATTTGATCAGACTGTCGATAGATTTTGTTCTTGACAGGTACACTGTCACCAGTGTCCACATCATGCGTACACCAGTTTGTCTGACCAGGGGTCAAGGAAAAGAGTTTAGCATACTGTTGCAAGACTTGCTTGCAATCAGCCTGCTGTTTGGCAGAGAGGGTGTCTGAGTAGACAACTCCATCCACTGACCCATCTTTGGGGCTGCAAGAGAGGAGGTCAGGGAGAGGTTCACTCTCTGTCTCCTGATCCTCATCAGTCACCATCAGCATGGTGATGTCAGCCCTGTCATGGAAAAGCTTAAGGCGGTTCACATGGATCACCCTTTTGGGTGTCCTGCTTGTGCCCAGGTCAACCAAGTAGGTGACCTCACCCTTTTTTTCTAGGATAGGGTAAGGGGGAGATAATTTTGGACACCTTAATTTGTGCCTTGGTGCTGCGTTTTTATTAAGACACCACGTGTAAATGATAGAAATTGAATCAGGCTTGTTTGCACTTTATTACAATGAAACCACTTCAACGAGAAGTGTAAAGAAACACTTTAAATGCAATAATGAGCCGTGGAGTCTTAGCAAAGACCAGATGGCAGAAGACACATGCTAAAATTATGGCAAAAGCATATAATGAAATACTTTTAGAATAATGGGAATGCAGGAGAAAGAGGAGAAACATTTGTGAATATATTAAATATATGCAACAGTGTCAAGATTGTCTTAGAGAGCAGAAGAGAAATGCCATTCAGAATACACTAGAAAATAGAAAATATGCAACCTTAATGAAAATTCTCTTGGAGAGCAAGAACATGCAATTGCAATAATGTTTAGAATAATGGCAATGCAGAGGAGAGAGAAAGAGACAATTTCAAAATACAATAAGCATTATAGCCTCAGCCAAAGATGGTGGCTGAGGGAGACATACAGGCGTCAGCGACCCAAGGGGTCACTTCTGCGAGGTAGTCCGATGAATGGACTGTGGGCAGCTCATTTATACTCATTGAATGAGGAACTATTGACCGCCGACCTACGACATTAGCAGGTGCTTTGACCGCAGAACATGACGTACTTTGGTCACTTCTCGGAAATATTAGGGACACAGAAGTGACACCCACACTACAAAGGTTTACCAAATCATAATGAAATTGAACATCTATCGAACAGGATTTGCGTCACTTCAGGGAAATTTGTATACGTTTATAAGAGTTCCTCTTAGCTTAAGATGTTCCGTGTTCTTGTGGTTAGCTATCTCTCAATAGGTGAGAGAAGTATGAGCTCATCTCGTGCAAGGAGAGAGTGGGGGCCTGGGGGAGCTGGGGCGTCGCTGAGGAGATGTCTTATGATTTTAGTCAGAGGCACAGGGCCTGCTGTACAGGGCCTACTGTGTTCAGAAAAAGAGTTTACAATACTTTGGTCAATTTAACAAATCCCTTCATGCTGGCTGGTGGGGCCTATATGAGGGTCTCATGCTACAGGTGTGGGGCAGGATGGGCCTGGGGCACTATATGATAAAAATAAACCCTGCTTCATTCCCTCCTCTTGTTCATTCTTGAACAAAATTCTTACAGCATACCTTTCAGGCCCTCCTTCTAGTTGGTGTATCCCAGGGGTGTCATCCATTTTAGAACATTGGCTCTCCTGTATCTTCCTTAACGCTATATACTCTCCTTCCGGCATGTCAATGAGGGATGTATATGGTGTCTGTGTAGGTGATGGTGGATCCATATTTAAATCCTATCTCAGTTGGTATCTACTAGTGGTGAGTTGGGGGCTATCAACCTGGCATTTGGTAATGGTAGCAGGCTGCATTTAGTGTAGTCCTATTGTTGTTACTTCTACAACTTCTATAAGTGCTAAGTTATTCACATTCCCTGTTCTATCCTTGCTCTCCCTTTGCTAATTCTGCTACTCTCAGGAGGTGCAACTGCTACGGACATGGTGTGCTGACTGAAGAGCATATCGCGCATTAGGACACAGCCCACGTATTTAGAGACAGGTAGGACATTGTAACACATGCTGTTTTCTGTGTCTGTAGGCCGGTGTGTGCAAACATAACATCCTGCCCTGCCAACTGTCCCCCTGTCCCATCTTTATCAATGGCTATTTATTCAATTTGGTACAATATCTCTGTGTCATTTAAGCAGTATCTCAGGTATAGCACTGTGATCAGAATACACTATAAGGAGCGTAGTCATTATAATGGCAGCAATGGGGGTCAATACTGCTAGTAGCACCCATGGTCATTTTCTCTCATTGTTCTGAAAGTTTTGAGGCATTGTTCCAATCGTTGGTACGTGTGGCTAGTGTGACTAGTTGGAAGAATGTCATCTTCTGCTGTACTTTTACTCTTTTCAAAAGTCTGCTGAGGAATAATGCAGAGCCTCAGTGATCATACCTGTAAACAGAAAAAGTAACCCTTGGTGCCTGTCTTCAAGTAATTTGAGAGGTTACAAGTACTTCTATTACCTAGGCACTATCAATATGAAGAAAACAAAGTAATGAAGAAGGTAAAGATGTCTCGTTGTCACAACTTGTAGACTGAGGGGTTGGGGCATTGATGTTCCAGACGTCTTTAGCTGATGTATCATTGGGGCCCGCTTACACACTCTTCCTTTCTCTGCTGTGTGCAGCACGCGCAACCCTTCAGGATGAGCTTGGGATACTATTCTCACTTGGTACTTTTCGTGGAACACATGTTGTAACGAGGCTGTCCTTGATGTGATACAGGGGAAGGCACTGGAGACTCCTGTGGTGTCGGCGGAGTTACTGCGGAGTTTGATGTGGGCTGAGCTTTGTCACTCTGTCTGAGGTGCTTCTCATGGACAACAGAGCAAGTGGTAGTGCATCAATCCAGGTCAGCTTAGCGGATGCACAAATCTTCCCTATCTTATTTTTCAACACTCCGTTCTTTCTCTCAACAGCGCCCGCTGCTGGTGGATGGTAGGCACAATGTAGTTTCTGTGTAGCTCCTAGCCCCTTGCACAACCCCTCAATCACATGTGAGATGAACGCTGGTCCATTGTCAGAACCCAAAAGCATAGGTACTTAAAAGCACGGAATGAACTCTTTCAGGAGGCATTTGGCAACAGTTTGTTCTTTGCAGTACTTGGATGGGTATACCTCAGTCCATGTGCTGAACATGCACACAATAACCAACACGTACTTGTACTTTTCAGTAGAGGGGCATGTTGATGAAGTCCATTTCATGTGGGGAAATGAAGTGGCCTGGGGCAGGACGTACCCTTTCCAATTTTACCGTTGTACCAGCATTAGGGAAACAGTCTGATCATTCCATCACGTCCTACATGTGATGGACCATGAAAAAGTCGGGCCATGGGAGCAAGCATGGGAGCAAGCATTATCGTTGGTAAACATATCTTTCCATTTGGGCCTATCCATATTCCCTCTTCTGTTTGCCTACATCCTCCCCTTCTCCATTCTTCCTTTTCTTCCACCCAGCCCTTTGAGTAATATACTTTGGGTCATAGTACATATCATCATCCTTTATCTTTATATCATGATATCATGTGGAGTAGGAGCAATTTGAACCATTGTGTTCTCACAACCAGTTAATGCTATTCCTTTTTTACGTCTGCATCAATAAATTCTTTACCTCTTGATACATAGTCCTTGGAGGTGGTGTGTGCAGCACATTCTACAATTGAAACTCTCTTTAGTAGCAACAAGCCTTGCAATAGGTGTGCTTATTAATGGTGCATGCTGTATTTGTTGGCCAGCTGAGGTAAGGAATCCCCTCATAGCCCACAGCTGACCAAGATCAGGGGCCACCCCAAAATCATATTTGCCGCCTGTGTAAATGTTCACTATTCTTCCTTCATGTTGTTAATCTCGCAGTACATTCCAGTACATTTCTAGCCGTGCCTACTGCGTAAGAAATTTGCAGTGAGCCTGCGTTATTGCTGATGCATGAACCATGAACTATTAGATCTACATCTGCATTGGGGAAAGGTGTCTCTCTTAAATCATGTTGAACTTTTACATACTTATCTGTTGCTAGCACACATGAACTATTCTTTACCAAACACTCCCTGTCTATTACCCATTGCTAGGTATGAAAGCAGTAGTGGCGCAATGTGTGGGCCAAATTGTCCGAATTATAGAACACATTTGCACCAGTGGAGCTTTCTAACCAGATATGAGAGGGTGAAAACGTTTATCATTAAGCACATGCATGCAAACATTTCGAAAACAGGAAACCTATTACACTCTGTATGGGAATGAAGGAAAGAACCTAAAAATTATATTGCCATCCCTATACAAGACTTTAAAAAGAAATCCATTATCTCCAAAAGCAAAAGAAGAATTAAAACATTGTACTATAGCTTGTCCCAACAGCAAACACAGATGAAAATCTCTGTCACAGTAACACCTCCGGGAATCAAAATACTCATAGTTGTCAAACTGTGCCAATCCTTTATACCTTGAAATCTAATTGCAAACTCCCTTAAATACTGCACCTGTATATTAAAAGACATATTAAATCTGTACACATTGTATCCATAAAACATTATAATACGAAGCATTGTTATTCAATGCACACTATCCTTCTGCATTGGCATATACTCATTACTAAAGATCAATATATAAACATAATATAAACATAATATTACTACTTTTTATCCTATCCTTTGTAGCCCCTGGCGAATGCACTGCATTAGAATGCATTTTAGCACATTCCACCTCACAATATAATTCGTTATTATAGTACTTTCTGCAACTCTGAAGAACCTAGAACTGAAAAACACTAATATACATACACATTATTTATGTTAGATACACACACAAAATACTACTTCTCCTTGCGCCATTTAAGTAGGCAAAACCCTTCAAGAACGCAATATACCTAGTGCTATTCTATATATATATCTGTTTGCGAGGATGGCGGTGTTATATGTTAGGTGGCGGTCTGTGGAGTGAGAAATGGGGAAAACAAGCCAGCTACCTAACCTGACCTGATTGTGTGATCCTGGGCATTTCATTTCTCTCGTTCATGCTCTGCCAACTGTATTCATATATATATCTATGTATTTTTTTTTCCAATCTCCAGTTCGTTTCTAACCACAGGAAACTATTTCTAATGGCCTTCCTGCCTGGCCCAACGCTCAGAATCTGTGGTCAGCCAGGAGCCTTAATTCTAACGGCAGCCCAAGAAAAAACCTATTAACCCTTTGTTACCTCGTAATATCTAAAAAAAACATGTGTTGTGTTTAATTGTACGTTATGCTGAATAGATCCTATTTTAATGACATGTCTTTTTTTTGTAAAGCGCACGTTCACTCAGAATGGTATTTTGGCGCTAAATAGCAGATCTTTATTGTTCCCTCACTCAATGGTACTCATTTTATCCACCTCAGAATGATGAAGGGCTGAACAGACCCCGCATCTACCCACCTTAGAAGGATGAAATGCTCAGTAGACCTAGTAGCATTGGAACATGCGACCATGAAGTCAAACACAGGCTCCCACAAACCCAACCCACGTTCATTATGCGACATGCATTTTGTGTAATACGCCGTAATTTCTAGTCTTTTGCTCCTAAGGGCCTACAATAGTGTATTGGACCTATATTTTGAAGCGTATTGCTGTTGATAGGTGATAGGTGGCATTGAATCTCCAGCCAGGAGATGTTATATGCTATATAAGACTAAAATTTTGTGTAGTTAGTGTGCATTCCATTCCATCAATATGTCTCCCCTCTTCTCTCCCCAGTTCTGCGCACATGAAATCGGAGAGAACAGGCTTATTTCACTAATTCCCTTCTTCTGTCCAATGATCACCATCTGCGTTTTACGTTGCTCTTAGTCCTGTGTCACTAACTGCCTTGCACATGGGCCACAATTTCAAAACCTCATTTTGTAATAGCTAACTCCAACTGTGTGTGCTCTGTGGCAGTACTTCCTGGATCGGTGCTTGCATTCGGGCTACCTGCTTGTGCCTGGAGAGGTGGCACATTTTCTACTGCTTGGGCTGTTGTTGAATTGGACGCAGGTAGGAGTAAATTATTTGGTGCTAAAGTTGCTTCGTGCTGCAGTATTTTGTGCTTGTTTAATCTTCAGTGTGAATGCCTTTGAAATCCCTCCTCCCCCTCTTTCTGCCACTTGACTGAATAGACAGGTGGAAGTACCATTACTACGGGGCCAAGCACACAGGAAAGGTGAGGTGCGAAGCATGCAGGGTGATGGTCAAGGAACGGAATGTACGTTATTTAGGTTGTAATGAGTTAAAATAGGGGAGCCTATTGAAAATAGTTCACAAAAGTCGTAATTTAAGCGTTGTGACGGCTGCTATTTGGAAACTAAATGTAATATTAAATGTGACACTCCGCCTCTACATGTTGTGGTACAGTCAATTGCAGGACTCCCTTTATCTGTAACCCAGGGGACTGTTGTTCTATATGAATTACTTATTGTGACTCTTCCACTTCTATTTATAGAGATCAGAGCCTTCCAAATCAAATTACTGGTATTTGAAATTAGGTGGGGCTACTTATTTTTGAGTGTATCTTTTACCATGTTTATTTAAATGTGAAAGTTTGTGTGGTCTCAGTGGCAAAAAATGTTCACTTATTTCTACCTAGCAGGGTTTGCATCGCTAGTGATGGGACTTTAGGATTAGGTTGGGGGTTGGCGTGAGCCCTGCATATGGTGGGAAGTTGTGTTAAATCGAGTGTGGATATCCTAACTTCTGATGTGGGGGTGAGATTGACTCCCAATATATTCCATACAATTAAAATGAGGTCACCGTTATTTTGGCTTATAGGGGACAGTGTATCTGTTATGCTATTATACACGGACACAGGTCGGTTATTTAATGTGTGTAAAACTAATTCAGCAATTTGGTGTTGGTTGTTGTTCATTACGTGGCCACTTATCTGGAGGTGACTTGTGCTATTTTAAATGTGGCACTGCGCCACATGGGCCAGTCAGGACCAGAGAAAGGCAGGGTGTGGCTATAGAACCCTACTATTCAGGGTGAACTAACAACACACATATGTAAAAACATTTACAAATCTGGTTATTGTTGATCTCACTAAATACTTAAAAATCGGTGCACCAGGCACAGACACTTTTTCCAAAAAGGTAACCACAATGCATGCAAAAAAGCCAAAAGATATATATATATACAATGTAGAACAAAACCACAGAATAATTACACTTCAATTATGCAAATGTGAAGCACAGTATCTACACGTGTACTATAAAAAACACAGAAAAACTGCGCATTCCCTTTTTCTGGCTGAATGCATACAGAAGGATGATGCCTTTAAAACAACATTGCGACAAAAATAAACGTCCTCACGTTTCACTTTAACACAAAGAGAACAGGAAACCAGCACTTCCTTTCTCTGGTAGCTAAGCAGCTAGGAAGGTGTTTCTGTTCTTCACCACTTTAGTTTTCACAAACCGTAATCACACAGTATTCTTGTTGACTGTCCTAACAATATAAAATATGTGTACTGACAGTCCCTCGCGAAAGCTGAAGAAGTCTGATAACTGTTATCATAAATCCTCATGTGCCAGTCACAAGACGTAAACTGGCAAGTTTTTATCCGGGATTCGGACCCACTCCAAATCCGCAATAGCTGGGATCTGCACCACGCAATCCCTTCGCCACACAGGCTTACCACACAGGCGTCCTGTCCCTCTTAGACAGGAAAATATATGAAAAATGTGATCTGCACCACGCAATCCCTTCGCCACACAGGCTTGCCACACAGGCGTCCTGTCCCTCTTAGACAGGAAAATATATGAAAACTATAGCTCCATAATATCAAATATATCTATACATTCAAAACCACACTATTTAAACTGTAAATAAAAAGGGTGCATCAGCACCTGACTCAACGGCTGTTTACACGTGTTAAAAGATGAAGAATTCGTTTACGTAGCAAGGTACCAGCGGAATGCAAAGAACTGTGATCATGGACAGAGGGACGCCCACAGAGGCAGAATCCACTATGACAGGCAAGCAGCACACCGGGGGAAGACCAAAAGTACAAGAGAAAAATATACTCTCATCTTAGGCTTACCCGAGGGCTGGCCGCGTGTGCTCAGTCAGGAAAAGGCTCGGAAGGCAATCACTCCGTCCGCTGCCACAGGATGTGGCTGGAAACCTAGTACGTCCGTTCGTTGGTCGCCAAATGTTCGAGGGAGATCATTTTGGACACCTTAATTTGTGCCGGGGTGCTGCGTTTTAATTAAGAAAACACGTGTAAATGATAGAAATTGAATCAGGCTTGTTTGCACTTTATTACAATGAAACCACTTCAACGAGAAGTGTAAAGAAACACTTTAAATGCAATAATGAGCCGTGGAGTCTTAGCAAAGACCAGATGGCAGAAGACACTTGCTAAAATTATGGCAAAAGCATATAATGAAATACTTTTAGAATAATGTGAATGCAGGAGAAAGAGGAGAAACATTTGTGAATATATTAAATATATGCAACAGTGTCAAGATTGTCTTAGAGAGCAGAAGAGAAATGCCGTTCAGAATACACTAGAAAATAGAAAATATGCAACCTTAATGAAAATTCTCTTGGAGAGCAAGAACATGCAATTGCAATAATGTTTAGAATAATGGCAATGCAGAGGAGAGAGAAAGAGACAATTTCAAAATACAATAAGCATTATAGCCTCAGCCAAAGATGGTGGCTGAGGGAGACTATACAGGCGTCAGCGACCCAAGGGGTCACTTCTGCGAGGTAATCCGACGAATGGACTGTGGGCAGCTCATTTATACTCTTTAAATGAGGAACTATTGACCGCCGACCTACGACATTAGCAGGTGCTTTGACCGCAGAACATGACGTACTTTGGTCACTTCTCGGAAATATTAGGGACACAGAAGTGACACCCACACTACAAACGTTTACCAAATCATAATCATAATGAAATTGAACATCTATCAAACAGGATTTGCGTCACTTCAGGGAAATTTGTATACGTTTATAAGAGTTCCTCTTAGCTTGAGATGTTCTGTGTTCTTGTGGTTAGCTATCTCTCAATAGGTGAGAGAAGTATGAGCTCATCTCGTGCAAGGAGAGAGTGGGGGCCTGGGGGAGCTGGGGCGTCGCTGAGGAGATGTCTTATGATTTTAGTCAGAGGCACAGGGCCTGCTGTACAGGGCCTACTGTGTTCAGAAAAAGAGTTTACAATACTTTGGTCAATTTAACAAATCCCTTCATGCTGGCTGGTGGGGCCTATATGAGGGTCTCATGCTACAGGTGTGGGGCAGGATGGGCCTGGGGCACTATATGATCAAAATAGACCCTGCTTCACAATCAGCCTGCTGTTGGGCAGAGAGGGTGTCTGAGTAGACAACTCCATCCACTGACCCATCTTTGGGGCTGCAAGAGAGGAGGTCAGGGAGAGGTTCACTCTCTGTCTCCTGATCCTCATCAGTCACCATCAGCATGGTGATGTCAGCCCTGTCATGGAAAAACTTAAGGCGGTTCACATGGATCACCCTTTTGGGTGTCCTGCTTGTGCCCAGGTCAACCAAGTAGGTGACCTCACCCTTTTTTTCTAGGGTAAGGGCCACTCCACTTGTCCTGGAGAGCCCTTGGTGCCACTGGCTCCAAAACCCACACCTTTTGCCATGGTTGAAATTCTACCAGTGCAGATTTTTGGTCATACCAGTGCTTCTGGAGCTCCTGGCTGGCCTCAAGATTTTTGGAAGCTTTTTGCCATGTACTCTGCCATTCTGGACCTTAGGCCTAGTACATAGTCCACAAAGTCTTGTTTGGATTCTTGGAGAGGCTTCTCCCAACCCTCTTTTACAAGGCAGAGTGGTCCCCTGACAGGATGGCCAAACAGAAGTTCAAAGGGGGAAAACACTACTCCCTTCGGAGGCACATCTCTGTAGGCGAAAAGCAAGCATGGTAAAAGGACATCCCATCTCATTTTGAGCTTTTCAGGGAGCCCCATAATGTTGCCTTTCAATGTCTTGTTAAACCTCTCAACAAGGCCATTGGTTTGTGGGTGTAGTAAACTTGTACTGTTCTCCACACTCTTTCCACATGTGTTTTAGGTAAGCAGACATGAAGTTTGACCCTCTGTCTGAAACCACCTCCTTAGGAAACCCTACCCTGATGAAGACACCAATGAGGGCCTTGCCTAATGCAGGAGCTGTAGTAGTCCTAAGGGGAATTGCCTCTGGATACCTAGTGGCATGATCCACTACCGCTAGTATACATTTGTTTCCTGATGCCGTGGGAGGTTCAAGTGGACCCACTATGTCCACACCTACCCTCTCAAAGGGAACCCCAACCACTGGTAGTGGAATCAAGGGGGCCTTTGGGTGTCCACCTGTTTTGCCACTGGCTTGACAGGTGACACAGGAGCTGACAAACTCCTTTACTTTTTGAGACATCTGGGGCCAGTAAAAGTGGCTGACTAGCCTTTCCTAGGTTTTGGTTTGGCACAGAAGTCCAGCTAGGGGGATGTCATGAGCTAAAGTTAGTAAGAACCCCCTGTACTTCTGAGGCACTACCACTCTCCTAGTGGCTCTAGGGTTGAGGTCTCTGGCCTCAGTGTACAGTAGTCCCCCCTCCCAATAGACTCTGTGGGTACCACTGACATCTCCCTTTTCCTTTGCAGCAGCCTGCTGCCTCAGGCTTTCAAGAGTTGGACAGTCCTGCTGTCCTGCAGGGAGAGGACTTGGAAGCCCCAAAGGGAACTGAGCTCAGTTCCCTCTGGGGCTTCCAAGTCCTCTCCCTGAGGAGAGGGTCCTGATCCTTTTGCTGTACAGAAGCTGGTTTCCCTGTCTTCTTACCTTTCCTCTTGGATGGTTGGGCCATTCTTTCAGGCTCCAACACTTCTTGTTCACCTTGCTTTCGGCTCTGTGCTCTAGTCTTGACACACACAATCTCAGGGATGTCCAGCATTGCTGCATGGGTTTTTAATTCTACCTCAGCCCATGCTGAGGTTTCCAGGTCATTACCAAGCAGACATGCAGCTGGAATCTTTGGAGAGACCACTACCTGTTTCAGGCCAGTAACCCCTCCCCTCCCCCCAGTCTAATGTCACCATAGCCATGGCATGGTTAGTGGTAACACTGTCAGCACTGGTGACTGGGTAAGTTTTCCCAATCAGGTATTGCTCTGGGGAAACCAGTGTATCTCTCACCATAGTGACACTGGCACTTGTATCCCTCAGGGCTTCTATTCTAGTCCCATTGATCCAGGGGTATTGCAAATACTTCTTTAAGTTGGGTGGCCACACAGCTAAAGTGTCAAACTAAACTTCACCCTCTGTGACTAGAACTGCTTCAGTGTGCAACCTGATTTGCTCTGGGCAAACTGTTGATCCCATCTGGAGACTGACTACACCAGGAGTAGCTGTAGTGTAGGAGGACTAGGGGGCTTCTTGTTAGGACAAGTACCATCTCCAGTTAGGTGTCCCAACTTCTTACAGTTGTGACACCAGGCCTTTAAAGGATCAAAGTTCTTTCCCCTGTACCTATTATTGGACTGGGAAGAGTTTTGGGACCCACTCCGCTGTGCAGGTTTTTGGGGCCCTTTTGAAGACTCAGGCTTTTTATCTTGGGGATTCTCACCACCTTTCCCCTGGGGATGTTTTGTAACCCCTTTCTTTTGGTCACCCCCAGTCGCTGTTTTTGTCACCCTTGTCTTGACCCAGTGGTCTGCCTTCTTTCCCAATTCTTGGGGAGAAATTAGACCTAGGTCTACCAAATGCTCATGTAACTTTTCATTAGTGCAATTACTTAAAATATGTTCTTTCATAAACAAATTGTAAAGTCCATTGAAATCAGGCACATTATTTCCAGTTAACCAACCATATAGTGTCTTAACTGAGTAGTCAACAAAGTCAATCCAGGACTGATTTTGGGTTTTGTGAGCCCCCCTGAATCTAATTCTATATTCCTCAGTTGTGAGTCCAAAGCCCTCAATCAGAGTACTCTTCATGAGGTCATAAGACCCAGCATCTGCCCCTGTAAGGGTCAGGAGTCTGTCCCTGCAGTTACCAGTGAACAGTTCCCAAAGGAGTGCCCCCCAGTGTGATTTCTTCACTTTTCTCATTCACAGACTCTCTCAAAGGCTGTAAACCATGTTGTGATATCATCACCCTCTTCATATTTAGGGACAATACCTTTGGGGATTTTAGGATCATAAGATTGCTCTTTATCCTTATTTAGTAAATTGCTGCCACCATTGATGGGAGCTAAGCCCATCTCTGCTCTCTCTTCCGCTAGAGCCAGGAGTCTGGTCTCTAGGTCCAATCTTTTGGTCAACCTTACAAAACGGTTGTCCTCCTCATTGAGGCTGTCCTCAATGTCCTCAGTAGCACCTGATCCACCTGTGTGGGCTCTAGGTACTGAGAGGTTTACTCTTGGAGTCAAGGGCACTTGGGCCCTTCTCTCCCTATGAAGTGGGGGGGGGGGTTGGTAGTCATCCTCATCCCCTCTCTCTACTTCTTCATCTGAGAGGTCTTCACCATTCTCAGAAGGATGGTCCTTAGCATACCCTGCCAACAGCTCCTGGAGCTTTTGTTTGGAGGGATGGGACCCCATGATTATATTTTTAAGTTTGCATAGAGACCTTAACTCCCTAAATTCTAAGTGGAAATAAGGGGTGAGGTCGAGCTCCTCAACCTGGTTCTCTATGCCATTGTGGTTATCTTCACTAACAGCTGGGTTCTTGTTAAGAGACATTGTTAAAAAAACTTCTAATCCCTCTTACCCCTAACTAAAGTGAACCTTTATTTTTCTAAAATTCTGAAGGGACTTACCCAAGGCCCTAACAAGATTTTTAGTAATTTGGAAAAACCTGTCAATTAAAAAAAAAACGGAATTCTAAAGACAATTTAAGAGTTCTGTCATGGGATCAGGTGGTAACCAAGTTAGTCCAACAAATGCAAAGTTCCCACCACTGCCACCAATGTAGGAAACTGGCTCTGTATATACTATACCAAAATGAGGTATACTGTGCCCAGAGTCCAGTGGAACCCCAAAGGTAGGCAGAGGTAAAAGTAGATAGCACCTTACTCTCTATTTGTGGTAGTGTGGGCGAGCAGTAAGGCTTTATCATAGGGTAGTGTTAAGCATTTGTTGTACACACTTAATTAGAAAATGATGTCACACACTCAAAAACTGAACTCAGACCAATTTTGTTTGTATAAAAATATTATTAAGTTATTTTATTTCTAGAACCAAGCCAAACCTGGTACAGGTGAGTGAAATAAATGCTTTGTGAAATCTTATGCAATGTTTTACAATTGAATGCAGGTTCAAATGCGATTGATTGAAATACAGGTGAGTTAAAATGTCGAAATTACTTTTCAGATTACTTTTCAGATTACTTTTTCTACTCAGTGTGATATGCCTAGATATCACACTGCAAACCAGGAACTGGACTTAGTGTCGGTGAACGTTCGTGCCGGCACACATGCGGTCTGATGTATGGAGACAGGCAACCCGGAAATTGAGAAATCATGGGGCCCGATTCACAAAAGTAATCTGAGACAAAATCCTAATTTTACGACTTTCGGTATTCACAAAGGGCATTTAAGAGTAGTAAAGTTAGGATTTTGTCTCAGTCCTAACTTTACTACTCCTAAATGCCCTTTGTGAATACCGAAAGTCGTAAAGTTAGGATTTTGTCTCAGGTTACTGTTGTGAATCGGGCCCATGGTTATGCGGGTATTGACAGAAGATTAACACATCTGTTATAGGGGATACGTTTGGATAACCCAGGAAATAGTTGGATTCCCCCCCCCTCGACCAGCAGGGGACGCTGATGAATTACGGACTACAGTTGATGTCATACCTTTACACTTGTGGAAGGGGACACACTGATCAATTCAAAAGAGGACACATAGAAAGCTTCTGGTCCAGCTCCATCCGGGCTCGGAGGAGTACATTAATTATCTTGCAATTGAGCAACCAGGGCTGTCATTATGCTGCTTTGTCCTGGAGAAGACCCTATCTGAAGTAACTACATACACGTATCTACAGGGTCGAAACGTCGACGTAAAACAGTCTCATGTCCAGGCTCACCATGGCCAGAAATCAATTAAATATTGCATGTTATAGTGAAAGACCGGAGAAGGACAGAGAATCTATGTTATTGTTTTGTTTATGTTTGAATTTGAAATCTCACCTATTCTTCACCTTTGTCACTTCAGTCACTTGTTGAATTGTCTCCGTATTGTTATTTTGTCTTTGTGTTTGACAGCCCGTAATTAATGACATTACAAGAATTTCTTCTATGAGAAAATTAGCAAATCTATTTTTAAGAAAAAGAAATAAATGTATGTGTATTTGCTAAACTGTTGTTGGTGTGGTGTATTCAGGATTATAATTAATTTATGTTTTAAGAAATGTTTTGGTTCTAAACAAGCACCACTTGGTGCTCACCCAACGGAACCACTTGTAGCTTTAAAAACTGAGAAAGAGCCTCTTATCTGACCTATATTACTTTTTAGTATGGCCTCCTAGGGCTCATTTGCAAGACAGCTCCCCAGAATCAGTGTCATACACCAAAGTTAATTCCAAAAGTTTTAATTTTATTGTTATTATTCTTCATGTAGAAAAAGATTTTTTGCTTATTTATATATATTTTTTAGTTTGTTATTATTCATTATTTATAAAAGTTCATTATTTACAGACACATGTAACAATTATACAAACAAACAATTGCCAGTAAACAATAAGTCCTTCTAATCTTCTTGTGTGTGATAATTTTACATTTGAACATTTTATATCCATGCATGAACAAAGATATGAATTTGCATGACTACAGATGCTAACAGAATCCTCATCTGCGACTATATTAGAAGAAAAGAAACTGACAAAATAACTTAAAGTTTAAATACGTGTGATTTGTGCACATATAAACCCCACACTCAACCATCAACACTTCATTCTCACCTGTCAAACCAACTCACTCACACTAACATTCATACACCTAAACAGTCCAACCCTGTTGGAGATCCTGGAAAAATTATCAGCGACAGACTGTCTTATTATTTGTGGTACAGTAGTATGCCATTAAGTTCCTCTGTTGTATATGTCTCTTAAAGGATTCCCCATATGTCTAGTAATGGTCAACGCACGTTTCGGTGCACCAGCAATTAGACCACCTTCATCAGGACCAAAATATGAATTATCTATATCTCAAAAGAGGTGAACGGGGGTTATCTTAATCTTGCCAGAAATGGCATATTTCTATGGTTTAATGTGGATTTCTTTACAAATAGCAGGACAAGGCCACAGGCCAGTGGGGACCTTGTATTTGTACTTCTGCTAACACGCCGTCGTAGTTCTTTCCTGTTGGAAATACTGATTATAAGGACGGATTTATAATCAGACTTATAAGAGGTCTCCCTGGGAAAAAGCCGGCAGTACGGGCTGCATGGGATAGAATATACCGGGCCATCATCTGCTCATGTAAACGACGCTTAACTAACCATTGTGGGCTACGAGGAAAGAAGTAATATTGTTACCGTATTTATAACCTCGGATAATGGCCGTAGTCCGTCCTTACACTACAGAGTGCGTCTATCTATCAGATTGTTGGTTCATACACCCCCTATTATGTCACCCTACAGTGGGAGGGGGGCATATGCTTAACTCTGGTTGGCTGGGTTCCCCCATCTGCAAGAATGTGGGGACTGAGAGTTGTGCTTCCCCTCGCCTCCCCTACCTGAGGGGTGGGGTTGGCAAAGGTGGGTGTTAGACCTGGCACCATTGGCGTGGGTCTCCCTTCCATTTTTTGCTGTTGCCTCTTATGTTTTTGCTGGTTTTAGATGCTTTTGGGCACTGTGCCACTGCTGTTCAGTGCCACAGTGCAAGTGCTCCCTATGGTAAATTGATGTATGGATTAGTGACTCCATGATTGGCTTGTTTGGCTTACTGTCAGACCCTAGTACAGTGCACTGCGTGTGCCCAGGGCTTGTAAATCAAATGCTGCTGGTGGGCTTGCAGCACTGGTTGTGCCACCCACCTGAGCAGCTTGTAAAGTGTGTCTCAGGCCTGCCATTGCAGAGCCTGTGGGCAGTCTGGTACTGCCATGTTGACTGGGCAAGTGTACCCACTTGCCAGTCCCTAAACCTTCCCTTTTATACATATTAGTCACCCCTAAGGTAGGCCCAAGGGCAGGGTGCATTGTAGGTAAAAGGTAGGACATGCCCTGGTGTGTGTGGCATGTCCTAATAGTGAATTACAGCCATTTTCGTTTTTCACTATTGCAAGGCTACCTGTTCCCCATAGGCCAGAATGGGCAGTTAGATTATTACACCTTATAATCCTAACTGACTCAGGAACCCGGTAGAAATTCGAGTTTAGTACGCTCTGAACTCAGAATGATAAAATACATCTTTTAGTGAAGTTGGTTTTAACATTCTGTGTTTGAAAATACCACTTTTAGAAAGTAGGTATTTTCTTGCCTAACTATCCAAGCCTGCCTCTGCTAGGTTGTGTATTCCTTGTCTGGAGATTGAGTGACAGGGGCTGGGGGTGGCTACAGGAGACAGGGTGAGTCAGCGCAGGGCTGAATAGAAAGATCTGCATCCAGAGTGGAGGGAGGAGTTGCACCTGGGTCTGAATAGGGCTGTCCCTCCCTTCCACAATGCTGGCTCCACCTCCTGCCGGGCGGCTGAGCACTCTGCCCCACATTCTGAAAGGAAAGAAGGAGTCAGAAAAACAAAGTGCTCCAGGACTGACCAGAACTGGTTTTGGACTAGGCAGAGGCCTCTCTGCCTTCAGAGAACAAAGAGAAACTGTGTATAAAAAGGGGACCCAGACCCCTAGGAAATTAGATCACTTCTGGGAACCAAGACGAACCTTTGCTGAGGAGAAGAACAAGGAAGCTGAAGGAGGAGACTACCCCTGTGCTGTGTGTTTGGGGGTTGGCCTGCAGTGGTTGCTCCATTGCCAAAGAAAGGAGAAAAGGACTGAGTGTACTTTCTATCAACTTGAAGAAGAATCTCCAAGGGCTTGAACTAGAGCTTGCCTCCTGCCTGAAGTCTCAGGGATACAAGACTTCACCAACCAGCTCCCCCTGAATTCCCTTGCTGGGAATTGAAGTGCCTGCTGCTGTGCTGGGCCTTCTGAGAGACTGCGTGTTGCTGGGAGCTGGAAGCGCGACGCAACAACGAGAAGCGTGTCGCCGCTGCAGCCGCTGTCATCGCATCGTCGAGGAAGCGAGACGCCGCTGACGCTGTCATCATCGCATCGCCGAAGCGCGGCGCATCGCCGGAGAAGCGGGACGCTGCCACGAAGGACGTCGTCGCATCACCGGAGAAGCGCGTCGCAGGGCCTGTCTCGGCTCCCAAGATCATCGAGTTGCCGCACGGTCGTCGGGCGTGCACGCATCGCACCAACGTTGTTGCATCGCAGCCAAGACGCCATTTTTATCGCATCGCACCGGAGAAGAGTATCGCATCGAGGTGCCATCTGTCGCATCGCACCGGAGAGCAGTAAGAAACCGACGCATCAACTCCCCACACAGTAAGGAAGCGAGCATCAACTCCCCTGCGCAGCAGTAAGGAACCGACGCATCTACTCCCCTGAGTGTACGGAACCGACGCATCACCTTCCCTGCGACCCTTTTGTTTTCTTTGCGTTACGCATTCAAGGTACATTGAGAGTAAAGTGTCGCATCTACAACTTGAGAGAACTGAACTATTTTATAACATTCTAAAGTCTATTTTTGAGTACAGTATTGTGAATTTTTGTCGTTTGGTCTTGTGTTAAGTCTATATAAAAATACTTATTTTTATAAATACAACCTGTGTGGTGTCCATCTGTAGTGTTGTCACAGTATTACTGTATGTGTTCACAAATGCTTTACACCATAGGTCTTCAATCTATGGGGCGCGACCCCCAGGGGGGGCGTGGAGTCATTGGAAGGGGGTCGCGCATTCACATGCCTCACTGCTGCTTCGAATCTAAAACGTTTACGTTTCGTTTTGGATTTGAAATAATTACATCTCAGGAGCCTCTCTGACTGGAGGACAGGGCAAAATAAGCCAATCATAATGTGGCAACGTCATCAATGCCTGTCCTCCAATCAGAGAGACTGCAGCATGCACACCAGGAAATGCCCGCGAACTTTGTCCATAAAGATGGACCAGCACCTTCGTAATGTAGGCTGTATTTCCACGGAGTTCTGCGCCGTCACTGCTGCTTTTCACTGGATCCAGTTGTCTTTCTTGGCCGTCGCTGCTTTCACCACGTGTTCCTTTTTCCAACTCATCTTCGTGGCTCATTGCTGCCTCTGCATTAGGATCTCCTTCCCGGCTGGTTTCCAAGGCAACCCGAAGCTTCCAGGAATAATTAGGTAAGCCCCCTCCTCATCCCCCATGCCCTGGCTTTGCAGCTGCAGACAACATACACTGAAACTATCTTGCACGCACGCAAAGACACACACACACAGATTCTTATCTGTTTCTTTGATTGAGCCATGTGGGTGGGGGGTGGGAGGGGACAGGAAAAAGGCTCCGGTTAACTTTTATGACTGTGGAATGGTGTTTATTTTCGGTGTACTTTCTGTTTTTGTAGCAGCAGTTTCATATTCATTTTGTGACATTGAAATGTTTATTTTCCATGTTCTTTCCGTTTTTATTCTTGACGCAGCAGATTAATATGCTGCCTTTGTCCAACTACAGTTGCCACACTTTCCAAAAACAAGCGATGGTTATTTGTTCATGTGTAAAGCATCCATGATTGCACCTTACTTTATGTGGTGGTTTTTGTAGTACAAAAACTTTATCACGTGGAGGAATCATTTAAAACCGGTCTGGGATTGTTCATCCGAAGACATCATTTTTTGTCAAAAAGTTCCAAATAGATTGGTGAATATGGGCTCATGGAAACCTAAATAGCCTTCTGAATTTCAGCTGTGGTTAGAAACAGATAATTATGTCCTGCAAAGAAAGATATTGGTGCTATACACATTAGAAAAATGACGATATTTGAAATTACAAAATTATGTTTATTCATGTGTTTTGCAAAGAAACAAGATTCCAAAACATGGAGTATTTTAAATTGTGTAGTTAAAATGTATTAAGAAAGCTTCTATAAATGACCAGCAATGGAAGTACTATTTGCGGTAATACAGCAAAACATAAGAATATGCCAGAACATTTAGTCAACCATGTAGATACAACTAGTTTCAATGCATAAGTATCTTCTCATGAGTAAAATCATAGCATTAGTCAGCAAACGTGGCCAAGCACTAACTCTAGAAATGTCCATTTAGTTCATTCTTAACTTTTTCATACCTCTTTTACTATTCTGACCCCCCCAAAACAAGCCTTTCTAAACCCTTCCCTCTGACTCTTCCCCTCCATCTCCCTTTTACTCATCCCAAGCCTCCTACTACTGCTGTGAGCTCCAAAACATCCCTCCACTATCCTTCTCAATCCAAATAACATAATACCATATCCACCATTCTAATTACTTTCCTTTTTCACTATACTAATTCACCACTAATCCTTTATGGGTTCTGGAGAAGCATGCTACTCGCTGAAAAAGCGCTCCGACACTTCGTCAGGGGTAATAAACGCTATATAAATGCAATTACAATAAAATACAATATCTTTGACACACTGGAGCAGTGAATGCTTTGTGGGTCTTCAGTTCATATAGAGCACATCCCGCCATTTTGTTTGCAATGAGATTGTGTCCTAAACTAAGCACATGTGACTCAACGCTGAATGGTGCCTCCGCATATATGCTGTTGTCATTGTGGTATTGAATACCAATGTGTGCCAAAACTGTTCTCTCGTGGCATCATTTTCCATGACTGGTCTATAAGTTTGTCAGCAATAACTCGTCATAAATCACCCAGGTACCGGGGAGAAGGAGGAGACAATGGCATGCGGTAAACAGCTGTCTCTTGTTAAGGCCAGGCTCTCACAGAATCGCTGTGTGTGCTAATTTGGAGGCTACTCAGCTCCTCGCCCGACTGCCTGTGTGATCTTGAATGATCTAGTTTACCAGTCTGTTAGATTACCGGCCTCTGGGTACAATGAACTTCACCCACAAAAAGAAACAACTGGTGTCTTTTGGCTTCCATCTCTAGACGAGTGTGTTTTGCTACCTTTCACAACCTCTCTTCTGCCCCTCACCCTGCGAAGGCCTTTCCAAGACGAAGGCTCAGTTGAGCCAGTCTGACCGTGCAACATGTTGTCCTCCACCTGCACCAAATGCATGGGAACACGTGTTCACAATGGGTGCCATTCTCCTTCCAGACACTAAGCCTCTCCCTGTACTGAATGTCCAGTAGCTAGGATACATCCACAGATTGACCGTCTCTCTGGAGAAAAACAGGCACACCCATCACTCTGATTCAGAAAGGTGTTATCATCCAATTGAGTCAAATTATGTTTTGTTTGTTGAAAAATAAAGTACAGTACCATTTGTGCGTTTTTGGGCAATTCGTTTTGGAGATTTTGTATTTGAGCTGTGTAGTAAGCCTCTGACACAGAACCACAGTCACCCACATACCTTTGATTTGCTAAACACTGTTTAATACTATTTCCCCACCGTGAAATGGTTTGCCGTGGTAATTGGGGGCGCTTTTGGTTGTCGATGAGTACCAAGTTCTAGAATTTTTTTGTCGGAGGGGGTCCTTACGCCTAACATTTTTTGACAGGGGGGTCTCAGCATCAAAAAGTTTGAAGACCTCTGCTTTACACACTGCCTCTGAGATAAGCCTGCCTGCTCGTGCCAAGCTACCAAGGGGGTGAGCAGGGGTTATTTTAGGAGTGTAGCCCCTCACCCTGACTAGACGCATAGGGTCCCTATTTGTCACAGGTACCTACCTATGCCAACTAGAGACCCCCAAATCTAACATTGGTGGTCAGCGGTGAGGATTTGGACTTGCATTTGTGATTCATATACAGTGATTGGTGTACACTACTAGTGAGTGCAGACCATAACGCAACCACATACTTTTTGAGAATTTTTCTCCTTGGAACTTCTTTTCTATTTTGATTCTTGAGAACTGCCAGTCTTTTTGCTACCATGAGCAAGACAGCATCCATAGTATCTGTAGACATTGTTGTGGAAGAAGAGAGAATTGATACTTACACTGTGCCTTATCTCAAAGCTTTGTGCAAGAAATTTAAAATCTCTGTGAAAGGCCTCACCAGGAAAGAGGAATACCAAAAGGCGCTGAGGGCCTGGGTAGAATCTAGGAATGCCAGTGAGCATCCTAAGGAGCCAGTAATGGAGGCAGAGGATTTAAATGAGCACCTTGAGGGGCCAGTGGGCCCAACT
This sequence comes from Calotriton arnoldi, assembly GCA_963921515.1. NCBI lineage: Eukaryota > Metazoa > Chordata > Amphibia > Caudata > Salamandridae > Calotriton > Calotriton arnoldi. The sequence continues at coordinate 3,471,348 of CAWUFW010000690.1, forward strand.
GGAGGGAAAGCACCTTCAGGGGTGGGCAGCAGTGTTTCTTCCAAAGGGTTGTCCCCAGGAGAGCTGGAGGACAGAGCAAGGGAGAGGATGCATAAATTGGAGCTAGCTAGGCTCAAAATGGATGGTCAGAAAGACATAGAGAGCAAGAAAATAGAGCTTGGGATGGAGTTAGAAATGAAGAAGTTAGCCTTAGAGGAAAAGAGGATGCATTTTGAGCATGAGAGAGGATTGAGGGAATTGGAACTCAAGGCCAAAAAGTTAGAGGTTCCTCCCTCTGGTGGCAGCACACCGCCAGTGCATGTAGAAGCAAGAACCTACATTCCCAAAGATGTAGTTAAAGATTTCCACAAGAATGAGGATATTGGTCAGTGGTTCAGGGCTTATGAAGCTGCAATGTTGGCCCACCGGGTCCCTGAGAAGGATTGGGGAGCGGGGTTGTGGGGCCGCTTTGTTAGTGATGGGAGGGACACTTTGTTGGATTTGCCTAAATGTCCTATACCCACATGAAGGGAGCCCTAATGTCCAGATTTGGTTTGACCCCAGAGCTATATAGACAAAGGTTTAGAAATTGCAGAAAACTGGAGTCTACCACTTGGGTGGAATATGTGTCTTTCTTTTGCAGAGCATTGGATGGTTGGGTGAAGGGTAGCAAAGTGGATAATTTTGAGGCGCTCTATGATTTGCTTGCATGGGAGCACTTGTCAAATAACTGTTTTCCAGAGCTACGCCAGCATCTTATTGATAGCAAGCTGACTAACCCTAGGAAGCTTGCTGAGGAGGCGGACCGCTGGGTGAGCACCCGGGTCCAGAAGGGTCATGTGGGAGACTTCGCCAAAGGTGGGCAGGGTCCCCAGCAGAAGAGTGGGGGGGACAAGGGTAAACAGAGGGAGTTCCAGAAAGGGCCCCAAAGTAATCCCCAAGGGAACCAAGGGAAAGGTTCCCAGCCTCCCCCTGAGAAGAAGGCAGTGGCCCCAACAGATAAGCCTGTTCACAAGGGGCCCAAGACCTGTTTTAAGTGTGGTCTAGTAGGCCACTGTTCTTATGATGCTAGATGTCCCTTATATGGGAAGACAGCACCCACTGGTGCACCACCCCGGCAGTTGGCTAGTGTAGCCCTGGGGAGGAGATGGGTGCCCAAGGTGGGTGGGGTCCCGCAGAGATGTACCTTGTCTCTTTAGGAGACTGTGAGGTGGTCCCCAGGACCCAACTGCCTGATAACACTAAAAATACAGGCAGTGGGTGACCATCAATGCCAAGAGGGTGGAAGCTCTTAGAGACACCGGAGCCAGTGTGACAGCTGTCAGTTGTCGGTTGGTGTCTGAAGAGCAGGTAGTCCCAAATGCATTTTACCCAGTTGTTGCCGCTGACAACACAGAGAGCCACTGCAAGGTGGCACAGGTTCCCTTTGAGTGGGGGGGTCTCAGGGACTCTTCAAGTAGCTGTGAGGCCAGCCATGCCTGTTGAATGTCTGTTAGGTAACGATTTGGAGAGCTCCCCTTGGGCTAAGGTGGAGCGGAGAGCTCATTTAGAGATGTTGGGTTTGCCTGAGTGGGCCTGCGTGACCACTCGGTCTATGGCAGCCAGTTAGACCTGGCACCATTGGTGTGGGTCTCTCTTCCATTTTTTGCTGTTGCCTCTTATGTTTTTGCTGGTTTTAGATGCTTTTGGGCACTGTGCCACTGCTGTTCAGTGCCACAGTGCAAGTGCTCCCTATGGTAAATTGATGTATGGATTAGTGACTCCATGATTGGCTTGTTTGGCTTACTGTCAGACCCTAGTACAGTGCACTGCGTGTGCCCAGGGCTTGTAAATCAAATGCTGCTGGTGGGCTTGCAGCACTGGTTGTGCCACCCACCGGAGCAGCTTGTAAAGTGTGTCTCAGGCCTGCCATTGCAGAGCCTGTGGGCAGTCTGGTACTGCCATGTTGACTGGGCAAGTGTACCCACTTGCCAGTCCCTAAACCTTCCCTTTTATACATATTAGTCACCCCTAAGGTAGGCCCAAGGGCAGGGTGCATTGTAGGTAAAGGTAGGACATGCCCTGGTGTGTGTGGCATGTCCTAATAGTGAATTACAGCCATTTTCGTTTTTCACTATTGCAAGGCTACCTGTTCCCCACAGGCCAGAATGGGCAGTTAGATTATTACAACTTATAATCCTAACTGACTCAGGGAACCCGGTAGAAATTCGAGTTTAGTACGCCTGAACTCAGAATGATAAAATACATCTTTTAGTGAAGTTGGTTTTAACATTCTGTGTTTGAAAATACCACTTTTAGAAAGTAGGTATTTTCTTGCCTAACTATCCAAGCCTGCCTCTGCTAGGTTGTGTATTCCTTGTCTGGAGATTGAGTGACAGGGGCTGGGGGTAGCTACAGGAGACAGGGTGAGTCAGCGCAGGGCTGAATAGAAAGATCTGCATCCAGAGTGGAGGGAGGAGTTGCACCTGGGTCTGAATAGGGCTGTCCCTGCCTTCCACAATGCTGGCTCCACCTCCTGCCAGGCAGCTGAGCACTCTGCCCCACATTCTGAAAGGAAAGAAGGAGTCAGAAAAACAAAGTGCTCCAGGACTGACCAGAACTGGTTTTGGACTAGGCAGAGGCCTCTCTGCCTTCAGAGAACAAAGAGAAACTGTGTATAAAAAGGGGACCCAGACCCCTAGGAAATTAGATTGTCATAAGGTTTCTGCACATACACAGAGCTATGCACAGGATAATGGGACCCCGGCATATAGAGGTTTGCCTACCATATACCGTAGCACCCAAAAACCCCAACCCAACTAGCTTAGCATCCCATTAGCACCCAAGTACCAATGATTGGACAACCCAGAACACGGTATCTTTATCTCAGGACTCGCAGAAGCAAGAACACTCTTTCGTCACTCACTCGTACTTGTCCACAAGGTGCGTAGGAAAAGACACTGGGTAGGTTAAAATGTTTATTCCAACTTACGTGCTCTAATGTACAGTACACGTGTCAGTACTAATAGCATAATGCATATGAATAATATAAGCAGCATGGTTACAATTCCATAGAATACAAACGGGGAAAGCATCTCATAGCTCAGTGGATAAATGTATAAATAACATTACCACCCTCCCCTTGCAGTAAGATAGTTTATTATAAAAATAGAAGACCTCTAGGCTTTTACTAGCGAACCCTCATACCTCGGTCTCTAGATGCAGAATTACATCAACAGACGATCACAGCTCTTCTCCCTGGAATGGGATCCTCCAAGTGTGTTAATCGCTAGTAAACTGCAGTATTAAAAGCACACAAAATTCTTCATGGCAATTGCACCTAATGTTATGACTGGGTGCGCGAGACTGGCCATATCAGGAAGAACCAAAATACATTGTTATGCGACCTTGTACATGTTGTGCAGACTGAGCCCAAAAGGTGAACAACAGAAAATGCAGACAGCGCAAAAGAACTTGGCACGAGCAAAGGGCGAGGGAGCCCTGGCTCAGCGTAACGTGTAAAGCAGCATGGCAGCCAGGCCTAGCCCAACATAACAAGGCAGGCAACAAACCACAAGACAAGATCACTTCTGGGAACCAAGACGAACCTTTGCTGAGGAGAAGAACCAGGAAGCTGAAGGAGGAGACTACCCCTGTGCTGTGTGTTTGGGGGTTGGCCTGCAGTGGTTGCTTCATTGCCAAAGAAAGGAGAAAAGGACTGAGTGTACTTTCTATCAACTTGAAGAAGAATCTCCAAGGGCTTGAACTAGAGCTTGCCTCTTGCCTGAAGTCTCAGGGATACAAGACTTCACCAACCAGCTCCCCCTGAATTCCCTTGCTGGGAATTGAAGTGCCTGCTGCTGTGCTGGGCCTTCTGAGAGACTGCGTGTCGCTGGGAGCTGGAAGCGCGACGCAACAACGAGAAGCGTGTCGCCGCTGCAGCCGCTGTCATCGCATCGTCGAGGAAGCGAGACGCCGCTGCCGCTGTCATCATCGCATCGCCGAAGCGCGGCGCATCGCCGGAGAAGCGGGACGCTGCCACGAAGGACGTCGTCGCATCACCGGAGAAGCGCGTCGCAGGGCCTGTCGCGGCTCCCAAGATCATCGAGTTGCCGCACGGTCGTCGGGCGTGCACGCATCGCACCAACGTTGTCGCATCGCAGCCAAGACGCCATTTTTATCGCATCGCACCGGAGAAGAGTATCGCATCGAGGTGCCATCTGTCGCATCGCACCGGAGAGCAGTAAGAAACCGACGCATCAACTCCCCACACAGTAAGGAAGCGAGCATCAACTCCCCTGCGCAGCAGTAAGGAACCGACGCATCCACTCCCCTGAGTGTACGGAACCGACGCATCACCTTCCCTGCGACCCTTTTGTTTTCTTTGCGTTACGCATTCAAGGTACATTGAGAGTAAAGTGTCGCATCTACAACTTGAGAGAACTGAACTATTTTATGACATTCTAAAGTCTATATTTGAGTACAGTATTGTGAATTTTTGTCGTTTGGTCTTGTGTTAAGTCTATATAAAAATACTTATTTTTATAAATACAACCTGTGTGGTGTCCATCTGTAGTGTTGTCACTGTATTACTGTATGTGTTCACAAATGCTTTACACACTGCCTCTGAGATAAGCCTGCCTGCTCGTGCCAAGCTACCAAGGGGGTGAGCAGGGGTTATTTTAGGAGTGTAGCCCCTCACCCTGACTAGACGCAAGGGTCCCTATTTGTCACAGGTACCTACCTATGCCAACTAGAGACCCCCAAATCTAACAGTGGGCACACCTCTCTTCCTCACTTGGCCTGTGGCCAAAGAGTGCCAATTGGGTTTTGTTTGCAATGCAGTTTAGGGAAAGAACATAGGCCCTGGGTACCTGTTTGGCAGGAACCCAGGGCACACTCAGTCAAAGCACATCAGCAGTTCAGCAAAAAGTGGGGCACTTTCTTACACTTGCCGTTTATTTAGCCCTTAAAGCCTTCATGTTGGTCGTTTGGGGCAAGAACAGACAATATGACATTTCTGTATTACATCCAAAAGCAGGGCATACACACTCCCCTCAACCTTCCAACTTAATGCAAAGGATCTGGCATTGGGCACTCTGCCACAATATTCACCTCATGGCGGATCATCTCCTGTGGGTGGACAACAACTTTGTGGACCTGCTCAGGACTCATCAACAAGTCCATGAGTGGGAACTCCACCCCCAGGTCCTTTGAAAATGCTTCCAACATTGGGGCACACTGCAGATAGACTTGTTTGTTACCCTAGAAAACACAAAATGACCTAACTTCACTGCCAGGTACCCGCATCCACAGTCCATGGACAATACACTATAGATGAACTGGTCACGGATATTTGCCTTCACTTTTCTGCCTCTCCCACTGCTTCCCTTGATGGTTGCTAAAGCTAATGTCACTCTTTCATCCTAGTAGCGCCAACCTGAGCCAGACAGCCTTGGTACTCCACTTTCCTGGAGTTGTCACTCAGGCCCCACAAAAGGCTTTAGGTCATAGCATGGTCAGTCAGGCATCCGGATCCCGGGCAGCTTCATTTTGCGATCTGGCACCTAAGGTCCTAGAGTTCGGGTATCTCCACTTCCCGTAAGAGTATTTGTCCATTCTGAAGGAGGCCCAATGGCCTGCAACACACGCTTGTCATGCAGCAAAATGGAGGAGGTTTGTACAGTATTCCAATTCCAACAAATTTGATTCATTCCTTAAAAATACATGGTGTAGGAGACAGTTACATATGTTTTGCACTTACATAAGATGGGCCTTTCATACGCCTACACTCCCCTAAACGTAACAGCAGTGATCGCTTACATGCAGAACAGACCACACTTGTATCTGTTCAGGATACCAGTGGTCAAGGCCTTTATGAAGAAACTCCCCACTCTTGTGTAGATCCTCAAAATAGTCCTTACCAGACTCATGGTCCACCCTTTGAGCCTATGCACTCATGCCCCCTGCAATTCCTCTCCTGAAAAGTATCTTTCCTAATCATCTTCCCACAACCAGATTCCATTGTGGAAAGAGCACTGCACACATTAGATGTTAAGAGATCCCTCACGTACTACATCGACAAGACCAAGTCATTCTGTAAGTCGGACCAGCTATTTGTCTCCTATGCAAAAGTGAAGAAAGGTCAGCCTATTTACAAAGCTTGCAGAGCCAGGTGGATTGTCAAAAACATTCAGACTTGTTACCATAAACCAAAGAAGGTTCTGTACGCCCATTCTTGGGCGCACTCCACTCAGAAAAATTGGCTACTATCACCTTAGGGATCCTCCCATTAACCAATATCTGTAAAGCAGCCACCTGGTCAATTCCACACATTTTTACCAAACTTTATTTTGTGGACATCTTAGATAGCCAAAGGCTCTAGTAGGCCAACCTATGTTAAAAACATTATTCCAGACATGAATCAGCCACATGCTAACCGCCGTTGCCCGGAGAGTACTGCTAAACAGTCTATGTGAAGCATGTGTATCTACAGCCACATGTGCTTCGAAAGGAAAATATTACCCTGTAAGCATCTGTTCATAGTGTGTAGTGTGGTAGATTCACATGCACCCACTCTCCTCCCTAGGAGCCTATGTCCTTCACAAATCTCTTGATTTCTTCTTTTCTCTACACATTTTGCTTCATGTACCTTACTTACCTTTACACTCCATTTATACAGCTGTGCAAAAAAGCAATCTAGCATGGAGTTGGTGCTTAGGCGCAGCGTACACTAAAGGAGTCACAACATATCTCCTGACTCAAAAGACTTTAAACAACAACTTGCAAATGTTCGAGTCCATCACTAGATGGCAGGTGTATGCTAAACATGTGAATCAACAGCACTACATTCTACGAAGAGATGCGGTCAGTAGCATTTTCCACACACACCTACCCACTTATATATGTATATTTTTTTATTTTTTTACAATTTTGGAAAAAACGTTTTTAAAGATGTTTATTGAAATCAATAATACCCAGATTTATCTTCATCTCAAAACAAACTGTCATTATTTTCCTAAGTGATATATCATAAAAAGAACAAGGAAAAGAAAAGCAGAGACACAGAAGGAAATATAACTAGATGAAGAGCAGGGCCTGTATTTACGATGAATCCCTTCCAGTCCTTGTAACAAGTGTTGGTACAAGATACTGGCTTTATAATGATGGGAGTACAAGTGGTGCAATTAAGTACAAGTCCTATAAGGAACAAATAATTCATCCGTTTAAGGTGGTTTGGACATTTCCAGGTATAAATCTAGTCTAGCGTAATCTGGCATGATGCATTTTGTTAAAATGAAAATGCTAATTTTTACCATAATTTATCTAGGGACTACTAAAACAGATAAGAGATCGTCCACCTTTTCTAATTGTAAAGTATTGAGTTCTGTGCAAGAGCACACAAAAAATCCAAGAAAAGTACATATTTTTGTTGAAGCGGTGAGCTTGTTAAATAAGGACTAAAGGGGACCATGCTGGTTGAAGTACAATAGTTTGTTAAAAATATTCTTGGTTAATTCCAATCTAACCTGTCCCCAGAAAAGAGGCACACATCACACACTCGTGCATCTTATTTAACAGGGTTCCAGGAAGCTGATTACAATCCCTGCCTTTATCTGAATCTAAGTTTGTTTGTGGAGCTTGTTCCAATCAGATCCATGTGTTTAACGTAAACATTGATCGATAATTGCATTTTTAAAAACTAAAAAGCATTGCTTTTGATGACCTAAAGTAGGCTATATTTAGCCAGTTTATTGTTTATATTAACCTTTTTAACCAGTTTACATTATAGTAGCTTTTCGGATACATATTGCGCAGCTTCTTGTTAGCATAACATTCAATATTGGAGGAAATGGTTGTTATATTACACATTTCAAAAAGTAACTGCACTCAGCTTTTCTGTTCCCAAGTCTTTTTCAGTCATTTCCCTTCATTCCCTTTTATTCGTAGATTATATTGCCCTACATTTATTTCTAGTTTATTTCATGTTATTTTTGTGTACATCTTTCAAGATAATATTCATTCCTCTGAGTTACAGCAGTAGATCTTCTTTTGAAAACTCTTAACATTATTTCTTCCCATGCCTTTGCTGTTTGTGGTCCCCGGATTCCTGTTTAGGGTTATAATTGAATGTATGTCTTCCTCAGCCCATTTTACTGTTTGAATCTTATAGCTTAAATATTGTGGGGTGTAAGGAAATGCCTCTTTTTGTATGGTCACCCCCAAGTTTTTCGACTGATGCTGCTGGTTTTTTGACTCTGAGAGTGCACTGAGGACTGGTGAGCAGACCTCAGTGGCAGTGCCCGGACCCTAAAGTGTATGTCAAATTGGCTATACCCAATTGGAAATGTATAACTTACCTGTAAATCCCTAGTCAATGGTACCCTGGTACCCAGGGCATGTAAGTTAGAGGGGTACCCCAGGACTTGCAGCACTGATTGTGCCACCCTGGAGGTCCCACCAAGTAAAACAAGTCCCCTAGGCCGCCACTGTAGATTGGTAGAGCAGTCGTGCAGTGTTAGCCCAACTTTGCCATTGACAGCAATGCCAAAGCCACCACTTCCCCTGGACATGTGTGTATGTCACCCCTCTGGCAGGCCTACTGAGCCCTAAAGGTAGGGTGCAACATATGAGACAGGCAGGACATGTACTTTACATGCCCTGACAGTAGAACACACGAAACAACCATTTTTAATGTGGAAAGACTTGGTCGCCCAATTGGCGAGTACAGGGTTACATGGTGACACCTCAGCTGTGCTAACTCCTGAATGGTGCAGCCAAAGTGGGGACTCCAAGGTATCAAACAACTCGTTACATTAAGGTGACTTGTATCTCAAGTCGAAATTAATGTTACTTGTTGCAGTGTGCAGCTTTAGCAAAGCTGCCACTTTGTTGCCTATAAAACTCTTGTGCCTTCCCAGGCACACATGGAACCTGCTCCATGAGACAGCTTTCTGCCTTCCTGGAGAGACATGCCAATGACTCTCATGAAGGGGAACAGTGAGGGATTGCAGGCCAGGAAGGTGTCACCTCCATCCTGCAGGAAGCCACTTAAGTGTTAGCCCCAAAAGGCAGGCTTCAAAGGTGAAGCCGCCTTGGGAGTGCCTATGTGGGACACCAGGGACAAGGCTTCCCCATTGTTTTAAAAAAATATATATTTTTGTATTGGCATTTATATAATGATCAAGAATACACTCAAAGCGGTTACACATCCATAGTAAGAGCATCTTATTACACACTGTACTCGTCGGTTTCATTTCATAGTACATTATTCATGTCTTTCTGGGATAAAACAGGTAATATTATCACAGTCTCTGTCTCAGGACTATTTATCTCCAGAGTGACCAACCCTTCCGATGTTAACACAATAATAAAATATCCTCTCACTATGGCAAAATACTCAATAGGGAGCGGTCGGGCTCTCTGTCAATACTGTTCATCTTGGACGTGTAAGCATGGAAAAAGCATATATCTGGTATACAAACAAGTTGTGCCATGATTGCATAGGAGAAAATAAAAGCCATATGAAGAAAAAGTGACACAAAAGAAGCAAGTTCCATGTCATCACACAAAATAAAACAAAACACACGACTATAACTAATGATAAACTGCCAGGGGTCTGGAATTAGCTCAAACATCTGCCATCAGTTAACCATCGCTACTTTGAGGTCAGGGGGTACCCTGGGGGGCGGGGGAAAGGGGAACAAAGGGGGAGACAAGGCCAGTAAATCTCCAAACTAGCAAGGGCTATACCTGGTCCATGGTCGAATTGATGGTACGTCTTAATCGTGGCCTGGTACATGAGGGCCAGACCCCACCCGCTCACCGAGAATTCTGCCATCCATGCTCGTCCCGCAACCGCCGCCCAACCCCTGAGATGCGTGCGCCTATTCCAACCCTTCAGAGTCAGTCGAGTTAGTGTGTGAGGTCTGTTCAGGTATGTGCCATGTATCCCGCGCTCTTACTATGTCTGCCCAAGGCTCTGCCAGTGGTTTACGCCGCTTTGTGATCTTATCATCTTTAATCAAAGCCTTCTCTTCTGCTCTGGCCCAGCAGGAAACATCATCTTCCCAGTTTACCACTAAAGGGGGTTGCTTCGCCTTCCATCTGAGAGCTATTCTCCTCTTAGCTAAGAGGAAAGCCAAATCTATAAATCTATGACCAAGTCGTTTGGATTTGGGTCTCGGGAAGAGGCCTAAAAGGCAAACCTCCGGAGAACATGTCAGAGTCCGAGACAAAATCCTGTTAATCATATCCACAATCTTAGGCCAGAAATTATTTAGCCCAGCACAGGCCCAAACCATGTGGTCAAAGTCAGCATCCCTTTGTGAACATCTGGCACAGGCCTGCGTGTCACTCCCATATACCACGTTCAGCCGATGTGGGGTGAGGTAAGTTCTATGGAGCATATTGAATTGTATAAACTTAAAAGCTTCATTCCTGGACACCTTTTTTGGGCTGCCTAAAACTCTCTTCCACTCCTTCTCGGTGAGCTGTGTATTCAAGGTGCTCTCCCACCTTCCTTGCAGGCGAGGCAATGGTTGAAGTGTGATTTCCATTATTGCCTGATAGAGCCACTTCACTAGGTGTCCTGCCGAGCCCAGAGTCACCATTGCCTGAAGAGTCGCATGGGTGACTGGCTCTTTCATATCTTGCCCCCATATTTCCACCAGTGCCCCCGTATCTTGTGGTAGTTTAGAAACTGCCCCGGTGGCAGCTCGTGGTAATCCAGAAATTCCTCCAACGGTAGTAGTTCACTGTCGCGGTAACAGTCTCCACCGTCTGTATTCCTGCATCTTCCCAGCCCTGCAGCTGCCTTTGTGGAAGGGGGGGACCCATTCCTACCTGTGGGAACCCCGCAAGTGGAATGCTCGGTGCATAGAGCGGCGCGTCTTTGGATCGTGCCGTACATCAATCCCAGCACTTCATCGCCACCGAAAGTAACGTCCCCATATGTTGGATTCTCTCGCGACGGTTAAGCATCCTGGGAAGCAAGACCGTTTGCGCTGAGCTAGCTGGCAGCGACAATGTAACTGATCCTCTCCCATCAAGCCACCTAGCCAGCCACTGGAGCTGTGCCGCCAGGTAGTAGGCCTCGAAGTCGGGGCTCCCAATCCGCCTCCCGCGAGCGGAAGTCACAAGGTCTGCAGAGATACTCTATTGCGTCTGCCGTCCCACACCAGGTCCCTCAATATCGCATCCAAGGTTTTGAACCAACTCTTTGGTATTACCACCGGTAGATTGACAAAGTAGTATAGGAGTCGTGGTAGCACCACCATTTTGGACAACGCCACCCTAGCCATAACTGGTAGTTTGAGCGTGCGCCAAAAGGCCACGTTCGCCCGCAGGGCTCTCAAGGCACTACCCAGGTTGCCCTCAAAGGTCCACCTGAGTATGATAAATCTGAATCCCTAGGTACTTAAAGGAGGTAGATGCCCATTCCAATTCCAGCGGGAGGGTCAGCGACCTATCAGGGGCAGGACGCAGTGGGAACACGTAGGTCTTCCTCTTATTAATACGTAATCCCGAAAGCTCGGCAAATTTCTCCAGGATGCGTAGTACCCGCTGGATCTCGCGGACCCCATCTCTGAGATAAATTAGTACGTCGTCCGCATATAGTGATACTATATGGCGGGTCCCGTCAAGAACCATCCCCAGCCCCTCACCTTCCTGCCTAAGTCGTTCCGCTAATGGTTCCATTGCTAAAGCAAAAAGCAAGGGTGATAGGGGACATACCTGACGGGTTCCTCTATTGATGGAATAGGAGGCTGACACCATGCTGTCCGTGCGCACTCGAGCTCTAGGATTTTCATATAAGAGGCGGACCCAATTTAACCACCTGATTCCCATCTGCATCTTCCCCATTACTGCTAATAAAAAATCCCAGCTGAGGGAATCAAAGGCCTTTTCCAGGTCCACTGTCACTACCACTGCGTCAGGGTAATTTCCCAGGTCTTTATGGAACAGGACACTATATAGTCTCCTAAGGTTATTGGATGTGGAACGTGCGGGGATAAAGCCGCTTTGATCTGTATGGACCAATCGCTGCATGTGCGGTAGGAGCCTAGTTGCCAATGCTTTACTTAAGATTTTGAAGTCCATGTTTAACATTGCTAAACGCCAAAATTCCGTCACTCCTGCATGGTCTTTTTTGGTCTTTGGTAGGGGAATCACCAGTGCCTCCCTAAGGGAGGGCGGTAGTTGCTTCTCATGGAGTGCAACCGCGTACATCTGCTCCAATCCCGGGGCCAATATATCCGCAAAGGCAACATAAAATTCGGCCAGAAGGCCATCGGGCCCAGGTGTTTTCCCTCGCGCCATTTCCTTAATGGCTGCCCTGATTTCGGTTGCCTTAACTGGTAACGCCAGCAAATCCCGTGAATCTTGATCTAGACCCTGTAACCGCATCGCATTGAGGTATGCCCGTAGTATGTCTCCCTGGTTAACTCCCGGTGGCCCATAAAGTGTCTCGTAGTACTCCCAGAACGCATCATTGATGGCTCTCGGAGAGCAGAGAACCTGTCCGTCTACATCTGTAATACTAGGAATTGGAGTTCCCCGTCCTTCCGGCCTAATTAACCAGGCCAACAGCCTCCCTGCCTTACTCCCCTCTTCATGTTGCTTTACCTGGTAAGCCCGATAATCCAGTGCCCGTAACCTGTCCCATGTGGAATTGTAAAGGCTCCTTACATCCGCTAGTTTACCCTGTACTTCAGCCCCTCTCTCTATCTCCCTGTCCAATATCAGGATTTGGGCTTCCAGGTCTTCTAGCTCTCGGGTAATCTCTCGTCTGGCCCCCACCACTTGTCCCAAGCATTGTCCCCTGGTTACCACTTTAAATGCGTCCCACTCCACCAAGGGGGAGCTAGCGGTGTCCTGGTTCTCAGCAAAATAAGTGACTAGAGCTGCAGAGAGGAGTTGCTTAAATCCCTCATCCTCCAACAGGGCAGGGTCCAATCTCCACATTGGAATCGGGGCCCTCTCGGGAGTAGGGGCAAATCGTAGCAATAAGGGACTAGGGTCAGAAAGAGATCTACCCAGGTATTCAGACCCAGACAACATTGGGGCCAGATTGTCAGAGCAGAGGAACATATCCAGTCATGTGTGCAAATCATATAGATGGGAGTAGTAGGAGTATTCTTTCCGCTGTGCATTATGAAGTCTCCAGACGTCTAGCAGGTCCCACCCCGCAGTCCAGTTCCTGAGTCCCCTGGCCGCAGCGGCAGCGAGTGTACCCCGTAGCGGAGGGGTGGATCTATCCCATTCAATATCGTACACACAGTTATAGTCCCTTCCCAGTATCAGATCTTCATGTGCCACCCCTGCCAGTGTTCCTGAAAGCCGGTCTAGGAAGGGAATCTAGTCGCGGTTTGGAGCATATATACTTCCTAATGTTAGTTCCCTACCCTTTAACTTGTCCTTAATCACCACACATCTCCCATCTGCATCTATAATTTTCCGGGAAAGCTGGAAGGGGACCCCCGGCTTGATCCACACTAGTACCCCCCTTGCGAGAGCCGAATAAGTAGTTGCGTATAGTTGCCCTCTCCACCTCCGTCTCAACCTAGTTACCTCCGTTTCCGTTAAATGGGTCTCTTACAACATTTGTTGTACACAAAGGTAGAATGAGGAAGCGAACATCCTCACTCCTGTAAGGGCCGAGAGGAATTCTCAACAAAGAATACACCCTCCCGTGTGTTGACACTAGATCACAGTAAGTACTCCTCTAATACAGAAATCGTTTTCACGACTTTTGTAAAGATGGAACCTGATCCAACATAGATGGGAAGTCCCTATGTGAAGCTATGGACAATGGTCCACTAGACGGTGGGGAAGGAAGCACGTCCTTTTGTTTTATTTACCCTCACACACCCTAGTGGTGTCATGCTTCATCATCGGGTCACCCTGACGCCTAAAAGTCAGGGTGGGCTCAACCGTATTTCAGGGAGCTCTTAGGAGATATTATTGGCCAGGGGGAATAAAGATTAAAAATCCACAGGCAGATCCCAGCTTCCCTTTATTCTTAGATCTGTCAGGGATATTAAAAATAAAGATCAAAAGGGTCAATTAGGTTATTATGGTCCTAAGACCCTAATGCCAACATGTTTCAGTCCACTGGTGCCCCATAGGGTGCTGGACTTTCTTCAGGGCTATGAAAGCGTCCTCCCTGGAAAAGACAATAGTGAGGGAATTTCCCTATACTGTTTTTGAAAAGGGCAGAAAGCTGCTCCTTTACATATCAGCAAAGTATTTATATTTTGTGGCTGTTCCTTCTGTGGAAAAACAGAAAAGAAACCAGACATGGTGTCATCTTTTATAACAATTGCTACTTCCCATTGTGCGATGTGCTGATCACTGCCCCTGTGTAATTAAAACCACAAGGTGTCAACACACATCATACAGCATACCTATTCCGTGTGTGTAAGGTATTGCTATTTAACTGTACCACACTTCACTAATAGTGTAGTGGCGGCAATTTGTCGCATTCTGTCAGTATCTGCATTCTGGTGCGTGTACAACACTGTGTAACCAACGTGTCACTCACTCCAAAGCGGAAACCGCTGTTAACATTTGCCGTGACTTTCATACGTTTCAAAACATACATCCTGCAATCCTTACCCCAATGTGGAAAGGGCAGTGTTTCACAAGGGACCTCACGTTGTAACAAAGGGGGTAGCCCTGTAGTCGCACTCTATTGTGTGATGAAAGAAATACATCCATGCAAGGAGACAAAACGAGGGAAGACAAAAAAGAAAGAACACGACCCAAGTGAGTATCAAAGGTCTGTACTCTCAGGTCAAGGAATTAGTATTACTCGTACCTGGCATCGGCATCCATTCTAACACTACTTACGCCTCCAAGGGTCCTGCCCCTCCGTGAATCCTAACGGACGTGGGTCCCAAGGCTTTTCGCAAGGAGTGATCGTAGTGGAGGGTTCTTATGAAGCTGCGCGACCCCGCGGGAGAGGCGAGATTAGACGCGCCCCCATTGTGGTCATATCCGGGTCACGTTCCGTACGTGTCGGAAAGTGCCAGGAATGCCGGGAAACGTAGTTTCCCGTTAGTGTGTCTTCTACGGGCGTGTATGTCACGAGCAGTTCTAATTATATGGAACTGAGTTGTTAATTCTTAATTATCATAGACAAAAATTAGGGCTGAAAATATCATGTGATGCTAGTGTCTATATAGTGTGGACTCCGAGAGTAATTTCGTAGTGTCGGATCTGGGCACTACCTTCTAGTTTAAGCATGCTGGGACATGTAGTCATCCACTGTGTAATATAAATCTATCCATTCACTGAAGGATAGGCGACATTATAAATCTACCGGATGAAAATCACCTGACACCCCATCATATGTATAGAAATTTCAATTACGGATTCAATTTATTTCGTTAATGTCTAGGAGTGTAAAAGTGCAAATTGGTGGAATTCCAGCCTGTGCCCAAATTGTACCATGACCCGCCGATTATGTGCGTGTATCTTGTGATCTTAGGTTCTTTTATAAAAGAACAATCTTCTTTGCCCCACTTGCAGGAGTAGTGGCTTATCGGACCCCCTAAAACAAATGGACTAGTATATCTCCTGTAGAGAAAGATTTGGTATTCGTCCGTTACATTTCAGTATACATCATCTTCTTGTATTAAGTTGATTCCATGGTATGGAATCATTCAATCCAGTGATATGAGTCTTTAATCGGTAGACCCATCGTTATTCTCGTTCCAAGAGTCTTATAGTGAGGTTACCGTCTCCTTTGACTTTTTCAATGATGGTCCATCTTATGTCTTTGTCATATGTTTCATTTCAAGGTAATGAGACGTTAACTTGGTAGCTGTGATAGCTCTTCTGACGGTGCTCCTATGTTCGCTTATGCGCACCTTCACTTTCCTCCCAGTCCTGCCGATGTACAAAAGGTGGCATGGACATTTGATTAGGTATATAACATTATCACTATTGCAATTTGTATGCGACCTTTGTTCCCAAGGGGATTGCATTCCAAGGTCAATCTCTTTTGTGTGTTCAGTGAAGGGGCATGCTGCGCAGGATCCACATGGGTAATGACCCATGACTGGTGGGTTATTCCACAGTGTCAGTTGATGAGGCGCTTTTGGTCTCAGTGAATTGGTGTGTATTAGTGTATCCCTTAGGCTTTTATTCCTTCTAAATGAAAACGTAGGTTTCTCGAAAGTTAGTTTGTTAGATGTCAACACCGACCACTTTTTGTTAATTTTTTTGATATCATTTGACGAGGAGTTATATGTAGTGACACAAATGAGTGTCTTTCTCTTCTTTCTGATGGGATTCTAGGAGAGCTTCTCTTGGTGTATTCCGTGATCTTTTCTTGGCTTTTTCGATAATCCTTTTTGGATAGGACCTTTGTTCTAACTTCTTAGACAATATTTCTGCTTCCTCCTTGAAGTCTTTCAGATCAGCACAGTTCCTGCGTATACGCAAGAACTGTCCAATCGGTAAGTTTTCTCTCAAGGCGCGCGGGTGCGCGCTATCAAAGTGTAACAAACTATTCTTGTCGGTTGGTTTAGTATGGAGTGAGCTAACCAACCTCCCCTCCTTTGCACTGAGCTTTACGTCTAGGAACGAGACCTGTTCACTACTGAAACTCATAGTGAATCGTAGGTGTGGGTTCAGCTCATTCATCCACCCCCCGAAGTTCTCTAAGGTACTTCGGTCCCCTTCCCAAATGACAAGGATATCATCGATGTATCTAAACCACTTACAGATGTTGCTGGAGTAAGGGTTGGTGGGCCAAATGTGTTGTTCTTCCAGTTGGCCCACGTACAGACACGCTATGCTAGGTGCAAAGGTGCTTCCCATCGAAGTACCGTGGACCTGAAGCTAAAGCTGGTCTTCAAAACTGAAAAAGTTTTCGGTAAGTGCTAGGCGCATCAATAATGACCCAGCTAACCGGGACGTCCCACTCCCAATTCTCTTGTCCCAGGAGGTATTCTACCACACGGATACTTTCTTCTTGAGGGATGCTGATATATAGTGCTTCGACGTCTAGGCATACCATGATGTTGTGTGCTGGATCATATGGGACATCAGTGAGAAAATTAAGCAAATGTTTGGTGTCTTGTACAAATGACCTGATCCGTGTGACCAGAGGATGTAGGAACCAATCGGTGTACTTGGAAAGAGGTTCTAAAATTGACCCTATCCCAGATACGATGGGTCTTCCAGGAGGTGGCATTTTGCCTTTATGTATTTTGGGTATTGTATAAAACAATGGTGTTCTGGGGTCATCAGGATTGAGGAAGTCATGTTCCTTTTTCGTAATCCAGTTGCGATCAAGTGCATCAGCAGTTAATGTGCTTATGGTCTTTTTGAGCCGTGCTGTTGGGTCTCTGTAAATCCTTTTGTAGTATTTAGTATCCGCCAATAGGTTCATACAGGCTGTTCTGTATGCCGTGGTGCTCTGGATTACTGTGGCGCCCCCTTTGTCCGCCGGCTTAATAATCATGTCTGTTCTGGCACTCAAAGTCTTGAGGGTCTCTCTCTCTTTTCTGCTGAGGTTGTTATAAGTGCCTTTTCTGGGTTGTAGTTCTTCAATGTCTTTAGAGACACCTTCCTCAAACGTGATAACCTCCGGGGGCAACAAGGACACTACGAAATTACTCTCGGTGTCCACACTATATAGACACTAGCATCACATGATATTTTCAGCCCTAATTTTTGTCTATGATAATTAAGAATTAACAACTCAGCTCCATATAATTTGAACTGCTCATGACATACACGCCCGTAGAAGACACACTAACGGGAAACTACATTTCCCGGCATTCCTGGCACTTTCCGACACGTACGGAACGTGACCCGGATATGACCACAATGGGGGCGCGTCTATTCCCGCCTCTCCCGCGGGGTCGCGCAGCTTCATAAGAACCCTCCACTACGATCACTCCTTGCGAAAAGCCTTGGGACCCACGTCCGTTAGGATTCACGGAGGTGCAGGACCCTTGGAGGCGTAAGTAGTGTTAGAATGGATGCCGATGCCAGGTACGAGTAATACTAATTCCTTGACCTGAGAGTATAGACCTTTGATACTCACTTGGGTCGTGTTCTTTCTTTTTTGTCTTCCCTCGTTTTGTCTCCTTGCATGGATGTATTTCTTTCATCACACAATAGAGTGCGACTACAGGGCTACCCCCTTTGTTACAACGTGAGGTCCCTTGTGAAACACTACCCTTTCCACATTGGGGTAAGGATTGCAGGATGTATGTTTTGAAACGTATGAAATTCACGGCAAATGTTAACAGCGGTTTCCGCTTTGGAGTGAGTGACACGTTGGTTACACAGTGTTGTACACGCACCAGAATGCAGATACTGACAGAATGCGACAAATTGCCGCCACTACACTATTATTGACCACATAGAGAAGTGTGGTACAGTTAAATAGCAATACCTTACACACACGGAATAGGTATGCTGTATGATGTGTGTTGACACCTTGTGGTTTTAATTACACAGGGGCAGTGATCAGCACATCGCACAATGAGAAGTAGCAATTGTTATAAAAGATGACACACCATGTCTGGTTTCTTTTCTGTTTTTGTTTTTCCACAGAAGGAACAGCCACAAAATATAAATACTTTGCTGATAGGTAAAGGAGCAGCTTTCTGCCCTTTGCAAAAACAGTATAGGGAAATTCCCTCACTATTGTCTTTTCCAGGGAGGACGCTTTCATAGCCCTGAAGAAAGTCCAGCACCCTATGGGGCACCAGTGGACTGAAACATGTTGGCATTAGGGTCTTAGGACCATAATAACCTAATTGACCCTTTTGATCTTTATTTTTAATATCCCTGACAGATTCAAGAATAAAGGGAAACTGGGATCTGCCTGTGGATTTTTAATCTTTATTCCCCCTGGCCAATAATATCTCCTAAGAGCTCCCTGAATTACGGTCGAGCCCACCCTGACTTTTAGGCGTCAGGGTGACCCGATGATGAAGCATGACACCACTAGGGTGTGTGAGGGTAAATAAAACAAAAGGACGTGCTTCCTTCCCCACCGTCTAGTGGACCATTGTCCATAGCTTCACATAGGGACTGCCCATCTATGTTGGATCAGGTTCCATCTTTACAAAAGTCGTGAAAACGATTTCTGTATTAGAGGAGTACTTACTGTGATCTAGTCTCTTGCAACATTACCACATGCGCTCCCCTGCATCTGATATAGTTCAGGATACTGTGACGCTTGGAAGGTAAGCCCATACCCCGGACATTCCAAGTGAGGAGTCTAAACTCCTCAGCCTGATTAATATTTCGTGTCATCAATCAGCACATTTTCCCTCCCCCCTGTACCCACCCCCCCCGAGCGTCAGCTGGAAAAATTATCCCAGACCTCCTGGCATGTAACACCAAACCCAACAATTCAACTCCCAAACCCAATTGCCGAAAAAAGATTGCATAATACTAAACTACAGCAAGTATTTAAGGCCCAAAGCTTCTAGCGCAAAGGACCTACAGGGGAGCGTGACTATCTCAACTAATACCCAGCAAGATACAGGTATGCATGTTGGGCGCCTCAGCCTAGATTGGCCGATCCGCCCCGTGCCCAGGAGCGCCTCCCGGCCACCCACCACATCCCCTTTTTATATATTTCGGCTGTGTGGAAGAAACATCTGGTGTGGGTGAGACAACTCAGGAACGTGGCCATCCAACCCAACAAAAAGGAAGAGGAAAGGATGTAGAGGAGAGAAAGGGATCCCCAGGCATAAATCACACTATCCCATCAGCTGTTTGGGAGGTCACAACTGGTAAACTGGCGCTGCCACTATGAGACGTGTCTGAGTCTGAACCATCTGATCCTCGTTTCGACCCCGAACCTCTTTCCGATGAGGATCTTCTACTTTGCATCAGGTCAGCAACTGCCTGTAGTGCTTCTGCTCTCTCCATCGCTGTTCGTGATGGGCTCGGCCTCTTAGCGGTCCTCCGCCGTTGGCGTCTCCGTAGCCTCTTTCCAGGATCTCTGGCTCCAGCCGGTCGTCCCTCTCCCTGTTGCATGGGTTGGCCTTCCGTTTTATAGGCCTCGATCCACTCCCAGGCAGACTTAGGGTCCTCGCAAAAGTGGGTTGTCCCCTCCAGCATAATCTTGAGCCGGGCCGGGAACATCAGAGAGTATTGGATCCCCTCCTCACGCAGGGCCTTCTTAACTTCAAGGAACGAGGTACATCGTCTCTGAACCTCGAGTGTATAGTCAGGGAACAGAGACACCTTATTGTTCTCAACGGTGTACGGCCCCTCCGAGCGTGCCCTCTGCAACAACAGATCTCTGTCCCGGAAGTGGAGCAATCTGGCCACCACAGGGCGCAGCAGCCTTCCTGGTGCTAGCGGCCTAGCGGGCACACGATGAGCCCTCTCTAGGGTGTAGAACTGAGACAGCCCCTCTGGCGCCACCACCTCACGAAGCCACGTTTCCAGGTAGTTGACCATGTCATGGCCTTCCACACCTTCCGGTAGGCCTAGGACCCTCACGTTGTTCCTCCGATTTCGCCCCTCTGCATCTTCTGCTCGTCTCTCCAGTACGTTGACCCTACTAGATAGTTCTCCGACCTGCTCAGTCAGAGCCTGCTGCGCTGGGGCGAGCACACCCAAAGTCGATTTGGTTTGTTTCACTCTGTCCGCCAATTTGGCGTGTTCTGCCCTCAACAGGCCAAGGCCTACCGCAACTGTGCTAATGTCTTGATGCAATGTCGCCTTGGTGTCGGCGATGGCCTCCAAGATTTTTGTCAATTGTTGGTGCACAGGTACCTCCGGCATTTCGCCTCCCAGGTCTTTTAGCGCTGGGTCCGGTGCACTGTCTTCCTGTTCCGGGGGGGGGGGGGGGTCCCACCTGCTTCCCTCTAGGCTTCCCCATCGCCAGTATGGTACATTCTCCGGTCGCAGATCTAGTGCGCACTTCTCTGTACGGCCAGGAAGCTGCCGCCAATGTCTCAGCCCCACTCCACTCTAGTGTATATACAATACCCTCTTTACTGCAGTTGAGTTATTCTAGCGATTGCCTCCCTATCGCTGGCCCCGGCCCACGACTGCCCAGGCAGCCAACAGGCGCTTCCATCAGAATCGTCCCCTAGAGCCTCGTGCTTACAGCGCTCGGGACGGACCAGGCCACGCTGTTCCTTCAGAGTGTCTCCACCACTGCCGACCGTTTCTTCCTTCAACAAGTTGCAACCCAACTGTGCCCAGGTCTCAGATCAGTTGGGCTTCAAGAGGTCCGTGGCTGATGGAGGATCAGAAGGCACTCGGGTAATTTCCAGGGGACAGCGTTGAGGCTGTTTGGTGTGGTTTCACGTTCGAAGCAGGGGGGTAGGTCAGCGAGCATTTATTGGGGTTGGGAGGGTGCCTGCGTCAGCGAGCATTCGCTTCTCGGTGAGTCACAATAAGCGTAAGCACCTTCCCAGCTCCCCACCAGAGAGTCGCACGACCAAGCATTATCGATTCCACAGCACAGCAGGGAACAGCATGGGGCAACAATTCCTGCAGAGGCTTCTTCAAGTCTCAAATAAAGTTACGTGTCTCAGTTTCCGAAGAGCCCTTGCGCAGGCCTGCTTAGAGGTCAATGCGCCTCCCACACTTGCCCGGTGCTGCACCGCCCCGTCCCGGTAATATCTATTATATCCCGGTCTGCCAGCCACTGGGCCAATCCACCTCTTTGTGCAGTCAAAGGAGCGCACCCCAGCCTCCAGCGGTCCCCTTGCATCCACAATCACACACGGGTTGGCGTTGGTGTTGCTCAGTACCTTCCACTCAGGTGGGATTGTCACTCCAGGCTGCTCAGGCAGTCCGATCGAGCAAGAGGCATCATCTCTGTGGGCCCGGGCGCCTTCTCACACAACTCGTGGTGCCTCCAGCCGCCTCTGCAGTTCTCCGGCCTGGGGGGGCGGGGGAGGACTCTGCGGATCCGCTTACTGCACCGTTTTGCCTCTCGCTGACTGCGCTGTGTCGGTCTCACTAGCCTCCGATCCTCCTCCCCTCCAACACCGTAATGGGCGGCGGGATGTTCCGGCCTCACTGGCCGTGCCAGCCGCCCACCGGGCCGTCCGTTGTGGCCGCAACCAGGGTCAAAGATCCACTTCCAAGCGCCGCCACGGGCAGCAAGACGGCCCAGCCTCCCCCGATCAAAATGTGAAGGGGGCCACCTCAGTGCCCGCAACGCGGTCCGCTCCCGGGGTCCTCGGCTCCTCCCACGCTGTGGCGTCTCTCCCGGTGAAAGCTAACAGGCTGACTTCAGGCCTCCAGTCAGCCGCTTTAGGTGCCCCCAGTTGGGTTCTGGTTTACCAACAGTGCACCGGGCAGTGCGTCTGGCTCCGATTACCGCGGCTCGTCCCCCTCAGGTGATATTCAGTGTGCACCTCAGGCCGCCGCTCGTCTTGCTGCTCCGTAGCTTCGTCAGGCCGCCATCTTACGGCAGCCTCGCCAGTTCCACGTCGCTCTATTATCGCTCCAGAGTCGGAGCTGGACCCGCATATGATAGAATCAGGGTCTCCAGGGCCTCCGGTGGGTCTGGCCCTCGGAAGCCTACCCCCTGGCACGGGTGGAATCAACGAAAAGTCAGGATAATAAGCCGGGCTGGTGCGGAGCTCTCAGCTCATGCGTCCGCCATTAACGGCTCCTAAGCCACGCCCCCAGGGCTTCCCCATTGTTAAGGCAGACAGGGGCGTGTAGCCCCCAGGTAGACACACCCTGAGGTTGCACTAAGGAGGTCTGTACACCGAGAGAGGGGTCTTGCCATCTTGGGAGTGGGCAGGATGGTGCATCCTGGGAAGCCAGATGCCACACTCCACAGGAAGTGGTCACCAGCTGGGAGGGAACCTGGTAGCCTATTAGATACCAACCGCATTCTGCCCTTAGGGGACTTTCCGAGCATAAAGGGGGCACCTCAGATCTCGACTGACTCGTAAGAAGGACCAAAGAAGGTCTTCCCTGCTGCATCGAGGGACCAGCAAGGAGTGGCTGCACCGACGAGGACTGCACCTGCTGCACCTGGTGTCTAGCGAAAAGAGGGACTGTGCCTGCCATGTCCTGCTCAAGGAAAAGTAGTCTCTAAGGCCCAGTCAAGCCAAGAGAACTCCAAGGGTCAGCTGACTAGCCTCCTGTTTGCAGCACAGGGACATAACAGCTGATGAAGCCTGCTGGGACAAGTTGGTAGCCCAAGGTTTTCAAGCCACTATCACCACTGCCGTGCAGCATCGAGGACCAAGACCCAAAGCACAGAGTTGAACCCGAGTTTGCTGAGCCCGGAAGTGCTGTCAGAGAGTTGCTGGGACCCTCAGAAGGCGAGTTATTGACTCAGGAAGGATTGGCCTGTGACCATGACAACAGGCAATTGGTAGTCCAGTGGCGACTGGACTTCGGCCAGACTGGAGAGGACTTCGTGGGATGTCGACTCTGCAACCAGGACCCCTTCACCATCTTCGAAGACTGAAGAATCCTGCCGGAAGACCCCTGTCGACTGCGTCGCATCCACATCATCCTAAGGGCATCTTCAGCATCCTTCATACCTTGCATCAGGCCGACTACATAGGAATCCATTGCAACACGGATAAAGTCTCTACAATGATGGTATGCAGTTCCTAATGTCTAAAGCAGGTGGTTGTGATCGATCAAGGGCTCCACATGGTGGTGTAGAGCGAGAAGTCAGGAGGAGAATCTCCTCCTTTCGGAAAATGACCCTCACACACCCAGCCAGCTAAGTGTCTTGCTTCATCATCGGGTCTGCTCCTTATCGGGTCGGCGCTGCAATACCCGATTGGCTCCCGAGATGGGGCCTTCTTGGTAGAGATCTTTATTCCTTATGCCGTAGGGTGTAGTGCGTGTGAGGGCCCTAGAACAGTGTAGGTGATAATGATGTGTAAGTAAGTGTAATTTAAAATAGGAAGTGATGGTCCACTCAAAACAATTTTAATGAAGTGTGGCCAACACCCTAATAAAACCAAAAAGAAAACGCGTATCTTCACTCTGAAGTTGTGAGGTTATACGCTTATGACATGGGTCAACATGTTTCTTGCCCTTATTCCAAGTAGTTGATCTAGAACCCCGAAACCGGTCCTAGGATGCTTGTTTCCAGTCCAGGGAGGACCTGGCTTGGCAGTTCGGGCTGGACTGTGCCCATGAGGCACAGGGTCAAGACTGATTTGCATATGGCTGGGTTCAAACTGGAATGGCATGTTGAGCAAAAAAACGATGGATTTAGGCCCAGATCTCTGTACTGGGGTGAATGTATGACATTGTTCTGCATTCTGTCCATCAACTGTTGTTTTTGCATTTGTCACCCCGAGTGGGACGGGTATGCCCAGACGTGGGTCCCGTGCTCTCCATGCCACTGGAATCAAGCTATCCTGGCTGAAGAGGGGTGAAACCCCGAAACCGGTCCTAGGATGCTTGTTTCCAGTCCAGGGAGGACCTGGCTTGGCAGTTCGGGCTGGACTGTTCCCATGAGGCACAGGGTCAAGACTGATTTGCATATGGCTGGGTTCAAACTGGAATGGCATGTTGAGCAAAAAAACGATGGATTTAGGCCCAGATCTCTGTACTGGGGTGAATGTATGACATTGTTCTGCATTCTGTCCATCAACTGTTGTTTTTGCATTTGTCCCCCGAGTGGGACGGGTCTGCCCAGACGTGGGTCCCGTGCTCTCCATGCCACTGGAATCAAGCTATCCTGGCTGAAGAGGGTGAAACCCCGAAACCGGCCCTAGGATGCTTGTTTCCAGTCCAGGGAGGACCTGGCTTGGCAGTTCGGGCTGGACTGTTCCCATGAGGCACAGGGTCAAGACTGATTTGCATATGGCTGGGTTCAAACTGGAATGGCATGTTGAGCAAAAAAACGATGGATTTAGGCCCAGATCTCTGTACTGGGGTGAATGTATGACATTGTTCTGCATTCTGTCCATCAACTGTTGTTTTTGCACTAATATATTGAACGGCATCTGAAGAGGAGTGGCAGTTCCATAAACAATAAAAAGCCACTACTGGCATCAAGGGAGTGTGGGACAACCACTGTTACACCTGCAAATGAAACTCACTGGGGAGCGGTTTGGTCATGCTGAAGTGGTGACGTCAACATCTGCACCTGCATCAGCAGACTGAAAAGCAACAAGTCTCTCATGTCCTTTGCCTCTCTTGGGAAGGTTCTTGCACATGGCAGGCATGGAGGATTCCCCATCTGCTTGAATCAGGACTGTTTGCTGACACTGGAATGCCCACTGCATCCTGAAAGGTTTCCCACTGCAGTGGGCTGCTCCACATGTGTTCTGGGAACACGTAAATGAGGAATCTGAAGGGAGAGCACAGGGGTTTCAAGGATCAAATGCCAAATGGATCAAGGGCAGGATGTCAAAAATTCTTCTTACCCTCTTGTGCCTGCCATTCAAGGGCAGCGCTATTTTCTTGAGAAGGTGGATGTGGTTAGGCTTCTATCCATTCCACACCAATTTATTTATTTATTTATTTATTTATTTATAGGTTTTGTACCGTGCCTAAATCACCCCCGAAGGGGTATCTCTGCGCTAAGGATTTGCACTAGCCAGGTAGACAGACCTTAAGGAAATAGGGCAGTTTTAAGAAGTTTTCTAAAACGCAGATAGTCAGGGCACTGTCTCAGGTCGATTGGAAGCTGGTTCCAATAGAAGGGAGCGAGGTAGGAGAAGGACTTTCCGCCTAACCTCGCTTTCCTCACCCGAGGGACCACAAGGAGAACCTTGTCTCCCGACCTGAGGGACCTGATAGGGACATAAGGCTTAAGTTTCATGGAAATATAAGAAGGACCTTTGTTATGCAAGGCCTTATAGACAATGCAGCAAACTTTAAATTTTGCCCGCTTACGGATGGGCAACAAGTGTAGACGTTGAAGCAAGGGAAGAGAAGGAGTTCTTGGCGGGGCATTCATAATAAGACGTGCCGCAGTGTTTTGGACCACCTGCAATCTGCTTAATGAGGACTCATTCCAGTTTGTATTGCCAGATTTTCACTGTCCAAGATGGTGCTCATACATTTTCCTCAACTGACAGTTCAAAAAGGGTGACCATCACCCTAAATATCCTCTCATGTCTCCTTCTCCTTCCCTGCCTACCAGCCACAATCCTCATCGTTCTCACCAGGACATACAGAGCCGCTATTGTGAAAGACCATTACAAAATAATGGGGAAACCCCAATCAATGTCGCAGGACCTGGGTATAGTATATTATGAAAAACAGACGGTCCCGGACTGATTTAGAGAAACACAAAGGAAGGAGAAATTTTTGAGTTAGGCTGTTTAAATATTAAACAGCTGGTAATTAATACATATCAAGTAGAATCATTCATTAATGCGCACCAGTGAGAAAATATACACACACAATTTTTCAGTACATATCTTCGTTTTTATATTGCAAAAGAAAATATAATTTATACAAGGAGATGGTAAAGACATTACCACATATTCCTGGAGATAAATGGGTTGCTCAAGGAAAAAAGTGTAGAGAGGAAAGGTGCTCGTGTTTAGGAAAAAAGGTAGGGGGAGATAACAGAGTGAAGGCTGTTCAAAGTCAAGGTCGTTTTTACAATTTGAAACCAACACTGGTTAATTAGTACAACACAAACCAGTGGGGTAAGGCCTGTCCATAATCAAATTTTTAAACTGAGTTTGTCATCTTCTCGTGGGTGCATAAATGCAACATCAGACAATAGGGCAGGGTGGTATGGTGTAATACAGGCCCTTGATTGGGGGTATGCGTCGACGTTTCGACCCGGCTATTTGCGTAGAGGGCAATTTTAAACCTCCGCTTGCGGGTCTTCTTCAGGATAGAGGGATTAAGTGAGGCAACCTGGAGATGTAAACGCAAAATTAATGGCGCGGACTGCAGAATTGAAAGAACATGTCTAGGTGGGTGTAGGAGTTACTAACCTAACCCTGGTGCCAGGAGTTGGCACGCCAGGTCACTATTCCCATCGGTGAATAGTCTGTAATTTAGAAAGTTGGATGTGTATGAGAAAAACATACGAGGATTAAGCGAGATAGTAGGTGCGAAGAACGTAAAAGAAAGGAACACTTTCCCGCAAGGAATTGCGGAGTGTAGCACTTAGG
This sequence comes from Calotriton arnoldi, assembly GCA_963921515.1. Classification (NCBI taxonomy): domain Eukaryota; kingdom Metazoa; phylum Chordata; class Amphibia; order Caudata; family Salamandridae; genus Calotriton; species Calotriton arnoldi. The sequence continues at coordinate 3,498,386 of CAWUFW010000690.1, forward strand.
GCATCCAACTGATTGGAATGTCCACGAGGGTATCCAAAATCCCTTCGCAGTGTGAGTTTAAATCCTCAACAGTTGAGATGTGGAATTAATCCAAACTAAAACAAAAAAATGAGAGCGGGTGAGTGCCTGTAACATGGTCAAGGCACAGGAGCAGAGTGAACTGGGCAAGCGCATGGTGGTGAAACTCTGCTAGGCATACCTTGTAAGCTGCAAATGGGAGGAGATGAAGTAGTAGCTCCTAGTCCGTCAAGATCCGGAAGGGTTCTGACAGACGCGCCTGGCGCTCGTGGTTAAAAGCAGCCGGGAAGCGTGCACGCCTCGCGCGCAGTTCTGAAAAGGAGGCGGCGTACGTTGCTTGAAAAAAACGGGAGTCCCCGGGCCAGAGACAGCGGGTGAAAACAAATTCGATAGCGCTGTAGCGTAAAGTCTAAGTAAGTTTACGGAAAAATAAATAATCGAGGTGCCATTGTGATGGCAATTGGTTGAACAAAACTGTTGCGATTCAGTTTACAACGGTTGCACGGGTTGTGCCTATTGCGAGAAAACACGGTTACATTCATAGCGTCCTCAAGCAGTCTATGCATGTTGTACTTCCACACACCTTATATGAAAACTTAGCACCTTGCAATATTCAAAATCGGTGCTCAATTACATGCTATTGACAGATTGTGTTGATCATGACAATGATTGTAAAACATAAGACAAGACAATATAAATATAAATATACATGTGTAATATACATAGCTGTGGACATACAAAAATCCATGTGTAATGTACATATATGTGAAGGGTCAAAGTTAAAGTATTTACAGGAGTCTATCTTTAATTACATCAAGATGTGCGGTCTTGTAATAAGAAAATTGATACTGGGCATCAGCCATTGATCAGGGTGGCTGCCTGCCTAGCAATTTCTTCATACTCGTTCAATCCTCTCACGGTAGTGTCAAAAGTGTGAATCCATTTACACTCTCTGAGACTGAGTGTGTGAGTAAAGTTGCCACCCCTGGGGTTGATGTTTACTTTCTCGATTACCCACCACGTTAGACTCTCAGCCGAGTGTCCAAAAGTTGTGAAGTGATAAACCAGGGGGCGCCCTGAACCTTGCATCGTATTCTACTATAATGCTGTAGTATTCGTGTCTTGATATTTTGTGTTGTCTGTCCAATGTATAGGAAGTCACAGGGACATGTTATAGCGTAAATGACACCCGAGGTGTTACAGTTGGTATGGTCTCTCATGGTGTGGGTGTACCCATTGTGTGTGAAGTTTTTTATTTCCTTGGTCAAAGAACAGGCCTTGCAGCTGCGCATTTATAATGGCCCTTAGTCGGTGGTATGTTCCAAAGAGACAACTGGGTATTACTGGGAGGCATGGGAAGTAAGGACTTCACCACGTGGTCCCTTATGCTTTTGCCTTTCCTAAAAGCATGCATAGGGGGATCAGGGATACCTATATCGTCAGCCACTAGGTGCCAATGACGGTTGATCGTCTTTCTGATCTCATTGCTCCTTGTACAAAAGGTCGTGACACAGATCAAACGTTCCTGTTCAGGGGTCACCTTTTGTTTAGGTTCTAGGAGGAATTCCCTGTGGCAGAACCAAGCCCGCTTGCGGGCTTTTTTGAGGAGACTCGACGGGTAGCCCCTTTCCTTCAAACGAATCATCAGAGCAGCTGATTCCTCAAAGTAATCATGCTTCTTGGTACAGTTCCTTCGAAGCCTGAGAAACTGCCCAAAAGGCAAATTATCTCTGAGATTCCGTGGGTGATGGCTTGAGTATCTTAAGAGAGTATTCCTTTCACTGGCTTTCCTGTATAATGCGGTGTGTAGTCTTCCCTCATCAGCTCTGATCGTGATGTCAAGGAAATGTATCTCTTTCGTGTTGTACTCAAGTGAAAATTGAATATCATTAGATCTTTTGTTTAACCAATCGTGGAATGTGGTAAGTTGTTCATCACTCCCTTCCCATATCATGACCACATCATCGATGTAGCATCTCCAAAGTTCTATATTACTTCTATATGGATTCAAGTCATTCAGTATGTGAGTGTGCTCATAATTGTCCATGTAAATGATGGCCAGGTCCGGAGCAAAGCTTGCTCCCATGGCCACCCCCTTGGTCTGGAGGTAGTAGTTGCCCTGGAAAAAGACTTTCTTTTTGTCATACCGATCTCCAGTAAGTTGATTATGAACTCTGTAGGGACCTGGAACGGTCTTGGTCTGATGTCCAGGACCGCTCTAATGACATCTAGCGATACCAAAGGGGATGATGGGCGGAGCGCTTGAGCTAATCAAACACTCACCCCCAGTCAACTGATCTGGGTTTAATCCATCATCATTCTTTAGCACACTCCACCACCCCAGTTCAGACATGGCCATATGCAAATCAGTCTGACCCTGTGCCTCATGGGAACAGTCCAGCCCGAACTGCCAAGCCATGTCTTCCCTGGACCGGAAACAAGCATCCTGGGACCGGTTTCTGGCTATTCAGCCGTCATCAGCCAGGCTAGCTTGAATCCAGTGGCAAAGTGAGCAAGGGACCCACGTCTGGGCATACCCTGCCAACTTAGGGCGAACAAAGCGATACCAAAGGGGATGATGGACGGAGCGCTTGAGCTAATCAAACACTCACCCCCAGTCAACAGATCTGGGTTTAATCCATCATCATTCTTTAGCTCACTCCACCACCCCAGTTCAGACATGGCCATATGCAAATCAGTCTGACCCTGTGCCTCATGGGAACAGTCCAGCCCGAAATGCCAAGCCATGTCTTCCCTGGACCGGAAACAAGCATCCTGGGACCGGTTTCTGGCTATTCAGCCGTCATCAGCCAGGCTAGCTTGAATCCAGTGGCAAAGTGAGCAAGGGACCCACGTCTGGGCATACCCTGCCAACTTAGGGCGAACAAAGCGATACCAAAGGGGATGATGGACGGAGCGCTTGAGCTAATCAAACACTCACCCCCAGTCAACTGATCTGGGTTTAATCCATCATCATTCTTTAGCTCACTCCACCACCCCAGTTCAGACATGGTCATATGCAAATCAGTCTGACCCTGTGCCTCATGGGAACAGTCCAGCCCGAACTGCCAAGCCATGTCTTCCCTGGACCGGAAACAAGCATCCTGGGACCGGTTTCTGGCTATTCAGCCGTCATCAGCCAGGCTAGCTTGAATCCAGTGGCAAAGTGAGCAAGGGACCCACGTCTGGGCATACCCTGCCAACTTAGGGCGAACAAAGCGATACCAAAGGGGGATGATGGACGGAGCGCTTGAGCTAATCAAACACTCACCCCCAGTCAACTGATCTGGGTTTAATCCATCATCATTCTTTAGCTCACTCCACCACCCCAGTTCAGACATGGCCATATGCAAATCAGTCTGACCCTGTGCCTCATGGGAACAGTCCAGCCCGAACTGCCAAGCCATGTCTTCCCTGGACCGGAAACAAGCATCCTGGGACCGGTTTCTGGCTATTCAGCCGTCATCAGCCAGGCTAGCTTGAATCCAGTGGCAAAGTGAGCAAGGGACCCACGTCTGGGCATACCCTGCCAACTTAGGGCGAACAAAGCGATACCAAAGGGGATGATGGACGGAGCGCTTGAGCTAATCAAACACTCACCCCCAGTCAACTGATCTGGGTTTAATCCATCATCATTCTTTAGCTCACTCCACCACCCCAGTTCAGACATGGCCATATGCAAATCAGTCTGACCCTGTGCCTCATGGGAACAGTCCAGCCCGAACTGCCAAGCCATGTCTTCCCTGGACCGGAAACAAGCATCCTGGGACCGGTTTCTGGCTATTCAGCCGTCATCAGCCAGGCTAGCTTGAATCCAGTGGCAAAGTGAGCAAGGGACCCACGTCTGGGCATACCCTGCCAACTTAGGGCGAACAAAGCGATACCAAAGGGGATGATGGACGGAGCGCTTGAGCTAATCAAACACTCACCCCCAGTCAACTGATCTGGGTTTAATCCATCATCATTCTTTAGCTCACTCCACCACCCCAGTTCAGACATGGCCATATGCAAATCAGTCTGACCCTGTGCCTCATGGGAACAGTCCAGCCCGAACTGCCAAGCCATGTCTTCCCTGGACCGGAAACCAGCATCCTTGGACCGGTTTCTGGCTATTCAGCCGTCATCAGCCAGGCTAGCTTGAATCCAGTGGCAAAGTGAGCAAGGGACCCACGTCTGGGCATACCCTGCCAACTTAGGGCGAACAAAGCGATACCAAAGGGGATGATGGACGGAGCACTTGAGCTAATCAAACACTCACCCCCAGTCAACTGATCTGGGTTTAATCCATCATCATTGTTCTGCATTCTGTCCATCAACTGTTGTTTTTGCATTTGTCACTCCGAGTGGGACGGGTATGCCCAGACGTGGGTCCCGTGCTCTCCATGCCACTGGAATCAAGCTATCCTGGCTGAAGAGGGGTGAAACCCCGAAGCCGGTCCTAGGATGCTTGTTTCCAGTCCAGGAGGACCTGGCTTGGCAGTTCGGGCTGGACTGTTCCCATGAGGCACAGGGTCAAGACTGATTTGCATATGGCTGGGTTCAAACTGGAATGGCATGGTGAGCAAAAACGATGGATTTAGGCCCAGATCTCTGTACTGGGGTGAATGTATGACATTGTTCTGCATTCTGTGCATCAACTGTTGTTTTTGCTAATGACATCTAGAGCAGCCTTCTGGGGGATACTGGTGTAAAGTGACGTTATGTCCATGGTCACCAGTATTTGCTCGTTGGGATTGAAGGAAAAATTATCTACCATCATAATAGTTTCCATTGTGTCCCTCAGATAGGCAGTGGTACTTTCAGCGATGGGTTTCAGAAAAATGTACACATATTTGCATAGTGGTTCCAGAATGGACCCGCAACCTCAAATAATCGGCCGCCCTTGTGAGTTGGACATGCATTTGTGGATTTTGGGCAGTGTATATATAGTAGGCATTCTGGGTTGTGAATTGTTCAAGTAGTCGTGTTCATGTTTGCTCAGGAAACCTTCCAGTAGCCCTGTTTCCGTGATGTTCCTAATGCTCCCTGAAATTTCTTTAGTAGGATCTGCTCTCAATTTGGTATAGTTGTCTTGTACACCTAGCTGGGCCAGAATCTCTTGCTTATAGTCAGACGTGCTCTGAATGACTATGGCCCCCCCTTGTCAGCGGGTTTTATGACTATGTCAGTGTTCCTTTTCACTGATTCTAGGGCTAGCCGTTCAGGTTTCGAGATGTTAAACTTGACATACTCTTTGTTCGAATAAGGAATGCATAACGTCCCTCAACACTACTTGTCCGAATGCCAGTATTTTATGGGACATCAAGTGAGATGGTGGGGTGAAATTGGAAGGTGGTCGTAGACCTGTGTTGGAAAAACTGGGATTGAAGGGGATCTTGCTAAAATAGTGTTTCAGGCGTACTTTCCTAAAGAATTGGTGTAGTTCCACCTTTAGATTAAAGGTGTTAGGTAAGGTAGTGGGAACAAAGGTTAGACCTTTACGGAGTACCTGTTCCTCCTCTGGAGTCAGAACATAACCTGATAAATTAACCACAGGATTATCTGTGGTCTTGGGGGGTTGAGCAACCCATTTATCTCCAGGAATATGTTGTAATGTCTTTACCATCTCCTTGTATAAATTATATTTTCTTTTGCAATAGGAAAACGAAGATATGTACTGAAAAATTGTGGGTGTATATTTTTCTCACTGGTGCACATTAATGAATGATTCTGCTTGATATGTATTAATTACCAGCTGTTGAATATTTGAACATCCTAACTCAAAAATTTCTCCTTCCTTTGTGTTTCTCTAAATCAGTCTGGGACCGTCTGCCCTTCTGAAAGAGGCAGATACATTTTGGGTGACTTTTAATAGTTTGCACCTGGTTACCACCTGAAACACATTGATGGTAATTGCATTTCCTAAATGGTCATTTTGTGACTATTCGCCATTAGGAAATACTTTGTACATAGTGTTAGCGATTTGCTATTTGGAAATTCCAATTTCCTATTTAGGGAATCCCAAAATGCGATTTCTACATGATGAAAATCGCATTTTGCACCACCGAATATGTCATTCTTACATACCGAAGTGGCATTTTGCATTTCCTAACGGCCCGAAATTGCGATTCACACCATTAGGAAATGCAAAATGCCTTCATATATGTGGCCCTAAGTGTCGAATTCGTTGACTTTGCCAAGGCTTGTTCGCTGTTAAGTGAAATTGCACTGATTTATTATTGCTTGTAAAATCTATATCTCCGGAACCTTCTGGGGGATCTTTTACGTTTTAGTGTCTAAATTCTTTTATAACTACAACCTATTTTTATAAATTGGGGCCGGATTACTTGAGTGTCTAGTCAATTTCTTCTTCAATTGTTTTGGTGCTGTTTACATGCTTAACACTTGTTCCTCTGTGTAAGCCTTGCTGCTCAGTGCCACAGCTACCCAGATTTGAGCTGAGGGTTTGATAGACGAAACCCAAGGGTCCTAAAGGGGTTGGTAAGTGTATTACATGGTGTGGATGCACCACCACACCATATAATACACTCCATTTCCTCAAAGGAGGCCATTGTGGATCACCATTATCGCTGAGATTTTGGTGGTTTGCTAGTAGTAATGCTAAGTAAAAGGTACGCTCTCTATTTTGGCTCTAGGCTTTACTCCCAAAAGGCAGGTTGTTGAATTATTTAGATTTCTTCTTACTATTAACTCTGTTAATGTAGATGTAATCTTTGCCTAGAAATCAGACAGTTTATCACATGGCCATACCATACGAAAAAATGAGGCATCTTCCTTTTCTGCGTCCAGGACAAAAGCATCATACTCCAAGATATATGTGGTGTGATCGTTTGGGAATCAAGGTTGTTTGTTGCAATTAATTAAAGTGGATATACTAACCTGGGAAATCTTTTGGCCCCTCCCTCCCAATCTTCATCTGTGAATATTTGATTATTTTTTTAACTCTTTTCATTGATTTTATGCAACAAAAAACAAAAAACACACAAGCAGTGCATGGTTTCACTTTAAAGAAGAGCAGAAATTCTAGTCAGAAGTCAGGACAGTACATTTGAAAAAATGACAGTATACACGGCTGAGCTTAAACACCAGATGCATAAAACAGCTAGGGGACAAGAGTACAATTGAAGCCAAGTCATCACTCCAATTATACAGTAAAAAGTTACAGTTATACAAGCTTAGCTGCCATAATCACATTACCTCAGTACAAAAGGCATACCCATCACCCATCCACATCTGAGCCCTCCTCCGAGTCAGAGACATCCTCAACTGCAAATTTATTAAGAAGATAACCCCACAACATGATCGCATCTGATGCACCCTCATCGGTACGGGCAATACGCATATGCATTTCCTCAGCCACCCCCCAATTCAAGGAGATCCCGCTGCCATGAGGACACCAACAGGACCCGGGTGCCCATCCATCCAATGGCCACTCACCTTTTGGTCAATAACATAACAAGTTGGGCCAGCTTATAGGGAATCTTGCACCCCTTGGGCTTCACCACCACCCCAAAGAGGCAGGCCAATGGAGTCAGAGGAATCTCAATATCCGTCGCTGCCACTATTGTAGGCCCTACCACCCTTCAGAAGCCCTAAATCACAGCACATGCCCAGGCCAGATGTAAAAAGGTGACCCCCCAGCTCCCTCATCGTGTGCATTGCACCTCCCTTGAATATTTGATTTAAGTGTCCTTCCTATCTGAGCCTGATCCGGGTTTCTCAGCAATGGGATGGTATTTCTAATTGTTCTTTACAGGTGTTGCCACTTTCTTACCTATTTCCAATGTTTGTGGGGTTCTGTCAACTCAGTATTTCAGCTCTATCGCATTGTGTGTCAGCCTGTTGTAGATTCTGTTCTATTCTATGAGTCTTGTAGAATGCATAGCTCCCCAAAGGCCTCCCAGCGCTAGCAAGAAGATCAGAAAATGTCCTGCCAGTAAACTAAATTCTGCCCCAACGTTCTCAAATGGCCATAGTTTACCGGCCTCAAAGGTCTCCTAGTTTAATATGAGTCTCCAACCAGATTTGATTTCTGACCACACGCCCATCTTCTTGCATTTTCCCTACATTCGACAATGACAATTCAGGTGCATATGCAAGGTCAGTTTTTAGTTTTTCACGTAGTGTTTGTAGCATGTGTTTCTGTAGATACACAGCGTTTCTAGACTTTTGAATATTCCCCAGGCGTCAGACTGGATCCATAAACCTTTCAACAGTACCTCTGCTTGTCAGTAGGTGGCGCAGTGCAGCTCTGTACCGACTCTGTTCTGCTCCGAAAATGACACGCGGAGCCTCTATAGGCGCCACTCCCATGTGCTAACGTCAGTTGCTTTCTTTCCGTGCCACCAGGTTTGCATCCAGAGCTACCTCTCATCTCTTTGAGACCCTTACCTCAACCAAAATTCACTTTACTTTTTCAGTGTGCAAGGGGCATGTCACCTCCCAAACCAACAGGTTTTAAGCCCTGAAAGGACTGTACCAAACAAATGTCTGTGACAGAGCCTCACCATTTTTTCTGTGGTGTCTGGGGTCGAGTCATGACTCAGGCCTGCAGTGACTTTGCATGGATGAGCCTGAAAGCCATAAAAGACCACTAAACAAAACTTTACATTGCCAAGCACCGGAAGACTCCGCAATGAGACCGGTCCAAGTTGAAAGTTTGGTCCTGTTTGAGATCCAGAAGTTGGTAGAGTTGTTCAAGAGGTAAGTCTTCGTCTGAATCCAAATCTTCAGAAAATTCGAAGAAAACACACAAGAAATCTAGGATGGGCTTGGCCACTTCCTCCCACTCACATTCCCCAGAGAAGGCGTGGGGCGGGACCATATGTCTCAATCTCGACTCCAAAGTTGTTTGACTGTGGAGCCGATTCCGCAACTAGTTTCGGCACTACCTGAGTTTCCGAGGCTGTCCACCACTCCAAAAGAGATTGAATAGTTCGACGAGGTCAAGCTCCAACTCTTCCTTGCCAACTCCATCTGGCACACCTACGGGCTTCACAGACGTGAGAGGTTCTTCACCAGAATTACTGCTGGTGAGTATGTCCTCGGTGCCAGCTACACCATCCGAGCCCATAACGTGACCATCTACGGCTCTAATCTTCACTCACACTTGGGTGCCATGGTCCATGGTGGTCCCCAGTGCCTTGATGCTGATGCTGACTCCGTCGACACCGGAAGGCGAGGCCCCAATTGTGCTTCCTGATGTCAAATCAGCCCTAGTTCAACCTCGACCGAGGCCATGCCTGGCTGTCGTAGAGGCACCACTTCCTCCGCTTGATCTGCCTCCTCATCGGCAAACACACACCTTGTATTCTCTCTTTGGCATGGATTTGGAAAATGACTATGATGCGGCTGATGAGATTTGCCAACCATATCATGAGGAGAATTGGTATGATGACCTGCAGGAGGCTAGTGGCCTTGATACCTCCCCTGAGTCGGGGCTCCTCTCCCCCCTGGTCCGGCCACTGAGGAGAGTGCTTCCTATGCCATGTTAATGCGTAGGATGGCCGAAGTCCTTGACCTCCAGTTTCCCAGCCAGGGCAAAAATCTACTGAGCCCCTCTTACCTTTCAACGAGGCCCTTTCAGATACCTTGTTCGGTGCATGGGCCAAACCTTGCTCAGGCCCCCCTCCAGTAAACAGCCATATTGCACAACGCCACAGCTCTTCCCGAGCGATCGTGCATTTCTATCTCAACACACCACACCTGAAAGCTTGGTGGTGCAGGTATTTTCTGGCAAAACAAACCCCCCACACATTTACGACTACCCCCTTCCCAATAGAGAGCCAAAACGGGTGGAGACATTCAGAAAGAGAGCCTCCTCATCCATCAGCTTGCTGCTTCGGTCAGTAAAAGCCAGCTGTCTGCTGGGGCACTATTTCCACGCACATTGGGATTAATGGGTCAAGTTCTCCTAGGTGTCCTTGAAGATCTCCAACCAGTCTTCTCACAGGCCATACAGGAAGCACGTGATGCGGCAAAGTTCACAATTTGTTATGGTTTGGAGCCACCGACTCCATCGGGCAGGCCATTGGCACCAGTGTCACCATGCTTGGCTACGGTCACCATTTTTTCAGGCGATGTTCAGTCATCTCCCATGGACATGCAATTTGACAGGACTCGCCTGTTTGGGGACAAGGCAGACTCCGCTCTCAAGGGGTTCAAACAGAACAGGGACACGGCACGCTCCCTGGGATTATCTGCCCCCACCTTGCCAACCACTTCAGCCCTAACACTCCTTTTGAGGCTTTGGCCTAAGTACCCCATACCACCAGTCAATTCAACACCCACAAGGTGCCCAGCAGTTTCTCAGTCAAGGTCATGGGTCCACCATTCCCATAGTTAAAGTCAATGGGCCACCCAGTCCACTACCCTCACCTGCAGCCCAACTTGCAAAACCGTTCTAACGTGCCCTTATTGGAGCACGGCCACCCAGTGGGAGGCATGATCCGGTGATTCTTGCCGGGTTGGCCGGCCAGGTAGGACCTGCAAACCTTTTCAGAAGGGCTATTCCCTACCTTTGATTTTCACACTGCAACACCTGTTGCCCCAGTGACTGACGGAAGACCAACTATCAGTGGAATAGGACACGTTACAACGCAAACATTTACAACGCATGCCTTTACAACGTGGTTTTTACATCGCAACATCCATTACAACGCATGATTTTACAACGCATGCCATCACAACGCATTTTTAGAAACTACATTTACAACGCATTCCATTACAACGCATACCACTACAACGCATACCATTACAACGCATAATACTTTTAGGGCAATAGTAGGGTAAGTGTTGGATAGTGTAGGGGTAAAAATTACTATTCCCACTCCAGTGAGTGCAACAGTAGGGTAAGTGTTGGATAGTGTAGAGGGTAATGCGTTGTAATGGCATGCGTTGTAGTGGCATGCGTTGTAATGGCATGCGTTATAGTGACATGCGTTGTAATAGCATGCGTTGTAGTGACATGCGTTGTAATGGCTGCGTTGTAATGGCATGTGATGTAAAGGCAGTTGCGTTGTACTGGCTGCGTTGTAAATGTAGTGCGTTGTAATGACTGCGTTGTAATGGTTGTTTCCCCTATCAGTGTTGCGCTGGAAGTGCAAGCCCTTTTGGTCAAGAGGGCTATTGAGAGGGTGCCCGCACCATAATTATGATGTGGTTGCTAGTCCCACTACTTTCTAGTGCAAAAGAAGGATGGTGGCCTTCGTTCTATTTTAGATCTGCACCCTCTCAATGCCTTCCTCCAAAAGGAGAAATTCAAAATGTCTTTATTAGACTTTATTTCGGCAATTGCCATAAAAGCAGATATAACAATAAGTTAAAACAATAAAAGCATTAAATCATTAAAATCCATAAAATCATGAGATATAAAACAGTTAAAAAAGGGACATAAGAATAAGAACTTGCAGCATATGAGGGCGGCATCACAACAATTTGAAGTATGAGGCAAAGTTCGTTTCAGAACACCTAGACATAATTGCACTGTAACATGCACTGGAACACCATATTCAAAACAGCATACAAGTATAAAATCACCAAAAACTGCAAAATATAACACAGGTTCTGGACACTAGGAATTATGCAGCAACAGAGCGACCCTTTCCTTTCTGTGTCTTCACATAAATGTGAGAAAGCGAGAAACAGCAAATACAATTGGTTGAGCGGTGTCAGCCTTAAGTATCCTAGTTGCAATTTTGTAGTTCTTAATGCTCAAATTGCAGCACAGCGGCAAGATCCACTTCCTTCTATGTACATGATATTGCAGACAAATACAGGACATGGTCTACAGTTTCCTTAGCCTCAGGGCAAAAGGACAGCTCAGTTCGGGTTCAGCATCGTTGTGGAGACGTTGCCACTTCGCAGTAAATTATCGATGCGGCAAGGTCCAGACGCGGAACTTGATATAAAGAGATCTGGCAGTCGGATGCTTGATTGTATCCATGTACTCTTCCAGACAATAGGTGCCTTTAAATTCCAGAAAAGCTGGGGTCAGTGTACCTGCCACCCCAGTCCTGTGGAATCTACCATCTGCAAGTCTCCAATACAGCTCCTTAAGCATGGACTTAGAAACGCCATACGATGTTTCCGGATGAGCCCCTATATTTCCACGCCCAATCTCTTCAAAACTGCACCTAATATACCCAAGCCATGGGACCCTGATAGCTCTAGGAAGTTTTAATATTTCTTTCAGGCCCAGCCTAAAGGACAATAAGTCTGCTGAGGACCAGATCCTCCTCCAATCCAGCAGGGGTTTGAGTTTTGCTCTGAGGGCAAGAGGCTGAATGCCCTGGTCTAATCAGAGTGGCACTAGTGGAGTGCTGGCAGGAAGATTGGTGAGAATTCAGAGAAAACGATTTTTCATCAGTTGCATATCATTGACATTGTTGTGCTCCCAGAGTTCCCCACCACATAGAGACACCCCTAGAGCTTGCAGGTTGTAAATCTGCAATGCGGGTGTTATTGGGCGAAAGCTGGAGCCCTCCAAGGCTCTCAGGATACCACCAGTATAATGTTCTAGTCTGAGCTTACACTTTTGGATCTTGAGTGTCCAACCAAAATGTTCATTGAGGGTGAGCCCCAGGTATTCAAAGGTAAGGACCCTCTCCAGTGAAGAACCATTAAGGGCTGGGTGCGATCTAGCCATCTAGCAAGGATTCAAGACCATATATTTGTTTTGATAAGGTTGATCTCCAGCCCTTTCTGCTTGCAGAAGACGCCAAACTGGTCTAACAAGTTTTGGATGCCCATTGGGGATTTCGAGACCAGTGAGGTGTCATCCGCAAACAGGAGCACCAGGACCTTCCTGTTTGCCAGACGCAGGGCATCATGCTTGCACTGGTCTATAGAGGTTACCAGGTCATTAATGTATAAGGGAAACAAAGTGGGGGCTAAGATACACCTTTGTCTCAGCCCCGTGGGACTGGAATGGGGTCTGTCAACTCCTGACTCCTTCTCAGATGCTCCACTTCATCTGAGCCATTCTGGACATGGTTCGGTTTTGTGCCTTTCCACCAGGAAAGAGAGTTCAGGACATTGGTATTTAGAAAGATTATCAGAAACAAAAATATCATGGGACAAAATATTGCGTCAGGAATACCGTGAACTAAAATATTGTGAAGGTAAGTTTCTATAGGTAAGCAAAGTTTTACTGTATATAACTCCACATACATGCACCTTGATGATATATGTATATCTTCAAGATACGTAGATGTGGAGTTAAGAATAGTAAATCTATACTTACCTAGTTGCACTTACTTTCTCGATATTATGGTCCTCGATATTTTTGAGGAGATATTCTGTCCACACAGAATTTTTGTTTCTGATATTCTGTCAGTGATCCCAGGACATCCAGGCTATGATTCCAATCTCTCAGCCTCGGTCCTGGATTTCAGTGAGACCAACTCTGAGGCTCCTGCATCCAGCTGGTAGAGCATGCCAGGTGGTATATGTGGGCTCTGCAGTGGGACCTGAAGTGTCAGTGGGCCCAACATCAAGGGGACCTCTCCAAACATGTTCAGATTTTGGAAGAGATTGCAGTGGTGGTTACTGGACCACGATTAGGTCAGCAGCAGGCCCCTCTTCCTTCCCCACCCAAGCTTACAATAGTGACCAATGGATCGCTTCTGGGTTGCTATGGCCCTCTGGGAGAGGTGGAGATCAGAGGTCTCTCGTCTTCGGCAGACACTACCACCATATGGTATTGCAAAAAAACAGGGCGGGCAGGGTCATGGCCATGTGTCAGGATACCGTTTGCCTCTGGAAATGGCTGGGCCACCAAGGATACTTCCTGGTGGTGAACCCCCTGGCAGGATCGTTAAATGCAAGGGAAGATGAGCTCAACCGTCGGCGCTTAGTGGATCACGAATACCAATTACACCCGGAGGTAGCACAAGGTCTCTTCCACAAATGTGGTGAACCTTGGCTCAATCTGTTTGCCATCGCAGAGAATGCGTAATGTCAGCACTTCTGCATGTAACAGTTTCAAATACGTCTCTCACTGGGAGACACATTGAGCCTCGAGTGGAACTCAGGACTCCTGTATGCCTTTCCTCCGATACAACTCCGGCCCCAAGTTCTCAAGAAGATCAGAACCCACCAGCCAAAGACATACTAGTGGCCCCAGACTGGGCACAAAGAGTGTGGCATCCAGAACTCTTTGGCTTGAGCATCTGTACTCTGATCAGGCTACCCCTCCAGAAGGATCTGCTGTCACAACAGCTAGGCAGTGTTATGCAACCAGATCTGCGCAATCTCCACCTTCATTTTTTTTAAACAGATTTATTTAGATTTTTTAAAGCAAGCAAGGCATGTAATACAATCAACATACTTCATCATGGCTCTCGACCCTTACACATAATACATAATGAAATCTGTCGCTGTTAATCAAGAACATCAGTCAAAAGTTGCCCCCCTCCCCCTCATGGGTCAGTGCATCACATCTCAGGTAGCAGCAACACTTGGACCGCAATAAAGGAAAGGCAAGGTATAACCTCAGCAGTGGACTTCAGGCTGGGGGGGCGCTCCGCTCTGCGGGAAACCTCGTGCTGTGTCATAGGGCCTATAGGCATGCAATGTGAGGGGTCGTCATCTGTGGAGCTTGTAGGTCACTGCGGCAACTCCAGAGGAGAGTCCACCGGGAAGTCTGACTCCGAGTTGGTCAGGTCATCTACTAGTGCATTCCAGGTTTGGGCTCTGTCTATGTTTCCCACCCCCTGTGGGCCTCCCTCAGGAGTATCCGTCCCTCGTAGTTCGCCCTGTTTATGAGTTCTCTCCTCCACACTGGTGAGTGCGGTCCTCTTGGTGCCTTCCAATTGCGAGCTATCTCTCGTTTAGCAATTATGTATGCTAAGTCCTGGAACCTTCCCGTTATCTTTGTCTTCGCCTGATGGGGGAACCAGCTCAAGAGACAGTGCCCCGGCGTTCATGGGATCTCTCTCCCTATGCACTCTTCTAGCATGTGTATCACTCCCTTCCAGAAAGGGCATAGCTCGGCACACGTCCAGAGCATGTGGAGTATGTGGGCTCTCTTGTCCCCACAACAGGGGCATGCTTATCCAGTATATGGAAGTATCGGCCTATACGTTCAGGGGTTTAGTATGCCCTGTGTAGTATATAAGAATTAATACATTTAAAACGTGCATTTCTGGAGACTTTTGAAGTCTGTTCTAGTATCTTATCCCAGTCATTCTGTCAGATGGGGGCATCTAGGTCCTTTTTCCAATTAGTCCTTAACGCTTCTAGGGGCAATTGTTGGTCCATTCTCAGTGCCCGATAGAGACATGACACTGTACATATGACCCCTGCCGAGAGCGCCATGTATTGACAGCTCAGGGATGTCGCGGGTTCGATAGTTCCCTTCCTCCAGTGTTTCTTAATAGCCAACGTAATTGCCCCATGTCGCAGGAAACTTCCTTGAGGTAGATCAAATTCCACCCTAAAGTCCTCAAAGGGGAGCAGTTCTGAGTTCCTAAAAAAGGTCCCCTACCTTCGTCTCCCCCATCTCCACCCAATGGCCGAGATCCCGCAAATTCCCTCCATTTGAAAGCGTTTGTAGGAAGTCTAGAGGTAGTTCGGACAAATAAGGGGAGAAGTGTGGCTCAATGGTTAGAGCGGCAGACCCTGATGCAGAGGTCTAGCCCGGGACCAGGGTTCAATTCCCGCCTCGGCGGGTCTTGGGCTCAATTTCCTCGGACCTGATAATTCTCGCCTCGGTGCCTATTCTGATCATGGGTCCCACTCTGCAACTCTGGGCAATAGCTTGCTTAATCTCCACAACGGCCCCCACAACGCTAGGATGCCTGGCTTCACCTTGGGGGTGCCCAGGAGTGGGCATCTCACAGGGAAAGGCCAGGAAGGGTTCCACAGCGGTATGCGTACAAGCGCCTGAGATACCCCTTCGGGGGTCGATTCGGGCGCTATACAAATACTACTACATTTACATTTACATTTGATGTTCATTCGTTGGAGGCCTCTACTCCAGCACTTCGTCAGTACTCGAAGTTCGTGTGAGTCATTTGTGTTAAGCCGATGCACTCTAAGCAGGACCCCCAGAAGCTCCTGGAGTGGTGGTGTGAAGGGACAAGGTGGCGATCCAGATTGCGCCTATGTGCAATTCCCTGGACCAGCCACTGCAGCTGAGCCGCAATGTAATAGAGCTCGAAATCCTGGGCCGCCAGTCCCCCGTCCTCCATTGGGTGCTGCATCGTGGCCAACTCCACTCGGCGTCGGCCCGATTCCCAGATAAATATGAGTGCTCATTGTTTTCAGTTTCTTGAACCGCGCTCCCAGGATCCATAGTGGCAGTGTGGAAAAAAATTAAAAAGTCGTGGGAGTGATATGTTTTTTAGGATAGCTATTATGCCCATTACCGAGAGTGGTTGTGTCCCCCAAAAAAGTCATAGAGGCTCTCAAGGAACTGATTGCTCACCCTACATTCCCTTCCAGTAGGTCATCTTTGCGATGATAGATCAATCTCCACCTTCTAGTTCAGAAACTGAGCAGCGACAGCTAAACACCTTCGACCACACTCCGGAGGTGCTTGATGTCATCTTGGCAGTCAGGCGTCCCTCGACAAAAACTGTATTTTCCTGTCGTTAGGACAAATTTGTGACAAAATGCGATACCCAGTAGATAGATTCCCTCCAGACAAAGTAATATGGCGTTTTGTTGTTTGTTTTATCCCTAAGCCGGTAAGGCATTCCTCTTGGCACACTTCAATGGTACCATTCACCGCTTTGCAGTTGCCGGATCAGCCCTCTTTTTTTAAGTCTTCAGTTGTGATGTGCTTTTTGAAAGGTTCCTTCCTCTCCCGTTGTCATGCCACAGTGGGACCTTAACTTGGCCCTCACATTTCTGATGTGCTCTAAATTTGAAAGCTGTTCCTTGCGGCTCCTCATTCTCAAAACAGTGTTCCTTGTTGCCATAATATTGGCACAGTGTGTGAGCGAGCTCCAAGCTCTTTGTGACACCTCGCGGTACACCTCCTTTTCCCAGACAAACTGGTTTTGTTGACACAGGCATATTTCTTGCCCAATGTTGGGATGCATTCCACATCTGTCAAAACATCGCCTTGCTAGCATTCTATGCTCCGCCTCACTTCTATAAGGAGGAGGAAAGACTCCATTGCTGGGACCTCAAAAGAGCGCTGAGCTTTTACTTAGCTCATACCAAAGAACACCGGGTGGATGTTCAGCTCTTTGTGGGGTTCTCTGGAGCAAAAAAGGCAAGGATGTGCTAGTGGCGGCTGGTGAAATTTGAAAGCGGTGTAGTGTAAGACCAAATAATTTATTTATGCTTGCATGAGCGAAGGGAGCAAGCCTAACGTTTCTCAGGGTTTTTTTTTTTTTTGGGGGGGGGTTCCCTGAGAGAATAAAACAAAACAAAACAAAAAAACTTGTGTATATAGGTGCAATTTTCTGCACTGTTTCTGTGACAAAAGTACTGCTCCTCTATATATTTATGAAGGGAAACTCTTATTGTTTTTTTACCTTTTGTTTGTGTAGCATATTACTCTTGTTGGTGTTTATAACATGCCACGATTGAGAGCTGTGGAGTTGAGGCTGTGAGGTTCTCAGTGTGCCAGTCAGTGGGTTAGAAAGGTGTTCAGAATACATGCTCATTCAATCCTTGGCCTCTTTGTAGAGTGTCCAGAGCACTGGTGACACATTCCAGTTTCAATTGTGTTTCTGTGAAAAATGAGTTTGAAGGAAGTATACAAGTGCCCAGTAGCGGCTGCTACTGGGCAATAGTGGTGAGGCGGAGGAGGGAGGGTTATTAAAAAAATAAAGAAAAAAAATAAAAGGAAAAAAAAATGTCACTTACCTGCCGGCCGCCGCTTCTCCTCCGTCCTCTTCTTCTTCCGTTGATGCAGGAACCACCCAGGCTTCCAGACTCCCCTAGCCAATCATGACGCTGCTGATAGCAGCGTTGTGATTGATCTGAGTGCCATGGTTTGGGAGCATGGGCATGTTTTCCACCCAGGCTTTGTAACACAGCCCGGTGGAGAACATGCCAAGTGCGCATGACGGTTTGGCCGGCCCGAGACAACCGGCCAAACCGCCATACACACTTAGAGAGTGCCCGGCCCTCCTCCCCCTGCTCTGTGGGCAGTCCATCCCACCCCGCCCCTACAGAGGAGTACTGAAAAATAAAATTATGCTAACATGCTGTTTTTATCATTTTATTTTTCCTGTGAGGCGATGCTCCTCCGCCTTAGTGGATAAGCTGCCCCTGCAACTGCCAACTGCCAAAATATTAAGAGGGTGAAAAATTAAAAGTCAATGTAGTGCTTAGAGGTGAGTGGGTGCATTTTCCTCTCCCGTTCTATCCGAAGACAGACACTTGCACTCTTTATTTTGAGACACTTGCACTCTACTTCCCAACAAATCTAAATGTTATTATTTGCACTGCATTTATGTTATAAGCAGTCCCCAATGGTTCATGGGCCTTAAGTATAAGTACATTACGTGTGGGAAACATATTAGCATGTACACTCTCCCGAACAGCAGGGAAATGAAACATTATGTGGTCCTAGATCTAACCGACATTGGCCCCTGCTGCACATCTCCAATGAACTAGGCCTCAACCGCAAGTTAACTTCTACTTCTCATCAATTGTTTACTATTTGAACAGCTTCCCCTACCTGCGCCTGGTATTGTAATGTGCGTTTGCTGCTCTTTTAGTTCTGTGCGGGTACCGTAAGCAGTTCAATCACTCAGCAGACTTGACAATGCCTTCTGGTGGACGTGCATCCGCTTCCAGCAAGCCACAGTGCCTTTTTAGACTCGTGCTCTTCTCTTGTGCTTTACCGGATTTGGTCGCTGCCGCACTATGTAACAATGCCCAGGTGGACATCAATAAAAAATGAACCCTTGTCACTCAGGCCTCGTTTGGTACTGTGACTGTAGCAATAACTCAGTTACCGATGCGCTCACCTCCAAACCCATTCATTTGAACTGGAGTGTGCCCTTCCTGCACATCTAAAACGCTTATTTGAAAAAGAGTCCTTCGGGTTTCATTTACCAACCAACTGCTTTGTATGTGCTAAAAAGGCTGAAGCTCCATAAAGGGCACCAACTGGGACTTTTCACCACCAAAGCATCACTCACAGGCAGCATGTTGTAACCCCACCCATTTCCAACTCGTCACTCTGGCGAGTTGGAAAATGGTGTTGCTTCCTGTGTAGTGATTGACAAGCTGCCCTGGTAATAGAGGGCTGGTACCCTACATGCCCGGGGCTGCTTGGAAAATAGGATGCTGCTTCGTGTCATAAGTGGGTGGTCTCTTCAGACCCCCAAGAACTGTAGGCCAGGGCTGACGCTAGGTCAGCCCATAGTCTAGAGTGATTACATTAGTACATTCAATTGGACACATGCGCACAAGAACACAAGCCGATCTGAAATGTGGCTGACTCTCCTGCAGGACGAGTCACAAAAGGAAGCCAGGTCCGAGGACACACAATCTTTACATTTTCTATTGTGTCAGTGGATGGCAATTGCTGTTGGCAATTACCACCCACTTAACCTAGATAATTGGGTGGGCGTGGCCCCAACAACCTAAGCCTGGAACTGATGCATGGCTGTGCATAAGAGAACCATCTCCTTCTGGATCGTGCTCTGCATTATGATCTGCTTCGGACTGGCTAAAAAGCAACCTCCAGAAGGACTGCGCGCTCATTCTACCAGGGCCAAAGCTGCTACCACTGCATTAGAACACAGAGTCCATGTCCTAGACATTTGCTAGGTGGCTATGTGGACCGTACCGCCACACATTCACAAAGCACTATTGTTTGGATCGTCAGGTTCGCTGAGAGGGGCATGATTGAACAAACGGTTCCGCAGGACTTTCTGGTGTGAGTCCATCCACAGGCCCACCTCCAAATAAGTACTGCTTTAGTATCTATTCAAAAGGTGAGCAATCTGCGGCTATAAAACTCTATTAAGAGAACAAGTTACATTTAGTAACCTTAAGTCTAGGAATCTGCACACTGGTCGCCCCAATCTGCTTTTGGGGCTATGTGTCTGGAGGTGTGGACAGTCTCGAAAGCAACTGACTTCAGCATGCAGGAGTGGCACCTATATAAGCTCTGCCCACCATTTCTGGAGTGGAATGGCGTCAGCCGCACGGCACACCTAACAGCACACAGAGATCCTGCTGTAAAGTTTTTGCATCCAGTCTGACGCCTGGGGGAATATTCAAACGGTGAGGAATCTGCGACTAGACAGAGTCTTTACCAGGAAGAGAGTTACCGAAGGTAAGTAACTTGTTCGTTGGGCACAGACATTTGCAAGTTCTTTTTTTGGAGGGGAGTTTTGTATTACAAGATTCTTCATAACTCCCCTTAGCCACTATGCATCAGGACAAAGATTCCACCTTGGATTGATTATGTTTTTACGCCATCTGGTGCAGACATTCCAGTTCTGCATTCAAGATCTTCTCTGGTATCTTCGATGATAGTCTAGAATTCGGCCCCAGCAACAGAAAAAGTTTACACCAGTTCAGTGACTGAATCAAAGGTGCTTCTCAAAGAAACTTGGATCTTATTGACAGAATGTGGTGGAGGGTGTTTTTGAGTTTGCAGGAATGGGGTGTATTATTATATAATTGGTGTCAGCTTTCTTGAGAGTGTTTTTTTCCTGCTTCAATTGTTCTGGTGCCGTGTAAATGCTTTACACGTGTTCCTTTGTTTAAGCCTGACTGCTCGAAGCCACAGCTACCCAGGGTTTAGCTAAAGTTTGACAAATGAATTCTGACTGGTCCTAAAGGGGTTGAAAGTGTATTACACAGTGAGATCTCACAACCGTTTCGGTTATCTTGCCTACCAACTCGCCAGGCAGGCTGCTTCAGCTTTTATGGCGTTGTGCTGTGAACAGAAAATCAGCAAACTGACTCTTGGAGTCTCTCCTTCTGGCTGGGGCCCGGGGACGTCTTCCCCTTGGGCAGGACAGAGCAGACACAGTCCTTTCATTCGCTAGCCCAAGGGGCAGCAGGTGCAGTCCATCTTCGTTGCAGCCTCTCTTTGCCAGGTCCAACGTCAGGAGGCAGTTCTTCTTCAGTCCTCTTCTCCAGTCCAAGCAAGGTCTGAGTTCTGGGGCCAGGGGTGCCCTTTTTTATGCCATGAGTGCCCTTAAGGAGGTCGCAGTCACTAGCCAATGGGCTAATTGGTCCTCTCCCACCTGATGTGCTCTAGACTGCCGACTCCCAAGATGGCTGTACCCCTCACTCTGTGTGTAGAGCTTGGTAACCCAACTTAGGAGTGTGGTCAGCTCTGGGCTATACATCCAAGGAAAAAACAGTCTGACAACTGTTTTGTCTCTCTGTCCCCACTGCCAGCTTGTCAACCTAAACTATGGAGCAGCCCTTTCTGTGTGTGAGCACCGCTTGCCCTTCAAAGGCAGCTTCCCCTTTGAAGCTCACCTTTTGGGACAACACCCCTTGTGGCTGCCTGCCAGGAGGAGATTGCAACTCTTCCAGTGGCAGGCCTCTGTTGTTACCTTTCCTGGGAATCATTCGCACATCTCCCCAGGAGGGCAGAAAGCTGTCTGGAAGGACAGTCTTTGTGTGCAAGCATGAACGGGTACTGGAAACCTTTGGCAACCAAAGTGGCAACTTGCTAAAGTTGCACTTTGCCCTTCAGTGACATTAAATCTGATTTATCCGTTTAATCGGATTTAATGCACTGCTTCTTTTGATACCGTGAATTACCCACCTCAGTAGTTTCAATCAGAGGTTAGCAGGGCTGAAGTGCCAGCCTGTAACTCTGTTCTTGCCAATGGTGCTACTAGCCTCTATCACAGTAAAAACGACAATTTAGGGTTTTTACTGTCAGAGAAACCTGTAGAACACAGGTTCTGCTTTGTAATATACTGCACCCTGCCTTAGGATTCAAGAGGCCTGCTGCAGAGGTGACATATATATTACAACCGGAGGTTTGAGACTTTGCCATTACCTTTAAATGGCAAAGTCGAGTTAGCAGTTAAAACTGCTCTACCAGTCTGCAGTGGCGGTCTGGGAGACATGTTTTACTGTGTCATGCTCATGGTGGCACAACTAGTGCTGCAGTCCATAAGTGACACCTAAACTTACAGGCCCTAGGTACCCCTGGTACTATACACTAGACACTTTAACATGAGTTAAGCCAAGGCAATTGGGTATAAGCCAACCATACATATTTATAAGGGTCAGAGCGTATGCACTGAGTCCTGTGTATCAGGGCTCAGGGCATTTCAGAGCCATTACACCAGTGACTAGTACTCAAAATGGGGAAAAAAAAGTGGAGTGAAACCTTAAAAAATCCAGTTTCCTCACATTGAGAAACATCCCTGCCGATTCTGCCCGAAATTTAGCTTGACCAGCATCAGATCTGTAGTCTCTGCCTGCCTCCGAAGCATGAGGAGTCAATATGCTTGGTGTGTAAGGCATTTAGGTGCAAGACGACCATCTGGTACCAGTGCCAATGCTGCTAGTGACACCACAAGATGCAGTTCTAAGACTCATCTAGTCATCTGAGATGCAGGACCTGTTCGTATCCAAAGACATTTTGGGTACTGAACAAAAAGAGTGTGGATCTTCAAGTAACCGTTTACGAACTTAAGTTTCTGTAAACAACAATAATAAGGTGCGGACAAGGGGTTCAGGGATCAAACCTTTAAGTGAGGCACTGGAAGCACCAACCTTTGGGTTCTGCTCCAAGCATCTGGACAGCCCGAGGTACCTCCAACTCTGCTCCATCTCTGAGCCTCCATATCCATCAACGTGGGCTCAACACAGAACCTCTGAGTCACAATCTGCTTCAAAACGGGTCTTGATGCTAAAATTTGACTCTGGTAAAGCCCCTCTCACCTTCAAGCACCTTGATGTTAGGCAGCAGAAGATTTTTATTCACCCCTCTGCCGAACAACTTAGTTCAACCACTCATGTAGGATGCGCCCCTTACTCTTCTCATAGCCAAGAGGAGGAAGCTCGCTTTTGAGGACCATATATCAGAGGAGTTGGCTCTTTCCCATTCCTAATAAAGTTAGGGACAAGGTCACCAGCCCGTCCCTAGAACTCCTTACCTCTAGGCCTCACACACTACCATCACCTCCTCAGACTTGTACACAACCACCTCTTTGGTCTTACATTCACCCACCTCAGTCACCAGTCCTCTGCTCACTTAGATCAAGGGAGCCCTTATGATCCATACCATCACCCTGCCATACCCAGGGATGGGGATGAATCTTTGGCTTGACCCCATGGACAATCCTGACCTAGGGCACTTCCTTGTCAAGACGTCCTCCAGAGGACACCATTGCCTACCATGCAGTCACCGCAGTGTGAAGATACACATGGCCAAGGCCTACTACTTTTATCTGAAACCATCTAAAACTGAGAGTTCTGTCCAGGACTAACCCATGCAGAGAAGCAAATACCGGACAGTGCAGTTAGGATGGTCACCCCACTGAGTGAAAAGAAATACAAGGCGGCCCTAGATGACTCCGTTTATATCAGGTGCCAGGTCACGTCTGAGTCTCTAGTGGTCACACAGGTAAAAAGTCCTCAACTCAGGAAACAGGGGAATGCTCCTCCTCCAGATAAGTAGGGTGACCAGGCGTCCTGGATTTGCCAGGACGGTCCCGGTTTTTCGCCAGTTGTCCCGGCAGATTTCAGGAAATATAACTCATGTCCCGGTTTTTAGAGAGGGTTGACTGAAAACGGTGGGAAGTTCTTTTTTATGTTTTACAAAGCAGGGATAGTTAGCAGTTGTTTCAAGAAAGCAATTTAATTAACAGGCAAGCTACTGGGTTTAAAAATTGCATTTTATTTATGTTCTTACTGCCTGTTCTGTAATTCTCTGCTGAAGAGCGCTGTCATTCCCTGAGCTCGCTTGAAGTAAAATTGTAGTCCTTCTTCTATTTTTGTGAAATGTCCCGGTTTTTTACTTTAAAATTCTGGTCACCCTACAGATAAGGGAGTAAGAAAGAGTATTCGACTCGGAAGCGTGTGTCCTCGGGACCCACTTCACATGGAGTAATTGGAAGGACATATTCCCCTGATTTTTTTTTTTAAACATATTTTATTTATATTTGGATATCAACAGTACATTCTCATAGCAATACTCGTTCATATTCATTCTTGGCAGTCATTGCAGTTAATCTTCCCTGCCTGTACAGGTGTAGTTACATCCATACAGCTTGTTCTACAATATGTTTCGATTGATTATGCCATTTCAGTTGTATATCATTCTTATGTAATGTAGTGGCCTAACATTTCTTCCCCAACTTCCCCCCTATCCCTCCCTCCTCCCCTCGCTGCTGTCGACTAATCTGTTCCTTGGGCTTTCGCCCTATGTGTGGTCTGAGTCTCACTCTTTACATCTCTACTGTGGCAAATACTACGCAAATCTTCAGGGTTATAAGTGCCCAGGGGTTGTGCTCGGTTGTTATGCATCCTCCCCCCCCTCCTGTTCCTGGTTGTTAGGGGTATCTGGTCGGGATCTGGCCTGTGGGGTGCTGGGAGTGGACTCCCGATCTACATTTTTCAGGTCATCTACCAAGGCTCCCCAAGCCTGTGCTCTCTCCGGCCTGCCTATGCCGCGATTTGCGTTCCGGAGCAGTAGCCTATGTTCGCATCCCGCCCACTTCTCCAGTTCCCGCTTCCAATTGTGCACACTAGGACCCGCTGGGGCCTTCCATTTGCTTGTCAGTTCGCGCTTTGCTAATATATATGCTAGATCCTGAAACCTAGCCGTGACTTTGGTTTTGGCAGAGTGGGGGAACAGGTTAAGCAGCACGTGGCGCGGGGTGCATGGTATCTCTTTCCCTGTGACGCGCGCTGTCTCCCTAGTCACTTCTTGCCAGTACCTTTCAAGTTGCGGGCAGCTCCACATCATGTGGATGTAGCTAGCTCCTACCTCCTGGCAGCGTGGGCAGCTCGCATCCTCCCGGTGGAAATATCGATTGATTCTGTCTGGTGTGATGTATGCCCTATGTAAAGTGTAAAAACTAATTAACTGGAATCTTGCATTGCGGGATACCTTAGTGGCCCTCAGGAGTGTATTTTCCCAGTCCTTATCCTCTATGGGAGTACCAAGATCCACCTCCCACTTGGCCCGTAACCCCTCTAGTGGCCGCGTGGAATCTCTTCGAATGGCTCGATAGAGGCATGAAACAGCTTTGATGACGCCCCCAGCTAAACTTATATATTCGCATGTGGAGTGTGTAGTCGGCTCGGTCGTCCCCTGTCCCCAGTGTCTGCGCATGGCCCCTGTAACCGCCCCATATAATAAAAAGTGTCCCTGTGGGATGTCCCAGTTTGCTCGGTAGGCCGCGAATGTGAGTAGTTCCCCGTCGCTATATAGGTCCCCTATTTTAGTGACCCCCGCCTGTATCCACTCCTCCAACCCCCTCCAGTGGCCCCCATGCGGGAGCGCCTCTAGCAGTGTCATCGACATCTCTGGGGAGTAAGGCTGTTTAGTCTTAGTTTTTTGTAGACATCTAGCCCAACAGCGTCTCAGCACTCTGTGTTCTGAGGAGCTAATCTTTCGCGGCTTAATGGTGCCCATTAGCGTACTCAGGACATCTGCCCTGTACGGGGTGAATGGGGGCTTCCTCCTGTCTGGATCCAAGCTACCTGCTACCCATTGCGTGAATCGTTGGAGCTGTCCTGCAAGGTAGTAGTTTTCCATGTCCGGTACCGCTAATCCCCCTTCTCCTTGCACCCTCCTCAACGTGGTCAGGGCCACCCTGTTTCTGCCTGACCCCCAGATGAAGGCGGTATTAAGGGAGTCAAGTGATCGAAACCATGCACTAGGAATCCATACCGGTAAGGTGGTGAAGAAGTATAGCAGTCGAGGCAGAGCTATCATTTTCAGTAAGGAAATGCGTCCCGCCACCGAAAGGGGTAGCGTTCCCCAGAAGGTCATACAGCTCTTCAGCGATCGGAGGGCCCCCCTATATTTCCTTCCTGGACATCCGCAAGGTCGTGGTATACTTTTACCCCCAGGTATCTAAAACAGCGCGGTTCCCATTGCAGTTCCCCCAGCCCCACAGGAGGTGGAGTATCCCCTGTCACTGGGAAGAGTCGTGATTTCTGCCAGTTGACACATAATCCCGAAAGGGCTCCGAACTCGTCCATCATTTGCCTGGCCCCCCTCAGATCTGTAACGGTGTCTTTTAGAAATAGCAGAAGGTCATCCGCATATAATGCAATGTGGTGTGTCTGATCCCCTAGGCGGATACCCTCATATGGGGTCCCAAGGACATATTCCCCTGATGAAGGGCTCGTCCCGAAATGAATTGGGATTCCAATTAAATGCATATGAATTTCAATTGTAGTGTGGGGTTTAACACTGCGAACAAGAATGCTTCAAAATAAATAAAGAAGAATTTATGACTATACAAATCATACTGACTACAAAGTGATCACTATTAAAGAAATACATGAATACAAGTTTCAAACTTTCCAAATTGGAGTGCAAAGTTCCCTAGAATAACGCTATTGCTGTGTATGAATATTTACGCCTTAGATCAGAGGGCAATACCCACCTGCACCCAACACCTTTCAAAAGAAGATTTAAAAGGAATATGAATCACTTTTTGAATATTAATAGGAGTGCGACTATCTTTATTTTGTGTACTTACTTCAACATCCCCATTCATCCGGTGCATCACTCTGCTACCTGTGCTGTGAGGTTAGTTGCCATTACTACCAATTTAAAGTTCTACCCTGAGGGGTGACAAAAGCCTGAAGGGTATGTACTAAATGCCTAGCATGTCTTTCCGCACGTGGACAATTGTCTGATAGAGCAGCAGCAGAGAGCAAAGCATAACACACTCAGAAGCCAGTATCACTACACATGATAGGTTTCACTGTCAGCACCAAAAGACTGCTTTTCAAGCCACAGCAGATCCAACCTTTTCTATGGTCTGTGCTAAATTCTGTCTGAGGGAAAGCCTACCTGAATTAAGAGAATGATGACATCCCAAGGGCTGTTGCCTCTTTTTCAGACATGATATCCTCTTAAGGTGAGGTTGGTAATGAAACGGAGTGCCTTGCGAGGCAATTGTCACAAACGGAGGGGCAAACAGAAGGTCTTTTGTGGGTACATCCCAGGACTCAACACACTGTATGGCAGAACAACAAACTTGTTGCTGGGCAGGGTTTTTCTGGACTCACTACTGCCAGTTACCTCTACCAGGGACACCTCAGTCATATGGTAGGGAGCACACCTTAACGACATTACTGTTCAGGGTACCTGTATGCCTCAAAAGAGTTTTTGCATCAGTTACCTGGAACTCAAGGCAATAGGTTTTGCACTCAGGGGCTTTTACAAGTCATCTGATGCAAAACAGTCCTTATAAAAACAAACAACATGACTGCAAAGTACTCCACTTGCTCCAGCTGTCGGCTCTAGCCCAAAAGGTTTTGCATTGACCCTTTCGGAATTACATTCAGCTCCTAGAGGAGCAACTGCCAAGAGTGGCCAGTGAATTTGTGGGCCGGTTAAGCAGAACACATCTAAAAGTCTAAAAATGGAGGATGAATACCTTGGTGCTTCAAAAATACTTTAGCCAATGGGACACTCCCACAATTGATCTGCTTGCCACCGTGCAAAACACTAAAACTACTATGGCCTTCTTACGGAACATTCCCATGGCAGACATATGCAAAGCTGCTATCTGGTCTATACCACATGTTTTCCATCCAAGCTCCCCAGCAAAAGGTTTTAGTTCACCCCACAGTTTTAAAAACCTTGTTCTACATCACCCGCTTACTAGCCACTGCAAAGGGGAAGTATTGCTTTACAGTCTATGCAGTGTGTGTGTATCGACTGCTACAAATTGAAAATGTTACCAGTTAATCATTTGTTAGTAGCTTGCAGAGGTATCGATTCATAGGTACCCTCCCTTCTCCCCAGAAGCAAGCAATGATCTAAATGTTTTTCACTGACTGTCTCATAATGCAGGGCACACATACTGTGTCTGCGCTCCACTTCATTCCACTGATATCACTCACCCACTGGAGGAAAAACAGTCTGAGGTGGAGTCTTTGTCCTGGTGCTTTGTGGGTTAAAAGAGGCGTCAGAGATATCTTGAGACTCGAAACTTCAAAGAAAAACAGCTTGCAAACATCTGCTCCCAATGTTAAATGGCAGAGCATTCAAATCTACAGCACTACAAGCTACAACCAGAGTTAAGGGGTAAGTAACATTTTAATTACCCAGCATTTCGTTTCTGATGTAATAAGCACTGGTAAGTTCTATCCCCTTTCCATCATTCCCCAAACTGCTGTTTCCAGTGATGTTATTTAGCGTGCTCTTTACCATGTTAGCTTCCAGAATGCCTAGTCCTTCTTCCATTGATGTTAGCATTAACTGCTGCAGTGCTATTCTCCTTCTTTCATTTTACTTAATGTGGCCCTTTCTGCCACCGACATTGGTAGCCTGTACCAGAAGGATGACAGCCTATGTGACGCAGGTATTGCTCATCCAAAGTTACTATTACAGACATCATTCTTCTTTCTATATATTCATACTCCCAGACATTTAAGTGTCTCTAGTCCACTTGATAGTGTGGCCCTCTCCCAGATTCCTGCCTCCACTAGGGACAACTGACATAGTTTAGCTCTGTTCGTGTGCAGTCCTGATAATCTGCCTAATCTAACAGTCTGTTTTAGTTCATAATTTGGGTTTGTAAAATACAGTAGTATGTCGTCCGCATACATTGATAGTTTATGTGACTCCTCTCCAAATTGCATTCAGGAGAGAGAGAATAGCACTGATAAAGTTCCAGCATATGTTAGTAGTTTTCTCCACAGCTGTGGAAGCGATTGCCGTGATCGCTCAGTTCTGCTAGTATCATATGGTGTCTTACATTCTGATATAAATCCCGATTGATTAGGAAGCACAATCTTTCACAGCGCCTTCACTATGGGAAGCTGTGCTTTTGCTCAAAATGTTGTCAGTGTTGAGCTTGGCGGGTGGGCAAATTGAGGAGACATCCAGGGTGTCTTGATCTGGCTTGGGGAATACCACTATCAATGCCTCTCTGGTAGATTTAGGTAAAACATCTAACGTCTGTGAAGGTTCATGCATTTCAAGTAATTTTGGGGCGAGGAGCTTTGCATATGTGGCATAACAGCCAGAGCTGCCGACTTTGGGACTGGGGAACCAGGTTCATGTCTCGGCATTGGCTCAACATGCTGTGATTCTGGGCAAATCACTTAATCTCCCAGTGCCTTTCAAAAATGAATGTGTCCTTGTGTAATGTAACTGGTGCTCATGTAAAGCGCTCCAATACCCTCGCGGTTGAGTTCCCTCTATATAAAACTGCAATATATATATATATCACTCAGCACCACCACAGCATCGCTCAGCACCACCACAGCATCGCTCAGCACCACCACAGCATCGCTCAGCACTGCCACAGCATTGCTCAGCACCACCACAGCATCACTCAGCGCCACCACAGCATCACTCAGCACCACCACAGCATCACTCAGCACCACCACAGCATCACTCAGCGTCACCACAGCATCACTCAGCGCCGCCACAGCATCACTCAGCACCGCCACAGCATCATTCAGGGCCACCACAGCATCGCTCAGCACCACCACAGCATCATTCAGCACCACCACAGCATCACTCAGGGCCACAACAGCATCACTCAGCACCACCACAGCATCACTCAGCGCCAAGACAATATCACTCAGCACCACCACAGCATCACTCAGCACCACAGCAGTATCACTCAGCATCACCTTTGCACTAGTACACCACCACATCATCATCACTCAGCAAGACCTGAGTATCATTCAGCATCACCTCAGCATCGTCTCCGCACCAGTCACCACCACCACCACTACCACCTCAGCATCACTCAGCACCACCTCAGCCTGCTCTCGGAATCTGGCATCTGTTGATTCTCCCCTAGCGTCTGGCCGCTGCTAGTGTTATAATACAGGTACTAGTTCCCAACCTTCACCCTCCGATTGTTTATGCCCCCTCAAAAAAAGCTTTAACAAACAACCATTGGAATAGGCAGAAACAAGTTGCCAGCATTGCAAGAACAAAAGAAAACTGAGGAAATTTTTATTGTAAATACTTTTTTAATATGGTCGTTCAGTTTTACATAATGCCTTCTTGGTCATATATAAAGTAACAAAAATGCTTCTGACACTTTTATTATAACTTTTCAGCATGCTGCACAGCAGCACACTTCTCTACAGCACAGCTTGAAGACATTGGCAAAGTCAATAGCTCTGGCTAAACACTTATAAGGCCCCAAAGGCGAGACCTATTGGCTATGCCAATGCTTGTTATTTTTAGGGTTTGTTCCATTTTCCTTCTCTGCGAGTCTCTTCCTTCCGGACGTAGAGTGTCTGCATAGGTATAAATCCAGTATCTGTCTGTTTTTGCATCAATTACGAACTGGGCCTTTTCATCAGCTAATATTTTAAGCTCAGCTGGGAAGAATTACCTATATTTCATCCCCCAGGTCCCTCAGCCTTCTTTTAATTTCGGGGAAGTTGTTTCTGGTGTTTTGATCTGGTCGATACGACATTTCCTTGCATGGAGGATCTTTTTGTCTCACCTTCTGTAGTATTAAGGCCCTATATTTGTGGCCTTGATTTTGATGGGTGCGATCGACCCTTTCTACTGCAAACATTTTCGAAAAATTCTCCGTGTGGATTGTTTCAATAATCTAGCCTTCCGCATGGATGCTTCAGCTTTCTCTCTGGTAATCCCACAATCTGGATGTTATTTTTCTGGAGCTCTCTCCCTTCCCCCAAGTTCTGCCATGAATTCAACATTCCAGGGGGCATATGTACAAGGGGCTAACGCCGCCTTAGCGGCACTTTTCCGATGGTTTTGCAGCGATATTTTTATCGCCATATGTACAAGCTGTCGCTAACCTCTGTTAGCGGCAGTTTTCCGTCGAAAACGTCCATTCTAAAGATTGCCACTTCTGTTAGCAATAATGACATGCAAGGGAGGCGTTCCCATGCAAAAAACGGCCGCTAACCCCACTTCGCGATATTTACAAGGGGATTCCTGAACTTTGGAGGACCAAAAAAACTGCCTCTAACTGCAGTTAGAGGCAGTTTTTTAAGACCAGAAAATAGCTGGTCTTAAAAATGGAGATAACACTTGGGGCCTCTTTCCAGCAGGTTTTGGTGCTGGACAGCGCTGCAAGCAATGTTGCAGCGCTGCCCTGCGACAAAACTACAGGGCAGGAATGCGCACCATCAATAAGATAGTGCGCATTCCTGGGCCTCAGTCATAAAAAATGTTGCAGCGCTGCAACAAGACAGCATTGCAACACTTTTCACTATGCTCTTCTTGCGACACCACGGAGGCGCAGTATTCACTGGACAGCGCTCCATGACGCAAGTAAAGACAGATACGTCTGGAATACGGACGTATCTGTCTGCGCTAAAGTCACGCATTGCTGCAGTCGTGTCACAAGCATGACGCAACTCCAGCAATGCATGGGGTCAGCCTATACCTGTGGCACTGCGTCACCCTTACGCCTGCCATCAGGCAGGCGTAAGGTACTGACGCAGTGCCGTCCTACAATTGTCGCAGTGAAATCTGAGGGATTTCACAGTGCCACTCTTATGAGGCCTTGTCGCGTGGGAACGCACACCCTGGGTACATCATACCTGATGCAGGTATGATGTGGCACAGGGCTTCACAAGGTCACGCATATGCCTACATGCGTCACTTTGCAAATACGGCGCAACGTGGTGCTAGTTTTGCCTGGTCCATTCTTGAGGGGTGCCAGGGTGTCGGCGCAGTTGGAGATCCATCGGTGGCGGTTGCGCGCTGTGGTGTCATCGTCTGTAGCGTTGGCGGAGTGGTGGTGCTGAGGAGTTGACAAGACGTTCTTCTGTGGCCTTGATCCAGCTGCGAGGGGGCGATGATGGGGATGGTGTACAGTGGGCATGGTGAAGACGTGATGTATACAATGATGGTTGGTCCAGGAGAGTCCGGTGGTGTGGCTGTAGTTGAAGTTGCCGCTGGCGGAGGCGACGTGCTCGACCGTATGTTCTGCTATGTGGCTTGCTGCGGTGACTAGCTGCTTGAGTCTGATGTTGGGGAGCTTCCCCAGGAGGGGCTGGTGTTCTGGTCACTGTGGTTGTCCAGGTAGAACTTGAGTTCGCCGAATAGGATGTCGTTGGTGGATGGGAGAGCCTGGTGTGCAATGAGGTCTACAATGGTATCGGAGAATGGGTGTCCATGGCCCGGGAGGCCTGCAGATGAGGGTGCCGCAGAGGATGGGGTTGGGGTTGGTCCGGATCTGGAAGTTGAGGTGTTCCATGGTCACCGTTGGGTCATTACAGTGTGTGGTCAGTTGGAGTGTGCTCCTGTAGGTGATGGCAATGCCTCCTCTTGGGTGGTACTTGCGGGTGATTTAGTAGCCGTCAGTGATGGCGATGGCGATGTCCGGTCCGGAGCAGATGTTGGTCCTTGCAGGCGATGTGGCGTCCAGGGTTGATGGCGAGGAGGGTGCTGGCGCCGTAGTGGTGGAGTGTCCGAGACGAAGGGTCCTTGGTGCTGAGCGCGGTCCAGGGGCAGACGGACGCAGACGGGCTTGCCTACGGCTTGCCTTTGGCACGGGAGATGTCCAATACAACGCAGGCATTACATCGTAATGCCTTTACAAAGCACCTCCAACAACGCAGGTGCCTTTACATCGCATTCCATTACAGCGCATTGTGTGGTCAGTAATGGGGTATTTTTAAGTTTTAGGGTGGGTAACTTCATATATACCTTTGGCACACCAGTGGTACGCCCGCTGCGCATGGCCGCACAGCAGCCACCATTGAGAAGTGCTGCGGGGGGGACTGGACAGCTGGGAGGTGGGAAACGCCGGAAAGGACACAGGATGGGGCATGGATGCGGGGATGTGTGTGTGAGAGGGTGTTGTAAATGTTTAAATGAGAGAAATCTTACCTCGAGGCCGGGTCCCGTGTCTTCGTTGCTCCTGCTCTCCTGAGTCTGCTTCCAGGAACAGGAAGTAGGTAGCCAGGCTCCCTCCCTTAAGCCAATCACAACGCTGCAATGCAGCGTTGGGATTGGTCATTGGCGCCGGGACAATGCGTTCAGCCAGGGGCTGGAGGGGTGGGCATGTTCTTCATGCAGGCTGTAATGCAGCCTGCATTGCGAATAGGACAGTGCGCATGACTGCTTTGGGCAGCCTGAGTGGGCTGACCAAACAGTCATTGCGCACTTGAGTGGGCCTGCCACTCTGCCCCTGTCCTGCTCCGTGAGTGGAGCAGCCCTTCCCACCCTACTGCCCGCAAAGGAAACATAGCACGATTACATCCTGAAATTATCATCATGTGATGATTTTTTCTCTTCTTGCACTGCTTGAAAGCAGTGGGGCGACGCTCTTCCGCCATAGCGGATGAACCGCCACTGGGGGTGTGTCATCTACAGGTGCTAGGCCTGTGCGACTCGACCCCCGGGCCTCCTCCGCTATGCGTCCCACCTTCTCCTTACCTGGACATTGACACTGTGGCGCAATCCACTGCACTCTCTTGAAATCTGTGAATCAGCCAGCAGGAGCCTCAGCCAGGTGGGATTTCACAAGCCTGGGTACAGCAGTCGCCGAAACGTCCGCTGGTGAACCTCCCGATGCAGTTGATGCAACAGGGCCCCCTTAGACGTGAAGTTGCAGCGCTCCCACCACACAAGTTCGGCACAGCTCAGGGGCCTCACCCTCCACAGCATCCAGCCAGCGCAACATCATCCGGCCTGTGATGCAGAGAGGTGCCGCCCACCATTGGTAATCCCCTCCGTGCACCCCTGTGTAGTGGTGGATCGTAGTATGCGATGCAGACCTCCCTAGGTTGGTGCGCAGGAGCGCCTCTACCATTCACAGCTCCAAGGGGCTCAAGGAGGTCTTCTCACACAGGTCAGCAACGTGTCTCCATGCGACCTGCCAGACTTCACCACCAGATACGGGCGATTGCTGCGCCTCAATGTCTACCGCCACGGCTCATCGACTCCACAGCTCCTCTGCATCCCACTCCAGGCTCCAGACGCAGGTCCAGCGAAGCATCCAGGCTCCAGACGCAGGTCCAGTGAGGCATCCAGGCTCCAGACGCAGGTCCAGCGATGCATCCAGGCTCCAGACGCAGGTCCAGCGAGGCATCCAGGCTCCAGACGCAGGTCCAGTGAGGCATCCAGGCTCCAGACGCAGGTCCAGCGAGGCATCCAGGCTCCAGACGCAGGTCCAGCGAGGCATCCAGGCTCCAAACGCAGGTCCAGCGAGGCATTCAGGCTCTCATCCTGGTCATCCTGGATGTTGGGTGGCTTGAGGGGGTTGTTGATGTGTGCTGCACTTGGCCCTGGCTGCTCCATTCTGCATTTCATTGTTTTTTTTGCCTATTTTCTATTGGAGGTCGACTGATAGGCTATTTTTTCCAATAGATGCAAAAAAAACTCACGTTGGGCTGACTAACGTGCGTTTTTTTGCCGCTAATGGGCCTTTCGTTGGTTTTCGCCCGCTAACGCCGGAATTCCTATCGCCATCACGCTAATGTTAGCGGCGGTTTTCGCCGCTCATCCCTGAAGCTATCGCCATGTAGCGACGTCTTGTACATACATCGCTAACAAGGCGATAGTTTTCAGCGGTACACAGCGGTAAGAAAACTGCCGCTAACTAGCGTCAGCGGTAGTTTTCGCCAGTCCTTGTACAAATGGCCCCAGCTCTTTTTGTAGATCCTTTATTTACTGTTGCAGTTCACTTATCTGCATTGAATTGATCCATTCGAAGCAGAATGACATATTTTGCTACTGCGCCTAACATATGTTCAGTGATAGTCTTAGCTTCCTGTATGGCCAGAAGGATATGGTCAAATTTACTCTTAGAGTCTGCTGGATCGTTGTTTGCTGAGTTGATGCTTTTTTTGTGCTTTAGTAATTTCTAGTATTGTGTTTTTTACAATCCAGTTGACCCGGGCGAGCACCGGCCTCGGTTCTTGTAGATTTCTCCATGGCAGTGCACTGGGGATACTTATTCTTCTGTTTCAGGTCTTATTTTATTCAACTGAAACATTCAGTTCTTCACATGGTTGGTGGTGTGATGCGGCATTGTGGATTGACCCCAAGCTACCCCAAATCTTACTTTTAAATTGACCATACTTACTTTTGTAATGTCCCTGCTTCATATCAAGCAGCATTGTTACTGTGGTCTTTTCCTCTGCTGTATCATTTGTTCGTTAGTCTCTATGCTGTCTGAGTCAGCGTGCTCTACCTCACATTGATGTGCTAATAATAATACTGAAGTGTGTCGATTTCAGTTCAAGTGAGTGTGCTCACAAAGCTAGGCATGTCCCTTTTGCCATGGCCTCCTCCTCTGAGTTAGCCACCAGCACCCCACCCAGTGCTGGAACGCTACAAATATTGAGATTTGTTTGAGAAGTTTAGCGAGCATTTGATGCTCTAAACGGAGCATCAGCTCATGCTTTCCTCCATAGCAGGTTCTTATCGGTCGCTTCCCACTGGATGGCACTCCGAAATGCCAGCTAGACATTCAAGAAGATCTAGGCATCATTGTCGCCATTCAAGATCCAGAAGACATTCACTATAATGGTTTTATGCACCAGATCTTGAATCTGATCATCTTAGTCTTTCATCAGAGATTGCTCCCCATTCTCTGAGTATCCACCTTCGAGGATCCCTCCAGAGTAGACCATTTTAATGAGGTCCTGCTGAGAGGTGCCACCAAAATAACACTCCTATTCCAATGGTACAAACAACTACTTCTGTCTTCTTTGAGACTCTCCATTAGCGTACAGCCTCAAGACCACTGATACGTTTACTTCCAGGTTTTTAGAGCTTTCTATAGCATTATTTTTTTGACTGTCTTCAGAAGCAGCTGCGCCAGCCAGACAGCAGGAAAAAAATACAAACCACCTGACCAGGATCCTTTTTAGGTCGAAGCCTAAAGCTGTCTGGTTGCAAAAGGCATATTGTGAGCACGTTCTGAAAACTGACCTAGGAATGCACTCCTCGCATTGCTTCCCGTTGGCTTTGTGTTTTGTCGATCACATTTGCTTGCTTTCTTTCCACTTTATTTGTTTTAGACCCTCAAGAATGTCTTTGTCCTTCACATAGGTGAAGCTGTTTGATTGAGAAAGGCATATTGGGGACATTCTGAAAACTGACCTAGGAATGCATTCCTCCGGTTGCATACTATTGGCTTTCTGTACGATGGCTTTATTTGTTTTAGACCTTCAAGATAGTCTTTATCCTTCCCATGGAGCATTCCCCTTTTTAACCACCTCTCTGATTGGATCCTTCTATTCTTCCATGAGTGCTTGCTTTTCGGGAACTCTTTTTTCATTCTCCATGAGAGTGCATTTATTTTTCAACTGTCTCTCTCGGTGGCTACTGGACTGTTCCCTTAAGGAGCAGGGTCAAGACTGATTTGCATATGGCTGGCTCCAAACTGAGGTGCGTGGTGAGGAAAAGAACGATGGGTTAGGATGCTACCCAGTGCGATTGATTGGCAGTGGTTAGACAAATTGCAAGCATTTCTCTCATCACCTTTTGTGTGTTTCATGTACTGCCCTAAGTGACAAGGGTATACCCAGACGTGGGTCCCGTGCTCACTTTGCTACTGGAACCAGGCTATACCTAGCTGGTGAATCCTTATCAGGGCGAAACCACCCTGTTCCCTCCTCTTGTCCACCCTCAACCGATTGACAAAGCCAATAGCTCTCCCATAAGCGAAACCAAATTTCTTTCTTGCCGTTTTTATATAGCACAAACTCGACCCGAAGGTATGTAGTGCTTTTACATGAGTATGGGTTACATTACAGAAGGACACATTCATATTTTTTTTTTTTCAAGGCACAGGAGACTACGTGATTTGCCCAGTGAGTGAGTGTGGGGGTGGGGTCAAAGCTGTGGCTAAAGAAAAAGACATTCTATAACTTTTTCAGTCTTTCATCTTCAGGTAACTACATATAAAATAACGCCCAGTTTAAATGAAAATTAAATGCAAGTTATGTTAATCAGTGGGGAATGCACTATTGTACATGATGAAACCTCTATCAGTAAATGCACTGCACCAGAGAGCCACAGAATTGAATCTTGGTTGGTGCAGAGAAGAATAGTGACTTGTGTATGTTTAGCACTACAAGTTCCCAGTCTGTGACAGAAAGCACTGCTTGCTTCCTCCCCACCCACCTAAACAAAAACAAATAACGTTTTCACGTTTTTTTTCTCCATTTTAAATATCGATCCAACGCGTCAGTAATGACAACAAAGGGGCTTATTTACAAGCCCCTTGCGCCACTTTTGCGTCATTTTTAACATGGGAAAAGTGACGTACGGGTGGTGCAAGGGGCTTGTAAATAAGCCCCAAAATGTCTGCAACAAAGGCTTTTGCACTGCATGAAGTTGGAGAGAGATGAAAAGAATATCAAACAGCACAAGCCCTGTAACAACTGCAATTAACAGAATGTGCAGTCCAACATTGATCGCAACAGTGTGAGCAGCATTAGCGACCGTGTCAGCCTAAGTCAGCTAAAAGCAGAAATGGACATCAGGCTTCATCGGCAGAGCAGTAACTAGTCCCATCTCCTTCCGTTCACCACTGCAGTTTGAGAATCCTCAGCAATCATCCGTGAGAGTGGAAAAATATCACAAGCGACAGATGGGTGCTGACTATTGTGCAAAATGTTTAATCTGACAATCAGATCTTCTCCATCTATCCATAACCCCAAAGACGTCTTCACAATTCCAACGAGATTTTCTTAAACATCCTTTAGACAAAAATGCTGTAAAGAAGGTCCTTCTTTCCCAAAAATGAATAAGAATATATTCCTGTTACTTTCTGGTTTATAAGAACGGCTCATTACAAGAATTCAGGCCCATTTTTGAAAACTGTGAACATGGATAAAGAAGAAAAAAACATTTTACTTTTGGCCCTCCATCAGATCTACCCTCTAGGGGACTGGATATGTGCCACATATGTGCAGGGGTCTACCTTTCACATTCTGATCGAAAAGAAACATTGGCAATATTGATGTTTGTGGAGGGCAACAATCATTACCAATATAAATTCATTCCTTTCAGACTTTGTTCCATAGCATGCACCTTTTTAACATGCATCACAGTGGTGGCTCACATCTCAGAAAGAAAGATTTTTGTTTATCCTTATCTGGGCAACTGGATCCTCAAAGGTTTCACATCTCAAGAGGTTCAACTGCACTTCTGAATGACAGTATCTATTCTACAACTCTTGGGTCTAAGAATAAATAGAGAGAAGTCAACGTCAATTTCAGGACACACTGAGCAAAAGTGTATCCCGAGGAGAGTTTTCATCTATCCTTCTCAAGTATCACAAACGTCTAAATACATTGCACCCAAAAGCTATTTTCTGCTAGGGTGCATGTCATTGTGTGTGTTCATGGGTTTTCATGCACAACTACAGGTGAGAACCTAGAGGATCAGTGGTGGCAGTTCTCAGGCGACTGGGAGGACAAACCTAACACAAATGCTCCGATCTAATTTCTCCCATGGTGGTCCCAAAAACAGAGCCATCTGAAAGCTATGGAGGAGGAATGAATGTCAAATTCAGGGGTCATATTTTGCATTGCAAACTTCCATTGTTAAACATGGAAGCCTGGCTCCTAAATTCTTGGAATATGGACAGATTTTTCTACAAGATTGCATGGACATCTTAAAGGAAGCTAGTTGGCCATCCACCAAGGTATCCTACACTTTCAAATGGAAGAGACTATGAATTTGATGTATCCAGAATATTGACCAGACCAGATGCCAGGAAGAGGTGATACTCCTTTATGTTCTGCACTCGGTCAAGGCTGGGTTGCTGCTTTCCTCTATAATGCTACATCCGGCTGCCATCATTTCTTACAGGAAATATCCTTCTGAAACCTCTTTTTTCAGAGTCCCTGTGATCATAGATTTTCTAGAGTTGATTTAAAACCGTACTCCTAGTAAGGAGACCCTGTCCTCCATGGGTACTTAGCATAGTGCTCGCCAAATGAATGTGCCCTCCTTTTGCACCAATTCACAAAGCTACCCTGCGGCACTTATCTTGTAAAGCAACTTTCCTTTGTTACCATCGCATCTGCGTGCAAAATTTGTGAGATTCAGGGGCTTTTTTTACGAAGAACCGTATATGAATTTCCACAAAATTAAGTTATGAGAACTCTGCCAAGTTTCCTCACAAAAGAATTGTCAGACTTTCACATCAGATTATTAATCTTCGAATTTTTTTCCAAATTCTCTCCTGTCCAGCAGAGAGATATGCACATTCTCTGAGTGTCAAGGGGGTTTTAATGCTCTACTTGAAAAGGATTAAGAGTATTAGATGGTCTAATCGCCTTTTTGTCAATTATGGGCCCTTTCGTATGGGTTGAGGCATTCTGAAATGACCATTTCTAGATGGACTGTTTCCATGCGATAAAGTGGCTACTGCTGCCTTACATAGGAAAGTATCAATCTCTATGGATAATTCTAAGAGCAGATTCCTCACCTTTTACATATTCCCAAGGCGTGAGACTGGATCCAGAAACTCTTTAGCAGTACCCCTGCATGCCAGTAGTTGGCACTGTGCCCCTCCACTCCGACATCGTTCTGCTCCTGAATTGACATGCGGAGCCCCTTATAAGCGCCACCAATGCTCACTAATGTTAGTTCCTTTCTTTCTGCACAACCAGACGCGGATCCAGAGCTACCTCTCATCTCTTCACAAGACCAGTTTCTCAAAATGTACATTAAGTTACCAGTCTGCAAAGTAAATGTTCCACCCCCCCCGAAGCCACAGGGTTCAAACCTTGTAGGAGCTGTCACAAGCAAATGTCTGTGACAGATTCCTATCAGATTTGTCTTTGGTGCTTGGGGTTGGAACATTACTCTAAGACCTGGAACAATTGCACCTTGATGAATCTGAAGGTCATCGGGGACGGTGAGAGGAAGCTATGGTACCGGAAGACTCTGCACTATAACCATTTGAAGTGAAGGTCCTGTTCCTGTGCACAAAGTCATTTCCGCGGCAGCTCTTCATTACGGTTGAAATCTTCGGGTAAGCTGAAAAAGCAGCACAAGAAGTCCAAGCGAGAGTCGGACCCTTCCCATCACTCTCAAACTCTTGAGAAGGAGTAAGGGCATAAATGTGCCTCTCAGTCTCACTCCTGAACTTGAGCTTCTTCGGCATCTGATTCCAACTCTCACCCAGGGGCAACCCAACCCTCCGAGACCCTCAGTGATACTGCAGCGAATCCACAAGCTTCGCAAAGCTATGCAGTGTCTTTTCAACACACTGCTGGCTCCCTTTGGCATGCATCCGAGCCCGAATCCCATCGGGGGGGGTCCTCACTTGGTGCCAGCTGCAACCTCTGGACACGTTAGTGTCCTGCATTGGTCTTGGTGCCGTCATCGGTCTTGGTGACACTACCCACGCCAGACCATGGAGCTTCAACGCTGATGTTGATGCCGGACAACGAAGCACAACCAATAGTGCTCTCTGACTCCATCTGACTCTGCTTGGATGCTCGACTGAGGCCGTGTCCTGCTCCACTAGGCCACAGCATTCCAGCAACCCATCAGACTGTGACACATTGCCCTTGCCTGAAGGAAGAGCCCAGATCATCCACAATCTTTTTGGCACAGACTCCGATAACGACCGTTTTGATGAAGGGGCAGATCTGCTCAATCCTAAATATATGACAACTGATGTGATGAGCTGCAAGATACCAGTGGCCCTGACACTGGGCTTATCTCTCAGCCGATGACAGCTGAGGCTCTTGACCTCCAGTTGCCCACAATGGAGGTGAAAACCAATGTCCACACCGAAGTCCTCCAACCTGAACAAACTAGCACTGAGCCCCTCCTAACTTTCAATGAGGCCCTCAAAGGCTCAGATTATGCTTGTTTAAAGATTTTCCATTACAGATGAAGGCACATTTGGTATAGGTTTATAGTAAAACTTCATGATAGAGGAATCAGAGGACCAATCAGTGGCTGTCATAATATCCTCTAATCAAGAGTCGAGTATAAACATCTTGGACATCATGGCACCCCAGACAGAATGCACGCCAAATGCACTGCCATCGATTCCGGCTTTAGCCATAAGCCACCTGACCATCATGCCAGAATAGCCAATGTGACCTGGCCAAAGGATTTCTGCAGAGCAATCAACAACTGACCTTTAAAATCTTGCCTAAACGGTGTCATGCACTTCTCATAGGCTTTCAAACACTGTATAACTCACAATTTTGGCTTATCAGAAAAACTTGGATAAGCAATACAGTAATCTGAAAAGACACCCCTTCAGGTGAAAACCTACCTGTAAGGTCCAGTGCTCCCACATCCAAAACTCATCTACATGAAAACAAACAGGTGAGCTAAGCCGAAAGCTGTTTCTGTGAAAGGCCATAATTATCCAGCCAACACTGCACTATGACCGTATCCCATGAACAGGAATAATAAGGTTGAGGCGGGTTGGCCAACTGAATGCCTCTCATAACTTCACCCACCATCAGGTATTCACCCACAGGTTTACCATCCACCAGTAAGTGTCCTGCCGAAATAGCAGCTCGAAAGTTGATCACCGACCTATAGGCCAGACCTTCCGTGGCCAGAGAAGACAGAAAATTAATTACAAGATGCATGTCACCCCCAAGGGATTCACACGAGTGTGTCACACGAACCTATCCATCTGTGTCAGGCTGAAACTTAAAGCTTATGGGTACCAGAGGACTACGAGTCTTGAATGAAGAATCCAGCTTATCACGAAAAGCCAGGCAAGTGCCAACGACCCATGAAACTCACCACGTCATGAGATGC
The DNA here is from genome assembly GCA_963921515.1 of Calotriton arnoldi. Classification (NCBI taxonomy): domain Eukaryota; kingdom Metazoa; phylum Chordata; class Amphibia; order Caudata; family Salamandridae; genus Calotriton; species Calotriton arnoldi. Next base: position 3,540,219 of record CAWUFW010000690.1, read on the forward strand.
AGAGACCCTTCTAGAACTAGAGGACGAACTCCCCTCCCACCGGGTCCATGAGAACCTCTGGAAAATATGGAAGGGGAATCGGTGGGTGGGGCTGCAGGCCAACTTTATCAGACTTGGAAACCAAGGTTGTGCCCTCCAAACTGGAGTCACAAGAATCAGATTTGCTTTCTGCCTTCTCACTTGTGTGGCTCTGGATGATCATGAACGGAGAAAAGGCATACAGGAGGCCCTCACTCCAGTCATGAAGAAACACATCTGTCGCTAGTGCCAGCTGATCCGGCCTCCAGCTAAAGAAGCAAGTCAACTGTTTGTTGAGTCAAGAGGCAAAGAGATCTATCGGACATGGGCCCCAAAGACCATGCAGAAACTGAAAGAGACATAGATGTAATCTCCAATCACTGATATCCCTCAAAAACCTTGAGTTCCAATCCAATATTACATTGGACCGACTGGGCAGATGCTCCGCCACCAGAGAAATCTTGTGCTGGAGGCAGTAATGCCAAAGATCCTTGACGATATCAGCCAATGACCTCGAGTTCATACCCCTAAAACAGACTGCCGAAACATTGTCCATCCAAAGAAGAATGCAATAACTTGACTTCTTGGGGGGAGGGGGACAAGGTTTTGATGGCAAAAGAACTCGCTAACAACTATTTGCAGTTGTTGTGAAGAGTCAATCCCTCCGCAGACCAACCGCCTCCAGTGCAGATCTAGCCGCACCTGGCTCAACAACCTCACATGCTGGTATCTGACTGTGTGATCACCTCAGGAGTTTCCGCTGCCGAATCTGCCTCTAGGGTACAGTGACCTTGCAAGGAAGAAGGAGCCTATGCCCGCATCTTGCCAGCCTCCTCGCCGGCACCTGTGGAAGGTTCAGAGGGGACCTTGAAAGAAGGATCGGCCAAGTGATCGTCCCCGATAATGCCCAGCCCATGCAGCATGGAACATTTTTTTTATTGATGATAGGGCCTTTTCGAGGGCCGTTAAAATCCTGATGAATTTCGCAAGATCCTCAACGAATGAGTCATCGAAAAAAAGACCATTTGCCACAGGATACGCCTCGGAAGAGGTCAGCTTAGTTAACTTCAAGTCAATGAGCATCAAGATGGATATTTTCTGTTTGTTGGAAACCGCACAATTGGTGTTTCCCGACTGGCATATAGGCCTCTTGGTCCAGACCGCGAAGGTGTCAGGGTCGATCGGGATATCTGATCCTTTGGCATCTACGGTCATTTTGAAAATCTCCACAAGCGGTCCCAGATATCCAGTAAGCGGACTTGGCAAGACCTCCAGGCCCTGTCAATACACTTCTTCGGATCTTTTAAGAATTTCTTCAAAAAGGTGTTCATATTCGTGTGGACCTCTGGGTTCTCCACCACGTTACCATCAAGGGAAGGGCACGGGCCCTCCGTGCATAATCTGCTTTCTACGTCTTTGTAAAAGCTCTTGCGCAAGTGCCCTTTCTATAGTCCACTACCTCAGAGCGAGGGAGCCATTTGAAGGAGCACTTGTGTAGTCTCTGATAGACCCAGGATCCCAATAGCCACCACTTTGCAGCAGGATGGCTATAACGTGACTCATAATTGATTTGTGTAATTCACCTTCATTGCTTAGTTGTGTGGTGGCTGGTCTTGGTTCCTCATTGCACCAATGGATGGGAAATATCAGAAATACCACCATAGCTATACAGATTGCAAAACCAACGATTGTTAATTCAATCCAAACAAACGTCTTAGAGTTTCTAGTGTGTGTATATGTTGAGAGAGTTATGTCCCCTGTATGGCGAATGGGTATATGCCTGACTGCATGTAAAATTGGTATCCTGTCTAATTTGTTATGCTCTTGTGTCTTCTGACCAGAGATTGCAGCCATGAATCCATGAGCATAGTAAAAATGGAACTAATATCACTTCCTGGGATTGATCTCCCACAGCAGATTCTAGGTCTCTCAGCAGATATTTCTGCACAGAATGTTGACAACATAACTCATCTACCTCCTTAAAACATTATATTCCAATCATCCAGAATCCAAGGAGTTTGATAATAAAGGGTTTCAATAAGGGCAACGACAACCCCAGATTATCCATGTCAACCACACCACCTATGTATCTGAAGGAACACTTGTACTGAGCCCTCAGACTCAAACTCTGCATACTCCAGATTCTCAGGATCCTTCTGTACAGGCTTGTGACCAATTAGCCCCAATCAAGGAGACTAATCATTGTCTTTCATTACAGAGACATCAATGTACGCTAAAGAGTCTGCTTATGAATACAACACCAAATCATCTATTCTGTCTGAATCTATACCTATTAATCACAAGGACGACTGCTCATCTTGCTTTCAAATTCTTCAGTAGAATATATTATGTGATGCTGTCGGAATTAAACATGTGGTGGTTAACCTACGAGAGCCATCCAAAACTATCAGCTCTCCCCCAAGTATCTCAGTGGCTAACCTCCCACACAAGGGGGGATCTACTAAATTACTCATGTACCAAAGCTCTCCACCCTCAATGTGCTCAGCCAGCATCTACCTACAATAGGAAAACAGTCCAAAGGAAGTATGCCAAGAGTTCTAGCGATCTCAAGAAAAGCCAGTGACAAGAACAATTTATAGTCCATATATTCTTCAAATAAAGATCTTCACTTAGATTCTCAAAAACAGTATGTTTCATATCTACTACAGTTACCCTACATCAACCAATGAAACCCAGCATAAAATAGTGGATTTCACTAGATCCATCTGGCAACCACTTCATTGGTGTTGACTCTCTGATGCAAAACACTTCTCTTTATCTCATTAAGAACTCTCAGTCTCAACCATTCTCGTATATGAAGAACTCAGATTACCAAAGTACCATTATCTTAAGCCTCCATGACACCTAAAGCTTTGTTTAAAACAACTCTGAAGAACGTCAGAGCCATAAAAAAGAACAAAGCAAAGAAAGTACCAAGATTAGATGCTTTAACAAAAAAAGGTTCACTTCATCGACACGACAAGCTTCTGTCTTCGGAGCCTGTACTGAGACTGAAACTAGTTATTCAACTAGAAAATACATTTAATAATCATCAGACCACTTTGCAGCAGTAAATTAGAACTTACACACAAATGTGAAGATCTAGAAAACAGGTGGCAGTGCTCGTATCTACATATTGTTGGCATGCTGGAGGGTATGGAAGGCAATGTGAACTCCAATATGATCAGGTGGATTACACAGCTTCTGAATTGCTAAATCCTGGCCATACACCAAGATCTCTTGTCTCAGGAAAAAGGGGCTCTCTCAAAAGCTAGAGCACACAAGAGCTAGAGTACACCTAACACGGGCTAGGCCTAGTACCATCATTGCATTATTCCACAACTTCAACATCAAAGAGATGATTGTGTTAATTGCTAGAGAAAGACAGTGGATCCTAACCAAGGAAGGCTTCTCATTTTCTGTAGTACCTGATCTAACCTGGGAAACAGCCATACACCAGCAAGAGATAAGTGCGCCCATTATGGAATTTATCTTCCGGTCTATTCCGTTGCCGTTTCTTCAGTCAAAGTAAAATGACATGACTTTCTAGATCTTCACCAACATCTTAGCAGCAAGACTTTCCCTGTCTCAGCACCACTAACCATACCCTCTTATACACCTGTCTTGCTCAGGGGTGGCTCCTCCACGTGGGCGTCGGAGCATCGCCCCACTGCTTATTCGCAGTGCGAGAAGCAGAAACATAAAATAGTATAAATACCATTTTACGTTTCTGCTCTCGCACTCTGACAGCAGAAGAAGGGTATGCCTGGTTGGGGGCGGGTGGGTGGGCAGGTTGGGGAGAAGTGGCTAGCCCAATGTTATGGGCGCTGACTGTTTGGTCGGCCCTAGGGCCAACCAAACCAGTCATAGCACTCTCCGTTTTCTTCATGTAGGCTGCTGCGCAGCCTGCATGAAGAAAACGGCCTCCCCGTAGACGCCTGTAAGGACGGCGTCCTAGCCAATCACAACGCTGCCGTTGCAGCATTGTGGAAGAGAGGGAGGCTGCCTGCTTCTGCTTCCTGTGAGCAGGAGCCGTGACGCAGGAGTCCGGGAGTCCGGGACCGGAGACGAAGGTAATTTTTTTAATTTATTACATTTTATTAAATTACCCCCCCCCTCACCACACGACCCCCCACACCCCCCTCCCGCGATTCATGCCGGCCGCGACTGGTCTTGCTGTATATATAAACACGATATCTTATACAGGGTTTAGGTCTCAGTGAAAGGAGGAGGGTAGAGCAGCATTAGGCCCTCTACCAAACTGTCAGGTTGTATACAGAAACATCCAAGTGGAGCAAGGAAGATCCCACTCATTGGCCGAGTGGCACAGGGAGAGTGGGAGGATCAAAACAGAGGAGGGAAGAGAAACTGGTGGGAACTAGGTGGAGGGCTGGACCAAATGACCAAGAAAAGAAGACTGGAAGCAAACACTAATAAAAAGGAGCATTAGCCAGAGCTCAAATTAGGTGTTTCAACGCCATAAGCCATTACCAGTTCATATCCTACTCATTTTTACATCCACTTATATAAAAAATACTTACTCTCAATGTAAAAAGCCGCAACTTTAGTTCCAAACAATAATGAATCAAAACTGAGTTTATGCATCTCAAACCAAATATTGTCTGCCTGCAAGAAACAAGAATCTCATTTCCTAATTTGAGGCCAAATCCTAATGTCACTATGAAGACATTCCCACTTAAAGGAGTTGTTATTCTTATTTTTGATCCCCAAATCAGTTTTCTTTCAAATTTGGAAGATCCCAGCTATAGACTGTTCAAGTTTTGCCTTTCTGTTCTTTTCCAGATTTATTTGTGTTCCATGTATGGGCACAACTCAGATCTATCTATGCATCTTGACTTGCCAAATTCTAAGGTGCCTTTATCCTAGCTGTGATTTTCAATTGTATCACATTGTCAGACACAGATTAGGTGTGAATGGATAGCTTGTTATCAGATCGACTAACCGGTGGTTCTAGGGTCCAACTGAATTGATGCACACAGTTAGGCCGCCTAATGCGCTTTCCCAATCAAAGAATAATTGCACTTGATCTGAGGCAGTGTAGAAGGGAAGGGGGAAATGGGATCAGTGAGATGAGATTAGCGAACTTCTGATTATTGTATTTCTTCATACTGACACCCTACTGTGCTGCTGCTTGTGTTTCTTCACACTGACACCTTATTGTGTTGTTTGCTGTCTAAGGTTTGCCTCCAAAGTCTCTCTCTGGTAGCATTGTTTACTAAAATGGAAATTAGATATATCAAAATGCATATTCTCGTAAAATAATCATGTCTTACTTTCAGTGTTACAGTGTTATTAATCATTTCTTATACCTGTTTTCATGCGGGAAACCCAATGTTCCTTAAAGCTTACTTCAGGCATCACATTCTTGCACTTAAGTCTCAAACACCCTTATCATAGTGCACAGCCGACTCATTATGACAACATGAAATAGGAGTTGTAAGTCATGCAGAAATTTACCATTCCTGACTCTTATGGTGGTTAAGGACTTCAAGATGCGTAGTTACTCAAGATCTCCAACATTAAAAATGTCCAACATTATTTAAGTACTCAGTTACCGCAAAGACTAAAGATTTTAACGACCTGCTCCCTTTCTTTTCTTTCGCAAGGGAAGTGCATCCGGGACTTGTGATGGAGTCTTACATCCGCCTACAGAAACTTCCCTGGAGAAAGCAGATGGAGCGCTATGTTCAGAATGATCATAACAGTAACCCCTCTCGAAGTCTGCCGTCTCTCACTCCAAGGGGTATATTCACAAGAACGTGTGATAACTACCGCAAGAGTAGCGTAACGCAACTTTCAATATCGCAGCCCATCGCGGGAAAATAACCCCGTGTCAACGTGGAATTCACAACAAGGCGGTACCATGCGATAGTCACCAGATAACGCGTCAAATGTCAGCGTGAAAATCAATGCCACGCCGAAATAATGCGAAACGCGAACGCGAGAAATCATGCGATGAGGCCAATCGCGGTACAAAAAGTAGCGAAAACCAGCCTCAGGCCTGCAAATCCCACGGGTCTGGCGGGAAATTGCACCATAAAAACCACAGACACAACACACCAGAAACAAGCCAAAGCACGTAGCAACATGGATGCACCCTGACCCAGCGCAGAGGGCAACGCGAACCTCACAACCCCCACAGACCACCAGCAAGGAACAACAGGCTTGGGGAAGGCCAAGGAGAAAAGGGAGAGGAAGACGTGGTGCAGACCGCAGGAAAACAAGACCAAGGCCACGGAGGCGACAGAACACTACCAGCAACTGACCCACAAGCAGACCACCTGGAGGCCAATCCAGGAGGCCAAGAGGCGCCGGCAGGACGTGACAACCTAAACCAGGTACAAACCCGCTGCCAACAGGAAGGCAGCAACGGCGACAGTAGGTGGCAGTCCAGCGCCACAGGAGCTGGAGGAAACCCAGGCCACAGCCATCAGTGTGGAGAGGGTGCAAGGAGTAGGGAGTACGGACACAGCTCGACAGGAGCCGACACAACGACAACAGGGTGAGGATCCAACAGGGCCTGGGGGACGGGGTGTGATGGGCACAATGCCACACATGCACAATGAGGTGTAACACACTGCACACCCACAATTACCCAGGGACATGTCCCCCATCCCCGTGGCACACTGCAGCACACACATAGCAATCACAGCACATACCATGACAATGTGGCACAAAGTGCAACACCCACACTGCAGAACAGGGGACACAACTGGGTCCACCCAGGCGCAGAAACAGAACAATAACAGTGGACAGAGCAGGGAACTGGGAGATGCACATCTATCCCTACACCCCAACCCCACATCAGCCATGTAGGCCAAATGTACACTGTCCCAACTCAAATAGCCACCACCGCCCAAACAGTCACAACGTACATTGTCACACAGTCTGCATGTCGACAAGAACAAGGCGCCAACACAATGCCAATATGCACCTCCCCTTCACAATGCAGAGGGACAAACAACACCTCCAGCAGGTCAGAACAGACAACCCATCAGTGATGCCCGAGACGAACACCACCCGCCCGACACCTACGCCCTACAACAGCCCATGGACATCCCACACAACCCACCACCAGGACCAGGGCAGACAAGCCACTCAGAGGAGAACCCAGCCCCTGCAACAGACCACACAGCATGTAGCACCCGCAATCACGGCTGCCTCACAACACTTCACCCACCCACACATGGCACCCCAATGGCAGGTGGCAGAACGCCAAAAGGAGGTGGCCCAACAGCTGAGGGTGTTGCCGAACCCATGGAATGCGAACTAGAACACATACGTGGGTGTCCAATACCCTTCAGGGACCACCAACACCCCACAAAGGAGACCCACACCCCCACAGAGACACATGCACATATCATGTTGAACTGGCTTCGGGCACGTGCACCCGGCCCCTTTATTGGCAGGGCCACATGTACAGTGACGCCTGTGCTGGATGTGTGTGGGGTGAGTATAGGCCAGCCCGCACGGAGTGCTTGGTGTTGGCAACAACCTGAACAGTGGACACTAGTGTAATGGAAACAGAAAACACCAGCATAACAGAGTCAACTGCAGAGCAACATGGAGGGATCTGGAGTAAGAACAGACGTCGCCCAATATTCAGTCAGGAGGTTCCGTGAGTTGTAGTGCACTGAGGCACGGGCACTAGAGAAGAGCGCGCACATGTGAAGAAAGTGCTAGGCTTGTGTACCTTCCGGTTAGTCCTGATGCACATGCAGTGGGGTGTAACACCTGCATCAACTTCCTCATCAACGTCCCAGCTCCCCAACACTGCCTGAGGTGACAGTTGCGTCCGCAGCCCACAGCGCAATACCCAGTAAGAGATCCGGCTGTGTAGCATGACTACCACCACCAGTCTGCATTCCTGCCTAGGGGCTGTTGCCACCTGCCCTCCCATTGTCTGTGCCTTCTCCCGACCGCACACTTGACACATCTTCCTCATCATAGTCCCAGGTCTTCCCCACTGCATGGGGGGACATTGCTGCGCAACCTCACAACAGCACAAAACCCAATCAGTAACGGACAATGGCTTGCGGTGCACTGAGTCACTGGCACCTGGAGTGCTGAGCAGGGTAGCAGGCCGATGATGGCATCCACGACAGGTCTGAGCAACTCCGTAGGTCTGTCAGGACCACCCTTTCGACTCTGGCAGATGGCGGTTGGAGGTGGTCCTTGCGGTGGTGGCGTGTGCCTCCTGCGGTGATGCGATGTCCGGGCCGGTCAAGACTCAATGCCATGTGTGGGCCCTGGTGGCCCGCAGTTGGGGCCGGAGGAGGCGGACAGCGCAGGGCCACAGACACATGGCGTTGATGACCCCAAGACCATCGCTACAGAGGGCATTCAATGTCTCAGAAGAAGGGGTCCCAGGCCTGAGCAGCACAGAGTTAGTGGCCCTGGATGCACTGCGGCCGGCACAGGCACCCAGCCACGGGACGGTGACTTGCGGTGCAGTCAGATGGGCCATGTGACCTGAGCGTGTCCCCATCAATGTCCGAGGTGTATGTTGCGGAAGGTTGCGGGGGACAGTGGAAGGTGTCCTCCAGGGCATGATGCGGAAGGTCTGATGTCATCTGGAAGCAGCAAATGGAGGAGTGGAAAGCGCAACCCTCGTCCTCACCAACAATTCGGGATCAGCTACATGAGGATGAAAACTAGCCCTTAGTCCATGGACTCAAACGCCACCAATGTCCGACCAGTGAGTGTCCATGAATGTCGGGGAACAAACTTAGTGGCACAGGTGCTGTGAGGGGATGCAGTCTGCGATGATGCCTGTACACAGATGTGAACTCCAAGAATGGCAAATCAAGGCTCTGTGACCCACTGGACCTCAGTGTAGGCCGGAGGCAGCGGTCAGCAGTGGCCCACAGCCACGGGTCGTTGGCTCGCGAGGCACAGAGTTGGTGACACAGTGGCAGTTGTCGGTAGTGTTCAATCACCTCCGTGACGCTGATCCTGTTCCCTCCGGACTGCAACGTGTCATCCTCTTACGTCCCTCCATGCGTGCGAGGAAATGTATTCTGCCTTCTGAATTACCGATGTTCAGTTACAAATCAGTGATCCCACTCGTGCTCAGCGTAGGCCGAGGGCAGTGGTCCGCGTAGGCCCACAGACACGTGTGGTTGTGATGCCATGCACAGACTTGTTGCCACCACATCGGAGGGTGTATAGTGAATTGTTCTCTGCCTTAAATAATGTTCACTGCCATAGTGTAATCAAGACTCAGTTCCAAATGTGTGACCTACCTGACCATGGTGTAGGCCTGAGGCAGCGGTCAGCACGGCCCATTCACTGAGTGTCTCCGGCATAGGTTGGATGGCCCCACCCGCCTGCGTAATTCAGGTTCAGTGGCACCACGTGTAGCAGGCTGGCGTTGAACAGGGTTAGTGGCACCACGTGTAGCAGGCTGGCGTTGAACAGGGTTAGTGGCACCACGTGTCGCAAGAAGCCCATATGGAACTATGCCTCACTGATCGGGGGGTCTGGTGCTGTGGCCGCTGGCCCGGATGTGGGGTCACTGCCATTCATGACTCAGGACACAGTTTCACATATGGGACCTACTGGTCAGAAGAGTAGGCCGGGGGCGGCAGTAGAGTACGGCAACGAAAAAGGAATAAAGCGAGCCTGTGTCGTGGAGGCCGTGATGGTCTGAGGTGGCTGCCAAGGTCGCGGGCCTCGGGCTTGCGCCTGCACGTGGTGGACCCTCCTTGACAGACGCAGGTGTCGGAAGGTGATCAGTGTGGCTTGGCTGCGCAGGGGCTGGCCTGACGGGTTCGTGGTCCAGCGTGCCGGGGTCCGGCAGGCGCACAGCATCACAGGCAACGCCGCTCACGAGGATGGCGTCGGCCTCGTGTCGGGGTGGGAGGCACCGCTCTGGCGGAGACATGGGTCTTTCCGGAAGAGGACCACGCCCAGGCCTACGTGCTTTTTATTCACACCCCTACGCTGGCGTGGCGTACGCCTGGCCATCCCACTCCGCTGACGTTTGGGGGGGGCGTAACAGGCAACATTTCCGCGGGGTCCCCCACTGGCTGGGGTGACATGGTGGAGTCCACTGTCCACTACACTCAATACGCAAGCGGTGTATGTCGCCATGGATATGGGTGTGTTCTGCATACTGCGAGGTGTCCAGCACATCTCCGGCACTCTTGGAATTGTGTACTTTCCCAATCATGGTTCTACTGCATCCTTCACACATGGCTGGTTGCCACCTCTCCCCACATTGGGCTATTATGTGGCTGAGGTGCCATGCCTTTGCTGGCTCATGTTCAGGGCTTGCCCATGTGGACATTGTAAGTTGTTCTGTCGTGTCTGGTGGGTGGGCATGTTGTTGTATGTGATTTTGTGATGTGTGCATTGCCAGAGTTGTGAGTTGCATGGTTGTGGTGTGTGGGGCTGTTCATTTGGACATTGCCAAGGGGCTGTGCATTTCCCTTGTTGCCATCCTGGGAACGCTGGTTGATGATGGACTGTCGGAGGATGTAGGTGTCATGCACACTGGGGGCCTGATTCACAGAACTAACTTACGTCAAAAACGTAAAAGTATACGTAAAGTTAGTACTTTTTAGGTATTCACAGAATACACTTACTCATTTTGGTATTCACAGAATGAACTTACTCATTTTGGACTTCACAGAATAGTACTAACTTTACGTTTACGTTTTGACGTAAGTTAGTTCTGTGAATCAGGCCCACTGGGCCTGATTCACAGAACTAACTACGTCAAAAACGTAAGCGTAAAGTTAGTACTATTCTGTGAATACTAAAATGAGTGAGTGTATTCTGTGAATACCTAAAAAGTACTAACTTTACGTTTACGTTTAGGTTTTTGACGTAAGTTAGTTCTGTGAATCAGGCCCTGGCTGTGTATTTGAGGGCGACATTGTTGGGTGTTCCAAGGTGTTCTGTTGTTGCCTGCACATTGATGTGAGACGTGTGCTTCCTGTTGCGGTGATTGTGTGCTGTGTCACCAGGGGGCACAGGTAGTACATGTGTGCTGTGTATTGCTCCCAACACGTGCGTGCATCCTGCTATGGCGTATGGTCCTTGCTTGGTCTCCAGCGGATCCTGCGCATTGTGTTATACGTATGGGGACTGGGGTACCAGGGCGATGGTGAAGTCCAGGACAAATGTGGGGGACTTGGATGTGGCTGGCTGTGAGACTCCTCCGACTCTGGCGGGTGTTGTTGGGGGGGGGGTCCCAGGGGCCAACAGGTGCAGCCACGCCATCAGCTTTGTGTGGGGTGGGATGTTGGTTGTCCGCTGTGTTGGTGTCATAGGCCTGTTAGGCAATGATGGTCAGGATGCGTAGGTTGGTTGTCCCTTTCAGCCTGTAGTGGTCGGTGACATTGTCAGATGTTGGGTCTGTGCGGCTGGTAAGTTTCCTGGGGTTCCGCTGTCTTTGTCTGCGCTGCGTCTGTGGTGGTCCGAGGGGGGGGGAGGGGGTGTTCCGGGGGGTGGGTTGGGGTCATGGGGCGGTGGCTGTGGCCCTCTTGGGTGTCCGGGCCGCATGATGGGTGGCTCCATGGCATCTGTTTCCCTTGGGATGTGGCCCTGGGCTGTGCTCCCTTTTGTGGTGCTGGCTGCCGTCCGACTTTACACCAGGTCAGAGCAGGTGTAAATTTCCTGGTGCTAACGCGCCTTATCACCTGTTTTGTGTTTTTATCGCGGATGTGACTGGTGGTTGTGAATGTTGAGGTGTGATGTTGTCTCGGCTTTTGGCACAGGAACGCCTACTCTGCATCTCATTAGCGATATTTACGGGGGTCCTCTGTGGCGATGTTTTTTGCGGCTGCTATCGCAGGTAAACTGGTGCTGTGGGCTGTTTACACGGGCTTGTGAATGGGGGGGTAAATTTATCACGACTTTGGCTGCGATAAAGTGCCGTTAATTCGGCGATAGCTCCTTGTGAATATGCCCCCAAGTTTAGTGGGAAGTCTTACGTGGAATTTCCTCAACAAACATGGAGCATGGCAAAGATCTTCGTCCAGCTCCCAAGACCAGTCTTCAGGTCCAAATCCTACCGAATCTACTATGTAATACAGTTTCTCTCTGATCTTTTTAGAATCTAGGACTTGTTTCACCTCATACTCCAGTTCACCTTCCACTGTTATGGGAGTTGGAGGAGTTGTTGAAACTCTGTGTGGCAAAATTTTAGCACAGAAACAGAACACCTGATGAATTTGCATGCTGGTGTGCCGTTTCACTTTCACAGTCACTGGGTTTATCACATCTATGACAGTGAAAGGTTAGAGGAATCATGGTTTTAATTTCCGATTCCCCATAATCAACAAATGCTTAGTTTAGGTTTGCAAACCTTATCTCCAATTTTGTATACTGGTTTTTTGAGTGTCTTTTATCAGAAACCTCTTGGCTTGATCTTTTGCCTCATTCAGATGTAGCTTGGCTTGCTTTTGGATAATACTACGGTTGGTGTGGTATTCCTGAATGGATAGTAGGGATTAGACTTTGAGCCATTCAAACGAGAGAATGTTGGGGTGATAACCATTTAAACAGAAGGGTAGAAACCAAGAGTCGCGTGTTCTGTGTTATAGTACACCAATTCTGCCATCCAGAGGTACTCACTCCAATTATCCCCTTGTTAAATGGCAAGATCCCTGAGGTACTGCTGACCCAAGGTTTGGTTTAGTCACTCAGTTATTCAGTCAGTTTCTTGGTGATAACTGGTCGATAAATTATCATCTATAGTGACATTCATACACAGGTGTGTCAAGAAAAGAGAGGTAAATTGGTTTCCACAATCTGTTATTATGACTCTGGGAATTCTGTGCAATCTGACTCTGTGCTCAGTGAAAAGTTGGGCTAATTTGGGAGCAGATGGTAGCTTCGCTGTGGGGATAAAGTGTCCCATCTTGGTGAGGTGGTCTACCATTAGTATGTCTGTCTTGCCATGGCTGGGTGGCAACTGTTCTAAAAAATCTATTGAAATTATGTGCCATGTGTTAGGGGGAACAAGAATAGGATGAAGTAGACCATCAGTTTTTTTGCAGTCTGTTTGGAGTTGAGCACATGGCGCAGGTGTTGACATCTTTCTCTACATCTGCTATCATCCTAGCCACCAAAAGTGCTGCTGGATATTAGCTAAGGTCTTTTGAATTCCAACATAGCCTGTTAGATTAGTCACCTGACCATTGTATTACTTGCAATTGTAGGTCCTTAGACGGAATATACCGGGCATCTGTTTGATAAAGAAGCTCTCCTTGTTCAGACCGAGTTGGATCCCTATTTACTTAGTCAGAAAATCTTCCTCACTTTTGTTTATAAATACTATTTACCTTTTGCTGGGCTCTTGTGTCTTTTTAGTCAGAATTAAAGGCGGTTCAACTTTATCTCTGGAACTTCCACTTTTGAACTTAAGGTTCTAGATAAGGCGTCCGCCTTACCATTTTGAGGACCTGGATGGTATGTGATGGTGAAATCAAAATCAGAGAAAATTAGTGACCATCGTAATTGCTGCGTAGTTAAAGCGCTTGCTGAATTTGAGATTTCTATGACCTGTCTAGATCTCAATTGTATGTCTAGTGCAATTCTTTGGCTAATAGATCCTTGTCAGTGATACTGTGATTCTGTTCACAAGGGCTGTATATACGTGAATAGAAGGCCACTGGGTGGATCTGACCAGAATGCAGCACACATAGAAGAAAGAAATTAGGGGAAATAAAGATATTTCTCCTAGTTACGCCTCACCTGAGGAGGCGTAGCGTTTTGACACATTCCCAAGTCTACCATTAATGGTAAATCTGGGAATGCAGCAAAATCCATGGGTGGACGCATGGGAACACCCATGCCCCACCCATGGAACGTCTCCCAGGGGCAGAGTAACGCAAGGCATTGTGCTGCCTTGCATTACTCCAGATTTATCAAGCCATGCAAGGCCACGCAAGGTTGCTTTGCATGGCTTGATAACTGGGACCTCAAAGCCAAACTCTACATTGCTGAACACCATCGAAAGGTTGAAGTCAAGGAAGCAGCCCCACTCCACTTTCAAAGCCATTTTTACACAAAATATCCTTGTGCTCCATGTCTTCAGTCTAAATAGAAGGAAAAAAAACACAGGGCAACGAAGCGGGATTCTTCAAAGTCCTGCCAATCTTGAATAATGAATTTGCAGAGTTCAAGATGCCCCTCAGTCTCCTACAGAGGAACTGATTTCACAGCTTTCCAAATGCACCCAGACTTCCTGGGTCCATTGGGGGCACTGCAAGAAATAGAGGCTTTCAAAGAAACCAGGTTATGAATTTTCGGACTCTTGGGGTGTGCCTTCAGGACCCAAGGATCCGAGGGGGCCTTGAGTCGGATTACCATCACCACCATCTGCCTCCTGACCCCATTGTGGGATCCGCCCTGATGTCTAACTTGACTCCAAATCCTGTGCGACAAACCACACTGGTCCCTGCCACATACACGCCAGCACAGATGCTGCCACCGGAGGAGGACCCAATTGTTTTCTCTAACACAACCTCAACTTAACTTGCATCCCTCACAAGATGTGAAGCAGGCAGTCTAACCTCACTCGGGCTCTGACAGAATGATGCCCTTACCTAGGAGTTGTCCATATGCACTCCTAAACCTCTGAGGTTCAGGCTCAGAACACAGTCATCGTGATCAAGGAACGATAATGGAAATTATGCTTTCCATTGTTACAGTAAAGACAATTTGTACATTGACCATCAAGAGATTTGTGTACTGGACACCTCCCCTGACAATGGACTGAGTACCCCGTCCACAGAAGAATCAGCCTCTTTTGTAGTGGTCATCCAGTGTGCAGCCAAAGTTGTGTACCTACACCTCCTATCCATTGAGGTAAAAATAAATTTTCTCACTGAGGTCCTACATCCTGGACAGGCTTCCACAGAACTGCTTTGTAAGAAATTGGGTTATTATTTGAGAGGAATGGAAGTGCCACTTAAATAATTAAACACAATCCTACTCAGGGTGAACCACAAAAGTAGTCTGGCTTGAAACAAAGGCAATGTGTAAAGTATTTATATAGTACACAAGCAATGGAAACGCACCACAAACAAAAAAATATATACCAATTTAGAAAAATAGAGTAAATGTCAATAAATACAATGACACCAAAACGAAAAAATCCAAGCAGTAGAACCCAAGATGTACGTTTTAAAAGTTTTAGGTGAAAAAAAGAGGCCACTCACGGGTATCTGGTGCACTGGACTAAGGGAAAGTCATAAGTTCAGGCTGACTATGATGGCATGCAGGCAGAGGCAGCTGGTGAGATTTGAAAGTGGTGAGGCGAAAATAATTATTGTACTGCACTGCAGCGAGTGAGCGCAGCGAGCGAGCCCGAACAACCTACGGAGGGTTAGGGGGGGTTCTCCCCCGAGAAAATTTTGAAAAAAGAGTGGACAAATGGTGCATTTTCAAGCAAATTTGAGAAAGCAGGAAGGTTAATAAAGCAATTGTTAATTGCCTTGCTATTTCCCTGTCAAGCAGCATCACACCCCTGTACATCTCCCTTCTATGTTCATTGCCTTGCTATGTCCCTGTCAAACACCAGCACAACCTTCTATGTCTCTCTTCTATGTTCATCGCCTTGCTATGTCCCTATCAAACAGAAGCAAGGTCCTGCATATCTCTCTCTGTTCTGTTCATTGCCTTGCAATTTCCCTGGCAAGCAGCAGCACAGCCCTGTACATCTCTCTTCTATGTCCATCGCCTTGCTAGGTACCTGTCACGCAGCAGCACAGCCCTCTACATCTCTCGTCTATGTTCATCTACATGCCGCCTTGTAGTATATGTTTGCTATCCCATCCTGCGACGCCTGCACTGTTTTGCTGTCCCTTCTTACCATCTAATATGTACGTATCCAAAACTACATAATACTAAACACAGCAAAGGCATTTAATTTACGACTCTCTAGCATTTATGCCTTTGCTATGATGAGAACATGCATAGTTATTTTCACATAGAGGAAACGATTAAAAAACAGATTTTATCACAAGAGGAAGTCTTCAGGTCGACATGCAATGTATGCCTCATGAAGGGTGTGATGGCACGGACAGCAAAAAGATTGTTAAACAAAACATACTGCTTTAAGCTCTTCACAATCATCACCTTTTTCTAAGCATTTTATAAATGTACTCAAAACGTTTTTTAATGCATCGTATCTGTCCGCCGTTAATTTTACAAATGTCTCCTATCTCTCGGAGGCCTTCCATTCATGTCTGCCCCTGATACAGTCAGGGCACACCCATATACGTTTACATCAGTGTACCATGTTACCAACCTAGGCGAATAAAAAATGCACACACCTAGCAAGACTATTTGACGGTTGCCACTGTCGTGTAGTTCCTATATTACCCATACAGGACCTGCGCGTTCGGATAACATAAACTGCAGGTTTGGTGGCAGACTGATTCTGAGCACCCCCACCGAGAAATGATAGCCTGTTTGCATAAGCTAGCTCACAGTGCCACTAGTGTCTCCTCTTATCGGGGAGAGATTAGTTTCTGGCAACCTTAGAACATGACAACCCTGATCCCTCAAGATCGTGGAAACAATGTACTAATTTTCGCTCAGTCACTCGTGCTTATTTATTCAGTTTCAGAGATACACAGAATAAACAGCCTGGGCGTTTCAATAAGGATTTATTGAACAGTTGTTATTGTCGTGTAGAATATATGAGCTGCAACAACCATTAGACAGTAGCAGAGATATATGAGTAGCAGTACAGCGAAAATAAATGGATAGTACAGTTCTACCATCTTGCAATAGGCATGACTGAATACATGAATATAAGATGCATTCTATTCTATTCTATTCTACTGAGACTTATAGACCGCTACAGCTGCCCCAGCTAAGGGGCGTCCCGGCGCTGATACCAAAAAAAGACTGACACAAGCAGATGGACCGGACAAAGACTATGATGCAGGGAAAAGATGAGTCTTGATGGCCTTCCTGAATTCTAAGTAATTACTAAGGCCACGGATATGCACAGGAAGTGCGTTCCAAAGGATGGCCGCTCTACTGCGAAAGGAGCGGCCACCAGCACGAACTCTTCGTGTCCGGGGGACCACCATTGATAAAAGAAAGCGCGTACTCCTACGATGCCTATCTAGATGTACCTAGCATGTGAGTAGGTGTAAAGCCAAGAATCCCTCTAGGATTTAGTCGAACCCCATTACCTGAAGTGTGAGAATGTAGGAGCCCTTCTTGGTCTCGAGCTGGACACCCCGCAAGGGATGTTCAGACCACTGTCAGCCGGAGCGTCTGCATGCAGGAGCCTCAGCGTCTCTGGTCAGTGTGTCGGCCTGGAAGTCTCGGTTCCCTCTGCCTAATATTAGTAAGAGGTGCTATATTTATACAGAAAGTATCTAGGGCTCCTTTGTCCCTTGTTGCTTGTATTACCCATTGTTGGATTTGAGGATGACGTATGGGATGAACCGTGTACGTAGAGGAAGGTGGTGTAGCCCCAGCCTGGTTTCTAAGAACCCTTATGAATATTCATTCATACTGTGTGAGTCTATTGATGGAGTTATAGGACTCTATTGTTCAGGAGAAACCCTCCTTCTGCACCCAGGACTAGAACTAGGTAAAGGTTCAATCCTATGCATCATCACGTCAAGTTTTGATGACCGTACCGTCCGTGTGGATTGCGGAACTAACGGCGGGGTGAAGTATTTACAGTGAAAAAAACCGATATATGCGGTAAGGTGAGTGGCGATAATATCGGGTACAAGATGGTGAGAAGAAAGAAAAATTAACTTGGTTCTCACGCTAGCGAGTTGCTGCGAATGCCCCATGAGTATCCGGCAGGGTGCTGGCTCTTTAGGAAAGAAAAGGAGAAAATGTGGCGCATTGGCCAATGAAGATTGCTGAAAAGGAAAGGTCTTACCGGCGTGGTAGTGCCTCTAGATCGACTTACTGCGTATCAGCTCAGGACCCTCCTATCAACCTGTTGTTGCTGCTACGGAACTCCGACGGTAATGAGGCCGGGTTCCCGGGTGTCTTATATACCTCTCAAGCCTTGCCCGGTATGTTCAGTCAGTGCGAGAGGTGAGTAGCGTCTACTAAAAAAAGAGCGAAAATAGAAAGCGGGCATAGTCTGCGCGCCCTGCCCGCTCTGATGACGAGTGGTCAAATGTGGTGCGGATCTTAAAGAGAGAGAGCCAGCGTTGACCTTGAAGGCGGTCGGTATATCATGACGTGTAGTTGCTAACGTACGTTGTCATGGTAATGCGATAGCGCTACGCTGTCTGTGAAAATGTGAAGCAAACGCATAAGATTCCATCAGTAAGGTTATGGCGAGGTTATGGGAGGTTAAGTGGTTACGTATTCTAAGTTGTCTAGAAGCACTAGGCGGGGCTCGTGTTCAGTGATGACAAAACGGTGTTAAGGCAGAAACTAGCATGTATAAAGGAAAATACAGCAAACGTATGAGAGACCATCAGTGTGGTTATGCAGAGGTTCTGCAAGTTACACGCTATTAGTTATCAAAAGAAGGATGAGCAGCTGATAAAAAGGGGAGCCGGTATTGGGGGCGGGATTTGTACATATATCTAATGGAACCAGACGGTTCTGGATGGCATGGTCATTGACTGTCCAGGCGTGGGGGCCTGTCTGTTCAGCGATTCAGGCTGTGCCACGGAATGGAATCATTAAGTCCGTGGAGTTGGGTGGACAAGCGATAAATCCATCGTTGCTCCTTTGTCAATAAGAACTTTTCATTGTTCTGTTTGATCTGATTGAATTGTTCGATCACTGTCCACGACATGTCGTTTGGTGTATGTCCTAGTTGGAGATAGTGATCAGTGAGACGGCTAATGTTTTTCTTACACCGTATAGTGCTTCGGTGTTCCACAATTCGTGTCCGTACTTTGCGAGTGGTCATGCCCATGTAGCGCAGGCCACATGGGCATTCAATGAGGTACACTACGTTGGTGGAATTACAATTAGTGTGTTGTTGTTGTGTCCAGGTTTTTCCAGGCTCCAGTGGCAGTGTCTTGGTTGTGCGTGTTAAGTGGCACACACTAAGTCACTACAAGGGTAATGTCCAGTTATTCTGGGGAGGCCCCATGTTGTCAAAACTGTGTTGGGGTAGGTCTTTGTTGTGTCCTGGGGCGTGTTGTCACAAGGCGATCCTTCAGGCTACTGTTCCTTTTGTAGGCAAAAAGAGGGAGTTCCCAACTCCTGGTGCCTGAATTAATGATTCGCCAATTTTTCCGAATAATGTTGGATACCTTGTTAGAGGCCACATTATAGGTAGTGACACATGTCATGGGTGGGTTGGATGCTTCCCGTGTGATGTCTTCCAGGAGTGCTTCGCGGTTTTGATTGTGTGCACGCTTCATTGTTTTCTGGATGATTTTCTTAGGGTAGCCGCGGTCCTGTAATTTGGAGGCAAGTGTAATTGATTGTTCTTTGTAGTCCCTGGTCTGGCTACAGTTCCTAAGGATGCGGACGAATTGCCCGAATGGAAGATGTTCTCTAAGTGTCCTGGGGTGGAAGCTTTCAAAACGGAGGAGTGAGTTCCTAGCTGTCGGTTTGTAGTATGTTTTCGTGTTGAGTGTGCCCCCTTCGGCTGTTATGAGAAGGTCCAGGAATGCCAGCATGTTGGGGCTGCATGTACTTGTGAAACGAAGGTATGGATCTCTTTCGTTGAGCCATGAGAGAAATGCTGATAGGGTAGTGGGTTTGCCTTCCCAGATCATGAAGATGTTGTCTATGTAGTGACGCCATATTCGGACTTTAGAGAAATATGGGTTGGTGGGGGAGGTTATGTGTGTCTGTTCAAAGTGGTGGACATAAAGTCCTGCCACGCTGGGGGTGACAACGCTCCCCATAGACGTACCGTTGGTCTGAAGGTAGTAGTCCCCCTCATATTCAAAGTAATTTTCTTTGAGGGCTAGCTTGGCGCATTCCAGGATGAACTCTCTAGGTGTATGGTATTCCCAAGGAGTTTCCATCAAGATGTCGTGAAGTACCTGTAGGGTGGCATCCTGGGGGAGACTGGTGTAGAGGCTTTCTACATCCAGTCCCACCATGAAGTTGACTAGTAGGGTCAAAACTCAAGTCTTTGATGATGTTTAATAGGTGTTTTGTGTCCTTGATATATGTTGGGGTCTTCTGAACCAAAGGGTTTAGGAAGAAGTCGCAATATCTGGAGAGGGGTTCCAATAGTGAACTGATGCCAGACACAATGGGGCGTCCTGGTGGGGGTCTTGTGTCTTTGTGGACTTTAGGCACTGTATAAAAGTATGGGACCTTGATGTTTTTTGTACATAGATAGTCTGCCTCTTGTTTGGAGATTTGATGTTCGGTTTCCGCTCGCTCCACTAGGTTTTTGATGGATGTTTGTAATGTCTTGGTGGGATCATTTCTGAGGCGTTTATAGTTCCTTTCGTCCATCAGGAGTCTGCGGCATTCGTTGTCATAGTCTATTTTATCCTGTAGAACGATTCCTCCGCCTTTGTCGGCTGGTTTGATGATAAGTGAGGGATTGTCTTGCAGTTTCTTTATGACCTCCCTGTCCTTTTTTGACAGGTTATTGTAGGTACCGGTGGTTTCCAATTGGTCGACTTCACGGTAAACGGCCTGTTCAAAAGTAGTTATTTCAACTGGGACAGTGGCCGGTGGGGGTATGAAGGAGGATTTTAATTTAAGCCATGTTTCATTGGTATTGATGTAATCTTCCATTGTTTGATGTTTTTCGAAGAAAGCCTTGAGGTTCAGTTTTCTAAAGAACTCGGCTAGTTACGTGTGCAGTTGGAACTTGTCCAGTCTGGTAGTGGGGACAAATGAGAGCCCCTTATTGAGTACGTTTTCCTCATCTGCCGTAAGAGGGATACTAGATAGGTTAAATACTAGTGTGGGGGGCATACTGGGTCTTATCGATGCCTGTTCCTCTTGGGATTCTAGAGGTGTCCACTTGGTCCCGGTTGTGGTTCCCGTGCCTTGTGCCGGGTGTTGGCACTGACTGGTTCTTCCTCTACGGCCCAGTGTACTTGTTGGTTGTTTCGTCTTCGGCCTGTGATCTGTGGCCCTGTCCTATAAAAGGTGGTCTGGAATTACCTTGGAAGAACGTCGGTGGTCCGAATTGGTACATCGGGGGCCAACCGAAGTATGGGTTGTGAGGGGGCTGGGCGTATGGTGGTGGTCCAAAGTTTTGTCCTGGTTGGTGTCCGTGCCATGGTTGTAGCCAGCGTTGTTGTCGCCCCCTGCCCTTTGTTTTGGAGCCTGTGCTGGAGTCGCTGGAGACTGAGCTGCTGTCCCCTGATGTATCGCTTGATTTATCAGTTTTGTTTGAGGCTACATAGTTGTCCTCTGTGTAGGGGTACGTTTTAACATAGGAAAACTTTTTCAGATCTTTTTGGAATTTTGTTATTTTAGCCTGAGTTAAGTATTCTTTGTATTCCGCCATCTCTTTGTTTTGTTCGTCCAGTTTCTTCTTGAATCCCGTTATGGTGGTCTTGAAATGGCTTTCTGTGGCTTGGATGTCGATTATCATGGCGTCAGATAATCGTTTGGCGGTCTTAATGATAAGTATTAGCCAGTCCCTTGTGCAATGCCATGCGATTTGGACCCAGTCTTTCCTGAAGGTGGCATCCTCCAGGAAAATTCTGGGGGCATTAGTGACTAGCAGGCCACGTGGGGCTGTGTTGGTACGTAAGTATTCTGTTAAGATAAGGCCATGTAGGATGGTTCTGATGCGGTTGCGTTTTTTTCCGGTAAGGTTGTCCCAGTCAGTTGATTGGGCTATTGTATTAGAGATATTGAAGTCTGCCAGAAAGGAGGGGTCAATCAATCAATCAATCACAGAATTTGTAGAGCGCACTACTTACCCGCGAGGGTCTCAAGGCGCTGGGGAGAGGGAAGGGGGGGGGATGCTGCTACTGGTCGAACAGCCAGGTCTTGAGTAGCCTCCTGAAGGTCAGCAGGTCTTGGGTCTTTCGTAGGCTTAGTGGAAGGGTGTTCCAGGTCTTGGCGGCGAGGTGTGAGAAGGATCTGCCGCCGGTGGTTGTTCTTCGAATGCGGGGACGGTGGCGAGGGAGAGGTCGGCGGAGCGGAGCTGGCGGTTGGGGACGTAGAAGAAGAGTCGTCTGTTGAGGTAGGCTGGGCCAGTTTTCGTGGAGTGCCTTGTGGGTGAGGAGTTTGAAGGTGATCCTCCTGTCGACGGGAGCCAGTGCAGGTTCCTCAAGTGGGGGTGATGTGGCTGTGGCGTGGTACGTCGAGGATCAGTCGTGCGGAGGCGTTTTGTATGCGTTGCAGTCGCTTGATGAGCTTGGCCGGGCTCCCGCGTAGAGGGCGTTCCCATAGTCTAGTCTGCTACTGACGAGGGCCTGGGTGACTGTTCTTCTTGTGTCTGTCAGGATCCACCTGTAGATCTTGCGAAGCATGCGGAGGGTGTTGAAGCAGGAGGAGGAGACTGCGTTGACTTGCTTGGCCATGGAGAGCGTTGAGTCGAGTATGACTCCCAGATTGCGTGCGTGGTCGGTGGGTGTCGGGGCTGCTCCCAGCGTCGTTGGCCACCAGGAGTCGTCCCAGGCTGAGGGGTTGGAGCCGAGGATGAGGACCTCCGTTTTGTCCGTGTTCAGCTTTAGTCGGCTGATCTTCATCCAATCGGCGACGGCCTTCATTCCATCATGGAGTTTGGCTTTGGCGGCGAGGGGTCCTTGGTGAGGGAGAGGATCAGTTGAGTGTCGTCGGCGTAGGAGATAATGTTGAGGTCGTGTTGTCTGGCGATGCGTGCGAGCGGGGCCATGTAGATGTTGAACAGTGTTGGGCTGAGGGACGATCCCTGGGGTACGCCGCAGATTATCTCGGAGGCTTCGGATCGAGGAAAGGTGGGAGGCGGACTCTCTGGGTTCTGCCGTCGAGGAAGGAGGTGGTCCATTTCAGGGCCTTGTCTCGGATCCCTGCGTCGTGGAGGCGTGCGCGTAGAGTGCGGTGGCAGACAGTGTCGAAGGCGGCGGAGAGGTCCAGCAGGATGAGGGCTGCGGTCTCACCATTGTCCAGCAGGATCCTGATGTCGTCGGTGGCGGCGATGAGGGCAGTCTCAGTGCTGTGGTTGCTGCGGAACCCTGATTGGGATGGGTCCAGGATGCTGTTTTCTTCGAGTGTATCGGGTTAGCTGTTTGTTGACGATCTTCTCGATGACCTTGGCTGGGAACGGAAGCAGAGAGATGGGCCGGAAGTTCTTGAGGTCTCTCGGGTCCGCCTTGGGTTTTTGAGTAGGGCGTTGATCTCTGCGTGTTTCCAGCTCTCTGGGAAGGTCGCGGTCTCGAAGGAGAGGTTGATGATGTTGCACAGGTGGGGTGCGATGGAGCTGCTGGCTTTGTTGAAGATGTGGTGCGGGAAAGGGTCTGACGGGTCTGCAAGTATTTCACTGACATCGTTTTCAGTGTATGTTAGGCCTGGGTTCTCCCCCATGGCTGAGGGTGGAAAGTGTGCTCTCACAGCTGTGCGCTGCTTGAAATTATAATGTATCAAAAATGAGAGAGAGGATAAGAGTACTAGTCCTGATCCCCTGGGGTAATGTATCCAATCAAGAAGAACTAGTCTACCTAGACGTGGTAATGGTCACAAATGTGTATGTTTGATGATGTTTGTATTTAAAGAAAAAGTCTTATTTCTTTTTATAAAGCCCTCACCCACCAACCTAGTTGGTGGCATGCTTCATCATCGGGCCCACCCGATGACACCGAATGTGTCCCGGGTGTGCTACAATGCCTGTGTTACAGCGGAGCAGGTGTGTTACTGAGTGTGAAGTGTAGGTGACGTGAAAAGTGATAGGTTAAAAAACTGTCCAGTGGTCCCAATCCCCGAAGGTTTTACTTTAATGTTTGGGCCCTGGCAGTGATAAAAACAAGGCGTTGGATGTAGGTGGAGTGTTATTTATGACACTCCTGCATCCAGTGAGTGGTCTACATGTTTCAGCCAGGCCTTATTATGTAAACTGGCTTTCCTCAGGACCTTAGTGATGTGTGAAGTAACTAGGCTACTAATTGTGTCCTAGGTCGAAATGTGTTGCACGCGCTAAGGTGCACTATGTGTGAGGGGGGGCTTCCCTCTCAAAGCATTACTACACATAAAAACATACAAGACAATACAAACATACAGAGAAGGGAGTTAGCAAATTATGCATCATCACGTCAAGTTTTGATGACCGTACCGTCCGTGTGGATTGCGGAACTAACGGCGGGGTGAAGTATTTACAGTGAAAAAAACAGATATATGCGGTAAGGTGAGTGGCGATAATATCGGGTACAAGATGGTGAGAAGAAAGAAAAAATTAACTTGGTTCTCACGCTAGCGAGTTGCTGCGAATGCCCCAGGAGTATCTGGCAGGGGTGCTGTCTCTTTAGGAAAGAAAAGGAGAAAATGTGGCGCATTGGCCAATGAAGATTGCTGAAAAGGAAAGGTCTTACCCGATCTGTCGCGGCGTGGTAGTGCCTCTAGATCGACTTACTGCGTATCAGCTCAGGACCCTCCTATCAACCTGTTGTTGCTGCTACGGAACTCCGACGATAATGGGGCCGGGTTCGCGGGTGTCTTATATACCTCTCAAGCCTGGCCCGGTATGTTCAATCAGTGCACGTCACCTACACTGCACACTCAGTAACACACCTGCTCCGCTGTAACACAGGCGTTGTAGCACACCCGGGACACATTCGGTGTCATCGGGTGGGCCCGATGATGAAGCATGCCACCAACTAGGTTGGTGGGTGAGGGCTTTATAAAAAGAAATAAGACTTTTCTTTAAATACAAACATCATCAAACATACACTTTTGTGACCCTTACCACGTCTAGGTAGACTAGTTCTTCTTGATTGAATACATTACTCCAGGGGATCAGAACTAGTACTCTTATCCTCTCTCTCATTTTTGATATATTATAATTCCAAGCAGCGCACAGCTGTGAGAGCATACTTTCCACCCTCAGCCGTGGGGGAGAACCCAGATCTAACATACACTGAAAATGATGTCAGTGAAATACATGCAGACCCCTCCTTTCTGGCAGACTTCAATATCTCAAACACAATAGCCCAATCAACTGACTGGGACAACCTTACCGAAAAAAACCGCAACCGCATCAGAACCATCCTACATGGCCTTATCTTAACAGAATACTTACGTACCAACACAGCCCCACGTGGCCTGCTAGTCACTAATGCCCCCAGAATTTTTCTGGAAGATGCCACCTTCAGGAAAGACTGGGCCCAAATCACATGGCATTGCACAAGGGACTGGCTAATACTTATCATTAAGACCGCCAAACGATTATCTGATGCCATGATAATCGACATCCAAGCCACAGAAAGCCATTTCAAGACCACCATAACGGGATTCAAGAAGAAACTGGACGAACAAAACAAAGAGATGGCAGAATACAAAGAATACTTAACTCAGGCTAAAATAACAAAATTCCAAAAAGATCTGAAAAAGTTTTCCTATGTCAAAACGTACCCCTACACAGAGGACAACTATGTAGCCTCAAACAAAACTGATAAATCAAGCGATACATCAGGGGACAGCAGCTCAGTCTCCAGCAACTCCAGCACAGGCTCCAAAACAAAGGGCAGGGGGTGACAACAACGCTGGCCACAACCATGGCACGGACACCAACAAGGACAAAATTTTGGACCACCACCATACGCCCAGCCCCCTCACAACCCATACTTTGGTTGGCCCCCGATGTACCAATTCGGACCACCCACGTTCTTCCAAGGTAATCCCAGACCACCTTTTTTAGGACAGGGCCACAGATCACGGGGCCGAAGACGAAACAACCAGCAAGTACACTGGGCCGCAGAGGAAAAACCAGTCAGTGCCAACACCCGGCACAAGGCACGGGAACCACAACCGGGACCAAGCGGGCACCTCTAGAATCTCAAGAGGAACAGGCATCGATAAGACCCAGTATGCCCCCCACACTAGTATTTAACCTATCTAGCACCCCTCTTACGGCAGATGAGGAAAACGTACTCAATAAGGGACTCTCATTTGTCCCTACTACCAGACTGGACAAGTTCCAACTGCATATGGAACTAGCCGAGTTCTTTAGAAAACTGAAGCTCAAGGCTTTCTTCGAAAAACATCAAACAATGGAAGATCACATCAATACCAATGAAACGGGGCTTAAATTAAAATCCTCCTTCATACCCCCACCGGCCACTGTCCCAGTTGAAATAACTACTTTTGAACAGGCCGTTTACCGTGAAGTCGACCAATTGGAAACCACCGGTACCTACAATAACCTGTCAAAAAAGGACAGAGAGGTCATCAAGAAACTGCAAGACAATCCCTCACTCATCATCAAACCAGCCGACAAAGGCGGAGGAATCGTTCTACAGGATAAAATAGACTATGACAACGAATGCCGCAGACTCCTGATGGACGAAAGGAACTATAGACGCCTCAGAAATGACCCCACAAAGACATTACAAACATCCATCAAAAACCTAGTGGAGCGAGCGGAGACCGAACATCAAATCTCCAAACAAGAGGCAGACTATCTATGTACAAAAAACATTAAGGTCCCATACTTTTATACAGTGCCTAAAGTCCACAAAGACACAAGACCCCCACCAGGACGCCCCATTGTGTCTGGCATCAGTTCACTATTGGAACCTCTTTCCAGATATTGCGACTTCTTCCTAAATCCTCTGGTTCAGAAGACCCCAACATATATCAAGGACACAAAACACCTATTAAACATCATTAAAGACTTGAGTTTTGACCCTACAAGTCAACTCATGGTGGGACTGGATGTAGAAAGCCTCTACACCAGTCTCCCCCAGGATGCCACCTTACAGGTACTTCATGACATCTTGATGGAAACTCCTTGGGAATACCACACACCTAGAGAGTTCATCCTGGAATGCGCCAAGCTAGCTCTCAAAGAAAATTACTTTGAATATGAGGGGGACTACTACCTACAGACCAACGGTACGTCTATGGGGAGCGTTTTCGCACCCAGCATGGCAGGACTTTATGTCCACCACTTTGAACAGACACACATAACCTCCCCCACTAACCCATATTTCTCTAAAATCCGAATATGGCGTCGCTACATAGACGACATCTTCATGATCTGGGAAGGCACACCCACTACCCTATCAGCATTTCTCTCATGACTCAACGAAAGAGACCCATACCTTCGTTTCACAAGCACATGTAGCCCCAACATGCTGGCATTCCTGGACCTTCTCATAACAGCCGAAGGGGGCATACTCAACACGAAAACATACTACAAACCGACAGCTAGGAACTCACTCCTCCGGTTTGAAAGCTTCCACCCCAGGACACTTAGAGAACATCTCCCATTCGGGCAATTCGTCCGCATCCGCAGGAACTGTAGCCAGACCAGGGACTACAAAGAACAATCAACTACCCTTGCCTCCAAACTACAGGACCGCGGCTACCCTAAGAAAATCATCCAGAAAACAATGAAGCGTGCACACAATCAAAACCGCGAAGCACTCCTGGAAGACATCACACGGGAAGCATCCAGCCCACCCATGACGTGTGTCACTACCTATAATGTTGCCTCTAACAAGGTATCCAACATTATCCGGAAAAATTGGCGAATCATCAATTCAGGCACCAGAAGTTGGGAACTCCCTCTTTTCGCCTACAAAAGGAACAGTAGCCTGAGGGACCGCCTTGTGACAACACGCCCCAGGACACAACAAAGACCTACCCCCAACACAGTTTTGACAACATGGGGCCTCCCCAGAATAACTGGACATTACCCTTATAATGACTGTAGTGTGTGCCACTTAACACACACAACCAAGATACTGTTACTGGAGCCTGGAAAAACCTGGACACAACACACCAATTGTAATTCCACCAACGTAGTGTACCTTATCGAATGCCCATGTGGCCTGCGCTACGTGGGCATGACCACTCGCAAAGTACGGACAAGAATTGTGGAACACCGAAGCACTATACGGTGTAAGAAAAACATCAGCCGTCTCACTGATCACTATCTCCAACTAGGACACACACCAAACGATATGTCGTGGACAGTGATCGAACAATTCAATCAGATCAATCAGAACAATGAAAAATTCTTATTGACAAAGGAGCAACGATGGATTTATCGCTTGTCCACCCAACTCCACGGACTTAATGATTCCATCCCGTGGCACAGCCTGAATTGCTGAACAGACAGGCCCTCACGCCTGGGCGGTCACTGACCATGCCATCCAGAACCGTTTGGTTCAATAACTCCAACTCCTTTTGTTTTTGATATATGTACAAACCCCGACCCCAATACCGGCTCTTTACAACTAGAATTTGAGCCTCGCCAGTCCCCTTTTTGATAACTAATAGCGTGTAACTGCAACACTTCCTCTAAC
Organism: Calotriton arnoldi; assembly: GCA_963921515.1. Lineage (NCBI taxonomy): Eukaryota > Metazoa > Chordata > Amphibia > Caudata > Salamandridae > Calotriton > Calotriton arnoldi. Next base: position 3,568,604 of record CAWUFW010000690.1, read on the forward strand.
CTCTGCATAACCACACTGGTCTCTCATACGTTTGCTGCACATTCCTTTTATACATGCCATTCTCTGCCTTAACACCGGCTTGTCATGACTGAACACGAGCCCCGCCTAGTGCTTTTAGACAACCAATAATACGTAACTACTAAACCTTCCATAACCTCGGCATAACCATACTGATGGAATCTTATGCGTTTGCTTCACAATTTCATAGACAGCGTAGCGTTATCGCATTTCCATGACAACGTACGTTAGCAACTGCACGTCATGGTATACCGACCGCCTTCAAGGTCAATGCTGGCTCTCTCTCTTTAACATCCGCCCACATTTGACCACTCGTCATCAGAGCGGGCGGGGCGCGCAGACTATGCCCGCTTTCTATTTTCTCTCTTTTCCAGTAGACGCTACTCACCTCTCGCACTGATTGAACATACCGGGCCAGGCTTGAGAGGTATATAAGACACCCGCGAACCCGGCCCCATTATCGTCGGAGTTCCGTAGCAGCAGCAACAGGTTGATAGGAGGGTCCTGAGCTGATACGCAGTAAGTCGATCTATAGGCACTACCACGCCGCGACAGATCGGGTAAGACCTTTCCTTTTCAGCAACCATCATTGGCCAATGTGCCACTTTCTCCTTTTCTCTCCTAAGAGCCAGCACCCCTGCCGGATACTCATGGGGCATTCGCAGCAACTCGCTAGCGTGAGAACCAAGTTAATTTTCTTTCTTCTCACCATCTTGTACCCGATATTATCGCCACTCACCTTACCGCATATATCGGTTTTTTCACTGTAAATACTTCACCCAGCCGTTAGTTCCGCAATCCACACGGACAGTACGCTCATCAAAACTTGACGTGATGATGCATAATTTGCTAACTCTCTTCCCTGTATGTTTGTATTGTCTTGTATGTTTTTATGTGTAGTAATGCTTTGAGAGGGAAGCCCCCTCTCACACATAATGCACCTTAGCGCGTGCAACACATTTCGATCTAGGACACAAGTAGTAGCTTAGTTCCCAACTTCACACATCACTAAGGTCCTGAGGAAAGCCAGTTTACATAATAAGGCCTGGCTAAAACATGTAGACCACTCACTGGATGCAGGAGTGTCATAAATACCACTCCACCTACATCCAACGCCTTGTTTTTTATTACTGCCAGGGCCCAAATATTAAAGTAAAACCTTCGGGGATTGGGAACACTGGACAGTTTTTTAACCTATCACTTTTCAAGTCACCTACACTGCACACTCAGTAACACACCTGCTCCGCTGTAACACAGGCGTTGTAGCACACCCGGGACACATTCGGTGTCATCGGGTGGGCCCGATGATGAAGCATGCCACCAACTAGGTTGGTGGGTGAGGGCTTTATAAAAAGAAATAAGACTTTTTCTTTAAATACAAACATCATCAAACATACACATTTGTGACCCTTACCACGTCTAGGTAGACTAGTTCTTCTTGATTGGATACGTTTATTTGTAAGAAACAGCCACTTGCATTCATTGCGGCTTGTTTATTCACACAGGGCCTCTGCCGGTAATGCGGCAGTTGGAGATGGCGGCAGCAAAAGCCTTCCTCGCCGCTAGACAAATGAGCAGGAACAGGAAAGAGAGGCATGGCGGGGAGCATTTTGATGCTGTTGCAGTCGTCAGTCTGGATGAAAAACGGCGCATTGTTTCTTAGACTCGTGACAAACAATCTGTTATATGGAACAACAATAATCAATCCACGTCATAAACCCTTGCTTGGTCGATAACCACTATAACCAATGCCTTAACCATGAACGCGGCGTGACAGGATCATACGTTCCCATGTCGGCCATATGTCAAAGAAAGACTTCCCCACAGATAGCCGGAGCGCGACATGGCTTGCCACAACTGCTGCACGCGTAACCCCTTCATCATTCAGTGGCATATACCCCCTCCCCCCCAAACTCCCTCCTTCCCATGAGCTCCCCCTCCGCTCTAGGCAGGCAATTCGTCATTTTCGAAAAACTGATGCTGAACGTACGGAGCACCTCCTCTCCTGGAATAGCAGGTTTCCTTTACCACGCTGCACTGAATACAATTTCCTAAGAACCAGCAAGTCCCCGAAGGCACACCTGTTCAGTCGCGGCTCGCAATACACGGGGGGGTAAAACAAAAAATAAATAAAACTTACCTGGCCGGCGATGACCGGGTCCCGCGCTGCCTCTGCTCCTGGACAGGAACAGGCATGCTCCCTCGACCCTCCCCTCCTGTAAGCCAATCACAACGCTGCAATGGCAGCGTTGTGATTGGTGCAGAGTACCGGACGGTGCCCAGCCGGGCGCCTGTAGGGAGGCCATTTTCTCTATGTAGGCTGCATGCAGCCTACATAGAGAAAATGTAGAGGGCGCATGACTGCTTTGGTCGGCCCCAGGGCCGACCAAACAGTCAGGGCACTCAGAGTAGTGCAAGCCACTCCTCCCAGACCCACCCACCCGCCCCCAACCAGGCATACCCTCCCGCCCGCCCCCAACCAGGCATACCCCTGCCTCTGCTTTCTCGCAGCGCGAGAAGCAGAAAATAAAATGGTATTTAAAATACCATTTTATTTTCTGCTTCTCGCACTGCGAGAAAGCAGTGGGGTGGCGCTCCAACGCCCTAATGGAGCGGCCGCCACTGCGTGCAGGTCAGATACAGGGACCAGTTTAGTTCAGCCAAAGAGCTACCGTCTCAAAGTCCACGCAAAGAGTTCAGTTGATGTGGTGGAAAAGAGGCGGTTGGCGCAAGAAGCAGGTCAAGCATCACAGAAGGTTGTCATTGGAGCTTCGCTTTGGTTGATCATAGCAGACGGTTCCTGTAGGCGTGAAATGCAAGCCTCGCATTGTCGGTCATTGAGATGGTCGCTGTCAGCGCAAAGAACAGGTCCTGCTGGAGCTTTGCATTGGCAGTTGTCACAGGCAGTCGATTCTCAGCACGAAGAGGTCACTTCGCAGCCCAAAACATATGTATCTTCACCTTTTCTTCAGGAGTTCTCACTGATGCCAGCCAATGGTCCAGGATCTGGGGGGCAGCACCTCTTTTGGATCAGGACTCATTCCAGCAGAGGTCAGCAGCAGGGTTCAGGCACATCCAGTTGGTGCTGGTCACTTTGGAAGATGCACGGAGGCCTCTAGAAGCTTGTTGTATCCCTGTAGCTCAGACAAATCAGCCACCCTGGAGTCACTCTGGGTAGCCTTGGTTCAAGGCAAGCAGGTCCAATTCTTCTTGTCAGCAGGGCAGTCCCTCTTCCTCAGACAGCAGGGATTTCCTTCTTCTAAATCTTCCACACAACCAGGAGCGTTCTGATGAGAGGTTCTGATGGTTCCACTTTTATATTTAGTGCCAGCCTTGGTGTGGGTGAATTCCCTGACCTACCCCCAAAACTGGTTCTGGCCCATTCTTCACCTGGGTTTGGCTCCAAAATGACTTGGGTGACAAAGGCAAGGACAGGGATGGTGTCAGGCTTCTTTGTGTGATTTGAAGTGTAGTCAGGGCAGGGTATAGTTCCTCCCCAGCCAGTCTGTCAGAAAAAAAACACTCCCCTCACACGTAGGTGTTTTATGTTCCCATGTCCGGAAGCACTACACAACACCACAATAGTGCCATTAACAGTCACATGACCCTAGACACAAACAGAAAGGCACATTTTGTTTGGGCGGGAAAATGCCAACTTTCTAACAGTTTTTTATACGAACGAGCTCCTGACCGTTAACTTTGTAAGGCTGTTTATTAATTAAACAGAGTCAGGCCATTTTCTGATTCTATTGGTCTGAAGTATTTTATTTACTTCTCTTTAAATCTTTTTTTGGGTTATTCAAACATTATTGAAGCATGTCTTTCTAAAAGACAGACCACCTAAAACATTAAACATATATACACACAGTTTATTTTATTTAGAAAGTTTTATATAGCGCGAACATGACCACCGAGGGTATCAGAGTGCTTTACAGATTATGCAACAAGGGGGGTACAATCAAACAAAACAGAATCACCAAAGCGAAAAATTCACAGTCTTATAATGTCCGACATTCTCATGTGCCAGGCAGCTGGGCCACAAATCAACGTCTATGGCCCCAGAATCAGATGGAGAAGCCCGATTGAGGCCGAAATTTCTTCATCAGGAGCCCTTTGACTTCTTTTTTGAAGAGGACAGTGGAAGGGTTCACCCTGAGTTCTGGGGGAAGGGAGTTCCAAATCCTCGGAGCCATACCTGAGAAGGCTCGATTATAGGTCTTTTTTTTCTTGAATTTTTGTGGATTGAGCAATAGGGTGTTGGCGCTTCTAGAGGCTCTCGAACCACATGAGAGCTCCAGTTTCTGAGCGAGGTACAGCGGGGTCTTGAAGTGGATGGCTTTATGTGCCATGCATGCAATTTTTAACTGTAGCCGAGCATCATATGGAAGCCAATTCAGGGCCAGCAAGTCCGGGGAAATGTGGTTGTATTTTTTAGTGCCAGTTATGAGCCTAGCAGCAGAATTGAGGGCCACCCTAAGAGGAGCCATCTTCACTCTGGGCAAGCCGCAAAGCGTTGCGCTACCATAGTCCAACTTTGAGATCACTAATGCTTGCACTGCAACCTTTAGGTCATGAGCAGGGAGAAAGGGTTTGAGCTTCCTTAGGATGCTGAGTTGGAAGTTCGCTCCTTTGGTGAGGGAACTGATGTGCTTCTGCATGTTCAGACTTGTGTCTAGTATAATACCCAGAGAGGATGCCGAATCAACGAGGTGAGGTCTACAGTTAAGAGCAGTAAGCTGATTCAGCCATTGTTCCATGACCGGAGATTGTTTGTGGGGTGAGATTAGGAGGAATTCCGTTTTTAGGGCATTTAGCTTCAGGTGGTTACGTGTCAGCCAGCTTTGTGTTTCCAGCAGGACTGAGTTGAGGGACTGAATGTCCTCGGGGGAGGTGATCTTCAAGTATAGTTGGGTATCGTCCGCATACATGTGATAGTGAATGCTGGATGATTTCAGAATCTCTGTCAGAGGCTCCATGAACAAGTTAAAGAGCGTGGGAGAAAGAGCTGAACCTTGGGGAACCCCCAGAGTGACCGGTGCAGGATGGGACAGGGATTGGTTCACCTTGAAGCATTGGGATCTGTTCTGAAGGAACGAAGAAAACCAGTTTAGTACAGGCCCAGACAGCCCCATCCTGTGTTCCAGGAGGTCAATTAGGTTATCGTGTTTGACAGTATCGAAAGCTGACGAAAGGTCAAGAAGGATCAATAGGCACGACTCATTATGGTCCAACATTCTTAGCGCATCATCAACAATGTGCGTTAGCGCAGACTCTGTACTATGGTCCGGGCGGAAACCAGATTGGCATTGGTCCAGGAGTTGGAACTGGTCGATGTGGTTACAGAGTTGGGCGAGCACACGTTTCTCCAGGAGCTTTGCCAAGGTGGGGATGTTAGAGATTGGGCGGAAGTTATGAAGGTCCGTGGGATCAGCAGTTGGTTTCTTTAGAATCGGGGTAACTTGACCCGATTTTAGGCAATCCGGAATAGCACCTTGCCGAAGTGATGCATTGACGATCGTAGTCCACAATGTTAGTAAGGAGGATCTAACTTCCGGGAAAAGGTTCGAAGGCAGAGGGTCGCTGTAGTGATTGGAAGGTTTCAACGTCAACAACATTTTGCGTATAGTGCATTCATCCAAGGTTTGGAACAGACTCCAGGATGCATTGTTTTTGGGGAAGTAGGGCTGCGCAGGGTCAGTGATATCCAAGCCTGGGGGACGGAGGGTGGTCAGTGGACTGTGTTTAACATTGAATTAGACATACATTATATACAAAGTGCAACATGAATGAGTTTACAATCAAGCTACAACCAGTCAATATTGAACACAACAGCCATTTAGATGATTATTTATAAGCAATTAGTCACAAATACTCTAAGGGCTGTTGCCTACTGGGTACACATTTTAAAAGTCTGACAGGGCAAAATGATTTCCAACGGAATGCTCCACACAGACAAGTATTGTTCATGAAGTATCCCAGTAGGAGTTAACGCCGTGTTTCGAGCCCCTAAACAATTTTCGGGGTTCTCTTCAGGGCTTTTGACTGGATAAGATCTGTTTTGGAAACTAGTGAAACCAGGACTCCTTTGTTAATTAGGATTTGGTGTACAATTAGGTTGACTGCAGATTCTGATTGTTTATCGAGTTCTTTCCTTTCGTGTTAATTAAATCATGAAAAGGCGTGGTAGGCTATGGCTGTTTGTTATTTCAAGCTGGCTCTTTTATCTCCTTTTTCCGCCCAGCGACATCAGTTTACACATTGTCTCGCATTATTGTTTCCGAAACTTCTCTCTGTCTTGGTATGCTTGATCCTTCCACACTGCTGTCTTTTGTTTAGGGGCTCGAAACGCGTCGGTGTTAACTCCTACTGGGATAACATACTTAATGAACAATACTTGTCTGTGTGGAGCATTCCGTTGGAAATCATTTTGCCCTGTCAGACCTCTAAAATGTGTACCCAGTAGGCAACAGCCCTTACAGTATTTGTGACTAATTGCTTATAAATAATCATCTAAATGGCTGTTGTGTTCAATATTGACTGGTTGTAGCTTGATTGTAAACTCATTCATGTTGCACTTTGTATATAATATATGTCTAATTCAATGTTAAACACAGTGTATATATATGTTTAATGTTTTAGGTGGTCTGTCTTTTAGAAAGACATGCTTCAATAATGTTTGAATAACCAAAAAAAAGATTTAAAGAGAAGTAAATAAAATACTTCAGACCAATTGAATCAGAAAATGGTCTGAGTCTGTTTAATCAATAAACAGCCTTACAAAGTTAACGGTCAGGAGCTCGTTCGTATAAAAAGTTGAATAGGCCCTTCCTGGCCGCTTCTGGGCCCAACCCCCTTTTTTCTAAAAAAAACTTTCTAACAGTAGCATTTTCAAAATAGTCATTTAAAATAAGGCTTCACCATTGAAGAGGATTTTAAATTACAAATCATTTAAGTGTAAACATAATTTCTCTATCTGCTGCAAATCGGATGTTAGCATTTATTAAGTGTTAAGTCTATGGGGGAGATAGCCTTACAACAGTGAAAAACATGTCCTCGCAGTGAAAAACTCCTAAAGGCACATGTCCTTTTTATTAAAAACAACGTAACCTGCCCTATTAGCTTTTAGGGCCTACCTTAGAGGGCCTTAGTAGTATTAAAAAGCAAGGTTAAGGCCTGGCAAGAGGTTTATCGTGCCAGGTCGAAATGGCAGTTTTAGAACTACATTGCAGGCTGCAGTGGCAGGGCCTGAGAAATGTTTTACAGTGCTACTTTAGTGGGTGGCCCAAAGAGTGCTGCTGCCACTAGTAGCATTCAAACAAGCCCTGGAATCAGGTAGTGTCCTTTACTAGGGACCTTCAAGTAAATTACATGTGCCAGTTAGGTGTAGGCCAATTTGACCATGTTACAAGGATTGAGCACAAGCATTTTAGCTCTGGTTAACAGTGGTAAAGTGCTCAAAGTCCTAGTAACCAATAAAAGCAAGTTCAGCAAAGGAAGGCAAACATCTGAGGTGTCCCTGCAAATAAAGGCCAGTTCCACACTCCTCCCATTTAACAAAGCTCTAATTGATACACTAATGGGCACTTGGGCCAAACCTTGGTCTTGACTGCCAGTAAATAGGCAAGGGCTAGACAACACAGACCTGCCCCAGGGTAACCTGCTTTCCTCACTCAACACCCTATGCCTCAGGTTGGTGATCCAGACATCCACAAGTAGACTGAACACAAACTAATTTCATACCACACTTCCCGATAGGCAATCAAACCATATGGAGGCACATGGAAAGGGGATATTCTCTGCTGGTCTCGCCCTTCGTTCCGTCAATACCAGCTGCCGTCTAGGCAGAAAGGATTATGTTACTTACCCTGTACGTATCTATTTGTAATATGTAGTGCTGCAGATTCTCTGCATACTCCTGCCATCTAGTGTTGGGCCTGGACTTTGCAAGTTGGTTTTCTCGAGGAAGCTTTATGATCGACGTTGAGTCGATTCTCCTTCCCCTCGAGGCATTGCACATGTCAAAGACTTTGTTCCTCAGAAAGTTTTGTTTTTGCCATGAAGGTAGTGAGGATATAGTCTATTTAGTAAGCGTTCTGTGTTACACATGCTGCTTTGTAGGTATTTTGTCACCATCTAATACCTGTCGGGGAGGCGGGAGGGTGTATGTGAATCTGGAGCACTACACGCTATGAATAGATGCTTACAGGGTAAGTAACATAATCCATTCACAGCGTGCGTTGGCTGCAGATACATATGCTATGCAGACTGTAAAGCAGTACTTCTCCATGTGGTGGCTTTAGGCATGAGATGGTGTAGTTGTTTGAAGGACAGTCTGTCCAACTAGAGCTTGTTGTCTTGATTGAATATCCACACAATAATGGTTTGTAAAAGTGTGTGGGTTTATCCATGTTGCTGCTTTGCAAATATCATTGAGAGGGATATTTCCTTAGAAAGCTATGGTTGCTCATTTTTTCCTTGTTGAATGAGGTCTTGGCACATTTAGTAATGTTTGTTTTGCTTTTGAATAAGATATTTGAATAAATTTACAATCCATCTTGGTATACCAGCTTTGGATATAGCATTTCCCTTTGTTGGATTAGTAAAGGAGACAAAAAGTTGGTTTGTTTTTCTGAAGGGTTTAGTACGTTTCACATAGTACACACATGCCCTTTTAACATTTAAATTTATGTAAGGAACGTTCTGCAACAGTTTGTGGTTTTGGAAAGAAAACTGGCAATTCCAAGGTCTGGTTCAAATGAAAGGGTGAAATATCCTTAGGTAAAAATTTGGGGTTAGTACGTAAACACACTTTGTCTGTGAAGACTTGGAAATAAGGCTCTTCAATTATGAGAGCATGTATTTCACTGACCCTTCTGAAGGACGTTATTGCTACTAGGAAAGCTTCTTCCCATTTTAAAAATTGTATTTAACAATTATATAGTGGCCCGATAAGCCGTGTTAAGACACTGTTTAAATTCCACGCTGGTACTGGTGGTGTACGTGGTAGAATGTGTTGTGCATCACAGTAATGTACAAAATGTTTCCATTTAGCTGCATAGCATGCTCTTGTTGTAGGTCTCCTTGCTTCTTTTAAGATAGTCATACATTCTTCAGGTAGATTGAGGTATCCAAATTCTATGACCTCAGGTGGCAGATTGCAAGATTGAGCTGTTGAGGGTTGGGATGTCTCACCTGCCATTGCTGTGTGTTAGAAGATTTGAATAATTTGGTAGCTTCTCATGAGGTTGTAGGGAGAGCTCCAATAGAGTTGTATACCATGGTTGGCGAGCCCATGTGGATGTGATCAGAATGAGAGTCATTGAAGTCTGTCTGAGTTTCCTGACCACATAAGGTATTAGTGAAAGAGGAGGAAAAGCATACGCAAATATCCCTGACCAGTTCATCCACAGAGCATTGCCCCTGGATTGTGGGTGTGGATGTCTGGATGCAACGCTTTGGCATTTTGCGTTTTCCTTTGTTACAAACAGGTCTATTGTAGGTGTTCCCCATCTTTGGAAGTATGTTTGTAGGACTGTACTGTGTATCTCCCCTTCGTGCACATGTTGGCGTGTTCTGCTGAGGAGATCTGCCATGGTGTTCTCCTCTCCCGGTATGTATTGTGCTAGGAGATGGATCTTGTGATTGCTGCCCATTCACACATTTTCTTTGCCAATTGCATGGAAGCTGCCCCCCCCGTTGTTGATGTCTAGCAACTGTTGTTGTGGTGTCCAGTGTCTCTGAACCACAATGTCCTTCATATGAGCTCCCCATCCCAGAAGTGATGCATCTGTTGCGATTGTTATTTGCGGGATTACATCCGTGAAGGCTCTCCCTGCTAAAATGTTGTGAGTGTTCCACAGTAATTGAGCCTGATTCACCTTTGGTGAAACCAACACTAGATCTTCCATATTCCTTCCTGCTTGTGACCATTAAGATGCTAAACACTCCTAGAGGGGTCTCATGCGCAGGCAAGAGTGAGGCACTATTGCTATGCAAGATGCCATCATTACTAAAAGTCTCATAATTTGTTTCACTGGTAGGTGACTGTTAGAAATGGGATTTCTGGTTGGCTAGGGCATGCGCCTAAGCCAGGCAGAAACCACCACTCTAGTCAGGGCAAGGGAGTTACACACTGAAGATAACCCCTGCTCATCCCCATGGTAGCTTGGCAGAGTAGTCAGGCTTATCCCAGAGGCAATGTGTAAAGCGTTTGCGCAACACACTCACACAGCAGCGACACACTAGGCACACCACAAAAGGAACTCCACACAAGGTTATATAAAAAATAGCCTTTGTATTATGCATAAAAACACATTAGAACATATCACATATATACACTGTGCCACCTGGCACTTGGTAAGACTACAGAGATTATGTACACCACAGGGCCAATCGGGCCACTGTCATAACGTCACATATGTCCCCGTTAGTGAGGACAACCAGTAACTACTGGCAAGGGTGCACTTAGCACCAAGCATGCGGCATGAACATCATAGCAGCAGTGCACCTTATCATTATCACTGAACACATGGGTACTCGGCCTAGCACATTATGCACACACAGGATTAGCAGTGCAGGGTATCCTTTCCACAACACATCATGCCCCTCTTAGGCATAACCATAATGCACAATATGCCACCATATCCCTGAGAGCCCACTGGCCCCCAATCGGCAGTCCCAGTGCCTCTGCGCTCTCCACCTGCACTGCACGGTAGTCCGGAGTAGTTCCTTTCCCACTGGGGGACTACTAAAGCTACTCCCCTTCCTTAGTAGGAAGTGGGGGGGCCTCCGTCGAGGTTACCCCGCACTATCAAGACCCCAACAAGGCCTCTGTCCCCAAAAGTAGGGCTGTGGGCCAAGGGTCACTCCGGCAGCTGGCCACTACCACCCGGGGCAGCTGCTACCCTCGCCACGTATGGTGACGCCGACTCGGCTCCTCACCTGGCTTTGCGCTTGACACCGTAAGCAAGGGGGCAGGGGTGCAACTCACCCAGTCTCCGTAAATGGAGAATGCCCTTGGTGCTGGAGGTAATAAAAATGCAGCTGCTCGCGTCTGTGCGGCGCGGATACCAGCCAAGTCTGCACTTCTGCTCTGCCGATCTCAGCAGGGATCCTCCTTTTCCCAGCGCATGCCTCCTCGCCGTGCGGCCTCGTCGGTCTCCTCCGTCTTCTAGGGAGCCCCGCCCACGGTCAGGCTTCCGACTCTGCCTGACTTCCGGTAGTGGAGGTCAGCGACCTCAACTCTCTGTGCCGCCGTAGCTGGTGGGAGCCCGCGAGGCTCGGCCCACAATCAGGCACAGCCCCTGCCTGGCTTCCGGATTTTCCACCGCTGGCTGGTTGCCAGGTTACAGCTCACTAACGAGCAGCCGCTCCTTCCAGCCCAGACGTTGACAATTTCCCCCGCACTGAAGGGGAACTCGTCGCACTTGTCCCGCGCTCTCCACAACTTCAAGTCTCAAAACGAGGAGTGCCCACCGCACTGGTCAAGGGGGGGGGGGGGGGAAGGGGGATGCCGACACGCACACCAGCTGCTCCCCCTTCTCCAAGGAACTCGATGCTTCCCCTGCACTCCAGGCCACAAGGACAGAACGCTCTGACTGTCTCCAGCAGGGAGACCAGAGAGGGGATGTGAAGCGCTCCTAAGCACGGAGCAGTCCACAGGAGCGGAAATGTAGGCACAGGCAGGCCAGCACGCAGGGCCCCTTTGCAGAGAGCACCTCTTCAGCTACCTAGCAGGCAGTTCCCAGCGGCGGTTCCTCCTGGCAGTCCAGCAGCCCGCCGGCCACAAGTTCCAAGTAAGCTCAACACCAAAAACATGGGGTCACAGCCCCAATATTTATATCCCTCAAGTCTTTGTTCTGCCCCGGCTCAGGGCCTTGGACCCAGTGCAAACCAGTTCTGGGGGGCACTTGACCAGTGCACAACAGTCCCCATTGTTAGTGTAGGCTCTGGCCCCAGACACACCACAGGGGGCCGTGCCAGCATTATGGAAGGCAGGCACAGTCCTATTCAGGTCCAGGTGCTACTCCTCCCACTACTCCAAATGCAGATCAGGCCTATTCAGCCTAGCACTGACTCACCCAGGCCCTCTGGAGCCACTGCACCTCCCCAGGCCCAGTCATCCAGAGCCAGACATGCAATACACAACAGGCAGGCACAAAGACACATAGCACACAGAAATGCCCACTTCTAAAAGTGCATTTCTAAAATAGTGATAATAAATCTGCGAACACCATTACGCAGCATTTATTGCCACTATTCCAAACATACCAAACTTCATCACGCCACCCCTCTGATATCAGGAATTACCACTGAAACACATATCAGGAAATCCCCCAATGCATTCCTATGAGAGGGCAGCCTCACAGCAGTGAGAAACCAAATAGGCTATTTGTCACTACCAGTACATGCCACACAGTTAAGGCACATGTCCTACCTTTTACCTACGCCGCACCCTGCCCATAGGGCTAGCTAGGGCCTACCTTAGGGGTGACTGATATGTAGTAAAAGGGGGGGGGGTCACAGGCGTGGCAACCACTTTATGTGCCACGTCACAGCTGCAGTAAAACAGAGCGCGCAGGCCCTGCAATGGCCGAGGCCTGAGACCGGTTTGAAAGGCCACTTTGGTGGGTGGCGCAAGCAGCGCTGCAAGCCCACCAGTAGCATTTAATTTACTGGCCCTGGGTATATAAGATACCACTTTACAAGGGACTGATAGGTAAATTAAATGCGCCAAACATGTGTAGACCAATCTTACCAAGTTTACCATAGAGAGCACATACACTTTAACACTGAACAGCAGTGATAAAGTGCCCAGAGTCCTAAAACCACCAACAACAGGTCAGAAAAAATACAGGAGGAAGGCAAAAAGTTCTGGGATGATCCTGCATAAAGGGTCAAGTCCAACAGTGATGATGTGGCTGCAAAAGATCCAGTTAGTTCTGGAGATTGAGAACCCTTTGGTGAGTGGGGTAAGCTGTTCCCAAAATGGTATTGAGAATTGCCCCCAGATAGGGTTCAATTTGGGATGGTTGGAGATGCGATTTTGTCACAATGATTGAGAAACGCAATGGATGCAGTAAATGTATTATCTTTTGAATGTCTGCTAGACATTTAGATTTGTTTGGACTCTTGATCAGCCTATCGTCGAGATAGGGAAACACATGAATGTTTTCTCTTCTTAGCTTTGCTGCTACTACTGCTAGACATTTTGTGAATACTCTTGGGGCAGTTGTTACCACACTTACCACAAATGTCAGAAACTTTCTGTGTGCTGGATGAATTGGAATGTTGAAGTAAGCATCCTTCAGGTCTAATGCAGTCATAAAGTTGCCTTTTTGAAGTAGTGGTATTATATCTAGTAGTGTGACCATGTGAAAATGTTCTGACAGTATGTAGCGATTTAGTGGCTGTAGGTCCAGAATGGGTCTTAAGATTAAGTCTTTCTTTGGTATTAAAAAGTAAACCGCGTAAACTCCATTGTTTTGATATTTGTATGGGACTTTTTCAATGGTCCCTTTTTTCAGTAATGCTTTTACTTCTTTGAGCAGGTTTTTTATGCTGTGGATTTAATACCTGCCTTTTTGGTGGAATATTTGGTGGTTGTTGAAGTAATTCTAGGCAATATCCTAGTTTGATAATGCCTAAAACCCACTTGTCTGATGTAATATTTTGCCATAATAGATGGAAGTATTGTAGCCTTCCAACGACTGGTGTTTTGTGGTCTGGGGAAGTATCAGCAAGTCATTTTGTAGCAGGGGTGACGGTGCCCTTATTTGGGTGTGCCTCTGCCTTTGTTGTTTTTGTATCCTCCACGATAGTAACCATTGTTTTGTTGATGGTATTGCCATTGATAGGAAGTATTTTCTGTGGTAGAGGATTTTGCAGCTCCTGTAGACTTGGTACTTCTGAAAGGGCTGTTTTTGTGTTGTGGTTTTTAAAGCACCCATCGACTTGGCAGTATCTGTGTCTTTCTTAATCTTTTCTAGCTGAGCATCTACTGTAGGTCCAAAAAGACGTTCTCCATCAAAAGGTACATTTAAAATATGTTGTTGTACCTCAGGCTTGAAGCCAGAAACGCGTAGCCACGCATGTCTTCTGGTCATAATAGAAGTATTTATGTCCCTAGCCGCAGTGTCAGCTCCATCTAATGCACTAAATCTTCTCCCTTTTTTCAATACATAGTGTTAGGACCCTTGATTTTACTGGGCCCTTTTACACCTCTTTAGCAACATTTAGAATGGATCCAATCATAGGTCAGGGCTCGAAAAAAATCTACTCACAATGTCAAGCAAGATTTAATCAGGACAAGCTATTTTTAGAGACTACTGCCCGTTCTGGCAAGCCGACAACAGGTGTTCTGCTTGCTCACAAAGTGAAAGAGCAATAAAGACGCCTTTAAATCTTGTTATCTTGTCACATTTGCTGGCTTTCAGAGATCAAGTCAGTTTGTCTCCCTACATTTATTTTTCTTTCTAAGACTGAAGTTAGAGGAATTTGTGAACTGTGTGACAATTGAACTGTGCAAAGCATGTGAAATGAAAGGCTGTAAAAAGTCAGGCTTTTTTCTAACAGTGAAATAGCTAATAAGTGAAGGGTTCAAACATTACAAATGTATTTCACTAGTTATGAAGACACATTTTTGTAATTCAGTAGTGAAAAAATATTTTTATAGGATCAAAACAAATTAGAACATTTTACTTGGTGACATGCATATTTTAAATATTTTTCCTGAAACCCAATTTCCATACATCGTTTATGTGCTATTATAAGTAAAACTACGTTAGTGGGAATGTTTTGTGGCCATTTCAATGAAAAATATGCTATCTGTAAATGACAGTGCACTACCACATCATGCTTTAGTAATATATTTATGAAAAGTGAGGTTTTTAAACATGAACTGGGAATTATTACTGCTCCTGCCCAGATGACAACGTTATTAGTGAACTAAGAGGCAAGCCAGGGATCATGTGTGCCGTATATACGGGCTCGATTCTGGTTATACATGGAGCAAACATTTAGTCTAGTAAATAAAAAGGTTTTTTGTACAGCAGAAATAATGAACTTGCATATTTGAAGGTGCTCTCGTGATAAAGAGAAAGGCAGCTCTATAAGACAATATTTGCCTAGGATCACACAATTTTACACCAGTTCAAGGGTCAAGTACATTACAGTTGAATAGGCTACTCGACCTAAGTTACTAGACCAGCATGTCTAGTAACTTTATGATTTTTCGAGCCCTGTAGGCAAATATTGGACAGTTCTTTCTGTACGTGATAGTGTTTCAACCAGAAAGTCACTTTCCTCCTCTGTTGAATGCATGGGAACTTATGATATTCAGCAGCTGTTTGTATGACACTGTGCTAGGAGGAAGTGTCATCAGGGGGGGAATGCTTTGTAGGCACCGATGGTTCCATATCATAATCTGGTAGAACCACATCGTAGTCTTCCCATGGATCAGGTGTGTCAGTATCTTGTGTACCCTGGGAATCAGTGTCCTGTAGTTCACCATCTCCACAAAGAGAAGAGGGAGAACGAGTAGGAGGTTAAGCAGGTACACTAAAATAAAGTATAGGGCTTGTGCCCCAAGTTTGTCTTATATTCTTTTGTGGTTGCTCAAAGTAGTCCCTCTTCTGCCTTTCATTTTGCAGCCCCCCTTTCTCTTTTGATGCATGAACTGTTGTAGTCCCTCAAATACTACCCCTTGATATTCATTGGGTGTAGTACTTTGTGTCGTCTGTTTCTTGTGTGCTCTCAGAAACAGTTTGTGCCTTAGAACTACTGGAATCACGGATGTTCTTCTTTCTAGAAGAGTGTCCGTGGTGTTTTTCAGAACTCTGTTCCTAAAGTTTTAGACTTCAAACCGCTTGATTCAGAAAGGATTTTCAGCTCCGATGTGTTTGGAGATCTTTGATGCCGATGTTTTTATTGGTCAGATTGCTGCCTTAGTGTTGAAGGATTGGTCAGTGCCCACGTACTCTTCAGTGCCGTATTCGGTTCAGAACCATTCCCTTGTTGAGGCCTGGCCACCCGATTAGGATTGAAAATACTCGTGTCCTTTCACGGCTCCGAGGCTTGGTCACAGTATTGGCCTGAACCCAAAGGTTATGGCGCACCATGTTGGGGTATTGGTGGTGGCGAATGTATAATTTTTTTGTATGGGGGTAGTAGTACTCCTAGTACGTGGCGTCATTTTGGTCCTCGATCCAGTCTGTGGTCGACACCGGTGATTTGGGTTGTACCGGAGCTAGTTCTTCCCCCAGAAGATACTACGGATGCTAGCTATTACCATACCGCCGCCTGTTGGAGCACTGGCGTCGCTGTCATGGCTGAACTAAGCCTCAGCTGCATGTTCCATATGTGCAAGGAGTAGATCTTGTCGTGATCAAAGCGTCTTTTTATTCTTAAACAAGGTACAGGCGCTGCACTGTTCTTAGTGCTACAGAGAAAGTCACAAGTTACATGTGTGTTGGAGTGCGCGTACTTGGCTCCGCACCGAGGCCACAGTCTGAAAAGTTCTTTTCCTTCATCTCCATCGCCCAGAGACTATCATTCTCATCAACGGAGAATATTCGGAATCCGAGAAGTCCTTCCCCAGTGTAGAAGTCGATTCCGGTGATTGGTTTTATCCTGTAGGCCATGTGGCATGGAACAGCTTCAACGTAATCAGTCCAAGCCGGATTGCAGAATTTTTTTTTCTCCTGAGGAACAAAATCTTCGACATGCACAATGCCCTGAGGGGGACATATGAACGCCGATCATAAATCTTCTGAGAAAAACAACCTGTTAAGTCCAGGCCCAACACTAAATGGCATTGGTATGCATAGCATGTGTATCTGCAGCCAAAACATGCTACCAGCATGGGCGCAAAATACTGCAGATAGTCCCACAGTGATAAGCTCCAGTGGTTTTTCAGGTGACATCCAAGCATTACTGATGGATAAGCCATTTAACAGCACCGGACTCTCCGGAGATAAAGCAGACTCATGCCTTAGAACACTCCATAAAAAGTAGAGCCACACCGCGCTCCCATGCCTGTGCAGCAACATCCACAGCCATTTCGTCCCTTTTAAGGCTTTGGCAGGGGCTTGGCACAAATAACAAGGCTCATCGCCACAGAAACACTCTACTCCTCCTCCCCCCCCCAGCCCTCTAAACCCCACTACTTTCAAGACTGCGGTCAGGGATCTAGTCAACAACGCCCAGGCTAGTAGGGTCAAAATAATGCCCAGTCCCCATCCTGCCCGATTTCAGCTTCCAAGCATGCTTTAGTTTACCCATGGTGGCATATTACAACCGTATTGGAGGCAGAATAGCGTGTTACCCCCACGGGTGGTAGGGCATCACATTCCACAGAGGAGTGCTCCAAACAGTCCAGCAAGGATATGCCCTACCATTACTATCTGAACTATCACATATTCTACCTACATTGGAGCAGCTGTCGAAGGACACTTTTTCCATTTTAGAACAGAAAGTCCAGGCTCTCTTGGACTAAAGAGTCATAGAGGGTGTCCCAGCATCAGAAACAGACCAGATGTTACTCCGGTTATTTCTTGGTGCCAAAGGACAGTCTTTCATCTTATTTTAGACCTCCGCCTTCTCAATTTCCTCCCCCAAAAAAGACAAATTCAAGATGCTCACATTAGCCCAAGTTCTATCGGTCCTGGATCCAGGGGACTAGATGGTAGCATTGGCTCTGCAGGACACCTATTTTCACGTTCAAATCCTGCAGTCCATCAGGTGTTAATTGCAGTTGATAGTGGGAGATGGGCATTTTATGTTTTTCAGTACTTCCCTTCACCCTCACCAGTGCCCCGCAGGTAGGTGTTCATGAAAGCGATGGCAGTGGTTGCAGCACACCTTGGGAGGTCAGTATACCAATCTTGCCCTACCTCTGACCACTGAAAGTAGGCTCGCTGCAGTCACTCATGAACTCCTCCAGACAAAGGCAGAACTAACAGCTTTGGGGGTTTCCTCGATCAACGTGCCGAAGTCACACCAGACTGCTTCATAACCAATCCAGTTCATTGGAGCATTCTGAATATAATGCAGTTTCAAACCTTCTCTGTGATTCAGTGAGTCCAGGACATTCAAGCTAGGATCCCAATGGTTCAATCTCGATCCAGGTGCTCAGTGAGTTGCTGATATTTCTTGGTCTCATGCATCCGGCCTGTGGACTATGCCAACTAGCACATGAGATTTTGCAGTGGGATCTGAAGTCTCAGTGGGCTCAGCACCAAAGAAACCTGTCAGATTCCATCTGGATTTTGACAGATTGCAAAAGACCTGAAGTAGTGGCTACTCACCTGCAGTTGGAACAGTGGCAGATCCCTTTCCTTACCCCACCCAGAGCAGACAGTGATGACAGACATCACAGCTGGGGAGGCCACCTGAGAGAGGAGATCAGAGGACTCCCATCACTTGCTTCTAAATAAATCTATTGGAGTTGAGGGCCATTCGCTTGGTGTTGACTGCTTTCCTCTGATATAGCAAAGGGAAATTGGTTCAGCTCTTCCATGACAACACCATCACCAAGTGGTATTGCAACAAGTGAAGTCCTGGGAACTGTGTCATGAGGTCCTGCAAACTCTGGAACTAGCTGAATTGTCAGGGCATATCCCTGGTTGTGAAGTACGAGTTACTTACCTTCGGTAACGATGTATCTGGTAGAGACATTGTCTAGCCGCAAATTCCTTAACTTAGAATATCCCCAGGCGTCAGACTGAATCCGGAAAAATTTTGCACAGCAGTACCTCTGCGCACCGGGGGGGGGGGCTCCGCCTGACGTCATCCCCAGACATGACATCAGTGGAGCTACATAGGACCCCCAGTTTTCTTTGGAGGAACTTTTCCACACCACAACGCAGAGCCCCCAGCAAAACTGTGAGAGTATGGGAACAGTGTACGAATAAAAAAAAGAAAATGGGTGAGAAAGCACCATGAACAACAGTGAGAAGCACTGTTGACTGAAAGGTGTTGAAAAGGAAAGAGCAATACATGGAGAAGCTATTTCGCAAAAGCGAAGTTAATGTCACCCTTGAGGGAAATAGATGTATAAAAAGAAGACCGAGGCAGACGACAGAAAGTCTGCACTTGATGAAGGGAATGAAAAGCAACCCCACAAAAGTGAGAGAATGCTCTCTCCTGAGGCAAAAGGAGTAATGAATTGAGCCAACAGCGACAAACAAGAAAGCCCCAACCCACAGGATTAAAGAAAGAAATAGAGAGACTCTGTCCCCTATGATAGAACCATTGGACTGAGGAACAGGCCAGAAAGACCTCAAAACTAATGGACTGTAGGAGTGGCAACAGAGAAGGTGGGAGGGAGGGTAGAGAACACCAGTAGTTTCCCATACTGGAAGAAACTGATGTGAAAAAACACAGAAGGACACCTGAACCTATCGCCCAAGCATGAGATTGGGAGAAGCAGAACAAGTAAATCCAAAGAATAAGCCTGACGGGGAGGGTGGCGAAAGATACCGCCCCGTAGAAGGATAAACCACTCCAAGGGAGGCAAATGCAGAAACCCCACCTGAACAGGTCCTCGCAGATCGGGGAGGATGGGTGGGCATTAAGGAATCTGCAGCTAGACAACGTCTCTACCAGATACATCGTTACCAAAGGTAAGTAACTCGTACATCTGATAGCGACATCTAGCCGCAGATTCCTTAACTTAGAATAGATACAAAGCCATACCCCATAGGAGGCGGGTCTGCGAGAGAACCCCACTAAGTTGTTAGAGGAACATAAGTGTCAACCAGCCCGCTAAACACAGTGGGGGCAGAACTGCCAGAGTGGCCAACACCGGACTAGGATACTCCATAGGGAGTGGCCAACAATGAGAGGCAATGGCATTAAAGCTGCCGAGGGCAGCAGGAAATCCCTGTTGGTGAAACAGAGGAGAAAGTGAGCACAGAAGGGCAGTGCGGAATAAAAGTGGATACCTTCCGAAAAGGGGAGGAACCAAGAGTATAATATGAGGGATCCACAGGATCTGATGGACTTTCAAAAAAGAAAGGTGTAGCTAGGGTACAAGAATGGACCGAGTCCGAGCAGGCAGGACAGACATGCAGAAGCACCGTGGAAGTGAGAACAGCAGCGGCAGGGTGCTGAGGACTCCCAGGATGAGGCAGTGTTGGAAACACAAGACCTGCTAATGCACTGTGGCCCATGCACCGGACATGTGAAAGGGCGGGCATGAAAAGGCAGAAGGGCAGAGAAGAATGGCAACAATCAGTGCCACGAATGTGGGGAACAGAAGTACACAAGAGAAACCGTATGTACCGCCAGAACCACACAGAAGGCCCCATAAAGCACCACGAGCAAAAGCTGAGACACGAGAGACGCACTAATAGGTGTATCGTGTGAAAGAGAGCCGGCAAAACTAACACACGTCGAAGACTTGCGCTCACGAAAGTGAGGAACAAGACCACAGCCATCGCAAGGAAGAGTACGCCTGCGGGAGGTCTGGGTGTGTGTAGTACGCCGGACAGGACTAAAGAAGACAGGGCCCGGCGGATGAGTTGAGAAAAAGAAAAAACACCATAGCACCAACAGCTACGTAGCAGTGGTACTGGCCCAGAGCCAGACACACCAGCCACAGGCGGTAGGAAAGATCCACTGGCTACCGTGAGACAGACAGGGAGGCCGAGCAGTACTGGAAGGAGACGGTACGAAACGTTGCAGAGGAACAAGAGTGGATATACGCACAATACTCCACCAGAGAAAACACTGCTCGTCGGAGAACACTCCCGCTGAGAGCAGCAACCGCAGCTGAAAGGAAAAACAGGACAACACCTGCGCGGAACGCCCTGGCAGGGTAAGTGGCCAAAAAAAGCAAGGCACAAGACAATGACAGCATCAACGTCTGGGGCCAGAATGCCACCACGGAGAGCGAAGTCCAAACATGAAAGTACTACGCAGCATGGGTATAGGAGAGTATAACTGTGCAACGGAAAGGTGCCGGAAGACGCACCAGCCTGTGAGAGCGAGCATACTAGGGAGCAGTCACTGTACATAATAGAACACAGCGACAGGGCCCTGTGATAGGCAGTCCAGAGATGGAACAGCCGCAGCAAAAGAACCAAGACGAGACGGCAGGGACCTGAAAGCCCTTCCAGCCTCAAGAAATGGAATAGTGAGATGCAGTGGAGCGCCACAGACCAGCAGCAGCCACTATGAGAGAGCCCAACAAATGGACCGCAGAAGGCCCCGGGAGGGCATGCAGCAGCAGTAAGTGCACAGGCACAGCTGCAGAACAACCTAGTAAAAAGGGCCCCACAGAAGCGTACAAAGACCGCTGTGGGAAGAAGGCAGCTATACAATAGCTAACAAATACCCCACATAGGGTAAGCATCAACCCGAACAATGGGCACCTCGAGCGTGAGCTCATAGACAGAGGACGTAAATTGGGAACACAGAAACCACAGGTTCTGAACATATAACCCTTGGGCTAGGCGTGCAACCTGAACCACTAGGCCATAGTGATTCAGAAAAATAAGCAGCTGACCTGCTGTATGAAAGAAAGCAAATACGGCGAGAAGCCGCTTAGGCCGTTCAGGTATTACAGCATGAACCCAGGGCCAACATGAAGCAAGACACTACGGAAGGGTAGACAGAAGGCGGCGAACCGCAGAGTCCGCATGTGCATCAAACAGGGAGACACCATCAAATGGTAAGTCGCGGAGACTGTCACGGACATTTTCAGGGAAACCCCCGTCGCACAGCCAAGCATGGCGGCGCAAAGCAACAGACTTCACCATTGCCCGACCCACCGAATCGGTAGTGTCAACAGCAGACCGAAAGGTAAAGCACGCCATCTCTCGGCCTTCGTGAAGAAGACGAGCTACGTCAGCGCGAGTACACTCAGGGAGGGCAGGCAAAAGACACTCCACCGAGTCCCATAGGGCAGAAGAAGCCCGGGCAAAGATGCAAGCCGTGTTTAGAGCACGTAAGGCTGAACTAGAGGACGTAAAAATGCCGCGTCCACACGCCTCTAACCAACAAGACTCCCTAGTAGGAGGCTGCATAAGAGGTGGAGAGGAAGGTTGCGTGGCCAAAGACACCTGCACTACGAGGCCGTAAGCCCCAGGCTGAAGGGACAAACAGGCTGGGCTCTCAGGGGCCGGACGGTGCCGATGCGCCACAGCCCTGTCGACAGCATCTCCGGAAGAGGGCCGTGCCCATGTCCCGAGAAGGGCGTTGAACAATAAGCCGCTAAAAGGCAGCAAGGGCTCAATATCTACTGCACCCTGGTGGAGGAGATCCAATAAAGGGTCGGAAGACAAGGAGACAGAAGGAGGGTGCAAATGTAAAACAGCTGCAGCCCTACGAACACCCCCTCAAAAACAAAGCACCAGCTACAGTGGGTGTGGTGGGGGGTGACAATAGCCCATCTGTAGGTGACGGTTGCAAGCTGACACGTCCCACAGGAGGAGGGGGAATAAGGGCCCACTGCCCCCATGGCATTGGAGGCAACTGGCGTGGAGACAAGCCCAGTCATACCAGGCCTGTGTCCTCCGGAAGTGAGAACCGACAGGTGCCAGCGACCGCTCCGGCGTTGAACGACGCCGCTCCGACGCAGAACGATACCACAAGGGCGTCGAACCCACAATGGAGAGACGCGGAGACAGAGGGACAGGCGCGGCGCCGCTAATACAGAGGTCGATGCAGGGAGACGCCAGGGGCTATGCGGAGACAAGGCAGAATGGCACGGCGTGGGGCTGAAACGCCCATCAGGGTTGGTACCCAACGCCGGCACAGCGCCGGGGCAGAGGCACTCGGTTGGCGCCGAGGGCGAACCCGCCAGTGGAGATCCGACCTGAATGCCTACCTCCACTGTGGGACCCAAAGGCGCGCCAGGGAGAGGAGGTGACCCGAAGATGGAGTGCAGAGCCTTGTAGTAGGCTTCCATCTGCGGCCGAGTCGCACCAGTACCCAGAAAGGGAGGCTGACTCCAGGGCGCACGGCTCCGTGAGGGAACGGGAACCATGGCCCCCATCGTCACGTGGAGGCGAAGACCTCGACTTCCGTGACTTTTTCTTCAACTTACCCGTTGAGCGACGTTCGCGGGATCGACTCCGGGAGCGGACGCGGAGAGAAGAACCAACCGGAGAACGTCGGGGGAGACGCTGTGCGGGAAATCCGGGCGGCCAAGAGCTTCATCCAATGCTCCCGTAGGGACTTCGGGCGCATCTGCCGGCAGGCGGCACACTCCACGGAGTCGTGGTGCGACCCAAGACACCACATACAAATGGCGTGCGGGTCCAACGCCTGACGCGAACAAGTCACACAATTTAAAGCCCGATGGCATCGCACACTGTTCCCCGACGCCAAAGGACGTCGAAAAAGGTCCTGAAGAAAAACAGGCCAGAGGAACAGCTGAATCCCGGATCCGCATTGGAACGCGGAAAAGAAGGAAAACTGACGTCAGCGCGCCGAGGGGGGGGGTCCTATGTAGCTCCACTGACGTCATGTCCGGGGATGATGTCAGGGCGGAGCCAGGCAGCGCCCCCCCCCGGCACGCAGAGGTACTGCTGCGCAAAATATTTCCGGATCCAGGGGATATTCTAAGTTAAGGAATCTGCAGCTAGATGTCTCTATCAGATCCACCCGACAGGATCTAAGAACACCAGGGCAGACTAACTCAACCAATGATGCCTAGCCAATCACAAACAGCAGCTACACCTGGAAGTGGCACAGGGAGTCTTCCACCAGTGGGGAGAGCCCTGCCAACCCTTTTGAGCATTAGATTTTCCAAGAGGGCTCTCATAGATGCATTCAGAGTACAGTACAGGACTCCTGTATGCCTTCCTGAAGTTACCTCCCCTGCCCCAAGTTCTGAAGATCAAGAATTACTGGGCTCAAGTCATCCATGTAGCTCTGGATTGGGTTAGGCAGGAGTGTGGTATCCAGAACTTCTAGACATGAGCATCTGTCCTCTGATCAGTCTGCCACTTCGGGAGGATCTTTTGTCACAGCACGGAAACTTCTGCACTCTGGACTGCGCAATCTCCACCTCCATGCATGGAGATTGAGCAGCAAGTTAACTGCTTTTGAGCTCCCTCCTTCCCATTGTCATGAATGTCATCCTAGCAGCAACAAAAATCTGTTTACACCAGGCACTGGGATAACTCCGTAGCTTGTGTGGCTCATGCCATACAGACCTACTGCAAGCCACGTTGTCAGATTTTTTTTTGTGCTGCCTTTATAGCCCAGTAAGGGGCTTGACGTGGGACAGTTAACAGTCATTTGTTGGCTTTTTTTGTTTACCAGACCAACCGTCCTAGTTTAAATCTCACGTTGTGATGATTTTTCTTAAAGTTTTTATTCATGCGTTTCTGCCAAAACCTTTTAGGATGCCGCAGAGGGACTTCAATTTAGTCTCACATTCCTTTTTAGGTCTCGCCTGAGCCAGCGCATGCGCTGCTCTGGCTGAGACATTTAGTAAGTGGGCTTTTAAAAGTCCGACCACACGCTTTTGCTGGCCTCAAGCTTGCGGTTACGCGCGCGGGCACACGCACAGCCGCCATCTGGCTTTCCTCGCGGCACCCTTACAGCACGCGATGAGGCGCCATCTGGCTTTCCTCTGGCTTGCTCTCCCAAGCGCCTCGCTCCGCCCATCTCTCGCCCCATTTCTCCCACTCTTTGCCTATTGGCCCTCTCTCTTCCCCTTTCTACTCTTTACATTCCTCCCGCTTCCCTGTCTTTCTCCCTCCATCACTTTCTCTTTGCCATACGAATGAGCGAACTCTATTCAAATGTCCTCACCGCAGAATGACAATCACTTAAAACAACACAGACATGCCACATTTAAAGTTGCCCATGCGTGTTGCATTTAGAGACGGCGTTGCTCAAGGATTTACAAGTTGGCGCACTTGTATGCATTCACACCTGATTCATATTCACTAGAATTTCTGCTTTTCGACGATACTTTTTAATGATTCAATAGTCTTTTAAAAAAGTTCTTTTATAACTGTTACTCCACAAAGCCAGCATATCAGCTAATCAAAAGCATTCAGCTACAGATGTTGAGTCATCATTAAAGGCTGCAGCGCGTTCTTTAACCTCCTTACTTCTTATAAAGTAGGCCACAGAAACTAAATGCCAAAACCCATTGAGCAGGGCGCACTGCTCAATGCCAGTCAGCACAAGCACACCACAACTGTGTCGGAAGAGTTGAGCCGCAGTTCAGGGGGAAAAATGTAGCGCTTCGGTAACCTCACATCAATCATTTTTCCACGGGTATCAATAATTCCGCAATACTCCACACGCATTGGTAAATTCGGTTACAAAGTTACCAACCTATTGCAGGTCGGACTGCAATTGTCCCCTTAGAAACGGGGGGTTAATGAGGGACTCTAGATCACTGCAGCCGATTCCCTTAGGCAAGTCCCCAATTTCTATAAGGTTCCAACCTAGCGAGTGCCCCTGAATAAGCCTCTAGGCGCTACAGCATCTTGCATGACCCTATACTACTACCCCGTAGCATCATTTCATACTAATTTTAAAGGAATGGGGTGCTATTTATTCGCTGGTTTGTTTTGGGGAAGCTTTCGCTGCCCTGTCCGTCTTCGATAACACATGACCCAACTGTGACATTCAATTTGGTGACGCGCCATTGTTCGAGATCAAAAATATTAGCTTATGGACATACAGCCCCTGACGAAAAGGATCTATTCTGAAAGGAGCCATTGTGTACTACTTAGTTGTAATTGACACGTTCCACAGTGTCAAACCAGCATGGACAAGCACATCTAAGATGGAATACGGAAGCGGGAACATTCCAAGTCCGGGGTTAAAGGCGGACCCGAGGGGTCACTTCACTGACCCAGCGATTTTCATTAGCTGGCAGCAAGCAGGAGACGGGAAAGGGGCGGGGTTAGGGGGATAAAGCAAGGCAGTAAAAGACCAAGCAGGTGGACGAAATAATTCATGCAATACACAACATATTTAAGCTTAAAGATGCACAACACGAGGTGGTGGTTACGGTTTAAAGCACTAAAATCGATATCTTTAATATGCACCATCTGTCACCTTGATGCAAATATTCAACTATCAAAAGCTGAAGCAATTCTTTACAATATGCTGGGTGCCGCTGCAAACCATGCGTATTGTCAGGCACAGAATTTGATGTTTTAACTCAGTTTTTAAACTGCATATTAAAAGATTAAACGTCATCGTTTAATGGAGAACATCGGGATTGTAATTATTTACTTACTTTAAGACATGAGCTTTGTTGCCATTTATAGGGAACAGGAAACGGAGACATCAATATAGATAAGGCGACTGAAATTATCTGGCACTGGAGGAACAAGTTATGCGGCACAGGAAAGAAAAACAAAACTTAAATTACGCAAATGCAAATTATACAACTGTTCTGTGACCTACTTGTCAGTTATGTATACAGGAATTCCAGTACTATAATACACAGCTCTTAAGAAGGAAAACTATACAGTTCAGCCAATCCTATTCAAAATTGTATTCACCACAATTAATAATTTGGTCTACTCTAAGGCACGCAAATGGCATTTTGTTCACAGTGGGCCATTGTGCATCACCCAGAGAAAAATAGGATGCGTAAATCATTCAGCGTTGCACTCAGGAGAAACCCTACCTCATTCACCACCTCCCAGTTAAGCCTGGTCTCCTGGGTTGGAGCAACACTATGTTCATAGCTGAGGTCCTCCTCACCCTACTGCTCCCCTGCATCCCCATCTGTCTGTCTTTCACAGCTCTAACACTCACTAGATTCACTGGATTGCCAATAGGTCTCACCTTTGGGACCTTATAAGTGTTTGGCCATGCAACAGTTGATGTTGTTGCACCAAGGATATTGTGCTGCATAACTAAATACTTATAAGGTCCCAAAAGCGAGACCTATTGGCTATGCCAATGCTTGTTAGTTTACCATTTGAGCTGATGCACAGCTGTCCTTTGCATCTCCTGACTCTGAAAACAGTCTCTCACTGCAAATAACTTCAGCTTGTCATGTGAGCCTCCAGAAACCATGTTCTTAATTGGACAAACTGGTGTTGCAGAGCAGTATTTTTGCAAAAGATTGACTCTTTCATGACTGCCAATCCATCACTATTCTGGCATTTTTTGCTCCACCTCACTCTTCAAAAGAGGAGGGAATGGCTTGACTGCCATATTTCAGAGGCATGCACATAGGGGGCAAACTATGCCCTACCCTCAAAGGAGGAACCCTTTGGGAGCAGAAAGTGTGCTAGTGAGTCCTGCCAACAAAGACTGATTTTCAGGCAAGTGTTTTACTCCATTTCTGCCCACACACACACCCTGCAGCATGGCCTCTGAGGGAGGCTCTGAAACATTCCCACCTCTAACTCAAGAGGGGATGCAGTCTGCTACTGCACCCACCCTTGTGAGGGCCCCCAAGACCTTCCCCAGGGTCAGGAAATGTGAGTATGGAACCCCCTGCAATGAATCACAGACTCAAGGTTTGAAACGTCGACTCCCATTTCCTTCTCTCCAGTAAATCTGCAAAGAGCAAGAGGGTTCACAGTCCCACAACTGTTTTATTCGATCCTTATTTGAAGG
This sequence comes from Calotriton arnoldi, assembly GCA_963921515.1. Taxonomy (NCBI): domain Eukaryota; kingdom Metazoa; phylum Chordata; class Amphibia; order Caudata; family Salamandridae; genus Calotriton; species Calotriton arnoldi. The sequence goes on from CAWUFW010000690.1 coordinate 3,596,180, forward strand.
GCTTCGAAAAATCAGTTTTAGAAAAAGGTACCAACAGGTGTTACCATTTTACTAAGAGTGATGAGGATTCAGTGACTCATGTTGTAAATTTAAACCTAAGAGGGAAAAAATAACTGCATAGTGTACCTACATTCATATTCTTTATCCATTTAGGTCTTTCCTAACAAAATGGTATATATAATAAATAAAAAAAAGGGTTACTGTTACCAAATGTAGTACTACTTAATGTATTCTACATTTTCTGGCTAGCTCCCCCATTTTAGACTAAGTCAATTTACATATTTCCATAGAACACATTTCCATCCTGCCAAACGCTGCAACATGGGAAGAACTCCTAGTTCCAATTACCGACATTGTACAACAACTTGTGGCATGTTCCTACATCTGATTTGGGAATGCCCAGTGGTTGCTCACTACTGGAAACAAATAAATCAAACACTGGGAGAGGGGTGCTTCACCCAGCCGACCTAGACCTCCCCCTCCCCACCCCCCCCAAAAAACAGAGGAGACTGCCCACTTCAAGGAATAAATCACTAGTCTTGTCCAGGTGAACTCTACAAGTCACTAAATCAACCCAAGCTCAACCCCCTGGTAGCTATGGCACAGAACAGACACGCTTAACTTAGGGCAATAAGTTAAGTATTTATGCAGTATGAAAACAGTAATAAACAAAATGCTGGACAATAAACATTCCAAACAATAAAAAAAAAAGTGTAACATTTAATAAATAAAATGACACCTAAATGGCAAAAATCCAAAAGGTGGGAAACCGGAGATGCGAGGTATTAAAAGATTTAAGGGAAAAATGGCACCACAAAGCATCTATGATCGTAGTAGACCGGTATCTAGGTGCAATTTCAGGCTGACTGCGATGGAGTTCAGGTCATAAAACACCAACCAAGTTGATTCCGGTCAAAGATTTTGCCTCCGGACTTAATCTTAAGTCCGGATCCACCACAGCAGTACACTTCTAAAGTCCCCAGGACTTCAGGGGAAGCACTTATAGACTTACAGGCTGTAAGGCAGAGGCCAACAGCAGGGTCCAAACCTGGTCCAGTTGCCACTGATCAGCTAGGTAGTTGCAGGAAAAGGCCTCTTGAAGTTGGTGGTGTCCCTGTAGCCACACATCAGCCAGCTACTCCTTTGAGTCCACCGCTTTGTCCAGAGTACACAAGGGAGCAGTTCCAGTCCTTCAGGGCTCCTCAGAGGTCTTCTGTGCTTTCGCAGGTCCTGAATGTGTTCAGAGGACAGTGCCATCTTTATGGTTTGCACTAGATGGGTGTGTGGTGGTAAATAAGACTCCTGGGCATTCCCTAACGAATGGGGTAAGAGTTCACTGGCCTTAATTCAAACAGGCCCAAGATGCAAAGTGTCAGGATAATTCCAAGATGGCCAAAGTCTTTACCCACACTAAACCTGGGCTCTAAAAGGGTGTGTACTATGAAAATTACAATTGTCTCCCCACATAGAACAATAAAATCCACTTTGAGGCAAGCACTGTACCCACAGAAAACCCAAAGACAGACTTCTGATAGGACAAAAGCAGGGCCCTCCAGCAACCAGACAGTGGTTACACAAGAATGGTCTTGGCATCCTCTTCTCTCCCTTTAAAGTGTGCCCCACGTGTTACATTTGGCTCAAGAGACCTGTCAAGCAGAATTTAACACTAGTGTCAAATTGGATGCCCACAGCCCCCCACCCTGCATATTTTATGGAGTACAGGAGTAATTTCTGACCAGCCTAATGTTTGATCCCGGGAGGCATTTCAAACCTATCCAAGGCTAATCACTGCTGGGCTACAATGGAAAGCTAATGCAATTAGTCTACAGGCATGAAAGAGTGAACTGCAAAAGTTTTCCTTAAAAAAATTTAATTGGGTTTTAATAACCATTAAAATTAGTTCTCATTTTTCTAGCTAATCCCATTCTCAGGGGTGACAACACAGAAAAAGTGGATTTCCTACAGCTCACTGGAACGGAAAACTCCAGGAGTGTACGATCACTGCTAGCAGGTTTCCTGGTGGCAAACAGACATTGCTCACCATTGGTGATGTGAAAGAGCCCCCACATTGGAAGATTAGACAAGGAATGAACTATTTACTGTCCTATGGTGAAAATGATTAATAAAGCAAGAAGCTTGAAAAAAGATAAAGTGTGGAGCCCCAGGTGGGAATATTCCCACAGCACTGGAACTAGAGGACGTGTTGCTTTCTTCAGTATGTGATCTACATAAGTCAAGAACAATGTACATAATACTCAACGACTGGCTAGGTTTTTATTGTTTGCCATGAAAATAAAGTTTAAAAAATGGCTTTGGGGACCCATCTTATTGGTATATATATATATATATATATATATATTAGCCTTCAGCTCACCGATTCTGTGAGTCAACCAAATGCCCATCAGAAAGTCATGGTTGCATAAGGCTTGTGAGCCAACTGAAAGAACATTCCCATCCTAGACAGGCTAAGATGACCTGACTAGCAAGTCATAAGGATGTATGCCAACTTCATTCCTCACAGGGGGGGGTTTAGACACAAAGCGCAGCTCTGCAAGAGTATCAGTTTTAAGTCTTATTTTATAACCAATCATGTGTTTCCTACCAGCTTCCTTTGAGGCTGCCAGCATACAGGCTGCATTCTTCAGAAGCAAAGAATCAAAACCTTAGTCAACACCAGAGAAAAAAAGCAATCGTGCATGGTAACTGTCAGATATCCCTGCTGCAAAAGCAAGGCATTTCTGTGAGGAAGGAGTGAAAAAACACTCCCATCAGCAACTGAATTGTGCAGAGGAACATACTACAGTTCAGTCCTTAGTGGGGAAATTATCTTCATGGTTTTTAAATATTGGGGCTTGTTAGTTGCATACCTTTTACAAGCCAGTTTGTGTTTCCCCAAGTTATAGATTAATGCTTTTGGTCGTTTCAGATCAGAACAGTAAGGTGTGGAAGAGCTACCCAGTGACTTAAAAACTTGCTCAATAGAGTGCAACACGTGAGACCCATATTACATGAACCAAGGCAGCAAACTTAAAAAGTGGACCAAAAAGTTTTTTTTTATTAAAACAATCAAGTCAGATCCGCATGTATTTGTCTTGACACCCAACTCATTAATGCATAAAGTTTTACAACTAAGACAACAATCTAGGTTCTTAGAGCTTGCAGGAAATGAGCTAAGGGGGTTCGTCTTGCACAAGCCGACTAGGCAAGGATTCGCCTACCCAGACAGCCCACATGTGAGGATCAAACCCCCATGACCAGTCACATCTAGTAGCCCATCAAAACGGTTCAAATAATTTGTGCCTGGGGTGCTGTAGCGTAACACTTACACCCCTGTAAGTGAGCAGAAAATTGGAGTGCTTTGGAGTAAAGGCAGGACTGTGGTCTTTGTGTATTGGGGGCAACTTGATGCAATCCGCCCTCTTGTCCAGGGAGGTCACCTTAAAATTAACATTATATACATAAAAATACATAAAAACAAAGCAGCAAGTTACAATAAAATAGCACCATAAACATTGTTCGATTCAGACATTCCAATACATCAGTATTCATTTCATACAAAACCTTAAAATGCAATACATATATACAAATATGTGCAATAATTAGGGACTGCTTTTTCTTGTACAGTCTGACTTTTAGTGAGTTTCCAAGAGGAAAGTTTCTTTGGCGAGGTTCTTCAGAGGTTAAAGTGAATTCAGAAATATCTTGACCTGCAAAACAGGAGACCAAATTTATTATACACAACATGGTGCATACGTTGCCATATACATACACATTGATGAGGAACACTATGATTAACAATCGTTATGGTTTGAGATAAAAAAAAAAAAACACTAAGATCAAGAAACATAATTTGGGGCTGAACCTGGTTTACAGAAGTGCCCTTGAGAGCGGGGACACTGCTTTATTAACACTTTCAAAGACTGAGCATATCCATGAACTCTTTTCCAAAATATCAAATTTGAAGGTTCATCACTTGTGTTTCAAGAAAGTTTAGCAGTCTTTCGCTGGGAACAGCAGAGGGATGCGGTTACTGTTAAATGTTTTTTGCCTTCAAACTTTGTCATATAGAAACGCAAAATCTTCCCAGTGAGATCGACGCAACCAGATACAATATTACAGATGGTGCATACCATAAAACAACCCGTGCTCCAGATTACAAAAAAAAAAAGTGGTAATAAAATACAACTACTAACAGTGCTGGTTCAGTCTTGTGGATAATCGCTTGCTGAAAGCCTTTAAGGGGCAAAGACAAAATTAACTTCATAAATCACCTGGTTAATCCAAGTAAATCTGCCATTGGGTTTGAAAATGCATTTAAATAAAAAAAACTTTTGGATTATATATTTTGTTTTAAAGATTCTAGATGGTCCATTCGACACAAAGGGTTTAAATAATACCCCCATGAAGGATAATTATTCTCAATCCATACATGGTAATCTCATACCAAATGGGATTGAATACCCTCTTCCCTACCCCATTTCCACTGCCATGCTACTGCTTTTGTAGAGTAAAATCGTCATCCAATTCAAGGCAAACACCATTGTTTGAGTGGATGTGGATTATTATTGGACAAACCATGGAGTATTTTTCTGCGTCAACTAAGAAGGATCATTCCCTCTTCCCAGAATCCTACAAATGACCAAATATACAAATTGACAGTTCTGTAGGACTTTGCTAGGATGCTATACATGCTAGGATGCTATACATCTAGTACACACTTTTCCCTGAGCAAGATCAAGAAGTCAGACATTTGAGTAGGTTAAGGTGATGGACCATGGTGGAAGACATAGGCCACCACACCCAGAAGAGCTGGGAAATGACTTTTCATGGAACAATTGTGGAGATAACGTATTTGCCACCCCTTAGCTACAACAATCATGGTGTCATTTTAAATGAAGTGGGTGCATGCGCTTCTGGACTGAGGAACCATGAAAACGTGTGACACTAATCTTAGAAAAGATAGTTTTACCTCTTCCTCCAACTCCTCCCAAAAAATACAAGTTTACACAGAACTACAAGATTTTAGTATTAGTTGTAAGGGCCTTGACAAATAGGACGTATTTTATCTGGAGCCACAAACTTTGCAGCATATTTACAGGCACTATGAAATCTTGCATCCATTTCTACCGAAACGAGGTTTGAAGAAACAGTTCTGTATTCTAACACTTCCTATTTCTTGTCATATCCTGAAACTACCAGCAAGCAAAATGAAAAGAACATGTTGGACTAGCTTGAACAATGGAGCTCCAACATTGAATCAGTAAATCTGTATTTTAGCTCTACATGTATTAAGATATGAGCCATAAAAGGAGTGTTTAATCTGAGAAAAATGTCAGACCTAAAAGTAAATACATTGACAGAAAAGTTGAAGAAGTTGGTGCAAAGACTGGTGTGGCTTCTTGTTTCAGACTCATACAAGAAAAACAGTGGCAGTATAAACACTTGAAAATTCTCCCTCTAAGATGCTCTCCATACAGTGCGTAGCATGATGCTTCTCAAAGCAGGGTAGTCTCCAGCATGGAGTATCCACAACGGAGGAACAGAGGTGTGGGGGTTTCTGCACCTGGCTGTCAGACAACTGAAAGTGTAATCCAGCAAGGAGACACGGCCTCTCATCAAGGATCACCTTTACCTTGCACAACAGAACCTGCAGTGCCTTCACCCCAATCATCCACGAAATGACAGTTCAGGAAGACTTGGCTGCTCCTTGCTCAGAAAAAGCCCTAATTGAATTTTGTAAGATCACTCCCCTAGTTTTTCGACTCAAGCGCACAGAGGTCTGCTAACCAGATCTCAGTGCCAGTTTCCTGGCCCTAGAGTGTACTTCGAATTGGCTGTACCCAAGTGGCAATGGCTAACTTAACCTGCAAGTCCCTAGGATATGGTATCATGGTACCCAGGGCATGTAAGTTAGAGTGGTACCCCAAGGCTTGCAGCATTGGTTGTGCCACCCTGAAGGAACCACAAGTAAAACAAGTCCGCTACTGCAGATTGGTAGAGCAGTCGTGCACTATTAGCACCAATTTGCCATTGAAAGCAATGGCAAAGCCACCTCTTTCCATGGACATGTGTATAAATCAGCCCTCTGGAAGGCCTACTGAGCCCTAAAGGCAGGGTTCAACACAAAACAGACAAAACATGTTCGTTGCATGTCCTGATTGTAAAAAACTGCAGTACTGCGGGTTTTACTATGGAAAGACTCGGTCAACTAATTGGAGTACAAGGTTACACACTGACCCCTCGGCTGTGCCAACTCCAGAACGGTGAGACTAAAGTAGGCACTCCAGGGTATCAAACAACTTGTTACATTAAGCCAGACTTGTATCACAAGTCAAAATTACTGCAGCTTGTTGCAGTGTTCAGCTTTAGTGAAGCTGCCACTTTGTTGACCTTAAAACTCCTGTGCCTTTCTGGGGACACAGGGAGCCTGCACCAAAAGATAGTTTTCTGCCCCTCCTGAAGATATGTGCCAACGGCTCTCAGGAAGGAGAACAATGAGGAATTGCAGACCAGGGAGGTATCACATGCCTCCTGCAGGAAGTCATTTGGGTGTTAGCCCCAAAAGGCACGCTTCAGAGGTGAAACCACCTTTAAAGGGCAGATGTGTGACACTGGAATGGGGGGGGGGGGACCCCATTGTTGAGGCAGAGAGGGGAAACCAGTTGCTAAACCTGTATCCCCAGGGGCGGTGGTGAGCTAGGGAGGTCTGTACACCAGGAGAGGGATCTTGCCATCTTGGGAGAGGGCAGAATGGCACATCCTGGTGTAGCCAGATGCCACACTCCACAGAAGTGGTCACTAGGTGGGAAGGAACCTGGTAACCCACTGGCTACCAACCACGTCCTACTCTGAGGGCACTTTCAAAGCGTAAGTGGGCACCAAGACCACAACAGACTTGGAAGGACCATGGAAAGACTACCCTGCTGCACCAAGAGACCAGCAGAGAGGCTGCACTAATGAGGACTACACCTGGTGGCTAGCAAAGAGAGGGTGTCTGCCATGTTCTGCTCTAGGAGAAGCAGCCTCAACAAACCAGTCAAGCCTAGACAACTCCATGGGCCAGCTGGCTGGCCTGTTCGTAGCACGGGGACACAACGGCAGAAGAAGCCTGCTGGGGTGGGGGGGAGGCAGAGCTTGCTCGCGACCAAGATGGCCTCTTGAGCATCGAGCTCCGTAACATCGTTGCTCAATTTGCCAAGAATCCGACAGTTTCGAAAATCCTCATATCGCCGACACCGAGATTGAAGTGTCGGAAAGTGCAGAGCACCGGAGAGTGGTGTCCCGGTTCCGATCCGAGTGCCACAGCCGAAGAAAAGCCACCCGGTCTGTCTACGACCTTGGTAGGCCAAGATCCCCGGGCTGTAGTGCGCACTGGATGCTGCGGCCTGTCTGTGCTGTCCGCTGCGCTGCGGCAGTAGGAGTCGCTGTGTCGGCTCTGGCGACCTCCCCATACTGTGAATAGCAGTCCCTTCCCCCCGCTCGGCTGGAGATCTGCCTGTGGTGACCGAGGAGACCCTTACGGCTTGTGAGGGGTAAGGAGTGAGGCAGGGGGGGGTGAAGGAGGATCTGAGCGGACGGCGACTGGCTCTGAACGGGCAGCGGGAGCCGACATCGGAGACACGCCTGGGGTGCCCCACCTGCAGACTGCCCCCGCAGACCTACATTGCCTCACCTGATGCTGGTGTGTCCCTAGTTCGGGGCCCCCGCTGAGGCGATCCTTGGCGCCTGGTGGCTGAACTCGGTGGTCCCCTGCCTGCGGCGTGACGAGTGACCGGCACTGCCCCGCCTGCGGGAGAGCGGGCGGTGGCACGGCAACGATAGCGTTAGTGCCTTGAACAGGAGGTGGTAGTGCTGAGGTGCTACGCCTGTGAGCCCTGCCCGACGACGGCGTTCTGCAGTAGGCCTTGAAACCCTCCCAGAGGAAGCCCCTGGTGGTCCCCGGGGGTCCACGACAGGTTGAGAGAGTCGGGTTGGGAGTGGAGGCTGGCAGTGCTGCCCACATTATTGGAGCCACCAGGGGGTAGCGAGGGCTTGCTGCTGGAGGCAGAGACAACCCCTGGATAGCCACTGGAGAACCACACCGGGGTGAGTTTTCGCGCCCTGCTACGCTACCTCATATCCTTGCGCTGGCAGCCAGGCACTAGTCCGCTGAACCTCTAGACGGGGAGCCTTCAATCCTGCTGAGTCCCGCTGGTCGGTGCGGTAATCCCGGCGGTTTGGGAGTGCCGCACACCTTGCTACCACGGGTGCCTGGCAGAGGTGACCCAGATCCTGCTGTGTTGTGGTTACCATTGCGGCGCGACCACAGTACCAGTCGACATGGGGAGGGTGGACAAGGCTCAGCCCAAACTCTTTTGAGCAGAAGCGGTCCAAGTCACACGATGCCGCGGAGAGGGAGGAGCGGATGCAGGGCAGATCTACGCCGGAGGATCCCAGTCCCGATCTCCGTGAACTGCTGGTGAACATGGAAAAGAATTTGCAAAGTGGGATCAACTCGTTAGGCACCAAGATGGATGCCCTTTCCTACCGCATGGATAGAATGGCGGAACGCATCGACAAGCATGCAGAGCGATTAGACATGGCTGAGCGGCGCATTACTGAGGTGGAGGAATCACATACTACTTTGGATACAGATCATAAGCAACTAGGGAGGGTCTTGCGAGTCCTCCAAGACAAAACGGAAGATTTGGAGGCGCGTTCGACGCTGTAACCTCAGGATCATAGGTTTGCCGGAGACCACGCCCACTGGCAACGTGGAACAATTTGTGGAAAGAATGCTGGTCACTACTAGGGGACGGTGTTTTCTCTGCCATGTACGTGGTGGAAAGGGCGCACCGCTCTCTGGGTCCTCGCCCCCCTCCGGGAGCGCCACCTCGCCCTATCATTGCTAAATTACTCAACTATAGGGACAGGGATGCGGCGTTGAGAATGGCAAGGGAGAAACGCTCGTTACAGTATGAAGGCTCTGAAATATCTTTGTTCCCAGATTTCACCATTCGGGTACAGGAGGCCCGGCGCCAGTTCGTCCCTATGAAAAAGCAGCTCCGTGATTTAGGCATTGACTATGCTATGCTGTATCCGGCGAAACTCAGGGTCAATAGACAGGGCCGCTCGCAAATATTCACAGACCCCCAAGCCTTGCAAAAAGCCCTAAAAAGCTGGACGAAGGAACGGAGCCCTGGCCCGGAACAACAAATGGATCCTGGGGCGACAGGGGGCTCACTCGAAGACCAAGACTGACACTAAAGCTGGCAAATGGACGATAAGTATGGTTTACTGCCAAGTGTGTGGGAGTCGTGTGGGCGAGGAACTGTATGATCATGTGAAAGGCGTCAGGGGGTGGGGTCCATCGTTGTGCCGGATGTGGGGGCGTGATTTTTCAGGAATGCTTACTCAGCTACCTTGGGGAACGAATGGTAGTCCCATGGGCTTGGATGCCACTTAGCGTTGGAAGGTGCCGAAAAGGGAATGGGAATGCATGGAGTTGATGAGAGGGGGGGGGGGGATATACCTCTCCTGTGGCTGGGAAAATTGTTATGCAGTTCTATGTGATTCTGCACGAAGGGAACAACAGACAGGCCGGCACGGTTCGCACATTATAGCCTGCATTTAAGTGATCGGTGAAACTGTACATTCCTTGCAAGACGATGTAGGGGGGAGAACTGTTTTCAGTGTTTTCACAGTTGCATTGCTTTCCGAGCAACATCTGCCCCCGCGTGCAACACACCAGGGAATTTAGAGTGGGGGGGTGGGGGGGATTTGTTTGGGCGGGTGGTACGGGGTGGGACCGAATAGGGAGGGATGAATCACGACCATGTTGGGGGTGGTATGCTGTGGGTGGGGGGTGGTCTGTTGAAGGGGGAATTGTTGATTTTAAAGTTCTGCTTAGCTGTGCGCCTTGGAGTACTAGATGTGGACGATAGTTTACTGAGCTGTTGGTTGGATTACATACTACGCTACATTACACATGATGGCAGTGCACGGTGAATATAGATGCCCCAGGCACACTGCGAGCCCTCACTTGGAACGTGCGTGGGCTCAATGATTATCGGAAGCTACGCAAAGTGCTGCACTATTTACACCGGCATCATATTGATGTGGCCCTGCTGCAGGAAACGCATCTTCCCATGTCCAGCCCTTTGCTCCGTAGCAGAGGCCTACTAGGCAACATTAATGCTTCAGGGTTCACGACGCATGCTAGGGGGGTGCTGATATGGGTCAACCCTCGGTCGACAATTAAATTGGTGCAATTGGACTCAGATCGTGAGGGACGGTTCACGCTGTCCAAGTATCAAGGGAAAGGGGCGGACTTCATTGTGGTAAACGTTTACGGCCCCAATTAAGACTGTCCGGAATTTTTCGCTACGCGTGCCCTCTATAAGTATCCGGAGTCGCGCTTTCTATGGGGGGGGGGGGGGGGGGGGACTTGAATTTGATCCGGAGCTGGACAGATCGGGGGGCCCGGTACGGCGTCCGTCGGCAGCAGCCAGGTCCCTCGAGAGTGCGCTGTTGGGACTGGACTTGTGCGACGTCTGGAGATCTAAACATCCGGAGAAAGGGGGCTATACGCATTTCTCTGCTTTTCACAATCTACACACCCGTATAGATTATTGGTTGATCTCATCCCAGTTGCTGGGAGGCGTCCGGGACTGCCAGATACTACCGCGCACACTGTCTGACCATTCCCCCTTGCTGATGGTGCTGTGCTTACCGGGGAAGGCGGTTCCGCCATTCACCTGGCGATTCCCACCCTACTCCTTATTAGACCCTGTATTTAAGGCGGATATGGTTGAAGCCATTGACACCTTCTTTGCGACGAATATTGGCTCGGTGGATAGTTTCCAGGTGGTTTGGGAGGCCTTTAAGGTCGATATTCGGGGAGTGGCTATAGCAAAGCACGCGGGTGTTCTGCGCTCTATCAGGCAGAGGCTGATGGATACTGAACGTAAACTGGCTATTCTTGAAAGACGACAACTGGAGATTAATGACGAAAAGACTATGTGCGAAATTAAGGAGCTCCTGGGGGAGTATCAGGAAGCAGCGGACAGTGAAGTCAAACATCTGGGTAAATATGCCACGGCCCGCGTGTATGGCGAAGGGGATAGGCCGGGTTCGGTCTTAGCACGAACATTGAAGGCTAAAAGGGGTAGAACGCGAGTCTCGGAACTTCAGGCGGCCGATGGTACGATTTTAACGGATGAAATGGAAATAGTGGAAAGGTTCCGACAATTCTTCTCGGAGTTATATTCTGCCCGCAAGGCAGGTTCCGAGGCAGAAATCCTTCATTATCTTGAGCATATTCAACTACCTTTTCTTGAAGCTTCACACCGTGAGCACCTTATGAGGCCGATTGATAAGGAAGAGATTGTCTTGGCTTTGACTAGCATGAAAGCTACGAGCGCACCGGGGTCGGACGGTCTTACTGTTTGCTTTTACAAAAGCTTTATCGATTTATTGCTCCCTCATCTCGCTACACTATTTGAAGACATGTGCACCTCGGGTACGATGCCCCCGACAATGAGAGAGGCGATAATAGTGGCCGTCCCTAAGCCAGATAAGCCGCCAGATGAGTGCGGCTCCTACCGCCCTCTGTCCCTGCTAAACGTTGACACCAAGCTGTTTGCTAAGATTCTTGCTAACCGGCTCGCACCTCTAGCGCCAGTACTGGTTGCCCGGAACAGGCTGGGTTTATACCTAGCCGAAATATCACTTATAACCTGCGCACTGTGTTCGGTGCCATACAGCATACTAAACCAGATTCCAGAGCTGTGGCGGTATTCCTAGACATGGAAAAGGCCTTCGACTCTGTGGAATGGTCCTTCATGCGACTTGTACTGACCAGGATGGGACTAGGTCCTGTTTTTCTACAATTAATTGGGGTATTCTATAACTCTCCGATGGCTCGTATTCAAAATAGGCGACTTGGTGACTACAGCCATTACGATTGGCAGAGGGACGAGGCAAGGATGCCCGCTGTCTCCGATTTTGTACGCCTTGGTGGCGGAGCCCCTGGCGTGCGCGCTAAGGGAATATCACGGACATAAGGGTGTCTGTTATCCATCTTATAAGATTATCGTGTCAACCTACGCAGATGACACTTTATTGTATGTACATGAGCCAGAGGTCAACCTCTCTTCCGTACTACTTGAAGTGGTACATTTTGGTGCCCTATCTGGCCTACGTGTTAATTGGTCTAAATCCGTGATTTTCCCCCTTACGTCTCACTCGCCCCTTCGAGCCGGACTATCCTTTGCTATGGTCGACTGATGCAATTAGATACCTTGGAATTCGAATCCATACGGACTCGGATATAGTATTTAGGGAAAATTATGGTTCTGCAGTTAGCAGACTTGAAGATGACGTAGAAATCTGGATCAGTCTACCACTGTCACTACTCAGGAGAATATCTATCATGAAGATGGTCGTATTGCCGCGTTTCTTGTTCCTTTTCACCAATATACCCATAGTCTTGCCTCGCTCTCTTTCAGAGAGTCAATTCCCTATTAATCAAATTGGCCTGGGCTGGTAAACAGGCTAGGGTGAACTGGCGGACACTGACGCTACCATATCACTTGGGGGGGTCTGGGGGCGCCTGATCTAAACATATTATAGAGCAGCGCAGGGTGCTTTAGCCTATTATTGGATGCATGGTTCGCCTGACATCCCGTTTCTCCGCCTGGAAAGACTTTTCGCGGAGCCCCTCCCTCTCCCGGCTACCCTATTCGAACCGGTGGATCGCCGGACCGGAATCTTGGACTCTGTCAACTCAATTACAGGCGGGGTCATTGCTGTATGCCCCGACCATGCCCGTAGAGTGGGCGCTCTGGCTGGTACCGTGCAGAGACAAGGGGGTCATCCGCGCATTGCAGTCCTTAAAGATACGGACAATGGGAGACCTGTTTGATGATGGTACAGCGAAAACTTGGGAGGCTGTGGCGGACCCGGCAGTTCAATTCCATAGGGTGCGGAGGGCGTTGGGGGGACATACTAGGCGCAGACCTGTCGGAACCTCCTGAAGTTTTGGAACTGTCCCATGTAATTAAAGCTAAGTCGCCACGTAAAATGGTCACGAATATATATAAAATAGCAATGTCACAGAGCGCAACAATACACCAAGGCTCGGTTAGCCTGGCAAAGTGACCTACAGGAAACCATTGATGATTGTACCTGGGCCTATTGCTGCACGGGTACTCGACGTGTGCCCTTGCATGGCAGACACAGACTTATACATTTTAAATTTATTAATAGAGTGTACTACACCCCGGAGCGATTACACAGATATGGGTTAAGGGACTCATCGGCCTGTGAGCGATGCAGAGCGCAAGCGGAGGATTTTATTCACCTTGCGTGGCACTGCCCAGGGGTGCGTGGATTCTGGGAGACAGTATTTAAGGAGCTGGGTGAAATTGTAGAGGCTGTTTTGACTCCGGACCCGCTTCTGGCACTACTGGGATACTCTAAACCGCTGCCTAGATCAGTGCGCAGACTGGTGGACATGGGACTACTCATAGCTAAACGGCGCGTTGCAATGTGCTGGTTGAGGGGGCCCTTACCCACCATAGCACAATGGTCGCAGGATATGCTTTATTGTAGCACACAAACAGACATTTAGCGAGCTCCTCCCTCCCAGGAGTAGACCCAAGAACTTCTGGGGACTTTACAAGACATTCCAACTCTCCAGAGCGGGAAACACAATAACTGAGCAGCCGGGGACCTCAGCGGGCTCTGCCCTCGTGGCGCCTGAATAGACCAGGGTGGGTGGTGACACGAGCTGCACAGGCGCGGTCATGGCAGGTGCGATGCGTTGGGGCAGCAGGTTCTGATAACGTTTACTAGGTGGGATGCACCTTTTACCGTGCACTGATAAACTAGCGATATTCCACAGTTTGATGTGTAAGATGTGTATTTTTCTTTTTTTTTGAGGTGCGAGCTGAGCAGGGTTTGCTTGTTGATTTAGGGTATTATTTCAAGTTCAAATAAGCATGCTGCATATAGAATTGTTGTGCAAGATCGCTGCCTGCCCCCCATTGGGGTTGTTGGCTTCACAGCTGTGTAATTTTGGCTCATGATGATTTGCTGTCGGCCCCAGGGTTGTAGGCTGAAGGCTGTGTTTGGTTGAACAGTATGCAATAAAAATAAAAATAATTTTTTTTTTAAAACACAAAAAAAAAAAAAAAAAAGAAGCCTGCTGGGGCAAGTTGGTAGCCTAAAGTCTTCACGCTGCTACCACCGCTGCCGTACAGCACCGAGGACCAGGACTTTGTCGCACCAAGTTGCGCTAGAGTTCACCGAGCCCTGGAGTGCTGTTGGAGTAGCTGGAACACTCAGAAGGCAAATTATCGACCCAGGAAGGATTGGCCTGTGACCAAGACTGGTAGTCCAGGGGCGACTGGACTTCTTGGGACATCAACCCTGCAACCAGGACCCCCCCCCCTCACCATATTCGTGGACCGAGGAATCCTGCAGTAAGACCATTAATCACGTCGCATCCACAGCATCCTTAAAGCATCTTAAGCATACTTCTCTTGCATCAGGGCCACTCTAAAGGAATCCATTGCAAAGCGGATAAAGTGCCTGAAACTGCTTCTGTGACTAAAGATTCTTGAGGACCTTGCTTGTCCCCCGACTAGCTCCCTGATTGAGTTGGCCACCCAGAGTACTTGTAATTACCGGATTAACACTCACCTAAGTTTTATTTGAAAAAAAATTACGTGTACAATCTGTGGCCTTTCCCAAGGCTCGTTCACGGTTGAGTGAAATTGCTTTGATTTATTATTGCTGGTAAAATCTACATCTCTGTAGCCCTTCGGTGGATCTTTTTCGTTTAAGTGTCTAAATTATCATAAAAAGTCTATTTTTGTAAATTGGTGTCGGATAAGCGTGGTGTCGATTTCTTCCTCATCTGTTTTGGAGCTGTTGAAATGCTCAACACTTGTTCCTCTGTGTAAGCCTTGTTGCTAAGTGCCAGAGCTACCCAGGGTTGAGCTGAGGGATTTACAGACTAAACCTACTGAACCTAAAGTGGTTGGTAAGTATTACACGGTGAGGTTGCACAACCACACCATATAATACACCCCATTTCCTCACAATTTTCTAAAGGAGCCTCACCTCAATTTTGTACAAAAAGCCAAGTGAGGGTATCCAAACTGGATCTGATAGGCCTCCATTACTACAGATTCTCTCCAGTACACCATACAGACACCACAGAGGCTACAAACACGCACGATATACACTTGGGCTGACAGACTACTGGCCCATATGCACTTGCACAAATCCCATCACTCTTTTGGCACAGATAAAAAATAAAAAGTTTGGTCACAACTGTGGCGTCATAAAACCGGTTCCGATTCTACCCCCGTTCTAGGTCCTAAACCCATGACAGATAGCACTGTCTGACCTGGAGGGGCACCAAGCATGCCCTTGTTGACACAGGATAGGTGCAGGATCATACTCATGTGAAGGGGCAGGCCTATACACACACACACACACACACACACACACACCACACACACTACATTGACACGACACCAGAACTAGAGGGCCAAAATCAAAAATTAGGATACCAGATACACAACAGCTGGGAAGAAGGAATTTGAAGGCCCACTGGGCCCAGCTGCCCCCCAGACTAGTATCCCTCTTACAGACTAGTTTAATTAAATTGTACGAACACCTACAGATCACTGGTCAACACCCTAGACCCACAGGTATAGCTGAGGGACAGAAGGCTGATCAAAGGGGAGTGGATGAAGGCAAAAATGGTGATAAGACAGGTAGCCACCTCAGCCAATTTTTTTTCATTCTACTTAAATACACACACTAAATATACTACACACGAGTCAGTCTGTGGCATTTAAAATTGAATTTGCCCCTCAACTGCCTGAGAATGATTTGGGACTTTCTCCACTGTCAGGAGATGTAGAAATCAATGTGTTTTCTGGTGGAGGCGGACCGAAATTCGGTCCACATTTGTGAGTTAGTGGTTGGAACTAACCACAAAAGTTACTATTCTAGACCTGTTGAGGGGTTTGGATGCTTGCCTTATAAAACTATTGGACTCCTTACTCTTGCTGTGCAATAAAAGATTTGACGGATGAATGGCTGAATCATGACAGGTAGGAGTCTAAAAGAATTTAACTTACCACACCAGAGGTTAAGCCAAGAAACCCAAGAATATGGGACCTACGAAAAGCCAATTTTCATCTTGTTATGCGATGTAGCCCATGTGCCCTGTTTCTGCTTCAAATGCTTATTTTGTTATTCCAATTCTATGTGATGGTACAGTTCTGACCAATGAATATTACATTGAACTGTAGGAACATTGATACCCTGTTTCTACCACTAGTGTTGACATTTTAGGCAGTGCCAATAAACAAAACAAAAAGGCAGATGCAGAACAAATCTTTGCAGCTGAAACAGATACTGAATCAAGGAGCTGTTTTCCTACAGGAAGACAGATCATATTTGGGCACTCGACAGACACACCAAAAATGCACTTCTGAAATTCATCACAGCTGTTCACATAGACATACAGTAGCAGCCACATCGTCTACTGGAGAGGAATGCCACTGAGAACAGACCTACAGCAAGTCTAGAGTTACTCTCCTCTGAAATCTCTACAGTCCAACATCTAGCCTAGTGGAAGAGTTTGTCTGAGAGCTGTACGTATAGGAGCTGCTGAAACACACCCAAGACAGCTAAGAAAGATATACTCCCACAAAGTATGGTTCCCTGAAGCAGGGTGTTGTGGAATATGTCAGAAGGTAATTAAGAACCAAAAACGCGAAGGGCAAAAGAAACTGAGGGTTCCAAGGAAATAAATAAAACTTTAAAAGCTTCAGTCCATATACAGTGATAAAAGACTACTACAGGGACTTCAGTCTATGGTGGCTGTTGAAAACAAAAAAATCTGGATGTTAGGCAAAGGAGGTAATTAAGGAGGGGAGGCCTGAAGGGCAATCACTAAGAATGCACAGGGAGAACTAGCTGGGGTCCTCTGTCTTACACAACCTACTTCGATTCAGTACAGCAACAAGCAAAAGGTTAGTTATGCATGTGATACAGCGTTAGTTATAAGCCTTACCAAACACGACACAATAAAAGTTACCACATACCTTTTCCAGTAAATCTTCCTGTTTAATCTTGTCATTTTTGAAGTCCTCATTAACGTCTAAGACCAAAATTGGAATATCCCGGAGGTTTTCAAAGTCAACACTAAAAAAATTAAATTAAAAAAAAAAAATGTTTAAGATTATGTCCCAAACAAAACTATATATGATCCGATGGCTCCTAGATAAAAACAAAATAATTGCTATACAATCAGGATTCTAGAAATAATGGTCTTGAATTGGCTCTTTATTCATCAAGAAGCGGAGGGGGGAAAAAATAGGCTTGCTATAAACAGTGGCCATAACCCACTTGAGATGGATACAGTAAAACCATTGTTTTCTAAAGACTCAAGACAATAACCCAATTTATGATGGTGCTTGATAAGCCGCCTCATCTCGATGAGAATTGTTACTCAAAACTTGTAGCTATATAAAGACCTAAACCGGTCTTCTGTGAAAATAAACTCAATTGCAAGGTAATGCATTTTTCTAATTGGCCTAAACAAATTATCAATTTACAGGAGTATGCATATTTGTGAATTCTAAACACTATATAGGGCTTGAAATATGCAGCGAGGTGTCTCTTAAGAGTCACTGAAGGTTTAATAACTAACATATCACCTGTGTTGCCCACTCATCACTAAGGAGGAATTCTGTTGCACACATCTGGGCTTTTGTTACCGCCAATTTTTCCAAAATACACAAACTTGTACTCTGTTACAAACCGATACAGGTGTTCCTAAACTTTGCATGCACAAGTGGCTCATAGTCACAGCAGCATTAAAACTCTAGCTATTTTCTTGTAACTACAGTTGTTAGCTAGATGGCCATTTGTCTAAAAATTGCATTTCCCCCAACATATTCTAACCCAAAGAAAAGGGATCTTACCCGATTCCTGTACTACAAGTAAGCAATTTGTAAAAGGACAGTGGGCCCTTACCATGGGGTCCTCAGATTTCCAAGGTGGTCAGTGAAGGCGTTTCCCACTAGCACACTTGGATGAAAGTTTTCCCATTCTGAGCTTTTCACAACAGTGGTCAATCGCTAGGAATAATTATTCTTACATCATTTATATGGGCCTTATTTTAAGACTTGAGTGAAGTGGGCACAGCCTTTGTAGGTGCAGGGACTGTGTGCTCAGGCAGCAGGAGAGCAGTTAGTATTATTCCTATCTGCATGGACTGCTCTGGTTTTTGGACTCTTATTGAGTCAAGAGTGAATAAGTGATGGCTTTGTTCAGTCACTTGAGATCCTTCTACTTTCCAGACCAACGGCCCCATAGGGATTCATACATTTCGTGCGTCTTGCTGGTTCAAATGTTGGGGGTCAAGATGCCTGAACTAGAAAATGGTTGGCAGAGCACACAGGGGGTGGCACCGGATGTGGAGGAGTTTTCCCAAATCTTCGTGAGAAATTCAAGTTTACCTTGTACAATAGTCTTGGTGTTAAGAGTTCTAAATACCTGAAGGGTACAGCTACTGATTCCATGCTGTAAATCAATATTAGGTCAGTTTGATGCACTGAATTATCTAAAGGAGGACCTTCAAGACCGATCTGAAGAATGTCCTTCACCTTGAGTTATGGAGATAAGATTCTCAAAAATTCCCCAAAATGTATGCTATTAACAAGCGTTTCCCTCCTCAATTATTTAAAAGAGCGCTCAGAAAACACATGAAACAAAAATATACAAATAAACAAACCTAAAACAGGCATGAATTAGGATCAGTTTGCTTACTTCATGGTTCTTGAATGAAGCCACATTTCATGTTTGAAGTGAAGTTTTCTAGATATTCCAGCTCAATTCCTTGCTCCTCTTCCCTGCCTCTATAGCGCAAACGTTCCATACATTTCTGTAAACATTAAAAAAAAAAAAAAAACTGAACACAAAAGCTTAGGTTCCGATACTTTTCTCATGAATTTCTTCTATAATTATATCACTGTCGAAATAATTACATCAGGTTTCATCAATTACTAGAAAAGAAATTACACCCTGCTAAAATTATTCGAAAAAGTTTGACGTGCACACAGATAAAGCGGTGTAGAAATAAATCTCCAACAGCTTCCTTCACAGTCCAGCTCAAACCCGAAAATCAGGCGCAGAGTTTTTTTGCACTCAGTTTCATTTTAGGCCCCTTGCCGACAATACAGCAACTCTATGCTACCCAATCAGCATAGCTATGGCGACTAGCCTCTTTGGCATGTTATTCATCGAGTCTAATACTGCTACGAGTGGGGTTAATCAAGGGTATTCTCAGTCGGTGTTCACAGCCTCCAAAACTTACTCTCAGAATGTCACCTCCCAGGTTTTTAGGTCTCAGCTGGCATTGGAGCGCGCATGCGCTCCTCGCCTGCGAGAGCTATAGTCAAGTCAGTTTCGAGAAGGGGACTCGAGCCCCGCCTCTCATTTCCATTGGGTAGCGTCAGCGTTTATGGTAAATGCTGGCTTCCCATTGGAAAGGAGGGTTTTTCGTTGCCTCCCTTTGGCGGACTGTCTCGCCTGCTTCACGGCTGTCGTGAAGACATTTCTTATCAGCTTGTTTATTTAACAAGCCGATAAGAAATGTCTTCACGAGAGCCGTGAAGGAGCATGCACCATATGTCCTGCAGCCACGCTGGCTTCACGCCTGGAGCATGCGCCAGTCAGCTCTCATTGATCTGCAGCGCGGTCCTCCTTTCACTTTCGGGACCGCGCTTGTTGCTAATGGCACCCCTCGCCTGGCTGGATTTGATTTCTCCCTGGGAGAGTTGCAGCCTCCCAGCAGCCCGGTCATTGAGGCGGAATGGTACACTCCTGCTGTCTGCCTCTCCTTGGGAAGTAGGTGGCGGATCCGGTCATCTCCAATTACCCTCCAGCTTGCTTGAAGCTTGCGTCATGGCTACTCATTTCGAGGAATCCGCCTCACTTGGAGACCTTGGTTACCCGATTGGCGCTATAAGCACTATTATTAAGGGGCGCCAGTACCCCGGGGGCTTCAGGCCCCGCTCACTTCCGAGAGTTGTTGTGACAGGTCTCTATGTCAGTACCGTAGTGACGGAAGGGCAGGCACCGTGTCGGGATGTGCTGGGGATTTTTTGGTCAGGGAAGGGGGGGTCGTTGTGGTGTTTGAGGCACAGGGCCAGATAAGATTTGCATCCGGCTGCATCTGGGGGGCGGAGTCACACCGAGCAGTGACAGCCTGAGTGCTCCAGCTGCTGGCGGGTCCCTCCGTGCACCCCTGCCCGGTGCATCTTCTCCCGCCGCAGTGAGCGCATCCGCCCCACTCGGAGCAAACAGCACCATTAAAAAAAGACAACTTTAAGAGAGCAGCTTCCACTGTGAGGTGTTACCATGGCGATGAGCGAGCTTTCCATGCTCTGAGTGAAGATGAGGCAGGGCGCCAGCGACCTGCGGCTGCATGCCACCACCAGAGGCTCCCCAGGAATGTGCCCCCAGAAGGACCGGCACAAATGGGTAAGTGGGCCATTGCTTTGCCGTCTGTTTGCGGGCGTTTGCTTTTCGTTTTCAAATGAGTGGGTTGCTTTTGTGGATGATTTGTACCATGAGCCAACGATGCAATTATCAAGGGAAGATGTGTCTTGACACTGGACAGAGCGTTTGACGTATTGCTTTATTGTTTTGTGACTTTTTGGAGCGATGTCTTCATGAATGTTTTATTGTACATTTACAAGTGCTCTGAATCCGCAAAAAGGTCCTCGTGGCGCTTTACAGCCAATAACATAGATCAGTGAGACAAGCGGTCACTGATTAGATCTATGTTTCACCTGCAGGTCACCAGGTTCAAGAAGGGCGGGGTGACGTAGCTTTGATTTTTCCGAGAGTGATATCTTACGTAGCAGTGAGTTGGGTGTTTGTAACAGTTATTAAGCGGTACGAACCAGCAACACAGGGATAGCAAGCACTGTATGAATAAACAATGCATCGTTAGAGTACAAGCCTGGACGAGAAATGCATGATTATTGTGTACGATTACAATGACATGATGTCAAATGGACCTTTGCGTACTTACTAGTGTTCCGGAGAATGATATTGCCGCCGCTGTATTTTGGAAATATGTCTTTGGTATGCTTATATTGTTAGGTAGTGATTGGAAGTAGTTTAAATGTGTTAATAAATAAATAGCGTTTGTGTTTTGGTGAAGGAAGAGATGTGCAATAGCATCCAAAGAAGCAAGTTTTTTGTTTTTTTTCATCTGAACGTATAAACACGGTTTCCTATTTTTGAAATTAATCTTTGCATTGACCCAAGTCTGTGCAGGCTTCAATATGACTCATCGTCTGTGTTGTCATCAAGAGCCCTGAACTCCATTCATCCATCCATCCCTCCGTTCGTCGGTCGGTCCATCCACCTCCAACTCCTTCTCCAACCCACTCTATCCGCCCATTTTATGTGGCGTTTGTTACTTTTATAGCCATAGCGCCCCACGCCACAGTAATGTCACCTCAAAGCTCTGAATGGATGGGACGGCGAGTGGTCGATAAGACGGGGCGTAATGTAGGGCCTGGTACCTCTTGGGTGGTGGAGGTATTTAGTCTAATGCCTAACTATATCTAGCAGGTGTTAGATTATGCAGGGTGGGTTGGGGCATCAGTTTGCGTGAAGCCATTATGAACAGAGACCAGTAGATGGCAAGGGAAGAGGACCTTTTCCCTTCAGTTTCCTTTTTCTTTTCCTTGCCCCCTGTCATTTCCCTTCCGTGTCCTTCCCTTCCGTGTCATTAGTTTTCCTTTCTTGTCGTCCTTTCTCTATTCTATATAGTGCAGGTTGCATTATTAGTTTCCACATCAATGTTTAAGTTGCCATTACCATTGTGAATAATTTCGATTTCTCCAAATAGCTAGCCAGTCTGGCACTTTTACTACTAAGCACTTTCCAATCTGTAGCCCCCCTCCCCCATCCCATCTTTAATCGCTCTTCTGTGTGATGGGCTGTCGTGTGAGCGCCTGGCTGGGAGTGGTTTATCTCGTTTGTATGGCCGCTCGGGTCTGATGCTGGTGGTGCAGTGAGGAAGGAGTGGGGAAGGTGGCCACTGAGAGCCCCGCTCCTGCTCCACAGGGAGGCTGAGCAGAGGCTGGGCAGCTGGTAAACAGCTCGGCTCTGCTCTCCAGCAGCAGGGAGCGCTCAGCACCCGCATTGCCGATCGGACAATGACTGACCCTCGATAGACAGGACCGGGCCGACATGCTGTAGGGTACCGGAAGCGGATCGGAGATTCTGACAGTCCCGTAGAGGCGCTCAGTGCACATCTCTGTGGCAGTCCTCGCCCACGGCTGCAGCAGAGGGATGCCACGACAGGACGAGGCTTCACTCTGGCAAAACTGTGTGCCCAACTACTGTCTCTCTAGTGTGAAACACGCACTGCTGTATGCACCAGTTGTTTCATAGCCAAAGACCTCAGAGAGATTCCTAGAATATATCTGAGATGAATGAGACGACACAGCTGACTGCCCACTGAGGTACCAGGAAGAGTTATCCTCTGATGCAGGCCTTTTTTGGGGTTTGCCCCACACCTGAAAGCCATGGCCCAGGAAACATTTCCCCCACGCAGCATGGAGCGATACCGGGCCAGTCTCACAGTTGCTCAGAATGTTTACTGTTCAAATAATGAATGGAGTGCCATGGGGTTCGTCTTGGGGACATGCTGTAAGGACTTCGAGGTCTTTCCTTGTAGACCCTTTTGCGCTCCTTAGTAGGCCTCGCCTTCCAGACAGCGCAATGTCTCTTTGCGATAAGACTGAGGCCTCAATTACGAGTCTGGTGGTCCACGGACCGCCAGACTCTAGGGGGCGTAACAGTGGCGATCTTTCAACCACCCTATTACAATTAGGGATTTCGGACCGCCATTGCCGCGCCGCAGCTGCCATGGGACCACCGTTCCCGGGTGGTGGTGTAGAGGCAGCAATATACTTGGCGGGACCGCCGCGATCCCTCCACCCATTTTACAAGTTTCCTCTCCACCCCGGCATTCATGGCGGTTTCTCCTCCATGAAAACCGTGGCAGAGCGGAAACAAAGGGGGCCTAGAGGGTCCGCTTAAGCCACTGGGCCCTGGGGTGCATGTTGTGCCCCCATGTGTCATGCACCCCAGTCCATGCTGTGAAGGAACTGTTTTTGGTATTCCCATTGCAGTGCCCTTTTTTTTAAAAATGCAATAGGTCTCGCCTTTGATTAAGTTAAAGCCATTTGCTTTGCTAATGGTATTGTATAGCAAAGCAAATGGCTTTAACTTAATAAAAGGCGAGACCTATTGCATTTTCAATGCTTGTTGTACTGATGCTGCTGGTTTTTAGACTGAGTGTGCACCGAGGCCTGCTAACTAGAAATCAGTGCCTGTGCCCTTACCCTCAAAATGGTATGTAATATTGGTTCATACGCAATTGGCTAAACTTCTTTACCTGCATGTCCCTAGTAAATGGTACCCAGGGTATACAAGTTAGAGGGTCCACCCAGGGATTGAAACACTTGGTGTGACATAAGTAAAACTAGACTCCCAGCATGCCATTTGCAGACCAGACGAGCAGTTCAAACTGCTGGCCCAACTTTGCCATTTAAAGTTATAGCAAAAAGAGACTTACACACCCCCCCCGCCCCCAAATATATGTGGGCCTATCGAATCCTAAGGCAGGGTGCAATATATCCCGCAAGCAGAACTTTTAATTTAACATAAATTTCACTAAATGGTAGTAGTGGTTCCAATCTTTAGGCAAAATCACGTGACTATGGCCTGATGTCGTGTATAAAAAGAAAACCGGGAAACAAACACCTACACGGTGTCGGAATCTGGGAGCCACGTCGCATCATGCCATAGAACTGAAGTTTGGTGAGTTGAATATTAAAACTTTGATGCTCCTTCGAGCACAGGCTATTTTAGGTTACAGATGCGGAACAAAACAAATGGACCGCAAGTAATTTTGAGTATGCTTCTTTCTTCAATATAGAATGAAGTCGTACTAAGGACTATATGCCGAACGCTCAGCGTTACCAAGCTCGGGTTCGGCGAGTTCACATTTAGAATGTGGGTTTAAATTTTGGATACACTAAATTAACGCGGGAACCTTTGACCGCATATCACATGTATTTTTTTAAAACTTTGTTTCTTGCATAGAATGGAGGCGTATTAGGGACTCCTTAGCGAACTGACAGCGTACGTTTTATTGTGTCCGGGACAGCCTACAGAAAACACGTTAAGTTTGAATTTACAACGTTTACTTTACCCACCAACGATCTTACAGTAAACACTCCATTCTGGTTAAATTCCATGTATTCAATATAGGGGTCCGTGTGTACTAGTATACTGCGCATAAAGGGATATGCATTATATAGGTTGCTTTAGATTTTACGCGCTTCATTTTGGACTTCGTATATTGTGCAATGATGTGTGTGGTTTTACGTTTGCCTTCAGAGAGGACACATTTGAAGAATCCGGTTTTTTACAAGTGGTTTACCGGAGTTTGAGCCAATACCTCGCTGTGTAAACGACCTTATGGCTTGCTGTTTCCGATCTAACAAAAGAGTAATCAATATACATTTGCTACGTTGTATTATATTTCTAAAATCAGTATGGGAAAGATAATATCCTTTTATAATACCATGAGTGACTCACCGTATAAAGAGTGTACACCCGTGCGCGTAGCGTAATCTTTACAGGAATTTTGATTATAGACTAATGGTGGGCATGCACTTAGTATCCCCCTTGTTTTTATCTTGAATTTAGAAGACTCACTATATTGTATTTGTAATGGCATCCAACCTTTAAGGGTGCTTCTTTTACATTGTTGCTCTTCTTTCAGATCTTTGACAAACTCCTACTGATTGAATTCTGGAGTCGAACTCTTTTGGACATCAAGATAGCTATATTTGACCGACAGTGATACTTGGATTATTTATTTGTTGAGCTGGTGGGTTTCTCCTATAATCTTTTCTATACTTTTAAGTACTGTAGCCTATCCTTTGGGCTAGAGTTCTTTTGTCTATTTGCTCACTAGGGTGACATAGGAATGCTTTTGTGACTTTTCACAAAATCTTTCTAAATTAGTTCTTCCATCTATATGCACATTTCTTGATGAGAATTATTAAATGCATCACCTTTTATCAAAACTTTGCACAGAACTTTTAGAATATCCTCTTTGGATATAACCTTCACTTTGGCTTGGTCCTTTTGTTTGGGCTCCCTCTTTGGTACTTTTCTTTGGCTTCTCTTCAATTAGCACAAATTGCATTCTATATCTTTATTAGCTAAAAATATTATTCTGCTCTGTCCTGCCTTTTTGGCTGTAATTATAGACCATGTACCTAACCAACTGTTTCCATCGGATTGAACATTTTGTACATGTCACGACAATGTGTATGCCATCTTCTTTTCAGCCTTGAAAAAAAGTCTTGAGTAAGACGAAACACGCGTCGGCTGATTGTTGTGAAAAAGAAAAAAAAAAGAAAAAAAACGACAGTGGAAATGCACTTTATTTGGATTTTCATATTGATTTCTGTTGAGAAGAGAGAATTTCAACCCTGTAATTTGGTCTGAAATTGGAACCTGTGAACTGATAACTATCGTTTGTACGGCCAGTGGAATTTTTGTTTGATGACTTAATGGTTTATCAACATACCTAAGAGTGCTATAATAAGGTTCTATTAGTTCATGTTTTAATTTAACATGTTCGGATAGATACATTTTTTTAATAAAAAGTCAGTTTCTGCAAAGAAGTGCTAACAACTCCCAGGAAAGGATACAATCGGGACCTGCTCTGAAAGGAGGAGCCACCTTTGAAGGGCAAATGGGTAGCACTTCAGAGATGGGGCTGATCCATTGTTCATGCAGACAGGCTGGCACTTGGGACAGCAGGGTAAACCAGTTTTCCAGGGGCGTGTAGCCCCCTTGGTAGCCACACCTCTGGGTTGGGCCAGGGATCTCCACACGCCAGGAGAAGGATCCTGCTATCTTGGAAGTGGGCAGAATGGTGCATGCTGGGATGTCCCAATGCCACATTCCACAAAATGCGAAACAGGTGGGAGGGAACCCGGTAGCCATGGGCGTCCGCAGGGGGGGGGGGGGGGGCAAGGAGGGGCGCTTGCCCCCCCTTGGATCACCCAGCCGGCCGCCTTTTGTCCGTAATTTTGGCCTTTGGGGAACATCACTGTTCCCCTGTGAGAATCCTCAATGCCTTGACCAGGGCCGCCTTGCACTCCTCTGAGCGCAAGAGCAGCTCCACCCCGCCCATTGTAATTCTGTATGCAGCGGATTGCCACATACAGAATGACAATGGGCCAGTCTGACTGGTAAAGCGTGTGGTGGGCCTCCTCCAGCCTCGGGCATCCTGTCAGAAGGAAGAAATGTACTGAAACGCCCATGCTGTTACGAGAGAATCCAGTTAATCAAAATAAGGCGGTAAAAGTTAAAAGGGTTATAGGTCTTTCACAGTCTCATCATTTTAGAACTGAACCATTTTCAATATTATATTCAACGAATCCATGGTTGCTGCTTTTTTATTGTATGCAACTAACAACCATTGACAAAGCCTATAGTTCTGGCTTGTTGTAGGTGTAACATTACCTGCTGTATTATATATCTGAATGCAATGACAGAAGCAGCAAAATACCAGTCGGGCGGCACACTATGCTAAGCACAGAATTTTAGCTTAGGTGTTTCAAGCTACGCCCTTAATTAAATCGAACAACCCCTTTGGAGAGACCCCACCCCCCCACTTAAAGCCCTGGAAACAACACCATGCCACAGCCACCTCACGTCCTGGCACTGTGCATCATGCATGACTCATGACTTCCAAAGTTTCAGATGGACTGTGTGCAGGGGCATCTTGAACACCTCCCTTTGCTTTAGGAACTACGAGGGGTGAGTTCCTGATGGGTCTCTTCTGTCTGCAACTCTGCAGACGAAGGCTCAGCTCATACTTAATGTGAAAAGGTGAGTGAGAGAGTAAGTGAAGGGATGGGTGGATGGCTGGATGGATTAGTGAAGGGTGAATGGATGAATGAAAGGGTGAATGGATGGATAATGAGAGGAAGGATGGGTGAATGGATGAGTGAAATGATGGATGGATTGATGAATCGATAAGTGAAAGGGTGAATGGATGGACAGATGAATGAAAGGGAGGATGTAAGGATGGATGAGTGAGTGAAAGGGAGGGTACATGGGAAAAAGGTTGGATAGATGAGTGAAGGAGTGAATGGGTGGATGGATGAGAGAAAAGATGGATGGATGATTGAAAGGATGGATGAGTGATAGGGTCAATGGATGGATTCATGAGTGGATGAGTAGATGGATGGTTGGGTGGATGGCTAAGTGAAAGGGTCGATTGAGAGAGAAAGGGAGGATGGATGTGTGGATGCCTGAAAGGGTGAATGAGTGGAAGGATGAGTGACTAGGTGGATGGATGAGTACGTGAAAGGGTGGCTGGATGAGTGAAAGGGTAAATGGCTGGATGCATGAGCAAGATAGAGTGGTCAAAAAGTTGCCAGATTGGTTTTATTCACACCCAAACACCTTAGCGCCAACACTTTCCCAGTGAAGGCAGCATTACTTTCATTTTTCTCGTCTTTGAATGGCATTTTTTTCCTCAGGTGAGGAAGTTCACCATTCCTGGAGGTACTGCGATATCTGGTTAATGCGTGGTGTAGAAAATGTTTCATGTGATCCTTATCAGCTGTTTTCCTTTTAGTAGTTTATGAAATGTGTAGTGTACTGCAGCTTTATGTTCATGAATGTGGTCTTTTAAAACCATACTCCTTATGTTTTGTAAGGATCTAAGCAATGGACATTGAAACGGGTCCCTTCCGGGCCCTGTAGTCATGTCCTTTTCAGGCAAAAACACACATTGATTTCTGAATAACAAGTGCACAAGCATTAAGGTAAGCATGTTGTTCCATGCTTACATTTCACATACCTTACTTCGTCTTGCATTCCCGGTGAGTGTTTGCTTTTTCCAGGAGGTTGTTACTGTTTCAGACAGAAGATTACTCTGGTCTAGTGCATAATTTGAATTGAGTTGCTTCCAGGCGTTTATAGCGGGACACAATTGGATTGCATCTAAAGGCAGTGCGAGTTTCTTTTAGTGGTAGAGTATGGTGTTCAGTGGGGGAGAAGATGTGGCACTATGGCCAGAGCTGCCGAATTTGGAACTGGGGTACAGAATCCTGCAGGCTGCTTTCTGTGCTTTGTGAAACTAAGTGAAGCTGTGGTTCAAATGGAACCTTCTATGGGATTTTTGGGGGTAAGCGTTGAGCTTTGGCTGTGATTTAGGTTCGTGCAACCACATTTTGTGTGTGCGCTATGCAGTCTAGCAGTTTGTCTCTAATATATAGAACGAAGTGTGTTAATGGTCATACCACAAAGACCTTAGTGTCAGTTACATATAGCATTCAAACTCCAGTGGGTCACCACTTGCATTCATCCTTTTGAGGATGATATGGCACACATCATGTCGGAGGATGGTGATGGCGTTAACATTTTGCCCCCCCTGGAAAAATTTCTGCGGACGCCCATGCCGGTAGCCCATTGGCTACCAACCACATCCTGCCCTGAGGGCATTTCTGAGCATAAGCAGAGCACCCAAACTTCGATCTCGACTAGGAAGGAAGAAGGACTTTAACTACTGCACCATGGAACCTGCAAAGAGACTCCACTGGCATGGACTGCACCTGCCGTGTCCTGCTCAGGGAGAAGAAGTCTCCCACGCCCAGCCAACAGACTGAGCTGGCCTCCTGTTCACAGCACAGGGACACAACAGCTGAGAAGCCTGCTTTGGCAAGTAGATGGCCCAGAATCTTCAACCAGCTGCCAACTGCCGCCATGGAGCACCAGGGACCAGAACCAGACACACAGTTGCACCAGAGTTCGCCGAACACAGGAGTCACAGTGCAACTGGAACCTTCAGAAGAAGAGTTATTGGAAGGAAAGATTGGCCCGTGATCAGGCTACTGGTAGGCCAGTGGTGACTGGACTTCAGCCAAAACAGAGACAACTTTGATCCTGTGACCAGGACAGTCTCTCCTTTTGTGGACTGAGGAGTAGTCGCAGGCATCCTTAGAGTATCTTCAGCATCCTGAATCCCCTGCATCAGACCACTTCCTTGGGAAAGTCCTGTAAAGGAAAAAAAAGCCCAGAACGGACCGGAGACTGCTTCACACCTGCTGAGGCAACTTTCTAAGTACCTTGTTGCGACCAGTGGGCCACTTCGACTCGGGCTGTAGGCGTCCAGTGCAGAGGTGGGTCCGGAGGTCTGGTTGTGCGGTTCAGCAGGGCACTTGGAGTTCTCGTTGTTGGTTTCACTGTGGACAGGGCTGCTGTCCTCTGGAGTTCTTGGTATTTGGGGAAGGCAGGCAGTCCTCTGAGGGTTTTGGAGGTCGCTTGGCCCGCAGGACAAGTTGCTTTTTGGAGCAGGTTTCTTCGAGGACTGAGGACCGGTTGTTAGGGCTGGGGGCAAGTCAAGTGTCGTCTGAAGTCTTCACTGCTGGTATGGTTCTCTGGTCCTTCTTTAGGTCGCCAGGAGTCTAAGGATCAAGGTTCAGGGGTGCCCCCTAAATACTCAATTTAGGGGCGTTACAGGTACTGGCAGGTAGTAGCCAATGGGCTACTTTCCTTTAGGGTGACTACACTCTTTGTATGTCCACACCCTTTGGGATGGTCGACAGCTGAGTACAGGGAAACGATAGAGGGAGACCTGACAGTGGAGGAAGTTAAAACTGCAACACAACCCCCTATAGTCAGGGAAAGCAGTGGGTCCAAATGGCCTACCGGTGGAGCGATTTAAGTGCATGCTAGACAAAACAGCGGAACACCTCCTTGCTATGTTCTTGGAGGCTGGAGAGAAGGGTGCCCTTCCGCAGGACCAAAGAACGGCTGTGATAGTGGTCATTCCCAAGGAAGATAAATCCCAGGGAAGGTAAATCTCAAACAGACTGCAGGTCCTACAGGCCGATATCCCTGCTTAACTATGAAGTGAAGGTGTTGGCCAAGATCCTATCCATACGTTTATGTAAGGTGGTTACCTCGCCTATACACCCGGACCAATCAGGGTTTATGACCACTCGAGGCACCAGACTAAATCGGAGATTGTCATTTGGAGGATCCCGAACAACCACCGCAGATAAGTCTGACCCTGCGACCCTTCTGTCCCTAGATGCTAGGATAATCTTTCGATAGCGTGGAGTGGGCCTACCTCTTCGCCGTGCTGGACCGCCTGGGCTTTGGACATACATTTATCGTGAGGGTAAAACGTCTAACATCCCTTGGCAAGGGTATGAGTAAACGCTACAGTGTCGGGGGTGTTCCCTCTGCAGAAGGGGACGAGACAGGACCTCCCCCAATACGGTGTGCCTTAGTGCTGGAGCAGCTAGCGGACTGAACGCGACAAGACCCCTGATATGGGGTATCCTGGTGGGTGGGGGATGGGACAAATGCATTTCCCTATATGCGGACTATAAGTTACTATATGTCCAAATACCAAGACAGACTACTCCAGATGTAGAGTTCCGGTAGAGACACAGGTTTTCAAATACCTGGGGATCTATGCGACAAGAGACCCACAAGAATTCTACCAACAAAACCTAGTATCTCAACTAGATCGATTCACAAGCGACGTGAAGCGCTGGCGGACACTTCCGCCCACATAAATGGCTCGAGCAGC
Source organism: Calotriton arnoldi (assembly GCA_963921515.1). Lineage (NCBI taxonomy): Eukaryota > Metazoa > Chordata > Amphibia > Caudata > Salamandridae > Calotriton > Calotriton arnoldi. The sequence continues at coordinate 3,626,922 of CAWUFW010000690.1, forward strand.
CATATTCACAATGAGGACACTCCTATATGTTCTGCAAAATACACCCGATGATGTCCCACACATCATCTTTCAGGAGGTGGAGACGGAATTACGCTCCTGGTTGAGGAGCGGCAGTGCCCCACGCATAGCATTACGTAAACTACAGAGAGGGGTCTACGAAGGGGGTCTTGCAATTCCCGACATTATAGTTTACTACTAGGCCTTCCAGCTGGTCACCGTCAATGCCTGGGTTTTCGGGGACCGGGCGGGCCCGGCGTAGACAGAGCAGCCATGGAGGTAGGGTGCCTTCCCCTCCTATACGATACCAGTCGGTCGAAGAACTCCCAATTAACACATTGGCAGTGGTAAAAGTGTGGCACGTATGTAGGAAGCTGGCTCTGTATATACTATACCAAAGTAAGGTATAGGGTGCACAGGGTCCAGTGGATCCCCAAAGGCTTACAGAGGTAAAAGTAAATACCGTACTCTCCATTTGTGGTAGTGTGGGCGAGCAGTAAGGCTTTATCAGAGGGTAGTGTTAAGCATTTAGGGTACACACTCCGGCAAGAAATTGTCAGTCAAAGACTGAACTCAGACCAATTGATTGTAACAAAAATATTTTGGTACAGGTAAATATTATTGTACTTTTCAAGAGGGATTGTTAAAAAGCAAGCTGGATGAATAAAGACTTGTTACAGGTTTGTAAAAATGTGCAATTGCAGGTGTAAGTACTTTTGGCTTACTTTTCAGGATTACTTTTTCTACTCCGTGTGATATGCCTAGACATCACACTGGGACATTTCCTGGATAAAAAGGTAAGTAAACAGTTTCTCAAAACACAGTTTTAGGTTTTCATACAATTTTCAACTCCACACCTGGAACTTTCTCCACAGAAAAACAAACAGTCAATGCAGTCCTATGGGAGAAAAATCAGGTTATCAGTTTAAAGGCGAGTAATCGGTTTTGGGAGTTGAGTTTCTGGGGTTAGAACCAGGGTTCCCCCAGGGTCAAGAATGCACTCAAAGAGCACACTCAGCGGCACTAGGACGGCCGAGTTCAGAGTGCTGAGGCCCAATGTTATTCAATGGGGGATAGAGGGCCTCCGGTTGGTGGCTGCTCTCGGGCAGGCCACAACTTTGAGGGAGCAAAGCTCCTAGGGTCAAGCTCAGGGCAAAGGGAATTACGATTTAGCACACATGGTGCACCCACAGCGGCGGACGGGTGCAGGGTGCCGATTTGGCGTCGGGTGCCCCGTGTTCAATGAGAGTTGCCGGTTTTGGCTGCAGGCTCGGTCCAGGAAGACTTCTGGGAGAAACCAACAGCTGGGCAGGTAAGTTGGAGGGCTCGGGGACGTAGGTGCACCTCAGATTCTCTTCTCCAGGGCGCAGGGCAGCCGGATGCAGGGGTGCCTTTTGAGGTCGGATTTCACCTTACAGGGCCACTCGTGGTTGGTGTGGGGGGGGCAGGGGTGTCCGTGCAGATGCTGCAGGCGACGGCGAGTCCTGGAGGGGTCAACCCACAGTGGACTCGGACTCTGGAGAGCTGGGCTACTCGGTCTGTAGGTGACGGGTGCAGTGGTGGTTCCAGGCGTCTGGTTTCATAGTCTTCAGCAGGCTCAGAGTCTTTCTTTGGAGATTCCTTTTGAACAGAGCTGCTGTTCATAGGAGATCCGGTCTTTGTTGAAGGCAGTCAGTCCTCCCAGGGATTCTGGAGGCCGCTGGCTGCAGGACGAGGAGACTTATGGCGCAGGATTTCCGGAAACTGCAGACGGGCCGGTAGGGCTGGGGCCAAGTCAGTTTTTCTCTGCAGTCTCTTCTGCTGTGCGTGTTCTTCCGCCATGCATAGGTTGCAGGAATCTGCCTTCTAGGTTCAGGGCTGCCCCCTAAAAACTATTTAGGGGTCTTGAGGTCAGTAGCCAATGGGCTGACCTTAGGGTGACTACATCTATGGCGTGCTCACCCCACGTGGGGGAGTGGGAACAATCCAACACGGATTGGAGAGTGCCTGCGATCTGCAAGATGGCAGGCACTGAAGAGTGGGCTTCTCCTCGCCTCCCCCACCTGAGGGGTGGGGTTGGCAGAGGTGGACACACCTTCTGGGCTGTTCTAATTTTTCCCCACCCGACTTCCTGCTGAAAAGGGGGTGAGACAGGAAGGGGGCCAGCTCCCGATAGCAGAAGAGGTTCGGGGTTGTGTTACAAAGGGGGCAAGTAATTTGAAGCTCCCCTGCCACAGATGGCTCTTCCTGACCTGGAGGAGATGTGACCACCTCCCAGGAAAGGCTTGGTTTCTGTGCACAGGGAGCAAAGGCTCCCACCCCACGGGTCCAGAAACATGTCTTATGGTGGCAGGCTGCTGTTTACCAGTCAGGGAACCCACCAGAGGGTGGTTGTTTATCAGGGGGCAGCTTTAAGATGCCAACTGAGTGCATTGTAGAATAAATCCCACACTGGCATCAGTGGGGGTTTATTATGCTGAGAAGTTTGCTACCAAACTTCCCAGAATTTAGTAAAGCTGTTATGGTGCTGTGGAATTCGTAATGACAAACTCCCAGACCATATACCCTTTATGGCTTTACTGCACTAACAATGTACTTCGACAGTAATCATGCAACTGTACCCTCACCAGTGGTATAGTGCACCCAGCTAGAGGGGTGTCTTACCTATACCATAGGCAGTGGGTTGCAGGCATGGCACACCGGTATGTGTGCCATGTCAGCTCTTCACTTTTCTCTGCACCAAAACACGCAGCCTGTATACACACACACACGACCTCTAAGGTGGCACAATATGTGCTGCAGCCCTTAGAGGCCTTCCCTGGTTACAGTGCCCTTGGTACCTTTTACAAGGGGCTTACATGTGGCCAGAGAGGTGTCAATTGGGGGTACAAAGGTACAGTTTTGGGAAAGAACACAGGCCCTGGGAACTTGATTGGCAGGGACCCAGGGCACATCAAGTCAAAGTGCATCAGAAGTTTGGCAAAAAGTGCGGGGGGAGGGTTACTGCAACACAAACCCAATGGAAACTGATGGGTCTGGAAAGACTTGGCAATGTACGGAGAGAGCAGGCGGCATATATTAAATTCAAAACACTACAAGAATATGAAGTGGGGGAGTGCGAGTGGTTAAAATATTTGCAACTGGGACACACCCATGGGGGATACATTACCGAAGCAGAGGAATTTGAAGAGGCATCCCCTATGGAGGATCGTCTGTTAACAGACCTGTTGACCAATACATTTATATCACTAGTTTATAAGAAAATAATGAATAACTCCGCAGACCTATTAGGGCCACTAAGGACAGCATGGGAGGGCGAACTGAGCCATTTGGATGACTTGGATTGGGTGGAAGCGATAAAGGGCCCAAGGGAGGTAGCGATAAGATCCAGGTTCCGACTGATTCAATTAAAGATTTGAGATTTAGCACCCGACTTATTATGCCAGGACGGTGCTACACCGATTTGGCCTTGCTGATACGGGGCTGTGCCAGAGGGGGTGTGGACAAGAAGGGACCTTCTACCATCAGTTATGGGAATGCCAGATCATACAAACATACTGGAACAGAATTGGGAAAGTGTGGTCACAAGGCCCTTGGTACGACTGGTACCTTTTACGAGGGACTTGCATGTGAGCCAGAGGTGTGCCAATTGTGAAAACAAAAAGGTAGTTTTGGGAAAGAACAGGCACTGGGAACCTAATTGGCAGGGACCCAGTGCACACTCAAAGTGCATCAGATATCAGGCACATGACAGATTGCAACAGATGCAAAAGGGCCCTGCTGTGGCTAGTCTTAATCACAGCTAAGAGGGACATCAGATTATGAAAGGAGACAGTGCCCCCCCCCCCCCCATCACTGGAGGGGTGGAAGACTGGGCTAGATTGGTATATGAACCTGGAGAGACATCTACACTGCCAGGGGATGCACATACAAACATGGTAGGATGTGATGGGGCTGGTGTCAGTTTATGGGAATTCTGCTCAAGCCTTATCGCAGGTAGCCTTACACCATGTACAGAGAAATGCTCACATATGAGATACTGCTGCTTAATATAGCTGAAGGGGGTCTGCGGCACGTGCCATATAGAAGGAGGCATACAATGGAATAACATGTTTTCAAATTGAAAAGTCTTACCTCGGGTGTACTTCTAAGGTAGATCATTCCATCCAGCTCTATCTCGGATTCAAATTGATTCAAAAGCCACGTATGCCAGTCCTGATAAACTGCCCATTCAGTTTCATTGATGTTCCCAGATTCAAACAAGTTGGACGCAAACACATACCTAAAAACACAAAAGTTATACTGTGAGAATGTTAAAAAATAACTGAATATTTTCCCCATAAAAGTGTTGATAGATTGTATGCAACATTGGCAGAGTATGCATTGAGAACGGAATCAATTCCGCATAAATTAAAGCACATGTTCTAATGCTTAAACAAGGTCACCAATATAAATTCCTATGGCTTGCATATCACCCACTCAAGGGAGCTTCTGGGTAAGTCAGAATTGCCATTATTGGGCCGCACCAATTCTAGTCTTAGGGTTCCCATGCTTTGGCATGGGAGAGCCTATGTTGCATGGAAACCCAGACTCTTTGCGGCAGAACAGCAATGAGACTATGTATGCTGTCATTATGCATCTCTGCGTATGGATGAAGCCACACATCAACTTTCCTTGCATGAACATCCACACCCACCAACTAACAAACCCACACTACAGGTGTAAAGTCTGTACTTCCTGTGCCAGTGAATGGTGGATTATGTTTAAGGCTAAAGGAGTTTAGACCAGTAAAGAAAATTATGTGATCTCTAAAGGGTGAAGAATGTCATGCCAGGCAGAAGTTAGAACTGCAGACACTCATCTTGTGTCGGTCCCTGCTCCTAGACTCTGCTTCCATTGCACAGTATTAAGTGTACAGTATAAAAGCATTTACTGTCGGTTTCACTCTGAGCAGTGTAAATGCAAGGAATAGTTTTCTGCCACTAAGGTTAGCAGTAAGCAAGGGACCGCACGCAGGTTCCGATGCCCCCACAAATGGAGCGGAACTCACCTGGTGAGACGATATATCAAACAGATATTTGGATAGGTGTCAACTATGGAGAACGGTGCAAAGGTTTTGGAAAGGATTGGGGGTGGTGCAGTTTGATGTGCTGAACAGGAGCAAGACAGCGACATCAAGGTGACCATCGCCATGCTTAGTGCAGGAGTTCATGGGCAGATTGAGGACAGCGATTTGAAGAACATTGTACAACAGAGGGATAACGGTCTTCTATACTTCCCAATCTGAACCCAGACACTTTAGCCCCAATTAGCAATGCAGAAACTTCTAGCACCCATGTGGCTCCCAGTTTGGCAGAGGGTCAAATTCTTAGAGTACTAAACGTGTTCCAAGGGATTGCCAGGGATTTCTAGAAACGGCTAACTCTGGTCACTTGGTCAAAGCATTCTGAGGCAGGCTCTCTGCACAGTGTACTTCTTTTAGTACACTATATAGAGTCCAGTGGGTCCCCAATTGGCTTACAGAGGCTAAAGTAGATCATGCCAACACTCTTTTGTGGTAGAGTGGGCGAGAAGTTAGGCTCATCAGAGGGTAGTGGCAAGCATTTGAATAAATTCGAGACCAAATTAGAAAAACACGTTTTTTTTTATATACTTTTGTGAAACCAAGAACTTCGTTCAAAGGCAAGTACGGTTTTGAGTTAAATAGATTAAAAATAGCAACTGATCAAATTTGTTCGCCTTTACGCACAATGCAATCCTATCGAAGGAAAAGTCATGTATGCATAAAAGTACGTAAAGTCGGTTTTAGGGGTTCACCTTCTATAATTAGGTTCATAGGTGGGCCATGGTCTAAAGTACTAACAGCAGTCTTTGAGAGCTGGCCCTGTTCAGCGGTAAGCAAGGGTGCTGGTGAGGTTGGTAGTGGGCGTGCTACGGTAAAGGGTGGCCATCTGAAAAAGGTGGTATGGGGGGGGACTTGTGGACAAGTCAGAGATCTCCCAAACGGGGGCTTGGGTCGCAAGGGGGCACAGCCGGTTCTGCATTACTCAGGCCAGGCAAAGTTACTTGTTGCAGTTAGGGACAAACTGCTGGCAGGGACAAAATCAGGTCAGCTGGGACACTCACAAAGTGGGTCTTGGGTGATGCAGTCGTCCATCAACAGCTGCTTGGTACTGGTGCAGTGAGAGTCCTGATTGGACTCCTGCTGTTGCCATTTGTGCGGGGCGTCCGGTAGCCAGCGGGTTGGTGCTGTACGGCTCCTGTTGGTCCTGGTGTCGTCACACTCAGTGGAGAGACAGATTTGGCCTTCCAGAGCACGAGTACCTTCTCCTGGGCGTCTGCGGCGTCGGTCAGGCAGGGAAGCTGCAAAGTGGTGGACCGGACTCTGCATTTTGGTGCCTGTGGACTGCAGGGGAGTAGCTCCTCTACTCCAAGGATGACCAAAGGCTTTTTGTGGAAGTGCTGGCAGACTACCCAAGTCTCCAACTCGCAGGACGAGTCACACTGTTGCGATTGTCGAGAGGGGATGCGGGCAGGAAGGGTTTCACACGCCAAAAGTCCACAGCTCTTTTGCTATTTCCACCAGGCAGTGACTCTTCTTCATCCTTCTCTTGAAGAGTCAAATCAGAATTCTTGGGTTTAGAGGTGGCACCCAAATACTCAATTTAGGGGCATTACAGGGAGTGACAGGTAGTAGCCAATGGGCTGACTACCTTTAGGGTGTCTACACCCTCTATGACAACTTCCTGTGGGAAGTGGGCTGAACCCAGACCCTAGAATGCCAATTCCGCCCAAAACAATATGGAGGAATCTGAATAGTGGGGTTCACCTCAGATAATCCACCTCAAGGGTAGAGCTGGCTTTATGTGGGCCCACCTCCTAATCTTAGTAATTTTCCCGCCTGCCTTGTTGCCAAAAAGTGGGGTCAGGACAGGGGAGTGTCCATCTTCACTATCTGGAGAAGCCAGTCACACAAAGGCGACAGGGCCTTTGAAGCTTCCCACCCAGAGCAGGCTTTGTTCCTGACCTTCGAGAGCGAAGGCTGTACCTCAGGTCAGAACCTGGTCTAGGGTGGCTGGGTTGTCGAGACCAGTCCGTGAACACACACGGGAACGTTGGATTTTCAGAGGGCACCTCTAAGGTGCATTTATTAATAAATTTGACACTGGTATCAGTGCAGGTTTATTAAGAGATGATCGGCACCAAACATCTGGAGGTAGAGTGAAGCAATCGTGTAGCTGGGGGAACTCATAATGACGAATGTCTAGCCCATGTACTCCGTATGGCTTCCTTGCGCACTTGTGGTATCCAAGGGTGAACTTGGATATCACAGGGACACACCCACTCACGCAGATATGCCCACACGTGTATAGTGCACCTGCCATAAGGCTGTAAGGCCTGCTATAGGGGGTGACTGACATACCACGTGTTTTTCAGGCATGGCCCACAGAGATGTGTGCCATGTCGACTCTTCGTTTTTCTCTGCACCAAGACAAGCAGGCTGCATTGGCAGCATGAATGAGCTTTGAGAGTAGTCCCTTAGGGTGGCACATTCATGCTACAGAACTTAAGGACCCTCTTGAGTCCCAATGCCCTAGGTTACAGGGCTACCATTTATTAGGGACTTATAAAGGTCCTAAAGTGGTGCCAATTGTGGAACAAAAAAGGTACAATTTAGGGAAAGCACACTGGTGCTGGGGACCTGGTTAGCAGGAACCCAGCACACGTTAAGTCAATTTTGCATCAGACACCAGGCAAAATGTTTGGGCAATCATTTCAAAAAGGGGCACTTTCCTACAAATGATACAGAACAAATTAAAATTCTTTGTGTGACTGTTCTTTGCCAACTGAAATGAGTTGTTTGGAAATGGAAACTCAGGAACACTTCTCGTAAGTACGCTCGGGAACTTCAAAATGTTACTGTTACATAGATCTGTATTGTGAGGTAACCATATTAGGATGGTCCAATATTTGTGCTACTGAAGGACAACAGCACAACACGAACTGCATGCCGTACACTGCTGCTAACTCTGCACTTGTCTGAGAAATAGTAGCAAGATATGCTAGTCACACTATGCAAGGTGTCCACACCAGTGTTTTTTTGGTGACAAAGTATAGTAGTGAAGGACATTTTTTCACATCAATAACTTGATCACAAAATTATTGATCACTATGTTGCAGAACCATGTGCCAGATGTACATAGACTTCCGTTTGAGATTTCCTAATAGCAATTTTTTTTCGATTTGCAGTTAGAAAAATCACAAACTACAACGTACAACAGTGCGTTTTACACGTTTGCGATTGCCAATGGGTTGCAAGGGACCTGGCTCATTAATATTCAGGAGGCAAGTCACAATTTGCGACCCATTGGGAATGGCTAGCACCAACAGGGATGGTGGCCTGCTGGGGTCAGCAGACCACCAGGTCTGTGACTGCTTTTTAAACAAAGCAGTTTAAAAAAAAAAAAAAATGAAATGCAGCCAGTTTTCCTTAAAGGAAAACGGGACGCATTTAAAAAAAGAAAAACGAAAAGTTTCCTTTTCATGTTTTAAGAGCAGGTAGTGGTCCGTGGGACCACTCCCTGCTCTTAAAAAATGTTGGCGCCCACATTCACAAAAGGGGAAGGGGTCCTTCCTGTTTGTGAAGGAGGTGGTAACCCATTCGCAGAGGCGTTAAAGTATGAACGTTTTGCGACCGCATTCCGGTCGCAAAACATTCATACATGCCCCTGCGACTCGTAATGAGGAAGGGACGCCTTTGCCACGCCCCTTACTAATAGGGCTCGCAAACCCAATTTACGATTTGGTAATGACTTACTGAATCGCAAATAGGGCTTGTACATTTAAAAATGCTTTTTTTCCAGGTAGCAAACGGCCTATTCTGTGAATCGGGCCGTTTGCAAGCAGAAAAAAAGCTTCGTACATCTGGCCCCATGCATTTTGGCTTCTACACGTGATTGAAGGTGCAACATGTCAATGTCTATGGGACCAGATTGTTGCCAGGTGTTTTGAAAAGAAAGCATAAGAGCAATTTTAATGCAGAAGTAATCCTACCCTAGCGGAAACTACTGGTATTGCCATGGGCATCAAATGTTCAGCTCTAGCTTCAAGAGAACTCCATATAATAGAAGCCAGAAAAGGTTCAGCTTCTGTGAAATTGGTTGCAAGTTGGAGTTATTCAAAGTAAACGTCAACCTGGAAGGAGTAACAAATAAATGTCTAAATGTAGCTGTTTCAGGTCAGATTCGCCTTTTCATGTAGCAAATGCATGCAATTTTCCTGCAAGCAACAAAATGTGAAAGAGCAGGAAAACTGGTCACTCGGATGTGCAAAGCAAGTTTCATGTGGGTTGAAGTTAACACATTGCAGACAGGTGATTTTGAAGGATGCAAATTGTTCAACTGTTCAAGCTGAAGGGAAAAAAAAAGAAAAAAAGGGAATGGTGACATTGAATGCGACACTGTGCGGAAAAGCATTAGAGTGTTAATGCAGATTCACAGCCTCCCATCCCAATCCTCTCTTATGGGTTCTTCTTCTAGAAATGGTCTACTACTTTAGCTCATTCCGATATCAATTTCTTTGCAAAAGGAATACAGGGATTGCCATGCTGGGATACTTCTGGGAAAGGTCATGTACAAGGATAAAGAAATTCTTACTAAGGTAAGTCGGTCTCAGATGCATGACCATTTAAAGCCACTTGAGAAAGATGGCATCCTTGAATTTGTGAACCTCTCGGATTGGGTTTCTCCAATCTCATGTTTAATAAAAATATTTTGGATTGACTGTCGCCCCTACCCAGAATTTGAGATTGTTCAGTTAGGTAATACAGGTTTCTTTTCTACCATAGACCCGAGACCGGCGTACCATCATATTGAGCTGGATGAAGAGTCAAGATCAGCAATGTTGGTCACGTCTTTGGGACCAATAGGTATTGCCTCCGCGACAGTCCAGAGTGGCTCATGTGGAGCAAGAGTAGGGTGGCCAAATAAGACTGGATGGTGAGCCAATGGGACCCAGAATGCAGAGGGGATAGGATTAGTTGGTTTGTCAGGAAATTTTAGTCACACTAAAGTGACTCAGATGGTTCATACTCAAAGTATGGTCAGGGATCTGTACAAGTAGGGTTGGATTTCCCAGCACCTCATGGTGAGCCAAATGGACTTGATGTTAACTTTAGGCCTGCTGCGGATCTTGATAATGGTGGAGATGTTAATAAACAACCAGATCCTTGGTGATCTTGAAGATCCTCACTGTATGAGCAGTACTGAAGGATCGGTTAAGCCAGATGCACAGGTCCTGTGTGCAGAATGTTCCAGACACAATAGGGAACATTCTGGGTCAGACTAATAGACACGTGCTAAGCACCACCAGCTTCTGTAGTGACTTCATCACTGTGATATGGCAGATTGGTGAGGCCTCAGGTTATCTAAAGGCCGGTGATTTATTGAGTCATGTTTTCTTGCATATTATTTTTATCTCGATCCTTTCTTGCTAATTTTTCTGCATTTGGAGTTAAACTGAAAAATGTAGTTATATGGTCTTTGTAATTGCAATTGTTGGCTGTGTGGGGAAATGTGCGATTCTTTGTTCTGGTTTCTACTGCTTTCTTCCATTTCTTTTATGGAATGCGTCAGCAGAAATTGGAATTCTCCTTTGTGCGAGTGTTCCTGGTTAGTTGAAAACAATCTTTTGTCCATGGTAAAGTTTTTATTTGCAGCTGGTTTTAATGTTAATCAAGGAATACCCATTTGTTTTTGTTTTTTTAATTTACTTCGATGCGCAGAGTCATCTTTATAGAAATCAACAGGTTAATACAGGCCATCACTTACCGGTCACTGTAAACAGATCTTTCAAAAAATTGTACAGGCCGCTCTGCTTCTTGTAGTTTTGCTGACACCGGCTTTAACTGCGCCCTTACTCTACTCAAACAAGCATAGGTCTGGAAGGTGTAAGCCCATCGAGTGGGCTTATCGTACAGCATTTGGAGCAAGTTGCCACCACTTTTCTGAGAAGTTGAAAGTTCCTGAAACAAGGGATAAAAAAAAATATATATATACCGAACATTTGTCTTTATACATTAGCAATGTTTCAGAAACTTATTTTAAGCTAACAGATTTGGGTCACACAAGAGTTACACTAGAACATCAAATCAATCCAAGCTATGTATGGCTTTTGGAGGTCCCAAACCTAAAGGTTAAGTGATGGCACCATTAAACGCATACAAACCAATTAATCAAAAGTCACTGCCATTGGTCTCCCAAGAACGGAAAACCTGGCCAAGACAAATGCACAAATGTTCAAGGCAGACCCTGAAACATCAGCCAAGATCCTCCAACCACCGTTTACATCGATTTGGGAGGAAAGAAAAAAAACAAAATGACTGGAACCAAAGCACCATCATCAAGCTTCCAACGATGAGAGTATTAACCAACTGGAATGGAGTCACCCTTCTGTTAATCAAGAGTAAAATCATGGCGAAAATCATTGTACAGCAGTTTTCTGATGCCACAGATAAGCAGGTAAGAAAAGAACAGGCTGGATTCCGCAAGAGCAAAGGGTGATTTGATCAGATCCTTACTCTACGCAACATTACAGGTCGGTGCACGGAGTGCCAGAGACAACTATACATCAACCTCATTGATTTAGAGAAACTTTGACAGTATCTACCATGACAGCCTATGGCATACCGCAGCAGGTAGTTCTTATCAAGAGCTTCTATAATTTTACCTACACTGCGGGAGATAGAGGGTATGGCTTTCAATACAAAACCGGTGTGAGACAGGGATGTGTGATGCTACGCACAACTGAACACCAAGCCTGAGGCATCAGAGGGACCTTATTCTTTACACTGTAGGACCTGGGCTATGTGGATTACCTAGCCTGGCTCCCTTGCACACAAGCATATGCAGGAAAAGACACCACGCTTCAACAGTTAGGCAGAGCAAGTGAGCCTGAAGGTCAACACGAAGTAGCCAGAAGTCATGCCACTAAGCATCCCAAACCCTTTAACAATAAAGGTGGATGGAGTGGACCTATCCATGACAGAAGAGTTTACCTACCTAGGCAGAACTATCAGACATGATGTAGGGGCAGGTAGTGACATCAAGAGCAGACTGAACAAGGCCAGGAATGCCTTCAGGATGCCAACACCAAGCAGAAGCTTTACCAGAACTGTGTTCTGTCCACGCTCCTGTACGAACCAATGATGACTGGTGATTAAAAGCACCAGCAAACCGTCAGCCTTCCACATCAGTAACCCGAGAAGAATCTTGCGCATTTTCTGGCCACAAACCATCCCCAACCAGGAACTGCTCACCAGATGCAAGTAAGAGAGCATGGGCACCATCATTAAGGGAAAAATGGAAAGGGGTAGGACACATCAGAAGAGAACAAGACTCCATCACAAAAACAGCTCTCCACTGGATCCCAGAGGGCAAAGGGAAGAGACAAATGAAGACCCTGAATCACAGCTGGGGCACTGTACAGAACCTTGTCCAAGACGAACAGAAAACGTCCTTTGCTGCTGCCCTACATGCCAGTCGGCAGAACAGCAGTAAGTAACCAATTCAGGCCCTTAAGACTGAAGGGGCAGTTGTTTGAAACCCACTCCTAGCACCCAGTAGGACATCAGTGTACCCCAGACAGAATTATACAAACAAAAGCTTCACCTGAGGCAGGAGGTGGTTTTTGGGTGGAAGCAAGAGCTACGATTATAATAGGTAGATACAATTAGGAGACAGTGCAAGAGATAGCCAGAGGTATATAAATAAAAGATTTTTCCTCTCGGTTTGACCATTCAACACCACAGAAAGGGGGCTGGTGACAGACCTTTAGCAACAGAATGAATTTGGTGAAATGCCCACATTGTAATTAATGTGCAGATTATATACATATAGGGGGAGTATATTATTACAATATGCAACACAGAACGCTTGATCACCAATCTCAATTCATGTAACCATCCAATTATATATTTAACAAGGATGCATTTTTAAGCACATTGAGACATGCATATTTAGTGGAGCTATTTTATTTGCAGCAAGAAATTCACTTTGCATCTATTATACAAGGTCAACTTGTTTTAGCATGATTATTCATCTATGACCATCACCAGAATGTGGGGGCCTGTGTTCTCCCTTATTTTTGCAGATTGCGGTTTACAGCTGCAGGACCACTGGTGTATTCCCCCAATTAGTCATGTTAAGACAAATCAGGATACTCAATTCTGTGGTTTAGAAATGTTCAAGCTGTGTGCAAATGTTTGCTTGCGGAACACCAACCATGAATTATAGCTTTGGAAAAAACTAACCTATGCCCCCAGCCATTAGTTTTAATATTTGAACGGTGAACTACTTATATTGAATGTGAGCGATAATTCTACTTTTACAACACAACCTGTAGTCACTACTTTGCTCAGGAGCATTAGTTAAGTGCCCTGTAAAAGTAAACTCTCCTTGATAAATGGACTGGGTGTAACATGCACTCCATGTGAAAATAGCGGTGCAGTACAGATTTAGGATTCTGCTTCTACTTCGTTAGTCGATCCTCAACTGAAGGAGTTCTTCGCCCGTGGCACACCAAATATGGAATACTTTATAAAATTCTCAGTATGTAAATAAGTGTGCAGTTTGTAAGTGCCTCAACTATCCATTACATTTTCATTCCTCTGCACTATAATCTTTTAGTCGGTGCACTTGTAGGGCTAGAAAGAGCAACCTCTTCTGGTGTCAGACTGGATCAGCCTGTGAAGTACAATTAAATTGGCACTTCTAACACCAATTTCAATATGAACCTCACAAAACGTAATGAACTCAGTCAATTTTCCTTTTAGTAGGGTGAGGTCCCGTCATTGCGGTGTTCTGAATGTTTGAGAGCATTGCTAACAGCTCAGCAACATTTTGATCCTGAATTGATCTGCCCACTATCGCATACCAACCAATATCCGAAACAAATATTTGCCCGAGATAGCTTGTAATGCTTAGCTGGCCGATGGGTATCTCACACTAAAAAAGTAACAATATTTAACGAAAAACAGAGGGTCCATATAAAAATGAACGCTAACTAATATCATGCTACAAGCCATAGTGCAGGCGTTTTATAGCTAACCGTGTCTGACTTTAAGGTCATGCACATGATAATTCAATGACGTTTTCAGTGATCCTTTGGTCTTTTCAAGGTAGTCTCCCAACTGATTCAAGCCACCCTGGGGAATGACCTGGCTAGTAAACTAAAATCAGTGAAAAGATTTCAACCATTGTGTTGTGTCCTGTCAGTTTGCATGTGCTGGAGCCCTGCCATTTCCCATGTAGTCTCCCTGCATGGTAACCTTTTGAGACATTTAGGTTGGACAACATCCAAATAATGCGATACTTTCAGTTATTTATGATGCTTTTACTCCAAACAAGAGCTACGTACACTGCAGAATACTCCAAGGAAACTATTGTCTGGCATTCCTACATTCAGACCTAGAGCAAAAGACATTCCGAGTGTGCCTGTCCCTCTAACATTCTTTTGTTGCAGGTCTAACTGACATCAGCTTCATTAAAAATCCATGCAAAAACTAAGACACTGGTCGTCATTGGAATTAAGCTAGTTACTCAACTTAAAGATTCCTGTAGAGTAGGGAACAAAGATAGGTTCAGTGAAGGAGTGGCTTCCCAACGAAGAAACTGCGCATGAGTTCGGCCCTAGAGCATTAAAGATGCTATATACACATGACACCCCTACCAACGCAAGACAAAACCTAACCTACATTGGATATGGAAGATGCCCATTTATGCGGGGCTCAAAAAACCCGCTCGCATTTGCAAGCAAGATTTAATTAGGGCAAGCTATTTTTAGGTACTACTCGCCCTTTCTGGTGAGTAGGAAGAGAAACTAACTTTTGACCCCGGTCTCTGAAAGCAGAGCAAATGTGACAAGAGCAAGATTTAAAGGCATCTTTATTGCTCACAAAGTGAATGAGCAATAAAAATGCCTTTAAATCTTGTTAACTTGTCACATTTGCTCACAGAGGTCAAGTGCATTACAGTTAGGTCGAGTATTTTTTCCAAGTTACTAGACATGCAGGTCTTGTAACAATTTTAGATTTTAAGCCCCGATTTATGCCACCAGAAAAATAGCAAAATGGCATGGACAGTTGGCACATCTTGATCCAAACAAACAAAAAAAACAAAAAAAGTTGCCCGGATCAATGGTTTTTTTTTTTTTTTTTTTTACAGTTGACGGTTTCTTACTACTAAAAAACACTGTCGGTTGATTTTACTTGAAACCTACGCAAATTCAAGAACATTTAAAAAATAAAAAAAAAAGGTGCAATTGTTACATTCGGGTGTGGAATTTGATCACCCGATGCCAAGGAAAAGTATTCATATCCATTTCGCCCACTGGAACATTAGGACCAACCCCCTGCAGGAGTTCAAGTTCATTAGCATAGTTACTTAAAACTGTTGCAGCAACATAGTAGGCATTCAGGGTCATCCAGCCAGGAGTCCTTTTTTGATAGGCAAGCTTTATCCTGGAACCACGATAGGAGTTTGACTGATTTCCATACTAGCTTTTTAAATGTATAATTGTTGGTAGGTGTTTCCCAGAGCAGAGTTAACCCTGTGTTGATCAGACTAGTCTGAAAATAGTTTGCGGCAGGTGATGAAGCTTGCCGTTGTAGTTCTAACCACAAGTGACAATTAAGAGTTCCTGGTGCAGATTTCCAGACTTTGTCCCAGAAAATGATATATGCTCCTTGCCAGGGTCTGTTTTTGTAGTCCGAACTCCAGCCTGATCTGTGCAGGCGAGGCGTGTTTAGGCAGGCCGAAAATAATTTGGTATGCTGTTATGACAGTGCTATCCAATAGTTTGGAGACCCTACCCCTCTGTGGCTCGCTACCGTAGGCTATTGTTGGTATGAGTTTAGCCCGTACGACAGAGCTAAGGGGAGTAACGATGGGCCACTCAGTTTGAAGTGGAGATTCCTTAGTGAAACTGCCAGGGCAAGGCCTTTCCTTCTGATTGAGTTCTTCTGGGCAGTGATGTGGCCAACCTTGTCAACCACACCTAGGTATTTGTATTCTGGTAGTTTCATAGGTATTTGTATTCTGGTAGTTTCAGTGAGTGTGCTCCCCCAGAACCAGGCCGGTACTTTCTTTGGATTCTTCCCGATTGTCAGTCTTAGTTTTCTCCAAGTTAATGCTTAGGCCGTTGGCTTCAGAGTATTCCTGTGCGGTGGTAAGATGTTGTAGGGCCACCTGCATCTGACTGATCAGGACTAAATAGTCTGCGTAGAGAAGGCATGGTAGTGCTAAACCCCCTAATCTTGGGGCGTGTGAGTTGCTGGCATTTAGTATCGGGATGAGATCTGTCGGGAACAAGTTGAAAAATACACAACCTTGTTTGAGCCCTTTCGTGGTTGGTATAAGTCTTGACAGGGCCGATCCATCACCCAGCTTGATTTGAATCCATGTATCTGTGTGCAGGTTGATTATCAAGTTCAGTACTGGTTGCGGTATGCCCCATTTTGCCAGTTTCGCCCACAGTCGGTTATGATTTACATGGTCAAAAGCTGCCCTGTAGTCGATAAAGCATAGGTGTAATGGCATTTTTGTTGTTTCCGCCTGCAGGAGAAACCCTTTGGCTGTCAGTTATGGATCTGTGAAAGAGGATTATTTGCCAGTAAGGCAAGGTCTGTATCAATATGTACAAGTTATTCAAAATTGCATATGATTCAGTGATGCAAAGCCTTTAATATTAGAGAGTGCTTTCAGGAAATATAATCAGCTGCGAGTTCAGCTTGCATCACCGACAGTACTTTCAGTATAAAAACGTGTATACATTTGTAAACTTTGACAGCTTGAGGCTGCTGATAATGCTACCCGATTGAAAACATATGCAGAAGCATAAAATAAAGACAGACTTGTTCGATTTAAAAAAATAAAAAAAATAAATAAATAAAAACTTACCATTGTGCAACTTTAAATACCATTCCTTTAGAGCATTATTTAACAACATGTTTAATATATGCCAATACTATAAAAGATTTATAATCGAGAAATGGTGTAAAACTATCATGGACAACAGCAAAGTAAACCAGGCACCTGAGGCTTAAAGAAAGTCACAAAAGTGCACCCACAATTGTATGTCCGTGCATTTGAGCAGAGTTACAACTTTCGGGAATTCGCAGGTGTACAGAAGGCCTAGAATCTGCACTAATATCAAACGTCTGAATTCCATTTTGCAAGAGCAAGTATACATGTCTAACAGCTCATGCAAAAATTTGCATAGGAATTAGTTTGACTATCTACACGCCTTTCTCACCCAGAAAAACGTTTTTCTACTGCCCTGGACTGTAGTAGATTTCCAATCTCTTCCAGTGAGAGAAGGGAATGGAGCTGGTAAAAACAACCTTAAACTAAGTTTGTGAGATGCACAGACTCGGGGCACTCATTTTACAACTGCCGCTTCCCACCTTCTATCATTCTTTGTATGTAAATTTGCACAAAGATTGCAAAATTCAGAGCCTTGCTATGATCCAAATGAATTTGCATAAATAAGGACCGCTTTGCAGTACAAAGGTCTTAATTGCAGTCATTGCAGGGAGGCTTAAAAAGCGAAGCATGTTGACCCACCTCGTGCTCATCTTCATTTGTTTGCACGTTGCACCACCTTGCGATAGGTTCAGGAATAATCTCCCACTCATCACTTGCTTTCTCCAGCATACGAACAAACGTAGATTTTCCAGCGGCTAGTGAAAATATAACTTGACATCTTTAAAAAGAATACACAAGCATAAAGGCTCAGAAACAATGTACATGTGGTATGTATGGTGTTTCCCCGTACATGGTTAAGGCCCAAAGTTTCTAAACTGGCAAGGCGTTTCATTACTTCCAAACCCTGGTGCGTTCTAATTGCTTAAATAAATACAGCTGGTCTATATACCCCCATATTACAAGCAAGAAAATATCAAGTTACTCATAAGGGTAGAATGCAAAAGAGTTTCTTGACTTTTCGCACTGTGCAAATCTCGCAACTGAAGACGGGAGGACACAATTGGGCCCATGAGAAGCTTTTAAAATTAGCATTTTGAATGAAGCATCATTGAAAAAACTACAGCCCAAAATTACAGAATACTGTACTATTTTTCAACGGTTCTCCTAGTTTTTTCAGGTGGGTAGACATCCATTCATAGTCGATTTCTCCGCCCTCACGTTCTACGCGCGCCTAAACTATTGCTGCTACAGAGTTCAGTCACATCAGCGAGGGCGGGCTTTTTTCCGCGCTGCAGCAGAACTCTTTATTAGGTGTAAGTGGGCGGAATAATTAAAAAAACAATAATATTTACAATAATCGGCGTTGTGGATATGTAAACGTGATCATTTGCAGGCCCGCTGCATTACATGGAACAACAGGTGGCCTCACGCAGCTGGTTTGGCGCCAAGTTTTTTCAGCACTTTTCACCGACCTGGGCAGGCTATTTAATGGAACGCCAAATAAACTAACATGAAACAGATCAGCGTACGGTTATCCGCAAACTATATGAACCAGCACGCACTCAAAGAACGTGTCCTTGTGTAAGTGTGGTACTCCTGTAAAGCGCGCAAATGACTTCGGGTCGGGTTCGCGCTGCGTAAAACTGCAAACATATAAAATTACAAAAATAAAATAAAGGAGCCAGGAACCGAACACGTGGTAGTGAATGCCGAACACCACATTTCCGAAATATTCCACAGTAGGCAGCTGCACACGCTTTAGAAGATACGTGCTTCTATAGCTACAGTGTACACAATTTTGCCCCCCCTGTGAGGCAGTAGGTCAAGATTAAAGTCTTACCTATGTTCCCCTCGATGGACAGCTTCCTGGACCGCTTCTCAAAGCTGCTCTCGAAAACCGGGCTGATGCACATCCTTTTCGGGGGTGTCGCCATGTCGGTGCTGCGTGGGGAACCCTTCGTACCGCTCCTCACGTTAATTGCTCTCAGTGCACTAGTGCTGTGCAGCGCTCAGTGCTGCGGCTTTTTTGAGAGACCCGCCTTTAAAGAACCAATGAGCGGCCAGCGATTCCGACAGCGCCCAAAATAATGCACCGCCTCCTCGAAAAGGAAACAGAGAGAGCAGGCCCGCTCTCCCTACAGCTGGGCGGACGAGTGCAGCAGGCCTGAGGGGGAAAGATTCCCCCACTTCGCGGTAGGAGAGAAACAAGGAAGCGTTTTGCTTCGCAGAAGGGAAAAATGCAAATGCAGGGCCGCCTCTTTAAAAATCATACTTACATTAAACAAATTACCACCTGCGATCGCCCTCAAATGTGTAACAATTATGGCCCTCGCAGTGTCACAGGAAGTGAGGGTGCCCCGCCCCCCTCAGGCGCACACTGGAAGTACAAACACCGCGCGTCTTTTCAAATAGCCGTCGAAACGCGCGCTTTCCTCACTCTTCAAGTTCAAGGCCGAATAGTATTGTTGCCCAGCACAAACCCTACAGAAAGGAATGTTGTCAAAGCATTGGAAATGTGAAAGTGCTACAATGAGGCATTTTTGGAATATTTTTGTACATAGAATAGTTCATTTTGTAAACGCGACGAACATTTAAAGTAGGATAGTAGGAATTTAAAGGAGGTATATAATTTGAAACAACTTTTTGGTAGTGAGTATTTCATATCTCTTATCAGTCCGCCGTCATTTGGAGGGTCCGCCCTCAATGATGAGTACCATCATTATGTTTTTCCACTTCAAAAGGAGCAGTGTTTTTTAAGCACTCGGCTAACCCCAGTATTTGTGATTCTACCACCTTCCGATACCACAATCAACAGTGACCAAGTCGCTTGCGGGGGCTGCTGGGACTCATACCCCGAATGTAAATGTCCTGCACCCCACCAGCACCCTCCTTGTGCTCCACCACCGGTGACAGACAGCAAAAACAGACACTACTCTCTGCCTGTGTCCAACAGTGTTGTTTCTGGTTACATTTTACGTTTTACTTACTCTTAAATTACATTCCCTAAGAGTATTTGCTTTTTCAGATGGGTTGTTTTTGTAGTTTATTCATGCAACGCATTACTTGCATAGTGCATACATGGCAATATTTTTGAGCAAAAACAACAGTTGATGGACAGAATGCAGAACAATGTCATACATTCACCCCAGTACAGAGATCTGGGCCTAAATCCATCGTTTTTTGCTCACCATGCCATTCCAGTTTGAACCCAGCCATATGCAAATCAGTCTTGACCCTGTGTCTCATGGGAACAGTCCAGCCCGAACTGCCAAGCCAGGTCCTCCCTGGACTGGAAACAAGCATCCTAGGACCGGTTTCGGGGTTTCACCGCTCTTCAGCCAGGATAGCTTGATTCCAGTGGCATGGAGAGCACGGGACCCACGTCTGGGCATACCCGTCCCACTCGGGGTGATAAATGCAAAAACAACAGTTGATATTTTTGAGCAGGCAAGTGGATGATTAAAACAAAATATTCTGGAGAATGTATTTTCCCCAATGACTTATATTGAAACAGAGGCAATCTGCCTGAATCGAGTCTATTGGTATGTATGGTGACTGACAATTAGCAGTTTATTTTTGCAGTTTAATAGCATAGAACAAACAAAAACAGAGTTCTAAACTCTGTTTTTGTTTGCCATGTAAAACTGCCAAAAATAAAATGTTGAGGCCTGTCGCATGCTCTTATTTCCACCTTCAAGAATTAAGAACAAAGCATTAACCTTTGATGTCAGAGGAAATTCTTGGAGGGGGAGATTGGAGTGTGCATGACTGGCATCAACATTTTGTTTGGGTAGTTTTACAATTCTCCGAATCGGGTTTCGGCATGCAGGAATCGGGAGGTGGGAGACTAGCCTTGAAATCCGTATCTCCCGCCTGAATCAGGAGGGTTGGCATGTATGATAGAGTGTGTGTGTACATTATTTTACTTTTCTTAAGCTTCTAATGTGTTTCAAATCGAGCTTACGCTAACATAAAATCTAAATTGTGCTGTCTTACATTTTGAAATTACATTGCGATACGTCTTATGACCATTGTTGTGGTTGTTGCCTTTGCTCTAATAAAGAATTGTGGGTTTGACATGGAATAACTGGAGCTTTAAGATGTACCTGACCAAATGCAACTAAGATTTGATTTGATTTGTGCATTTATAAAGCGCCCGAATGCCCAGGGGCGTCTAGGTGCTGATAACAGAGAGTCCAGTAAGGTTGCCGATGTAACTGTAGATGACATGTTAGTTAGCGAAGAGCCAAGTTTTTAGCGATTTCCTGAAAGCTAGCATCGTAGGGCTATTCTTTATGCCGACCGGGAGCGAGTTCCATGTCTTGAATGTCCCTAACAGAAAGCTTCTTCCGCCCCAGCGAGCTTTCTTGAACCTAGGCATTTGTAGAAGTTTACTAAGTGCAGATCTTAGACTTCTGGAAGGCATCTACCAGTTCAGATGTTTCTTCAAGAATTGAGGACCGGCCCGTGCAGTGCTTTGAAAGCTAGGCATTGGGATTTAAACTTGATCCTCTTGTCCACTGGGAGCCAGTGCAGGGCTCTTAGACGGTGGGAGACAGGCTGGGACCTAGGAATATCCAGCAGTAATCTAGCTGTCACATTTTGAAGACGCTGCAACCTCTGTAGATGCTGCGATTGGATACCCATGTACAAAGCGTTACCATAGTCCAGTCTGGACAAGGCTAATGCTGTAACCAGTGTTTTTATGGAATCTGGCGGGATAAAAGGATAAAAGGGCGAACTTTCCTGATTATTTTTAGGATGAAAAAAATGATTGAGGTGAGGGTACTGATCAGATTTTTTAATGTCAGTTTGTCATCAAAAAAGAAACCTAGGCTTTTCACCTTTTGTACTGGAACTGGGAAGTCACCCAAGCTGGGGGCCACCATATAGGTGACCAAAAGGATGTGTCAGAACCTAGCAGCAGAACCTCCGTCTTTCCGCCGTTCAATTTTAGGCAGTTAGACTGCATCCACAGGTTTACCTGCGTCATGCAGCTATTAAAACGCTCGGCTGTCTCTTCAAAGTTGCTTGAAATTGACACCACTAACTGGGTGTCGTCAGCATATGAGACCACTGAAAAGCCGAACTGTCTGATGATTGTAGCCAGCTGGGTGATATATAGATTAAAAAGCGTGGGGCTCAGGGACGAGCCCTGTGGCACACCACAGGGGAGTTTAAAGTGCTCAGATGAAAAAGCTACGGACTCTACTGAAAGAGTCCTATTGGAGAGAAATGATGTCAGCAGCATAGGAGCGGTGCCTCTGATCCCTAGCTCAGATAACCTGTTGGCTAATATTTCGTGGTTTACTGTGTCAAAGGCCGCCAATAGATCTAACAAAATCAGGGCGGCCATACCCACAGTGTCCAGTATTGCTCTTAATTCTTCTGCCGCCATGACCAGAGCTGTCTCAGTTCCATGCCCCTCCCAGAACCCGTATTGTGAGCGATCTAGGAGGTCCACGGAAGAGATGAATGCAGTGAGTATTTTTTCCAGCACCTTAGCCGGAAAAAAGGTAATCTGGAGATGGGTCGATAGCTGCTAGGATCTGCTGGATTGAGATTAGGTTTTTTTAAGAGTGGAAGAATTGATGCTATTTTCCAGTCGTCAGGGAAGGAGCCTGAGCGAATTATCTCATTGAATACTACACCTAGTTGTTCACTAATGCTTTCGGGGATCAGGTACAGTATTTTGGGAGGACAAGGGTCGGAAGGAGCCCCCGATTTGGATGTTTTTCCCACCTGAGCGATCTGTTCCATGGGAGGGGGGGAGAAGGAGATGAGCAGATTGGATGGAACAGGATATGTGACTGCTATAGAGTTCCCAGAAATGGTATTAACGCAGTCCCTAAAGGATTTATACACAGTATCTACTTTATCCCTAAAAGACTGTGCCAGTAAGTTGCAGAATTCAACGCTGCTTTCCATCCTAGGTGGTTCTGGTAGTTTAGCTAGGCTTTTAACAGTTGAAAAGAGCTCCCTGCTGGAGTTTCTTGCCTGTAAGATTTTTAATGAAAAGTATTTACTTTTTTCTTCCAATATCAATTTCCTATAGTTTTCAAGTGCTTGTACATATTTTGTTTTTTCTATAGGGTTGTAGTTTGCTCTCCACTGCCTTTCTAACCTTCTACAGACTTGTTTTTGTGCTCTTAGTTTGTCAGAAAACCATGGTTCTGATGGATTTTTCCGCCTGGAAAGAAAGGTCTTCATCGGAGCTAGAGGGTCGACTGCGGCTTTAATCCAGGTGGAAAGTCTGTGGGCAGCAGTATTAGCGTTGGTGGTAAGATCTGGCTTTGTGCAGGATAGGGACGATTGTAAAGTAAGGGGGTTGATATTCCCCGAATCCCGACATTTGACTGAGACAAGAGGGTTATGAGGTCTCGATATGTGCTGATCCGTACTTAATGTGAACATTATAGCTTTGCGGTCTGACCATGGGACGGGCAGCACTTCAGAGACCTTAAAGGATGGATTTGACGTGAATATGCCATCTAAGGTATGCCCTGCGTCATGGGTATCGTGCTCAACGATCTGTGTCAGGGAGAAACTAGCCATGGTATCAACTAGTGAGGTTGTGTCATGGTCCTCCAGTTTTTCTAAATGATAGTTAAAATCTCCTAATACTGTGAAATCAGATTCATCGGCACTAGATTCTAAAAAAGGGCTAATGGCATTCACAAAGGTGGTTCTTGCCCTTGGAGGTCTGTATAGAACAAGGCCCTTAAGTGTATAGTTTTTACTTAGCATAATCCGAAAGGATGGGGGGCGGAGCTAGCCACGCCTGAAGATGGCCGCTGATTAAGCGAGCTCCTTCGGGCGCTCAACTATCCTGTAATTATCCTGCGTCGAAATCCCGCTGCTGTGGCAGAAATACAAGCATATGATATCGGAATATCACCCTGTTCCGATGAGCTGACTATTACGACGCATGGGCATACAGAACCCGCGGTGACAAGCCCGGAAGAGATCTGCTGTAGCGCGGCCTGTGCCACATGAGCGCGCGGGACCCTGACCTGCAGCGGACCGAGACGCAGAGAGCGAAGACCTCGCAGGACTATGCTGTAGGCCCCGACCACGCCTCAGTCCCACGGCAGTCTCCCCACCTGCGGACGACTGCGATCGCTGCTACCGGCCGTGAGAGCTGGAACTGCTGGCCTGCTGACGATACTCGCCCGTGGTGACCGGAGGTGAGGGCGGTGTGACGTGCGGCCTCTGTGGGTGCTGCGGTGACTGGCGCCGGCGGCGGCGCTTTCTACGAGGTGGCATCGCTCCGACAGACTGGGGACGTCCGACGACGGCAAGTACGAATATTAGCCAGCCCCCTTGCTCCTCACCCGATGCGCTGACTCTGAACCTTCCCCCGAGCCCAGCACTACGAATAACGCTACAGCGCTAACTTACTGCGCCGAACACCGCACATGCGTCACAGATTGTATTGGCCGACTTGCTCCTGTTGGTGACTGCTGTGGACGCTATCCCCCCCTGGCACAGTTGTACACTTCCCATGTGGCCATAACTCGCCTTGCCCCCATGACAACAAACACCGCTGCTGGACTGTGCGCGGCCTGGTGTCTGTCTACTGGTACAAAAGAAAATCCTCAGCACACGAAAGTGAAGTCACAACAATTATTAAAGTGCAAAAGTGTGAGCACAGAAATTAACACATAAAATAATTTCTTGTTCTTTTCTTTTATTCCTTGGATCTCCAAACAGCCGACACGTGTTTCGTCGCTAACATGGGAAATCGTCCTGCGACTTCATCAAGGCTATCTTCTCTGTACGTTTCTCCTTTAGTTGTGGTGATATTTCCAACCCACAATGGGTTCTGATTCTTGCGACGTCCTATACGGTCGTGTATGTATCCAATAGGTCCAAATGTATGACTCTGTCTTGATTCGTGATATGCGGTGATCTCTCTCAAAGGGTTGCTCCTCGTGTATGTCCGAGTATGGTACACCTGTCGCTAGCGCCCTGTGCCCTGAAAGACTGCTTTTTGCTGCGCTTCCAATACTGTCGCATTCATAACGTATTGTGAGTGAAAGACCTCCGTCTGCGCGGTACTATCAAACTACACTTTGCCAGGCCCGCACTACCACCTGATTCACGCACTGCCCCGACTACACCCTTCTGCATTATTGCATCATGGGCAAGCCAGTCAGGAACCAACCTAAAATTAACTTTGAACAACCGAAAAAAGAGATTGATACTGACCCGACTGACCACACCGATGCGCAACAAGGGACATCGACGGCCAGTGGAATTGCTACTGAGGATGTGCAAGCCATGTTTTCCTCGATAAAAGCTGCCCTTTCTACCACTGATGGGAAAATAGACTCTCTAACTACCAGAGTAGATCGAATGTCCGAGCGCCTGGACAAGCACACTGAACGACCGGACGTGGCGGAACGCCGAATATCGGAGGCAGAGGACGCTCAACAACAAATGGACGCTAAACAAGGGACGATGGACAGGCACCTTTAAACATTGTTGGCGAAGACTGAAGATCTAGAGGCGCGCTGTCGCCGGAGTAACATACGCCTTATGGAAATTGCTGAGACGACCAACACAGGGCCCATGGAGCATTATATAGAACAACTGCTAATAACGCTCCTGGGAAAAGACACATTTTCTGACGTCTTCATCTTCGAAAGAGCTCATAGATCTCTTGCCCCGCCACCGCCTCCGGGGGGCCAGACCACGTCCGATAATTGCGAAAATTCTAAACTATCGAGACCGGGATGCAGCGCTCCGCAAAGCTCGAGAACTGGGGCAATTAAAGCATCAAGGTATGGATATCTCAATCTATCCTGATTTTACACCACTTGTCCAAGAGGCCAGGAAACGATTTGTATCTGTTAAAAAGAAATTACGAGAGCAAAATATCCAATATACTATGCTCTACCCAGCCTGGTTGAGAGTATTGGATGGGGGAAAAACCACGATCTACAACGAGCCGAAGGATGTGCTCAAATTCTTGCAGCGGAGGGGATCTCAGCTTCCACGCCAGAGATCGCCAAGAGGGGAACAAGAGGAACAGACTGGGGCATCGGACATTGAGTAGCAGAACATTATGTACGGACCCACCGCCCGCCCACTACGCTGCACAAGTGAACTAAGTGGCAGAGACACTTTAACATTACAGCTAAGTGCTTACTTGGACTATTACCCCTCCAGACTCATTGCGAATTGTACGATATGACTAATTATGATGTTTTTATTACTGTATAACTCATCTATAGCCACAATTATACCACCACATTAGTATTGGTGGTAAGCCAGATCCTGCATAAATAGCGGGCTTCGACGCACGGAATGACTCTATATATGTTGTTGGGCGCCCTGAGTGCCTCTCGTCACCGGGGTTCCCGGCTGGCGGCTCCCGCCACCCTGTGTATCCCACAACCAGTTTCAATTGTTCTTTGGGGAGGGGGGGAGGATATTTTCCTGGTTTTTTGGGCTTGTCTTCGTTGTAATTGGGATGACGAAGTGGGAGGGACGGGTGGCGGGATTAGTTGGAAGGGCTCGACAGTTATGCACTCTACTTTGTCACACCACTATACGGTCTTCAACTGTTGATATTACTGCTCAAGTACATGGGAACTATATAACTGTGTTCAATGTTGCACCACATGTAGGTGACCCAAGCACCGCACTGACATATCCAAAATATATCAACTGGAAATACATCGATGCACACTAACGCAAACCCTACACCCTTGAAACTTGTCACCTGGAACGTACGGGGTCTTAATAATGCTAGAAAAATCAGACAAGTCTTCGCATACCTAGACAGACACCACGTAGACATAGCCCTGTTACAAGAAACGCATTTGGTCAAAGGGAGAGCGGAGGGCTTTGGCAAACGATGGGCTGAATTGGTACTGTCATCCTCTTATTCTGCATATGCACGTGGTGTAATGACACTGATAAGAAAGGTCACACAATTCTCGCTGGAACAAACATTGACAGACACACAGGGACGGTACGTCATAATTACCGGGATATTACGAGGTACGAAAGTGGGCCTAATTAATACATACGGCCCAAACATAGATGATCCTGACTTCTTTGCGAATGTCTGCACCAAAATACGAGAGCTCCCTCCCATGGACCTGCTGTGGGGCGGAGATATGAATGTGACACTTGATAGTACTTGTGATAGATCAGGCGACACGACTGAAACTCATCAGCGAGCTGCAGCTGTAGTATCGAGCGCGCTAACAGAGTTTCGTATGCATGACATATGGCGCTTGCGCAACCCACACACATACGAAAGTACCCATTCATCTTCTGTACATAATAGTTGGTCCAGGATTGACTATTGGTTGCTCACAGAACCGGCATGCACATGGGCCCAGGACGTTCGACACCTCCCTAAAACGTTATCGGACCACAAACCTGTCCTATTAACCCTACAAATCCCGACATACGTTCCACCACCATTTATATGGCGGTTCAATGCCACTTCTCTTTTGGACCCCATCTATGCCGACACAATTCATACAGCGATAGAGGACTTTTTTACTATCAACAAACAATCGGTAGATAGTGCAGGCACTCTTTGGGAAGCCTTTAAGGTGACCCTGCGCGGTATCTGCATTAGCACAACTGCAGGGATCCTTAAAGATATTCGCACGCAGTTGCAACAATGTGAGGCACGTATCCGTAAGCTGGAAATAGAATTCGACAACACCCGAAGGGCAGATATATTAGGGAGCATTCGAAACGAAGTAGACACATATAACGCATTAGCGAACGATGAATTGAAATATATCACTAAACGCCACACAGCACGTAAGATGGGTGAGGGGGGCAGACCGGGCCGCATACTGTCATACAATATACGCCTAGAACACAAGCAACACACCGTTCTACAAATGGTAGATGGTAAGAATATAACGCATTATGACACTAGCGGCATTCTACGCACATTTATGGACAACTATGGTGACTTATATAAAACGCGAAATACGGCCCACACGCAGGAGATACTAGACTATGTTGAGGATATCGCACTGGCATGGCTGTCCAACGGACAGCGCGAATTCCTTGCACAACCGATCACTATTGAAGAAGTACAGGCTGCTATAAAAGCACTTCCGAATGGCAAAACGCCTTGACCCGATGGCTATACGGGTGAGTTCTACAAAGCATTCTCCGACTTACTTAGTCCATATTTGCTAGAAATGTATGACGAGGCGTATTATAGTCAGATACTCCCCCCAACTCTGCGTGAAACATTGATAGTGGCATTACTAAAACCTGATAAAAACCCGGAAATGGCGGACTCATATCGGCCATTATCTTTAATAAACACGGACACTAAAATACTGGCCGAGATTATTGCAACTAGACTACAACCACTCATGACAGCTATTATCTTGCCTGATCAATCTGGTTTCATAACGTCTAGATCTACGGCACATAATCTTCGCACCATATTTGCCCTCTTACATCAGCTCAATTCCATGATGGAAGCTGTGGCTGTACTACTCGATGCAGCCAAGGCTTTTGATTCGATTGAATGGACCTATTTATTCACTATACTACAGCGTATCGGACTCCCCCCTATGCTGATAAATTGGATTAAACTCCTTTACACTAAATCCACTGCGCGTATTAAAGTTAATAGACATATATCAGATCCAATCTCAATACAACGCGGCACGCGGCAGGGATGCCCACTATCCCCCCTACTATTCTCTATTGCTTTGGAACCGTTAGCCTCTAAACTGCGACAGAAATATGCGCATACGGCCTTAAAATTCAAATTGCGCCCCATTGCCATTTCGCTTTACGCGGACGATATGGTATTGTATGTCAGGGACCCTGCTACCAATCTGTCACCGATGCTAAGGGAATATATAAAATTTGGTAGGCAATCCGGTCTTCAGATAAATTGGACCAAATCAGCGGTCATACCATTCACTGAAAATACAAAGGAGATACACATGGACTTCCCACTAGTCTGGAAGGATGAGCCCATCAAATATCTTGGAATTTGGATTCACCGCGACTCTGACATAGTACTCCGAACAAATTATGGCACTGCAATTGACAAATTAGAAACACAAATAGCCCGCTGGATCACGCTCTGTAAGAAACTGGCTCTATATATACTGCACCAAAGTGAGGTACAGTGTGTATAGGGTCCAAGGGTCTCCAGAGGTTTAGCAGAGGTTAAAGTTAGATAGAACCTTACTCTCTAAAGTGGTAGCTTGGTCGAGCAGTAAGGCAGTATCAGAGGACAGTGTAAAGCATTTGATGTACACACTCAGTCAGCAAATGAAACCACACACTCAAGAACTGAACTCTAGGCCAATTGTTTTGTATAAAAAATATACTGTTGTTTTATTTTAGAACCACAGGGTTGCATAAAAATACTTTCTCAAGATAAGATGCTGTTTGTTGAATACTTTCAATGAACAATAGACTTTAAATGCAATATAGTACAGGGGTTGCAATAGGCAACACAATACTTGGTATACTATAACATTGAGCTCAATGGGATTTTCAAGTAAACTGCAATAGAATTACTTTACGAACGTTTTTCTTACTCAGGGCTCGATCCTGGATTCAGCCCTGGTGCATTTCCTGTAAACAGTTGAAAGAAATCGTTTTTGT
The DNA here is from genome assembly GCA_963921515.1 of Calotriton arnoldi. Lineage (NCBI taxonomy): Eukaryota > Metazoa > Chordata > Amphibia > Caudata > Salamandridae > Calotriton > Calotriton arnoldi. The sequence goes on from CAWUFW010000690.1 coordinate 3,656,504, forward strand.
TACACAGGCGATTTTTAAGGAATATTTGTATGTTGCAAAAATCGACAGAAGAATTTCTGGCAAAAACCAGGCAATGTTATCCTATGGAGGAAAATCAAGTTATCGGAAAATCACAGTTGTAATCACTTTTTCTAGTCAGTGCTGGGTACCTAAATCCAGCACTGGGATCTCTCCTGAGAACAGGTGAGTAATTTCGATTTTGGTATTCGGACGATTTTTAGTGAATATTTCGAAGTTCCAAAACTCGACACTTAGAAGAATTTCCAAGTGAAAACCAGTCAATGTTATCCTATGGAGGAAAATCAAGTTATCGGCTTTCAGGTAAGTACTCGGCTGGCAGAGTTAAGGTTCTGGGGCAAGACTCAGGGGTCTCCCAGGTTCAGGTGTGTACTGTTGTTACACCTCAGCGGCACAGGGGCGGCCGGGTGCAGAGAGAGTAGGCCCAACGTTAGCCTATGGCGGGCGGGGGGCCTTTGGTTGGTGGCTGCTGGCAGGCAGGCCACTCGGCTGTGGGAGCAAAGCTCCTGGTCACTTACTCAGGTCAAGTGGGGAAGTCGAACAGGGTAGTTGGTGCACCCTCAGCGGCACTGGGGCGGCCGGGTGCAGTGGGCTTTTGGGCCGTCGGGCGCCCAATGGATTTCAATGGGAAAGCTGCAAGACGAACAAAGGCTGCAAACTCGGGGACGGTGATTCTTCAGGTGCGACCACCACTTCGAGAGGTAAGTTGGGATGCTGTAGGAGGGGTAGACACCCAGGAGTTGGGCACAGGGGGCCGTGGGGCGCCGGGTGCAGGGGTATCTTTAGGCGTCGGGAAATCGTACCCTCTGCTGGTCGCGGTTGGAGGGGTCCCTGGTGTTGAGGCTGCAGGCGTCGTCAGGAGCGTCGAGGGGAGTCCTTGGGTGCTGGATTCTTGGTCACAGTCGCCGGGGGGACGTCCTCGTGGTCTTTGTCCACTTTGGCTCGGGCCGGGCTCGGCGGGTGCAGAGTGGGCAGGATCCGCGGTCTCAGGCCGGGGCCTGGGGTTGCAGATGTTTGAGCAGAACCACTGCTCGTGGGAGTCCCAGTCTTTAGTTGAGCAAGGCAGTCAGGTCCTCCGGGGTTTTCGAGGTTGCTGACCACTGAAGAGGCCGGGGTTTAGCAGGAGCAGGTTCGAGGTTCGACAGGCCGGTAGGGCTGGGGCCAAGTCAGTTGGTGTCGTCCTCTTGTTAGCAGCTGCACGGCTGGTCTTCTTTCTTCTTGTTTTTCTTGTTGTTTCGGAATCGGGATCTGAGGAAGGAAGGTTCAGGGTGCCCCTAAATACTGAATTTAGGGGCGTTACAGGTAGGTAAAGGGCAGGGACCAATGGGTCCCTTCCCTGGGGTGGGTACACCCCCTACTCTGCAACTCTCCAGTGGGAGGGGGGCAGGAGCCTGTCCTTGGTTGGCTGGGTCCCCCCATCCTCAAGATGGCGGGGACTCGAGGTTGTGCTTCACCTCGTCTCCCCCACCCTAGGGGTGGAGTTGGCAGAGGTGGGCACACCTCTCTTCCTCACTCTGTTTTTCCCGCCGGGTCTCCCGCCCAAAGGGGGGGGTGGAACCAGTGGGGACCAGTTGCTGAGTACAGCAAGTGGTCTGGAGAGGCTCACAAAGGCGGTATGCCTTTGAAGCTTCTCCTTCGTGAACCCTGCCCATCCTGGGGGAGGAGGCTTGGCACCTCGTCCCAGGATGTGCATTGTTTCAGGACCCCAAGAGCAGCAAGCTCTCGACCCAGGGGTCCAGAAACATGTCTGGGGGTGGCAGCCTCGGCAGCCACTCACTCAGGTCACTGGGAGTTGGTCGAGTTTCAGGGGGCATCTCTAAGATGCCCTCTGTTGTGCATTTTACATTAAATCCCACTCTGGCATCAGTGTGGGTTTAATGTGCTGAGAAGTTTGATACCAAACTTCCCAGTCTTCAGTGTAGCCATTATGGTGCTGTGGAGTTCGTACTGACAAACTCCCAGCACCATATACTCTTAATGGCAGCACTGCACTTACAGTGCCCAGGAATGGACCTGGGTACTGTAGGGGTACAGGGCTCATGCACCTGTACCCTCACCACTGGCATAGGGCACCCAGCTAGAGGGGTGACTGATGTATGCCAGGGCAGTGGTTTGTGGGCATGGCACACAGGGATGTGTGCCATGTCGACTCTTCACTTTATTCTGCACCAAGACACGCAGCCTGCAAAAGGCAGTGTGTGTGTGTCAGGGTACAGGGCCTCTAAGGGTGGCACAATAAGTGCTGCAGTCCTTGGAGGTCTTCTCTGGTCACAGTGCCCTGGGTACCAGTGGTACCATTTACCAGGGGCTTACCTGTGGCCAGAGAGGCCAATTGGGTTTAGGCTTCAATGCAGTTTAAGGGAAGGAACACAGGCCCTGGGTACCTGATTGGCAGGAGCCCAGGGCACACTCAGTCAAAGCACATCAGCAATTCAGCAAAACGTGGGGGCATACCATGCAAGAAAGAGGCACTTTCTCACACGCTCCCACTATCCTTGGCGGATAGGATATCCCTTGTGAAAATGGTGATCCTTCCTAAGCTGCTCTACCTTTTTACTAATATACCGATCAAACCGCCAGCCCCTATTTTTAAACGCCTCCTTACGAATTTGATTAAATTAATATGGGCAGGGAAACAAGCCAGAATAAGTCTACATACGATGACATTACCATACGCCTCAGGAGGATTTACAGTGCCTGATCTTTACTTATATTATTTATGCGCTCAAGCGCAATACGCATACTATTGGTACCATCCGATCCGCTATATGCCGCACCTCGCGGTAGAAGATGGGGATGCCCATCCTATTGACCTGGCACATATATTGACACATCACCGGCCTCACTTAACAAAACATGAAATCAACACCATACGCACTACATCACTAGCATGGAAACGTATTAGTCACCTCACGGACAAAACTCTGATCTACGCACCAAACATGCCTCTGGCTCAACACCCTGAATTATCTGTAACACAAGAAAAGGGAGCTATGGATTTATTCAAGCAGGTGGGCATTACAGTGATGGGTGACTTATATCTCAATGGCACGTTCCTAGCTCCGACTGATTTAACATATGTGAGTAATCAGACACTACTGTTCCGATTTGCATACCATATGCTACGTGCATCCGTCCAGGTACTCTACCCTACGTACCCACATGAACCACCCACATTAGAAACACTACAGTTACTGATAACCGCTCCGGATAATACCAACTTAGTAGCGCGACTCTATAGGTCTCTGCAGAGGGAAATCGGGGCTACCACCCAAAAATCACTTCACAAATGGAATCTAATACTCGATAAGCCACTGACTGAGGACGAATGAAAATCCTGTTGTGCACTCACTGAACTTCTCACCCCTAATGGAAATTTGCGTATTATTCATTATAAGTACTTACACCAGGTCTATCACACCCCCTATCACTTACATAGACATGGTCTGAGAACAGACGCAAGATGTAAACGCTGTGGAGCTGACTCAGCTGACTTTGGACACTTAGCATGGCACTGTAACAAGGTAAAGCACTACTGGGAACAAGTTACATCTACGCTGAGTGAAATCTTGAATCATAAACTGGACTGTACACCGCAATTATGTCTACTGGGGCATCTGACGCAGTTGAAATCTGCCAAAAAGAAATTTGTGGCCATAGAGCTACTATTGGCGGAGAGGAGGGTGGCAATACACTGGGACAGTAGGAAAGCGCCCACTGTACATAGCTGGATACTGGACTCTATATACTGTAAGGATAATTTTTTGTTATATGCAGAAGAATTGCCCACAGCTGCTAAGCCCTCTAATTTCTGGGAACCTCTAACCGTCTACCTCCAAGAACATCCTAATCTCCTTCAAGATGTTGTGGGGTCACTGTGATCACTATTCTACCATGTTGGTGCTTGGATGGGTTGCTGTTATGCTGATTGTTCCCTCTTGTTGTGCAGTGTACAATTGCTAATTGCTTATCGTGACAGATTGTGCAGACTTGATGCCGTTTGTAAATACTGCCTGATGCAATGAAAATCAATAAAAAAAAATTTTTTTAAAAAGAATCCGAAAGGATAGTGTTTCGCAGTCTGGGGAGCTTCCCGCTGTGGATCCTGAAACGTGCAAATTATCTCTAAAGATAATTGCTAGCCCTGCCCCTCCCCCCCCCCGCTTGTCTGCTCAGTCAGCTCTAAGAATAGAATATCCTACTGGGATTGCTAAGGCCAGTTCAGGGTTGGAGGATTCATTTGCCCATGTTTCGGTATCAAATGCCAGGTCGAGTTTATATGAGCCCACCATCTCTGCAAATTCTGTATTGTGTTTTGGTAGGGACCGTGCGTTGATGAGCATACCCTGGAACACCTTTGTGGCTCCTTGTTGCGATTATTTATACTGGGTGGCAGCAACTTTGTTTCTGACCTTAGTAAAGCTCAAGTGTATTTTACACTGGTGGCATTGCCTGGGCTCACTTTGTAGATCTAATAAGGGGCAGGTAGAGCTTCTGTCTGCCTTATTTAGGGTAAGTAGTTACTTCCTAGAGTATTTCATGATGGACCCAGCTTCTGGGCGAAAACGGGCAGGGGTTGTGGCGCTGGGCGCGATCCAGGCATGGACGGGCGCAGACGGGCTTGCCTTTGGTGCGCCTAGGGCGCGTCCGCTGCGCGCGTCTGCTCCAGCATCAGGCTAAATAGGTGGTTGCAGCGGGAGACTAGCCCGTGCACCACCCAGAAGTGCCTGCCAACACCGGAAGTGAGGGAGAAACGATGACCGGTTGAAAACACACCCTCCGCAAAAACGGCACTAGCGCGGCGGAACAGGGCCGAAACCAGAACACCGGATTTCCACTGGTGAGTCACACAGTAATGGTAATGAGTAAAAGTATCAGTAATAAGGCAGAAAGTTCAAACGTGCAGCGAGATAAGCAAATGAGAAAGTGCTATCAGGATAAAATATAAAACAAATATATGAACGCAATGAGGCTCACATTAAAACAGCAAAAAGATGCTCTTTTTTAAAAATGCAGCAGCCGCTGCAACCTTGCCGCTCCTTAGCCGTCCCAGACCACTTTATATACAGTGTTACAGTTCACGTCATCTGAATAGACTATGAGAACCTCTGAATCCAGTGTAATAGTATTATGAGAGAATCTCCAAATGTTTTTTGAAGTACAATGTTCCTTGTTGCCTGTTCCTCATTGGTTCATATCCTGGGAACCATGTTCTTGTGTAGTATTGTGTGAAAATCCTTTGTCTAAAGTCCTGTAAAAGAACCTGCTTCTCGCTGTTAAACAAATTCCCTCTTACCACTCTTAGAAGGCAAACCTATGCTGGATTTACTATTGAACTTTACTGAGTTCTTTGTACTTATGAGCTGTATGCTTTGACACTAACATTACTGATGATATCTTTAATGTATTTTAGCTTAATAATTCTCTATATAAATCCTTAAAACTTTGGCCCTTGTCTGTCATTCTTACTGCAAATGTCATTATTTTATGTCTATACTGGAGTTTACAGGTATTAGAGTAGGGTTCAATCGGAAAGCACCAAAGTCCATGTAGTGACTACACCACTCCTAGTCTAAGTAGTTGGCGCATTTCGGTCAAGCAAATGAGAGACAGACTTGCACGCTGACAGATCTGGTTGCAGAGCTTTTGGTTCCGATTAGATCCGGTCAGCATTAAATGAACCCATTTGACTATAGTACCTTTATGGTTCATGCGGTTACACTCAGAGATTAAAACTGACTATGCCCCAACCTGATCCTAGTTCCTGAGGACGAGGTAGCAGTAACCAGGAGAAGGACGTCATGAGTATCAATAGGGACCTACGCGCATGCGATGGGCAAATGAGAAGTGAGCCTTAAGAAGTGAATGTTGTGATTTGTAGTAGGTGTATTGTGGTGGAATGCAGTGGACGGACTCTGGATTAAATTACTATGTGGCACTCGTTTTTGGACTTCTGGTGACAGCAGTATTGTGGTTTTGATGATATTTTTTGATTTATTAGATGCATACAACAGAAAGTTGAAGAAAGGTACCTCAGTTAGATTTGTTGAACTGTCTGCCAAGGTGAGGTGTATTATGAGGCACTATCAGCTGCACCAAGATATGGACATAACATTTTAACATTTCTATTGTGTGAGTGCATTAATCAAGCTCAGTGGTTGTTCATTCCTTGGAGCACGGAGTGAGCATTCTGAGTATAGTGACACCCACAAGTCGAGCATCTGCTGTCGCATGGAAGTAAGTAGTCTTCTTGGTACTGTAGAAGTTTCAGATTAGGTGAAGCAGGCTGTAGGAAGCTGGCTTTTTATGTAGTGTACCAAAATGAGGTACACTATGTAGAAAGTCCAGGCGACCCTTATTGGGGCTTTCAGGGCTTAAATTAATAATCCCAAATGCTCTCTTTGTGATAGTGTGGGCGAGCAGTTTAGGCTTATCAGAGGGTAGTGTTAAGCATTTGCTGTACACACAGAGTCAATAAATGAGACACAACTAGTGCCACATAGTAATTTAATTCAAAGTCAATTATCCTATAGGAGAAACATTCACTGCATAGGTACACTTGCACGCTACTTACAGGACTGTTCTTCTGGACTTAAGGTAAGTAAGGTCCAAGAAAGGACCAGTAATTCAAGTTTACCTTCCCTGGGGTGTCCGGGTGCAGAGGTGCTATATACGGTGGTAGCCTTGAACGCTACACGCCAAAGTCAATGGGAAAAGTACCTGTAAGAAAAAGACTGCAAGTGGGGACTGGGGGACCAGTCTGGCGGAGCCCAAGGGGGGGCTTGGCTCTTGAGGGTCTCAGGACCCTAGAGACACCGTCGGTTTACTTGAGGCCAGATTGAAGAGCTCGGTGGCAGAGGTTTTTTGTTCGGCGGGTTGGTGAGTTAGAGGCTTTCACGGTTCTTGGTGTGCCTGCAACAGAGGGAAAAGAAACACAGCAGGGTCACTCTTGGTGTGGAGGGGGTCTTTCTTGAAGTCCCTCGACGTGAAGATAAGTTTTGGTGGTGGTGGTGGTCCAACTGGTGCTTGCAACTGGCTCCGATTCCCCAGGTATTGGTGCAGAGAGGCTCCGGGAAGGCTCAGCATCTCGAAGACTGGATGGATCAACGGGGCTGACCTCCTGGACACTTGGTGACCTCTTCCTGGTAAGTTGCTCCTTCGGTGGACTCGCTGGTCAGCAAAACTGTGGACCGGTCAGATGCGGTTGGTGCCTGCTGGTGCAGAGTAGTGGCTCCTCCACTCCAATGGAGATATTGCTGGATCGATGAAGTGCTGGGCAGACCTCCAAGGGTTTGGAAGGCTGTTCCGCCTCTGGAAGAGTCAGTCTTTGTGACTGTCGGGACAGCAGCAGCCTGGCAGGGTTTTGCCCCAAGTTCAGAGCTGGACCACAGTTCTCACGTCTTCGGCTCTTCTTTGTCCTTCTGTTTCTTTCAGGCAGACGAATATGAGTTCCTGGTGTCAGGGGGCCACCTAAATACTTAATTTAGGAGCATTAAGGCGAGTGAAGGGTGGTAGCCATGGGCTACTTACCCCTGGGATCACTAGTCCCCCTATTTTAACACTTCCTGTGGGGAGTGGGCATAAACCTGTAGCAGAGTTCCTAATTCCTCCCTAAAAAAAGATGATGGAACCCTTTCGTGGAGCACATCAGGTAGTTCACCTTAGGGGGTGTGACTAGCCTGGCGGTGCAACACGCCTACTGCATAGCTAATTTACCGCCTGTCCTGGTGCCAAATGGGCCTCAGGGCAGGGGGTGGCATTCTTCGGGTCTGAAGGAAGATGAGGCCGCATATCAAAGGTGGCAGAGGCTTTGAAACCTCTTGCCTTGGTATGCAGATTCACTAGCCATCCTGCTGGAGGAGGTGATAACACCTTCTCAGGAGCAGGCATTGTTTCTGGACCTCAGAGTGCGTTGGCTCTCACCTACAGGGGGTCAGAAACTCGTCTGTGGTGGCAGGCTGGACAATACCAGTCAGCTAGCACACTAGAAGACTAGAAGGGTTCAGGGGGCACCTCTAAGGGGCCCTCTGTGTGCTTGTCATAATAAATCCAATACTGGAATCAGTATGGATTTATTAAGACAACATGTTTGATACCAAACACCAAAGGTTTCAGTGAAACCATTATGTAGCTGGGTAACTCGTAATGACCGGTGCCCAGTACATACCTTAGATAGCTTCCCTGGTCACTTGCAATATCAAGTAATAGAACTAGACATCGTAGGCAGATTGTGAATACAATTGTACAAAGAGTGTGTGAGATTGGGACAAGGAGCAACTGAAAGCACTGTTAGAATGGAAAATCCTTTTCGAAAAGAGAGATAGATGTGAATGAGGAAGAGACAATTCCACCAGAAGGTACCCAGCTAGAGAAATGGCAACAAAAAAAGGGTTAAACACATGCATGTGACTTAGCCAATGGCATGAATACATGTCCAAAGATTGGGAATTATGATTCCCACTGTGCAGGACTTTCCACATTCCCATATTTAAAAAATATAAGCCAGAGACCTAAGCCTAGACCCACACAGTTTGAGGCCTTGAACCACTGGGAACAAGCTGCAAACAAGAAGGAAAAGAAGAAGTTTGCACAAAAAATCTGCAATAAGGCTTATTCATGGATAAATGGACAGGGCGATGAGAGGCAAAAGAAATGAAGGGAGGAAGTGATTGAGACATTTGGAGCTTACCCTCTGATAGAGAGCGTAGAAATAGAAAAAGAAAAGTCTAGGAAGAAAAAGACACATAAGGAAGAATTGTTTTCAATTTGGTTTTGGCTTTTTATGTCTTTTCTGTTCCTGTTATTCAACTAACCCGTGGTACTGTTTAACATGTAGTATCATTAAGAAAGTGCCCTCTTTTTGCATGGTTGCCCCCACTTTTTGCTAAACTGCTGATGTGCTTTGACTGAGTGTGCCCGGGGTTCCTGCCAAACAGGTACCCAGGGCCTATGTTCTTTCCCTAAACTGCATTGAAAACAAAACCCAAATGGCACTCTTTGGCCACAGGTCAGTTCCTTGTAAATGGTACCGTAGGTACCAAGGGCACTGTGGCCAGGGAAGGCCTCTAAGTGCTGCAGCACTTATTGTGCCACCCTTAGAGGCCCTGTACCTTTACACACACACACTGCCTTTGCAGGCTGCATGTTTTGGTGCAGAACAAAGTGAAGAGTCAACATGGCACACATCCCTGTGTGCCATGCCTACAACCCACTGCCGTGGCATAGGTCAGCCACCCCTCTAGCTGGGTGCACTATACCAGTGGTGAGGGTACAGGTGCATGAGCCCTGTACCCCTACAGTGTATAAGCCAATACTTAGACATTGTAAGTGCAGGAATGCCATTAAGAGTATATGGTGCTGGGTGTTTGTCATTACAAACTCCACAGTACCATAATGGCTTTACTGAAAACTGGGAAGTTTGGTATCAAACTTCTCAGCACATTAAACCCACACTGATGCCAGTGTGGGATTTAATGAAAAATGCACACAGAAGGCATCTTAGAGATGCCCCCTGAAAAACGACTTAACACTAGTGTCCAGGCTGAGTGGCTGCTCGCCAGCTGCCACCACCAGACATGTTTCTGGACCTCTGGGTTGAGAGCCTGCTGCTCTTGGGGGCCTGAAACAATGCACATCATGGGACGAGGTGCCAAGCCTCCTCTCCCAGGATGGGCAGGGTTCACGAAGGTTAAGCTTCAAAGGCTTGCCGCCTTTGTGAGCTTCCCCAGGCCTTTGCTGCTTCCAGCAACTGACCCCCACCTGTTCTGACCCCCATTTTGAGCGGAAGAATCGGCGGGAAAACCAAGTGAGAAAGGGAGGTGTGCCCACCTTTGCCAACCCCACCCCTCAGGTGGGGGAGGCGAGGTGAAGCACAACTCTCAGTCCCCGCCATCTTGCAGATGGGGGTACCCAGCCAACCAGAGTGAGGCATATGCCCCCCTCCCACTGGAGGGTGGCATAATAGGGGGTGTACCCACCCGAAGGAAGGGACCCATTGGTCCCAACCTTTACCTACCTGTAACACCCCTAAATCTAGTATTTAGGGGCAACCCTGAACCTTGCCTCCTGAGACAAGAACCGACCAAGAAGAAAAGAAGAAGAAGGACCGAGAAGCCATGCTAAAGCTAAGAAGAGGAGGACGCCCACTGACTTGGCCCAACCCTACCAGCCTGCCCCTACCTCGAACCTGCAGAAGCGAAATCCCGGTGTGTCCTGCAGCCAGCAACCTCAAGAACCCCGAGGACCTGCCCTGCCTTCCACAAGAAAGACTTTGTCTCCCGTGAGCACCGTATTTGCTCACCCACAGACTCTGGCTACGGCCAAATCCGCAAGTCTGCACCACTCTGCACCCGTCGCCTTCGGCCCAAGTTCGAGTGGCCCAACACCACTAGGAGGTCTCCCCGGTGATCCTGACCTGAGATTTGGTGCTCTCTGACCTGCCTCGAATCTCCAAGCGAAGCCTGCAGCCTCTTTCTGGAGGATCCCCCCCTACCGTGACCGGAGCTGGTAAGAAAACCCGACACCTAAAGACACCCCTGCACCGGACGTCCCACGGCCTTGGGTGGCCCAAACGCCGGTGTCCCAGCATCTCTAGGCATCCCAACTTACCTCTCCAACCAGTGGTCACCTCCAGAAGATCTTCGTCTCCGAGCCTCCAGTCTTTGTTGTAACCAGAGAATCCCCATTGAAATCAACAGGGCACCCGACGCCAAAACAGCACCCTGCACCCAGCCGCCCTGCACCGCTGCGGGTGCACTTTGTGTGCTAAACCGGATCCCCCTATGCCCTGAGCCTAACACCAGGAGCTTTGCTCCCACAACCTTGCAGCCTGCTCGTGAGCAGCCACCAACCGGAGGCGCCCTATCCCCATTGGATAACATTGGGCCTCAGTACTCTGCACCCGGCCGCCCTAGTGCCGCTGAGGGTGCTTTGAGAGTGCATCCTTGACCCTGGGGAATCCTGGTTCTAACCCCAGAATACCAACTCCCACAAATTTGTACTTACCTGCAAACCGTTAACTTCATTTTTCTCTATAGGAATACATTGACTGTTTTTCCTAAAAATTGTTGTGTGGCGTTGGTTTTGTATGAAACTTTGAAAAACTGCAAAGATCTAAAAACTGCTTACTTACCTTTTCTCTAGGAAAAATCCCAATGTGATATCTAGGCATATCGCACTGAGTAGAAAAAGTAATCCAGAAAGTAATCTGTAAAGTAATCCAAAGTAACCTAACAGTAATTTCCACTGTATTGAAAGCATTTACAAACCTGTAACAAAGTCATTTTCATTCAGCTTGCTTTTATTGTTCAACCTGCCTTGAAAGTACCATTGACACTTACCTGTAACAGGTTTGCTTGGTTCCAGAAAATAAATATAACTAAATAATAATTTTTTATACAAAGCAAATTGGTCTGAGTTCAGTCTTTGAGTGTGTGACATCATTTGCTGATTGAGAGTGCTTAACACTACCCTCTGATAAAGCCTTACTGCTCGCCCACACTACCACAAATAGAGAGTAAGGTGCTATCTACTTTTACCTCTGCCTACCTTTGGGGTTCCACTGGACTCTGTGCACACTATACCTCATTTTGGTATAGTTTATACAGAGCCAGCTTTCTACAGTATCCCTAAATGGAATACCTACTGTTCTGTAGGTCCTAGTTGTACTACATTTTTATACAGGTATGTAGGTCACCTAACGGACTAGTTGGATATGTCGGGTCCTGGGCGTCTGTGTTATTAGTCCAATCCTTCTTTCGTTACTTTGAACCTAACGCACTACTACTTGTAGTGGAATACATTTCTTTCTCTTTGCAGTAGGCTGATCTTATTCGATTCAAGGGGCCCGTCCGAGGCTCAAACAGAGAACTTGTGTTTCTTTTTACCGAGTATTGTTTGAAAGGTCTATCCACATATACCCCTGAAAAGGACTCAGGGTAGGGAACAAGAGGCGCGGGGTACTAGGAGAGGCAGCCTCCAACATGCAATGTTTACCACAAAAAGGAGAGGTTTTTTGTGGTAAACATTGTTTGAAAGGTGCCACGGTATTGAGTCATTGAGTCCCTTTTCACTGCTCTGGAGCCTATGCACCCATCTTTGTTCTCGCTGAAATAGAAAACTGGTGACGTCTTTGATTGTTGTGGGTAGGTCAGGTTTATCAATTACAATCCATCTCAGATCTTTTTCTGAGTGTTTTATTTCGAGGTAATGTGCAGTCAATTTTGTTGTCATCTTTTTGCACCTAACATTACTCATGTGCTCTAGGATCCTGATCTGATCTTTATTCGTAGTCATCCCTACATATTGGTAGCCACAGTTGCATTGGTAATGACTCTGTGGTGATGGTTGATGTGAAAAACAGAAACGGATTCCTGCTATTCAGCCATGTAAGAAATTCTCTCACAGATGTCCTGTCGCCCTGACAGACGTGTTAAACAGTACCAGGGGCTAGTTGGAGAACAGGAAAAGAAAAGACATAAAAGACCATAACCAATTTGAGAATATATATATATATATATCCCCACACTTACTCCACACAATTGCCCTTCGCTCTTGCCGCATGATTTCCAGGGCGATAATGAAGCACGGCACTACCAGGAACTGGCTTCCGAAGGGCTTTATTAATTTTCGTCGTTACAGGAGGCCCCTCGCATTAGAAGCCTCTCACAGCAAAGTGCAGGGGTGCATACAAAATAGAAATGACCTACGCGTTTCGGCTTACGCCTTCTACTGGGTCAACATGTGCAAAACAAGATGTGCTATTTAAAGGGGAAGCATGGCTCATTTCCCCCCACCACCAATTAAAAACAAGGTCAGTTTCTTAAAGGAGACATAGTCATGAATTGAATTCAAATGCATTATAACATTTAGACAAAATTACTTTTTCACTTTCTGTTTTCATTTTTTCCAATTTGCATGTCTCTATTCATAATATACACTTGTGAAGTACACATCTCAACTTATTATATTTATGCTAGGCAGATTGCATGACAAAACAAAGGCTGTCAAATTCTTATTCAAATATTAAATAGATGAAGTACCAAGTTCAACCCTTTGTTATTATCCCAACTGATTAACAAATAGACGGCCCTGGAGCAATAATCTGACATTCAGTCATTACTGTATGATGAATCCTCCCAATCCTCTTGGTCCCCTATGACTAATTCTTTGGTCGTGTCTAGTAGTCTGTTTCTGATACAATTATTCATCTTTTATCCCTCCAGGACTAGACAATTAAAGTGACTCCTGCTTCTAAAAAAGTGCATTGTGTTGTTTCTCCAAGATGTATGTAAAAGTCCGGAGACAAATATGTGAAAAATAGCAGAAGAAACCTCAAAGTGCATGTGCATATTAAAGTGCAGAGGTGCAGCTGCCATTGGTTTTAGAATATAGGGAATGGGTACATAGGGACGAAATTGCTGGATATAGAAGAAAATTGATGTTTGTTATCCTGACAAACTATCACTGATCCCTTCCCAGCTACTCTCCAACTTATACTAAAGTGCTATACGTTTATCCCTATATATTGCGCACTCCATATTAAAGTGCTGGGTGCCTATATGTTAAAAAAACCATATTATATATCATGGTCTAAATCTAGCCACCTACATTAATCCCCAAAAGGTGGTCAAATTGCTTCCCAATCAGATAGCTGCTGTCCTGTTTCGTGTTTACGTACATTCCTAATCTGTATGGAAAGCGGTCCTCCATAATCTAAAATCACTACCGATAGAAATTCATCTATTCATGGCTACACTGCATCAATGTTTCTGCTAAAAAGCCCACATAGATGAACAGTTTGTTTACCCCGATTCTAAAAATGGCCAATGCAAAAATTACACATAATCACAATAATTAAAAAGTCCTAAAAGGGATACAACAATATAATTCATGTCGACCAGATGGAGTTAAATAATCAACATTAGGCCCATTATTTGTAATCCTATACACATCACATGCTTAGCATAAAATGCAAATAAAATCCGGAAATTCAGTTATTAAGACGAGGAGAACCAGGAATATTCTTATAGAAAGGTGTATAATTCCACATCAGCATTTAATCCCCATGGTATCTCTGTTCCTAGGTTAACAATCCATCTCGATTCTGCACGTCTCAGTGTCAACTCTCTATCTCCCCCTCTGATATGAGCTGGTATTTGTTCAATACCAGAGTATGAGAGTTTATTCTTATTTAAAATTCCTTCATGCTCTCTCCAGATATGTTTGGCCATTGCATAAGTAAAGTCCTTATTTAATATGGCTCGCAAATGTTGGAGGATACGCAATTTGAGTTTGTTCACAGTACTGCCAATATATTTCTGGCCGCATATACACTCCAAAAGGTAGACCACATGGGTGGATTCACACGTGATCTTATCCTTAATGACTTTTTTCAGGCCTTGAATTTTTGTAATTTCTGTCCTGTTGCGGCCGTAGTTGCAGGCTTTACATTTTGTGCATTTCACAAAGCCCTTCTGTGATAGCCATGTTGTTTTTTGCTGATGTACAGTTTTAATTGAGAAGTAGCTTTGTGTCAATAGGCCCCCCAGTGAGGGTACTTTTCTGTAGGTGATATTTGCTTTTTCTTTAATGAAGGAATTTAGCTCCTGATCTTTTTTAAGCACACTCCAATGTTTGTTGATCACCTGTCTGATCCTCTGATTCGAGTTGTTAAAATCCGTGATGAATCTCACTGGTTCCTCATTTGACACAGATTCTATTTTGATGTTTTTCGGTAGCAGTCGATCCTCTCTTTTGGCATTGGATGCTCTTGTTCGCGCATCCTCTAGGACCATCAAGGGATATCCTCTTCTCTGGAAACGATCAGACATTATAGAGACCTGTTTGTTAAACTCCACCTCCTCCGAGCAGTTCCTGCGCGCCCGCAGAAACTCTCCGTAGGGGATACTCCATTTTAGGGCTTTTGGGTGTGCACTGTTTGCTTGCAAAATGCTATTGCAAGATGTGGTCTTACGGAAGTGGGTGGTGCAGATTTTCTCGTTTTCAATGTAGACCCTTATGTCTAGGTAATCCACAGAGGTTCTGCTATACAGATAGGTAAATTGAAGGTTGAGGGAATTTGTATTCAAAGATGACAGAAAGCATTTCAGCTCCTCTTCCTCCCCTTCCCAGATGAAAAACAGGTCATCTATATAACGGACCCATAGCACCACCCTCTCCAAGTCGACGTTGTTGTTCTCTGACCATAAGCACTCTGCCTCCCAAAAGCCCATGGTGAGGTTGGCATACGTGGGCGCAAATGATGTCCCCATGGCAGTGCCTTGGTTCTGCCTGTAGAATTTTCCATTGAATACAAACACATTGTTGTTAAGGCAAAAGGACATCATTTCGAGGAGCATGTTGGTATGGCTCAATAAACTCAAAGATCTCGATCTTAAAAAGTATTCACATGCCTTCAAACCATCTGTATGGATGATGGAGGTGTATAATGAGACCACATCAATTGTGGCCATGATGTAGTTAGGTTTCCAGTGTGTGTTGTTGATTCTATTGAGGAAATCCATTGAGTCCCGTAAATATGATGGAAGATCAGCAACATAGGGAAAGAGGAAGATATCAATAAACCTGGAGGTGTTTTCCAGCAAAGAACCACAAGAACTAACAATCGGTCGCCCAGGAGGATTTTCTAGACTCTTATGTACTTTGGGCAGTACATACAGTGTCGGCAAGATCGGGTGGTCTGTCTTCAAGTAGCACAATTCGTTGTCATCAATAACGCCTGTTCCATGCCACTGTTTCAATTTTTCATGGAAGATTGATTTCATGTCGTTGGTGGGGTTAGATTTCACTTTTTCATACTTGGTGGCATCCCCCAATTGTCTTCTGACCTCTTGAAGATATTTATTCCGGTCCATCACAACGACATTTCCACCCTTATCGGATTGTTTGATGATTATATTCACATCTTTCCTCAGGTCTGATAGTGTCCACCAGTCATCCCTCGACATGTTGGTGTTTATTGGGTTGCTGTGTTCTGATGTTTTAACATAGATGTCCCTCAGGTCTTCTGCCACCAATTCCTGAAAGACATCCACCCTGTTTCCTGGTGGTAACTGCGGGCAAAATTTGGATCTTCCTTTACAACCACTCCTGGCGGTCATGTTAGTCTCAATGCCTACAACGGCACATACGTTCATTGCTGTTGCCAGATCTGGCTGGGATTTTTGTTGTGATTCCTCATTTAACAGGCTCTGCATAGTTCTGAGGGACTCAATATCTTCACTCGTCAGATTCGTGAGTGATGTTTCTGGTCTTAAGATACGTGTGGATCTATTTGCAAAGTATTTTTTCAGTTTTAGTTTTCTTTTTTTTGTTGTTGTGTCGTCTTTGATTGTTGTGGGTAGGTCAGGTTTATCAATTACAATCCATCTCAGATCTTTTTCTGAGTGTTTTATTTCGAGGTAATGTGCAGTCAATTTTGTTGTCGTCTTTTTGCACCTAACATTACTCATGTGCTCTAGGATCCTAATCTGATCTTTATTCGTATTGTAGTCATCCCTACATATTGGTAGCCACAGTTGCATTGGTAATGACTCTGCGGTGATGGTTGATGTGAAAAACAGAAACGGATTCCTGCTATTCAGCCATGTAAGAAATTCTCTCACAGATGTCCTGTCGCCCTGACAGACGTGTTAAACAGTACCAGGGGCTAGTTGGAGAACAGGAAAAGAAAAGACATAAAAGACCATAACCAATTTGAGAATATATATATATATATATATATATATATACACACACACAGACATATACACACACACGCACACACGCACGCACGCACGCACACACACACACACACACAAAGAAACTCTTTTTTTTAAAAATCAGACAGGATGTTGGTACGATAGTAACCATCAACACTGAGAATAAGGGAATCTCGGACTAACCCAATATGGCCGCCGAAGGTTCTCAACGGGAAGGGAGGGTGCCGCTCAAGCAGCTAAGACAGATAGTAAAAGGAAGTTACTTGACTCCGAGTTGCAGCCCCAGAACACTTTTAATAAAGTTACTGACCATGAAGCGGCAGCGTTGAAGGGTGAAGAGTGGCATGTACGGAGACGCCGCACCTTGAATAAATAAGTGGGGTAGTGACATTTGGATGGCAACGCGGTTACACAGTCACTCGAATACCTATTTAACGGACCACGGTTGACATCTGATTGAAGGGAAGGACCTGGCTTAAGGGCACACTAATAGTAGGGGAGCGATCCGAATTAGAATTAAAATATTCGCTCCACAACGACTAGGTTAGACCTAGACCTGCAGTGTGTTAGAGACAAGGAGCAATCATTAGTGCAATTTTGAGCGGTCATTGGACTAATATAACACAATACTTTCTCCAATCTTTGGGAGTTTAGTTTTCACTAGGGTAGGTAGGTGCAACACCACACTACACCTAGTACTATGTCTTTAGTTGGGGAGCCCAGTGGGTCTCAATCCTCTAGGTACAGTGGTATCAAGTTCCAGGAACACAGGACCCTGGCTGCATCTAGAAAACTCAAGACAGGTAGCAACCCTAACATACAGCACTTCTTAGAGATGCTCCCGCAGTACGACCTCCTGAATCCTGACAGATCAGAAGAGCAGGATAACTTTGGGTTGGGTGGAGCTCAAGACTAAGGGTCAGGGGTGTCTCACCCCAATGACCCCACTTCTGCGGCTGACCAGGAGGAGTCTGAAGACCCCTCACTGGTAAACTCTAATCCCCCAGGGAATAGTACAGATAGTACAAAGGAAGGCCTTAGAGGTAGGTCTCCTTTTATTCCTCCTGGGAGAGTGCAAAGAGTGCAGGGGAGATCTAGGTCCTCCTCTGTCAATTTAACCTCCACCAACCACTCCATAGGGACCTCCATCTCTAGCCAGAGGGAGGACTCCTTCGAAAAAGGGAATACCACCTGCTCAAGTTTGAGAGAACCAAGCTCAGAATCAAGAAGGAGCAGTTGGCCCTTGATAAGGAGACCCTGGAAGTTCAGAGGGCTAGGAAGAATTTGAGACTAGGGTCCCATGGTGGCAGCACTAGCGAACCTAGGGCCAGGGAACACTCCTTTGACTCTAGGAACCTGAGCAGGATAGTCCCTTCTTACCAGGAGGGGAATGACATCCTTAAATGGATCATTGCTTTAGAGAGGGCCTGTAAAATTCAAAAGGTCCCTCAAGGGCAGTGGACAGCTATCCTGTGGCTCTCCTTTGCTAAAGAAAAGTAGAGAAAGACTTCTCACTGTTAGGGAGGAAGATGCAGATAATTACTCAGTCTTGAAGAGTTCCCTCATAGATGGGTTTGGTTTAACCACTGAACAGTACATGGTTACGTTTAGGGACTCATAGAAGGCACAAACCCAAGACTGGGTAGATTTTGTAGACAGTGTTAATAAGGCTCTGGAAGGTTGGCTTCATGGAAGTAATGTGCATGACTATGAGGGGCTGTACAATGTATTGACGAGGGAGCACATCCTTAATAAGTGTCAGACTCAACAACTGCACCAGTACCCGGTGGACTCAGATCTGACCTCTCGGCAATAATTGGGAAAGAAGGCAGACAAATGGGTGCAGAACCAGGGTAAAGCAGAAATCTCATGGTGATAGTGACTAGAAGAAGCAATATTCTTCTAACCTGCATTATTTGAATCTGTTCTGCACTGTTTTTAGGAATTTGCGAAATTTGCACTTTGATCGATTGATCACTACTCCTGGGGTCCGCATTGGTAGCTCGGGACCGCCATCTTGGGAGTAATCAGGGTAGCGGGCTAGTCTTTCCCCCCCAGAGCATACTTAAACAGAAGCTGGCACGAACGCGCGCACTGATGTCCTCCTGAGGCTTGAGCCGGGAGTGACCAACAAATTGGTATTTTACCTGCTTTAGTTTTTAACCTGCATTATTTGAATCTGTTCTGCACTGTTTTTAGGAATTTGCGAAATTTGCACTTTGATCGATTGATCACTACTCCTGGGGTCTGCATTGGTAGCGCGGGACCGCCATGTTGGGAGTAATCAGGGTAGCGGGCTAGTCTTTCCCCCCCGGAGCATACTTAAACAGAAGCTGGCGCGAACGCGCAGCGGACGCACGCAGCGGGCACGCCGCTGGCGCGCCTAAGCCAAGCCCGTCTGCGCCCGTCCGCGCACGGCCCGCGCACAGCGCCATCCCCCCTGCCCTTTTTGATGCAGGTAACCCAACTTCCATACAGTATTCCAGTAGCGCTCTGCACAGCTTAAATGCTACCTATTCTAACTCTAACTGCCTATGTTTTCTATCCGGTACCTGGCCTCCACACGCCCAATTGACATGTCCTGGCTGTAACACGAAACTACCGGACCTTAAGTTCCAGCAGGTTAAGGCCATACAAAACCCAGGCAGGGACAGGAAAAGACACGTGGATAAAAATGATTGGAAGTGTGTCCTTCTCAATGCAAGATCACTGGTAAAACACAGTTTTGATTGTGCCTCTCTTATTGAGGAAGAGGGAATTAACATCGCTTTTATTACTGAATCATGGACGGACGAGGCCTCCGGTCCGGATTTGGTCAGTGCCACACCTCCGGATTCCCTCTGCTATACACTAAATAGGCCGTATAGGAAAGGGGGTGGCTTAGCGGTTATATACCAAAAATCAATAAATGTATCTTTTAACTCGTCATCCAATGCTGAGTGCGAAGCTCTAGATTTTTGCTTCTATCTCTCACACCATCATACCTTCAGGGGTACCCCCATCTACAGGCCACCGGGCCCCAGAAACAGGTTCATAACACAAGCCGGTAGTATGTTGGAAAATGAGCTAAGTGCCAGCTCATACACGATGTTAGGAGATTTTAACTTTCATCTAGAGGCTCATTCTGATCCAGATACGTTAAGCCTGCTGGACCTGATGAGTAATGTGGATTTGAAGCAACTTGTCATTGGTGCCACACACAAGGCAGGACACACACTGGATGGTATATTTTCCAACAACTCGCAGCTGCTTTTCTTGGGCCTCCTCCCATTGGTTTGGTCAGACCACAAGGCAGTGTTATTTGAGCTGACCATGCTGGATCGACACATGAAGAAACCAGCAAATAAACAATTGATTAGCAGAGCATGGAATAAGGTTGATGCTAGTGAACTACAAGAACTACTAACCTCGACATCTTTTGTTATACCTACAGATCTAGATGAGGCCGCTCTTTCTTACACTAACTGGATGGAAGCAGCAGGTAACAAGCTAGCTCCCAAGAAACTCATCCGCCTCAATAGAGCACGACCATCTTCTCCGTGGTATACCCAAGGGCTAAGAGATCTAAAAGTGGCCTGCAAGCACCTTGAAAGAATCTGGAGGAGGGAGTACAACGATAGGGAAAAAAATGAATACAAACTAGGCCTAGCTCAGTATAAACAGTTGCTTCAAAAAACTAAACAAGAGTTTTTCACCAAAAAAATTAACTCAGCAAAAACTCCACGAAAGAACTGTTTAAAACTGTAACCACCCTAGCTTACCCAGCCCCTCCGCCCATTCCGGCGAGCCAGGAACTATGTGAGAAAATAGCAAAAATTTTCTTCGACAAAGTTGAGGCTATTTTTTCGACTTTTACTTGGTCAACGATTAAGAGGTCGTCGGCCCACATAATAGACTCTAAGGCAGGAAAAAGCTCTCTGCAACAGTTTGACAAATTTGCCCCAGTTACTACCATAGACACCTGTAAGCTCCTCATGACGGCGAAATCGGGCTCACCATATGATCCTTGCCCACTCTCTATACTAAAACTAGCACCCGATCCAGTTACAATGACACTGACTTCCATCATAAATGCTATATTTGCAGAAGGGTACTTCCCTAATACATGGAAAAGTGTATCCATACTGCCAATGCTCAAAAAACTGAGTCTGGATCCTAAAGACTCTAATAATTTCAGACCCATCTCTGGACTCCCACTCCCAGCGAAAATTACAGAGAAAATCATGAATGCACAACTTAGTCTGTTCCTGGAAGAAGCTCAGGTGCTGGATCCCACCCAATATGGTTTCTGGGGGGGGCACAGCACGGAGACCGCTCTTCTTAAATCCACAGAGGAAATCAGGGCTATACTCGACCAGGGAGGAAAAGCTGCTATGATCATGTTGGACCACTCAGCGGCCTTTGATACGGTCCATCGTGTCTTATTGATGGACCGGCTGCAGGAGATTGGAGTCCAGGGCACCGCCTGGAAACTACTCAGATCCTTTCTAACAAATAGATTACAGACAGCTTCCCTCGGCGAATTCTCAGCTAAACCTTTTTCTTTGCCCTGCGGAGTCCCTCAGGGGTCATCTATGAGCCCAACTCTTTTTAACGTTTCCTGGCTCCCCTGATTGAATCTTTCGGTTTTAAGCTGACCTCATATGCAGACGACACCCAAATTGTGGTGTCACTACTGCCAGGAAAGCTACAGGAAACGGCTCATAAATTCCACGACTGCATGACAGCTGTGGGTATCTGGATGGCCCAAAATTGCCTTAAACTTAATTCCAGCAAAACGGAGGTGGTTCTGTTTGCTAATGACCCTAATTTCTGGACTCCAACATGGTGGCCGGATACTCTGGGTCCTCTACCTACTCCGATTAAGAAGGTAAAAAATCTGGGTGTCTACATAGACTATAAACTCAGTTTTAGGGATCAAGTGAATGCGGTAGTCTCATCTACATCGTATATTCTGAAATCCTGTAAGAAAATTATGCCATTTCTACCCAAAAACAACCAACAAACAGTTATCACTGCTCTAGCCATGTCCAAACTGGACTATTGCAATAGTCTCTATATCAATATCCAGGAAGGGCTTATGAACAAACTTCGGGGCATATTATCAAGGGGCCGCGATAAAATTATCGCTGCTTTAGCGTCTGTTTTCGGGCGAAAACGGCGATAATATTATCGCTTTATTAACAAGGACACGCTAGCGCGTGTTTCCTTGCCTTAGCGCCGGTTGTCAGCACGCATCGTTAATGAGATGCAAAGGAGGCATGCCTGACAAAACTCCATGGGATAATATCGCTAACCCAGCTTCGCGATATTATCAACGAGGGGTAGCGATATTTGAAATCGCGTTAACTATGCCTTAACGCAGGAATTTAATGTCTGTTAAATTCCTGACTAAGGCATACCTAACATGGGAGGTGGATTGTGGGGCTAAGGCCACAGGGCCTTATCATCAAGTTATCGCCGTTTTCCATGGAACATCGCTGGAAAACCAGCGATGTTCCATGGAAAATCCCGCTATCGCTGGAATATTTATCGCCATAGCGCTAAGCGTTGATAATACAGCGCTAGCTTGGCGATATATTCCAGCGATAGCCGGCGATAATTTAAAGCGCGCTAAGCGCGCTCAGCGATAATTATCGCTGGGGCTTGATAATATGCCCCTTCAACTTTTGCAGAATGCGGCTGCCAGATTGCTTACTGGCATACCAAAATATGCTTCAATCTCGGCTGAGATTAGAAGGCTTCACTGGTTGCCCGTTAGAAAACGTGTTAAGTTCAAAGCCCTTTGCATGGTACACAAAGCCCTTCAAGGAACTGGGCCCAATCACCTAAAACTGCTATTCCACTGGTATACACCAAAAAGAGCACTACGCTCCCCAGAAGCAAAATTGGTGTTGGTACCCTTTGTAAGGAGAGCTAACTGGGGTGGCAGAAGTTTTGTGGTCGGTGCAGCCAGGGAATGGAATGGCCTCCCGTTGCATCTCAGATGCATGACAAATCTGCTTGCCTTTAGGAAGGCCCTCAAAACTTGGCTTTTTACTGGTTGATCATCTTTATTTCTCGTCCCCTGTTTGGGCCTCGGTAGGACTTCAGTTAGCGCCAGGACACCTCCGGGTAACAGTTGCGCTCTAGAAATATCAATAACTTTAACATTAACAGAGAAGGATGGGAATAAAGGTAAAGACAAGAAAGAGCCTTCACAAGGCCCCCAAAAGTCTTCCTCTGGAGGTTGGTCCCAAAACTCTTCCTCCTCCAACAAGAAACCTTGGTGTTACTTGTGTAAGGAAAAAGGCCATAGAGCAAGAGATGCCCAATTGCTGTAAATCTGTCACTAAGAATACTTCTACCACTGCTCCTAAAGCAACTAGCACCAAAACAAGTAGTAGTAGTGCCCCCAAGGGATTAGTAGTGTTAACCTTGGGTTCTGAAGTGGGTCCTGGCCTAGTCAGAACACCCACTCAGGCTGTTCTAGTCTGTGACAGTGGCATGGAACTTGCCACTTTACTGGTAAGTCCCACTAACTTGGGAAAGTACAGACAATAGCCACTCATCAATGGTCAAGAAGCTGTGGCATACAGGGACACAGGAGCCAGTGTCACTATGGTGACAGAGAAACCTTTGTCGCTTGAACAGATCATACTTGGTCAGATCTACCAAGTGACCAATGCTAGCAATGTCAGGACAGATCATTCCTTGGCAGTTGTGAATCTCAGCTGGGGCGGGGTAACTGGTCTTAAAAGAGTTGTGGTTTCCCCAGACCTACCTGTGGACTGTCTGTTGGGCAATGATTTAGAAACGTCAGCCTGGTCTGAAGTGGAGTTCAGGACACATGCAGAGATGATGGGCATTTCAGGCAGTGCCTTTGCAGTCACTAGGGCTAAGGCCAAGAGACTAGGCACAGAGGGAGCCCCAGATACTGAAAACATGGACCAGGCAGCCCCTAAAGAAGAAGCTGGAAGGGTAAAGATGTATCCTCCTCCCAGACTCCCAGTGAGGATCAGTTTCCTGAGGGAGATGACCTCAGCCCCTATGAAGGAACTGTCCCAGAGGAACTTGGGCCTGACACAGCAGAGTTCTCGGGGACAGAGGGCCCTTCCAGGGCTAACTTGAGTTTGGAACAGAAAACCTGCTACTCTCTTGAACAGCTCAGACAGCAAGCTGCTGCTGAGGAGGCAGGGATTGTCAGTGGGCCCCACAGGATCTATTGGGAAGATGGACTCCTATTTTCTAAGAGTAGAGATCCCAAGCCTGGTGCCACCAGGAGGCTGGTCATACCTCAAAATTCAGGGGTTTCCTGTTGACCCTAGCACATGACATTCCCCTTGCAGGAAATCTTGGGCAAAGCAAGACTTGGGACAGGCTTGTTCCTCACTTTCACTAGCCCCACATGTCTGAAGATACCAAGAAGTTTTGTCGCTCCTGTGTTGCCTGCAAGCCAGTGGTAAGTCAGGTGGCACTACAAAGGCTCCCTTCATCCCCCTTCCAGTGGTTGGGGTTCCCTTTGAGAGGTTTGGGATAGACATTGTAAGTCCCTGACCCCCCCCAACAGCATCTGGACATACTAGTGGTGGTGGACCATGCCACTAGGTATCCAGAAGATATTCCCCTTAGGACCACTACAGCTCCTGTGGTGGCTAGGGCCCTCCTGGGAATCTTTTCCAGAGTTGGGTTTCCTAAGGAGGTCTTGTCAGACAGAGGTACTGACTTCATGTCTAAGTACATCACTGCTATGTGGAAGGAGTGTGGTGTAAACTACAAGTTTACCACACCCTATCATCGACAGTGCAATGGGCTTGTTGAAAGGTTCAACAAGACCCTAAAGCATGGGTACTCAAAAACTTTCTCTCGGGGGCCAAATTTACAGTGTGGTTTGTGGCCGAGGGCCGCACCGGTGGGGGAGAGGTCAGTGGGGAGGTGGGGGGGAGGGTGGAGGTGGGTGGGGGCTAGAGCAAAAAAAACAAAAACCTTTGACCATGAGGTTGAACATAGGTCCCTGCAGCAGACCCATTAGTCCACTGAGCCACCAGACCCGGCATACACACATCTATCGTATCTATCAATCTATCTATCTATCTATCTATCTATCTATCTATCTCTATCTCTCTATCTATCTATCTCTCTATCTCTCTCTCTCTATCTCTCTCTATCTCTATGTCTCTCTACCTCTCTCTCTCTCTCTCTCTCTCTATCTCTCTCTCTCTCTCTATCTATCTCTCTCTATCTTTCGCTCTCTCTCTCTCTTTCTATCTCTCTCTCTCTCTATCTATCTCTCTCTATCTCTCTCTCTATTCATCTCCATCTCTCTCACTCTCTCTCTCTCTATCTCTATCTCTATCTCTCTCTCTCGCTATCTCTCTCTCTATCTATCTCTATCTCTCTCTCTCTCTATCTCTCTCTCTCTCTCTCTCTATCTCTCTCTCTATCTCTCTCTAGCTCTCTCTCTCTCTCTCTCTCTCTATCTGTCTCTGTCTCGATCTGTCTCTGTCTCTATCTTTATCTCTCTGTCTCTATCTGTCTCTATCTGTCTCCTGTCTCTGTCTCTATCTGTCTCTGTCTCTATCTGTCTCTATCTGTCTCTATCTCTGTCTCTATCTGTCTCTGTCTGTCTCTGTCTTTATCTGTCTCTATCTGTCTCTATCTTTCTCTAGCTGTATTTGTCTCTATCTGTCTCTGTCTGTCCTTGTCTCTCTCTGTCTCTATCTCTGTCTCTGTCTCTATCTCTGTCTCTATCTGTCTCTATCTGTCTCTGTCTCTATCTGTCTCTATCTGTGTCTGTCTCTATCTGTCTGTCTCTATCTGTCTCAGTCTGTCTCTGTCTGTCTCTATCTCTATCTGTCTCTATCTCTATCGGCCTCTATCTGTCTCTGTCTCTATCTGTTTCTGTCTCTATCTGTTTCTGTCTCTGTCTCTATCTGTCTCTGCCTCTATATGTCTCTGTCCAAACAGGAAGCTTCCCAAAAGGCCTTTTAAAAGTCAGCTGTGAAAGCGCTTACAGCTGACTTTTAAAGGGCCGTGACGTCACAGAGGCCAGCAGTAAACACAGAAGATGGCCGCAGGAGCATACGTAGTGAATACCTATTTAATATGTATTCACTACGTATGCTCCTGGGGTCATCTTCTGTGTTTACTGCCGGCCTCACTGGAAACGTAGAAACGGCAAGGAAAGGGCCGCGGGCCGCCAATGAAGGCCTGCTGGGCCGCTGGCGGCCCGCGGGCCGTACTATGAGTACCACGGCCCTAAAGGGTATGATCATGGAACTCCCAGAAAAGCTGAGGCGAAAATGGAATGTCTTACTACCCTGCCTTCTCTTTGCCTATAGAGAGGTTCCTCAGAAGGGGGTGGGCTACTGCCCATTTGAACTTCTGTTTGGACATCCAGTTAGGGGTCCATTGTGTCTGGCTAAGGAGGATGGGAGCAGCCTCTCAAACCCCCTAAACATGACACAGTGGACTATGTACTTGGCCTGCGTTCTCGTATGTCTGAGTATATGAAGAAGGCCAGCAAAAACCTTGAGGCCAGCCAGGAGCTTCAGAAAGCTTGGCATGACCAAAAGGCTGTACTGGCTGTTAACCAGCCAGGACAGAAAATGTGGGTGTTGGAGCCCGTGGCCCCAGCAGCACTCCAGGACAAGTGGAATGGCCTCCACACCATACTTGAGAAAAAAGGTGAGGTCACCTACTTGGTTGACCTAGGTACTCCAAGAAGTCCCCACAGAGTACTTCATGTGAACCACCTAAAGCCTTTTATTGTCAGGGCTTACATGAGCATGCTCATGCCCACTTATGATGGACAGGAGCAAGAGAGTGACTCCCTGATCTCCTCTCTCAGGGCCCTGTGATGGATCAGGGGAAGGAGCAGTCTTGGCAGACAGCCTCACCAGTCAACAGCAAGCTGATTGTAGACAGGTTCTCAGTCAGTTTTCCTTTCTGGTCTCCTTTCTCTGACCCCTAGTCAGACCACCTGGTGTACCCATGAGGTGGACACCGGTGACAGCCTGCTTGTAAATAGCAAAAGTTACAGACAGCCTGACCATGTCAGAGACAGTATCAGGGCTGATGTCCAAAAGATGCTGGATTTTTTCATTGAGCCTTTAGATAGCCCTTGGGCTAGTCCTGTAGTCCTTGTGCCAAAACCTCACACCCAGGATGATAAGAGAGTGAAGAGGTTCTGTGTGGACTACAGGGGACTCAATGCAGTCACTAGGACTAATGCCCATCCAATCCCCAGGGCAGATGAGCTCATTGATACTCTGGCCTCTGCCAAGTATCTCAGGCAAATCAGGCTCTCTGAGGTTGTTAAGGGCTATGAGAGGGAGGCCTTTGTTGTGGTCTGGGCCTTGAAGAATTGAGGCCATACTTGTTTGGCACTCACTTTATTGTTCAGACAGACCATAAGGCAATGTCTTAAACAAATGAAGGGTGAAAATATCAAACATTTGAGGTGGTCCATTTTCCTACAGGGGATGGACTTTTCTGTGGAACATAGACCTGGGAGTAACCATGCCAACACAGATGGACTCTCCAGATATTTCCACTTTGAAAATGAAGACTCAACTGGGCAAGGTTAGTCTCATCTCCTTTCGTTCGGGGGGGGGGGGAGGTTGTGTAGGAAAGTAGGATCTGCTTTCATGGTTACACTTTTTGCTTGGTGTCAGTGTGTTTTTGACCTAGTCTCACTAGGATCCTGCTAATCAGGACCACAGTCACTGTGCCTTCTCCCTAATTTGACCATGGTAAGTACTTTTGTACAACCACAATTGGCTACTGGTGTACCCTCGTAAGTTCCTAGTATATGGTACTAAGGTACCCACGGC
Organism: Calotriton arnoldi; assembly: GCA_963921515.1. Classification (NCBI taxonomy): domain Eukaryota; kingdom Metazoa; phylum Chordata; class Amphibia; order Caudata; family Salamandridae; genus Calotriton; species Calotriton arnoldi. The sequence goes on from CAWUFW010000690.1 coordinate 3,684,057, forward strand.
ATAGGTACACCAGGGTACACCAAGGGTCTCCCATGGGTTACAGCATGTATTGTGCCACCCATGGGAGTCCACTTAAACTATGACTACAGGCATACCATTGCAGCCTGTGTGAGTTGGTGCTTGCACCTCTCACAACATATATACGTTTCCTTATATTAGAGGTCACTGCAGTTTAACCTATAAGTCACCCCTATGGCAGGCTCTTCAGTCCTGAGGGCAGGGTGTTTGGTTATATGTGTGAGGGTGCCCCTGCTTGAGCAGGACACCCCTACAAACCCAGGAGTCGATTCTCCAGGCTTTGTAAGTGTGGTCAGCCATTTTAATACATATAGTGGACATCAGTCATTACGAGATGTCTAACTATATAGTGGCTGCACTGAACCCAGTCATGTTTTGTATCAAACATGTTGGAATCATACCCCAACACCGATTCCGGTGTGGAAGTATGATCCCATGTACTAGGAGGCTTCCTTGGGATATCCCACTGTACTCATGGTAACAGCCTTTCAGGATCTGACAGCAAGCTAGTGCTGCTGCCTACCACAGACCCGATTCTGCCCTCCTGCTGCTGAGCCAAGCTCAAGCGGGGGAAGGTAGAACAATAGGTTTCCTGTCACAGGGAGGTGTGACCACCTCCCAGACAGGACTTAGTGTATTGGGCTGGGGTGGAGGTGCTTGTCAGCGCCACCAGACTCCTTTGAAGGGCACATTTAGTGCCCTCATTGCATACTCCAGTTTGAGCCAGTTAGGGAGCCCTTGGCTCCTGCTCCGGCGCGAAACAGGACAAAGGACAAACCTCAAGAAGGAACCCCTGAGTAGTTTCAACCCTTGTCTTAGGGTCCTTAAGGGCTTACCTGTGGGTGCTTCCTTAGATTTGTCGTGGGACAAGACTCAAATCTGAAACTACGTCGCTCTTCGATCATATGGGCACTTGGACTTTGTTAAACTTCGACTGGAACCGAGACTGCACCAAGGAAGACTCCTGCTGTACCTGGTCTTGCTGTTCTTCAAGTCTTGTTCGTCGTCTGCGTCTGTCCCTGTTTCAGGTTCTTCAACAGACCTGTGGGCATCAAGGACACCTGAAGTAATCTCCCTTGGAGTGAAGGAGTCACTCCCCTGCATCTGCAGGCACAGCAATGAAGCTTACCGGTCTGCTCCTGCTCCTGTCATCCTACTGACCTCCCGAGGCTCAGCAACACAGGTTGTGGTTCTGGAACTCCCTCGAGCCTTGACCTGTCCTCTCTGCAATTTTGAGGCTAGTATCCCTCGTCAGAACTGCTGGGACCAAACCCCTGTGCACCGAGACTTTCCACTGCCAAGGCTTGTTGGCTCTGCACTACAGAGATCTTCGGGCTACAAGAAGCTCCAGCCTCCAGCATCTCTTCCCTCCAAGCGCAGCATCCTCACCGCATCCTCTGCATCATGGGCCTTCGTTCTTGGTGAGCTGCTCGAGGTCCTCTTGCGACTTCTGTGCCTTTGGCCTGTGGGTCCTCCTGAGGGTTTTCTACTGCTTCAGTGGGCTCCCTTGCTTGCTCGGGCCTGCTCTGACTCTCCTGCTGTTGGTGAGTCCCTTGGACCTTGCTGGTCCCAATGTTGCTCCTTCTTTGTTTTCCACGCCAGTTGCGGCTACCAAGGCTTGTTAGTGCTCCCGCCAGACACCGATCACCTAGTCACCGACATCCGACGTGGGACAGGTCGTGCACAGCTCCTGGTCTTCCTCAACGTTGCCTGGTCCTCAGAGCTGCAGTGACAAGGTCATCGTTGACTCTTCTGAACCTCCTGACATCGGTGGGAATTGTACCTTCGTGCCTCCTGGTCACTCCCGAGTGGCATAGACTGTCCCTTCTGCTTGCAGGTTCCTCACTTCCAGAATCCACCCTTGGATTCCACCAGACTCCTTCCTGAACTTCTCCAGAGGCATTTTCTTCTAAGTCTTCCATTGTCATCTACTGAGGTTTCAGACGTCTCTTCACCCCTATGCATCTGGCTTCCCTGGTGTAGGTAACCCGGTTCCTGGGGCATCCACGGGTGGGGTGGCTCTCCAACCTTCCGTCCTTCAAGGGAATTCTTCAGGGTCCTCTGAGAAGGGTCCTTCTTCTGTAAAACTGAAAACGCGACTTCTCCAGTGACTTCTATTGGTCACACGGCTGTGTTCCCACTCTGCACACAACCACCATGGGGTTCCTGGGTACTTACTGTGAGAAAGTGCCCTCTTTTTGCATGGTTGCCCCCACTATTTGCTAAACTGCTGATGTACTTTGACTGAGTGTGCCCTGGGCTCCTGCCAAACAGGTACCTAGGGCCTATGTTCTTTCCCTAAACTGCATTAAAAACAAAACCCAATTGGCACTCTTTGGCCACAGGTCAGTCCCTTGTAAATGGTACCACAGGTACCAAGGGCACTGTGGCCAGCGAAGGCCTCTAAGGGCTGCAGCACTTATTGTGCCACCCTTAGAAACCCTGTACCTTTAAACACACACACACTGCCTTTGCAGGCTGCGTGTTTTGGTACAGAACAAAAGGAAGAGTCGACATGGCACACATCCCTGTGTGCCATGCCTACAACCCACTGCCCTGGCATAGGTCAGCCACCCCTCTATCTGGGTGCACTATATCAGTGGTGCGGGTACAGGTGCATGAGCCCTGTACCCCAACAGTGTCTAAGCCAATTCTTAGACATTGTAAGTGCAGTAATGCCATTAAGAGTATATGGTGCTGGGGGTTTGTCATTACAAACTCCACAGCACCATAATGGCTTTACTGAAAACTCGGACGTTTGGTATCAAACTTCTCAGCACATTAAACCCACACTGATGCCAATGTGGGATTTAATGAAAAATGCACTCAGAGGGCATCTTAGAGATGCCCCCTGAAAAACGACCTAACACTAGTGTCCAGGCTGAGTGGCTGCTTGCCAGCTGCCACCATCAGACATGTTTCTGGACCCCTGGGTCGAGAGCCTGCTGCTCTCGGGGGTCTGAAACAATGCACATCCTGGGACGAGGTGCAAAGCCTCCTCCCCCAGGATGGGCAGGGTCCACGAAGGGGAAGCTTCAAAGGCTTGCCGCCTTTGTGAGCTTCCCCAGGCCTTTTGCTGCTTCTAGCAACTGGCCCCTACCGGTTCTGACCCCCACTTTGGGTGGGAGAATCAGCGGGAAAACCAAGTGAGGAAGGGAGGTGTGCCCACCTTTGCCAACCCCACCCCTCAGGTGGGGGAGGCGAGGTGAAGCACAACTCTCCGTCCCCGCCATCTTGCAGATGGGGGGGACCCAGCCAACCAGAGTGAGGCATATGCCCCCCTCCCACTGGAGGGTGGCATAATAGGGGGTGTACCCACCTCAAGGAAGGGACCCATTGGTCCTAACCTTTACTTACCTGTAACGCCCCTAAATCTAGTATTTAGGGGCAACCCTGAACCTTGCCTCCTCAGACAAGAATCGACAAGAAGAAGGACCGAAGAAGCCGTGCTGAAACTAAGAAGCAGAGGACGCCCACTGACTTGGCCCCAGCCCTACTGGCCTGTCCCCACCTCGAACCTGCTCCAGCGAAATCCCGGTGTGTCCTGCAGCCAGCAGCCTCAAGAACCCGAGAGACTTGCCCTGCCTTCTAAACCCAAGACTTTGTCGCCCGTGAGCACCGGATTTGCTCACCAACAGACTCTGGCCCCAGCTAAAACCGTGAGTCTGCACCACACTGCACCCGAAGCCTACTGCCCGAGTTCGAGTGGCCCAACACCACGAGAAGGTCTCCCCGGCAATCCTGACCTGAGATCTGGTGATCTCTGACCTGCCTCGACACTCCAAACGACGCCTGCAGTCTCTTTTTGGAGGACCCCCACGACCGCAGCTGGTAAGAAAACCCGATGCCGAAAGACACCCCTGCACTCTACGCCCCACAGCCTTGGGTGGCCCAACCAACGGTGTCCTAGCATCCCCAGGCATCCCAACTTACCTCTCCAACCGGTGGTCACCTCCAGAAGATCTTCGTCCCCGAGCCTGCAGTCTTTGTTGCAACCAGAGAATCCCTATTAAAATCAACGGGGCACCCGACTCAAAAACAGCACCCCGCACCCAGCCGCCACTGCGCCGCTGCGGGTGTACTTTGGGTGCTAACTCGGATCCCCCTTTGCCCTGAGCCTAACACCAGGACCTTTGCTCCCACAACCTTGTGGCCTGCTCGTGAGTAGCCACCAGCTGGAGGCTATTGGATAACATTGGGCCTCAGCACTCTGCACCCAGCCGCCCTAGTGCTGCTGAGGGTGTTTCAAGAGTGCATCCTTGACCCTGGGGTAACCCTGGTTCTAACCCCAGAATACCAACTCCCACAAACTTGTACTTACCTATAAACCGATAACTCAATTTCCTTCCATAGGATTGCATTGACTGCTTTTCCTGAAAATTGTTTTAAGTGTGGAGTTGGTTTTGTATGAGTACTTGAAAAACTGCAAATAACAGAAAACTGCTTTACTTACCTTTTCTCTAGGAAAGGTCCCAGTGTGATATCTAGGCATATCACACTGAGTAGAAAAAGTAATCCATAAAGTAATCAAAAAATCTAACAGTCATTTCCACTGTATTGAAAAGATTTCCAAACCTGTAACAAAGACATTTTCATTCAGCTTGCTTATATTGTTCAACCTGCCTTTAAAAGTACCATTTACACTTACCTGTACCAAGCTTGCTTGGTTCTAGAAAATAAATATACCTAAATAATATTTTTATACCAACAAATTGGTCTGAGTTCAGTCTTTGAGTGTGTGACATCATTTGCTGCCTGAGTGTGTAAAACAATTGCTTAACACTACCCTCTGATAAAGCCTTACTGCTCACCCACACTACCACAAATAGACAGTAAGGTGCTATCTACTTTTACCTCTGCCTACCTTTGGGGTTCCACTGGACTCTGTGCACACTATAACTCATTTTAGTATAGTATATACAGAGCCAGCTTCCTACACTTACCTTGTGTGGGTCCTTGTGTCCCCGGATCCTCTGGGTCTTCTGGTCCAAGTCCCTTCCTCCTTTGCAGTTTGCATTCCACTTTCTTAGTATATGGTTTGGTCTCCCCCTGGAGACCACTGTATTTTGTGCTACTTACCTGAATGCATTTAAAGTGTTTTGGTGTATTGTGTTGATATCTCCGTGTAGGAGATATACCAATGTGTTAGTGAGTGTTGTGTAATAAATAGAAGTATTTTTATATAAACACTGTGTGGTTCGTTTTCATTTAACTTACACTATTGATTAAACTGGTAAAACAAGCTGCTTAACACTCCTTTAAGATAAGCCTGAAGGCTGCTCTCCACAGCTACCACTTTGAGAGCTTTCTATGGTTATCAAAACCACAAAAATCACCATAAGGGTTGTCTGGATTAGTGGAAGTTCATCACTTAAATAAGTGTGCACCATATTCTAAGCCAGCCTCCTACACTGTGGCAATGGATACTTCACACCCATTGGTGATACCACATGTTTACCCTATTGTGACCGCTATTAGCACGACCCAGGGTCAGATTCTTCAGAGCGTCCCTCAGGACCTCACAGAGTTGTCCGGCGTGATAGCTTCAGGCCCACCACAAAGAGAGTCTTTGACAACTGCTGTGGCAGGAGGTCACACGACCGCTGCAGCCCTACAAGCCAACCCACAAAGTAAGAGACAGTCCCCGCAAAAATTAAATGTCGACCAACTGAAAGCCAAATTTGATGAAATCGTTAAGGGTTAGGGATGGACTTTGTGGGACATTATGATGAGAACATGTTGTTTTACATAAGCAAGGAAGCTGCGAGGGTGGTGCAAGAAGGATATGCAAAGATCGAGAGGGTGTGTTGTGGCGTGTAGAATTCTATTTATAACCCTGTTTGTCATTTTGTGCTCTGTGTTGCAGTCTCATAAAATCCTCTGTATGTCATCTTCCTCAGCATTGAGCTCTATGTTGTCATCTGTTCTAGAGCTCTAATACAAATTGTGTCAGTTGAGGTTTTAATGCCGACCACGCCAGTTGATGTTCTTATGTTGTGTATCTCACAAATAAACTCAAGCAAACTTACCTTGGAGTGGTACTTAATGGCGGATCTTAACAGGGTGGTGGATTAATGTAGATTTGATTTGACTCAATGAAAGAAGTTAGCGAAAGAATGTCAGAATGACGATGGATGAAAAGGAATATCCTTTAAGGGAAGTACAGGGAGAAGCATATGTGCATGTCCCGTGGTCTCTAACAGATCTTTTCCATTTCACAAGTTTTCTCCCCAAGCCGAGGGAGAATCCTGATAAATGGTACACACAGATGGAGCAGATAGTTACCATTTCAGAGGATTTGTGGGAGGATTTGAACGTGTTGTGTGAAGTGATGATCCAGAAAGATCTATAGGTAGAATGTAAGTGAGCAGTGGAAGGGCTGATACAAATGCGCCTTCACCTTTGGTCAAGACCAAATACGATGCAGCCATTAACCACTTAAAGACTAACATCCCCAGAAGGAACTTAATTGGCCTAAGAACTTCCAAACATCACAAGAACCCAAAGAATCTGTGCATGCATACTTTGAAAGGTTAATTCAGGAGTACAGGGAGCACAGTGGAGTAAGCGACCCGCTCGGAGATACCATAGGAGGGTTCCTCACCTCCTTTGTGCAAGGGCTGCGTCCTGATATTAGCAATCAAATCATACAAGATGTTCTTTTCTGGCAGAGTAAACCCAAAGACGAGATCTTTCAGTATACAAAATATTGCAGTTGTATGCTAGAAGCTAAACGCAAGGGACTGAAAGAAAGGTTCATGATTGTCTAGACCCAGGGTGCACAGAACGGAGTTGAGAAAGGACCTAAATTGTCCATTCAAGGACCTGAATTTGACCCCAGTACAGGGCTAAATATGCTAGGAGTCTCTATGGCATACGGAGGGAACGCCTCTGGAATGGGAAGAGGTAGAGGAAATATGTCTGGAAGTAGTGTAAGTGCCTTAAAGAAGATTACCCCTGGAAGTGGTAATGCCCTTACAATCCTGATCCTGATAGAGCAATGATTGATGCCCAAGCCGTAAACCTCACAGTTTAGGGAAAGCTTCCTCTAGTACCCAGACCACCTTTGCAGACCTCAGAAATCCCAAAATTCCATGCCAGCACTGGTCCTCCGGGAGGGGCAAGAAGGGCGGAGTGGCTATTCTGTTTTCCAAGCGTTTTAGGGGCACGGTGCTGGGTCCTGTGGCCGAGATCAAGGGCCGTATGCTAGCACTGCGGGTACAGATATGTACATTTCACTATGGATTGGCTTCAATCTACTCCCCTAATGAACACCAAGAAGCTTTCTTGATGGAGGCTATTGCCAAGGTGCTTCACACACCTGACCCTGCAATTGTGGTGGGTGGAGATTTGAATTTAGTGATGGACTCTGAGATGGATCGCTCTGGTCAGAGGTCTGGTGGGCCGGGAGCCCTGTCATCTGTGGGTCGGGAATGGCTTGAGGAATGTGGGTTGAGAGATGCGTGGCGCGCCTTACACCCTGGAGAACGTGATTATACCTTTTATTCTGTGGCACACAGATCTTATGCTCGCTTAGACCATTTTCTGGTCACCCAAGCTGCATGGGAACGTACCCGGGCCTCTTCTGTTGAGGCCCGCTCGCTCTCAGATCATGCGTATATCACCTTGACCATGCATACTTCCCCCCCCTCCAACGTCGACCCCCCAGTGGCTTCTGAGAGATTCGATGCTGTTGTCCCCGACAACTGTTAATGCACTACGGACCACTTTGCAGAACTATTTAACACTTAACGATGACGGCTCCACCGCCCTGTCCTCGGTTTAGGAGGCATTGAAACTGGTGGCTCGAGGGGCTCTGATTGCTAAAGCCACACACAAGAATAAGGTAAGAAGGGCTAAGAGGGAGGGGCTTGAATTGTGAGTGAAGGAGCTAGAGGCAATTCACAAGCGCTCCGGTGCGCCCCGGATCTGGAGGCAACTTGAAAAGGAACGGCTCCACCTTCGGCGCCTTGATTTGGACAGGGCTGAGCATGCCGGTATGCGCTTGAAGCACAAATATTTTGTAGGGACTAACAAGGGAGGACGCATGCTGGCGCATTGCCTGCGCAGCAAGCAACATGCACAAGCAGTTAAAGCATTTCAAGGGGCACAGGGAGTGGAGGTTACTGAGGACATTGGCATTGCCGACGCTTTCCAGGCCTATTACTCAGAATTATACTCTGCTGACTCTTGTCAGATCCAATGCCTATGTAAACGCCGCAGCTGTCACCCCCCTCCCTGCTACCGAGGCTGAAGATCTCGATGCGCCTATACGCATCGAGGAGGTGATTTCGGCGATTGCCGATTGAAGCCCCTGAAGGCACCGGGACCCGACGGGTTTAGCGCAGCCTTTTATAAGACCTTCTGCACTGAGTTAGCTCCCTTACTCACCGCCTGTTCAATTCCTTTGCTGACACAGGTACGCTCACTGAAACGATGCTCCAAGCCTCGATCACTGTGATTTCCAAGGCCGGTAAGGACCCTACGCTCTGTAGCTCGTTTCGACCGCTCTCGCTGCTAAATATTGATGTGAAGTTATTCGCTAGCATTTTAGCCCAGAGTCTCTATCCTCTGATGCCCGGGCTAGTAGAGCCGGACCAGGATTTATTTATCACCGGTCGGCAATGTGGGGACAACACTAAATGGATTTGTCATCAGATCTATAAGGCGGAAATAGGCCGAACACTTTCGAATAAAGAATGGGAGGACATTTTTTATAGGACACACCATGGGACATACTGAAACATCGTACAAAATTATTTCATACTGGTACTATACTCCCTCCCGAATAACGAAGTGGAATCATCAGTGTGACAGGCTATGCTGGCGGGGTTGTGGTAGCCCTGGCACCCTACTCCATCTCTTATGGAACTGCCCAAAACTCACTAGATACTGGGATAAAATTTTAGACGAAATTGACAGGGCATTCAACACTACCATCCCTAGGTTCCCTGCTTACACAATATTGGGTCTGCCCAATGCATTAACTTTCCCTCTTCGCTCAATAAAAGGTAAACAGATGGCCCTGGCACTTAATGCCACCCATCGGGTGCTCTTATCTTGCTGGAAATCTGATAGAATACCGGAACACACACAGTGGCTCCACCAGTTGTGGTCCCTTCTTGGCATGGAAAGATTGTCGATGGCCACAATGGGGGATAAATCCGACTATACGAAGATCTGGGCCCTTTTTATATCAATTCTCTCCTGTGAGTTTTGAGAACTGACCTGTCCCATCTACCTGCGCATTTTGAAATTGATTCCGGACTCCTCGGGAAGATTGTTGCCTCTGAATCTGGGTTAAGGTCATGATGGCCTTGCCCCCTTTGTGTTTCTCTAGGAGGATCCCCCTTTTTCCTGGACTTTTGGCTCGTTCGGAGAGGGATAGGGTGGGTAGGGTGGGGGGTTTGTCTTTTTTCCTTCTGTTTGGTTCTAGGGTTTTTGTTGCTGTTCGTTAGTTAGGAAATGGCAGGTCTGCCGGCTTAGCAACGGCCTCTTTTTCCTGGGGAATGCACTCTGAGGACGCTAAGCACTGTTGACTGATTTTCTCCTTTGTTGAATGACGGTGGGCTGCAGCCAGCCCTCCCCCCCACCCCCGCCCAGCTCCTCTGTTGACGCGGCCGGCCCATGTTGGGTTGTAGGCGGCTTTCTGTGTATCTTTTATTTTACATAAGCATATTCAATGGTTACTTGCTTCGTTTCCTTTGGTAACCCTTAACGCAGCCGGCCCAATGGGTATGTAGGCAGTATGCTGTGTATTGTTTTCATTATACGCTCTGCTAATAAAAACTGATTTAATTCTAAAAACCCCAAAATAAGGAATGGTGTAGAATCCCCCTGGATCTATAAAGATGCAAGGAGGAAATCCCCATTTCCAACTGAGCAACCAAGTTTCCCATAACTCTTTCACATCCCAGACGTCCCCATCCCCGTGACTTTTGAGAACTCCACAGATTTTGAACAGTCCCAATGACAGTGCCTGAGGGGGGTGGGGGGGTGCTTATTAAGCGCAGTCCTGGAAGTGGATCAGAGTGGCCCATATGTAGATGGAGAGGTCAATGGATATCCCATATCATTTGTGATTGACACAGGAGCCGCTTCCTCGACTGTTAGAACAGTTGATTGATTTGATTTTTATAAAGCGCAAAAATTACCCAGAGGTGTCTTGGTGCTAAAGAGGGAGGACAGAGTGAATGAGATTAAATTTAAGTAAAAAGCCAGGTTTTTAAAAACTTGCAGAAACTCCAGAGAGAGGGGGCTGGTTTAATTGCCAAAGTAAGCCTGTTTCAATTTTGGGTTGTGCAGACTAGAAAACTCCTGCCTCCCCAAGAAGAGAGCCTATAGGGAGGCACTACCAAATTCTTCGCTGAACTAGACCTAAGGGTCCTGTTGGGCACATACCTGCTGAGCTTTCCCATTAGGAAGGCTGGCCTTTGACCCTGAAGTGCTTTATAGGTTATACAAAGCACTTTAAAGAGAATTCTTTGCCAAACTGGCAGCCAATGCAGTCTTACTAGAGCATGTGAGGCCGACTGGAATCTTGGAATTTTCATCAGGAGTCTAGCTGCTCTGCTTTGTAGAAGTTGTAATTTCTTCACCTGAACCATGGGTAGGTTAATATAGAGGCTTTTGCAATCGTCAATCCTGGAGATTACAAGGCAGAGGATCACAGAGGACAATAATTGGAAGGAAGAAACTGTGCTATTTTCTTGATCATGTGCAGCATGAAGAAGGAGGTAGAGATGACCTTATTAACCTGTTCTTTGTAGGTAAGTTTGACATCTACCAGGATACCCAGATTTTTCACCCTGTTCACAGGTACCGGGAGAGAACCCAATTCCTCTGGCCACCAGGAGGGACTCCAAAAGGAAGTGTTATTACCAAAAAGAATAACCTCCGTTTTTGTGGAATTCAGCTTGAGGCAGTTCACATCCATCCAGATACCGTCCTCTCGCATGCATGACTGGAATGATTCACTCATGTCCGGACCCCTTCTGGAAAGAGACACAACAATCTGGGTGTCATCTGCATATGAAACAGTGGAAAACCCAAATGACTTCACCAGAGCAGCCAACGGTGTGACATAGATGTTAAAAAGTGTTGGACTCATCACAGAGCCCTGAGGTACACCGCGGGGCAGAGAAAAGAATTTCGACCTGAAGCTACCCAAGGCTACTGTCTGGGTTCGCTCAGTAAAAAAAGATCTGAAGAGGGCCAGGGCAGCCCCATCTACACCCAAATCCACTAGCCGGTGAATCAGTAGGTCATGATTGACGGTATCAAAAGCTGCTGTCAAATCAAGAAGGATGAGGGCAGCACTGCCCCCACCATCAACTGTAGTCCTGATCCATTCAGTGGCTACAATCAGAGCCAATTCCGTAGAGTGCCCACTGCGGAACCCAAATTGGGAGTCGTACAGCAATCGGCTATTGTTCAGGAAAGCCGATAATTAGAGATTAATTTCCCTCTCTAATATCTTTGCAGGGAAAGGCAGTCTGGATATTGGTCTAAAGCTGTTAGTTTCAAGGGAGCTCAAGTTAGCTTTCTTCAATAGAGGAAGAATAGAGGCGGTTTTCCACGCTTTTGGAAAGACACCGGTCTTAAGTATTGTGTTAAAGATGGGCGTCAGTTGGGCAGCAACCAGGCCTGGAATGAGATGTAAGATTTTTGGAGGACAAGAATCATGAGGGGAGCCTGATTTGGTTGAAAGAATCAATTTTCTAACTCAGTCTACTGAGAGAGAAGTAAATTCTGAGAACGACTGCTTATTGACATCCCAAGGACACTAATTGTACCCAGAAGGTAGTGTTGCAGTGATCGAGGTGAACTTATTAAAGATGACTTTCACTTTATTCAGAAAGAAAGATGCCAGGGAGTCACAGAAATCCTGGTTAATATGTTCCAAATTCATAGCCGCTGGTGAGGAGAGTTTGGAGACAACTTGGAAGCAGCTGGCTGCTTCTATAGAATTAATTAAGTACTTTGATTTTTCCATCAAGATAAGCTTTTTATAATCTGCCAGCAGCAATTTATATTTTCTTTTTCGTTGTTATCGTAATTTTCCCTCCATATCCATTCTTGTTTCCTACAGGATTTCTTAGCAGCCCTGAGCATTTCCCCGAACAACGGGGAAGTGGGTTTGCTCCTCCTAGAAATGGACTGTTTGGCAGGAGACAGCCCATTAATTGCTCCAGATAGCCATAAGGCGCAGTTGGAAAACATTTAATCAGGAGAATCAGATTTTAAGGGTGGAGAATTAGCAAGAACTGAGTTGAGAGCCTGGACATCGACCTTATTCCAAGCCCGGGAATAATTAGCTTCCTAGGAACCTTCTATGGGGAATTATTGCGATGAACGAGTATTTCCCAGCTAACTGCACTGTGATCAAACCATGTCACTGGCAAGATAGCAAAGTTAATGAAGAGATTACAATTAGAAAACATCCCATCTAAGGTGTGGCTGGCACGGTGGGTAGGCCCAGCCACACGTTGCTCTAAGCCAAAACCGAAATTAACTTGAGGACAGCAGCCATATCATTATCATTGCTGTCCTCTAAATGAAAATTAAAATCCCCAAACAGAGTGAAATCAGTTGTGGAGAGAGAGGATTCTAGGGACTGACCAATTGCATCAAGAAAGCGGGTTTTTTGGCCTGGTGGTCTATACAGTAAGAGACCATTAAGTGACTGAGATTTGGAAAGCTCAAATTTAAAAGTAAAACCTTCAAACTCAGTTGAGGTCCCAAACCTACCCCTCTCAGGAAAGGATGTCCAAGTCGTTGGTATTATAAATCAGCAGCATACGAGTGGAGACCTTAAAGAACAACACCAGTTTGTTGTGTGCAATTCAAGCCCTGCAAACCTGCTAGGCTGGTACCACCTCGGTAAACTCAATTGCATCATATTCTATACGCAAAACAGAGTGGGTTTAGAGACCCTAGTGGCAGATGCAGAATTTATATTACAGGCCTCGGAACCTGTAGTCCGGTTTAATCCGGTCATTACTAAAAAAAAGAGTTACCTGTCAAGGAAGATGTGTGGACTTTCACTGGGAGAGAGATTGGGTTGATTAAGGGTGCTGAGCCTAATGCAGCATTCCCTCAAACCTGTCCTTACAAGCTGACCCCAGAAGCCATTGCAGGAATAACGCCAGTCATCGAATATATGATAAAACAGGACATTCTGAAGGAAGTCATTGGAAGGTCCATGCAACTCTCAAATTATGGCTTTGCAAAAAGCAAACAAAAAGGGGAAATTAGTGCAGGTTCTCCAAAAGATTAACCAAATTGTCATTCCATTCTATCCTGTGGTGCCAAACCCTGCCATGATCCTGTTCCAAATTCCCCCCAAAGCAGAATGGTTCATGGTGACTTCTCAGTTCCCCTTCATGAAGAGAGCCAGTTTTTTGTGTTGCATCGCGCTCTTCAAGGGTATACAGAGAGCCTGTCTTATTTCAATCAGATATGTTGTGTTGCGCTCCTTAAGGGTATACAAAGAGCCCGTTCTAATTCATTCAGATACTTAAAAATTATCTAAAAACTATGCAACTACCATGTAGCTTGATCCTGTCAGTATATTGATGACTTACTCATTGCATCGATGACAAAGGAAGCTTGTAGGCAAGACACTATTGCTCTGCTCAACCACTTGGCTGAGAACAGGCACAAGGTTTCCCCTGAAAGGTTGCAGTATTGTCAGAAGGAGGTCATGTACTTGGGACATCAGATTGAGATGGAAATCAGGCAAGTGCCCCACAAACGCATCGACAGTCCTTAAAATAAAGTTCCCGACCACACAGAGAGAAGTACGATTGTTCTTGGACATTGTTGTCTACTACTGACAGCTGATTCCAAACTCTTCGTTTGTAGCAAAGTCTTTGCTGAGGCTGACACACACACACTGATGTCAATGACCCCTTGCCAAAAGGATGGCAAAAGTGTGGAAGCCTTCCAGAAGCTCAAAAATCTACTTTGCAGCACACCACTCTTGGAATGCCAGACTACACCAAAGAGTTTATACTCTTTTGCCATGAGCAAGATGGGAGTGCTTTTGTCTGTGTTGACGCAGACACATGGGGAGACTAAGCGCCCCATAGGTTCCTTCTCTGCTACCATCGATTCTGTAGCCACACAGCATTACCTGGTTGTCTCAAGGCGGTTGCAGCAGTCAGCCTTAGCATTCAGCAAACTGAAGGAATAGTGATGGGTTATCCACTGTTTGTGATGGTCCCACACTCAATCAAAATTCTCATGACTCGCACCTGTACACAACATTTGACCAACAGCCACTTAACCAGCTATGAGAGAATCATTTTGGCAGCTGAGAACGTTTCTATTAGGAGATGTAACACCTTAAATTCCTGCTTCTCTGTTACCAACTCCAGAAGGGAGAGGGAGATTTTGACCATGACTGTGTAAGCGTTACCAAGTTGTGCACAAAGCCAAGGCCTGACATATTAGATGTCCCCCTTCTGGAATCTGACCATACCCTGTTTGTTGACGGGTCTTGTCTAGGAGACCGATACTGCATCTTGAGAGACGCATATGCTGTGTGCACCCTGAGTGTGGCCGTGGAGGCATCTTACCTATGCCATGTAACATCTGCACATGTAATAGAATTCATTGACCTTACTAAAGCCTGTTGTACATCCAAAGGCTATTGAGTTGCCATTTACACTGACAGCCAGTATGGATTTGGTATTGTGCTGGACTTTGGACAGTTGTGGTTACAGAGAGGATTTATGACTTCCACCGGCTCACCCATTAGGAATGGGCTGTATGTCTCAAACCTGTTGAAAGCCCTTCAATTACTGAAAGAAATTGAATGCGGTGAAATGTGCTGCACACAAGAGTGGTAATAACTTTGTTACAAGAAGCAACTGCTATGTGTGTGACATCAGCCGATATTGCGCTCTTGAGTCCATCACTTTTCAAATGGATGAGCCGTGCAATGCTGAAGGAGAAACTCTGACTAATATGTTGTTTAACACTGTACAGACTTCCTGTGACTTAAGGGAGTTGCAACATACTGTCCCTGAAATTGAAAGAGCCAGATGGGAAAGGGCAGGATGTGCAAAAGATGCTAATGACATTTGGGTGTCAAGTGATGGGAAGCCGGTACTTCCCGACTCTCTGCTGCCTGCTATGATAAGGCATATGCATCGACCAACATGTGTGGGAAGAGACGGGATGGGGCCTACTTTCAAACAGTTCTGGTATAACCCAAACTTTCTATCAATGACCGAAAGTTTGTGCCACCTTTGTGCAATCTGTCAGAAGCAAAATATGGGCAAAAAGGTTGCAGTGACCACGAGCCATAAAAGAGTATGATGGTCCCTTCAAACATCTACAGATTGATTTTGTGGAGATGCCCCAATGTAATCATCTAAGGTATACTTTTGAGATTGTGTCCTTATTTTCCCAATGGATGAAGGCATATCCCACCAGAAGATATGACAGTCTGAACAGTCTACAAACTACTGTTGCATGAATTAATCCCGCAATTTTAAATGTCAGTTCAGCTTGAATCACATCAAGGAAGTCACTTAAAAAATGAAGTAATGCAGTTGCTATGTACAGCGTTAGGAATAGATCAGACTGCTATTGCAGTTACAGACCAGAAGGTTCAGGTGTTGCAGAGAGACTGAATGGAACTGTCAAAGCAAAGTTGGCCAAAGTCTGTGAGTCCACATCTCTTAAATGGCCCAACGCACTTTCTCTGGTATTGATGAGCATTTGAAGAATGCCCTGTAGATGGGCACGATTGTCTCCTCACAAGGTGTTGATGAAGAATGTACCAGGACCAGCACACTCTCGAGGAAAAGAGCTAGCCTTCAAGGCTGCAAGCAGCAAATACAAAGCTGTACTGAGAGGAAAGAAACTGAACCACCAATAAGACGTTTGGCCAGATTTGATCAAGGCAGCAGAGGAAACAAACAGTAGATCTTTTGGGGGGAAATTGCTGGAATATTCAGGGAAGACCAAAGGACCAAGGACTACCACATCCAAGCACAGACCTGGGTAGAGTACTACAAGGGTGTATATTCCTGCTGCAATCACACACTGTCACTGGCAGAGCATATAGCGCCAGCACCAATGGGGCACTTAACTGTCCTGTGGCCAGAAGTAGAGAGCAATGCTGGAACAGAAGGCCAATGAGGCATCCGGCGCTGAATACATTCCAGCAGATATGTTCTGCTCCGACTGCAAGGCCTGGTCAATAGCCTTGACTAAGATATTCAACGCCGTCCTGGGGAAAAATGATGTCCCCTGATCTTGGCGATTCGCCTTTATGGTACCATTCCACAAAAAAGGAAGCAAGTTACTGCCCAGCAATTGCAGACCAATATCACTATTGGACAGCACTAGGAAAATATTCAGCCGTGTTCTCCTAAATAGGTTGCAGGCCTGGACAGACAAAAATATGGTCCTGATAGATGCACAGCCGGGATTTTTCAGAGGCATTAGTACTATTGACCAAGCTGTAAAACTATATATGGTGGTGACAAGTACGTAATAGTGCTTAAGTCTCCAGTATATTTGTCCTTCATAGACCTCAAGTCAGGATTCAACCTGGTAAACAGTTTCAAGCTGTGGCAATCGCTGAATGAACTGTCCGAAAGGAAATCGTCATTGTCACTGAATTTATCCAGACACTCAAACAAAATGATCTAAACCTGGCATTCATCTACAAAATGAGTAACACCTATAGTGAATATCTGGATATTTCTTTTCAGGTCAAAGATAAAAAAAAAACGAGTCACTTCTTTACTCAGAAAAGAGACAGCTGGCAATAGTGTACTACATGCTTAAAGTCATCACCCCAGTCCGCTCAAATGGAGTATCCCTTATGGGGAGCACCGAAGAGCAAGGCGAAATTGCAGTGACAATGACGATTTCATTAGAGAGCAACACAACATCATTGAAAGATTCACCCAAAGAGGTAATCCCACTGAAATCCTTAAACAAGCCCAGACAAAAATTCATGGAGTTGGGCATGAACAGGCCCTCTTAGAAAACCAGAACAACAGATGAGGAACATTCAGATGTAATCTCAACCAGATTTATGACCACGTATAATAAACGATTTTATAAAATCAGGGACCTCATGAAAAAACATTGGAACATCTTGAAAGTTGATTCTGTTATAGGTGAGAAGCTTGATAATTATCCAGCTATCACTTATAGAAAACGTAAATCACTGAGAGACATAGTGGAGGCACTGGACACCGGGGTCCAACAATCAGTCAACAAAGCCCTAGTCAGAGCTTTGGGCCCTCTTAAGCGTCAAATGTATGGCTTTGCTAAACAGGGTAGGATCCCTAACCCCCCTTTGATGCTAGAAAATGACCAGCTCCCCAGACAAGGCAAGACCAAAGAAAAATCGGCTAAAGGTCCTCACTTTGCGGCCTTTGAGAAGCTGGCTCACTTGCTTGCAGGGGATCACACCTATAGCGCCCCCCTTTTTAATCCACTTTCACCTTCGCAGAAACTTGGGGATTCAGAGTCTTCTAATTCAGAGAGCTCTGATCATGAAGACGAACCTGGGCCCAGCAAAAGTAAGTGCAAAACGCACCATGACGATTCCCAGAAACAGCCCAGGGTACTGGATTTCGCACCAGTGGACATAATCCATCCATGTTCCACCATATGAATGCCTCCTCAAGAAGTGGCTGATTATGTTCAATGCCCACATTCACTAGGGGGTGACAAAGACGTCAGGGCTGCTTGTGCTCTGAGTTCCTCAGGCCGGATCTTTCTGCAAAGTGACAGAAACCCCGAAAGTGGACCCCACTTTGTTCACTTTCCTCTGAAAATATTGAGAAGACCCCAAGAAGGGCCTTGATCGTGCCTGGCGCAACTTCCACGACAATTTGTTAGACGTCTCTGGCCCTCTAACTAAGATCCCAGAGTTGGCCTTCCAGGCCATGGATTCAGCAACCCCATTGACCCTGACGTCTTAGTGGGTTGGGCTCAGCAAGCCATGTGCCAATTAGGCAATGCAAATTACGCAATATCCACAGAACGTCGATGGTCCATACTCATTAAGATTGACCGAAACTCAACTAATTAGCATCTTCAGATGCAGGTCCAGTTGCGCAGCGTCTCCTCTTTGGTGCCCCATTCCTTAAGGAGCTGTCCAAATTCGTTGCCACATACAGTGATCTGAACAAGGCCCAAGGGGCCCTCAAAAAGGTGTTTCGGCAATCCCTTTTTGGCATTGCCGGATGTTTTAGAGGGCGTTTGTTCAGCCAAAGCTACTACCAAGGCCTGCAGTGTGATTTCTACCAGCGAGGGAGAGGTTGTGGACAAGACTCCTCTTACAATTCCACCTTCTACCCTTCCCACCCCAGGAGGTACAGAGGAGTGCAAGGAATCTCCCAGGAATCTGGAGCTACAAATGAGACTTATTCTTCTCTCAGAGGTCTCGCTGGGGGGCAGAACTAGTCTATTCCTGCACAATTGGCAAATGTTAACCCAAGACCCATGGGTCCTCAAGTCTGTACAGGGGTGCAAGTCAGAGTTTTACTATACCCCCTACCAGGGCTCCCAGCACAACATGATGTCTTTTTCCCAACTAGAGCAAGATTTCATTACCTCAGAAATGCAGGCGCTCCTAGAGGAAAGGGTAATAGGGGTGACCACTCTTCACCTGAATGGGTTTCCCAGTTTTATCTTTCTGGTGGAAAAGAAAGGGTCTCGTCTGGTGCTCAACCTGAAGGACTTAGTTAGTTTACCGGCACTTCAAGATAGAGAGCATTCATCTTCTGCAAGACCTGCTTCCGGAAGGAGATTGGATGGTACATCACGATTTAAAAGAAGTGTACTTGGCCATCCCAATGTATTCCCCTCATCATCGCTTTCTGCAGTTTATGTGGCTAGGGCGTTGCTACGAATTGAATGTCCTTCCATTTGATGTCTCCTCCGCACCGTGGTCTCTCGCAAAAGTTGATGAGGCTGGTGGTATAGTCCCTACGAGCGAGGGGAGTTTGTTTGATCGTCTACTTGGACGACTGCCAAGTCGCTCCCGCTTAGGGGGGAGCCGTGCCTATGGTGGGACACCGGTACCAGCCCGAGGGATGGGGGCGGCAGCAAGTGACGCCACCGTCGCCTGCCACCATGGGGAGCCGCCACTGGTCTGTAGGCTCGCGGCGGCCCGGAACCAGTGGTAAACGCTTCCGGGTCGCCTCCAATCCGGTTCGCATCTGACTCCGCCCCTTTAAAAGGGGCGGTGAGGCGGTCTCTTTCACCGCTCACTACTCCGGAGAGGAGGACGCTGCTGGCACAGCCCTTCCTGGGGTCACGAGATATTTCTTTTGTTTTCTTTGTTCTTCCTTTCACTACAGGCACGGCCGCTGCGCTCTGCATACCGGAAAACAAGGAGCAGCTAATTTGAGCATCGGACCAGCTGGCAGCTGCACAGGCTTGAGTGTATACTCGCCTAACCCGTGTTGCATTAGCGTGCAGTGGCGGCTGTGGCGCGAGCCCCAGGTGAGGGGGATTGCAGGGTTTGTTTACTACAAGCATAAGGAGGTGTGCCTGGGCAAAGGGCTGGTTTAGTCTGTTTTATTTGGGCGATATTGGTTGCTAGGGATTAGGAAGCAGTGTTCTGCTGCCTCTTGTTTTTTTTGATGGACATTTTAGTTGAAAAGGATTTGTGTTTATAGGAGTCCCTTTTGTAGGAAGCTGGCTCTGTATATACTATACCAAAGTGAGGTATAGTGTGCACAGAGTCCAGTGGCAGCCCAAAGGTAGGCAGAGGTAAAGTTAGATAGCACCTTACTCTATATTTGTGGTAGTGTGGTCGAGCAGTAAGGCTTTATCAGAGGACAGTGTTAAGCATTTGTTGTACACACTCAGTCAGCAAATGAATTCACACACTCAAAGACTGAAGTTCAGACCAATTGTTTTTGTATAAAAAATATTCTTTTAGTTATTTTATTTCCTAGAACCAAGCAAGCCTGGCACAGGTAAGTGATAAATACTTTGCAGTAAATATACAGTTGTAATACAGTTTGGATTGTAATTGTATATGCACTTTGTTTTGACTTACAGTATTGTTATTGAGAAATGCAATGCTTTGTAAATCCAGTAAATATTCTTTGAATAGGGGAGCCGCCAACGCCAGCAGCGAGGAGGGGGACTACAAGCCCCAGAGTGACCAGCGCCAGGAGGCGCCGCCAGCAGTTTTCCCGCGCCCGGAGGCGCATTTAATCATCTTGCGGCTCCCGCAGTGCGGAAGCCGCCAACGCCAGCAGCGAGGAGGGGGACTGCAAGCCCCAGAGTGACCAGCGCCAGGAGGCGCCGCCAGCAGTTTTCCCGCGCCCGGAGGTGCATTTAATCATCTCGCGGCTCCAGCAGCACGGGAGCCGCCAACGCCAGCAGCGAGGAGGGGGACTGCAAGCCCCAGAGTGACCAGCGCCAGGAGGCGCCGCCAGCAGTTTTCCCGCGCCCGGAGGTGCATTTAATCATCTCGCGGCTCCAGCAGCACGGGAGCCGCCAACGCCAGCAGCGAGGAGGGGGACTGCAAGCCCCAGAGTGACCAGCGCCAGGAGGCGCCGCCAGCAGTTTTCCCGCGCCCGGAGGCGATTTAATCATCTTGCGGCTCCCACAGCCCGGGGCACGCGCTGGCGGGCCCGTCTGCGCCCGTCCGCGACCGGAAGAGGCCGGGCCGGGCCACCCCTCTTGGCTCCATCAGTTGAGGCACCAGAAAATATCCAAGTAAGGAGGGGGGGGGGCAGTACGTTAAAGAAATAATCTCTCCCCTTGCCTTTACAATCTGTTTTCCGCGGATCCAAGTACTCCTTTGAGATGGGGAGGAAGAAACCTACGCCCGCTGTTAAAAGTACGGATGCTACTTTAGATGGCTTCCTACAGAAGGCCGTGGGGGCTATTAACAAGGAAATTGAACTAGCCGAACGCAGACTTTCATTAGCCCCACCTCCCCCATCTGTTGTTTCGAAAACTCAATCTGTTCAGCTTGTCACTCCCACATCCATAGAGGTTCCCAATTTAACACCTGCTACGTCCCCTGTCTCGTTGGCACAACCCCCACCCCCACTTTCACCTACCATTATTATCCTGAACCAGGCCGCCACAGGTGGAGAGCCAGAGGGTGTGGAAGCCGCAATACGCACATCTACGGGGGACCAGAGCACGGCCGGGGGAAAAAGGAAGCGCATTGACCCGATTGGGACTGACCACCGCGCATAGGGCCATCTGCCAAGGGTCAAGAGAACGAAGCAAAACCCCCCAGGAACTGTGGGGAGACCCCGTGGGGGAGGAGGGTTTGCCAGGTCTCAGACTGAAATGGACATGGTGACAGTCCGATTTGGTAAAATAGTGTCGGACTCCCTGGAGCCTATTTTGTCCCGTCTGGCTCGCATAGAGGGGCAGCTTGGTCAATTATTGTTGACCTCAGGGAACTTAGCCAAGCACAGTAAGCAAAGTGGAAGGTGTGTTTTAGCCAATGGCTCTGGAGAAAGAGGAGATAATGCTTCCCTTAGTGTGCCCAAGGGTGGGAGGGCCGTAATAAATGGGCCCATAGTCATACGCAATGCGGTTAATCCACCAGAATCTACCCCGGATATGGATAACCGCACTGACCATCCAACGGTGCCGGTAGTTACGGCACCCGGCCATGATGGGACCCCAAACGGTGATCGAGGGGCTACCATTTCTCTAAGACCAGATAGGCATAGCGGGGTGAGTCTATTGAAAAGGAAAGATCCCATAACCGGTTTCGCGCCTGGCATGTCAAGCAGGCAAGGAGATAACACCATATTAAACCTTCCCCCGGAGTGCACACTCTACACTATGGTTTTGACAGGGGTCCCATATCCCCCCCAGGACACCATGAAAGTTGCCAGACCCTTATTAATAAATCTGCCCATTGGTGTACTAGTAAAATCCAGTCCCAGATAAACTGGCATAATCACATCATCATGGCAAGGCGGGTGAGTTGGCTGGGAAAAACACCCCAAAACAGAGAAGGCGATTGTGTGGTATTGAATTTTAACGATAGGATGTGCGCTGACCTTGTTTTGCGTCATTTTAGAGACTCTCCTACGGAGCAGATACAGGCCCGCCCCTTGGGCTTCTTTTATCCTTACCACCAAGGGGCTTCTATGAGCCTACAGTCTCGCCCGCGATTTTTGAATAGACACCCCCTCCCCCAGCCCTCCACGTGGCTTCACCCTAACCGCTTTGAGGTACTCTCTGGCCTAACAGATATTGATTGACTACCCTTCGACCCAAGTAGATCTGATAAGACGGTAACAACATGTAGGCTAACAGGAAGAGACCCTCACGTAGTGGATAGAATAATATAGAATGGGTTAGTTGAAAATCGCTTGGACCATTTTTCTCATAAAACATCCTTCGCTCATATTAGCACATATGAAATTGAGTCCGGGATCGACTCATCTATCCCACCTTCTATACTCAAATCTGGAACGGAGGGGCATGATTTGGATTCCGCGCCTGGCAGGTGTGCTATTATTAGTAACCTGGAGGATCCAGTGACAAGGACCCACAAAGCCCGCTCTTCCAGAATTCTTTCCTGGAATATTGCAGGTATCCGCACGAAATTAGAGGACGAGGTGTGGTTAGAGTATGTCAAGGCCTTTGATATTATTTGTGTTCAGGAAACATGGTATAGGGAGAATTTTGAGTTAGACGGTTGTTGTTCTTTTAATGTCCATGCAACCGCTTCACCAGCAGGGAGGGCAAAAGGAGGGTTGGCGACATTGATCTCTGTCAAATATGGGTCTATTAAGGCAGAGACCATTACTGATTCTCCTTGGTACCAACTTATTTTGATTTCTAACCTATTCCAGGCCAAGACGTTACTGATTAATTGGTATTACATCATCTTTGACCAAAACAGCTGTGATATCATTATCACTCTTAAGGATGAAATTGATAAGATTGCGGGGAAGCGGCAGCCCTTGTGTATTTATTGGGTGGGGGACTTTAATTGCACTTTATGTCGGCACAGTCCACACCGAGTGTGCGGACTATTAGACACTGAGGGCCAACCACTGACGCATTTTACACATACCCCGCAGGGTGACGCCTTAAATGCTATCATTATTATAAACAATTTACTTTTTGTTGATACCCTGGTTAGCAGCCCCCAAATACAGTACCCTACTTATTTGGGCAGAGGAAGGGAAAGTGTCATTGACTTCATGTTAATATCTAGAAAATCTGCCTTTCTGGTTGACAGTTTTGAGGTGGAGCCTAATAATGCCAGCGACCACAATCCCCTCATTGCCTCCCTACATGTAACTGCTCAGGAGGAGGAAGGAGATGGTCGCCCCCTCCAGTATAACTCAAATCAAGGGGTGAGACTGAAATGGAGCAAAATAAATCCCTCCCAATTTGAGGAGAATATTGTTAATGGCAATTTAAGTTCCATTCTGAAATGCCTAGATCAAGATTCTCCCCCAGATATGGTCATACAGGGCTTTCAGCTAATTTGTAGGGATGTATCCAAAAACCTGACAAACTCAATAGGAAGAAGGGAAGCCCAGGAGACAACATGGTTTAATGCCGAGTGTACAAGGGTCCAAAAGGATCTCAAGAAGGCACAGCATGTAATCCCTCGAGATAAAACTTTAATCAAAAATGCGAGGCAGGCTTATAAAAGCACAATCAACCAGAGGAAGGAAGAACTGAGAAGGTTAGCCTGGGAAGATTTAGAGAGAGCAAGTGCGCTTAAGGACTCTAAGAGTTTTTGGGAGGTAATAAACCGCCCCCTATTTTCGAAGGATGTAAGGGGAATGGACTCAATGATACCGGGGAAAGTCTGGGAATCTCACTTCTCAAACATATTTAACCCGCATGGAATTACATCTCAGGAGACATGCCTAGACGTTCCATTAGATCCAACTACTGCACACCAATTAAGCTCTGACAGTGAGCGAGGTTGAGGACACCCTTGTGAAAGGGATATGCTTGAAAGCCCCAGGTCCCAATGGGTACCCCTTGATCTGTTCAAAAGCAATCCTCAACTCTGGGCACCCCTCCTGACAAGTGTCTTCAGAGCAGTAATAACTGGCCCCATCCCACTATCTTGGAAAGAGGCAATAGTGGTACCTGTGTACAAAAAGGGAAACAAGGACGATCCGGCCTGCTATAGGCCTATTTCCCTAATTGACGCTACCGTCAAGGTGTTGGGGAGGGTCATTCTAGCGCGCCTCGAGGCCTGGGCAGCTTCCTCTGGGCTCATGTCCCAAACACAATATGGCTTCAGGAGGGGTATGGGGACGAACGAACAGTGCCTCAACTTGTCATTGATCATGGGCAAGTACATGAGGGCAAGGAAGGGGTCAATCCACCTTGCCTTCATGGACTTGTCCAGTGCCTTTGATACGGTCAATAGGGAGAAATTATGGGCCCACACGGGGAAAATGGGTTTTGAGGAATCTCTCATCACCCTCCTGCGCAGGTTGCATGCGTCCACCACGGTCGCTATACGATTTGGTCCCGGGGGAGAGAGGACTGGGCCTATTGTCTCTACAGAGGGAGTTCGCCAGGGGTGCATATTGGCCCCTTTTTTATTCCTTTTGTATACAAATGGCCTAGAGTCATCTCTAATAGAACAGGCATTAGACTTTCCTAGAATTGGAGGCAACCCGGTCCCTCTGTTGTCGTACGCGGACAACACGGTCTTAATGGCCATAACTGCCAATAGCTTACAGAAGTCTTTGAATGTTTTTACTGATTTTATGTCAGCATTGGACCTAAAAGTAAATTTTACTAAATCTTATATCATGGTATGTGGCCCAAGTCAAACTAAAACTAGAACATTTACCGTAAAGGGCAAGACCATTGACAAGGTCACTAATTTTACATATCTGGGGAATGTTTTTAACAATAAGTTGAACTGGGACCATCTTATTACAGCTAGGGTGCAGCATACTAGCCGCATAGTAGAAGGTCTATTCCGCTTCGCTTGTAAGCTGGGCCACAAGCCGGTAGCGGAATTAATCACTTTATATAAAGCAAAATACTTGTCTGTTGCAACCTATGGGGCAGGAGTATGGGGGCACCATAAAAGCACTCAATTACAATCTCTAGAAAACAAGTTCATAAAAAGATTGCTGATGACCCCAAAAAGTGCTCCCACAGCCTTTTGTCACTCTGAGGTAGGGCTGGATTTCATAGAGGACCGAATTAACATCGCTCCATTGGTCCTTTGGGCTAAAATTTGGCTGTCAGAAGACTTAAAGTTCACAAGGGAAATTATCAAGGATTGCATGACCCTGGATAATGCCCTGGCTATTCCATGGCTCCGCTTTGTTAAAGATAAATTTAGCGAAATAGGCCTGGGGCATTATTATGATAACCCTGCTAGTATCCACACAAACATGAAATTGATTATAAAAGACGCATATTTTGCTGAGTCAACCAATTGCTGTCGGCAATCAGGACGGGAATCTCACTTAGATTGGTCACCTTCACATCAACAATTTTACTTGTCTTTTACTACGAACGCCCAATTCCGATTTCTCATGACTAGGCTCCGTCTTTGCACGTTGCACTTTCTTGTGGCCTTCCCCAAACAGGCTGGATGGTGCGAGAACCTTATTCCCTGCCCTTGCAATAATTTAGTCCAACAAAGCACCTTGCACTTTATGCTGTTTTGTACACTTTACAAAGAGCCAAGGGCGAGGTTTCTCACCCCAATCCTAAGAGAAATTCGCCCCTGTAACTATCAGGAGGGCTTTAATTTCTTACGCTTTTTGTCCACTGTTGTTATTTGCACTGCTGTATTAAATTTTATCAGAACTGCACTTTCAATAAGGAAACGGTATGAATCGTAAATGAAAATTGTGTCTTTTAAGCAGTTTTAAAAACAAATCCCTTTTAAACTTGCTCTTAATTGTGGAGTTTTAGAGTTGTGAGTTATATTATTGTATAAATTGGATACGATAATTTTATGTTATTTTGATTGTATGTCATACTTTTATGGTCCATTTGAACCGAATAAAGTTACTTTGATGATGATGACTTACAGCAGTGGTTCCCAAACTTTTTCGATCTGCGGCTCCCTTGACCCATTGGCCATTGCCCGTGGCTCCCCACTGTTACTTTTTTTGGAGGGTGTGGGGGATGTAAGCCCAGCCTCAGCAGTACTTGCATTTTTCTCCCTGAAAATAATTAGGATGAAGCTGATGAAGGTATTATAATCATATACGCAGGGTGTTTCGTATTACTAAGGCTGCACCTCTAATAAAATATTCCTAGATACACTTCTTTGCCCATGCTTTTTTTAAAGTACCCTCTCAAACCTTTTTATCCCACTTACAGTAATAGATAGCACCCCTATGCATGTAGGCCCCATTGCCAAAGTGTTTCTGCGCTTGAAGAATATTTGCATGCACTTCCATCTCTACCCATGTCATACGTGCCATCACCTGTCTTAGCAGGGTGACTCACAATTTTTTTAAACCACATACAGCTTTATTTTTGCTGTTTCCCCCTAAAATTGCCTCCAAATCAATGCCAGCCAAATAAATTCCTCTGAGATTTTTTTTTAAACGTCCCTGTTTCTTGCTACCAAACGTTAGCATTATGACGTATATGGTGTTTTACTTCCCTGTGCTCAAGGAGAGAGCAGGCCTGTCTGGAAATGTGTGTGCACTGAAACAAATATATGCTGGAAGTACCTATGGTTCAAGTACAAGTGTCAATACTTAATAATACTTAATGTCTTTAATAGACAGGACAACTGTACTTTCCTGATAACTTGCATTGGTGTAAAATGCATTTGGAAAAAAACAAAACTATTAACGAGTCTAACAAAATAAATCAGGCATCTTCCGCTTACTTTGGGAGTGTTGGAACGTGGGGATCCAGTGAAATATGGAGGTCATCTTCCTCGACATGCCATCAATTAAGCACTACGTTTACATCTTTGGGCATGTCACTTACAAATCATTGACATCATGCGTTTAAGTCTAATTCGTTTAACTGAAGCCAACAGACCCTTCAACATTAAATGCATTTTAGTGCTTGGTCCGCGGCTCCCCTGGCTAGGTTTGACGGCTCCCCAGGGAGCCACGGCGCACAGTTTGGGAACCACTGACTTACAGTATTGTTATTGAGAAATGCAATGCTTTGTAAATACAGTACATATACTTTGAATAGGACTTTTAGTAAAATTACAGGTAAGTTACATTTGAGATTACTTTTCCTACACAGTGCAGTATGCCTGGATACTGCACTGAGACGTTTCCTGTAAACAGGTAAGTAAAAGCTATTTTGTTAGTTAGTACAATTTTAAAGAATTTCTTTAGGTTTTCCAACTCCACACTTAAAAACTTTTCACAGAAAAACAGTCAGTGTTATCCTATGGAGGAAAATAGTGTTATGGATTTAAAGGATTTAAAGGTAAGTACTTTGTTGTGGGAGTTGGTGTTCTGGGGTTAGACTCAGGGGTCCCCCAGGGTCAAGGATGCACTCTTGCATAGCTGCCAAGGTTTCAGATTGCTTATGTGTGACATTTTCATAATTTCAGTTTAATTATGAGTGACATTTCAATGACTATGAGTGACACTTTCGCGCAAGCAAAATCGAGCAAGCAGCCTTAATTATTAGCTCATCTGCAAGCCTGTGAGAGCAGTGGGGGCATGGCGCGCTGCCATACTTAACAGTTTTAACAGCCAGCCAGCACTTCAGTGGCAGCTGTGAGACACTATGCATTATGCGTGACAACGCATTTCAGTGCTGTAATGCGGAGTACCACACTGAAATGCGTTAGTCTAACGCCTGATGCGTGATACTTGGCAGGACTGCTCTTGTTACACCCTCAGCGGCACTAGGGCGGCCGGGTGCAGAGTGTTGAGGCCCAGTGTTATCCAATGGGGGATAGGGGGCCTCTGGTTGGTGGCTGCTGGCGAGCAGGCCACAAGGTTGTGGGTGCCAAGCTCCTGGTGTTAGGCTCAGGGCAAAGGGGGATCCGGTTTAGCACACAAAGTGCACCCGCAGCGGCGCAGGGGCGGCTGGGTCCAGGGTGCTGTTTTGGCGTCGGGTGCCCCGTTGTTTTCAATGGGAATTTTCGTTTTTGGTTTTTAGCTGCAGGCTCGGTCCAGGAAGACTTCCGGGAGGAACCAACAGCTAGGCAGTTAAGTTGGAGGGCTCAGGGACGTAGGTGCACCTCGGGTTCTTTTCTCCAGGGCGCAGGGCGGCTGGATGCAGGGGTGTCTTTTGAGGTCGGATTTCACCTTACCGGGCCACTCGCGGTTGGGGGGGGGTTCTCCGTGCAGAGGCTGCAGGCGATGTCGGGGAGTCCTGGAGCGGTCAACCCACAGTGGACTCGGACTCTGGAGCGCTGGGAAACCTCGCTGGGACCGGTGGGCCACTCGAACTCGGGCCGTAGGCGACGGGTGCAGTGGTGGTTCCAGGCGTCGGGTTTCTTTTTCCTCAGCAGGCTCAGAGTCTTTCTTTGGTGTTTCTTCTGAACAGAGCTGCTGTTCTCAGGAGATCCGGTCTTTGTTTTTTTTTTTTGTTGAAAATCTTTTTTATTAACACAGCTCAGAATATCATATATCATACAATTACATCTGTGGTGCGACAATTGTACAAAAAGTCGTGTTACAACTAGCAGCAGGGACAAAGGTCCGGGGAGACCACTCTCTGGCCCAACAATGATCCATCTCAGCACCCCTCCTCTGAGGGCCCAGGGCATCTGTAGCTCTTCCAGGGCCCCCACACTTTTCCCCATTTTTTGGCGCACCACCTGCTCTTATACACCATCTCTTCAGCCCATTGGCACCAATCCAGGTCCCGCTTCCAATCAGTGAGCTGCGGTGGCGCCTGCGCTCCCCAACTCCTTGCGATATTGCGTTTAGCCACTGCTGCCGCTAGAAACAGCCATATTTCAGCGTGTCTGGACCAGGTCCCTTCCCCCCGTATCATGAGGAGTAACCACTTTGGATCCCGCGGAACCTCCTGTCCCACCACTCTGGACATAGTGTCCGTGACTCCTGCCCAGTAGGTTGATATCTTGGGGCATTCCCATAGAATATGGAAGAAGGTACCCTCCTGCTGGCACCCCCTTCTGCAACACCCCGATTGTAGTCTGCCCCATTTATACAAAAGCGTGCAAGGATAATATGTGCGGTGTAGTATTTTAAGTTGCACCAGTCTGAATCTGGCCCGGATTGCTACCTCTCTGGGGCTTTGCTGCGCCTCTTGCCAATCTTCGTCCTCTAGGGTGACCAGGTCTGCCACCCACGCTGCTCTAAGGGACACCAGAGGATCTGGACTGTTGTTGACCAGCTTGCGGTAAATCGTCGATGTGGGCTTCTCCGCAATCGGGTCAAGTAGCAACCGGTCCTCCAGTGGGGAGTAATCTGGTATGGACACATCCCGCTGAATGTGCACTCTGAGGGCATGCACAAGTCGGAGGTGGTGGAATCTTTGCGACGGGTGCATGTCGTATTCTTTCCGTAGGAATTCAAATGAGCGGGGGGAATCACCCTCCCATACGTCCCCCAGATATTCGATTCCTATGGACCTCCAGCCCCTGAACCCCGTCAATGCGGCCACGTCCCGAAGCTGGTCTCCAAGCCACAGCGGGGTCTTCCCGGTCAATTTCCGTTCCCACCCAAGGAATCTGTTGGCCTCCCTCCAACATTGCACCACTACCTGTGTGTGTGTCGGCTAACTCCGCTGCATCTTTGTGGTGTATAGTAGCGACTCGCAGGCTCCCCTGCTCATGGCCATCCTATCGACCCGATACGCCGGTTCTGAGGTGTCTGCGTAGACCCAATCATTTACAACCTGTAGCTGTGACGCCCAGTAGTAGAGCTGGATGTCCGGGACTGCCAGGCCGCCGTCATAAACTCCCCTCTGGAGTTTGCGCAGCGCTATCTGCGGGGACCCACCGTCCCACAGTAGGGAACGGACCACCTGAGAAATCCGCTTGAAGGAGTGTGGAGGGACCGGATAGGGCGTATTCTGAAGGCAATATAGTAACCTCGGTAGCGTGAGCATTTTAAAGAGGGCCGCACGGCCCATGAGTGTAAGCGGGAGAGAACGCCAGTGGCTTACGTCGGAACCTAGGCGGGCGAGTTGGGGCTCCAGGTTTTTAGTTAGGAACACCTCCCTGTTTCTTGTGATGTGGATTCCCAAGTACTTAAACCCCTCCATGACTACTGGTGCCGCACAGCAAGGCGGAATTCGTGGCGTGGGGCCCGAAAGCGGGAAGATCACAGATTTTGACCAGTTGGTGGTATACCCAGAGTAGCTGCCGAACAATTAAAAAATATGTAGGACACGGGCCAGCGAATGATACGGCCGGGCCAGGTACAGGAGAATGTCGTCTGCATAGAGGGACACCCGCTCCTCCCAACCCCCTGGGGCTACAATGCCCCAGATCATAGGATCTCTCCTTATCCAGTGCGCCAGGGGCTCCAGCGCCAAGGCGAACAGGAGAGGAGACAGGGGGCATCCCTGTCTAGTGCCCCTTCTTAGGGGAATGGACCTGGACACAGCCCCATTGACTCTGACTCGCGCCGTGGGCAACACATAGAGCAGCCGCACCCAGCTGCAGAAGACCGGCCCGCATCCCAGCCGTTGGAGGACCATGAAAAGATATGGCCACTCCATGCTGTCGAAAGCCATGGATGTGTCCAGGGCCACTGCCGCCGTCTGCACAGGCCCGGCATCCTCTGTCATGTGGAGCACTCCGTAGAGTCTCCGTAGATTATGTCTCGTGCTCCTATGGGGCATAAACCCCGATTGGTCCACATGGACTAGGTCCGTAATGACCGATATCAAGCGCTCCGCCAGGGCCTTGGCAAGCACCTTTGCTTCAACATTTATTAATGAAATCGGGAGGCACGACTCGCACCGATCCTGAGGTTTCCCTGCTTTATGAATGGTCACTATTGTGGCCTCCCTTTGATCCGGGGGGAGCCGCCCCACCTCCCGCGCCTCATTGAACATCCGCAGCAAAGGGGGCAGCACCACTGCAGCCTGTCGTTTATAAATTTCGACCGGCAGTCCATTTGGCCCAGCCGCCTTTCCTGACTGCAGGGCGTGCAAGGCTATACCTAGTTCCTTCTCCGTGAGGTCCGCCTCTAGCTTATCACGTGCCTCCGGGGAGAGCACGGGCATCGCAAAGTCTCGTAGGAACTCCGCACAGTCCGATTCAGTCCGAGTGCTTACTGGCGAGTATACCTGCTCAAAGTGGGCTGCAAATGCCTCTGCTATTTCCCCGCTATTGGAGCACCAGGCTCCCGATTTATTCCAGACTCCTGCCACCCATGAGCGTTCCCTGTCTCGACGCTCTAGCCACGCCAGTAGCTTCAGTCCCTTATCCCCAACATCATATAACCGATGCTGGGTAGCCAGAGCATAGACTCGCGCTTCCCTTTCCAATATCGCCCTCAGGTCTTTTTGCTTTAGAGCCAGTTCGTGCCGCAAGTCCGCTGACTCCGTCAACGCGGGGTCGCGCTCTAATGTCTCCACCTCCCGCTCAAGCTGGCGCGTCTGCAGGGCCTCCTCTTTCTTCTGTCCTCCTATTAACGCCTGCGCCTGGCCTCGTAAAACCACTTTATAGGCTTCCCACAGGATGATCTGGGAGTCGACGGATCCCAGGTTCTCCTCAAAGTATAATTAAGAGCCCTCCCTGAGCTCACCGCTTAATTCCGGGTCTCGCAGACGCCAGGGATCTATTCTAGGGCAGGGGGGGAGATCCGGTCTTTGTTGAAGGCAGTCAGTCCTTCCAGGGGTTCTGGGGGTCGCTGGCTGCAGGACAAGACGATTTTTGGCGCAGGATCTCTGGAAACTGCAGACGGGCCGGTAGGGCTGGGGCCAAGTCAGTTGTTCTCTATAGTCTCCTCTGCTGGGCGTCTTCTTTCGTCCTTTTCTTCTTAGGTTGCGGGAATCTGAGTTCTTGGTTCAGGGCTTCCCCCTAACTACTGAATTTAGGGGGCGTTTTAGGGGTCCCGAGGTCAGTAGCCAATGGGCTACTGACCTTAGGGTGACTACACCCTTGGTGTGCTTACCCCACGTGGGGGAGTGAGCACAATCCCTAATCCTGATTGGGGAGTGCCTGCCATCTGCAAGATGGCGGGCACTGAAGAGTGGGCTTCACCTCGCCTCCCCCACCTGAGGGGTGGGGTTGGCAGAGGTGGGCACACCTTCTGGGCTGGCTAATTTTTCCTGCCTGTCTTCCTGCCGAAAAGGAGGGGAGACAGGAAGGGGGCCTGCTCCTGATAGCAGGAGAGGCTGGGGGTCGCATTACAAAGGCTGCCAGGCCTTTGAAGCTCCGCTGCCACAGATGGCTCTTCCTGGCTTGGGGGAGGTGTGAAAACCTCCGCCCAGGAAGCGAAGGCTCCCACCCTAGGGGTCCAGAAACATGTCTCGTGGTGGCAGGCTGGTGTGTACCAGTCAGGGAATCCACCAGAGGCTGGTCGTTTTTCAGGGGGGATCTCTAAGATGCCGTCTGAGTGCATTTTTCATCAAATCCCACACTGGCATCAGTGTGGGTTTAATGTGCTGAGAAGTTTGATATCAAACTTCTCAGTTTTCAGTGTAGCCATTATGGTGCTGTGGAGTTCGTAATGACAAACTCCCAGCACCATATACTCTTAATGGCAGCACTGCACTTACAATGTCTAAGAATGGCCTTAGACACTGTAGGGGTACAGGGCTCATGCACCTGTACCCTCACCACTGGTATAGTGCACCCAGCTAGAGGGGTGACTGACCTATGCCAGGGCAGTGGGTTGTAGGCATGGCACACAGAGGTGTGTGCCATGTCGACTCTTCACTTTGTTCTGCACCAAAACACGCAGCCTGCAATGGCAGTGTGTGTGTGTGTAAAGGTACAGGGCCTCTAAGGGTGGCACAATAAGTGCTGCAGCCCTTAGAGGTCTTCCCTGGTAACAGTGCCCTTGGTACCTGTGATACCATTTACCAGGGGCTGACCTGTGGCCAGAGATGCCAATTGGGTTTGGGTACAGTTTTGGGGGAAAGAACACAGGCCCTGGGAACCTGATTGGCAGGGACCCAGGGCACATCAAGTCAAAAGTGCATCAGTAGTCTGGCAAAAAGTGGGGGTGTTACTTCAACAGAAACCCAGCTTCTCCCTCCTTTCTATTGGGAGCATCGGATTTTGTTGTTTTTGTTTTTTACATTAAACTAGCCAGAGGCTGGTTAGGGTGTTGGTGTGTTGTTTTGCCTGTTTTTTCCAAGCATTAAGTGTGTGCAGGGATGCCAGCGAAGGCACAGAAGGGTACAAAGCGGATTCGGATGGAGGAGCTTTTGGAAGCTATGATACACTGGATGGATGCCCTGGATCAGCCCCTAGCTGAGGTGAAGGACTACCCTATTGCAGGGGGTCAGGGAACGGCGGGGAAGGGAAACATCCATTACAACGCAGTCACTACAACGACCTACCTTTACAACGCAACTGTTACAACGCAACTACCTTTACATCGCATGCCATTACAACGCATGTCACTACAACGCATGCCATTACAACGCATACCATTACAAAGCATGCCATTACAACGCATTATAAGGTAAGTAATGGAGATTTTTTTAGTATCAGGGTGGGTATGGGTTTTGGGGTACATGGGAATAGTAATTTTTACCCCTACACTATCCAACACTTTCCCTACTGTTGCACTCACTGGAGTGGGAATAGTAATTTTTACCCCTACACTTTCCAACACTTACCCTACTGTTGCCCTAAAAGTATTATGCGTTGTAATGGTATGCGTTGTAATGGTATGCGTTGTAATGGAATGCGTTGTAATGGTAGGTTTTAAAAATGCGTTGAAATGGCATGCGTTGTAAAATCATGCAATGTAATGGTAGTTGCGATGTAAAGACTGCGTTGTAAAAGCATGCGTTGTAATTGCATGCGTTGTAGCGTCATATATTTGGCGGGGAAGGTAGCAGAAAGGCCCAGGCAGGCAGGAGTGGCTCCTAAGGCAGCATTCCCCCTGTACCGAAGAGAGTTAGGGGGCAGTCCAGTAGACGTGGGGGGAAGAGACCTCCCGAGGCCAGACCTGAGGTCCTTGAGGGCTGGGCGAGGGGGGCCCAGTGGAGGGGGCCCAGGCGAGTGTGCTTCTAGGGACGCGGCCCCGGGTTCAGTATTGGCGCAGGGCAGTGTGTTTGCTGGGATTGGGCCAGCAGCGGGGGGGATTGTACAGAGTGGTAATAGCTGTTTGGCAGTATAGGTGACTCTGGGGGATGCCCCCAGCCAGCTGGATTTAGTGGCCAATCTGGCCAGTGTCCTGCCGTGGCTTTAGAAATTCGGGATGTTATATGCCCCTGATTGGGGTGGGGCTATGGCTACTGAAGGTGATGATGTGGAGAAGGCCAGGAGGCTAGTTCTGCACCTGGAGGGGTCCGGGCCACAAAGGGTCCAAGCAGGGTCTACTGTTCCGACAGGGGTGCCAGGTGCCGCGCCAGGTGGGAGTCAGGTCACACAGGCTACTCAGGCAGTGGTCCAGGGGCCATCATTTGTGAGCAAAAACCCACCTTGAAGCAGTGCAAGGCGGTGCAGTCCCCAAAGCACAGGATTCCGCCTGTGTAGGTACGACAACTCTGTTACCAAGTCTAGGTTTGGGGGAGGTACGGTCAGGGCGCGATCAATTGGGCAGGCATATTTCGGCCGAGGTGAAAGAAAAGATTTGGAAGGGGGCATATGTTGATGTTTTTTATTTACTCCTGGACAAACCTGATAGGGAGGAAGCAAGTTGGTGTAAAGAGTGTGCGCATTCCAGGGCCTTGGCCACTGGCCCTACAAGTGGAGGGTGGGGGAAACGTTAGTCAATTGGATTAAAGGATCCTCCATTTATCAGGCAATCTTGGCAGAGCGCTTTAATGGTCTGACTGCCCCGCTGGCGTGCTGCCAGAACAGGATTGCGTGTGCGCACAAGGAGTATGGTGGTGTGGGATGGAAAGAGTACGACACAGAGTTTAGGAGAGTTAAAGCAACTAGCCCCACTTTGGAGTGGTATCAGATTGACGTTGTTTTATGGTTGCGCCATAAGAAGCACCCACACCTGGACACTGCCTCCAGACAGCCCTTTCGGTCAGGTTCCTCCAGCAGCCCGGAGGGGGAGGGCAGAAGGGGACAGGCTGGGATTTGATAAGCGTTCCTTTTCCAGGCCTCCCGGGTCGTTTGAATTCAAGCATGCCTGCTCATTCTGCGGCTTGTCTTCACACCCCGAATCAAAGTGCTTCAAGAAGACTAAGGATAGAGAGGGCAAGAAGCAGGATTGATGACCCACTCCTAGTCAAAGCATCCTCCCGAGTGAATTTGGCGGCAATGATCCCATGGCTTAATAGGTATGGTAGCCCAGTAGCAGCCCAGGTTCTGTCGGAAGGTTTCAGGATACCATCCCTAGGATATGTGAGCGTTCCTTCTTGCAAGAACCAGCAGTCCATGAGGTCTAACCGAGTGGTGGCTGCAGCAAAAATTGACAAGAAAACGAGCTTAGGGAGGGTGGCTGGCCCATTTGAGTCAGTACCCCTTGAAGGGGTTGTCTGCTCTCCCTTGGGGGTGGTGCCCAAGAAGAATCTGAGGGAATTTAGGTTAATACATAACCTCTCTGCTCCTAGGGGTCAGTCTGTAAATGAAGCTATTGATGGGACCCTATGCTCTGTCAATTATGCTGCCTTGGATCAGGCGATTGTGATGCTCCAGGAGGTGGGGCTGTGGCACCCTCCTTGCGAAGTCAGACATAGAATCAGCCTTCCAGCTTCTCCTGGTGCACCCTCTGGATTTTCACATGTTAAGTTTTCAGTTTGAAGGGAAATATTATTTTGATAAGTGCATGCCTATGGGTTGCTCGGTCTCCTGCTCCTACTTTGAGAAGTTCAGTTCTTTCCTTGAGTCGGTGTTCATAGAACAACACATTGTGGGTCTTGCATTATCTGGATGATTTTCTCTTCCCGGGGTCATCCGGCTAGCCGGAGTGCAGCAATGCGTTGCAGTCTTTCTGCACATTAATGAGAGAGTTTAAGGTTCCCCTAGCGCGAGGCATGACTGTGGGGCAGTCAACAGTCATCGAGTTCCTGGGTATTGAATTGGACTCAGATGCTGGTGTGTCACAGCTCTCCCCAGGGAAAGGTTTCCGCCTTTCCTCAGGTGTTACAGGATTGTTTGAATGTAAAGAAGGCCACATTGCATCAGTTGCAGAAGGTGGTTGGGCAGCTCAACTTCGCTTTAAGGATCATTCCCATGGGCCGCCCATTCTCGCCATCCAGTGTGCAGGCGATGTCAGGTCTGAGGGAGAAACACCACCACACCAGGTTGTCAAGTGAGGTGCGACAGAACATGCATATCTGGTGGGCATTGCGGCGGGACCTCAATGGCACAGTGGTGTGGCCCGGCCCTGCCAAGTCCAGTGAAGAACTAGGCCTTTTCACGGACGCGACGGGCAGCAAAGGTTTTGGTGCCATCCTGGGCCCGGACTGGTGTGTGCAATGCTGGCTGGCTGCCTGGGTAAAGTCGGGGCTGGTTACCAACATAGGTTTCCTAGAGCTCTTTCCCATCCCGGTGGCGTTGTCCATTTGGCCGGACCAGTTTCGCAACCAGTTAGTCATATTTTGGTCTGATAACATGACGGTGGTTGAGGGCATTAACCAACAGGCTGCCAAATGTAAGATGATACTGAGGTTATTGAAGGAGATCGTGCTCCAATGCCTGAAACGTAACATATTGTGTAGGTCCAAACATGTACCGGGGGTGTTGAATAATGCAGCTACACTCTATCTCGTTTCAAGAGGCAGGTTTTCAGGTCCCACCACCCAGAAGCAGCAGAAGCCCCAACGCCTTTTCTGGACCGTTCTGTGGCGGCTTGGTGCCCAAGCCTACCGGACCTCGTGGCAGCCAGTTTAGGTTTAAATCTTTTTATTGGTTTGAAAGACAAGAAAGACAAAACAAGATGCATCAAGCAATAATACCCAATTCGTGGGCCGTAAGCAGTCGTAACGCTACACAGTGCATCAAGAACAACCAAGAAAAAACATCCCAACCCCCCTCCCCCTAATCCCCCCCTCCCTCCCCTCCGCCCCAATTGCCACCAAGGAGGTAACTAAGCATGACAAAGAGCAAATCAGTGGGCCTGAGGTTGGGTGAGATTTCGTGATAGTGCAGAGAGGTGCAACAGCCGCATATACCTAGGGCAGGTGAGCTCGCGAAATTCAGAGCATAGCAGGGCTATAAAGGGGTGCCACAATTCTGCAAAAGAGGCCCATTCTACCTGGAGAGAGGAAGAGATACGCTCCATACCAAGCACATACCATAACCTGTGTAGCCACCCCTGTATCGAAGATGCCCTATCTGAGCCCCAGGATGACAATATATTCTGTAATGCCGCCCCTAGGGCTATACCCATTTGCCTTCCTTTGCGTGATTTGAGGGGAAATGTGAGTCTGTCGGAGACGCCTAGAATGATATATTCCGGAAAACGTAAGATAGTAGTGTCAAAGTGTTGGTCTATCTCGTCCAAAACCTGTGTCCAGAAGGCCTTAAGAATGGGGCATTCCCATAGCAAGTGCAACAGGGTGCCTACAGCTCCACATCCCCTCCAGCAGCTCGGGGAACGACTGGGATCACTCTTATGCAGCCTAGGGGGGGGGGGGAGGTACCAGTACGTCACTATCTTGGTAGCAGACTCTACACTGGAGATATTGCGCGCTGAGTGTCGAGCCCTGTAATAAATATCACTCAATTCTTTCTGAGTCAGTGTCCGCCCCAGCTCTGTCTCACACCTTTTCAGGCCTGCAGATTTGGTCACTTGTTCCGGGGGGCGTAAAATGTGAAAAAGGTCTGTGATAAGTTGTTTAGTGGATTGCTTAGAGAGCAGCCATCATTCGTAGGGGGTAAGCCGTCTCTCAGCTCCCTGGCATACCTGGGGTTGCATCACCCAATGCCGTATCAGCTGATAGTAGTACCGCTCAGTTTCAGGCATAGCGAAGTCAGATCAAAAATCTTCAAAGGACATGGGGCCCTTTTCATTAAAAAAATGCCCTATAGATCTGCAGCCTTCCTTGTCCCAATGACCAAAAGCTGCCTGATCGAGGCCCGGGGTGAAGTCAGGGTTATTAGTGATAGGGGTAAGAGGTGATGGGAATGTAGTGAGGCCGCTATGCGTAGCCGTGGCGTCCAATGCTTTTAGGGTGGCTCGCACTATCAGGGAGCCATAAAGTCCAGAAGGTCTAGAGGCTCTGCAGAGAAAAGGAATCTCCCACAGAGGCTGACCGGCTAGTGCTCGCTCCATAAAAAGCCAGTGCTTCTCGGACTCCGGTTGAGCCCACTCCAACAAGCAGCGGATCTGTCTAGCCTTATAGTAGCAGTCTAAATTGGGTATTCCCAAACCCCCTCTCCTGGATATCTAAAGCTCATGTCCCTGCTCATCCGCGGTTTCTTATCCGCCCAAACAAAGGAAGAGAATTCCGCCTGGGGCTGCTTCAGCGTGCCCGGGGGCGGCTCTACCGGTAAGGTCTGAAAGAGGTATAAAATTTTAGGGAGTATATTCATTTTAAGGGCTGCCACTCGGCCCAGCCACGAGAGGCCAAATGGACGCCATAGCTGTAGGTCCCGCCGTGTCTGTGCTAATAAGCGAGTTTAATTTAGGGAGACTGTCTCTGCGGTTGAAACTGCTAACGTTATACCCAGGTAGGGAATGGTTTTTTGGTCCCAGCTGATAGGGCATGCCTGGACAAGGGCGGCTATAGTTGGCGGCTGTAAAGAGAAACCCAGGGCCTGCGACTTGCCCACATTTACTCGAAAACCAGAAGCAGCGGAGAACTCCTCCAGTTTGGCGAGAAAAGCCGGGACAGACGACTCGGGGGTCTCCAGCATGGCGATGATATCATCCGCATACAGGCTAATGGTATGCCGCTCCCCTCCAAAAAGAGCCCCTCTAATCCGCTGGTTCTCCCGGACCCTCTGGGCCAACGGCTCCATATAGAGGGCAAACAAGAGTGGGAGAGCGGGCAGCCCTATCGTGTGCCTCTAGCGATCGGAAAGGGATCAGACGTAAAGCCATTCACTCAGACAGTGGCCGAGGGGTGGCTATATCCGCTGAGCACCCACCTGCGAAATCGACTCCCTACCCCGAACTGCTCCAGAGTAGTCTCTAAAAAGGGCTAGTGTACCCTGTCGAACGCCTTTTCGGCGTTGACAGATAGCACTACTTGTTCCACTGACTGGCGATGAGCCTTGTCCAGGAGGTGGAGCAGCCTCCTAGTGTTATCGCTGCACTGTCTCGTCGCCACAAATCCGGCCTGATCCGGCTCTATCAGTCCCAGCATTAACGGCCCCAACCTGGCCGCCAGTATCCCAGTAAAGATCTTAAGATCGATATTCAACAGGGAGATAGGCCTATATGAGGCACAATGCCTGTCATCTTTACCGGGCTTAGGCAAGACTGCCACCGCTGCCATGAGCACCGTAGGAGGCATGTCTGAGGTGTCTCCAATCACATTGAAGAGTTGTGTCAATATTGGGGCCAAAATTGAGGAGAAAGTTTTATAAAAGATGGCTGTAAACCCATCTGGGCCGGGGGATTTAAGGAGCTTAAGCCTGGCGATAGCTGAAATTACCTCTTCGACCTGAATCGGGCTGTCCAAATGAGGTGGCCTGATTTAGCGGCAAGCGAGAATGCGTTATGCCCTGGAAGTACGCAGAGGAGTTCTGTTCTGGTATTTGCTGCGCCGAATAGAGTTCTGCATAGAAATCCCTGAAGGCGCGAGATATATCCGCCTCTTGAGAAAGTTTGGTGCCCCCAGCGTCGAGAATCATTGGGACCGCCGCTGCCTGGCGCTGCGCGCGCAGTTTGTGCGCTAACAAGCGGCCGCACCTGTCTCCTCCTGTGTAAAACATATGTTTTAGACGGAGAGCCGCATATTCAGTTCGATCCAAGTCCAGGCTGGCTAATTGAGCTTGTGCTATCTTTAGTTGCCTCCATACCCTAGGAGCACCTGTTCTTTTGTGGATCCCTTCTAGTTCTGAGACCTGCTTGGAAACCTCCTCCCTTTTCTCCCTACGTATCCTATTGTCTGCAGAGGTTGTAGCTATTAAGTCGCCCCTAGCCACTAATTTGTGTGTTTCCCACAGTGATACTATGGAGGTTTCTTGGGTGTCATTCTCGATTAGCTAGTCCTCTAGCGTCTTAGTGAGGCAAGCAATAACTTTGGGGTGGTGAAGGAGTGTATCTCTAAGCCTCGAAGAATATGATGGGAGAGAAGTGGGGGGAAATAGTAGAGTTGTGGTCAGTGCTGCATGATCAGATAGCGCCTGTGGCTCAATAACCGAATCCTGCAGGAAAGGAAGGAGGGATCGGGACCCCATGAAATAATCTAAGCGGGCATAAGTTCCACGGGAGTGGGAATAGAAAGCGTAGTCTGTTGAACGGGGGTGGAGATGGCGCCACACATCAGTTAACCCCAGGTCGTAAAACCACTGCCGAGCACTGTCAGATAGAGCACCGGTCTATCCCTGCCTCTGAGCCGAGCGATTCGGTTGGCTGTCGAACACAATATTCAGGTCGCCCCTCCATGAGTATTTGCCTGTCTGAGGAGGATGTCAGGTCCGCCACTGCTTCGCGGAGGAACGCCTCCTGACCCTCATTAGGAACGTAGATAGTAGCTAGCGTGAGCGTGTGCGGCCCTAGAGTCAAAGAAAGAGCCAAGAGCCTCCCTCTAATCTCTAATACTTTTGCCCCCACCACCCCAGGGAAAGTGCGGGATATAAGGATAGCGACCCCCACTCTCTTAGTGGGGAGTGAAGAAAAGTATTGCTGTGGGAAGGCCTTAGACCGTAATCTATGTGTATCGCTGCGCAATAGGTGAGTCTCTTGTAATAAACAGATGTGGGCTTTAGAATTCTCCAAATAAGACAGGATAGCTCTGCGTTTAATAGGGTTGTTCAGCCCTTTCACATTGAGGGTCAAAATTTTAATACTCAACCAGGAGAATGGTGGGGGCGAAATGCAGTGTAGTTGCAGTGGAACAAATCGCTCATCCCCTGAATGGGGCCATGTGAGATCGCAAAGCTAAGGGCCTAGTTAGGCGAAGGTTGCAGGCATGCAAGGAGGCCAAGAGATGCGCGGCGAGGAGGGGAGGAACCCCATTACATACAATAAGAACACCCCAACTTAGCAAAGACATTAATAATGAAGAGTAGCAAACAGTCAATGTCCGGAGCGTACTGCTCCCTGGAGAAGTGATAAAGGTTACCTGTGGCCTGCGGCTCCCGGCTCCCCCCAGGTGAAGCCTATACAAATGGCTGAAATGTTTCCAGCGGTAGGCAGGGGTGTTAACATCAATTGTCAAAGCTCTGCCTGGACGGATCCATTTTACTCCGACGACGCCCCTGTGAGGGATGCCAAGACTGCCTTTCGTTCTCTGGCCATAGTGTCCGGGTCAGGGAGTGTTGACGGGCTAGGGGGCTTGATAGTGGTCCACCCATGACCACTGTGGCATCGGCGCGTGTGATTG
This sequence comes from Calotriton arnoldi, assembly GCA_963921515.1. Taxonomy (NCBI): domain Eukaryota; kingdom Metazoa; phylum Chordata; class Amphibia; order Caudata; family Salamandridae; genus Calotriton; species Calotriton arnoldi. The sequence goes on from CAWUFW010000690.1 coordinate 3,725,562, forward strand.
TTCTGGTGCGGCTTGTCTGCTGTAGGATCCTCAATGTCCAGGAGTTTATAAGCAACAGAGAGGGATCGGATTTGTCTCAGTTCCCCTTTGAAATGGAAAATCAGTCGAAAGGGGTGTCCCCAGGAGTACTTGATACCAGCATCTCGGAGGTAAGACGTGATCGGGTGGAAGGTTTTGCGCTTGAGTAGGGTGGAGGCTGCCAAGTCTTGGAATAACGTAGGCTTTGAGCCCTCATAGGTGAAGTCCCTGCAACGCCGAGCCTCTCGGAGGATCCGCTCCTTTAACTGAAAGTCGTGGACACACGTCAAGATATCCCCTGGAGGAGCCAGGGCCACCCTCTTAGGGCCCACTCTATGGGTGCGGTCCAATTTGATGGTGAACTCGGAGGATTCTCCCAGAATGGAGCGAAAAAGGCCTACCACTAGTGCCTCAATGTCGCCGCCCCCTCGCCCTGGGCCGTGCCGCGGATGCAAATATTATTCCGCCGGGACCTGTTCTCCAGGTCCTCCGTGTGGGCCTGGAGGTCCAGATTCTGTTCTTGCAGTTTGAGGACTTCCTGCTGGAGGTGCTTGAGTTCTTCGTCTTGACCTGCTTCATGCTCCTCTAAGGTGTTGATCTGTTCCCCCAGGGAGTCCACGTCACGGCGGATTTCCCTCATGTCCGCTGATAACTTGCGCTTCAGGGTAGACAAATCCTCATGGAGCGAAGAGAACAGCGACTCCATGAAAGATCGGCTGACCGGGCCCTCCGGACCCTCACCACCCTCAGCCTCGTCCGAGTGCTTCGCTGCAGGCGGGCCCTCCACTTGCTGCGCCGTCGGCTTAAGCAGCAGGTCTTTCACTGATCTATCTTTCTTGCCTTTTGAGGCCGCCATTTCGCCATCACTGTGGTGCCTCTCTGTGTGGGTGCAGGCCCGAAGCGAGAGGCTCGGCGGGCGGGTCGATGCAGTGTGGCCCCAGTAGCGGTGAGGTGCTGTTAGCTATCGCTATTTCGATGTTATCTCCCCTGGCCGTGCGCCTCTGTTGCGATAGACTCGCCCTACTTGCCTCCCTTTGGTCGCCAGTGAGGGGGGGGGGGGAGTATTCAGTATTCCACCAGGGGCTCTGCGTCAGGACCTCTCTGTCACACCGTTATCCTGCCCCTGCCCTGCCGCCACTCTCACCTCTTATTTGGGTCCGTGATTTGGCTGCAGGCTCTCCAATCCGATGTGATGGTGCGGAAGGCGGACTTGAAGCTAGAGGGCGGGAATGCTTCTGTAATCTTCCCTTGTTGAGAACGCTTGTGCCACTGAGTGCGTTGATGCCCCCCAATGCCCCCAGTACAGTCTGGGCCGATGGAGCCTCTTTGCGGGCCTCTCCTCCAGCAGGGGTCAGTGGGCGATATGTGCACCCTTCAAAAGCCCCAAAAAGGCTGTAAAATGTCCTCCTGTAGGGTCCTTCTTTCTCTCTGTGATCTTGGGGGAGGGTTTTTATGGGTGGGGGGCTGCGAAGGCTATGCATGCAGCCGATGTGGGCAACAGCAGAGGCGTTCAGTTAATTGCTGACCTGAGGGCCCACCAAGGCCTGCGAAGCCGGGGTCCCCTGCTGACCTTTCTTCTGGCGGTGCCTGTGGGCTTTGAAAATGCCTCCCTGAAGTCTTAGGAGGCTGTTGGCTGTTCCCCCGAGGGGATCTTCATTTCTGTAGCCTTGGGGGGAGGTCCCCGTGGACTGGGCAGCTGCGCGGGCTCTCTGTGCACTCGGCGCGGGCGTCTGCTTTATTGATAGGGTGCTGCTGAGGCGAAGGCCCAACTAGGCCTACCGAGCCGGGGCCTCGCGTAGTTCACGCAGCCCAGGCTCATCTCCGTGGCCGCCGATGTGGGTGTGTTCGCTCGCGGCCAACGCACAGAAAACGTTCCGTAACGGTGGTGGTCCCTTTGCTCGACTCTGGGGGACTGCCAGAAAGCTGGCCCAGACGCCCTCTCCTCAAGGCTCTCCGCCACTGCCTCTCCCAGGTTTCGGCGCGTCTCAGGCCGCTCTGCCGCGGTTCCGATACTGCCTCTCTCCCCGGGACCTGACTCTCCGCAGCCTCCCAGAGTGTACCGTAGCTCTTCTTTAACCGCCCAGGCAGACTCCGGTGCCCTTTCCACCGCTGGAAGTGCGGAAACGGGCCTGGCGGGAGTGGAGAGTTGAGCAACTGCGTTTACTGAGACGCCATCTTGGCCATGCCCTGGCAGCCAGTTTAGCACCCAGGACAAGGCGGGCCTATAATGGGGTACTGTAGTTTCCTGGGAACCGGGTGGGAGAAGGTGTGGCCTGAATCTTCCTCTGTCCTGTCATTCTTGGGAGCCCTAAGGGATCAGAGGCGCTCTGCAGCTAATGCACAGCACCACATAGCGAAGATTTCCTTTTTCTCAAAAATGATTGGCCACCAGGATGTAACCAGATCCTTCACAGTGTAGAGAGCCTTGCGGGGATGGCAACGTTTGCAGGCCAGATGCCAGGCGCCCCATTGGTATAGGCAAATTGGCGGCATTCCTGAGTGTCCTTGGTAACGTCCGTAGGTTTACTGAGGAGGCTCGCCTTTTCAGGGCAGCATTTATGCTGGCGTTCTATGGGGCTTTCAGGGTTGGGGAATTGGTGGCCAAGAACAAAAAGATATGCAGGAAGGGCTGCAGTTGGCTCATGTGCAAATTTCTGAGGGCTCATTGACTATTACGATGCCGCACTCCAAGACAGACCAGGATGGCAGGGGGGACCACATCATCTTGCATGAGGTACCAGGCAATGCCTGCTGTCCCGTGGGCAACCTTAAATAATTTTTGGCTCATAGGCCGAGGGGGGTGGGGGCACCCTTTTAGTGCATTCCAATGGGTCCCCTTTGATGAGGTTTCAGTTCTCCAGGGTGCTGGGTTTGGCGCTCTGGGCTGCAGGATTTGACTCTGCAGACTACAGTTCTCATTCGTTGTGAATTGGGGGGGCCACAGAGGCAACAGCAAGGGGACTTTCTGGTCATGCGGTACAGAAGATTGGCAGATGGTCCTCTGAGTGTTACAAGAGCTATGTCAGGTTGCACATTTGCTATCTAACTGTTGTTTTCTTTTCATTCTCTCACAGTTTTCCTGTCCTGTGACGCCGGAAGGAAGTCTGCAGCGCCATGTTGACTGACAGATTCCTGTGTAGCCCCGGTGCACGCTGCAGTGACAGTTGACGAAAGTGTGGGTAATAGGCCACTCTTATGTGCAGCGGATTAAACATGTTTTTTTACAGGTAGTTTTGATGACCGGGCCCACCAGGTGGGCCACCATGTGTCTTTCCAGGGGCAGGGGGGGGGCTCCATCTGGTACAGCTGAGGAACACCCTTGAATCATGGCTATCGGGGGGGTGTACACCTCCTGGGATCGTGGTGGTGCATCTGGGTGGCAATTATTTGGTGCACCTTGGCAGGAGAGGTTTATTTGAAGCATTGATTACTGAGATGGGATGGTTAGCAAAGTAATGTCCATAGTCAGTCATAGCGTGGTCCCACATCATCCCGTGGTTTAAATGGCAAGAAGGGGAGTCGGTCAGGGCCCCCAATCACTCTGTCAAGCGTATTAATAAGAAGGTGGACAAGTTGTTTAGATCACCTAAGCTGCAGACTGTCCCGCATGGTTGCATACAGGGGGAGCACTTTTTTGTCCAGGATGGGGTTCACCTCTCCAAACTGGATAATGAGATTTTTCTGGAGAACATCCCAATCTGGTTGGTGCATCGGTCAAATTGTGAATGACTTTTTTTGGGGGGGAGGCCAGATAGTAGGCGAACTATGCTGGCCTGTGGGAGGTGAGGTCATGATTGGTGGGGCACTTACGGTCCATAGAAGGCATCCTTTTATTTGGGATAGGTGGGGACAGCAGTCCCACAGGGCCCTCCAGGGGGTGCTTCCAGCAAGTCGGCTAGAGGGTGCAGGGGTGTGGGAGTGCAGGCTGCCAACAGGCCCTTACGGCCAATGTCCGCACTGGCGTGTTGGCACCAAACTAGCAGAACAGGCCCTTGGGGGGATAATGAGGGTGTAGGGGGGCCCGAGGTAGGTAACCTGGCGGGCAGATGGGCCCCCTGCGTAAGATCACTCAGGGGACCATACAGGTTGACATGTCATGATCTCACTCGTAGGCTCAATGCTGAATGTGCAGGAACAAGACTAGATATGGTTAGGACTGGCTATGCATTAGAGTCTATGTTAAGGTTAGCCATCCATCAAAATTGTAAATAATACTGTATGAGGTGTTATGGGGGTTCTGCGTATTAATTTTTGTAAAATTATATTGAATTAAGTTTTTGAAATATGTGATGTTTTTTGTTGTCATAATAAATACATCCAGGGGTTTACGACCCTTAACCTAAAAGTTTACAAAATTGTCATGTGCTGTCTTTTTGCGAAGGAGAGTGATGGGGGGCACAGGGGGGGGGGGGTGTCCTGGTGCTCCTGACAAGTCAGGGCAGGGTCTCTGCGATACCTGACCATAATCATTATTATGGCCCAAAGTTCTCAGACAGCCTTGCTCATTTGGAATGGAAGATTCTCCTCCTTCAGGATCTGGGGCTCATTATAAATGTCCAAAAATGAGTTCTTGTCCCAACTCAATGCCTAGAATTCTTGGGGTTTCAGGTGGACGCCGTCTTAATGCAGCTAGTCCTTCCCCCTCAGAAGGTTCGGAATATCAAGGAGGAGTTGAGGTCTGCATTGCGCAAGCAGATGATATCCTTGTAAAGCTTCTAGCTTTTCGATCCAAGCCATTTTCCCGGGCCCTCTACTGCAGAGCCCTTCAACGGCTCAAAGTTCAGCACCCCCTCAGTTATTCGGAACAGGTCAGTTTATTGGAGGAGGCCAGGACAGAGATGTCATGGTGGTTGGATCACATGGAGGACTAGAACAGCAGGGCAATCTTTGGTTCATCTCTGAAGATGATTATAGAATCAGACGCCAACCGGTGGGGCAGGGATGCGCGATGCGGCACGATCTCTGTGGGGGGTCGTTGGCCCCAGTCAGAGTTATCCCTCCATATCAACTGCCTGAACCTCCATGCGGGTCTTTTGCAATTTGGAGCTTCTCCCCTGAAAAGACAGATTGTTGCATCCTTCTTCGGATGGACAACATTCCAGCAGTTCGATATGTGAACAAATTGGGGCGGGACCAAATCCAGTCTCCTTGTGGAGATAGCCAAGGACTTTCGCCACTTTTGCCTTCAACATCGAATATCCATGGTGGCGGAGTATCTCCCAGGCCAACGCAATACTGTTGCGGATTGGCATTCCTGTCACCTCTGGGATTTCAGCGATTGGAGAATTCACCCGAAGATCTTCAATGCGATTCACCGCCAGTGAGGCCCATGTACGATCTTTTCGCCTCTTGCCTCAACCAGCTACTCCCGGCATTCTTCAGTTGGTGACCAGATCTGGAAGCATAGGCCACGGATGCTTTCCTTCAGAACTGGTCTCCCTTCCTGAGCTACGCTCCACCCACCGTTCATTATGATTCCGAGGGCCCTTTCCTAGATGAGGTGCCATGGTGCACAGATGATTCTAGTGACTCCTTTCTGGAAAGCACAAGCTTGGTTTCCGGTAGTCCTCAAATTGACTTGTGCTTGCCCGATATTGATCCTGTTCCGTTGTAACCTGTGGCTGGACCCAGGGGGTCAGCCGCATTCTCTGATCCTAATGGGACACCTCTCACTGTTGGCAGGGAGGGTTTCCTGGAACGACGGAATCTCCCAGGCTATTTGCAGGACGCTGCTGCCTTCATTGGACAGGCCTGTTCCACAGGGACGCATAAGCACTATGCTTCAGCATGGAGGCGCTGGTGTGGTTGGTGCTGTGAATGGGGTGCAGATCCTGTTGGTGCTGTGCTTTTTTTACCACAACGGATGTTTTGTCTTCAGATACGGTCTTTGACATCCAGGAGCAAGGGTCTTCAAGTTGGACTCCGGTTGAGTCCTGTGATTCTTCTAGTTGGTTGTGGTCTTATCTTTGGAGGATTCCGGAGTGATTGACTGTTATTCCCACGTGTGGTAAAAAGAAAGAGGACACACAATGGTTCTGAGATTATATAGGGTTGAGGCCTTTATGATTGGAAGACGTGACAGTGTGTGGTCATTGTAAATGTAGTATTTTTAAATTTAACCCTTTGATTGACTGCTGAAAATAAAAGTGAACAAAGAGAAGCATAATCCTCGCCTCCATTTATTTATTTAAATCTTATAAGGCGCACAGCTACCCGAGGGTTTCCCGGCGCCGCCTGACAGGAACAGAGAGAGAGAAGAAGAAAGTGCTCTACCTATTAACCCCTTCGGTGCTCATGACGAGCTCAGCTCGCCATGCTGCGCGGTGCTCGTGTGCGCATGACGAGCTGAGCTCGTCATGAACCCGCCCACTCAATGAAACGCCCCGCACAGGGCGAAAATCGGCCGCGCACACAAGGGGTTAAACAACCAGGTTTTTAAACATTTACGAAAGTTCTTGTATATGGTTTCAGTCCGAAGTGACATAGGGAGGGAGTTCCACAAAGAGGGACCTAGACAAGAGAAGGACCGACCGCCCATTCGTGACAATCTGGTCCTAGGCACCGTAAATTTAGCCTGAGTGGCGGAACGTAAAAGATGTGGTGGAAGATAAGGGTGAACTAAGGCATTCAGATATTGGGGTGCCTTACCAAATTTGATTTTGAACATGTAGCTCAGGGCTTTAAATTTAATACGGTTCTCAACCCTGAGCCAATGAAGATCCCGAAGAGAGCCTGAGATGGACACTGTTTTAGGAACCTTACAAAGTAACCTTGCCGCCGCATTCTGCACCATCTGCAGTTTACGAAGCACGTCCTTGTTGGCTCCCAAGTACAGAATATTGCTGTAGTCCAGTCTAGAGGTGACAAGAGCCTGGACCACGGTTCGTTTAGTGGACAAAGGCAGCATCCAGAGGATTTTCCTGAGCCATCTAAGGATAGTGAAGCAAGTCGAAGACACTTTCACCGCTTGTTGCTTCATTGATAACTGGTCATCAATTATGACACCTAAATTCCGAACCTGATGATTAGGCTGGGGCAGAGTGCCCATTTCCGGCGGCCAGTGTTGCGGTCCCCACAGGTCTATGTTCTTACCCAGGATCAGCACCTCCGTCTTTTCACCATTGAGTTTGAGCAGGTTGGCTTACATCCAGCCTGCTATATTTCTCAACCCAGACTGAAGGGATGACGATTTAGACACCCTTTCAGCAGAAAGGGAGAAAACAATCTGGGTGTCATCGGCATAGGAGAAAAGGGACAGCCCAGCATCTTCAGCAATCGTCGCCAGTGGCCTGACATAAATGTTAAACAATAAAGGGCTAAGAATTAAACCTTGAGGAACCCCATAAGGTGAAGAATGAGTATTGGAACTGCCACTCACACAGAAGGGGGCCCCTGAAGACGAATAACAGGCAGGTTGGACAGGGGAAAAGGCCAAATACAATCTGGAAAATCCCAAACTGCCTGAAAATTGCTTATAAAGCGCTCAAAAGTCACTGATATGTTAGAACCTCGCCATCCAAACAGACACATTTCCCCAAACAGAGTAGGAAAAGAGATATTTGAAAAAATATATACTTTTTATTTATCACATTTTATCAAAATTCTAAAAAAGACATATGACATAATGAAATTCCCACATAGGTACATATATGGATAGTCCCACACATACACTCTCGCAATACACACAAACAACCACAGACCCAGACATACTCATGCACTCTAAGAACTCATAATGAGTTCACAATATTAAACATTACAAAGACATAAAATACATAAATGTTCCAATACGTGAATCAGTTAGAACTAGACATAGAGATACATGATAAGCATCAGGCCGTCAATAGTTTAGTGGGTTGATACAGTCCATAAACAAGTATCTTCTTATTGGGGAAGGTGGAAACAACGGAGGCACGTGGTTCTCCAGCGCCAACGCGCGTTTCGGTGTCTAACCCGAATGTGGGTCACACCTTCATCAGGGCGGTCAGATCATGTGTGGGACACAAGAAAAGATGCGCCTGGGTTTAGGACCTCTAAGGTGAATACCGACGGTCAAGAAATCGATAAACTGGAGAGTTCAACCCAGGGGTCGAAGTAGTCTAGACACAGCTGGGGTAAAGTCAGGAATATACGCTGCGTTGATCCGAGTTTTGAATAAATACGATGTAAAGAGGAAGAGATAATCCACGCTCCACAGGGCCAGCACTTAAGTATATGGATTCAGTGGGGTATAAGGTTCATCCGGAGTGCTGTAAAAGTCGCGGCGGCCATGGCCATCCGGCGGCGTGCGGGGGAAGAAGGTCCCGCTGATTACAAAATCAGCTGATTTTGTAATTGGCGGGACCTTCTTCCCCCGCACGCCGCCGGATTATCTCTACCTCTTTACATCGTATTTATTCAAAACTCGGATCAACGCGGCGTATATACCTGCCTTCGTTGTTTCCACCTTCCCCAATAAGAAGATACTTGTTTATGGACTGTATCAACCCACTAAACTAATGACGGCCTGATGCTTATCATGTATCTCTATGTCTAGTTCTAACCGATTCACGTATTGGAACATTTATGTATTTTATGTCTTTGTAATGTTTAATATTGTGAACTCATTATGAGTTCTTAGAGTGCATGAGTATGTCTGGGTCTGTGGTTGTTTGTGTGTATTGAGAGAGTGTATGTGTGGGACTATCCATATATGTACCTATGTGGGAATTTCATTATGTCATATGTCTTTTTTAGAATTTTGATAAAATGTGATAAATAAAAAGTATATATTTTTTCAAATATCTCTTTTCCTACTCTGATTGGGGAAATGTTTCTGTTTGTATGGCGAGGTTCTAACATATCAGTGACTTTTGAGCACTTTATAAGCATTTTTCAGGCAGTTTGGGTTTTTCCAGATTGAGTTTTGGAACTGGCCAAGGGAGAAAAGACCTGGAACGTGCGATCAGTTAGAAAGTCAGCAAGCCAGTTGAGTGCAGGACCAGTCACTCCCAATGCTTGCAGAGCATGCAATAACACGGCATGGGAAACCGTGTCAAAAGCGGCACTTAAATCCAAGAGTATAAGAGCCACAGTATCCCCCAGTGTCAACACGGTTACGCAACATTTCTGTAACTCCGAGCAAAGTGGTTTCAGTTGAGAAGTCTAGCCTAAAACCAGACTGTGAGCAGTGCAAAAAATTTTGGGATTCAACAAATGACGTCAATTGACGTTTAATATGTTTTTCCAAAATTTTGGAGAAGGCCGGAAGCAAGGAGATGGGCCAGAAATTGGACAGTTGCGCTGGGTCGGCATTGGCCTTTTTTAAAAGTGGGAGAACCATCGCGTGCTTCCATGCAGATGGAACCGTTGCTTCCTTTAAGTAAGCATTGAGCAACTCCATAATTAGCAACAGGGAGGACTGTTCTAATTTCTGAAGCACAGTGATGGGGATAAGGTCCCTGGGAGAACCAGATCTAAGGCTGTCCAAAATCCACCTGAATGAGTTATTATCCAAGGGCACCCAAGTTTCTAGATTGTTGATAGGTGCAATAGGCCCGTGGACCTGCGATTCCGTACTGCTAATTGTCTGAGAAGAATTCTTGGTTTGCAGTGTGGCATTGATGGGCTTGGATTCATTAAATGTGGAGTGTATTTTTTCAACTTTATTAAGAAAGAACATAGCAAGATCTTCACATTGCGATTCAGTAAGGTCAGGAGAAGTGGGTTTGCACGTTGCGCCAGACAGTTCTTTGACAAGTTTAAACAATGTCTTAGCGTTATTCTGTGCCTTGGAAATGGTAGAAGTCACATACTCCGCACGCGCAACTTTAGAGTGAGTGGTAATCTATTTTTGCCTTTTTATAAGCTAGTTTAGCGTCTGGAGCATAGTTCTTTCTCCAACGTCTCTCTGACGCTTTGCATTTACTTTTTTCCACTTTTAACTGCTCGGAAAACCAGGGGCCAGGTGGCCGGTGATTATTCACCTTCTTAACAGACGACGGAAGACAGGCATCAATGGAATTAAGGATCCAGTTATGTATGGCATCCACGTCTGCTGTAGAAATTGGGCTGAAAGTAGGGGCAGTCTTAGATAGGAGCTTTGTTGTAAATTAGTTCTTCATGTAACATGGCTGAAAGTGGTCGTTAGCCCTTCTTTTATGTTCTTACCTCCTTAGCTTCACAGAATACCTATGTGTGTTCTAACTTGTACCGGAGTGTTCCACTCTTGTCAGTTGATGGTCTGGTCAGCTGGCGAGGTGTGCGCTCTGCTGTGTTCCTAATAAACCTATCTTGTAACCTAAAGGAAGTGTCCTGCTGCCTACATTATCACCTACAACATTTTGGCGACGATTTGGCTGACCAGACCAGGAAGAACAGCACAGCTCCGAGCAACACCTCGCACCAAGAACCCAAGACAGCGTATCACCCAACTGCGACAAGAAGCAAGAGGAAAAGAAACTGTACACCTGTGAAACGCCGGAAAACTAAAAGAAACCAGCCGCAAGTACCCCAACTGTGAGTCAATCGCGGGGCGAAGTTGCCGTTTTCCTGGTGAGTGCCAATTCCCCAACTACTGCCAATAACGTGATGAAATCGTACCAGTAACCAGTTTCACGCAAGAAAACCAAACTAAGATAGAAGAATATGGTCCCAAGTACCCCACTCTGCTGCCTTAAATGAAAGGAAACTCAGAAAACGTATAAACCCGCTGCCGGAAATGAGGGGAAAAGAAAAAAAAAAAAAATAAGAGAGGAAATCAGAACTCACGGTGTTCTGCCCAGCTGCTGCCATCCGGTGGTCCAGATTCCGATGGGGCAGAAGTGAAGAATTCCGAAAAAATTAATCGGGGACACCTCTGACGTCACTCGCCATAACCGTGAGTCAGTTTCAGGGTGTGCGCGCCGTTTCCCGCATGCGCCATTCCTGCACAGTGCGTTGCTAGGGAGAAGCTTCTTGAGGACGTCTTCCTCGTTGTCAGGGAGCTCCGTGTTGGCCTCCAAAGGGCGCGTCATCGCGCAACGTCGAGCGCCATCTTGTTCAGAATCGTAACAGAGGGATTCCCACAATCAAGAGGGATCCCACAATCAGGAGGGGACAAAGATCGTCCCAGAACCAAGAGGGGACAAAAGCGTCCCAGAACCAAGGAGACAAAGGTCGTCCCAGAACCAGGAGAGGACAAAGGTCCTAGAACCAGGAAGATACGAAGGCGGTCCGATAACTAGCAGTTGATCAGAGAACCAGGAGGGAACAAAGATCCCAGAACCACATCAGTGGTTCCCACAACCAGAAAGGGACAAAGGTTCCTCCAGAACCAGGAAGGGACAAAGATACTCCCACAAGAACTGAGGTCCCAGAACCACTACAGAGAACCTAGATCTACGACTGAGAACTGTGACAGAGAGGTCCCCAGAACCAGAAGGGTACAATTGTTTCTCCAGTATCACGAGGGGACAAACGTCCCAGAACCAATACCACCCCCTAGATAAGGCAAGACTACAAACAGCTGATTGGAACATCATTGTTACTGAACTTTGTAACTGTACGGGGTGTACGGAAATTTTCAAGAGTCATAATCCTACAACGTACACCCCTGGTACCAAACCTAGAGAAAGTAGGACGTCATGTAGCTGTTCACAGTCTTTTGAACAAAGCAAGAGTACAAGCGAAAAGAAACACAACAACACCCTCAAAAGGGTGTGAGACCTGGAACCCTGCAGTGACTAATCAGCGTGTCCAGTTTTTAAACATAAACCCAAAGGGCGTCCTAGGGAGAGTGCTAAAATCTGTAAAAAAAAAAAAAAAAGTGCCTAGAACCAGTGAATGTACAATGAGCCTTGAACCAGGTCAAAAGGTCCAGAGACTCTGGAACCAGTGAAAGCACAGAGAGTCCAGAACCGAGAAACTACGGGAATTACCAGAACTGGTATAGAGCGCCCACGACGACAAAGGTCTGGTATAGAGCGCCCACGACGACAAAGGTCCTGCAACTTGAACCGGGTCAGTGAGCCCACGGAACTGTGCCCAGAGAACTGTGAGCCCTTAGAACCCAGAGTCCAGTTTGTGCGAGTATTGGAGAGGAAGGTGCCATCCGGGGAAGATAGATAGTTTCTGCAGCGACTACTCAAAATCCAGGTGGTAGTACAAGAGCAACCTGTCCAATAGATTACACCTGGATCTTGCTGGAAGCTGGGAAATACCGGAGAATTTTGTTGTGTACTGTGTAGTACTAGATGTGAAGGCACAGCGGCATTCTCCAGTGCAAACAAAGGAACAGTATAAGCTTGTTCTTTGGGCAATTGCACAGTTGCTGGAAAGGCGGTTGCAAATATATGGAATCCAGCGGTTGCAAATATATGGAATCCATGGCAGCATCGCTGTTGTGATGGGAAAATTTTGCTCAGAGGACATTGGTTATGCTTTGGAAGCTGAGAATAGGAATTCACCCCACCAAAGCCTCCACGGATCCACAGTTCCCTTGTGGATGAAGGTTTCAAAGGAAAAATCGTGCAATTACATTCAAGCTAGCTCTGTAGCACTGAGAGCCCAAGAAAAGGGAAAAAAAAACTGTGTCACCGAGACCAGAACCAGAGAAAGAGAACCAGAATTGGCACGAGCGGACCGACAAGTAAAAACCGCCCAGAAACCAGACAAAGATGAAGCATGCCGGACCAACGATTATCTCGTCTGACCACTGGAAACATCACAAGCGGCTTGGCACCTGAAAATCCCAGAACCGGCTATGGACAAAGGTCCCAGTACCAGTATTTCAACCATGACTAAGTGTCCACCCTTGAAGAAAGAAAGAAAACTTCAAACTAGAAAAAAAAAACACTCCAAACATCACATGCGCAGACATGCCAACATTTTAGGGCAGGGAAGTGGGAGATTTTAAAATAGAAATCGGGAGAACGTAATTTCCCCATTGACTTCTATTGCAGAAAATGCAATTTCAGCTAAAATAAACCCATTTTTTGCTTGAAAAATCGGTAGTCTCCCGCCTAAATCGGGTCTATTGGCATGTATGCATGCGGTACTGCACTTGGAAATCTCGAGGAGTACCCAGGACTGTAGTACCTAGCATGGCGGCATCTGTTGAGCTGTTCATCTTCAACTTGGAGCGGAAAGTGATGGTGGACAGAAACAGATTGGAGAAAGTGGACTGTCTTTTCCTGTTTTTGTCAGTCTAAGGGGAGTAGGTGGTGGTGATACCTATTAGTTGTTTTGGGTGATGTGTCTCACCTCACACTTCATTCTTAACACTCTTTGCCCCTAAACGCTCGCATGTCTTCACGAACTAAGAATAGTTCAAGACGTCATAGACCTCCTATCTGTTTTAATTATGATTGTTGTTGTCTCCCATACATTAAGCTTCATTTTTGTAATTTGTTTATTTATTTCATTTTTCGGTAATGGAGGAAGATGTGTTGTAAATTAGTTCTTAGCTTCGATATCCAATTTTCCCCAGTTTCTAGATTTGGACTTAAGGCCACGAGCCATCAAGGATAGGTTGAATGGATCTTTTTTGACCCGGAAACCCACCAAGAAGTGATCCGACCATGTCCTTAATAGAATTTAAAAATCTTATCACGAATGCTAGATAATGTTTTATTTTCCAACATGCCTATGATACTGTATTTAATTTTCGACTTAAACTTTTATCAGCATATTTCCCTTAACCATTTTCATCAGAAAGGCCCTTCCAGTGCTTCCCAAATTGGCCTATTGAATCCCACTCCCTCTAAACAATCGTTCGCTAACAAATGCGTGGGGGACAAAATGGACTCCCACCACCACCACCACCGAAAAGGCGTCAAAACTACGAAATACAAACGCTCTGTGGACACTGCTTCAGACTACGTCACGTACACACTAAAGTTTACAATTAATTTCAAACTGTCTTTGATAGGAACGGCAAAAAATAATTCAAACTTAGTTAAATGCCCGTTTTACGCCACACCGCCACGACCTACAAAGAACTACAGGATCCATGAGGCACATCAAATGTGACGAGATCTCGTAGCGGGCGGAGTCTAGAAATAGAAGATTCGTTCTGTCGATTGTTGTGCCGAGTTGCACTTGTTCGCGCAGACGTAATAGGGCGGGTCTCCTGGCTCTGTTGCTGCGCACGTCCGGGGAGGAAGCACAGGCTCCGCCCCTTGTTCACTGCGTCTGCGCCCGTTGTTTGGTTATAATCTGTCTCGGGCGTTTGTTCGTTCACTGTTGGCCACGCCATAGACCTCGTTGGATCTCTTGTACTGGTGAGTGGGAAGGTTCACACTACGATCACTTTATTTTTTCTCCTATTGTGTATTCCTACGGCTGCAGATTTCCCCCCCGAAATTAAATCCTGCCTTTGCGAGCGCTGTGTGCGGTTTCGGCTCGTCTGTCTTGCGAGGCCTGCTTCGCCGCCATTTTAGGTCTATTGTGAATCTCTTTTTATCCGTCGCTACGGTAAAGTTATTTGGTAACTCTTTACGGTATATTTACTCTTCGACTCGATTGCTCCATTAGTGCGGCTTTATATTTCATCCCTGGAATTCAAGAAGTCTGGGTTTGTTGCAGGCAGGCGTGGGGGTCACGTATGGAAGCCGCCATTTCCCGTATGTCTTTCTCCCGTAATGGCCGCCGCAGGGGCAACTGAAGTCTTTTAACGACATTAGTTTAAGCTTCCCTATTGTATGGCGACGTGCGAGGCAAAGCCTCGCTTTAAGCAGTAATTCCCGGAAGTCTATTAAGGATGGTGCTTGTTTCATATTTCGACATACTGGGGTATTTAACTGCGTTTTGAGTGACCCGAAAGGCCACCCTGGTTTTCTACGTTGTAAATTAACCCTTTTTCTGCTGTTTGACTTTTAGTGTCACCTTATCTCACAAGATGTCTGAAGGAGGCGAGGGTTGCGTGGTGAAGGTCCGCGGTCTGCCCTGGTCCTGCTCCACCGATGAGATCGAGCGTTTCTTTTCCGGTAAGTGCATTTTGCGACAATATGCGGCACATAGTACGGATGCCCAGCTTTGTGATCGGCTTCGCCATTGAGGGAGATGTCGCTTCTCATCTTAGTCAGACTCTCGCTACGGAAGTTGGTTTCTGGCTGAGTGTTCGACTGAACAATGCATTTCACTCTTTCTCCCCCAGAGTGTAAAATATTAAATGGAGCTGGAGGTATTCGTTTTATTTACACCCGCGAGGGGAGGCCTAGTGGAGAGGCTTTTGTTGAACTGGAAGACGAAGAAGACGTGAAGATGGCACTGAAAAAGGACCGTGAAACAATGGGCCACCGATACGTTGAAGGTTGGTTTGGAGTGCCCCATCAAAGTTCACAATCCTGTATTCCCCGACAACCACGTTCTCATAACCTATTTCTCTCCCTTGTATTTCACAGTATTTAGGTCAAATAACGTGGAAATGGATTGGGTTTTGAAGCACACAGGCCCCAACAGCCCAGACACGGCGAACGATGGTTTCGCTCGTCTTCGCGGTCTCCCGTTCGGGTGTAGTAAAGAAGAGATCGTGCAATTCTTCTCGGGTACGTCGTGTTCCTGTGTAAAAGTGATATTGATTAACTGTCATTTGTCCACGTAGTAGTATTGCACATACGCTCCCGCGCCGCACATTGACCCATTGTTTACGAGTTCGAATCTGTATAGTTTTAAAAATGGTTCTTATTTAAGTGTCGCGTGCGCCCGAATGTTTACGTTTTACCTTATTACTGCCTTTAACTTAAGTGCTATACCTCCAAATCTAGAACAGGCGAATGTTTTTTCTAAAATTTGTTTTTTCAGAATGAGTGTATACTCCACTACATAGTTCTATCGCATTTAGGTCGTGCAATCCGCTGCTGTGCTTACGCCTTCATCACTTGTTTGAGTGTATACACGGGGATCACCAGCCCATTGTGTTCTAAGAGCTACTTATGTTTAATTAAAATCGTCGTGCACTACTAAAATTAGTGTTCTAATGGTGACCACATCCGACAAGATCACATTTGTGGCCACCGTATGAAAGAACCAGCAGTGATCACTTCACCTTGGGTGCATCAGGCAGTGTTGTCAGCAGTAATGTGAAAATGGCTTTGCTAATTTGGAATGCCTCTCTCATGCCAATCCCAGCTGCAGCACCTCAGCACGAAAATATTATTAGTGAGTCTTCCAACAAGATTTATCACTCTAAAATCTGCTTTAAATATATTTAGACGTTCAGCCATTTTTATCTCCAAACTTTAGCTTTGAGTTCTGAAAACACTTTCATCTTGAATTCACAACTTAGCCTGTTGATATTAATTCAACAAAGTTCCAATTTAGTAGGTAGAGATGTACATGGATCTATTTCTAGCTAGCCAGTCTTAAACATTGATTTTAGTAGATTGGACGTGGTCATCGTTATGCATCTAACCAACCACGTTCAGTGCTTCGTTTTAGCATAAAGATCTCAATGAGTTGCATTTTATTTCACTTTATGTGGGTGTCTGCTGTTAATTTGGTTGTCTGTTTGCTTTTTCACATGTTATTAAAACACCCTGTCGTTTAGTTACTTTAACTTAATGCGTGCGGGGTGTGTTAATTACCTTACAGTGCCTTGATTTGTGAATGTTAAAAGTACAAGCGCTAAACTACCGCATCAGTGTTAAAATGATGGTGTTTTTTTAAAGCATTAAGATTTTTGGGCATGTGATGTTAATGTTGCCCCCCACTTGGGGTTATTTGTCCTTGGGTTGAAGGGTTGGAAATCGTGCCAAATGGGATAACATTGCCGGTGGACTTCCAGGGGAGGAGTACGGGGGAGGCGTTCGTGCAGTTTGCTTCACAGGAAATAGCTGAAAAGGCTCTAAAGAAACACAAGGAAAGAATAGGGCACAGGTGGGGATGGATGGTTGGTTGGTTAAGTCACTTTTCTTATGGTATATCAATTTCACTGCTCATGGTATAACGAGTAAAAATCGATGCTCTAGATTAAACGAGTTTGGTAAAATAACTCTGTTATACACGTTACCACACCTAATTGGTGAAAACGCAAACGAATCTGCCATAGTTCAGCCCACGCCGTCTGATTATGGTACTATAAACTAGAAATATTTAATTTTTCTTTATGTACGTTAAATTTTACATTGATAGCATACTTTCAAATTTAAATACGTTTGCGTGCTGAATTGCAAGAATGGGTTAGAATCTTAGTGGAGGCTAATTTTACTAACCCTTAAACTTTGTTGATATTACTGGAGCAGAGTTTCTCTCGTGCATCCAGTAACTGCACCTCCCAACCTTTAAAGGGTTGGGGTGCTACTTGTATTTTATGGCGATTAAAGATGTCTATAACACATCTGTGGCTGAACTGAGTTCAATGCCGAATGCCAGCTTATTTTAGTTAGTCTCGTTTCAGCTTTTGAACTTTAGATATGGAACTAATACTTTTGTGGGCGTGTCTTAGGTACATTGAAATTTTCAAGAGCAGTCGAGCAGAAGTACGCACTCATTATGACCCCCCTCGGAAACTCATGGCCATGCAGCGGCCTGGCCCCTATGACAGACCAGGTGCTGGA
Source organism: Calotriton arnoldi (assembly GCA_963921515.1). Lineage (NCBI taxonomy): Eukaryota > Metazoa > Chordata > Amphibia > Caudata > Salamandridae > Calotriton > Calotriton arnoldi. Next base: position 3,743,093 of record CAWUFW010000690.1, read on the forward strand.
AGAGGATATAGCATGGGCAGAGGAGCTGGTTTTGATCGAATGCGACGTGGAGGCTACGGTGGCGGTATGTTCATTTCAGTTATTGGTAATCACCCCATTGATATGCGTGGGGCTTTTGTCGACGATATAGTGCCCATTTTGTGTGGCCACACTGCATGGGTGTAGCTGTCGGTGCTTTAAATTGATGCAAGGGCTCGTTTGTGTATGTGTGCCAAATGGAAGTGCTTTTATACGGGTGGTGCAATTTCAAGGAGGGCATGGGTGTCGAGGTCTCACTCTGATCACGTTTGTATACTGTTCAATTTTCACAGGCTATGGAGGATATGACGATTACAATGGGTACACTGATGGCGGCTATGGCTTTGGCACGGATAACCGATACGGAAGAGGTATAGAACTTAAGATTTCAAAATGTTGATGAAAACCACGGAATCGATAATGGGCTAACGCAGTCCTTTATTTTTAGGGTTGACGGATAATAGCTACGGGGACGGAACTTCAACTTTCCAAAGTACAACTGGGCACTGTGTACACATGAGAGGGTTGCCTTACAGAGCTACTGAAACTGACATTTACAACGTAGGTTTAGTTCTGATTTTCTCTTGAGTGGATTTTTGCTTGTGCACTTAATGCATACGTGCCTACAGTAATTTGAATATCTAAGTTAATGAAACCAGGGGATGCCTGCAATTTCTAGCAACTTTACTTTACCCACTGGACCAGTTTCGTCGCATCTCAATGGCTCCTTTGCTTTTCAGTTCTTTTCTCCTCTGAACCCAGTCAGAGTGCATATTGAAGTTGGGTCCGATGGTAGAGTAACAGGAGAGGCGGATGTCGAGTTTGCTACACATGAGGATGCTGTTGCTGCCATGTCTAAAGACAAAGCAAATATGCGTAAGTTTTGTTTCTTGTTTTTCTATTCAAGAGTGGCAACCTGTCCTGGAACGAGCAGAAAAAGTGGTGCAGAGTTGTGGATATCTTGCATAATTGATGGAGTATATCGCCCTTAATGGTGAATGTCCAGCATTAGGGTCGTCTTTTAGTAACTGTTCTAACATAATTGTTTCATGTTTGGGTTCTTTGGGCTCGCTGTACTATGACTACTTTGTCACGAGTTGCTACTTAAGATCTGTCATTCTTCTATTTACCTTTTTTATTACTAGAACATAGATACGTCGAACTATTCCTAAATTCTACAGCAGGTGGCACTGGCGGTGCATACAGTAGCCAGATGATGGCTGGAATGGGTATGTCTTGATACTTAACATGCACAATACGTTAGTACTGTATAGTGTAATGCATTTGAAATTCCCCAGTTGCATTCTGCGCGCCTGCATGTTGAATGGAAAGGTGCTCCATTTGCGGCATGTATCATTGATCTACTGCAGGCTGACATGGTTTGTGTCTGTGTACTGTCCGTGGGAATGTATCTTAAGTTAAAGGTTTTGTCGTAGCTAGAGGTGTTTAAGTGGGTGGGCAGTGTAAGATACTTGGGGGATATGTACAATGAAGTGGTGGAGAGAGGTGTTGGCTTTCCTGGCTTAACGCCTCTGCCACTTCTGAAACGCAAGGCTGCACCATATTTACAAGAATGGTGCAGCCTTGCGTTTCCCCCTGCGATGGCACTAAGTTTAGCGTCAATGCAGGTGTCTGCATGCATGGGGGATTGTTTGTGTAGGAAGGGACACCTTCCTGTACATAAACAAACCATGGAAAATTGCTTTTTCCGTGTGCTGCACAAGGCAGCACACATAAAAAACGAGAAATATTGCATATCTAGTTTCGCCAACTTAAGACCAGGATTTACCTGGTCTTAATCTTGGCGCTGCCTCCTATGTACGCCACCTTTGTACATAGTTGCCAGCGTCAAAATGAGTAGGTGTTGCGGTGGAACGTCCATAGCGTGAAATTGGGCCTTATTTACAAGGCATCGTTAAGCCACGTTAAATAAGGCGCTGCCCCTATCACCACCACAACGTCAGTAATAGTGACGTTGTGGTGGCGATAAGGGCTTGTACATATGCTCCTTGGAATCGTAGGATGCCAATTTCCCTTCAGGAGTGTTAGCGCATATTTTTTTGGGGGGAGGAGGAGCCCGCTAAGCAATTTGTCGAATTTGGGCTGAATGGTACTTGTTATGACGTTTAAACATGTTCTGCTGCATGTGTCCTGCTTTATAATAAAGAACTGTTGAGCAATGCCACCAGGCACATCTTTCAGGGTTCGTTCTAAATTTCATTGGTTTGTGCAACAGGGAGCCAGACGAGTTATGGAAGTCCGAATAACCAACCGTTAACTGGAAGCTATGGTGCAGCGTATGGAAGTCAGGGCAGCATGAGTGCGTACGGTAAGTAAGCTAGTTGGGTGCCATTGTTTTACACAAGTAACTGCAATGCAACTGTGCGAGCCCCATGCTTAAATGGACGTTGCTGAATTTCAGACCAGGCCCATGAATCTTGTACAAGTGCCAGCACGATCACATGGATGTACTTTTGCACATGAATCCTTTTCTGAATTCAAATAACGTGCATTATTCTGCCATCTTGTGGTTGGGTCCGGCATGCAAATCCAGAAAACATTTAAAGCTACAAAACAACTACTGTGAAGTGACCATTTTGTTATCGAATTTGGTGTCATGCAATTAGGTGACAAATTGTGGCAACATTCTCACGTCGGGGCTATAAGAGCCTCTGAATATGCTAGGGCTTAAATCGTTCGGTTTTACATTCTCTGCGTAATTGTGGTATAGTTTGATATTGCGAGCACAGTTCGTAATGCTAGAGCTGAATGCTCTCGCTTATTTCTGAGTAACAGGTAGCAAACTTCTAAACTAGTTAACTATAAAACGTCAACTACATAAGGCTAGTACCCAAGTGAAAATTAAGTGCATCGCCCCTTTCTCCAATTTATCATGTGCTGATAACCACATTGCCACATCTCTTGCTTCTTATAATTTAGTTCCTATAAGTGAAGTATACCAGACTGGGTTTTCAGATTTACAAGTGGATGTAAAGTGCACCCACAGGGGCCAACAATGGGTTTACGCTTCATTTTTTTTTTTTTTGCCACATCAAAGGTGCGTGAATAGTAATTAAAAGATTGTACTCAAAAATGCCCTTAACATGCACTTCAGAATTTTTTTATTTTTTATTTTTTATTTTTTTATTTTGTAAACTTGTCTGACCTTTTCGTTGCTACGTTTGAAGGGTACGCTGTTTCCCTTCCTTTCTCTGCATATTATAAAAGAGCAGACCTATGGCCATATTACATTTGATACATGAAAGCTGTAGAGCGTGTTCCTAACAGGAAAAGCTTTGTTCATGGACCATACAGGCCACTTCAAACCTCTTATGCTTATCTTGCTTTAGTAACACTTGGTTTACATAGCCATACCGTGATTCTATCAAAACTAGCTACCCAAAGGGTTTGTGCTGTATGGGGCCGAAATAACTTTAACTATAAACATGCCAGTTGCTGTCCTTTACCATAACAATGTACTGTGATGGGAGTGTAACAATTGCGTAATATTTATTTGAGTTTTTTTATTTTGTTGCAGGTAGCCAGAGTGGTTTGAGTAGCAGCTACTACAGTAATACCAGCCGACCGTCCTTGGGTGTAAATGGAATGGCTGGGATGTCAAACATGTCCAACATGACTGGTGCCTGGGGAATTTAAATGTTCATTAGACTTTTTAAAAAATGCAATACAAGCTTGTCATTTATGCTTACTGTAAGTGTAATCGGGACTGTTTTATTTTAAAACACAGAATTAAACAATGGATGCAGGGTTAGACATTCATTTTCAATTACCTATTCCATAGACAACAGTTGGCACATTTTGGTTTAACTGTTGGATTGTAAAGTTACCCTTTTACCTGTTCTACTGTTTCGAATGCATGAGAAGTCTTATGTAAACCCACTCGTATGAGAGCTTTAGTTTAATTGCATTTTTTTCGAGAACAGTTATAAGGGTTTGGCTTTGGTGTTTGTATTAAATTCCAAAGCCACGATTAATCTTGTGTTGTGAAACCTTTTGTTTGGTGTACTGCGCGATGTAAAGTGAAACTTGTTAAATAAACCTTTTAAATTAAAATCTGTTGTCCTTTCAAAGAAAGTGGTTGTAGCATAAGCTTGCTTACTGCTTGGCTAAGTGCCCACCTGCTCAACAGTCGATACACTTATCAGCCTCTGATGGGAATCGCGTCTTTAGTGCTCTGTGTAGTCTTGGCAGTTCTACATTTAAACCTTCTCACCATGCGAGTTTTGGTGGTGCAAGCCTCCTTGGAAGCAGTAGATTGTGAATACTAAACATTAAACTGTGTGCCTGGTACACGCGTACTGCTAATCACTAGCATATCTGTGAATGGGGAAATTGTCTGCCGTAACTTTTTTTTAGGTGTGCTTTGTTTTTCTTTGTCCTGCCTTATGTTGCGGTAATAACCCCCATACAAATAAAATGTCTGTTTTGGAGGGGTATACTAGCAGGCAAGACTTGGTACAGAAGTGTGTTGTAGGTGGGCCTCTGGTACAACCATACATGTTGGGCTATTATGGTTATTCTAGCTACGGGGGTGCCAGTGCGTGAAAGCCTAAAGTATCACTCGAGGGTCCATATACATATTGTGGTCTGGATGCATTTTTTTTCCCTCTTGGTAATTTCTGTTGAACTGATATAGCCAGGACATGTCACTTGAGTGAGTGTACTATGATGGTAGTTTGAACGGCTTGCTGGACCTATTTCTCTTCCCCCCCCCCCCCCCCCATATTTGTTTTAAAACCTCGTCTAGAAGCTGTCTGCATTGAGGTGAAAATTCGCCAATAGCTGGTTAGTGGTGGGGCTAATGTTGAGGCCTAATAGTTGTGCGGTAAATACTTACCACAAGCAATGTCTTGGGATTTTGTTGAATATTAGAAGCAGGTGGAATTCAATTGGCGATAACGTCTGTTGTGGGCTTAGTTTGAGATGCAGAGTAGTAGTTAAGCTTGTATGCCAGCTCAGCTAAATCATTTGGAGATGGGAGACTGATTGCAGACAATCCTATCAAATATAAGGTTTAATTATTTTAGAATTGTTACTACTTAATTGGTGGAGTCTCTGAATGAGTAGGGTGATAAACCATATTGTAGGTAGGCACTACATTGTTTCGTTATACATTGCATTAATCCCATTATATCAGGGATTGATTTACTCTGCCATGACTGACTCCAGTTGTGGCTCAACAGACTTTCTTTGCATGCAGATCTTTAAAAATATTAAGGGGGCATTAGCCATTTTCAGTACGTTAATGGGGTTTAGGTCATAGCCGAAGCCTAGATACCTTATTTGTAGGTAATTGTTAGGATGTGTTTGGGGTGAATAAATGTCCACCTCAAAGGAAGGATAAGGTCACCACGTGCTAGATGTCAAATAAAAGAAAATAAACATCTGCTCAATCTCTGGCAATGTTGCACTTGGCTGTCGGCCTTAAATTAAAGGTTATGTGTACATACAGTCACAACTCCACAACCATTTTTAAGGTAAAGTGAAAAATTGAGTACAAGGCCAAAATGTCAAATTCAATAAGGGCAACCTGAGCACTGGGTGCGATTTGTGGCTGGTCATGATGGAGCAGAGGGTGGTACACGTGGATTGGGCTGGGTGTAGGGTCAGACAAGTTTATGGTTGAACACAGAAAGGGACTAGTATCTTTTGGCTGTGGAGCTGGGAGATTGAAGTTGGATGAAGTGGAAATTAAATCCTATGTCGTAGAACTGCCACTCTGCTAACTTTTCCCTGTATGTTCCCTTGGTGTTCTGGAGGAAAAATGTCAACTTTATTCTCTTGCCCAAGCAGCCACAGTAGTACAGTTTTAAGACTTGTGGTTCTCTCCCCCCCACCCCCGAGAGAGCAATTGGAACACCTAAGCAAAGACCTAAAGAAATCCTAGTTGCTACTAGTCAACTGTGCAGCTACTCAGAGCCAGGGGAGTCTGTGTCCTATTGGCTACTACATTTCTCCCCCCCCCCCCCAAGGTGCCCTTACTGATGTCTTGCTCAGGGCATGGGCCAAGCTCTGCACAGGGGCTTATGTGGACAGGACCATTGCCTGCCGCCTTGCTTCTGGGGACCCAGCTGCCTGCATCCAGCACCCCACTCTAGAGTGCCTGGTCATCCAGGCTGCCGCGTCCACTCTACCACCCCAGACGGGGAATCCAAGAGGGTGGGTACCTTTGTCAAGAGGATGTTCTCTTCCAACAGCCTTGCACTGGTCCGTGAACACTGCGTGCCTCTTGGGCTGATACACCCCCACAGTTTGAGATTCAGTTGTGCAAGTGCTGCCCATGGTTTCGGAGGAGGCCTGAGCAATGCTAACCTAGGCTATTGCAGGGAAAGCTCACTATAGGCTGTTGACTGGATATGTCTGACTTGCTAGGTAGGGAGATTGTCAGTGGCACGCCTAGCTGAAATACACTGGCTCAGTTCTCAAGCTATGGAACAACTGGGCTCAAGTCATCCATGTGGCTCTGGATTGGGCATGAGAAGTATGGTATCCTGAGCATTGTCCTCCCATCAGGCTTTCTTTTCGGGAGGATCTCCTGCACCCAAATCTGCCCATGCTTCATGTTCATGCATGGATTATTGAGCAGTTGTAACTGACTGTTCTTTGATCTGAAGTCTGTCATTCTGGCAGGCAGGTGTTCTTCAGCCGAGACAGTATCTGCCTGCCATTGGGACAAATTTGTGGCTTAGTGTGCTACCAAACATGTAGATCCCTTTTTGCACCTTCGTCCGAGATGTTTGTTCAATTCTTAGCCCAGCAAGGCTTTTCTCCAGGCATAGTTAAAGGGTATCTTTAGGTCATCCCAGCTTTCTTTTGGTTACTGGACTAGCCCTGCCTGTTTAAGTCACCTGTTGTGACTCTTTTTTTTAATTTTTTTTATTTATCCTTTTTATTTTTAAAAAGGACTCCATGTTTCCTCTGAAACCCTTTATGCCCCAATGGGACGTGAACCTAATCTTAAGGTTCTTGATGTGCTCGTCTTTTGAGCCATTGCACAACTGCCCTCTGCGTCTTCTGACCATTAAAACTGCCTTTCTAATACCCATTACAATTAGAATGCTGTCAAAGACCTCAAGAAAGCCTAGTTGCTACTGGTCAACTGTGCAGCTATTCGGAGCCAGGAGTGAGTCGGTGTCCTTTTGGCTACTATTACTACCTCCCCCCCACACCACACACTTAAGAAGCCCTAATACCGATTACATAAGTCAGGAGGGTTAGCGGACTGAAGGCATTCTCAGTGCACCCTCCATACTCCACTACATTTTTTCCTGACAAACTGGTTCAGAGAACACGTGCTGCTTTCTTGCCAGAAGTGGTGACATCCTTTCATGTTGGCCAGACCATCACACTACCAACTCGAATGAGAAGAGACTCCATTGACTGGATCTAAAGTCTTATTCTATATTGATTGTACTAAGGAACATTAGGTGGACTATGAACTCTTCATTAGGTTTGCTGGGGCAAAGAAAGGCAAAACTGCAGGAACGGACCATCTCCAGATGGATTGTAATCTGCATTAAGATCTGCTATGCACCTGCCCAAAAGCAACCTCCTGAGGTTTTTGGGCTCATTCAACCAGAGCTAAGGCTGCAACCACTGCATTAGCTTGTGGAGTCCTTATCCTGGACATCTGTTAAGGTGCAACATGGGCCTTTCTGCACAAATTCACTAAGCATTACTGCCTGGTCTGTGTTGTGGCAGGAATTCTGAACCCATTCTGACACCTGGGGGATATTCTATGGTAAGGAGTATGCGGCTAGATAGTCCATAATCAGATAGTGTTATGGGAGATGAGTAACTTGTTCAATGGGTCTTTGAAGTTGAGGGTACCAAGTTTCAGCTGTACAGAATGGTGTGACCAGGACCAGTGTGGGTTTGTCCCTCCTGAAACTAACCGATGTCCTGAGAATCTGTGCAAATGAAGGAAAATACATAACCTTTTGTATGCAACCAAGACTGAAGCAAATAGTCCACCGCCTCCATGTTGGTGTCCAGCCTCCAACTGAAAAACTGAGTAAGCTTGGCATTGTCAAGAGACAAACAGATCAACCTATAAGGGACCCCAGAGGTGGTTGGTTTGAGAAACAAATTTGTGAAGCTCCAATCTCCTGCAGAAAACACCCCCCCATTCCACTACCGAATTTACTAATCCAGATGGACACTCTGCTTGGACCATTATGTTCTTGCTCAGCGAAACATCCCTGGCCAGATCTGCAAGTTCCTTTGAGCGAGACCCTACTAACTTGTTTTTGTACTTCACAGCCCTGCCTTGCTCCAACATTTTTATGGCAGAGGAGCCTGCAAGAAACAAATGAATTTATATGCAGTTGTGCCTTGTTGCAAGACCACTTCCACTGGGTTACAAACTGCTTGCATTGAGCTCTCAAGTTGTATCTGGAGCTGGGCCTCAAATAGTCTTCCATTCCAGGCCTCCATTTGAAGAGCCACTAAACCAATTCCTCCCTTGCTTTTTCTGATGGGGAAATTATAGCGGATTACCACAGAACTTTTCTCAGATGTGCTTTCACACCCCAAAGAGCCCTGTAATAAAGAGGGGTGGGAAAGATAGCCTGAACGGGTGCTGTTAAAAGACCATGGGGCACATGTATCAAACCATTTTGCATTTGCAGATGGTGTGAATCTGTAATTTCGGCTGATAGCGAATGCAAAATGGCCTTTCAAGATGTTGTAGGAAGAGGGCTCTGTTTATACTATACCAAAGTAAGGTAGTGTGCACCATCCAGTGGATCCCCAGAGGCTAAAGTAGATACCTTACTCTTTTGTGGTAGTGTGGTTGAGCAGCCAGGCTTATCAGAGGGCTGTTAAGCATTTGTTGTACACAATCGGGCAACAAATGGTTACACAAACTCAAATACTGAATCCAAGACCAATTGTTTTGTATAAAAACGTTACTTTCATTTTTAGAACCAAGAGTAACTCCGTTGCAGGTAAGAACCAGTTTAAAATTGCAATACTTTTCAGGTACAGTAAAAATGTGTTTGCAGAACAATAAGGATACTTTACAGTGATACTGAAAATACTTTGTGCTGTCAATCAACAGTAGCAGTGACTTGGCAAAGTACAAGAGACTGCAATTTTTAAGAAATGCAATCCTAAAGGAGGAAAACAGTTATGCACATTTGCAGGTAAGTACTCTACTGGCACATCCAGTCTTTGGGGGGTTTAGTCCAACACTGGGCATGGGTCAGATCAAGGTAGGTACTGGGCCCAATATCATTCAATGGAGACTGGGGGCACCCACAGAGGGGCTGGCTGCAGGTATGTACTTGTGGTTTCAGGACATGTGATGGGGGATTTAGGCAAGCATGGGTGGGGGGGGCGGCACAAGGCAGCACCAAAGTCACACTGGGTGCAGGGTGGAAACACTATGTCGGGTATCCAATGCAATCCTATGGAGATTATTCTTTTTGGAAACAGGCTGCAGTGGTTGGACCGGAGGGTGCAGACGGAAAACTTGCGGAAGCAAAGATAAGTTGGGGCTCACAGGGGCGCTGGTCAAGTTGCCATGGGGCTGCTGTTTCTTATGAATAGGCCCGCTGTCTACAGGACATTAGTCTCTTTTGAAGACAGCCGTCCTCCCAGGGTTTTCAGAGGTCGCTGGCTGCAAGACTGGTCGTCTTTTTGTTGCAGGCTCTTTGAAGCTAGAGACACGCTGGTAGGGCTTGGGGCCAAGGCAGTTGTTTTCAGGCTTTTCTGCAGGGTCGGTTTCAGGGATGTCATCGCAGATCTGAATTTTTTGATTCAAGAAGGCCCCTAAAGTGCTAAACTTTAGGGGCGTTAGCAGGAGTTGCAGATAGTAGCCAATGGGCTTCTTACCTTTAGGGTGACTACATCCTCTGTTTACCCCTTTGGGGGGTGAACACATCCCTAACCCCATTGGCAAAATATGGAGGATTTTCAAAGGTGGGGGGGCGCGGGGTCACTTCAGCGCAGGACACAGGAGTGGTCCGGGGGGGGATGAACACCTTCTGACCACACATTTTTCTCCTGACCTTGCCAAAAGTGGGGGAGGGGAGCATCTCCACTACCTGGAGAGACCCAGGCTAGCATAACAAAGGGCAGGAAGCTGTTGAGGCTCACTGCCCTGAATGCTGTTCCTGCTTGGGGGTAGGTGAGAAGTGCCTCCACCCCGAGTAGCCTTTGTTTCTGACCCACGAGAGCACAAGGCCCCCACCTCAGGGGGTCTGAGACATGTCGAAGTGGCAGGCTGGTGCAGACCGGTCAGCTGCACACCAGCGTTAGTAGTTTTTCAGGGGGCATCTCTGAGTGCATTTTACAATAAAACACTGGCATCAGTGTGAGTTTATTACACTGAAGTTTGTTATCAAACTTCCTAGCATTCAGTGAAGCAATCGTGGAGTTTGTAATGACAAGCACCCAGCCCATGTACTCTAGATGGTTCTGCTGCACTTACAATGTTTATGAATAGACTTAATCACAGTAGAGGCATATTGCCATTGCAGCTATGCCCTTACCTGTGGTATAATGCACCCTGCCTTAAGACTATGAGGCCTGCTAGAGGGGTGACTTACCTATGCCTCAGGCAGTGGTTTGTAGGCATGGCACACTGGCATGTGTGCCATGTCGACTTTGTTTTTAGCTGCCCCTAAACAGTCTGCAATGGCTGTGTCAGGGGTGGCATAATACATGCTGCAGCCCTTGGAGGCACTCTCTGGTCACCATGCCCTTGGTACCCTTCTACAAGGGACTTATCTGAAGCAAATTTGTGTGTACTGGCACCCCAATACCAGGCCAAAAGCGTGAGCACTGCAACAGAATCCCATACTCTTACTCATAAAACCACAAGCCCACATCCACTCTGCTCCACCCCCCTGCATTGAAAGCTGTACATTGGTTACCGGTTGACAGAAGATTTACATTCAAGCCGCTTTGTATCACCCACAAAAGGATACATGGAACAGGACCACTCTTCATCAGGAATAAAATCACCAAATACATTCAACAAAGGAACCTTCGATATCAGTTGGCACCTCACCTCAAAATCTCAACATACAAGAGAAAATAAAACAGGTGGCACATTCTTCTCGGTTCTAGCAGCCAAACTATGGAACTCTTTACCCCAAACATAAGATCCACGGATAACCACCTTATCTTCAGAAGACTACTCAAGAGTTGTCTCTTCCCCACATAACCACCATACTCTAACATAAATATACAGCATATCCCTCTGTAAATAAGCGTTTATTTGGACTATATATACACACACATACGTGTATTGCTGTGTATAATTGATTTAAATATATAGATATGCGTTAGTTCTGCTTAACAAATGTTCATATTATAGTTCCATTATTCTATGTTTAACATGTATATAGGTGACTGCATAAATAAGAATCTTATAACCGTTGATCTACATTTGCTTCACTATTGAATTACAAAAAAATATAAAAGTACAGCAACACGTAAAAGTCTGAGGTGCATATTCTCAAGGAACTATCGCCGAGTTAACGGCACTTTATCTCAGCCAAAGTCGCGATAAATTCATCGCCCCATTCACAAGCTGGTGCAAACAGCCGATATCACCACTTTACCTGCGATAGCACCCGCAAAAAAACATCGCCACAGATGACCCCGGCAACTAACGCTAATGATATGCAGAGTAGGCGTTCCCGTGCAAAAATTCGCCACAGCGCAACATTCTCAACGACCAGCCAGATCGGCGATAAGATCACAAAACATGCGATAAGGCGCGTTAGCAGCAGGAAATTAACACCTGCTCTGACCTGGCGCAAAGTCGGACGACAACCTGCACCAGACAAGGGAGCCCAGCCCACAGCCACACCTGAAGAACAACAGATGCCATGGAGCTACTCCTCATGCAGCTCGGAGCCCCGACGGGGCCACCACACCCAGGCCCGTCCCCGGACCACCACAGAGGCAGCGCAGACAAAGACCGGACCTTCAGGCAACGCACCTTCAGGCAACGCACCAGCCTCGACAGCAGAGAATATCATTGCCCACTACAGACTCAAAAGGTCAACCATCCTCCGCATCCTGACCATCATTGCCCACAGGCTGACGGTACCAACACATCGGACAACCAACATCCCACCTCAGACAAAGCTGCTGGCTGTGCTGCACCTGTTGGCCTCTGGGACATTCCGACCAACAACTGCCAGAGTCGGAGGAGTCTCACAGCCAGCCCTACCAAGTTCCTCAAACCTGTCCTGGATGCCATCATCAGCTTGGTACCTCAGTACCTATACTTCCCCACACTGCGCAGGAACAGCTGGAGACCAAGCAAGGCTTCTACGCCATAGCAGGCTTCCCGCACGTGTTGGGGGCAATTGACTGCACACATGTCCTACTTGTGCCCCCTGCCGACACCACACAATTACCGCAACAGAAAGCACACGCATTCCATCAATGTGCAGGCAATAGTGGACCACCGGGGACTCTTCACCAATGTCGTCGCCAACTACCCAGGCAGTGTGCATGATTCATACATCTTCCGACAGTCCATCATCAACCGGCGCTTCCAGGATGGCACCTATGGAAATGCAGTGCTCGTTGGTAAGTACCAAATGAACACACCACACACCTCAACTCCACAATCATGCAATTCACAACTCTGGGAATGCACACGTTACAAACTCACATACAACATGCCCGCCCACCATACACGACAGCACAACGTACTGCGGAAACCTGGGCTAGCCATGTACATGACCCATCAACGGCATGGCACCTCAGCCACACAATAGCAGTATGTGGGGAGAGGTGGGAACCAGGCATGTGCGAAGGAGGCAAGTGACCCATGAATGAGAATGCACACAATGCCAAGTGTGGCGTGGAAGTGCTGGACAGACTGCAGTATGCAGACCACAGACATATCCATGTCGACATATACTGCTGGTGATGGTAGTGTTGTGGACAGTGGACGCAACCATGTCACCTCAGCCAGTGGGGAAGGTCTCGGAAATGTAGCTTGTGATGTCCCCCTGTAAGCGTGTGCGGATTGGGCTGGCCCGGCGTATGCAAGGCCAGCGTAGGGGTGTGAATAAAAAGCATGTAGCTCTGGGTGTGGTTCTCTTTCGAAATGCCCAACGTGTCTGCCAGGGCGGCGCCTCCCACCCCGCCACGAGGCCGTCGCCGTGAGCGGTGTGGCCTGCGATCCTGTGCGCCTGCCGCAGCCTGGGCCGCTGGTCCCCGAACCAGTCTCGTCCGCCCCTGCGCATCCAGGCCTCACTGCTCACCTGCCGACAAGGCGTGTCTCCAAGAGGGCCCACCACGTGCCAGTGCTAGCTCAAAGCCAGAGCCCCGCGACCTTGGCAGCCTCCTCAGACCATCACGGCCACCGCAAGCAAGGCCCGCAGTACTCCTTTCACGTTGACGTACTCCACCGGCATACACAGCGGTCAAGTAGGTCACACAGTTGGAACGGAGTCTTGATTACACAATGGCAGAGTACATATTTATGGCATCGTTTATATCCCTATACTCCCTTCAATGTGGTGCCACCAACTCTGCATAGCATTCCGACCACACGTGTCTGTGGGCCCTTGCAGACTTCTGCCTACACAGCGGTCCAGCAGGCCTCACACCAATCCAATACAGTCCGCAACAGGCAGGACACGGCATCGTCGCTGGCTAAACACCCGCTCAGCTCTGGTGGCTCCACCTCTGTCAACCAGGAATCTTCTCCACATGCCATTTCAACGCCGTGTGTTAGAGATCCAGGAGGAGCTGGCTGCACAGCGGGTGCCCCGCGCTGACCGCTGCCTCCGGCTCCCACTGCGATCGAGTAGTACACACAATTGGAACGGAGTCTTGATTTGTTCATTGCAGACTTCATATCATTGTACAGGCCTCATCGCAGACTGCATCCCCTTCCGGCTCTGGTGCCACTGACTCTGTGCCACGGGAGTCATGGACACACTCTGGTTGAACTCTGGTGGCGTCTGAGTCTATGGCCTGGGGGTTGTCGTCGTCGTCGTCATCATCATCATGTAGCGGATACTGACATTGTGGGAAAAAGGAGACTGTAGCATTCAACTCCTCCATATTGCCCGTTTCTGCCCTCTGCATCATGCCCTGGATGGACACCTTCCACTGTCCCCCGTAACACTCCGCGACATTCTCCTTGGACATCAACTGGGACCCGCTCAGCTCTCGTGGCCCTACCTCAGTGCATCGCAAGTCACCGTACCGTGGCAGTGTGCCTGTGCCGGCCGCTGTGCTTCCAGGGCCACCAACTCTGTGCAGCTCAAGTCATGGACCCTTGCTGTTTGTACTTTGAACTTCTGATTGTCTGATCACTGTTGTAGTTGTTGCCAGCACCAACCAACCAACCCCTGAGGGGTGGCTTACACTACCCAACACCCATCCAGCACAGGCATCACTGGACGTGTGACCCTGGCAATAAAAGGTGCCGGGCGCATGTGCCCGTAGCCAGTTCCACGGATAATCTCAGTGTGTCCGTGTGGTCATTATGTATGCATGAGGGCCCCGGGCCATACCACGTTACATTGTGCTGTGTACAGCGGGTGCAACTATGTCACCTCAGGCAGTGGGTTAGACCTGGGACATGTAGCTGTGTCGGACCCCCTGTGAGCATGAGGGAGTGGACCGGCGTAGGGGTGTGGTCATTCAACACGTGGCTCTGGGCGTGGTTAAGTTTAAGCCTTGCCAAGGAAGTAACTAATGCGTGTCTCAGGTGTAGTGTCGGCGCCACCCGTCACGCAATATACAATGTTGCTATGTAGCATGCACCCGAAGTACGGGCCCGGCCGAGGGGTAAATGAGGGTGCGCAGGCCCGGTCAGGGATCAGACATGCCAACTGTTGTGTGTGTGTCGCTATTTCCGCAGCATAAGCCAAAGGTCTACCCTCAACCGCATGGCGAGTTCAGCCAGGCATGAACTCTACGTCTGTGTCCGCCCTGTCCTTACCATGGGCCTACACACACACGTGTCCGTCCACCTTCAGCGCACAACATCACTGCGTCGTTGGTAGGCTTGTGGACTTGCGCAGACAGGCATGACAATAGTGTGCCGTAGGGGTGCAAGTGATGCAACCGCGCTGCGCACACTAGTGGATATGCTCAGGGGAGGGAGGAGCGGCATTGAGGCTACGTAATACACATTGATGCCGCCCATTTGCAACAAGCAGTACATGTAATGCAGGAATCACAAAGTCACACATCACACACCAATGTACCAGTGAGCCTGCCAACACATCATGCAGAACCAACTATTGACTCATGTGTCTCTGCACAGTCAAAGGTGACCAAGGATATGCACTCTGCGCTTGGATGATGACACCCCTCCGAGCCCCGAACAGACAGGCCCAGAAGCAGTACAATGCGGCCCACAGACGCACCAGGGGCATTGTGGAACACACATTTGGCGTGTTGAAGTCATGTTTCAGGTGCCTGGACGTCACAGGTGGAAGGCTCCTGTACAGCCCAGACATCGTGTGCAAGATGATCATTGCATGTTGTGTGTTGCACAACATATGTGTACGCAGCAAGGCACCATGGATACAAGTGCCAGATGCACCGGACGATGATGATGAGGCAGGTGGACCACACCCCACTGCAGCTGCAGCAGGAATAGCCCGTAGGAACACCATCATTGACAATTTCTTCACATGAGCACGTCACATTGTGACAGTCCTTGGCAGTAATGGGACAGTACAAAATGACCACAGGCACAGCATGTGCAAATAAATGCATTCAGAAAACACATTCCCTGAGTGCATGTCACTCATCTGTAGAGGCACATCACTCAGACAAGTGCGAGTGCAACATGTATTGCTGACAACTTTATGATTTGTTGATGGATGGTGGGTGTGTCACCTCTGTGCAGAGAGGCTGTTTAGGGTGTCACGTATTCGAACTGCCAGTTCTGTGTGTCGCAGTTAGTAGGGAATCCCACTCTTCGGCGTTTCACATGTGTCCAAATTCATTCCATTTTGGCTGCCATTTGTGTCCTACAGGTGACAACAGGGCTCCGATATGTACCACCATGATGCAGGGATGCCCCCTGTGACAAGTCCCACAACATGGGCAACATGAACGTAAGCGGGAGTCACTGCCCCTACATTCGTCCACGCTTTCATGATTGATCATGGTCATGACACGTCTGTGTGCAGGAGGGGTTGCTTGTCCCGCTGCAATGTGAGGGGGAGATGCGGTTTCACTGTGTGTTACATGCATGTTTCAGCATTGGCGCAGTTTACATGCAGACTGCATGTCAATGTACATTGTGACTGAGGAGATGCCTATTTGATGCGGTACAATGGTCATTTGTTCTACGTCACGGATGTGGTGTTGTGCTCGTACATTGTCATCTCACCGTTTTTTTACTCTGCTTTTATGATGCATTTTCCCACATGACGCGT
Source organism: Calotriton arnoldi (assembly GCA_963921515.1). Lineage (NCBI taxonomy): Eukaryota > Metazoa > Chordata > Amphibia > Caudata > Salamandridae > Calotriton > Calotriton arnoldi. The sequence continues at coordinate 3,759,517 of CAWUFW010000690.1, forward strand.
GGGAATTGCAGGCCTCTCGCTGGTTATCGCTGCTTTTTATATCGCGATTGGCCTCATCGCTACTATTTTCGCGTTCGTGTTTCGCGCTTTTTCTGCGCCGCGTTAGTTTTAACACGTTCTTTTGACGCGTTATCGTGGGACTATCGCACGGGGCCGCCGTGTTGTGAATACCACGTTAACACAGTTGTTTTCCCGCGATAGACTGCGATGTGAAGAGTTGCGCTAAGCTAATTTTGCGGTAGTTATCACACGTTCTTGAGAATATGCCCCTGAGTTTATTAAATACAACTTTAATCTACAGATATACCTTCCATATACTTGTGTATCATTTTATTACTTTGCTTCTAATTCAGTATATCCAATACACTACTGTAGGAAGCTGGGTTTCTGTTGCAGTAACCCTCCACCCCCCTTTTTTTGGGCAGACTACTGATGCACTGTGACTTGATGTGCCCAGGGTCCCTGCCAATTGGGTTCCCAGGGCCTGTGTTCTTTCCCAAACTGTCCTTTGTACCCCCAATTGGCACCTCTCTAGACACGTCAGTCCCTTGTAAAAGGTACCAAGGGCACTGTGGCCAGGGAAGGGAAGGCCTCTAAGGGCTGCAGCACTTATTATGCCACCCTTAGAGGCTCTGTACCTTTACACACACTGCCATTGCATGCTGCGTGTTTTGGTGCAGAACAAAGTGAAGAGTCGACATGGCACACATCCCTGTGTGCCATGCCTACAACCCACTGCCCTGGCATAGGTCAGCCACCCCTCTAGCTGGGTGCACTATACCAGTGGTGAGGGCTCAGGTGCATGAGCCCTGTACTCCTATAGTGTCTAAGCCAATTCTTAGGCACTGTAAGTGCAGTAATGCCATTAAGAGTATATGGTGCTGGGAGTTTGTCATTACGAACTCCACAGCACCATAATGGCTTTACTGAAAACTGGGAAGTTTGGTATCAAACTTCTCAGCACATTAAACCCACACTGATGCCTGTGTGGGATTTAATGAAAAATGCACTCAGGGGGCATCTTTAAGATGCCCCCTGAAAAATGACCTCCCTCTGGTGGGTTCCCTAACTGGTACACACCTGCCTGCCACCACAAGACATGTTTCTGGACCCCTGGGGTGGGAGCCTTTGCTCCCTGAACCCAGAAACAAAGCCTTTCCTGGGAGGAGGTAGTCACACCTCCCCAGGTCAGGAAGAAGCCATCTGTGGCAGGGGAGCTTCAAAGGCCTTGCTGCCTTTGTAATGCGACCCCTAGCCTCTCTTGCTAACAGGAGCAGGCCCCCTTCTTGTCTTCCCCTCCTTTTCGGCGGGAAGACAGGTGGGAATAATTAGCACAGCCCAGGTGTGCCCGCCTTTGCCAACCCCACCCCTCAGGTGGGTGAGGCTAGGTGAAGCCCACTCTTCAGTGCCTGCCAGCAAGATGGCAGGCACTCTCCAATCAGGATTAGGGATTGTGCCCACCCCCCACGTGGGTTGAGCACACCAAGAGTGTAGTCACCCTAAGGTGAGTGGCCCATTGGCTTCTGACCCCGAGACCCCTAAATACAGTATTTAGGGGGCAGCCCTGAACCAAGAAGAGAGATTCCTGCAACCTGCGAAGGACGAAAGAACACACCTAGCAGAGGAGACTGCAGAGAAGAACTGACTTGGCTCCAGCCCTACCGGCCCGTATGCAGTTTCCAGAGATCCTACACCAAAAGTCACCTTGTCCTGCAGCCAGCGACCTCCAGAACCCCTGGGAGGACTGACTGCCTTCAACAAAGACCGGATCTCCTGTGAACAGCAGCTCTGTTAAAAAAAAACTCCCAAAGACAGACTGAGCCTGCTGAGGACAAAATAACCCACCGCCTGGAACCACCACTGCACCTGATGCCTACGGCCCGAGTGGCATACCGGTCCCAGCGAGGTCCTCCAGCGCTCCAGAGTCCGAGTCCACTCTTGGTTGACCCCTCCAGGACTCCCCGACGTCGCCTGCAGCCTCTGCCCCCAACGCGAGAGGCCCGGTAAGGTGAAATCCGACCTCAAAAGACAACCCTGCACCCTGGAGAAGAGAACCCGAGGTGCACCTACGTCCCCGAGCCCTCCAACTTACCTGCCCAGCTGTTGGTTCCTCCCGGAAGTCTTCCTGGACTGAGCCTGCAGCCAAAATCCCAAAACAGCAACTCCCATTGAAAACAACAGGGCACCCGACACCAAAACAGCACCCTGCACCCGCTGTGGGTGCAATTTGTGTGCTAACTCTAATCCCCCTTTGCCATGAGCCTAACTCCAGGAGCTTTGCTCCCACAACCTTGTGGCCAGGTCGTGAGCAGCCACCAAGCGGAGGCCCCCTATTCCCCATTGGGTAAACTCAGCACTCTGCACCCTGTTCTAACCCCAGAATATAAACTCCCACAAACTTGTACTTGCCTGCAAACCGTTAACATCATTTCTCTCCATAGGAATACAGTGACTGTTTATCCTTGAAAATTGTTCTGTGTGGAGTTGGTTTGTATGAAACACTGAAACACTCCAAATGTACAAAAACTGATTTTCTTACCTTTTCTCTAGGAAATGTCCCAGTGTGATATCTAGGCATATCACACTGAGTAGAAAAAGTAACGTACAAAGTAATCTAAAGTAACTGAAAAGTAATTTTGAAACCTTGACTTACCTGTAATTCAATCAACTGCATTTGAACCTGCATTCAAAACATTGAAATAAATGTTTTGCAAAATATTATGCACTTACCTGCACCAGGCTTGGTTCTAGAAATAAAACAACTTAATAATATTTTTAATACAAATTGGTCTGAGTTCAGTCTTTGAGTGTGTGACATCATTTGCTGCCTGAGTGTGTACAACAAATGCTTAACACTACCCTCTGATAAAGCCTTACTGCTCACCCACACTACCACAAGTAGAGAGTAATGTGCTATCTACTTTTACCGCTGCCTACCTTTGGGGTTCCACTGGACTCTGTGCACACTATACCTCATTTTGGTATAGTGTATACTGAGCCAGCTTCCTACAACTACCCCATATCTTTCGCAATATATCCTTTACCGCACTCTGACGCATCTCAAACCTCATTCTACTATTTTCAATGCACTACCCTATTTCTCACCCCATACCTCTTAATATATCCTCTACCTCACTGACTCCTCAAACCTCATTCTACTAATCTTTCCAATGCACTACCCTATTTCTCACCCTATACCTCTCTCAATATATCCTTTACCTCCACTCATATATCCCATACCAATACTATGATCCCCAAAATAACCCTTTCTAGACTCTTCCCTCCACTACCCCTCATTGCAACATCTCAAACCTCTTTTACTATTCAGATCTCCCAAACAAGCCCTTCTAAACCCTTTTCGCGGACTCTTCCCCTCCCCTTTACTCATCCCAAACCCCACCTACTCCTATGCACTCCCAAACCCCTCCAAAAACTTTCTAGACCCTTCCCTCTTCTATCCCTCCACTATTCCTTTTCGATCCAAATAACAGACTAACATGTCCACTACTCAAATTAATTTAATATTTCTGTGCATTAATTCCCTACTAATCCTATTTTGGTTCTGGAGTAGCATGCCACCTGCTGAAAAATGCTTCAACACCTCATCAGGGGTAGCAGGCGCTATATAAATGCAAACCCTTCCCTTTCCTATCTTTTTCAATCCAAATAACAGACTAACATGTCCACTGCTCAAATTAATTTTATATTTCCCCATACTAATTCACCACTAATCTTTTTGGGTTCCTGAGTAGCGTGCTACTTGCCGAAAAGCCTTGAAATTCCACATCGGGGGATAGCAAGCGCTATTTAAATGGAAACCCTTCCCTGTTATATCCCTCCTCTATCCTTTTCAATCCAAATAACAGACTAACATGTCTATCGCTCAAATTAATTTCATATTTCACTTGACTAATTCACCACTAATCCTTTTGGGGTTCCAGAGTAGCGATCTGGCGCCTCGTCACGGGTAGTAAGTGCTATATAAATGCAATTATAATTTTCCTAGCAAAATTAGCGATTACCTAAAATTGCGACTACAAATAGGGAATCGCAATTTGCGACTCCCTTAGCACATGTACCAAGCATTTTCTAAATGCAAACTGCATTTAGGAAAATGCTATTATCATTGACTTGGGAGTCGATGGTAACCATGTGCAATTTTTGAAAAATTCACAGAAATGCATTTTTCAAAGTGCAATGTAGCGCACACATGACCCTAGGGCATGTGTGCACTTTACATGTGCACGTTTTTTTGGGATGCTTCCGGGGGCCTGGGCACCCATGGCTTTGCATTACCTAATTTGCAATGACCAATTAGGTAATCGCAAATTAGCTAATGCAAAACCATTCGCACCTATGGGCCTTTAGGCCCATAGGAACAAATGGAGTAGTATTACCTAATAGCGATTACCTATTTACTGAATCACTATTTGGTAATATTAAGGTATGGCGGTTCCTTACATACATAGCATTTTGCGATTACCAAATAGCGATTCGGTAAAAATCGCTATTTGGTAATCGCAAAATGCTTTTTTGATACAGTGGCCCCTTCTGTCTAGGCTAACACTCGTAGAGAAACCCAGTCTTTCCTCAAAACTGACACAATCTCCTTCTTTACAACTTGATTTTCTGTCTTGGAAGAAAGGGAGCCATTCTGAGAATCTAGAGCAAAGCACAGAAATTGAATCATCCGAGTCGGGACTAGAAACAAATTTTTCTAATTTATTACAGAGAAACTACCCCATGACCTGAGCAGTTCTATCGTTGACGTCAGAAGCTTTGAAAAACACCAAGGGGTAGATAACAGACCAAACCGAAGAGACTAGAACTGAAAACTCCTTTGACCTCAAAAGAATTAAAGAAAACATCTGTGTTCGGTATGAATTGGAACTGAAAGAGAAGCGTCTTTCAAGTCTATTTCCACAAGTCAATTCCCTGGTAAGAGTGAATCTCTTATGGAGTGAATCCCTTCCATTTTGAAGTGTATAACAAAGGAAACCATTCAACAATTTCAGGTTGTAATCAGCTGAAAGACTTCCTCTCTCTTTCTCACTGGGAGCAAATTGCTCAGAAAACAAAGCTGAATCCTGGACTGATTCTATCGCCCTCTTTGAAGATCTCAGACTTCCTCTGAGACAAGGACTCAGCACACCGTTGATCAAGGATACACCAACTCTACTGGTTGGGAATATAACTACATTCCGTAACCCTGTACCTTGTAGAACACAGGGGGATGAAGTTCTTTTCTGGCACTTAATGAGAAAGAGAGTTTGCCACCCAATTTTCTTGGGGAAAAAAGATTTAAGATTCACCACCTTACCATTAGGCTGTCAGGACCATTCTCTGGGCCTTTGGCCTCTTCCATGCCACTGGCCCTCTCTCTGCGGGTATAAGGGGGTCTAACATCCTGTGCTTCCACTTGTGGATCCATAACCTCCTCTTGGGGTACAAAAGGTCAGCCCCAGCTTTGAGCTCTGCTAGTTTTGGAAGAGAGCCCTACCTCTGCTGGCTATGAAAACACCTGAGGGGTTAACACCCTCTTCAAGTTTTGCTGGGCCTTTATCAATGAGATAAAAGTTTGTACAAAGGTAGACTTTTCTTTGACAAGCTTTCTCCCAAACAGACAATGGTGGCTGGTGGATTTTAAAAGTGGTGGGGTGGAAATGTTATACCCAAGTATAATTCACGAGCAAGCGCAGCAAATGAGCCCAACCTTAAAAAGGTGAGGGGGAGGTGAGACAGGTTGTGGAGAGGATCTGGGTGGGGAATTCAGCGATGGAGGCATGGAAACCCAAATAGGGATCACATGAAAGCAGGTAAGGCAGAGGCACCCACAAGAGAATCTGATGGAATGGTAAAAAGGATAGCACAGGCAACTATGTAGGTTCTCATCTCTTGAATACTTCCTACATGTGATATACACAACTGTTCCGTCTGCCTTTTAATGCTGCAAAGAATCCTAGGTCTCATGTGTCCCCCAACACATACACTTTTACTACCCATGTGCCATCAAAACACTGCATGCAATGTACAACATGCACACACTTCAGACAAATTAGTTCCCTGCATTGTTTCTACCTAAGAGGCATGTGCACATGCCTCTGCCACTTGTGCCATGAAAACACACTGACCACACTTCTGCCACTTGATTGCACTACACTCTTGCTTTCTAGGGGGCATACATATGCACTTCTGCTATTCAAGAGCCATGGAAACATCCTCTTGCCACCCATGTGCTACCCTCACTCGTCTGACACCTCACGCACTACACATTGTTTCTTAGGAGCCATGTGCATATGCTTCTGCTTTCAAGTCTTCTCTCTGCCCAGATGCCCGCATCCCCCTTCTGTAGCTGTGGAATAAGGCAGGCAGACGAATAGTGTGTGGAACTGTTGAAATGGGGCTATGCCTATGTACCATGTGCAGCACCTGAAAACGGTGGGAAATTATTCACTCGTGGATTAGGAACCATTGGACAACAGGTGCCGACTGCACAGACACCCAGAGAAGGATCATTTGAGCGGCCCATGCTACCTCGCACTTTGTTCCTTCTCCTGCCCCTCCATTTCCAGTATATGCACAGGTGTCTTTACCTATAAGCCAGGCTCATGGATTCCAATAAGTGCATCACGGTTGGTCTATGATGTCCACTGCCAACAGGATAGGCTTGTCGTGGCTCCTTGAGGAAGTGTGTGGGCAAAGCTTTTATTTTCACTGCAGCACTGATCTCCACTGGAGGCTGCAGGGGAAGAGAGCAAGGTGACAACGGCGATCATGGTTGCTGCAGTTTATTTAGACCAGGCTCCCATGTGTCCAATAGCAGCCTGACTGTGGTAATGTAGCCAGTGTTTCACGGGCTGTAGTGCAAGTTAGGAAATGGGCCCCCTGACTGCTGTTTCAGCTATTATATACAACAATAAGGGTTCGGTAGGCCCTTCAAGCTTCTGAGCCCCTGTGGCACTACACCTGCTGCACCAGTGGAAGATACTCCCATGCCTGCCTGTGTCTTGTTTCCTTGCTGTACTGGAGGTGCCTCGAGCTGCTACTTTTTCAGATTGGTGAGGAGGAACTATTCTGTTGATGTTGCTGCTAACCTGGGCCCCATGAGCTCAAAGGCTGTTCCGATCGTTGGCAAATTAAACAAGTGGGCCGTAAATCGAGCAGTGTGTGTCAGCTTGTCTTCTGTTCCTTTCCACAGTGGATTCCACTTCTTTCTGTCTGGTAGGCCCAGTCTTCTACCTGCCAGTAGCCTAGTGCTGAAAAAACGAAAAGAGAGAGGCAGGAGCACTGTGAAGCAGCAGCTCCATAACTTCTATTCCAAAAACCAGTAAAAGACGCAGCGCTGCCAGATATCGAGACCCTCATAAGCCCAAAGCTATCCAAATACGAGCCCAAATTCGGCCCAATGCAGACCAGTATCAGTCCACAGTTGCAACTCTCAAATTTTGCAGTTATAGCCTCCAGAAAACATTTTAAGGATGATTATCTCTACAAGAGCAGATTATAATCCACCATAATGAAGTCTAAGAACAGAAACATCAACGCTGTTTCAGTAGGGTGGCTCCAAAAATGAATACTGAACTGGATCTTGCAGAATTAACACCACACATTGATACACAGTAGGAAACAACCCTTGTTTTAAAGTAATTTCAAAACAACTTGTTTGGCAAGTCTTGCATGCTATTCGCCTAAAGATACTCAACAAAAGGGACAGCAGGACAAGAAAAATATTTTACAATGACAGAATGGGACAACAGTAACAATTAACATTGAGGCAGACAACTTGGAAAAGTAGTGTTCATGCAAAACACATAAAAGACTGAAAGAAGTGTCCTGTCTGACAGATGCGAGGGTTGCCGCAGTAAAGAGACCCATTTAGTTAAAATGTATCGAAGAGGTCAGAAAAGATACAATCACGTACTTTTTTTCCCCACAACATATTTTATTGGCATTTAATACAGTACACACCGGGAACATCCGGCACAGTGGAGTATTTGTCTCAGGTTAACAAGTATATTTATGTCATGCTTGTGCCCACCAACCCGATTGTAGTACATCAAATACCCCATTTAAACGAAAACGTAACATATAACGATATGCATCTATGCGCCCCGCAGTCCCTCCCGATCCCACCCGCCATCCTCATTAAGTATGTTTCATGGTATGCCCCATATCTGTCTATATGTGTTCATATGGTAGCAACATGTTGTCCGAGTGTTGATGGGGATTGTTTAATGATTCCAGTGGGAAGCCTCTATAATCTGCCCATCTTTGCCAGATTTTTGTATGTTTCTGGGGGTATCCGCGTGCTTTAAATACTGGGATTTCTAGTCCATATTAAAATCCATGCCTCGCTTCCAGGCTCCGACTCAGGGCGATGTTTCTGCTTTCCACAGTCTGGCTATGTCCTGCTTGGCTAGAGTGAGCCCCAGAAATAACAGGTGTTGCTTGTATATGTTCCCACCAATTCCCTCTGTGCAATGTAATAGTGTAAGCTTTGGCGATCTAGGGAGGTCCAATCCCAGCACTTCTGCTAGGCAATCTAGCACTCCATGCCAGAAGCGTTCCAATACAGTGTAAGACCACGTCATGTGTAGGAATGTACCTTCATCCCGTTTGCAGCGGAGACATTGTGGAGATGCAATTAACCCAGCGTTCCATAGCTGGACCCTCGTGTAATATGACCAATCCAGATATTTAAATTGTATGAGCCTGAGACGCGTGGATATAGCTGCCCCTCTGGGTGATTGTAGTGCTTCCGTCCATTCATCTTCGTCTATAGAGCCTAGGTCGGTCGTCCACTTAGTCCGTAAAGTGTCTTAGGTACTAGGGTTATTTGTTGTAAGGGACTGATGTATTTTCGTGATCTTAGAATACCCCAGGTCACCCATTAGTAATTTGCCTTCCAGCTGGTTGAATTCAGGGATGTCTGAGAGGTCGCGGATGTGTGGGTGTAAGGCGTGTCGTAATTGTAGGTATTTATAAAATTGACTGCGATGCAGTGAATATTCTACCTGAAGATCTTGAAATGATTTAAGGACCAATCCTCGCACTACATTTCCAACCGAAGAAATCCCTATTTGGTCCCATTGTGTAAAGCCTTGTAAGTCTGCCATCTGTGGGAGTAGATGGTTGTGCCTTAGCGGGTTTTCCTCAGTGATGCGTCCCCACCACCCTATCTGGCGAAGGGAATGTCGCCAAACTACGAACACTACCCCAGTCGCGGGTGGGAGTGTCGTAGGGACCGATCTATTGTATAGGTACATATACTGGGACGGGTCACCCATGATCCATTGCTCCACTCTATAAGCTGGGTCCAGCTTTGAGCCATACCACCACTCATTCAGGATTTGTAGGTGTGCTGCCGCATGATAGGACTGGATGTCTGGGGTTGCGATTCCACCATGATATGTTGATTGAAAGCAGGTGCGAGGTGCGAAGTGCGACTCTGGCCGTACCGCCCCCACCCCCCACCAGAACTGCATTAATTTGATTAAACCATTGTTTTGGGATAGGGTTGAGACTGGAGTTGATACAATAAGCGCGGGAACGATACCATTTAAAAAATAGCTGATCTCCCGTACAGCGATAAAGGAAGATTAGACCATGCTTTAACTTCAGCTTTTACCCGTTCTGTCAGAATACCGATATTTCGATCCCATGACAGAGATTGCGTATCTGGTAAGAATACGCCAAGAAATTTTAACCCATTAGTAACTACTGTAATTTCTTTGATCCAGTGTCCATGTCCTAATGTTCCCCGTATAGGCCATACCAAGGATTTTTAATTATTTATATGTAGGCCGGAGGTCTCCCCAAAGACTTGCATAATCTGGAGAATTCTAGGCCCAGACCTATGTGGATCAGTAAAAAAAGAAGATTACATCATCTGCACAGAGTGCTATGCGGTCCGAAATTTTGAGCGTCCATTCAAATCCTCTCATCACAGCATCACACCGCACCCAGGCTGCCAGGGACTCAATAACAAGGGTGAAAAGAAGAGGAGATAGAGGGCAGCCTTGCCGGGTGCCACGGCCTATCGGAAATTGCCAGGATATAGCTCCTGCAACCCTTATGTAAGCCGTGAGATCCGTGTAGAGTAAATGTATGAGGACTATAAATTTGGGGTCCATATTTAAATGCTTTAACAATATGAACATATATGTCCAGCTGACCGAATCAAATGCTTGTCAATATCGGCTAGGAGCAGCACTGCTGGTCGATCCAGCTGGTCAACCGCAGCTATTGCATTATGGGTGCGACGTATGTTATGTCTGGTTGCTCGTCTTGGCATAAAGCCGGCTTGATCGAAATGGACAAAGTCACACATGAGCGGTATTAGCCGATTCGCGAATACTTTGGCCAATAATTTAGCTTCTATATTTAAAAGTGATATCGGCCTATGTGATGAGCATATTTCAGGTGGGCGTCCGGGTTTATGGAAGACTACAATTTCGGCGTGCCTCCAGTCCATAAGGAGTCGTTTCTCTTTCATGGCTTGACATACTGTGGCTATGTAGCGGGCCCCAGTATTGGTATGAATGCTTTAAAAAAACTCGCAAGGAAAGCCATTGGATCCTGGTACCTTTCCGGGGGTCATGTCCTGTACTGCTATGGTTAACTCTTCTAGTGTGATGGGGGATTCCAAGGAGCCGAGTGTAGCCATTGAAATAGTTCTCGGAGGACTGTCTCTAAAAAAGTCCTCTATAAACCTTCTCACCATGCGAGTTTTGGTGGTGCAAGCCTCCTTGGAAGCAGTAGATTGTGAATACTAAACATTAAACTGTGTGCCTGGTACACGCGTACTGCTAATCACTAGCATATCTGTGAATGGGGAAATTGTCTGCCGTAACTTTTTTTTAGGTGTGCTTTGTTTTTCTTTGTCCTGCCTTATGTTGCGGTAATAACCCCCATACAAATAAAATGTCTGTTTTGGAGGGGTATACTAGCAGGCAAGACTTGGTACAGAAGTGTGTTGTAGGTGGGCCTCTGGTACAACCATACATGTTGGGCTATTATGGTTATTCTAGCTACTGGGGTGCCAGTGCGTGAAAGCCTAAAGTATCACTCGAGGGTCCATATACATTATCACTCGAGGGTCCATATACATATTGTGGTCTGGATGCATTTTTTTTTCCCTCTTGGTAATTTCTGTTGAACTGATATAGCAAGGACATGTCACTTGAGTGAGTGTACTATGATGGTAGTTTGAACGGCTTGCTGGACCTATTTCTCTTCCCTCCCCCCCCCAATATTTGTTTTAAAACCTCGTCTAGAAGCTCTGTCTGCATTGAGGTGAAAATCCCCAAATTCGCCAATAGCTGGTTAGTGGTCGGGCTAATGTTGAGGCCTAATAGTTGTGCGGTAAATACTTACCACAAGCAATGTCTTTGGATTTTGTTGAATATTAGAAGCAGGTGGAATTCAATTGGCGATAACGTCTGTTGTGGGCTTAGTTTGAGATGCAGAGTAGTAGTTGAGCTTGTATGCCAGCTCAGCTAAATCATTTGGAGATGGGAGACTGATTGCAGACAATCCTATCAAATATAAGGTTTAATTATTTTAGAATTGTTACTACTTAATTGGTGGAGTCTCTGAATGAGTAGGGTGATAAACCATATTGTAGGTAGGCACTACATTGTTTCGTTATACATTGCATTAATCCCATTATATCAGGGATTGATTTACTCTGCCATGACTGACTCCAGTTGTGGCTCAACAGACTTTCTTTGCATGTAGATCTTTAAAAATATTAAGGGGGCATTAGCCATTTTTCAGTACGTTAATGGGGTTTAGGTCATAGCCGAAGCCTAGATACCTTATTTGTAGGTAATTGTGTTAGGATGTGTTTGGGGTGAATAAATGTCCACCTCAAAGGAAGGATAAGGTCACCACGTGCTAGATGTCAAATAAAAGAAAATAAACATCTGCTCAATCTCTGGCAATGTTGCACTTGGCTGTCGGCCTTAAATTAAAGGTTATGTGTACATACAGTCACAACTCCACAACCATTTTTAAGGTAAAGTGAAAAATTGAGTACAAGGCCAAAATGTCAAATTCAATAAGGGCAACCTGAGCACTGGGTGCGATTTGTGGCTGGTCATGATGGAGCAGAGGGTGGTACACGTGGATTGGGCTGGGTGAAGGGTCAGACAAGTTTATGGTTGAACACAGAAAGGGACTAGTATCTTTTGGCTGTGGAGCTGGGAGATTGGAGTTGGATGAAGTGGAAATTAAATCCTATGCCGTAGAACTGCCACTCTGCTAACTTTTCCCTGTAGGTTCCCTTGGTGTTCTGGAGGAAAAATGTCCAAACTTTATTCTCTTGCCCAAGCAGCCACAGTAGTACAGTTTTAAGACTTGTGGTTCTCTCCTCCCCCCCCCCCCCCGAGAGAGCAATTGGAACACCTTCAAGCAAAGACCTAAAGAAATCCTAGTTGCTACTAGTCAACTGTGCAGCTACTCAGAGCCAGGGGAGTCGGTGTCCTATTGGCTACTACATTCCCCCCCCCCCCCTTAAGGTGCCCTTACTGATGTCTTGCTCAGGGCATGGGCCAAGCTCTGCACAGGGGCTTATGTGGACAGGACCATTGCCTGCCGCCTTGCTTCTGGGGACCCAGCTGCCTGCATCCAGCACCCCACTCTAGAGTGCCTGGTCATCCAGGCTGCCGCGTCCACTCTACCACCCCAGACGGGGAATCCAAGAGGGTGGGTACCTTTGTCAAGAGGATGTTCTCTTCCAACAGCCTTGCACTGGTCAGTGAACACTGCGTGCCTCTTGGGCTGATACACCCCCACAGTTTGAGATTCAGTTGTGCAAGTGCTGCCCATGGTTTCGGAGGAGGCCTGAGCAATGCTGACCTAGGCTATTGCAGGGAAAGCTCACTATAGGCTGTTGACTGGATATGTCTGACTTGCTAGGTAGGGAGATTGTCAGTGGCACGCCTAGCTGAAATACACTGGCTCAGTTCTCAAGAAGCTATGGAACAACTGGGCTCAAGTCATCCATGTGGCTCTGGATTGGGCATGAGAAGTATGGTATCCTGAGCATTGTCCTCCCATCAGGCTTTCTTTTCGGGAGGATCTCCTGCACCCAAATCTGCCCATGCTTCATGTTCATGCATGGATTATTGAGCAGTGGTAACTGACCGTTCTTTGATCTGAAGTCTGATGTCATTCTGGCAGGCAGGTGTTCTTCAGCCGAGACAGTATCCGCCTGCCATTGGGACAAATTTGTGGCTTAGTGTGCTACCAAACATGTAGATCCCTTTTTGCACCTTCGTCCGAGATGTTTGTTCAATTCTTAGCCCAGCAAGGCTTTTCTCCAGGCATAGTTAAAGGGTATCTTTAGGTCATCCCAGCTTTCTTTTGGTTACTGGACTAGCCCTGCCTGTTTAAGTCACCTGTTGTGACTCTTTTTTAATTTTTTTATTTATCCTTTTATTTTTAAAAAGGACTCCATGTTTCCTCTGAAACCCTTTATGCCCCAATGGGACGTGAACCTAATCTTAAGGTTCTTGATGTGCTCGTCTTTTGAGCCATTGCACAACTGCCCTCTGCGTCTTCTGACCATTAAAACTGCCTTTCTAATACCCATTACAATTAGAATGCTGTCAAAGACCTCAAGAAAGCCTAGTTGCTACTGGTCAACTGTGCAGCTATTCGGAGCCAGGAGTGAGTCGGTGTCCTTTTGGCTACTATTACTACCTCCCCCCCCCCCCCACCACACACTTAAGAAGCCCTAATACCGATTACATAAGTCAGGAGGGTTAGCGGACTGAAGGCATTCTCAGTGCACCCTCCATACTCCACTACATTTTTTCCTGACAAACTGGTTCAGAGAACACGTGCTGCTTTCTTGCCAGAAGTGGTGACATCCTTTCATGTTGGCCAGACCATCACACTACCAACTCGAATGAGAAGAGACTCCATTGACTGGATCTAAAGTCTTATTCTATATTGATTGTACTAAGGAACATTAGGTGGACTATGAACTCTTCATTAGGTTTGCTGGGGCAAAGAAAGGCAAAACTGCAGGAACGGACCATCTCCAGATGGATTGTAATCTGCATTAAGATCTGCTATGCACCTGCCCAAAAGCAACCTCCTGAGGTTTTTGGGCTCATTCAACCAGAGCTAAGGCTGCAACCACTGCATTAGCTCGTGGAGTCCTTATCCTGGACATCTGTTAAGGTGCAACATGGGCCTTTCTGCACACATTCACTAAGCATTACTGCCTGGTCTGTGTTGTGGCAGGAATTCTGAACCCATTCTGACACCTGGGGGATATTCTATGGTAAGGAGTATGCGGCTAGATAGTCCATAATCAGATAGTGTTATGGGAGATGAGTAACTTGTTCAATGGGTCTTTGAAGTTGAGGGTACCAAGTTTCAGCTGTACAGAATGGTGTGACCAGGACCAGTGTGGGTTTGTCCCTCCTGAAACTAACTGATGTCCTGAGAATCTGTGCAAATGAAGGAAAATGCATAACCTTTTGTATGCAACCAAGACTGAAGCAAATAGTCCACCGCCTCCATGTTGGTGTCCAGCCTCCAACTGAAAAACTGAGTAAGCTTGGCATTGTCAAGAGACAAACAGATCAACCTATAAGGGACCCCCAGAGGTGGTTGGTTTGAGAAACAAATTTGTGAAGCTCCAATCTCCTGCAGAAAACACCCCCCCCCCCCCCATTCCACTACCGAATTTACTAATCCAGATGGACACTCTGCTTGGACCATTATGTTCTTGCTCAGCGAAACATCCCTGGCCAGATCTGCAAGTTCCTTTGAGCGAGACCCTACTAACTTGTTTTTGTACTTCACAGCCCTGCCTTGCTCCAACATTTTTATGGCAGAGGAGCCTGCAAGAAACAAATGAATTTATATGCAGTTGTGCCTTGTTGCAAGACCACTTCCACTGGGTTACAAACTGCTTGCATTGAGCTCTCAAGTTGTATCTGGAGCTGGGCCTCAAATAGTCTTCCATTCCAGGCCTCCATTTGAAGAGCCACTAGACCAATTCCTCCCTTGCTTTTTCTGATGGGGAAATTATAGCGGATTACCACAGAACTTTTCTCAGATGTGCTTTCACACCCCAAAGAGCCCTGTAATAAAGAGGGGTGGGAAAGATAGCCTGAACGGGTGCTGTTAAAAGACCATGGGGCACATGTATCAAACCATTTTGCATTTGCAGATGGTGTGAATCTGTAATTTCGGCTGATAGCGAATGCAAAATGGCCTTTCAAGATGTTGTAGGAAGAGGGCTCTGTTTATACTATACCAAAGTAAGGTAGTGTGCACCATCCAGTGGATCCCCAGAGGCTAAAGTAGATACCTTACTCTTTTGTGGTAGTGTGGTTGAGCAGCCAGGCTTATCAGAGGGCTGTTAAGCATTTGTTGTACACAACCAGGCAACAAATGGTTACACAAACTCAAATACTGAATCCAAGACCAATTGTTTTGTATAAAAACGTTACTTTCATTTTTAGAACCAAGAGTAACTCCGTTGCAGGTAAGAACCAGTTTAAAATTGCAATACTTTTCAGGTACAGTAAAAATGTGTTTGCAGAACAATAAGGATACTTTACAGTGATACTGAAAATACTTTGTGCTGTCAATCAACAGTAGCAGTGACTTGGCAAAGTACAAGAGACTGCAATTTTTAAGAAATGCAATCCTAAAGGAGGAAAACAGTTATGCACATTTGCAGGTAAGTACTCTACTGGCACATCCAGTCTTTGGGGGTTTAGTCCAACACTGGGCATGGGTCAGATCAAGGTAGGTACTGGGCCCAATATCATTCAATGGAGACTGCGGGCACCCACAGAGGGGCTGGCTGCAGGTAGGTACTTGTGGTTTCAGGACATGTGATGGGGGATTTAGGTAAGCATGGGTGGGGGGGCGGCACAAGGCAGCACCAAAGTCACACTGGCGACTGGGTGCAGGGTGGAAACACTATGTCGGGTGTCCAATGCAATCCTATGGAGATTATTCTTTTTGGAAACAGGCTGCAGTGGTTGGACCGGAGGGTGCAGACGGAAAACTTGCGGAAGCACAGGTAAGTTGGGGCTCACAGGGGCACCGCTGGTCAAGTTGCCATGGGGCTGCTGTTTCTTATGAATAGGCCCGCTGTCTACAGGACATTAGTCTCTTTTGAAGACAGCCGTCCTCCCAGGGTTTTCAGAGGTCGCTGGCTGCAAGACTGGTCGTCTTTTGTTGCAGGCTCTTTGAAGCTAGAGACACGCTGGTAGGGCTTGGGGCCAAGGCAGTTGTTTTCAGGCTTTTCTGCAGGGTCGGCTTCAGGGATGTCATCGCAGATCTGAATTTTTTGATTCAAGAAGGCCCCTAAAGTGCTAAACTTTAGGGCGTTAGCAGGAGTTGCAGATAGTAGCCAATGGGCTTCTTACCTTTAGGGTGACTACATCCTCTGTTTACCCCTTTGGGGGTGAACACATCCCTAACCCCATTGGCAAAATATGGAGGATTTTCAAAGGTGGGGGGGCGCGGGGTCACTTCAGCGCAGGACACAGGAGTGGTCCGGGGGGGGATGAACCCCTTCTGACCACACATTTTTCTCCTGACCTTGCCAAAAGTGGGGGAGGGGAGCATCTGCACTACCTGGAGAGACCCAGGCTAGCATAACAAAGGGCAGGAAGCTGTTGAGGCTCACTGCCCTGAATGCTGTTCCTGCTTGGGGGTAGGTGAGAAGTGCCTCCACCCCGAGTAGCCTTTGTTTCTGACCCACGAGAGCACAAGGCCCCCACCTCAGGGGGTCCGAGACATGTCGAAGTGGCAGGCTGGTGCAGACCGGTCAGCTGCACACCAGCGTTAGTAGTTTTTCAGGGGGCATCTCTGAGTGCATTTTACAATAAAACACTGGCATCAGTGTGAGTTTATTACACTGAAGTTTGTTATCAAACATCCTAGCATTCAGTGAAGCAATCGTGGAGTTTGTAATGACAAGCACCCAGCCCATGTACTCTAGATGGTTCTGCTGCACTTACAATGTTTATGAATAGACTTAATCACAGTAGAGGCATATTGCCATTGCAGCTATGCCCTTACCTGTGGTATAATGCACCCTGCCTTAAGACTATGAGGCCTGCTAGAGGGGTGACTTACCTATGCCACAGGCAGTGGTTTGTAGGCATGGCACACTGGCATGTGTGCCATGTCGACTTTGTTTTTAGCTGCCCCTAAACAGTCTGCAATGGCTGTGTGTCAGGGGTGGCATAATACATGCTGCAGCCCTTGGAGGCACTCTCTGGTCACTATGCCCTTGGTACCCTTTTACAAGGGACTTATCTGAAGCAAATTTGTGTGTACTGGCACCCAAATACCAGGCCAAAAGCGTGAGCACTGCAACAGAATCCCATACTCTTACTCATAAAACCACAAGCCCACATCCACTCTCTCCCCTCCCCCCCCCC
This sequence comes from Calotriton arnoldi, assembly GCA_963921515.1. Classification (NCBI taxonomy): domain Eukaryota; kingdom Metazoa; phylum Chordata; class Amphibia; order Caudata; family Salamandridae; genus Calotriton; species Calotriton arnoldi. The sequence continues at coordinate 3,776,946 of CAWUFW010000690.1, forward strand.
TGCATTGAAAGCTGTACATTGGTTACCGGTTGACAGAAGATTTACATTCAAGCCGCTTTGTATCACCCACAAAAGGATACATGGAACAGGACCACTCTTCATCAGGAATAAAATCACCAAATACATTCAACAAAGGAACCTTCGATCTCAGTTGGCACCTCACCTCAAAATCTCAACATACAAGAGAAAATAAAACAGGTGGCACATTCTTCTCGGTTCTAGCAGCCAAACTATGGAACTCTTTACCCCAAACATAAGATCCACGGATAACCACCTTATCTTCAGAAGACTACTCAAGAGTTGTCTCTTCCCCACATAACCACCATACTCTAACATAAATATACAGCATATCCCTCTGTAAATAAGCATTTATTTGGACTATATATACACATACGTGTATTGCTGTGTATAATTGATTTAAATATATAGATATGCGTTAGTTCTGCTTAACAAATGTTCATATTATAGTTCCATTATTCTATGTTTAACATGTATATAGGTGACTGCATAAATAAGAATCTTATAACCGTTGATCTACATTTGCTTCACTATTGAATTACAAAAAAATATAAAAGTACAGCAACACGTAAAAGTCTGAGGTGCATATTCTCAAGGAACTATCGCCGAGTTAACGGCACTTTATCTCAGCCAAAGTCGCGATAAATTCATCACCCCATTCACAAGCTGGTGCAAACAGCCGATATCACCACTTTACCTGCGATAGCACCCGCAAAAAACATCGCCACAGATGACCCCGGCAACTAACGCTAATGATATGCAGAGTAGGCGTTCCCGTGCAAAAATTCGCCACAACGCAACATTCTCAACGACCAGCCAGATCGGCGATAAGATCACAAAACATGCGATAAGGCCGTTAGCAGCAGGAAATTAACACCTGCTCTGACCTGGTGCAAAGTCGGACGACAACCTGCACCAGACAAGGGAGCCCAGCCCACAGCCACACCTGAAGAACAACAGATGCCATGGAGCTACTCCTCATGCAGCTCGGAGCCCCGACGGGGCCACCACACCCAGGCCCGTCCCCGGACCACCACAGAGGCAGCGCAGACAAAGACCGCACCTTCAGGCAACGCACCAGCCTCGACAGCAGAGAATATCATTGCCCACTACAGACTCAAAAGGTCAACCATCCTCCGCATCCTGACCATCATTGCCCACAGGCTGACGGTACCAACACATCGGACAACCAACATCCCACCTCAGACAAAGCTGCTGGCTGTGCTGCACCTGTTGGCCTCTGGGACATTCCGACCAACAACTGCCAGAGTCGGAGGAGTCTCACAGCCAGCCCTACCAAGTTCCTCAAACCTGTCCTGGATGCCATCATCAGCTTGGTACCTCAGTACCTATACTTCCCCCACACTGCGCAGGAACAGCTGGAGACCAAGCAAGGCTTCTACGCCATAGCAGGCTTCCCGCACGTGTTGGGGGCAATTGACTGCACACATGTCCTACTTGTGCCCCCTGCCGACACCACACAATTACCGCAACAGAAAGCACACGCATTCCATCAATGTGCAGGCAATAGTGGACCACCGGGGACTCTTCACCAATGTCGTCGCCAACTACCCAGGCAGTGTGCATGATTCATACATCTTCCGACAGTCCATCATCAACCGGCGCTTCCAGGATGGCACCTATGGAAATGCAGTGCTCGTTGGTAAGTACCAAATGAACACACCACACACCTCAACTCCACAATCATGCAATTCACAACTCTGGGAATGCACACGTTACAAACTCACATACAACATGCCCGCCCACCATACACGACAGCACAACGTACTGCGGAAACCTGGGCTAGCCATGTACATGACCCATCAACGGCATGGCACCTCAGCCACACAATAGCAGTATGTGGGGAGAGGTGGGAACCAGGCATGTGCGAAGGAGGCAAGTGACCCATGAATGAGAATGCACACAATGCCAAGTGTGGCGTGGAAGTGCTGGACAGACTGCAGTATGCAGACCACAGACATATCCATGTCGACATATACTGCTGGTGATGGTAGTGTTGTGGACAGTGGACGCAACCATGTCACCTCAGCCAGTGGGGAAGGTCTCGGAAATGTAGCTTGTGATGTCCCCCCCTGTAAGCGTGTGCGGATTGGGCTGGCCCGGCGTATGCAAGGCCAGCGTAGGGGTGTGAATAAAAAGCATGTAGCTCTGGGTGTGGTTCTCTTTCGAAATGCCCAACGTGTCTGCCAGGGCGGCGCCTCCCACCCCGCCACGAGGCCGTCGCCGTGAGCGGTGTGGCCTGCGATCCTGTGCGCCTGCCGCAGCCTGGGCCGCTGGTCCCCGAACCAGTCTCGTCCGCCCCTGCGCATCCAGGCCTCACTGCTCACCTGCCGACAAGGCGTGTCTCCAAGAGGGCCCACCACGTGCCAGTGCTAGCTCAAAGCCAGAGCCCCGCGACCTTGGCAGCCTCCTCAGACCATCACGGCCACCGCAAGCAAGGCCCGCAGTACTCCTTTCACGTTGACGTACTCCACCGGCATACACAGCGGTCAAGTAGGTCACACAGTTGGAACGGAGTCTTGATTACACAATGGCAGAGTACATATTTATGGCATCGTTTATATCCCTATACTCCCTTCAATGTGGTGCCACCAACTCTGCATAGCATTCCGACCACACGTGTCTGTGGGCCCTTGCAGACTTCTGCCTACACAGCGGTCCAGCAGGCCTCACACCAATCCAATACAGTCCGCAACAGGCAGGACACGGCATCGTCGCTGGCTAAACACCCGCTCAGCTCTGGTGGCTCCACCTCTGTCAACCAGGAATCTTCTCCACATGCCATTTCAACGCCGTGTGTTAGAGATCCAGGAGGAGCTGGCTGCACAGCGGGTGCCCCGCGCTGACCGCTGCCTCCGGCTCCCACTGCGATCGAGTAGTACACACAATTGGAACGGAGTCTTGATTTGTTCATTGCAGACTTCATATCATTGTACAGGCCTCATCGCAGACTGCATCCCCTTCCGGCTCTGGTGCCACTGACTCTGTGCCACGGGAGTCATGGACACACTCTGGTTGAACTCTGGTGGCGTCTGAGTCTATGGCCTGGGGGTTGTCGTCGTCATCATCATCATCATCATGTAGCGGATACTGACATTGTGGGAAAAAGGAGACTGTAGCATTCAACTCCTCCATATTGCCCGTTTCTGCTTGCTTCTGCCCTCTGCATCATGCCCTGGATGGACACCTTCCACTGTCCCCCGTAACACTCCGCGACATTCTCCTTGGACATCAACTGGGACCCGCTCAGCTCTCGTGGCCCTACCTCAGTGCATCGCAAGTCACCGTACCGTGGCGGTGTGCCTGTGCCGGCCGCTGTGCTTCCAGGGCCACCAACTCTGTGCAGCTCAAGTCATGGACCCTTGCTGTTTGTACTTTGAACTTCTGATTGTCTGATCACTGTTGTAGTTGTTGCCAGCACCAACCAACCCCTGAGGGGTGGCTTACACTACCCAACACCCATCCAGCACAGGCGTCACTGGACGTGTGACCCTGGCAATAAAAGGTGCCGGGCGCATGTGCCCGTAGCCAGTTCCACGGATAATCTCAGTGTGTCCGTGTGGTCATTATGTATGCATGAGGGCCCCGGGCCATACCACGTTACATTGTGCTGTGTACAGCGGGTGCAACTATGTCACCTCAGGCAGTGGGTTAGACCTGGGACATGTAGCTGTGTCGGACCCCCTGTGAGCATGAGGGAGTGGACCGGCGTAGGGGTGTGGTCATTCAACACGTGGCTCTGGGCGTGGTTAAGTTTAAGCCTTGCCAAGGAAGTAACTAATGCGTGTCTCAGGTGTAGTGTCGGCGCCACCCGTCACGCAATATACAATGTTGCTATGTAGCATGCACCCGAAGTACGGGCCCGGCCGAGGGGTAAATGAGGGTGCGCAGGCCCGGTCAGGGATCAGACATGCCAACTGTTGTGTGTGTGTCGCTATTTCCGCAGCATAAGCCAAAGGTCTACCCTCAACCGCATGGCGAGTTCAGCCAGGCATGAACTCTACATCTGTGTCCGCCCTGTCCTTACCATGGGCCTATACACACGTGTCCGTCCACCTTCAGCGCACAACATCACTGCGTCGTTGGTAGGCTTGTGGACTTGCGCAGACAGGCATGACAATAGTGTGCCGTAGGGGTGCAAGTGATGCAACCGCGCTGCGCACACTAGTGGATATGCTCAGGGGAGGGAGGAGCGGCATTGAGGCTCCGTAATACACATTGATGCCGCTCATTTGCAACAAGCAGTACATGTAATGCAGGAATCACAAAGTCACACATCACACACCAATGTACCAGTGAGCCTGCCAACACATCATGCAGAACCAACTATTGACTCATGTCTCTCTGCACTGTCAAAGGTGACCAAGGATATGCACTCTGCGCTTGGATGATGACACCCCTCCGAGCCCCGAACAGACAGGCCCAGAGGCAGTACAATGCGGCCCACAGACGCACCAGGGGCATTGTGGAACACACATTTGGCGTGTTGAAGTCACGTTTCAGGTGCCTGGACGTCACAGGTGGAAGGCTCCTGTACAGCCCAGACATCGTGTGCAAGATGATCGTTGCATGTTGTGTGTTGCACAACAGATGTGTACGTAGCAAGGCACCATGGATACAAGTGCCAGATGCACCGGACGATGATGATGAGGCAGGTGGACCACACCCACTGCAGCTGCAGCAGGAATAGCCCGTAGGAACACCATCATTGACAATTTCTTCACATGAGCACGTCACATTGTGACAGTCCTTGGCAGTAATGGGACAGTACAAAATGACCACAGGCACAGCATGTGCAAATAAATGCATTCAGAAAACACATTCCCTGAGTGCATGTCACTCATCTGTAGAGGCACATCACTCAGACAAGATGCGAGTGCAACATGTATTGCTGACAACTTTATGATTTGTTGATGGATGGTGGGTGTGTCACCTCTGTGCAGAGAGGCTGTTTAGGGTGTCACGTATTCGAACTGCCAGTTCTGTGTGTCGCAGTTAGTAGGGAATCCCACTCTTCGGCGTTTCACATGTGTCCAAATTCATTCCATTTTGGCTGCCATTTGTGTCCTACAGGTGACAACAGGGCTCCGATATGTACCACCATGATGCAGGGATGCCCCCTGTGACAAGTCCCACAACATGGGCAACATGAACGTAAGCGGGAGTCACTGCCCCTACATTCGTCCACGCTTTCATGATTGATCATGGTCATGACACGTCTGTGTGCAGGAGGGGTTGCTTGTCCCGCTGCAATGTGAGGGGGAGATGCGGTTTCACTGTGTGTTACATGCATGTTTCAGCATTGGCGCAGTTTACATGCAGACTGCATGTCAATGTACATTGTGACTGAGGAGATGCCTATTTGATGCGGTACAATGGTCATTTGTTCTACGTCACGGATGTGGTGTTGTGCTCGTACATTGTCATCTCACCCTTTTTTTACTCTGCTTTTATGGTGCATTTTCCCACATGACGCGTGGGAATTGCAGGCCTCTCGCTGGTTATCGCTGCTTTTTGTATCGCGATTGGCCTCATCGCTACTATTTTCGCGTTCGTGTTTCGCGCTTTTTCTGCGCCGCGTTAGTTTTAACACGTTCTTTTGACGCGTTATCGTGGGACTATCGCATGGGGCCGCCGTGTTGTGAATACCACGTTAACACAGTTGTTTTCCCGCGATAGACTGCGATGTGAAGAGTTGCGCTAAGCTAATTTTGCGGTAGTTATCACACGTTCTTGAGAATATGCCCCTAGGTTTATTAAATACAACTTTAATCTACATATATACCTTCCATATACTTGTGTATCATTTTATTACTTTGCTTCTAATTCAGTATATCCAATGCACTACTGTAGGAAGCTGGGTTTCTGTTGCAGTAACCCTCCACCCCCCTTTTTTTTGGGCAGACTACTGATGCACTGTGACTTGATGTGCCCAGGGTCCCTGCCAATTGGGTTCCCAGGGCCTGTGTTCTTTCCCAAACTGTCCTTTGTACCCCCAATTGGCACCTCTCTAGACACGTCAGTCCCTTGTAAAAGGTACCAAGGGCACTGTGGCCAGGGAAGGGAAGGCCTCTAAGGGCTGCAGCACTTATTATGCCACCCTTAGAGGCTCTGTACCTTTACACACACTGCCATTGCATGCTGCGTGTTTTGGTGCAGAACAAAGTGAAGAGTCGACATGGCACACATCCCTGTGTGCCATGCCTACAACCCACTGCCCTGGCATAGGTCAGCCACCCCTCTAGCTGGGTGCACTATACCAGTGGTGAGGGCTCAGGTGCATGAGCCCTGTACTCCTATAGTGTCTAAGCCAATTCTTAGGCACTGTAAGTGCAGTAATGCCATTAAGAGTATATGGTGCTGGGAGTTTGTCATTACGAACTCCACAGCACCATAATGGCTTTACTGAAAACTGGGAAGTTTGGTATCAAACTTCTCAGCACATTAAACCCACACTGATGCCTGTGTGGGATTTAATGAAAAATGCACTCAGGGGGCATCTTTAAGATGCCCCCTGAAAAATGACCTCCCTCTGGTGGGTTCCCTAACTGGTACACACCTGCCTGCCACCACAAGACATGTTTCTGGACCCCTGGGGTGGGAGCCTTTGCTCCCTGAACCCAGAAACAAAGCCTTTCCTGGGAGGAGGTAGTCACACCTCCCCCAGGTCAGGAAGAGCCATCTGTGGCAGGGGAGCTTCAAAGGCCTTGCTGCCTTTGTAATGCGACCCCCAGCCTCTCTTGCTAACAGGAGCAGGCCCCCTTCTTGTCTTCCCCTCCTTTTCGGCGGGAAGACAGGTGGGAATAATTAGCACAGCCCAGGTGTGCCCGCCTTTGCCAACCCCACCCCTCAGGTGGGGGAGGCTAGGTGAAGCCCACTCTTCAGTGCCTGCCAGCAAGATGGCAGGCACTCTCCAATCAGGATTAGGGATTGTGCCCACCCCCCACGTGGGTTGAGCACACCAAGAGTGTAGTCACCCTAAGGTCAGTGGCCCATTGGCTTCTGACCCCGAGACCCCTAAATACAGTATTTAGGGGGCAGCCCTGAACCAAGAAGAGAGATTCCTGCAACCTGCGAAGGACGAAAGAACACACCTAGCAGAGGAGACTGCAGAGAAGAACTGACTTGGCTCCAGCCCTACCGGCCCGTATGCAGTTTCCAGAGATCCTACACCAAAAGTCACCTTGTCCTGCAGCCAGCGACCTCCAGAACCCCTGGGAGGACTGACTGCCTTCAACAAAGACCGGATCTCCTGTGAACAGCAGCTCTGTTAAAAAAAAACTCCCAAAGACAGACTGAGCCTGCTGAGGACAAAATAACCCACCGCCTGGAACCACCACTGCACCTGATGCCTACGGCCCGAGTGGCATACCGGTCCCAGCGAGGTCCTCCAGCGCTCCAGAGTCCGAGTCCACTCTTGGTTGACCCCTCCAGGACTCCCCGACGTCGCCTGCAGCCTCTGCCCCCAACGCGAGAGGCCCGGTAAGGTGAAATCCGACCTCAAAAGACAACCCTGCACCCTGGAGAAGAGAACCCGAGGTGCACCTACGTCCCCGAGCCCTCCAACTTACCTGCCCAGCTGTTGGTTCCTCCCGGAAGTCTTCCTGGACTGAGCCTGCAGCCAAAATCCCAAAACAGCAACTCCCATTGAAAACAACAGGGCACCCGACACCAAAACAGCACCCTGCACCCGCTGTGGGTGCAATTTGTGTGCTAACTCTAATCCCCCTTTGCCATGAGCCTAACTCCAGGAGCTTTGCTCCCACAACCTTGTGGCCTGCTCGTGAGCAGCCACCAAGCGGAGGCCCCCTATTCCCCATTGGGTAAACTCAGCACTCTGCACCCTGTTCTAACCCCAGAATATAAACTCCCACAAACTTGTACTTGCCTGCAAACCGTTAACATCATTTCTCTCCATAGGAATACAGTGACTGTTTATCCTTGAAAATTGTTCTGTGTGGAGTTGGTTTGTATGAAACACTCCAAATGTACAAAAACTGATTTTCTTACCTTTTCTCTAGGAAATGTCCCAGTGTGATATCTAGGCATATCACACTGAGTAGAAAAAGTAACGTACAAAGTAATCTAAAGTAACTGAAAAGTAATTTTGAAACCTTGACTTACCTGTAATTCAATCAACTGCATTTGAACCTGCATTCAAAACATTGAAATAAATGTTTTGCAAAATATTATGCACTTACCTGCACCAGGCTTGGTTCTAGAAATAAAACAACTTAATAATATTTTTAATACAAATTGGTCTGAGTTCAGTCTTTGAGTGTGTGACATCATTTGCTGCCTGAGTGTGTACAACAAATGCTTAACACTACCCTCTGATAAAGCCTTACTGCTCACCCACACTACCACAAGTAGAGAGTAATGTGCTATCTACTTTTACCGCTGCCTACCTTTGGGGTTCCACTGGACTCTGTGCACACTATACCTCATTTTGGTATAGTGTATACTGAGCCAGCTTCCTACAACTACCCCATATCTTTCGCAATATATCCTCTACCGCACTCTGACGCATCTCAAACCTCATTCTACTATTTTCAATGCACTACCCTATTTCTCACCCCATACCTCTTAATATATCCTCTACCTCACTGACTCCTCAAACCTCATTCTACTAATCTTTCCAATGCACTACCCTATTTCTCACCCTATACCTCTCTCAATATATCCTTTACCTCCACTCATATATCCCATACCAATACTATGATCCCCAAAATAACCCTTTCTAGACTCTTCCCTCCACTACCCCTCATTGCAACATCTCAAACCTCTTTTACTATTCAGATCTCCCAAACAAGCCCTTCTAAACCCTTTTCGCGGACTCTTCCCCTCCCCTTTACTCATCCCAAACCCCACCTACTCCTATGCACTCCCAAACCCCTCCAAAAACTTTCTAGACCCTTCCCTCTTCTATCCCTCCACTATTCCTTTTCGATCCAAATAACAGACTAACATGTCCACTACTCAAATTAATTTAATATTTCTGTGCATTAATTCCCTACTAATCCTATTTTGGTTCTGGAGTAGCATGCCACCTGCTGAAAAATGCTTCAACACCTCATCAGGGGTAGCAGGCGCTATATAAATGCAAACCCTTCCCTTTCCTATCTTTTTTCAATCCAAATAACAGACTAACATGTCCACTGCTCAAATTAATTTTATATTTCCCCATACTAATTCACCACTAATCTTTTTTGGGTTCCTGAGTAGCGTGCTACTTGCCGAAAAGCCTTGAAATTCCACATCGGGGGATAGCAAGCGCTATTTAAATGGAAACCCTTCCCTGTTATATCCCTCCTCTATCCTTTTCAATCCAAATAACAGACTAACATGTCTATCGCTCAAATTAATTTCATATTTCACTTGACTAATTCACCACTAATCCTTTTGGGGTTCCAGAGTAGCGATCTGGCGCCTCGTCACGGGTAGTAAGTG